>OX243916.1:20508000-21773699 GCA_945859665.1 Anorthoa munda | reverse complement strand
CCATTGGCGATACAAACTCTTTGTTCGATGTTTTTGTTCATTATGAAATTCGCAATACGCACTAGATATGATATAACTAAAAAATGTTAATTAAAAAGATCAAAAAACCCGACTGCTTAAAAAGCAAACTAAAAAGACGTAAACAAGAAGAAAATCATGCTGTGCAGTCGGAGGATACATATTAGCGAGCTGGACGACCAAAACCAGATGTATCCGAGACTGCAAAGCATGATTTTCTTCTTGTTTACGTTTTTTTAGTTTGCTTTTTAAGCAGTCGGGTTTTTTGATCTTTTTAATTAACATTTTTTATTTACAACTTTTTAGTTATTTATTTTTTGGAATTATGTACATTTAAACATATAACTGTGATATATTTTTGAAATCGCCTCTTAAAATCCTTTATTTTGATACCTCACACGATGGGTTTGGAAGAAAAAAAAAAATTATTCCCCACAAAATGGCGCCCAAAATCCGCCATTTTTTTTTTTTGTAATTTTAATGTAGCCAGTGACACTCGCAGGATTAAGACGAATCGATTGACGTAAGAATCATCAAAATCGGCCAACGCGTTTGATCTCTAGAACGCCACATAGGAACAAACATACATACATACATACATACATACATACATATATACATACATACATACATAGACTGATAAACACATTACCCTCCTTCGGCAGTCGGGTAAAAACAGCACTGTATTTAATCTGAATAACAGATGTAACTCAAACTTCGCGCCAAAATGGAAAACAGTTGTGTCTATCTAATAACAACTAAAAAAAGAAAAATTGAATTAGGAACCATAAACCATTCCCGAAACTATTTTGACTGAATGTATAGTTGTCTTTGGTTTTCTTTAGGTTAAATAAAACACTCTCCCAATCGAAAAAAAAACAAACTGAACAGCCTATCAACCCCACCCATCTTATTAGATCCCAGTTAAAACTCGACACGAACATGAATTCTTACCGCAGGGCGACATCTTTTCATAAGGACCACAATTCGGCTCTGAGGGTCCAAATAACGCACGTATAAAACGTAAGGGCCCGTCTATAGGCGTCCCGGGGGCCCGCTGACAACATTAATGTTTGGGGTGGCCGTGGTGCTGTGGCTTTTGGGACATGTGGGACAAAACATGTAAAGAAAAGAAGAAAATCTCGAAATATGTGACATTGTCCATTTTGACTTATACTCGTAGGTAGAAGAATTTGTCTCAGTAGCGATTGAGTTGTATGCCAGTTACTTTGCCTGCGTGAAAGTCAAAAAAATATCCCGTGGGAACATACGTATTAAGATAAAAAGTATCCTAAGTCCAGGACATGGACTACCCGTGTTCCAAATTTCATCAGATATTCTCATTTTTAACCGCCTTACCAAAAAGGAGGAGGTTCTATGTTCGACATTACGTTTTTTTTTTTTTTCATCCGTATCTCCGTCAACTTTGGACCGATTTTGAAAATTCTTATATGTTTCGAAATTGGTCCCATTTTAATTTTGTGAAGATCTTATGAAGAACTTCGAAGATATACAACAGAACTGTTAAATAAATTACGGCAAATCCCTCGGGATTGCTGCAATCGCATGTCTGTTTATTGTTTAAATACCATTTCATAACATAACATCACGCCATTACGCTCTTAAGGGGTACGCAGATCTCTCATTTCACCGGTTATGTTCAAGTTTCATGATATTCGGGTAATCTATTCTGGCGTAGGTACCTTACTAAGCAACTCGCCTATTATGTAGGTACAACTAAAAAGTGAAAAATAAAAAGCTTTTTTACAAAAAAGTACTATCGACTTCCGACCGAAAAGCTTTTTTAAAATTTAATTTTGTAGATTCTAGAAATTTTAATAAAGATTTGAATTAGATTTTTTTAATCTATATGAATCCGTGCATCTGTTGAGGCGTGATTGAATAATAAACATATAGACATGTATGATATAAGAATTACTCCTCGTACGTCTGTTAGGCATTTAGGATAGGGAATCATATTTTTAACGCTTTTATGCGCTACAGATTCACATCGCGGTCTTGAGTAGGTACCTAGAGTTTTTGCTTACTACGAAGTTCTAACCATTTTGTGGTATATAGTTCTTGCAGCTACTGTCCAAAGTTCTAATGGCTTAGTGCAACAGGAAACAACTCTCCTGACCACTCAATAAGTCAGAAACTTCGTATTCAAACTACTTCATTGAGTTTTGAATACGCCGAGAAGTTTGGTCTTGGAGCCAAGGTCAGTTATTGACTTTAATACTGATGGCAAACTGAAAAGGAATTGGAAAAGCTGTATTAAAGGTGCGTGCAACTACACAAGTGCTTTTGTATTGTGTATTAGGATAAAATGAAATTGCTAAAGAATCTGACTTTTTGATCACTGCCACTTCAAATGTAAATATAATAAAGCTGAAGTTGATTTTAGTGCCTAGTTGCTCTAGTGGTCGCAAACACTACTGCTGAGCTCAGATCCTGGGTTTGATTCCCGGGTTGACAATAAAAAAAGCTGACTACACTTTACTGTTGTCAGCTTTATTTTATTGTCTGTAGGCTCGCGCTTAACCACTATCTCACCTGATGGCAAGCGATGATGTGGTCGACGATGAAGCACGCTTGCCTAGAAGAAATCTATTCACTCTTTACTTAAAGACCCCGAGATTGTAGCTGTCGGGAAACGCAGACTCCGGCAGGGAATTCCACTCCTTAGATGTACGCACAATAAAAGTATTTCCAAAACGTTTAGTGCATATAGATGGTATGTCCACCATGTATGTACCAATGTGTTTTTCCATCCGGGATTTATCAATAGCAGCCCGGAGTTTTTATCCAGTTGATGGCCATATGCTGGTCCCCTGAAAAATAATATGCGAAATATAGGTGTGGTATATGTAAATATAAGTATCAAAATATATTTATTATTGACATAATTGTTTACAACAATTTTTTGAAGCCTCTGACTCCCGAACTAGGTGGATTTGTATGACAGAAGTCAGCGCCCTCCCCATTTTATTGTATCTTAATAATCATCTAATGTCAGATCAAATCCAAATCAATATTAAATTTAGAGGAAAATTAATAATAAAAATTATTAACAAATTGAAAGAAAATTAATACCTAATAATAATAAAAAGATTGGAATAACATATAAAATAACGATAATAACAAAAATTAAGTCTAAATCGTGCTGTGTGTGTGTGTATGTGCGTGCCCATGCAGCACGATTTCAGCAGAAAGTATAATATTAAGTTACGTTATAATATTGATCTAACCACACTTGATAAAAAAAGTAAAAGATATTTACATAATCAAGTGTAGGTATTTAAAAATCGAGACTGTACCTGAATTTCCCAAGAGTGTGGTCACAATATTTATGGGCCACAAATCCTAAGATATATCCCGTATCTTATACACCCATCGGTGGATTATAAGACCGGCTTACTTTGCTATATTTCTAACCGATGATCTTCGAAAAATCCTTTATGTAACGGACGGGATGCAGTTGTTGTTCGAAAACAACATTTTACCGTGATATACTTGAATTTAGTTATTTTCATCATCGTCAACAAATCCTGTACAAGCATATACTGATGCCAATTTGGACGTATTGTATCCAACTTTGAGGCTATACTAAACAAAGCAACGTCATAATAATTCAAAACATTTCAATATAAAGTGCTCAGCGACTCTGTAAATGCAACCCTGGTACATAAGAAATGACGATATAAGTTTTTAAGCTGACATGGTCACAATCATTAAAATTAATATTTGTTTCGGGATGTTTACCATGTATGTGTGTAGACTTTAGTTATCGTGATCATGGCGCTTGTAACTGTGCCGAAATATCGAGCTCTCAACAAAATACAAAATATACATGGTAAATATCCCGAAACAAATATTAATTCTAGAAATGACGATCTTCACCGTGATCTTGAAATTGAATTCGTCACCAACATTATCCAAAAATTTGCTGAAGCTCACGAACGCAAACTTCATCGACACGTGAATGTTAAGGCTATCCAGCTGCTAGACAATACAGACTTAGTACGTAGGCTAAAAAGAACTAAACCTTTTGAATTAGTGTATACAAAGTGAATGAATAATAGTGACCACGCTGTGCTATACATATAACACATGAACATAGTGTTTTTATAAATTATATCAGACTCTAAGAAAGTGCTAAGGACTTGTGTAAAAGTGCAAATGGACTATTCTATTAAGTTATGACGACACTGAAAAGTTAATTTTATCAGTACCATAAATGACGCGTATAATTTGAAAAATTAAGGTTCATCAAGATTACCCACACGCTCACTCATGCGTCCAGTCACCATCACACATACATACACATACACACACGCACACACACACACACACACAATCACACATACACTCGCAATCACTCGCTCGCACGTTCGCTTTGCTTCTTTTTGTTGTTTAGTTTTACTGTTTCAATAGCTACTAGTGTTACTTACTCCTTGTGTTCTATTACGTAATAATTGAAATGTGTATATCAGCGAAGGACACTGATTCCTGTAACACAGGTTCGCCTAGCACGGGAGTCAGTGGCTTCCCATGTATGGCTGTAATATTTTTATGTCAATAAAGTTATTTATTATTATTTATTATTATTTCCTTTATTCATCTCTTTTCTTATTGATTACATTTTAAATATTTTTATAAAACATATACAAAAAAGAAAAACATTTAAAAATATAAAAAATAGAGGCCCACCGATATCGGGAACAGGGTCCAAGCTACCGGCGCGGTTGTCAGGGCTCGGTTATTATTATTATTCTTAGTTTCAACATAATCTAGCACGTAACATATTAAGTTAGAGTTAAATTGCTTATTACCTTTTAGGCTAGATCGTTATTAAGAATTTTGTTCTTATTAATAAAGTACAAAAAAAAACAAAGCCTGTTTTAAGTCAGAGAAATGTAGACCAAAGCATTCTATCTTCGTGTACCATTTTGCAGAGCCTTTAATTACAAATTATAACATCATTAAATTAAATTTGAAATAGGTTTTTCTTCGATGGCTTTTATAGCGTTTTCCGTAAAAAAAAATGATCTAATATACAGTAGCTGAATACTGTACTGTAATAAATTAAAATCGAATCATAATCATTTATTTTTAACCGACTTCCCAAAAAGGAGGAAGTTCTCAATTCGGATATTTATGTTTTTTTTTTCTTTCGGACATAACGCCGTCATATATTAACGGATTTGCAAAATTCTTTTTTGTTCGAAATAAGTTTATGCCGGAATGATCATTAACATTTAAACCCACACTGAACGGAGCTCATATCGCTGGTGAGTTTGTTTGACTACGCAAACTGTGGACCTACATAAACAATCTTTAAAATGTCAACACCAAGTACTCCACCACCTAACAAAGTGCAATCTGAAAATGATATCTCCAAACTTGATCCGGAAAATCCCTTGAATTACGTTGGCAGAAGACAAAAGAGGCCACGAAACGAAAACACAGAATCACCAATCGAGTCAACCATCAAGGATGAACTAATGGGTATGCTCACCAACTGGAAAAAGGATCTCGATATTATCCTAAATAAATTGTGCTTGGACATGGCGGAACTTAAACAACAGAACGTCAAGATGAGAGAAGAAGAAGAGAAGAAGAAATGGAAGAAGAGAAGAGAAGAAAAGAGAAGAGAAGAGAAGAGAAGAAGAAGAAGAGAAGAATAAAGAAGAAGAGATGGATAAATCTATGAAATTTATGTCTAGCAAATATGAAGAAATGAAGGAAAAGATTATTGGCATGGAACACGAACGAAAAGAAAATCGGAACTATATAACAACTTTGGAAAATAAAATTGATGATCTACAAAAAAGGCTTAAGTTCTCAGTCATCGAGTTCCGTAACTTACCGGCTCAGATTGAGAAGGAGACACAACAGGATCTGTGTGGACTCGTTAAAAAAACTTGTGATGCTTTCGAAACTCATATTATACCTGCAGACATAAAGGACATTTATAGAATCGCAAACAAAACAGGTGGATCCACAGTTATAACGGAGTTTACTTCAGTGCTGACTAAAAACAAGATCTTAAACAATGTGAAGTTGTATAATAGAAACCATGTAGACAATAAGCTCTCTACGTCTACTATTGGTGTACCGGGACCTTCTATACCTATTTATATAACTGAGAGCCTAACAAACAAGGACCGAAAACTGTTTGCCATGGCCCGTGACTCAGCCAAGAATCTGAAGTATAAATATTGCTGGGCTAATAGAGGCAGAATTTACATGCGTAAAGATGATGGAGGTAAGCGCGTGGAGATTAAAAATGAGGCGGACTTATTGGCTCTCAATAAAATGTGACTAAATACTATTTCACTACTGTACTTCCCCAATGTTAATTTTGTAAACTGTGTCACAAATTCACACTTAGCTGAGTGTGTCTCATGCTTTATCTTATCCGTACAACTATTTAATTTCTTAAGCCTACCCTCAGATGATCATAATATCTCATGTAAACACACGTACACCTTGCATATTCAATTCCATATCACTATACATTTTGCATTATACTATCAGATACTCGTATTATTAAAATCAAACTTTACTTACAACTACACAGACTACATTACAAAACTGTTGTTAGCGTACTATAAAAATAACTTTGAAATAGCCCGTTTATTATTACCAAATATGTATCCAATTAATAATTTTTTTGTTAAAACATTAACTCTTGAAATATTTTTTCGGGTGTGGATCAAGTCACTCCCGCCTTATTACCATGGTTTGTGCCCCGAGAAATACAAGATATATAATTCGCAGCAATAAATGATTTCCTTACCAACTTGGATGGCACCTCCTTCTGTGACGCGCAAACCTGTGACCCTGACGCCTGTACCTCTTTATTACCCGTACCAAATACTAACCTTACCGTATTACTACAAAACATTCGCAGTACTCATGCCAATTTCTCTGGGTTTTTAACTTTACTGGAACGAATTAACATACCTAGTGATGTAATTATATTATCCGAGTGCTGGCTTTCGTGTAATCCCATAATTCCCACTATTGATGGCTACAACTCTTATAAAACTTTAAATAATTACAACCAAAATGATGGTGTGATCGTATATGCTAAAACGAGTTTATCTAATATAAAAGTAAGAGAGCCAGTTATTTCTGAAGCTAATTGTCTAGTTGTTACTATAGGTACCTACGTAGCAATTGTTGCTATTTACAGACCATATGCCTTTTCTGATCCTTCAATATTTATAGAATCGCTGGACAATATCCTTAACGAACTCAAATCCTACAGGAACATTGTCCTCATGGGAGATATTAATATTGATATTGCTCACGGTTGTCAATCTAAACATTCTTTAGACTATCTAGATCTTCTAGCACACCACGGACTCTTTACGGGTCACACATACCCCACCCATGGCTCCACTTGCCTGGATCACGCTAACCTGAAAACTTCGGTTTCGTCAAAAATTCTCATAATAGAGTCCACCATCACCGATCACTATGCAGTTATGCTCGCCCTCTGTAAGAGGAAACCTGACATAACGAAACAGCCTTCTTTTGTCAGGGTCAATGATGATGAGCTTGCAAGTGATATGGAGAACATAAATTTTGAGCCTGTTTACACCGCTAAGGACCCTAACTTGGCTACTAAATACTTGATCGAACCAATCATGTCTGCATTAGCTAAAAATACCACAACATTAACTCTGTCTCGACGACGCAGACCTATCAAACCCTGGATAACTTCAGGACTGTTGAAGTGTATGCGTCATAGAGACAATCTATATAGAAAACTTAAGATCAACCCGACAGATGAAATTCTCAATGTCTCCTATAGAAGGTACAGGAACTATTGTACTAACCTGTTGCGAAAGGCTAAAACTGATTATGAAAAATTAGAATTTAAAAAAGCTGGTAGGAACTCAAAACAAGTATGGAACGTTATCCAGAATGTCACAAACTTAACTAGGTCTCAATCGTCCGCATATGAACTTCTGGAATCCTCCAGTGATAAGCAATCTGCCATAAATAAGGTTAATTCGTACTTCGTGAGAGTGGGTAGTGATTTGGCTGAAAAAATTATCAAGAACCCTCGACCTCCTTCTCCTTCGTCATGCTCCTGCTCTCAATCTAAATCCTTTGTGCTATTAAATACCGATGAGTCAGAGGTGGAACATCTAATAACTTCTCTCAAAAACAGTTCAGCGGTTGGTTGGGACGGCATTTCTTCTGAATTTCTTAAGAGGCACAAACAAATTATTGTCCCTCCCCTCACATATCTCTGTAACTTAACTTTAAACACAGGTATCTTCCCTGACCTGTTCAAAAAGGCACTACTGCACCCAATTTTTAAGTCTGGCGATCGAGGACGTGTCGAGGACTACCGGCCTATCTCTGTTCTGCCCGCGATGTCAAAGATACTTGAAAAAATTATTAACTCTAGGCTTGTTACTTATCTGGAGTCACACAACTTGCTATCACCTAATCAATTTGGCTTTAGAAGAAAATTGTCAACAGATGATGCTGTACATAATCTAGCTGATCTGGTAGTCAAGAAACTTGATAAAAAGCAAAAGTGCGTTGCGCTGTTTCTAGACCTCGCGAAAGCCTTCGACACGGTTTCCATTTCCATGCTCATTCACAAGCTCGAGTCTCTGGGAGTAAGAGGGGTGCAGCTGTCCCTGTTTCGGAGTTATTTAACAAAAAGAACCCAAAGTGTTAAAATTGGGTCTTGTATGAGCTCTGATTTACCAATAGATTGCGGAGTGCCTCAAGGAAGTATCCTTGGCCCTACCTTGTTTCTGGTCTTTATAAATGACCTCTGCAACCTTACTCTCCAAGGTGGTAACATATTTTCATATGCTGACGATACAGCACTTATTTTTTCATCCAATTCCTGGCCGGATACCTATCGCCTTGCTCAGATTGGGTTTGATGCAGTTAGAGAATGGCTAAATAACAATTTACTTACCTTGAATATAACTAAAACTAAACTTATGAATTTTTCTATTCGGAATCCATCGAATTCTTTAGACCCCTCTTTGCAGATATTGGCGAAACCCTTATATCTTGCTAATGACTGTGCATGTGATAATGTGTCAGGTGCTATTGTGCTTAAACATGTCACAGCAGTTAAATACCTAGGGATACTGATAGACAGTAACCTAACATTTAAAGAGCATATTGAACAGTTATCAGGGAGGGTGAGAAAACTCATCTACATTTTTAAACAATTGCGTCAATCAGCTGACGCAGATGTTATGAAAATGGTGTATCTAGCATTATGCCAGTCCATCTTGAGCTACTGCTCAATCACGTGGGGTGGTGCAGCCAAGTCCAACCTGATAAAGGTTGAGCGTGCGCAAAGGGCCGTGCTGTTTTAAGTCCCGTCTCTTTCCTACAAAAGAATTATACGAGTACTGTCAAGTTCCCACTGTTAGGCAACTATTTATTCTAGTTACTGCGCTGAAACAACATTCTCTAACAACCTTCGACCCGGATTCCACTACTCGTAACCGCCTTGTAGCGACATCTACCGCAATAAAAACATCCTTTAGCCGCAGATTCTTTGTCTTCCTTGGGCCATACTTATATAACAAACTCCATAAATTGTTATCCATCCATAACTTGAATCGTCGATTATACAAAACCACGCTACAAAATTGGCTTCTTTCACAATCCTACTCAGAAACAGAAGGCCTCTTGGAGGTCCTCCAGTAATCTCTCCCTTCTCTTGAATTATTAAATCGTTAATATAGAAATCTTACGCTATGTTATTGCACACGCAAGCACAGTCACCCACATACACCCCACACCCACATACACACCACACACGCATACACACCACATACACATACACACAATACACCCCCAACACCACACTTACACAGTCATTTAAATATTGTAACCTTAGCTTACTCACCAACCGTTTACTGATCTCTAATCTTGTCATTGTATACTCGTCTATGCTACTTTTATGTGCAATTGTAATGGCCTATAAAAAGCGATTTGAGGTGGAGGCCTGGTGACCTGTAACACAGGTTTTACTTACCTACCACAGGCACCAGCGATCCACAACCAAATTTGTAATCTACAATTTAAAATATCTTTTGTTTTGTACTTTGTTTGTGGTGAGAAATAAACGATTTTATTATTTATTATTATTATTATCCCGGAATGGTAAAGATCTGATGAAGAACTTCGGAGATATACAACAGATTTCTTCAATAAATGATGGCGAATCTCTCGGGATTGCTGCAATCGCATGTCTGTTTATTGTTTATTCCATTTCATAACATACCATCACGCCAGTATGCTCTAAACGAGTACGCGGATGTGTTGCATTCCACCGGTTGTGTTACATATTCGCGAGCTGGCTGACCAAAACCAGATGCGATTATTCCCGATGTCCACCACTTAGTTGGCCATCACTGGGGGACAGCGGGAAAACTTTTAAAATTTACTCTCGTTGTCCACCACTGAGGTCAGTGACACGGATTTTTAAACATTCCCTATGGCCACCGCTGGGAGACAATGTCAAAATTCTGTTTAATTTTGTTTGTTTATTAGCTTTTATAGTTTTTCCTTTTTTATGTTTCACTTAAATATTTAAATTCCTATTACTTATTAAAGGTGTGATTGCTTATTTTTTTTAATTAAATTGGGTAATTAACCGACATTATAATATTAACTAACAGACTTCTACAGACTGTACTTCGGTGAGTGTGCTAAAGAACTCCACGACCTTATCCCACCAGCCCCCTTCTACCATCAGACATCTAGACGTACTGCAAGTTACCACCCTCACCTGGTTGCCATTCCACCAATTCGCACCAAGCGCTTCCAAACATCCTTCATAATGCGCACAGCGAATGAGTGGAACTCACTACCTGCGTCTGTTTCCGAACGCATTCAACCCGAATCTCTTCAAAGTTAGAGTGAACAGGCTTCTTCTGGGTAAGCTCAGTACTCCATCGTCGACTCTGTCTCTGTCACCTCTGACCTAGACTAGAGTCAAGAGCAAAAATGGCCCACATATATATATATCCTCCGACTGCACAGCATGATTTTCTTCTTGTTTACGTATTTTTAGTTCGCTTTTTACGCAGTCGGGTTTTTTGATATTTTTAATTTTTATTTTTTTATTTACGACTTTTTTGTTATTTTTTTTCGAATTATGTACATTTAAACATATATGTTTTGTATATTTTTGAAATCACCTCTTAAAACCTTTATTTTGATACCCCACACGACGGGTTCGGAAGAAAAACAATATTGTTTCCTCCACAAAATGGCGCCGAAAATCCGCCATTTGTTTCTTTTCCAATTTTAATGTAGCCAGTGACACTCACAGGGTAACGCAAGAATCATTAAAATCGGCCAACGCGTTTGGTCTCTAGAACGCCACATAGGAACAAACATACATACATAGACTGATAAACACATTATCCTCCTTCGACAGTCGGATAAAAAGAAAACAATTATTTTGACCTTTCAAAGACCCTTCTCAGTTCATAACCCTTGACTTTATCCTTTACAAAACTAAATGAAGTTTTAATATACAAAAAATATAACTTATAACTAAGTAACAAGGGCGTGGATCAATCAATCTGTAGGTTAAGTTGTGTTTGCCGAGGTCAGAGTGTAGATGGATAAAGAGGGACTATTGTTTGTTGTATAAATCAATCTTGCTATATAACACAAAAAGGGCAAAAGGGGGGGTTATAAGGGCAAAAGTTTGTGTGTGTTTGTATGTTTTTACTTCTTCACGCTAAAACGGCTGTGCCAATCTTGATGAAATTTGGCACAGAGATAGATTAAAGTCAGGAATAGCACATAGGGAGTAGGAAAAAAAAACAACGAATTTCCACTTCCCTCCATATCAAGCAAGAGACAGAACAAACAAACAAGACCAATAGGCACAAAGGGTCGTTTACAACTGGGATAAGCCCAGTTGCCTTGCACCACGGATAAAAATTAGCAATTATAGTAATGGGTCCTAACATTGTGAGCTGTTATATTTGATTCCAATAATAGGTATGGCAAAAACGCTTGAACGCACGGAAATATGTTCTAGTTTCCACAAGGTCCGTATAGTAAACAACTCCTGATGCAGCCTGCACATTATTCAACATACTATTGCGTTCATTCTGCCAAAGAATACATACCCATAAGATATGAGAGTGTATTCTTTGGCAGAATCGCAGAATGAAATGAAATTAAATGAAAACCGACCACCAGGACTCCGTCGAGCTTCATTGCCTCGGCGCATTTCTGGTGGTCGCCACTGTTGATTCTGGCTTTCAGGAGTTGCAGTGGTTTGGGAATAGTGCGGTGGGTATGTCCCAATAAAAAAATAGCAGATAGGATACTTTTTATCCCGGGAATATGATCCCTCGGGATAATTTTCGACTTTCACGCGGGTGAAGCCGCTGGAAGAAGCTAGTCCTACTATATAAATAATATTATAAACTAGCGACCCGCCCCGACTTTGCCCGTCACAAATTATACACAAAAACCTTGCTCGTTGCTCATTCTTTGTATTGGCGAAAACCGCATGAAAATCCATTTAGTAGTTTTTGAGTTTATCGCGTACAAACGCGGCGGAGGACTTTATTTTATAATATGTAATGATAGTGTTGCGAAAGTTTGGATGGATGTATGTTTGTTACTCAATCACGCCAGAACGGCTGAACGGATCTGGATGAAATTTGGCACTGAGATAGATTATAGTCTGGAATAACACATAGACTAATGTTTCCATCGGGAAATAAAAAATCAAAAACCCGACTGCTTGAAAAGCAAACTAAAAAGACGTAAACAAGAAGAAAATCATGCTGTGCAGTCGGAGGATACATATTCGCGAGCTGGCGGACCAAAACCAGATGTATCCTCCGACTGCACAGCATGATTTTCTTCTTGTTTACGTCTTTTTAGTTTGCTTTTCAAGCAGTCGGGTTTTTTGATTTTTTAAATTAACTTTTTTTATTTACAACTTTTTAGTCATTTTTTTTTAGAATTAGGTACATTTAAACATATAAGTGTTATATATTTTTGAAATTGCCTCTTAAAATCCTTTATTTTGATACCCCACACGATGGGATTTGAGAGAAAAAAAATTTTTCCCCCAAAATGGCGCCCAAAAGCCGCCATTTTTGTATTTTCCAATTTTAATGTAGCCAGTGACACTCGCAGGATTAAGACGAATCGATTGACGTCATCAAAATCGGCCAACGCGTTTGGTCTCTAGAATGCCACATAGGAACAAACATACATACATACATACATACATACAAACATACATACATATATACATACATACATAGACTGATAAACACATTACCCTCCTTCGGCAGTCGGGTAAAAAAGACACTCTTCACGCGGGTGAAACCGCTGGCAGAAGCTAGTAATATAATAATACCCGCCAGTAACTGTGCCGCTGCACTGCATGGCAAAGGCCTCTTCTCAAACAGAGAAGGCACGAGCATTAAGCAACAAGTTTGTTTTAGACAGATTGGCAATTTCAAACTTCAATTAAAAGTGCAGGTTTCCTCACGATGTTTTCGTTCACCATGGCAGCGATGAACTTAGAGAGTCCATATGATAAGTATTGATACAATTAATCGATGTCATAACAATATACTTATAGACTGGTGAGGGGCACGTGCGTTAAGGGTTTCCTAGTTTTGTGTTCTATTTTTGCACATCTTCACTGGCTTTCCAAAAGATGGACTGATGACGTGGTGACCTGGAGCGTGGGAGACCGCTCGCCGTGAGATGCACAGGATCAGTCGATATGGCGATGCTTAGGGAAGCGTATGTCCAGCAGTGGACGTCTTCCAGCAGAAATTAGTATCATCTACTTTAAGATAGCTTTCTGGCTTTTGAAATAATATAACGTTATCGTTATCAAAGTAGATATTACCCGTTTATTCACATGATACAAACTGTTGACACCCGTTTCACACGCTCATCAATATTGCCACAGAATAAATATACAAACAGTATGGAAAATTACCTACAAACGCTCGAAACGGCACACTCACACAAACATGCGCATCGATGAGACCCCTAAGCGGCTCGCACTACTGACATCACTGCAGAAGTGACTGAAGGGCTTATTACACTACACGGTATTCAGGGCTCTAAACCCTAATTCAGGGTAGTGTAATAGCTGTTAGGGAGTTAGGGTTCTCATAATATCGACCTTATTGCTTCGGAATGATTTAGTGACCCGGTAATCAGGGCCCTGAATACCGTGTAGTGTAATAAGCCCTTGAATGGTCTCGTCGGTGCGTATGTTTGTGTGAGTGTGCCGTTTCGAGCGTTTGTAGGTAGTTTCCATACTGTTTGTATATTTTTACTGTGACATTGCCTCCTGACCAACATTTTTTTTAGTAGATAATTCTGTACATATTTTTATATTAACGCCCATTTCTTCTACTCTAAACATAATTAAGAAACTCACTTATCACAACGTAAAAGCCGCGTAACTTGTTTACCGGTATCATTTCATCAGCTAAAAATGGCGGCAGGTCCTTAAGACGGTGACACATGCCAACGAACTTGAGGGAACAAAACGCACACTCGTTTCACACCCGTGCGACCCATAATTTTGTAATATTTTGTACTTTCTTTATTATTCTTTTATTTTTAAATAAAAATTCGTAGTTTAATACGTAGGCAAAGTTAAATCGTTTATTTTAATTAGGCCACTAAGTGACACTTTGAAAAGTAATAATACATTTATTTTACTGTGCATTTATGTAGATAATTATTTATTTATTTATTATTTATTTATTCACTCCAAACATACAATATCCTTACAGGCTAGACAATGCGATCATGTAGAACCCTTACAAATTCAATTAAATAGCCTATTATGACTTTGAGATGGTGAAAATTGCATAAAAATACGCCCATACTGTCGTTTTTTTTGTCCCTGTTAGACATAAATTTACAAATTAATTACACTATGTTAATAATTAAATATTCACAAATCAAATTATTATTCTTGGGAAAAAATTTGTTTTATTTTTCATACAATTTTCGACGAGCCGTTTAGACGACGTCATGTTCATTTTAAAATCAGTAGTCGTTTATCTTCGCCTTAAGGGAAATTTGAAGAAAGGCGAATACATCTTTATAAGCCTCCATCAGTATTTGTAATTCGTTTTATAGTCACGTAATCTTGTTGCCGAGATTAAAACTTGGTGGGAGCTTAATCTCCGCCGTGTTGGTTCCAGCCATGATTTATGAGATGGCGGCTAACAAACGAGCTGACAGCTTATATCTGTTAATTGCTAAGAGATTGTTTTCTTGTTAATATTTTTGAGTGTTCATTTTTTACTCGTTTTTTTTCGACTATATATACGCTTACACAAATATATAGGTATATTTTTTCAATTTCCCAGTATGTTAGGGACCGAGCAGTGGTGGCTCAGTGGTAGTGGTCGCGCCTTACAAGTCGTCGCCTTATAGGTCGTGAGTTCGAACCCAGGCAGGCGCTTTACATTGTGTAAATTATTTCATCACCACTGCTCTCAAAACGGTGAAGGAAAACATGTACTAGAACCAAAAATTCGAAGACATGTGACATCCACTAACCCGCACTAGGCCCGCGTATTGGATTATGGTCCATCCTTCTCAGAGAGGAGGCCTGTGTCCCAGCAGTGAGAATATTAAAAGGATGATGATGGGGACTTTTATGTTTCTCCAGTACCGATAATAAACGAAAACATCTCGGTCACTAAAAGTCTAGTCACTTTTTACAAGCTTTTAACAAACTTGCAATGTATGTATGTGAGTGTGTTCGGGTCAAATCTTGCAACTGAATTTTGAAGCAGTTGTCCTCCACCGATTACGATGAAATTTTGCATACACGTTTAGTTTGGATGACAATGCATGGTTAGATAAGTGACGTCATTCTAAATCCAATATGGCGGACGGCCCAAGATGGTGGACTAGTTATTTTAAGTGCATTGCCATGATATGGGTATCAAACGAGTTTGCCAAACGGGTTGTCAAACGGGTTTGCTAAGAAGAATACGAAAAAAGTATGGTTTTTAAAAAAAAAACATTTTTTTTTATTAATTTCCATATTGAGGGTCGGATGATGTATGGATTGCAATTCAGAGGATAGGAACAGTATTGAATCAAATATTCCATTATAGTAGGATACATTATGGAGGAGCCTATAATATTTACTGGTATTTAGAGCAGTAAATATTATATAAATACATATTATAATAGGCTGATCCTATAACTATCCCACTGCAGGGCAAAAGACTCTTCTCATACAGATGGTACGGGCAACGATCCCCAAAGCAAGCGACACTTGCCGAGGTTGGACCGTCGATGGGTGATCATTTAAGCATACTGAGATGCCTTCGTGCCTCGGAGATCATGTTAAATAAGGATGAAAACTGAAAATTAGTTTTTTGTCCGTCAGGCAGATTAATTTATGTTCAAAACAAACAAAGACTAGGTACCTGTAGTTGTTGCGCTTATAATTAGCTTGGGCAGTAACGATCAGTTCACACGTCCTGAAGTTATTCTTTAAAAAAATCCAGCCGGTTGACGTCTGGAATATACATCAATCGTGATTAAAAAAAATATATTAATGAATAACTATACCATACCATACCATAGTTTATTGTTTGGGTGCCTGGATTCTAGAGGTTAAGTAGGGTTCCATGCTTAATTGAAGGCACTATAATAAACTTTTCTCTTACTCCTAATCTATTTAATAATGCTAAATCAAATGCTCATTCATTTTTATACGAATTACATATTGCATGATAAACAGTTTGTTTCACCAAAGGACTTTGTACAACTGACGCTGGTGTCACCTTATTGAAACACATTTATAATGCGTGGGAAGAGGCACACGGTGCCATAGATATTTTCTGCGACCTGTCGAAGGCGTTTGATTGCGTTAATCATGAAACATTACTTCTGAAATTTGAGCATTACGGGCTAGGCCAATCAGCGTTAAGTTTAGTAAAATCTTATTTGAATGATAGACGGCAATTAGTTCAAATAAATGGTGTTAATTCGTCGGGATTAAACGTGAAAATGGGGGTAACCCAGGGTTCAATTTTAGATCCTTTCTTATTTTTAGTATACATAAACGATTTACCCCGTGTATTGGAAAACAAATTAAATATGATGTCATTTGCTGATGACACATCTTTAATTTATTAAATAAATAGACGTACTAGTCAGGTTGACGACGTAAATAACGCCCTTCGGCAGGTACAAGATCGTTTCACTCCCAATAATTTAGTTTAAAAATGATAAAAAAGCTAAGTGCGTAAAATTTTAAGTCGGGGGATTACATCGCTGATAAAAATGCTTGGCTCAATGCTAGTCCTGCTCCACAACCACTAGGGCGCAAAAACAAGTGATAAGCAGAACATTATTGTTTTGAAGTATTACTGGACCCGCTGAAGACTTTGATGTATGAATATGTTTGTGTATACTATATTATAATATTACAAAGAGGAAAGATTTGTTTGTTTATTTGTTTGTACCGAATAGGCTCCGAAACTACTGGACCGATTTAAAGAATTCTTTCACCAATAGAAACCTACGTTATTCCTGAGTAACATATTGGAGACTATTTTTTAATCCCGAAAACGGGTCCTGTGGGGTGGCCCATGGGAGCGAAGCCGCGGGGAACAGCTAGTATTGTATAAACTCATTTTTTTTTGTGTTATATAACTGTACAGCCATGTGTGAGTATAGTACCAACTGTAATCTACCATTTACTGTACCTAAGTGTCGTTCGTTGACTTGTGTGTGCCCTGACAGTTGAGAGTGTGTCATGCTCTATGGCACATGTATTGGATCATTCGGTTCCCTTCATGATGGTTGAGCTGAGTGGTGCCAATCCATGCGTCGTATTCGTGAACGGGCGCCATCAGTTGGGGTCATAACTTAACTGCTTCGGCCTGCTTTTAATTACGTACTTATTTTATTTTTAAATTATTTGTTTTACTTTAGACGCTTTTACGTGCATATCTTTTTACATCGTTCTCACATAGGTATTTTAACAAAAATAATGTTGTAACCAAATAATTGTAATTAAAACTGATGAAAAAGAGCATCCATGTAGTTTCTTGCACATTCTTCTCCATAGAGACCTATTGATGCTTGCGAATGTGCAACTAGATTCATATTTTGTTTGAAAATTCAAAAGTACCTATAAAAGGTTAAGTTGAATAAAAAATATTTTGAATTTGATTTTCCGAAAGCTATCAAATTACTTGCACTTTGAATGTCCAAAACAACCAACTATCACCTAGTATTTATTCTTCCACCTCTCTAACCCTGCCACAAACAACACAGAACGGGCCGGAACCTGTTCAAACGGCCCTCAAAGCCTCACTATATAGAATAGTGAAGGGAACCCGTAACAGCTCGCCATAACAGTTCCAAGCCTGTTCCAATTAGCAGTTAGCACGTCACATATTCCGAGAACTGTTATTATTATTCGGCAGTGGATCAGGCGAGCGATGGTATGTGATGGTGTTATTTATAGGAGTAGTATGGTTGTATTCCCAAAATGTTTACAAGGTCTTATAGTAGGTAGACAGCGCGGCTTTGCCACCGTAGCAGTTCCATAGGAACTGCGTTTTTTCGAGATCGAAATTAAAAGTCCATGACTAGCGTTGCCAGGTGTCTCGATTAGCGCGGGACGTCCCGATTTTTAGGAGTCTGGGGATGCCTGGCGATTTTCGCATAATCGGGACAATGAATGAAATGTCCCGATAAGTCAATAAATTTATTAAAACCCATTATTATAAGATAAAATAAATATATTACGCATCACAGCATTATGTGTGACAATGATACTAGATTTCTAGATGCTTGTTAACATTTGTTAACTTTTTATCTCTATTTTTTTTTATTTTTTTTTTGTTTACATTGATAAAAGTATATACAGACGACGCCATATTTTAGTTAAGTATATTTTTAGTTTTAGTTAGTTAGTAGTTTTTGGTTAAAGTGTATTAGGTTTGTAGTTTTAGTTATTTAAGTATTTTATACACTTTTTCTCTTTTAGATAAACTTTTTTTTTAGTTTCTTACGACTTATTGTCGGGCCTACGTTGTCCCCCCATATCAAATCAAATCAAATCAAATGTATTTATTTCAACTAGGCCATTATGCGGCACTTTTGAACGTTAAAAAAAAAAAAAAAAAAAGAAAACAAAAAAAAAAAAAAAAAATTTACATGTTATAAAAAATTGATTCTACCGTGCATTCGGAAATGTAGGTTGATATGGAGAAGAATGCCCAAGAAACTCCATACTTACTCTTTTAAAAAAATAAAGGCTTTTTACAATATTAACATAAATAGTACATACATTAATAAATTCTTATACGTGAGAACGATGCACCCAGCACTACTATACTAAATATAGGTATAAAGTATTACAAGCACTAACAGGTAAATCCCTTCACTTGATAAATAGGGACATGGTTCTCACATACTTACAAATATTGCAAACATAGGTAAATTACCTAATTCAACAACAACGGAACAGTGTGCGAGTCAATTTTTTAAACAAATAGAGAAGAAAATAAATAAAAATAAAGCGTTACTATAATAATTATGAATATTATTATACCGTACACAAATTAACCATTTTGATAGTTTCTACACTAAAGATTGCCCTACGGAGCAGGACCAGCATGTTTCCAAGCATTCTTATCTTGAATATAATCATCTAATTTGTAATATGCTTGTAAAAGTGTGCTTTTAATTATTGTTTTAAATTTTCTTTCATTAAGTTTTAATATGTCAGAAGGAATTTTGTTATAGAATTTAACACAGTACCCCATGAAAGATGTGTGTACTTTCGCTAATAAGATGGCTGATCTAACTTATCTTTATTTCTAGTATTACAATTGTGTCTATCACTAATTTTACTAAAGCGATTTAAATTTTTCCTTACATACATAATATTTTCATAAATGAATTGGCAAGAAACTGTCATAATATTAATCTTTTTAAATAGCTCCCTAAGAGATTCTCGATGACTTAACTTATAAATGGCTCTCACAGCTCTCTTTTGCAATATAAATATTGATTCAATGTCAGCCGCCCGACCCCACAGTAAAATACCGTATGACATAATGCTGTGAAAGTAACTAAAATAGACCAAACGCGCGGTCTCCACATCCGTCAACTGTCTTATCTTTCCAACAGCATACGCGGCCGAGCTCAGGCGACCCGCAAGAGATGTTATGTGAGGCCCCCCCATTGCAATTTATCGTCCAGAGTGATTCCCAGGAAAACTGTTTGATTTACATAGTCCAGCTTTTCCCCATTCAATAAGATGTCGCATTCGCTACTATTGACATTCGGCAATGTGAATCTAATACATTTGGTTTTTTTTTCATTTAGTATATCTAAGCAACATGGAAATATTGTAAAAACAAACCATTTTTGAAAAGAGTAAACGTGGTGTTTCTTGCCGGTTCTTCTCTATAGGAAACGACCAACCCGAACCGTGCACCTTTTGTCGACATTTTATAAGTGCCCATGTAGGCCTATGTGAAATGAAATTAATTTTTAATTTTGATTGTGCGAGACCATTTTAAAGATAATCAAAACTTAGTTAAGAAGATATACAAAGCAACCCTCGTGTTTGTTGAAGCTTTTATATGAATTGCTTTGTTAGTAAGTTGTAGGTAATTAAAACGTGGGTGCTTGATATCAATTGTTATAATATTTTACTGACAGATATTATTAAAAATAGAGTCATTTTGAAAATATGTTAAAAAGCGTTGGTTTGGCCATGTTGAGAGGATGAATGAAAGGCGACTAACGAAAGGTATTTACTAGGTAGACGTGAATGGAAACGCCGGTAGGGGACGCCCTAGAAAGACATACATAGACCTTATACGTGATGTTCTTCAGAAAGGCCAGGTGCGCAGTACTCATAACCGGCGTGTGTGTATGACTAGATGTATGAATGTGAGTGAAGCAAAAGAAGTATGTAAGGATCGTAGCAGGTGGCGTTCTGTAGTTTCTGCCTACCCCCATTGGAAAAAGGCGTGAGTTTATGTATGTATGTTAAAAAGCACCCTACGCTTTTTTACAATCAAATATTTATTTTCGTTAATCACACTATTCTTAAATTAAATTTATTGAAAACTATTTTCTACATCCATACTTCTTTTGCTTCACTCACATTCATACATCAGTATTCTAAGTATTGTAGCAGTTGGCGTTCTGTAGTTACTGCCTACCTCCATGGGAAAAAGGCGTGAGTTTATGAATGAATTTTCTACTTTTTAGTTTGGTTTTCTATTAAAGCGTGTATTTTGTTGTTTTTATTTTTAAGTTTGACATTATTGTAACTTCTTGTGTTTATTCCCAAAAGCGAACCCCGGATAGTAGAAAAATGTGAGAGGCCTTGTATAATAAGGTTATATTAAATTAAATGAAAAAACTTCAAAGGCGTTATGTGAATCGATATCTAAGTAATCATGATAAGTTTTACCTTGCAGCCGGGCGAGCACGGCCTCTGTGATAGGCTTGAGTCACGCATTTTATCACGGTTTTTGCTCCTAAACTGTGATAAAAAGGTGAAAAGCTCGACCTTTCACAGTAGGCCGTGCTCGCCCGCCTGGACACATATTTTATTTTATTTATTAATAATTTATTTACTATTGGGTTCAATCAAAGAAGTTAATAATACCCTGGGATCGTAGTTAGGGTTCCCTGCTCTGGATTTTTGATTGAAAAAAACCTAATTTCTTAATGTACCTGGAAATGCCTGAAACCAGTCGATTTTTGTACCAATTACAATGTTTTGAAATGCTTGATTAATTCATTGTAAAGATTCTGGAGGTGCTCGTATCCTAAGGACGAAGTACCCCTTTAAGGTATGAAAAGTACATAATATTGATATTATTAACCAATGAAACCATGTTGGATACACCTTGGATGCGAGACGCACGGGATCGGTCAATGCGGCAACGCTAGGAGAAGGACTTAGCCCAGCAGTGGACGTCTTGCCGCTGAAATTGATGATGATGAAACCTTGTTTTAATATGGAAGCAATATAAGTTGTTGCTCTAATATCGAGTTTTCTAATCGGTAATTAACTCAATGAATGGTTAAAATTAAAAACCAATTTGACTATTTTTCAGACCAACAATTGATGAAAAACCGCATTTCACAGAAGAATCTGAAACCATTGGTTACAATTTTTAACCATTTTTATCATTGATTAGCTAAGCTAATCACAGATAAAAAACTGGGCATGAGTCTTACAGTGTAAAGAAAGAAAGAAACAAGAATACAATTATTTGGGACTCGTACAAGACACACGAGAAATAAACAAAAAACAAAATATTAAATTCACTAAATCAGTATTCCCCAAAAAATCTTACAAAGCCAGAAAAAAATCACCAATTCCCTTTAATTTTCCAGCTCATACATGCACACATATATGACAAACTCACAAAAGGCGGACTACACAATGGATTTCATAAATCGCGGCGCCTGCTGACGTAAGCGGGGGCGACGGGCGTGTCGCAGGTGTGTGGCCCGCCTAATACTTCAGCTGTGCATTTGATACAATTTTATGAGGAATCTCGGTGGTCGTATTGTTTTATAGGATGGTCGATTGGTATGGTTGGCGAGTATTTTTATATGAGTTAGAAATTTTCTTATATAGGTATTTTTATTTATGTATTTATTTCTGAAGCAAGCAAATGCTTTGTGACATACAAAAATCCGAAAGAGGTAGTGATAAATCCATTAAAGAATCAGCCAAGTGCACGCGCACCGAGTATTTTGGACAAACATCAACATTCACCGAAATAATTAGGTAACATTACTGAAGTTCATAAACAATGACATGGAGAGGAGAGCAGTGGTGGCCCAGTGGTATTGGCCGCGACTTACAAGTTGTAGGTCGTCGGCTCGAGCTCAGGCAGGCGCTTTACTTTGTGTAAATTATATCCGCCGTTTTTTGAGATAATGGTACAGAACCCTTCGTGCGCGAGTCCGACTCGCACTTGGCCGGTTTTAGTAGGTTTTTTTCTTGTATTATACATAAGGTTCAAGTTTTGTTAATCTTCATAGCTTGAATAATAAGTTTGCATTGTAATCACACCCACTGTAAGTGCCTTTGCTCAACCTCAAATCATTTATAAGACATGTTTTTAGGGTTCCGTACCCAAAGGGTAAAAACGGGACCCTATTACTAAGACGCCGCGGTCCACTTGTCTGTCTGTCTGTCCGTCTATCACCAGGCTGTATCTCATGAACCGTGATAGCTAGGCAGTTGAAATTTTCACAGACGATGTATATCTGTTGCCGCTATAAAATTAATATTTAAGTGGGGCTCCCATACAACAAACGTGATTTTTTTGCCATTTTTTACGATAATGGTACGGAACCCTTCGTGCGCGAGTCTGGTTCGCACTTCGCGGGTTTTTACTTTGTAAGGTTATATTGATATTTATGTAAAAGGTTTATGGTAATTTACGAGTATGGACAAATAATTTTAACTAAAACCAAAGGTTAAATTAGTGGTAGTTTTTTAAGGCGCAGATTTCCTTGAGTAGCTGATTTTAAAATCAGAATCACGTTTAAATGGCTAGTCGTAATTTTTTGGAAAAAATATATGTTATATTTGACCATTTTCTTAATGATTTGATGTGAGCAAATTTTGAGTTTTATTCGTATAGCTTAGTGTAATTAATTTGTAAAGTTATGTCTAAAAGGGACAAAAACACGACAATTGCACCAAAACCGCTGGGCGTATTTAAATGAAATTAACACCATCTCAAAGACAATTTAATTATCTACATTTGGATCTGACGCTTTTTTTTAAAGTCATAGAATAATAACTAGTACTTTCCGTACAAAAAATTACAAAATTTTGGGTCGCGCGGGTGTGAAACGAGTGCGCGTTTTGTTCCCTCAAGGTCGTTGGCGTTAGTCGTCGTCTTAAGTTTTTATGAATGTGCTCTATAACTTAAATAATTTTTGAAACTTTCCTATATCCTAAACTTTTCTAATAATAATATAATACAAGTAGGAAAAAATATATTGCTTGTGGCAATAACCCCATATTACAAAGGTGGGCAACCCTGCACATATGGCCTGTCCATAGGTGTAATATTTTTTATTAATTTCCATATTGAGGGTCGGATGATGTATGGATTGCAATTCAGAGGATAGGAACAGTATTGAATCAAATATTCCATTATAGTAGGATACATTATGGAGGAGCCTATAATATTTACTGGTATTTAGACCAGGGAGGTGACCATAACCTTTTAGAGCAAGGTTATTTTGAGTTTGCGTAAGGGACAGATATATGTGACTTGTATACATCTGTCCCTTTTCCACAGTCGAACCATGATAGTTTTGACACGTAAATATTATAATATCAACCTATAACTATCCCACACCAGGGAAAAAGCGTCTTCTCATACAGAGACGCACGAGCATTGATCACCATAATTAAATAATCAGCATAAAAAAAAAAACGGCGTCACCATAAGGCACTATCGACCCATAGCCTGGGGTATCAAAATATAGGGTTTTAAGAGGTGATTAAAAAAAATGTAAATTACTTATATGTTTAAATTTACCTAACTCAAAAAAAAAAATGTTAACTAAAAAGTTATAATTAAAAAAAGTTAATGAAAAGAATCAAAAACCCGACTGCTTAAGAAAATCATACTGTGCCATCGGAGGATACATCTGGTTTTGCTCAGCCAGCTCGTGAAAATGTTAACGTCTTTTTAGTTCTTCTTAAGCAGTCGGTACGATATACGATAGCGATCAAACGCTTTTTGTCATAAAAGTCGGAATTAACTGCAGTGTAAGTATTTTAGGTCCTACACAATCGTTTGCTAATCGCTTCCTGTTTGTCAAATGCACTTATTCAAAAAAAAAACCGCCAACTACTCTAAAACTTTTGTATTGAAGAGCTATTATTGCGCAAAAATCGCTATCGTTTTGCTCTTGCAAAAGATACGTAATAAGCCTGCCGGTTTTTGATTTTTTGAATTAACTTTTTTTATTTTTCCTTGACTTGAAAACCCCTACCACCATCACGACGGTTCTTGAGTTTCTCGCTTCACCTCGGAAATTATTCCGATACACGTCGCTTCAGCCAAAACGGTGTATCGCCAGGTTTGAGGGACGGTATCGCTTCCTTTTTAACCGACGTACCAAAAAGGAGGAGGTTCTATGTTCGACTTCATGTATGTTTTTTTTTATTTTTTTTTATTGTATGTTCACCGATATCTTCGTCATTTGGGGACCGATTTTGAATTTTTTTGTTTGAAAGAGTATGTTCCTAAATTGGTCGCATTTTAATTTGGTGAAGATCTGATTAAGGATTTCGAAGATATACAATGAACTCTTCAATAAATAACGGCAATCTTCTCGGGATTGCTGCAATTCATGCATGCATGCATTGTTTATACCATTTCTTAACATAACATCACGCCAGTATGCTCTTAAGGGGTACGCAGATCTCTCATTTCACCGGTTATGTTCAAGGTCCTTGATATTTCGGTAATCTATTCTGGCGTTATAGGTACCTTACTAAACAACTTGCCTATTAGGTAGGTACAACTAAAAAGTGAAAATAAAAAAGCTTTTTTGCGGTGTCTATAACGCAAAAAAATTTACCTACCAAAGACACCGACTTCCAAAAATAAAGTTATTTTTCACTTTGTAGTTTTTCTTTTGGAAGTTAGTAGTATTTTTTTGCAAAAAAGTTTTTTTACTTGAGGATGCCAATCCAAGGCCGTTTAGGAATGTGGTCGGCATCCTGCCGGAGCGTGTGACCAATCCATCTCCATTTACGACGCTTGATCTGACGGTCGATCGCGGTCTCGTGACACACACACACAGCTCTTCATTTGAGATGGTCCCGGGCCAGTAACTTCCGAGAAGACGAAGACATCGATTGATGAAGACATCGGTTGACGAAGACATTGATTGATGAAGACATCGGTTGACGAAGACATTGGTTTACGAAGACATCGGTGGACGAAGATATCGGTTTACGAAGACATAGGTTGACGAAGACATAGAGTTGGAGTAAGATGTCCTTTGTTACCTTCCACGTTTCGCACCCGTAAAGCAGCACGGATTTGACCCGAATATTTTGAGTCAGTTTTTTCGATTGCCAAACAGGTCTCAGCTGTGCGAAGGTAGAAATTTTATTATTTTTTTCCTAATTGAAAATCATCTAATGAATATTATGTTACTAAGTCCTGGCTAATGAGGAGTAATTAATTATCAATTGTATATTGTGTTTCCCCGGGACACACACGAGCAGCTATAAGTAGATTAAGATGAAACATGGTTCAAAGCGTTAGTGATCGGTTTCCGAATTGCGAATTTGGAGTTAAGAACGTGTGAAACTCTAATTAAAAAGCCAAAGCTTGTCTGGTTTCCAGTCAAAGTATAGTTGAGTAAACAGAGTATGTCCTAAGACTAAACCACAAACGAAGTTTAGTATAAAACATCATTATTTTATAAGTTTTCTAGCCTTCAGACCATTCTAGTTAGCACTAAGCACTTATCTTCACTAAATGTCGTTCATCAACTCACATATTCAACTTAAAACATATATATTTATACCATACTTATGCAGATATCGGATAAGTACTTGCAAATTTCACATCTGCTATAGAAAATGACTAAGGATATAGAAAATGACGCCAAATAAGTCTGAATAGGTGAAAATGAGCTATTGTGAATATGAGTCATTATAGCAAGCAGCGAAGAGTTCACAAATAATAGCAGTTCGATACTAGCTGGCCATGGCATAGATAACAATTGGAGGCCTCAAAAAGAATAAAGAACTGTTAAGTGTGGGCGAATGGAGCAACAATATAACTATTGTGTCAGGTTAGCACCCGGGTTATACAATAAGGATGTTTCCTGGGTAGAAAAATTATAATAATATATTTTGTCCATCAGTGAGATTATCAAATAATAATATTGGACAAGTAATTTTTGCTTTACCAAGTGAGCAGGCTGGTTTTGTCAAGGGTCGTGGCACGAGAGAACAAATTGTGAATAAAATGCATTTTTTTTTTTTATAACTTTGCCCCACACTAGGAATTTCTTCCTGTATCGTGGGTGCGTTTACAAACATATAAACTCACATACACAAACACCCAGAGCCGGAACAACTATCTGTAGGTTATACTAATAATTGTTCCATGCGGGAATCGAACCCGCGACACGCAGCGCAGCAGTCAATCGCTCAACCACTGCGCCAACCTTGCGCCCATAAAATTATAGAGAAGAGCCGCGAGTTTAATGTTCCAATGCTCTTGTGTTTTATCGACTACTCCAAGGCGTTTGATTGTGTGAGGTGGGGTTGCCTATGGAGAATACTCGAGGAAATGGGAGTACCTTCGCACTTGACAGCATTGATCGCAAACTTATACGAGGATGGAGAGTCGCTAGTCAGAATCAACAGTGTGGTGTCGGGGCCTTTTAAGCCAGAGAAAGGAGTACGCCAGGGATGTATTCTGTCCCCTCTTCTTTTTAACATCTATGGCGAATACATCATGAGGAGAGCCTTAGAAGAGTGGGAGGGGGGCATACCGGTAGGTGGCAATAAAATCAGCAATCTCCGATATGCAGATGACACCAGATTGTTTGCATCTTCGGAGGGTGAACTTGCTGAGCTATTTGTGAGGATAGAGCGTGAAAGCGAGATGGTCGGACTGTCGATCAAAAAGTCCAAGACCAAAGTCATGATCATCGACAGAGCTGGACTAATAGCACGCACGGGGAAACTTGTAGATCTAGAGTTCGTCAATGAGTTTGTGCACCTGGGCTCCATGATCAGCGATCAGGGGGGCTGCAGCGGGGAAATTCGGAGACGTACGCAGATGGCCAAAGCTGCATGAGCAAGATGTCGAGGATATGGCAAGATAGGAACATCTCTAATAACACCAAGAAGAGACTCGTTAGAACCCTGGTATTCTCAATTTTCCGTTACGGCTCCGAATCTTGGGTAATTCGCTCGGTGGATCGAAGAAAGATTGAGGCTTTTGAGAATGTTGCGCATATCATGGACAGCAAAACGCACAAATAAGTCCATTCTCGACCAGTTAAACATCAAAACCAGACTCTCCACGATCTGATACCAAAGAGTCCTAAATTACTTTGCCACATCGCCCGGAGACAGCCAGATAACCTGGAAAAACTGGTTGTTGTGGGAAAAGTGAATGGGAAAAGGCCACGTGGACGCTCACCCACTCGGTGGTCAGACCAGATCAGGGCGATTACGGGCCTCACGGTGACCACTGCCCTGAGAAGAGCCGAACACAGAGTGGCTCCTTCAGTAATGAAGACAACGAATACGAAGGAGGAACATAGTTACGGGATACCGTTTATAGAAATATTGTCTTTTAGGAAAACTTGAGCTTTTATATAAGGTATGGTATGGAAAGTAAGTGTCAGAAATCACACGCCCTATCTATCAGAACTCCATATTTTCATTACTCCATGTCTCCAACACCAAAGGGACAATTCAAAGGGGCGATGAAAAAAATTGTACCACCCTACATATTAAAACATCCCCTATATATGAATACACAGGTGTAACTTCAGGATTTCAATCAATTTCTAATTAATATTCGAACGTTTTGTGTCTTTTGTTGTCATATTTCTATGCAATGTTGCCTGATTATTTTGAAAAAGAAAATATAAATAATTTTTTGCGTAATTAATTTTTCAGTTCTTCCTTTGTGCTTGAAGAAAGGAGTTGAGTTATCAATGTTATGCAGGGAAAAAAATATTGTATGTGTGTATGAGTCGTCAATTATTTTTGCATGATTAAAAGTAGGGTGTGTAGGCACAGGTGGCCATTTTTCAAGTTATTAAAATCGCAATATACTCCGCGTTAAATTTTTATTTTCCTGTTTGATAAATGGAATTTCTTTGTTTGTTCAGGAGACAGGTGACCACAATAGAAGCTGACAGGATAGTATATAAAAAACATTATATTTAAGTCACTGCAATAAATATATATTTTTTTAAATTTTGTCAATAAAGTCTAAATCCTTGTTACAGGTAACTATCGTCGTAACCTATGGTAGATGTCTACTTGTATTTTTATGATTGAGAATACGATTCTAGGCGCACGTTGTCATATAAGTTTTATTAAATGTTCTTATATTACCTGATAAATGTCTTTGGTTCTAAGTCAGTCTATTGAATATATTTTCAATATTATTTTTAATTATTTAAGTATTTTAATGTTTTACTTGTTTATTTTTAATTGTTTGTTTAATTTTTAAGTTTTTGTTTCTGTGTCTGGTCTGTATTACAATTGTTCACTGTCTGTACGTTTTGGGTGACACTGTGAGTTTATAGAGTAATTGTAATAATAAAAAAAAAATCGTGGTACTCATAGACACTGGCGCGTATAGTCAGGAGTCCTCTCTCAGAAGCCCTGACCACCGGCAGCTTGGACCCTGTTCCCAATACCGGTGGGCTACTATTTTTTTATATTTTTAAATGTTTTTTTATTTTATTTTTTATTTAAAAATGTAAAAATATGTAAATAAAATGACTAAATGAAATAAACAATAATCTATCTCACTCTGTAGCCCAATGTGTATGTATTACTATAAGGTGTAATTAAATAATAAATAAATACTTTTTAATTTACATTCAACCTTTCACGATGTGCGCGAAAGGTTGGATTCTTCAACAAAAACCAAAAAAATATTAAAAAGCAAGAGTACTCAAATAAGACCAAAATTGAATCGAAGGCCCTCACTCACCCGTTTTCAGGGATCCCGGAGCCTTAGCTTTGTAGTGAAGGGTTATCGGCGCGATATCGCCTTGTTGAGAGTATAATCCCGCACCGACTTGTTATCTGAGACTTATCTGAGACTTCAGACGTAAGGAAACTGCGGGGGAAAATACGTGCGTTAATGGGATAGGCTGTGACTTGTATTCGATGAGAGATGTTCGTGGAATTGTGAACTTTGTTTGTCCCATTGAGTTTTTTATATTACAGATTTGAGATTTATTTTCAAGTCGACGGGCACTAAGTTCTTGAGAATACACTACCTACTAGAAAATACTGGTGCATTGTCTAAAATTACATTTTACATAAGTCAGTTGGCAAAACGGTTTATAATTATGACCCAGAATACGAAATCTTCTGGATACGAGAATCACAATATAAGTACAGTGATTCTTATCAGTGTCATCATTTGGATGTATGATAATAATCGAAAACCCTTTAAAACAGTCTGTTCACAAAGATTGACCCAAACTTACAGGGGTCCGCGCCCACTCGACCCGCTTAGACTCGACCCGAAGAATAATACCATATGTTTTACTACCAATTCAGTGCCATTTCTACAGTCAGGCAAATTTATATTTTAATTCTAAATAACTTATTAATTTATTATACATATGATACATAATTTATCCTGGTAGTCAGTAATTTCATTTAAAAATGAAGCTTTATAAAGATCTTTATAGAGCCTCTAACTGATTTTTTGGAAACAATAGATGAAGCCGCGCAGTCGTTCTAGAACTAGATCTTAAGATTATCAAATGAAAGATTTGTATTGCTCAAAACTTTAATCTTTTGTGTTGTTCCTGCCTAGTTCTGTATTCTTTAAGATACCTAATGTTTATTTTTTCTTTAGTCAATCATGTTTTTTTATATTTTAGAAATTAGTTCCTACTTGTTAACCTAATAATTATAATCACGTATAAAGACTGATTCAAAAAATACCACCGTGCCACTAGCTATAAGATTGTACCTAATGATAATTAACAATATGACTTTTACTTCAAAGTACAAACGGTATACTATTCTGAAAACGGATAAGTACTTACTTGTTTAATTGTCGATTTATTTATCAAAACACTATTTGAAGTTTACACTCTCTGTGGTGCAACCGTTAAATCGACACTTTTCTATCTGACTATACAGCGACGTTTTTACGCGTATCAAAACAGAAATAACCAGGTATTATTCATCGTGTCGAGTCTAAGCGGGTTGAGTGGGCGTGGACCACGAAATAATTCTAACTAGATGACGCGATTGTACTAGAATAAAATACTCTTTATTATGTACACCATATAAGTTACAGAAAGTATAGACAAAGAAAACATTACACTGGGTGACACAATGGGCGGCCTTATCGCTAAAAGCGATATTTTCAAGACAACCTTCAACCTTCTTTTCAGACAGCTTTTCATTTAGCATCCATCGAAATCTAGAAAAATGCCCTATTATGCCATTTTGAGCTGGAAAGACTGTATATAAAAAGTTGGCTGAGGCATTGGAAATGTTTTCTTTCATTGGTAAGTAAATTTGTTTTTAAATTGTGTGTGAAAAAGTGGCACGCTTGGTTTTCATACAGATGGAGGGACTTGCGTAATCTAGGTAGATTTATGTCTGTGCTTTTAATACTTAAACCAAAACCCAATCGTTTCCTACATGTTTCTCGTCTACATGCCACTATTTACTAGCACCAGTATATAATCGTTCTCAACTAAGTGCAACCGTGGCTGTATGTATAGACGAATGTAGGTGATTACCTGATGTGCCCGTAATCAGCCGATCGATTGGTGTACACCTGAGCGACATGTTGGCATTAGGTGCAGACTTCTATTTTGATGAAAAATAAGACATTCTATTACGTTTAGATGAACTAATCCTCCAAACAATTTTTTTTTCTTTTTGCTCTCGCGCTTGAATATTTTCGAATGCCAGTTTTATTTATAACCCTTTCACGTCTTAAGGGTTTTGAATTAAACAGGATATGGACTACCCGTGTGCCAAGTTAGGTTATAGTTTTTCTTGGTATGACATTCACGCGGGCGAAACCGCTGGCAGGAGCTAGTTAGTTATGTTTGTAAGATTGAAATCGTTTTCACTGTGTCGTTAAGTTTTAGGTTAAGACGGTTTTAGGTTAATTGTAGGTTAAGACGAATCGGTTGACGAAGAAATATGAATCATCAGAATCGGCCTATGCGTTTGGTCTCTAGAACGCCACATAGGAACATTCACACGTACTTAGACTGTTAAACACCTTACCCTGCTTTGCGTCGCGCAGTTGGGTAAAAAACAGGAGCAAAACTGCAGGAAAAAGCTAGTGAAACAATTAACATCTCATATATTTTTCAGGGAGGACCACGAGTAAATTGAAAATAAATTGCAGCTTGATAACTTTATTGTAGCAATCTGAGGATACTATTCGTACTGAAACTTTTCATTATAGAAGTATTATCAGAGTACCTACATTTTATATTGCCTACATAAACGTTGTTAATAATACTATCAAGTAAAGCGCGCAACATTTTTCTAAAATATTGCATTCAATTTTAAACTTGCAAGTAAAACACGCTAAAGCACACAATTTTGTGAAAATATTGCATTCAAACAAAGCACAAAAACAAAACATTTAACAACCCATAAGCCCTTAAAAAGCTTCAAAAATCGACTTCAAGATTTCCAATACCCGCTATCAATTTCAAACGGCATGTAAAAACATTACAACCGTGATCCAATTTGTCGCAGCGGTGTACTCTGGCAGGTGTACGGTTGTTCATGGTTTATTTATGCTTTGTCGAGCAGCTATCGATAGTGGCTGACCTATGGACGTACATCACTAGCTACGTCGGTTGGTAAAGGTTTTGTATCTATTGTTTGTCTGTAGCTAGTGATGGGCTATATTTTATTAACAATGTTTGATTTTGTTGTGTGTTACACTGAAGTTTAACTTTTTGAATCTTGTTTTATGAAGATTTTCACTGGCTTATTTTTTCGTTAGAATAAACGGTTCAGATTATGGATGGCTTGTTGTAATATCCCATTGGCAAAATTAACGTCGAAAATTTACACCTCTAGTAGACCCCTTTAGGAGTTGGGTTTTTAAAAATCTGTCCTTAGTGCTCACCTTAATTACATTAACATCTCTTGTGCTACCTTTCATGTTTCTAGACCCTAGGCTGTGCGTTGTTTGTCAGCGAATGATTGAATAAACTGAAGAACGAATGTGGTTTTATAAAATGAATGAAGATAAAAACTTTTGATGAATTACTCTGAGTCCCGGTGCCGTGAAATTATCGTTGTAAGCCTTATATGGCCTAGATGGCTTCATAGAAAACAAGAAACCCTTGTTAGTAAGAAATAGCTTGAATAATTGTTGAAATTGACGAGGAAGATTTTACCAAAACCGCCGTGTTGATACGGAATAAGGAGAAACACTCTTTAACATATTCAATTCATCATCACACTTGTACACTGTTGCACAGATAATATAATACTAGCATACAGATGCCTCATGCTATGCAAAGAAACCGTGCGGACGGTGGCACCTGTGCCACCGTCTTTCCTGGAGTCACTTGGTGGACGGAGAGTCTCTAATCTGACCGCCCATGACCCCGGTGTCCCGCCTGCCTATGATGCAGGCGTTTCGGCGTTTTAGGTATGGAGGTGTTTGCTTCAACGAAGCCTTCTTCTCCGAGTGGGATCAGCCCTCTCAAGATCCCGCTCGGCAGGCTCCTTCTGGACCATCAAGCTCTCACCACAGTTTTCTATCGAACCTGCTCACAAAATTTCACGAAAACGGTTGAGAAATGTGACTTGTAGAGGAGAACACCTGGACATCCGCCAGACATCTGGACATCCGGACATACGAAAGCATTTTTTGCCCAAGCTGAAATGGAGACGCTTCGCTTACGCTTCGCTTACGCTTCACGCTCGCTCGGTCAATTATAAAACTTTCCCCCATATAGGTATGAGTTGCAAGCCTTTTAATACAAAATGAGTTGATTTCCTGGGCTGCTCTACTACTCGGAATTTCTTAATAAAATTAAAACAAGAACACACAGCACAACTGACTGACTCACTCAGAGACTACAGGCATGAATTTTATGTGTCATCAACGCTACCCAAATCTGAAATTGAACCGAGGACCGCACTACCAACATCCATAATACTTGCGATCACTAGGCCATCAATAAATTCAAAACTTCCCATTCATCATTCGCAACCATTTATAATACCTAACTACATTTCGCAGCGTCCAATCAATCCACTGAACTACTCAGATTACTTGCACCGCTAACAATCCTGCCTACCCCGTAATCACATAACAATAGCACGTTTATAGGCAATACACACCTAACATACAGGCCGGTATTAGGCTTTGCTCACCCATACAATTCCTTCACGCTTCGGCTGCTAGCGTGAATGTGTGCGCCTATCCGATTAAGTGGGATGCGCCCTAAGCGTTTCGCAGGCTTATTACGTATCTTGCTGAGTAATCAGAATTGTTAAAGTAAGAAACGAGTATATTAGAGCAGTGGTGGTCCAGGGGTAACGGCCCCGACTTACGTGACGTAGATCGTGGGTTGTGTAAATTATTCTATCACCAGTGTTATCATAGGGTCCCAGCGCTAAAAAAAAATAATATTCAAATAAATGTCACTAAATGGCGCGATATGCTCCAATTTGTTATTGAATTGTGTGTAATATTAACATATTCTGGAAATTAACATAAAAATGTTATGTTTTTGTTTAATCAACTCTTCTAAGCACAAAATTATGCAATATTGAGCTCTTAATTCACCTTTCAAAGATTATTTGAACGGATCGTTTAAAATTGATGCCAATAGATGGTGCGATTTTAAATTTTCGATTGTTTAAATTAGTATTGTAACACATTTTGGTGCAATGAAACTATAAAAACGTGCAAAAAAGTACTTTAAAACAAACGTCACTGTATTTAAAGAAAAATATATTCACGAACCGAGTAAACCCTTTTACTCGTAAGTCGCTGCTAACACCATCTGCCGTGGAACGGAACCGAACGCGATTGATGTAGAAAAAATAATCAGTTTAATCAGACGAAAAACGCTAATTACTTCGGCACGGTTTCTTTGTATGGGATGAGGCATATGTATGCTAGTATTATATTATCTTTGCCAGTGCTCAAAAAACAGTGAAGGCAAACATCGTAAGGAAATCGGCATGTGGCATGTCCTAAAACCAACAATTTCAAGACATGTGACATCCACCAACCCGCACTGGGCCCGCGAAGCGCGAAGCGCCGGTCCAATGCCCCTAATTACCTTAACAATAGAAAAGCCATTGTGGCACTCAAGGGGTCTAAGGCCTATTCCCTCTCAAAGAGAAGAGGCTTGTGTCCCAGCAGTGGACACGTTAAAAGGCTGATGATGATAATGATGATATAAGAGGCAGTTTGAAAGTGGAGCTAGTGACTGTACAGTTAGGGGAATGCTTTGTTCTGGTATGGTGATGAAGAGAGATGAAATGCATGTTACTAAAAGAGTTATGAAAGTAAGTGTGGATGGATGGAGAGGGAGAGAAAGACGGATGGATTGTGTGAAGAGTGATATGAAAGAACAGGGAGTTAGTGATAGCGTGACAGGGGACAGGACGGTGTGTAAGAAGAAAACGTGTTGCGCCGACCCCAAGTAACATGGAACGAGGGTAGGTAGATGCTGATGAATTTATTGCTCTACCACCAGCGATAGCTACAATATAGCAATTTTGCGACAGTGTTGCCTCTACGGAACAATCAGTTTACTAAAATGTGTCATTCTATTTTTGATTACAAGTCACATTGACAGATGACTTTCGTATTAGGTTTGTTAGTGCTGGAAATTGTCACTTGATTGCTTTTGGCGCTTGAATCGTAAGAGCAATAAGTGCGTATTAACAATCTTCTAGCAATTCTTGGTGCCTGTGATACAATGATTTTCATTAGTACAAGTACCAACGATTCTCTTTCCCCGTGTTTACTGTTAAAAAATTTATGTATATTTTTTTTGATCTTGTACATGTGGTTTTACTGAATAAACGATTTCATTATATCATTATATAATTAGCAAATGATATTTAGACGAAACTGACTTTTATGATGTTAAACGATTAATCGCACGATATGTGCGCGATAGTTGCGCAATTCTTGCTAAGCGCTATTTATCCGTAATATGCCTGCCGGTGTACATTTGTCTGTCTGTTTACTGTGTTCAGGTTTCAGGTATTTTGGTTGTTGCCTTTGAGTTGTGAGTTTGTTTGGGTTGCAGTTACAGGTGATTAAAACATAAGGGTTTGTAGCGGTGGTTTTAAGCAATCATAGAGATGATGATAATTTTTTTATTCAACTAGAGATTTTTTTGTAAATAAAAGAAAAGTTCGTCGTATTAATCTTTTATTTTTATACCAGTCAAGTAAACCCTGAGATCTGGAAAGGTGAAAGGCAGATTTCGTACCGCATACTTTTTTTGTTGTTCGGTTATAGAATTTGTACCACTTATTAAGGCAACTAAACCATTTATTTTTATGCAAGTTTAATATTTTTAGAACTTCGGATTAATTAATAATATCAATAAAAAGATTTTAATAAATAACCGTACCAAAATCGTACACTAAACGCAGTTATGTTTTAGAAGTTGCCTTATGTAAAATAACACAAATATTGAAATGATAATTAATTATTTAGAAATAGAAATAACATTTATATACTTAATCAAACTCATCAATATCAAACTGTTGCAATCCGCTGCTGAATATAGGTATCTCCTAAAGCCCTGAGTAGGTACGATCCTCGCCTCAATCTACCTACTTAATGGTAAGTAAAACACTACAAAGATGGCAACAAATAATTTAGAACATTTATTTTCACATTATGTAACATTTATCTAACTACATAACCTTAAATAAAAAAAGTAAATTAAAAAATCAAAAGACCCGACTGCTTAAAAGGCGAACTAAAAAGACGTAAACAAGAAGAAAATCATGTTGTGCAGTCGGAGGATACATATTCGCGAGCTGGCTGACCAAAACCAGATGTTCAATTCAAATTAACGCCACTTTCCTCCAGTGCATTTCTAAAAGATACCGAAATTATGGAAAAATATACCCAGCCCAATTGAGTAAGTGAATTCGGCAAGGCAAAGGGTTTTGACCCCATTAATCGACCAATCACATGCGAGATGCAAGGCTGCAGATCAATTTGCACGGTGCCTAAGAAAAACCTTACAACGAACAATGAGTTGAGATTTCTGAATCAAATTAATAGATTGATTGCGTTCCTCAATGCATCTGAAGATAAATGAACAGATGTGTTCATTTATTTTCAGATAACAAAAGTAATTAAAACAGAAGTAATTCTTCGATAGGAACTCTTGATTAATTGACAATCTTTCATTTTCTATCATTTGAAGATTAAATAATTAACAAATGAGGATAATTTATTTACAAAGATACAAGTATATACAGTGTATAAAATACTTAATTAACTAAGACTACAAACATAAACACTTAAACCAAAAACTACTCACTAACCTAATCTAAAAAAAATATGGCGTCGAAAAACTCCTCCACATCGTTGTCCACTGGTAATGTGCCCAAAAGGCTGGCAGCATTGCCACGTTGTATGGCAATGCTTATTCTCTGACCGAGGTAAAAGCCAGCCCTTGGGTCACGCGAAGTGTCAACTAAGCGTTTGGAAAGATCAGATGAACAAATAGGATGGGATCAATCATGAAATCGCATCTTTAAATTTTGACGAGTTATATTACACGTACCTACCGAACAACTATTTTTTACCCGACTGCCGAAGGAGGATAATGTGTTTATCAGTCTATGTATGTATGTATGTATGTATGTATGTAAAGGGTCTTTCAACAAGGACGGGTCGATGTTAAAATTGAATAAAACAAGATGTGTGTGAGATATTCACGAAATTTATTTTTTATTTAAAAGGCCCATTTATGCCAATTATGGATGGAATATGATGGCGGCTTTTGGGCGCCATATTGTGGGGTTCAAAAATATTTTTTACTTCCAAACCCATCGTGTGGGGTATCAAAATAAAGGGTTTTAAGAGGAGATTTCAAAAATATATAACACTTATATGTTTAAATGTGCCGAAATCTAAAAAAAATAACTAAAAATTTATAAATAAAAAATGTAATCATAAACATCTCGTTTCGGTCAGCCAGCTCGCGAATATGTATCCTCCGACTGCACAGCATGATTTTCTTCTTGTTTACGTCTTTTTAGTTCGCCTTTTAAGCAGTCGGGTCTTTAGATTTTTTTAATTTACATTTTTTTTATATTTCAAAGTTGATTACATTGTAATAATTTTATTTATAACTATCTGTCCCCCGCAGCTTCACTCCCGTCATCAGGCTACCAACCTACCTACCTACCCTACCTACCTTACCCTACATAGCTACCTACTACCCTACCCTCCTACCCTACACTACCTATATAACCTAAATACCTAACCACCAACTACCTAACTATATTTATTTATTTTTTGAGACAAAAAAGTAGCCTAAGTCTTTCCCCAGAATGCCATCTATCTCCTTGCCAAATTTCATTGAAATCTTTCAGTGGTTTAGGCGTGACAAGATAACAGACAGACAGACTTACAGAGTTACTTTAGAATTTATAATATTATTATAGATGAGTATTTTCACCCACTCTGTTTCCAATGAATTAAATGCATGAATCTTTCAGTGAATTTTCACACATTTTCCAAACTCGGTGATTACATACAACCAGCATTACATTTTCTATTGAGCCAGGCCATAAGATAAATCAGCTGACTGTAATCCTACTCAAGTTGCATGCGGGTTCCGTGTTCGAAACGTTTTCCTGTTTTATGCGGGACTCTGAAAAGTGGAGCACTTTCATTTACATAGCGAGTGGAAGAACTTGTTCTGAACACGCGTTTTTAGTGAAAAACGATTGGTGTGAGTTAAACTTTATGGGGAATTATAAAAGGGAATCTTTTTAGGGTTCTGTAGTCAACAAGAAACCCTTATAGTTTTGCCATGAGATTCTAGAGACTAGACATATATAATTTGGCAAGAATATATACTATACTAGCTGTTCCCCGCGGCTTCGCTCCCGTGGGCCTCCCCAGAGGACCCATTTTAGGGATAAAAAATATTCTATGTCGCTCAAGAATAATGTTGATGAAAGAATTTTTTAAATCGGTCCAGTAGTTTCGGAGCCTATTCGGTACAAACAAACAAAAAATATTTCCTCTTTTTAATATTATTACTAGCTGTTCCCCGCGGCTTCGCTCCCGTGGACCATCCCACAGGACCCGTATTCGGGATAAAAAAATAGCCTATGACACTCAAGAATAATGTAGCTTTGTACTGGTGAAAGATTTTTTTAAATCGTTCCAGTAGTTTCGGAGCCTATTCGGTACAAACAGACTAACAAACAAAAAATTTTTTCCTCTTTATAACATTAGTATAGATATATTATATTATAAGTATAACTATAGATGTATATCACGTTGACGAAGTGGTAAAATATCACAGCTAAGTAGGTTTTGCAGGTTTACGAGTAATAGTCGACCAACTTATAAAATGTACTTGGAAAAGTAAACCTTTTGTATATATTGATGTTTGGGGACAACAGTTTACGAACGACAAAGTTAATTTTGTGCCTTCTTTAGAGCAATGTTCGGTGCTTTCATTGTTTATGAACGTTAGTAATGTTACCTATTTATTTTGGTGAATGTAGCATCGGAACCCTCTGTGCTCGAGTCAGACTCGAACCTGTAACGATTTAAAAAAAATAGACGTTTGGCACTCGGCGGGGACTGCCGCGGTAAAGCTATTGCATAGCATTTTTTATTAACTTATGCAATTGGGTTGTTGAATTTAAAAAAAAATACGATTTTTAAAATTTATTTTGAAACTTTACATATCATAAATTATATTGTCGTTGCAAAAATCTCTTAAATATTTTTTTTCAATTTATTATAAGCAAATGAAAATCGATAAAATTTTAAAAAGAACCACCTGTCTACGAACGGGCCATGATTGGTCGCCATGTTGGTGACGTCATAACGTTCAAGGAATTTCACCATAGTACAGTGTCACGTAAATTTACTAAAAATATCCGAAAATTAGTGCAAAAATATTATTTATAACAGCAAATTTTATTTAGACATGTGTGATAAAGGATTCATAAAGGCAAATTTCGAAAAGATATCCATCTGATGGACGATTTGGAAAAATTGAGCTTAAGTAAAGTAGTCGTAATGAATATTACGCGATAGTGGACCGCGACCGGTGTTTGTCATTGTTGTTCATTGTACACATTACATTTAGAAACATAATTGTCATAATGTAATAGTTGTTACATATGGGTAGGTGATATTCGTGTAAAATAAAAAGCTAACAAACACGATTGGCGCGCAACTTCGACTTTAGATATCAAAAAACTTCATAGGTACCACTAAATATTATACAACCCGAAATCTGTGGAGCCTTTATTTTTATTTATTTTTTGCATAACATCCTTAAAATTTTCGGTATTTTTTATTATTTGCATATCCCTTTATAATATTAAACACAAATATCTATATAATATAATTACAAACACTAAAAAACTTTGTAGAACAAAAACGTGAAAATATTAATTCGGTACATTTTCAAATATCTCTTAAATGCGTCGACCGATTTTCACAATTCAAACAGAAATATTAGTTTTACGCCTATATCCGTCATTTAAAATTAAAATAATGAATATATCTCCATAAACAAAAAATCATGTTTTCAAGTTACGTAATTATACTAAAATGTCAACTTTGTTCGAAAGTTCCCTTAAAAATTTACTTTTCTCAATCTTTTATGATCAAATTAAGAGTTTAATCAGAATCTAATACTAAATTTGAACAAGATAACAACATAATTAACATATTCTAATTGGAATCTAGTTAGACATAGAACATTTCTCAAAACTTTAGTACAGTTTGCTAGGTTGGGTATTGCGCGAATCACATAATAATGGGGAGTTATTTGTAATATTCGTACATAATGAATGTGAAGCAAGCACGATAACTTTTAAGGTTCGATATTTATGATCAATGTATTCGATATTCATCAATATATTGACGATAATAACAAGATGGAATTGGTTATAAGTCAAAACACTGTATAAGCTATGTGCCACAATGAGTAGAAATGAACGTTGTGACGTCACACGGGCTCGGCTTTGTTCGGAAAACTGTCGGGGTGTTTTCGGTACTGCATTCAAAAAAATATTTTCGATTGGATTTTACTTTGTAATTACAATGAAAAAAAAAAAACTAAAAATAGTTTTGTATGAAAACTTATATATGATCTTTCCATTTATTACAAAAAAAAAGTTGGTTCAACAAACCAATTATAATTATTTGTTTTATTTTTTATTTATGCTAAATTTCAATTAAAAAATGTTCATCCATCAGTTGTAAAAACTTCTTTAGCAAGAATAAAAAACTTCTTTGTCAAGCGGAACCGAACCTCCGAACTGGAAAACGCGGCACCAAATTCTGAGTGACCCTTATTACCATTGGCATAAGGCCCCTTATGATTGCCACGCAAAAGTGACCCGTATTCTTAGGGCAATAGGGTCGATTTCGGAGCAGCTCGTGGTGTCAAGGAAGTGTTTCCTTACGGAATTTTTTCGTTACGGCATTTCTTGATTCGGTCGCACCGCTCAATCGGTCGCCGCGCTCAAAACCCGCGATAAAAGCTATGCAATAGCTTAAAAAATGATATGAGTTATTTAACTTAGTAAGTACATCTTCTACTGTGGCATCTCTTCTTCTAAAAATAGCTGGTCATGTACATCTCTAGGAGAAAAGGTGTCGGAGAAGTACTGCTTACATTATCTCCCCACTAGCTTTTTAGGGTTCCGTACTCAAAGCGTAAAAACGGGACCCTATTACTAAGACTCCGCGGTCCGTCTGTCTAACACCAGGCTGTATCTCAAGAACCGTGATAGATAGAAGAAATTTTCACAGATGATGTATTTATGTTGCCGCTATAACAAAAAATACTAAAAACAGCAAAAATATCACGTTTGTTGTACTTTAAGAACCGTGCATTTTTCGGTATAATAGTAGCCTATGGCACTAAACGACGTAGTAGCTTTCTAGACGGACTAATTCTAGACATTTAATTGACAATTGTATAAACTAATAAACTATTTTACCACATAAGAATATAATAAATCATTAATTATAATTAATTTCTCCAGTTAGTTTAGATTATAAAAAGCTTTTTACAAAAAATATTACCGACTTCCAAATAAGAAAACTAGAAAGTGAAAAATAACTTAATTATTGGAAGTCGGTGTCTTTGATAGGTACCAAATTTTTAAGTTATGAACACCGACTTCCAAGAATTTAGTTATTTTTCACTTTCTAGTTTTCTTATTTAGAAGTCGGTAGTATTTTTTTGTAAAAAAAAAAAATATTTTTCACTTTTTAGTTGTACCTACCTAATAGGGAAGTAGTTAAGTAAGTACCTATAACGACAGAATAGATTACCGAATATCATGAAACTTGAATATAACCGGTGAAATGAGAGATCTGCATACCCCTTTCGAGCGTACTGGCGTGATGTTATGTTATGAAATGGTATAAACAATAAACAGACATGCGATTGCAGCAATCCCGAGAGATTTGCCGTTATTAATTGAAGAGTTCTGTTGCATATCGCCGAAGTTCTTCATCAGATCTTCACCAAATGAAAATGGGACCAATTTCGGAATATACCCTTACAAACAAAAAAAGAATTTTCAAAATCGGTCCACAATTGACGGAGATATCGGTGAAAAAAAAAAAAAAAACATAATGTCGAACCTATGTTCGACATTATGTTTTTTTTTTTTTTCTAGCTCTTTAACCTCCTCCTTTTTTGGTTAGTCGGTTAAAAATAGTACATTACTGCAGCGGTCAGCAAAAGAGGCAATGATGGACGAACCTGTAAATGTGATCTGAGGCGAAGCCCAGGCACACATACGTAAGTCCATCAATGCCTAGTTGCGGAAATTAAAACTAAGTAGTACCTAGAACTCATTTTGTCAAATACAATTACTTTTCAAAATCAATGACGAACAACCAATAACAATAATTGTTCCCGCGTTAAAGTGTTCATTTGTTTTTTTTTCAATAAACAGCTCTCTATTTGCAAGCCAGTTCGAAATTTAAATGAAACCTTTGATTTGTTACCTCCTTGGTTGCCATGTTAAAAAGGAGTAAAATTTCGTGCCATTTTTAAATTGTACGACAGATATGAGTTTTCTATGTAATTTATTTGGCCGCTAAACCACGACAGAAATGGATTTTCATACAACTTTTGCCGGCCGCTATTCGCATGTATTTGGCCAGTACAGCAATTTCGATTTATCTCGAAGAAGGTTGTCAAAATAATGCTCAAATTTCCAAGCTTGTTTGAGAAATAAAACTTAACAAAATCAAAAACATAACAAATACCTAGGTGGGAAGATAATAGCATTAAGTTTAGTAAAACCCTTGAACGATAGACAGCAATTAGTTCAATTAAACGGTGTCAATTCGTGTGGGTTAAACGTGAAAATGGAACGTTGCCGACGTAAATAATGCCTTGACGCATTTTCAAATTTGGTTCACTGCTAACAATTTACTGATGTAGATACCGCGAGGCTGGTGAATTTTAGTTATATCCTTTATTCATGAAATATCTTATTATCTACATTTTTAAATATTTTTATAAAATAAATTAAAAAACAAAAACATATAAAAATATAAAAAATAGAGGCCCACCGGTATCGGGAACAGGGTCCAAGCTACCGGCGGTCAGGGCTCCAGAGAGAGGAACCTCCTAACAATACGAGCCGTGTCCAGCAGTACTGCTTTCTGGATCAGGCCCTTGACCCAACCGCCTAACGAGAGCCTCCTAAGGTGTTGGTCGAGGCTCGTGGCTATTAAGCCATTGGCTGACACGACTATCGGTACAATGGTCGCTGTATCCACATCCCACATATCGACAACCTCGCGAGCCAAGTCAAGATACTTGATTTGCTTATCTTTCTCGGCTTTCACGAGGTTCTCGTTATGCGGGACGGTAATGTCAACAATCATTGCACGCCTCTCGATTCAGTCCATCGCCACAATATCAGGCTTATTGGCTACAATAGTCCTATCAGTGATGATGGAACGATCTCGACATTGCCATTCTCGAGAACTGGGTCGGGCACATACCTGTAGTACGGCACCTCCAATGCCACAAGAGTGTATTTCAGAGCAAGTTGCTGATGGATAATCCTGGCTACAAGGTTGTGCCTATGCAAGTACTCTTCGTTAGCTAGACGAGAACAACCAGAGATAATGTGACGGATCGATTCACCCGGGCGGTGACATGCCCGACAGATGTCAACCGTGCCATCCTTCACAATAAATCTCCGGTAGTTATTCGTCATGATATTAGTTATATAATTATTATTATTTATTTAATATACTTTATTGTATACCACAAAACATACAGGACAAACATTTATAAAAACAAGTGTACAATGGGCGGTCTTATCGCACTAGGCAATCTCTTACAGACAACCTTTGGCTGGACTGAACAACGGGTACACAAGATTATAAATAATATTACTTACACATAATAAAATAAAATACATATCAACAATACTACATAATAGACTAATAAATATCAAATATATAACAGACAAAGGAGAATAATACAAATTATAGTGAAAATATATATGTTTTTTATCATTTATAATATATATATAAATGATAAAAAAACGCATTGTTCGGCAAAAGTGTGCTAGGTATGGCCCAGAATAGTATATTGTGATACAAGGGTGGAAAGTAGGTTATTGCAAACGAGCTGTCATTAACAAGCCCGAGCCGAAGGCGAGGGTTTTTAATGACACGAGTTTGCATTAACCTACACGCCCGTGTGTCACACGATATTTTTCGATACAGTGGGAAATAGTAAAACAAATCAAAGAATTGGATTTGTTAATTCACAAAAAAAAAATACATTTTCGCGCGTTTTTGCAACTGGACATTTTTTTTTTACAACGAAAACAGCCTACACAGCCTATTCGATTTTCGACAAATGTTGATGTGAAAATAATTAAATTTAAACTGGTAATTAAATATATTAAACAACCATTTAAAAGACTTTTGAGAATTAAATGCTAAAACTTACGGAATCATTCATTTTTCCTCGTATAAAATCTTTTCCATTTTATTCTATGTATGAAAACTCCTTGCTACTAAACTTTTTTAAATTGACTTGATAACTAAAGGCGCGTTTTTGCAACTGGACATTTTTTACAACGAAAACAGTTACAGCCTATTCAATTTTAGACAAATGTTGATGTGAAAATAATTAAATTAAAACTGGTAATTAACTGACCCTAGGCTTTTGAAATAGATTGTTGTTTTGCTAGCTGTGCAGTCTTGTCTGATTGTAGCTTGCTGGGGGTTAGTCGATTTTCCTCTCATTTGAAACGCATAACACACTCACACACAATTCCTTCACATGAGTTAGTTATATTAAATATGTTTGGTTGTTCTAAGTTTCTGTTGCAATTTTAATTGTAAGGTTAATAAATTGTAAATCCGTAATTGGCTGTAATAGTAGTACAATAAGTGTGTTAAAGTATTTTTAAGAGCTGTGGATTTTGTGATTAATAAATAAATAAATAAATAAATTAAATATATTAAACAACCATTAAAAAGACTTTTGAGAGTTCAATGCTAAAACGTACGGAATCATTCATTTTTCCTCGTATAAAATCTATCCCATTTTATTCTATGTATGAAAACTCTTTGCTACTAAACTTTTTAAATTGACTTATAAATTTAAAACTAAACTGCAAAACTAATGATCGAGCTCGTAAACAAAAGTCACGACCGCGTAACAGAAAGATGCCTATGCGTAAGATTTAATTTTCGAATCATAATTATAGCCTCTGAAAGTACGCCATGTTTAACAACTGTATTGAAAAATATATAACAGTATACCAGCAGCTATTAGAAATAAGGAGTGTCTGGGATCATTTAAGAGGTCTTTGATTAAGTTTCTTGTAGATAAATGTTACTTCTCCAACACTGAGTTTACTACTGATAAACAGAGGTATGATGATTCCGACTTGACTTCTGATTTTATTTATTGATTATGTATGAATGTGTTTAATTATCTAAAATTGTAAATACCTATTTACCTAATTGACATGTTTTAAATTGGGTACAATTTTATATTTGATTGCAGCGGATAATCTCTGAAAATATTGATACGAAAACTCAAATTCAAAGCTTCACATCGCTGATTGCCATAGGCTAGTTTTCATCCCGAAATAATCTACAATGGATAGGCTACACGATAGCAAATATAGCCCAGGAAAATAATTGTAGTTAGAGGCCAATCTGCGAAAAAAAGCCTAGTTAAGTAATTTCACCCGAATTTATTATCAATCAATCAATCATTTATTAAGTGAAACATAGGTATGGTTACAGTTAGTATATTAAAATATGTGCACTATGTTTGTGCCAATATCTGGCGTACAAAATTAATATAAGCAAGCAACAATAAATAATAAATAAAATAATACAATTAAGGTAGCATATCAATGGATTACGTCAAAAAATATATCATTTTTTATATTGTAGCATGCATGCAGCAGCATTAGTACTTTGAATAGCCTATTTTTATATATTCCGCAATAATATTAGGCCGCCTTGCTTGGGAAATTATTAGTTACACCCATACAAATGTCCACCTCCCTTTCCCACCCCCTTAAGGATGATTGCCGGGATAAAAACTATCCTATGTCCTTTCAAAAGTCTCAAACTATCTCCATACCAAAATACATCTAAATGGTTCAGCGGTTTAAGTGTAAAAAGGTAACATACAGACAGACAGAGTTACTTTCGCTGTTATAAAATTATTGTAGTATGGATTGTATTATTTTTCGTTATATTTTAGGGATGTTTTCTATAAATAAAAGGATTCTTTTCTAATTCTAAAGTTTACACTACAAAGAAAAAAAAAAACAATTGAACTTAGGTCATCGACATTCACAATAGAACTTGCCACAATAACTTAGCTTTAATAAACAATCGAATCGACAGCTCAAAGCGCTACTATTCTACACAAAGCGTTATTTCTAAGCTACGTTACCCCGCTCCGCTCGCCTCGCTCTTCGCTCTGCAAGGCCCAGGTGCGAACCTCTAACATATTTATTGCTTTTCGTAATCAATGGCGTCTATACGTAGAAGTAATTTCATTTGTTTGCTCACGAACTTCTAGTCTGAATATGTCAGAGTGTTTGGGGTGTAAATGTCAGATATTTTTGTGTGTGGGTTGTGGATTTATGATAGACTAGCTTTTGCCCGCTTGTCTGCTTATCATTAGTATTTCGAATAACCTATTTTTACCCGACTGAAAGGAAAGGGTTATGTTTTTCGCGCGTATCTTGTATGTTTGTATGTATGTAATATTCTTTATTACCTCATATCTTTAAAACCGCTTGACCGATTTATGTAATTAAGACATCGTTAGATAAGTCTTGACCGCCCAAGTGTTCTTATATAGGTGAAGTTAAAAAAAAGCAAACATGGCGGATTTTGGGCGCCATATTGTGCGGAAATCCTCATCGCATCCCGCATTTGATTGGTCGATTGTTCATACTCTTTGCCCTTTGCCTTGCAGTCTCTACCCTCTAGCAGTTAGATACATGTCATAATAATAAAAAAAAAGTTAATTAAAAAAATCAAAATACCCGACTGCTTAAAAAGCGAACTAAAAAGACGTAAACAAGAAGAAAATCATGCTGTGCAGTCGGAGGATACATATTCGCGAGCTGGCTGACCAAAACCAGATGTATCCTCCGACTGCACAGCATGATTTTCTTCTTGTTTACGTCTTTTTAGTTCGCTTTTTAAGCAGTCGGGTATTTTGATTTTTTTAATTAACTTTTTTATTTATAACTTTTTAGTTAAATTTTTTTTCGAATTAGGTACATTTAAATATATAAGTGTTATATATTTTTGAAATCGCCTCTAAAAACCCTTTATTTTGATACCCCACACGACGGGTTTGGAAGAAAAAATAAAATTGGCCCCCCACAATATGGCGCCCAAAAGCCGCCATTTTTCTATTTTCCAATTTTAATGTAGCCTATGACACTCGCAAGGTTAAGACGAATCGATTGACGTATGAATCATCAAAATCGGTCAACGCGTTTGGTCTCTGGAACGCCATATAGGAACAAACATACATACATACATACATACATACATACATACATACATACATACATACATACATACATACATACATACATACATACATACATACATACATAGACTGATAAACACATTACCCTCCTTCGGCAGTCGGGTAAAAAAGTGTAGTGTAACATTTCATTCTATATCTCTAACAAGGCATCTGTGAGTTGGTTTCGGCCCCTAACGTACGCCTTTCAAAGGTCCGGGACCCTAGGTTCCGAGAATCTCCAATAAAAAAAATAGTGTTTTAACAATTCTGAATTACGAGGATGTATAATAACTTTTAAAGTCTGCAGCTCAACATGAAGTGTTTAAAAAAAATAGGAAAATAAAAGTAGTTTCGTTTGGTGTAGTGTTAGTATTGTTAATAAACATTTTTGTGAGAGCGTGAGTAAGTAGATGTGTTTCATGTGTGTATGTATGTCTGAGAGTGTGTGGGAGGGTGTGTGTGGATTTATTTGATAGCATTTGGTATATGGTATAGAGCAGTGGTGGCCCAGTGGTAGTGGCCGTGACTTACAAGTTGTAGGTCGTGAGTTCGAACCCAGGCAGGCGCTTCAATTTGTTTAAATTATTTCATCACCACTGCTCTCGGTGAAGGAAAATATAGCGAGGAAACCGACATGTCTTAGAACAAATAAATCGAAGACATGTGACATCCACCAACCCGCACTGGGCCCGCGTGGTGGATTACGGCCCATTCTCTCTCACAGAGAGGAGGCCTGTGTTCAGCAGTGGCAACATTAAAAAGGCTGTGATGATGATGATGATTCGGGGTGGTAAGTAGTTTTTCATTGTCATCATAGTTGAGTCCCAGGAGCCACATAGTAAGCTTCTTTTTACATTGTTCCTTATTGAGGTTAAATATGGGTTGAATTTTAATGATTTTTTTGTTCAAAAATCATCCCAGATAGCAAAAGAAGCGGTTTGAAAATCTTTCGAAAGGGGAGAGTGAGTGCGACTTACGGGATCATATCGTCTCTTACCATGTGTCATTGAGGGGTGATAGGTGAGTAAACAATTTTGTTTTAGTAGAGTGCTCAGGATAAATAGTTGTCGCACCGGGTTTTTGATTGCCTGTATGGAAGATCTGTAGGATAACGGTATGGGAGGAAATTAGAGACTTTTAAGATAACTCTCTGGGCTCACACGAGTAACAGGAGGGCTGCATGTGTCATCAGCAAAACTTATAATTACCGTATTTTCTTTTAAAAGTATTAATATGTATTGAATTTGGTATTTATGTAATATCATATTGGATTATTTTTATTGATGTTGTAATTTATTGAATAATATAAAACATTTGATTTGATTTTTGAATTCTGCCCTTAGGAGAGGTGAGGTGAGCATACCCAGGACGTTAATATAGATGAGGAAAAGGGTCGGGCCAAGCATGCTGCCCTGAGGCACGCCGTAGGTGTCTTTCCGTTCATCACTAAGAAAATCATCAACCTTAACGCACTGAGTACGGCTACTGAGGTAGTATTTAAAAAGCCGAAGTTGAAACCCTCTAATTCTTAGGTTCTCCGTCTTTTCAGACAGTATAGGTACAGAAAACTTGTCGAATGCTTTAGCAAGATTTAAGAATATTTTAAGGACTTTTTGCCTTTTGTCTAGATTTGTAATGATATAGTCCGTCAATTCATGGATTGCATTCTTATTTTTTTTTTCTGTTTGGAAAATCATCGTTAGTCATCTTCTTTTAAGCAAAAGGCGTACATTTGTGATGCCTCTTTGTAGAACCAACTTAAAACAACATGCTCCTTTTTACAGAATGTTTTCCAGTTACAATGGGGTGCGGCAGCGATTTGACATATTTACTTTTAACTTGGCGTCAGCCAAAATTAGAATAATGAAGAGCTTGGTTAGCAACTCAAATATTAATAAATACGTAGTCAGGTTCATGATAATTAGGTTTGGTTTATTTTATTTTGTTTGTAAATTCAAAGTAAGTTATTTTGATACCCCACACGTTGGGTACGGAAGGAAAAAATAATTCCCCTCACAAAATGGCACCCAAAATCCGCAATTTTTTCTTTTCCAATATTATTGTAGCCACACTCGCAGGGTTAAGATGAATCGATTGACGTAAGAATCATCAAAATCGGCCAACGCGTTTGGTCTCTAGAACGTCACATAGGAACAAACATACATACCTAGACTGATAAACACATTACCCTCCTTCGGCAGTCGGGTAAGAACCACCCCGGTGTTCCATCACACACCTAAGCTGGGGGTCGCTGGAACAATGATAATTCCGCAACCCCCGGCTAGTGTCGGCCCGTCGCGTCGGGCCTCGATCTCGGGTTGGGGGTAGTGAGGTGTTTGACTCCCCCCGCAACGTCTAAGATGGGTGCACGTGGAACACTACGCGCCACCACCTCGGGCCACGTGGGGGGCAACGGACGTCGGGTTAGCGAACGAGACGCCCACTACTGACCCGCCCCGCTGTCGCACGCACGTGTAAACCGAGCCCCGATTTAAGATGACCAGGCTGGTGGTTACTGCCCACTCCTCCAGCATCTCACCGCTATATTTTTTTTATGGGTGGGAAATCATCCAATGACTTCTCCCGCTCTGGGTGAAGCGGGAGGGCGTGTCAGACTTTTACTGACTAAAACCCACCCGTGTTCCTTCAGTTACTTGTGCCAGGGCCGCGGTTACTCTCTTTCATATTTATCCGCGATCCAGACAGGCATCGGCCCTATCGGACCCCGTCACTTTTGCTGACATCTCTTTGAGGCGCGCGTGGAACACGACGATATCACATGTCTTCATATTTTTGGACATGCCGGTTTCCTCACGATGATTACCTTTACCCGTTTTTAGAGCAGTAGTGATAAAAAAAAATACACAAAGTACACACCTGCCTGGGTTCGAATCCGTAACGACACGTAAGTCGGGCCCGTTACTATTGGGCCACCACTGCACTGTTATCATTTTTGAACGATCAGTATTAATTCTTTGATCAGCTTAAAATCAAGAAAACTTGTAAACAGTATGAGGATAAGTTTTATTCTCCTTTACTTACAGAGCGGCTAATAACAGCTGCTCTAATATATTCAATAATTTGTAATAATAAATAATTTTGATATATAAGGCAAATATATCCCGATACACGTGGATGGAAAATACTTAGTCCCTGATATTTTATCTAACAATACACCAGTTTCTAAATAATAAAATCCCTGGAAGCCAGAATCTTTTACAATGGCCAATAGCTGGAAAATCGTCAAATTAAGCACAACATGCCATATGAATACCTAACAGAAATGATACAATCATTCTCCAGGAATCATCACAGAAAGTAATCAGTCAAGAAAATCATGGACCAAATTAAATTAACCGAAATCTTCAAAGTAAATAATTTAATCCTTCTTCTACTAATATTATAAATTAATGTGAAAGTCTGTATGTTTCTCAATAACGCCTCAACGGATTTGAATTGGACATAGACTGGATTAGGATAAATAATACTTTATTAGGCCCGAGTATATTAATTTGGTATAATTTCCAAATAAACACAATACCACCATCCTGGCAATGATCGCTGACAGACTATGTCTATGTCTTATGTCCGGCATGGCTGTAGCAAGCATGTTGCGGTTCCAATGCCGGTTAGAAAACTTTAATTATTATGTTTTATTTTATTGTATAATTTTAATTTAAATGACAATTTTTTACCTAATTTAATTTATTTTTAATGAATCAAATTTTAATTGTTTTGTATTTTATTTGAATTTAATTAATGTGACTGCGTATGCTGCTTTTATTGTTATTATGTTATGAGTCTGTGTTACTTGAAATAAATAAATTGAATTGAATAGAATTGAATACCAATATGGATGAACTTTGTAAAAGATAAATGTGTAAGAAAGGAGCTAGTTATCCTTCAGCCATTTAATTAGATGCCGGCGTTTAATGAACGGCCTAGGCATCCAATTAGCTGGCTAATTTAACCACTTGGCTTCAACATAGAGATGAGGTCTTAAAGAGAAATTTGGAAAGAGAGATGTTGTGCCGACCCAACATGTCTCCTATTAAACTTCTCCAATATTATGATAAATAAAGACGCGGGTGAAACCGCTTCAAAAGCCAGTCTTCAATAAGCCTGTAGCTTTATAAGACTCGTCCTTAATCTGGAACCATTTCCCAATCCCTCAAAAGTTTAATAAAATAACCAGCTAATTTCAACAGGCGAGTTTTCCAAGCACTTCAATAAAATACCCCAGAGGCGAGTATCAACGTAAAGTACCCACATTTACAGCACAACAACAACTCTTGTGTGGGGTCCAGCTATTATACAAATTTGCCCGGCAATAAAGAATATTTATGAAGGCACCTTTGCACTGTAATTACCTAGGTAGAAGAACAATTTATATGTAAAGCAGGTATTGTAATGTTCCCTGGCTGTACTCGTACGTTGTAAATATAGGCAGGATGTATCGATAAGGATAAGATTATTGGTTTGAGTTGGTTAAGTGGTGAGTTAGGTGTTTCGGAAAATATGGTTTGGAGTTCCGAGTGATTTATTTGGCTGAGGTTGACGTTGCTAGTTGTTTTATTAAATACTAGCGATCCGCTCCGGCTTCGACTGTGAAAAATTATACAGAAAATCCTTTCAGTAGGTTTTGAGTTTATTTTATAATATGTAATGAAGTCCTAGGTTCTGCCAGCGGCTTAGCCTACGTCATCGTAACCTTCCTGCCGTTATCCCATGTTACTTGGGGTTAGCTTAACCTGCGTGAATCTCGCAAATTATCACAAGGGAACATACTCGTGGGATAAAAAGTTTCCTATGTCAATGTAGACATAAGATACTTTTATCCCACGAGTGACCCATGATATGAAACTGACACGCATGTGTTAGTTTAATACTGCAAAGCAGTAACGTCTTTTAACTAAAACTGATCATCATCTACCTAGTATTTTCCCAACTCAGGCTTCCAATCTAAGTGCTCATTCTCACAGGGGTCCGTTTTACAGGTCCGCTTATCGTATACGTTTTTAATCGGCGCTGACGTATGTAGTTGTATGAGCGAGTTGACATACACAACAGTATTAAAATACTGATCCGTTTTATCGGATCGAAGTCACGCGAGACGTGCCATTACCCCCAGTAGCGACGGATCCGTTAAAATGGTCCTGGAAATACGGATGTTCTGTGGGAACGAACCCTAAGCGGATGCAAGTGACCTTCACAACCCATCCGGGTGAGCACGGCCTACTGTGACAGGCTTGAGTCACAAATTTTTATCACAGTTTGGGAGCAAAAACCGGGCTAAAATGAAGCCTATGACAGAGGCCTTGCTCGCCCGGCAGGTACTCGGTTACACGAAATCCTTTGATAAGTCTAGTTATTAGACTTTCTTCTTCCAGATTGCCTAAACTGATACTGATTATACGTTATAGGTACTGGTACCTACCTATAAAAGCTAATGATATTGTTGGTAAACAGCAGATTATGGCAATTTAATAGTAAAACAGATCCAAACTGTTCTAACATTTCTCAGGAACTCATTGAGCTTCGTTGAATCTTCATTGAGCTTTGTTGATCGCCACTGTTGATTCTGGCTTTCAGGATTTGCAGTAGTTGGGGATATTGTGGCGGGCCAAAACAAAATGGTCGGTTACACACAGTTTTTCTGTTGTATCAGATAACTCCCAAAGGCTAGAATTTTCAACACAAAAATGCAGTGCCGCGGCATTTTTGTGTTGCAAATTGTTACTACACCTTTGGGAGCCCAAAAAGTAATTAGATTTACAGCGATATAAACTGCCTCGTTGGTCTAGTAAAGCGCCATTGCCAAGCATGACGTGCTGGGTTTGATTCCCTGGTCGGGGCAGGTGTTATAGGGGTTTTTTATCTGAAATTTGTTAATAACGGCCCGGTGTTTAAATTTGTGCCCGTTAATGACAATAGGTTCTTCCCCTTTCAAATTAAACTTAAACGTAACTTCTTCTTCCTTCTTGTCGGTTAACTCAAACTTTAGTTACAACCATTCAGATTTTGGCCGACCAGTATGTAGCTACTCGGACAGCTCTGTCATTTGCTACGTTCAAATCCCGTAAGGTGCAGGTGGGCCAGGCATGACGTCTTGAGTTAGGTTTTCCGGTCGGGGCGAGCGAGGGTTATCAGTATTTAATGTGTAGAATTTCTCAGATTCTCAGATTCTCTTCAGATTTGTAATCAGTTGATGGCAATAGGTTCACCTCCTATTACTTCACATCACATCACACATCATCAGCCTATTAATGTTCCCACTGCTGGGACACAGGCCTCCTCTCCAGGTCCAGTGCGGGTTGGTGGATGTCACATGTCTTCGAACTTTTTTTGGTTCTAGGACATGCCGATTTCCTCACGATGTTTACCTTCACCGTTTTGAGAGCAGTGGTGATTAAATAATTTACACAAAGTAAAACACCTGCCTGGGCTCGAACCCACGACCTACAACTTGTAAGTCGCGGCCGATACCACTGTGCCACCACTGCTCCTATTACTTAATCATCATCATTTCAGCCGAAAAACGTCCACTGCTGGACATAGGCCGCCCCCAAGCTTCGCCACACTGATCTGTCCCTTGAGTTTCGCATCCACCGGACTCCCGCAGCCTTTACCAGGTCATCGTTTCACCTAGAAGAAGGCCTTCCAACGCTGCGTCTTCCGGTACGCGGTCACCACTCCCGATCCCTAAACAAGAGGCATACTACCAACAAAAGCGTGACGATAGTGGTTGGAAAAATGTCAAAAATGTATGGGCATGACAAAAGCATATTGACATTTCGACCATCGCCATAGCTCAAATAGAATCACACTTGTCTATGGCCTCAGAACTTTAATATTTCTGGTAAATAATGTAAGGGTAGCTAAGATCGTTCTTTGGCCTAATAAAGGGTCTTTCAACAAGGACGGGTCGATGTTAAAATTGAATAAAACAAGATGTGTGTGAGATATTAATGAAATTTATTTTTTATTTAAAAGGCCTATTTATGCCATTATGGATAGAATATGACATCGTTCAAATGTCCGCCGCGGCTTCGTATGGTGGCACGAATCCGAGAGGTCCAATTTTTAATTACTCTGCTGCATAGATCGAGCGAGCGCTACAGATCAATGATAAACAATTTATTTTGGCTTGAATTGAACAATATGGACGTGAACGACATGTGGTTCCAGCAAGATGGCGCTACTTGCCACACAGCGAACGACACAATCGACATTCTGCATGAACGGTTTGAGGGTAGAGTTAGAGTTCCGCTAGACTTTTTCTTGTGGGGTTTTCTGAAGTCGCAGGTCTATGCCAATAAACCACATTCGACCGTTGCCCTGAAAGCCATCATAACGCAGGCCATCGCTCGGATTCAGCCGGATCTATGCAGCAGAGTCATAAAATATTGGACCTCTCGGATTCGTGCCACCATACGAAGCCGCGGCGGACATTTGAACGATGTCATATTCCATCCATAATGGCATAAATGGGCCGTTTAAATAAAAAATAAATTTCGTTAATATCTCACACACATTTTGTTTTATTCAATTTTAACATCGACCCGTCCTTGTTGAAAGACCCTACTTCAGGGATTACGTATACGTGGCGTAACGTAATATTATTTCCAACAAAGAATAAAAATAAACTTATCCTCAATACTGTAGGTATCTCTAACCTTGGCAAGCAGACTGGATACTAATTTTATTATCATAATATTGAGTATCCATTTCGAGTACAGGTGGACGCAGTTCTCCTAAAATAATCTCATAATGGTTCGGTATAGGTCCCAGGGGAAGCTGTGGGGCAAATTCGACGTATTTCCGAATCGAAATGAAGCTTAGTTGCACGGCACCAATAGGTACCGTTAATTTTGTGTTATTAATTGCTCCAGTTACGTTTCGTTTCAATTTTTTTTTACGCTGTATCGAATTCCATACTAATATTATAAATGCGAACATAACTCTGTTTGTAAACTTTTCACGCGCTGTCTAGGCTGAACCGATTTACATGAAATTTGGTACGGAGATAGTAGTTAGTAGACCCTGGAAAGGAAATAGGATAGTTTTTACTTAGGTAGTGTGTTCCCTTAGAATGATAAAACACTTTTTATGCGGATCAAGCCGAGGACAGAAACTAGATTTACATAATTAATTACTTCTATGTTTCACATCACATCACATCATCAGCCTATTAATGTTCCTACTGCTGGGACACAGGCCTCCTCTCTGAGAGGGAATGGGCCATAATCCACCACGTGGGCCCAGTGCGGGTTGGTGGATGTCACATGTCTTCGAATTTTTGGTTCTAGGACATGCCGGTTTCCTCACGATGTTTTCTTTCACCGTTTTGAGAGCAGTGGTGATGAAATAATTTACACAAAGTAAAGCGCCTGCCTGGGCTCGAACCCACGACCTACAACTTGTAAGTCGCGGCCGATACCACTGGGCTACCACTGCTTCTATGTTTAATTTCATTTAATTTATTTCATGAAACAATTCTTACATAGTATCGAAATTAGTACCTATAATAATAAAAAAAAACTCGAACTAGAATATTTATACTAACTCCGGAAATATTATACGAACAGGTGAGGTACATCCATCCCAGCTTATAATCTTAAAAAAGTAACGCTGTTTATTATTGTTACCTTTCTACGACTAAACGGCTGAACCGATTATGATGAAATTTGGTATGGAAATAGTTTGCGACCCTGGGATGACAAAGCAAATTTTACGCGGGTGCCGTGGACGGAAGCTAGTTAACTATATAGGAAATAAAATACAATTCATTAGCCTTGAGTTTTGCTAACATAAAATGTATTGAACAGCTGATTTTTCTTTTCATAATTCTGGTTTGCTTACAAAATAAAGATTGATGTGTATTTTCACCCTGTACTAGATTGCGAATAAGGTAAAAGTCACCTTGCAGAAAGCAACATATGTTTTGAGCGCAGGAACGTTCGATGTGGCGACGCGCTTTTGTGCAATATTGGACGTTTGGCGGCTGAAAAGGCGACGATGATTATAAAGTGGGTTAGTTTACCTACTAACCTAATTCCCACAAGTGTGTACCACCTTTCTCGCAGCAAGATAATTAACGCACCTAGTATTTATGCCCGCTACCCTGTCTGCCCGGCCGCTCTGTGTACTTACCGATTTATGCGCATAATTGTTTCGTTCGCAAAGGATTGATTTCCAATTAGGCTGATAGCTGTATTGAAAGTTTGTGATTTGGGATTAGTTTTGGGTTGTTTACTCGACTGCAATAAAAAGGGTTATGTTTTTCGCGCGTATCTTATATGTTTGTATGTATATATCGGAAATAGGAGGGCTATCTTCAATAATACCCTCGGTCTGTGGGCATATCGTGGGTATGCGATGCACAAAGCAGGTAACTTATGCCGTTTTAGAGATAGTTCTTGTTTCAATTTTATCAAAGCAGCGGATTCGGCCACCAATCGTTTCGCTTTTTAGGCACTTTAGGCTACTTCTCAACTCTTTTTAACTCCCATCTTTTTCTAACTTCACGACACAATATGGCGGGAGAAACCCACTCTAGAAAATCCGTATAGACTTTCCTCACTTTTCATTGGTTCAAGAACACATCCGGCAAAGTAGGTACTGCTTGTATTATCCAATCCAAATCTAGTATTTTGACATAAGAAAAAGTGTTGTCAATCGAATAAAATCGAACTGAGAATTGATCAGAAGCTAAATGTTGGCAATTAAACAAACCTGAAGTAATAAGTTTACAAGCGATATTTCTTTGTTCCTGATTATTAATCATTTACCTTCCTCCGATATATATAATATTCTTTATTACCATGAGGTAAAGATATGAATCTTTCAAATCGCTTGAAGGGTTCATATAATTAAGACATTGTTAGATACGTCTTGACCGCCCAAGTCTTCTTAGATAGGTGAAGTTAAAAAAAACATACATGGCGGTTTTGGACGCTATTTTGTGCGAGTCCCATTTTTTTTCCACGCCCATCGAGTGGGTTATTAAAATTAAGGGTTTAAAGATTATCCAAAAATATATAGCACATCCATGCTTAAAAATTTTGAAAAAAAATTGATGGTCAAAAGTGGTAAATAAAAAAAAAGTTAATTTAAAATCAAAACCCGACTGCTTAAGAAGCGAACTAAATGGGGGGTCAGCCAGTTCGCGAATATGTATCCTACGACTGCACAGTATGATTTTATCTTGTTTACAGCTTTTTAGTTTTTGATGTTTGCATTAAGTTTTTGTTTAGGTTTCTAGTTTAATCTGCAATTACCACTGTTTCAATTTAAAATCTTCTGATACGAAATTCAAGTTTCATCGATAGCTTTAGAACTACTAAGGCTCTACCAACAAACTAATGAAATTTTCATATTTTTGTGTTGAAGACTTCTGAAAATACCGTGGCGATACATGCTCAATTGCTCACGATCCATCTCTATTGCAAAAATATTAATAAGTTAATCGTTTTACCATGTCAACTGTGTTCTTTGGCCCACCTATATTTATTGGCATTCGTAATTCCAAAAACGAACATAAAGACATGAATTCGCATTGATTTTCTTATAAACCAACATTTTGTTAATCACAATTCATTGTAATGATACATAGATATTAGGGAAAGGACAATGGCCGCTATTGCTATGCTTAGCGAATTAATATAGTGGCCGTGTCCGTTTAAGGTATCTTCACCCATCTGTTTAAGGGCTGAAAAGCATTTTATATCAAATTAGCGACCCGCCCCGGCTTCGCCCGTGACTAATTATACACAGAAACCTTCCTCGTTTCTCATTATTTCTATTGGTGAAAACTGCATGAAAATCCGTTCAGTAGTTTTTGAGTTAATCGCGTACAAACGTGGCGGGGGACCTTATTTTATAATATACTAGCTGACCCGGCAAACTTTGTTTTGCCATAAAAACACCAAACATTCATCTACCCTACCTACCCTACTTACCCAAACTACCTACCCTACCCTACCCTACCTACCCTACCTACCTTACCTACCCTACCTACCCTACTTTTTTTTTTTTTTTTTTTTTTTTTTTTTTTTTTTTTTTTTTTTTTGCGTGGATAAATGCTCATGCATACTGCGCTACCACGGGGAGATAGCGCAGTTATGTGGGACTCTAACCCACTAAAACTCCACGGTGTCCTCCTGTGCCGCTTATGGCGGGAACACGGGTACGCGTTAGCACTCACCGCGAACCCGCCGCGGCTGTCCGTCACCGGACCCTCCTCTGGGGATTACCCCCCATCACCGGCGCACCAGAACACACTGTGCGCCGTGACCACCCCAGGGACCAAACCAGTACATGGGTGCCAGACGACCCCGTGTATGGCACCCTTGGTCCCCTTGTGACGGGTCAAGGTCAATGGCCCCGCCACCTACCATGTTTCGGCCGCAGGGGATAGGGAGAGCGGCCAATGCTATACCGACACTCCTCTTCCCCTGCGGCCCCACCGCGTCCGCCATCAGACGGTGGCGACCCCGTCCAGGCCGCGGAAGGTAGGGAGAGCGGCGCACCACAATACCGGCACTCCTCTCCCGCCGCGGCCTCCAACCCTCAGCCGTGATATCGTATGGGTTTGGGAGACCCCATACGACATCACGGCCCGCCTCAGTTGCGATGTTGCCCAGGCAGCACCGCAACCTACATGTTGGCCGCTACGTCGTCGGCTTATCGACAAAAGCCCTGACGAGCGGCCCCTCCTCGGGTTCCTCTTCGCTTCACCGTGGGTGACCAAGCCACGGTTACTGAGCCCCCCCGCCTCGACAATGCGGGAACCCACCGGGGGGGCTACCTACCCTACCTACCCTACCCTACCCTACCCTACCTAACCCTACCTAACCCTACCTAACCCTACCTACCCTACCCTACCCTATATCTCAAGTTGGACCAGACTGCTCACGGTGTGCCAATTTAATTTAAAATCGGTTATGTAGTTTAGGAATCCGTCGCGGACAAACATCGTGACAGGAGATTTATATATATTAGAATTATTATTGTGATGTAATATGTTTATCGCTAATGGGTTGTCTGAAAAACTCCTGGCAATACTATAAATAAAATCCTTTTCATCCATTATACAGATGGGTGAAGGTTTCTCCTTACTCGGATCTCCCACTGTAGCTCTTGCTGTGCATCAGTCAATATCACAGGTCGAAATCATTACCCCGGTGTTCTACTTGTACCTGTAACCAAACTACCCCTATTGCCAACCTGTCAAAAAACAAACGTCAAAAGTTATCGATTGACATTCCGTCCTTGACTTACCGACTTCCGCTTCCCCATCTAATTCGTTTGCGTACGGAACCCACTTTATAGCGGAACTAACTTCTTGGGAATTGATTTAAATTGGCGAAGCCTGTAAAACTTTATGTCGGGCCCTTGAATACAAATGCAGTTTTAATTTGGGTGCTAATTAAACAGGCTTCTTTTTAATATCATTATTCGCCCCCAAAAATGTATGTTGCCTTCTAAATTACTAAGTCAGCCACAATTAACGAGCATCTAAATAATACTATGTTAGCCACTAGTTATCTTCTATGTAAACCACTCTAAATACAACTCAGCATGATGGTTATTTTTTAGCATCAAAATTTTTAACATGCATTCTAACAGTAAATTTCTAAAATACTATTAAATGACATCAAAAAATATATTTATTTAGCTTCTAATTTTTTAACTCAGTACGTTTAAAATGTAACTTACGTGTAAAATTTTTAACATGCATTCTAACAGTAAATTTCTAAAATACTATTAAATGACATCAAAAAATATATTTATTTAGCTTCTAATTTTTTAACTCAGTACGTTTAAAATGTAACTCATCCCATATTAATTGATCGTAAAAAAATTGCAAAAACATTTCATCAAATAGTATATTGGCCACTAATATTACCAGAAGCTATTGAGGAGAGACAAAATAAAAGACTATATTTTTTGGTTTTAATATAGAATAGGTGCAAGTTGGATTAGTATTTATGCGACAGAGTCGACGGAGCCCCGCTGCGCGGGGCTCCTATTTCTGTATGCAGGGTTTAAAGTAACCTAACACGAAGGAGATGACGGGAGCTGAGTTCGCTCGCTTTGCTCGCTCACTTCAGCTCCCGTCATCTCCTTCGAACCTAACCTGTCCGTGTCGGGGTGCCCTAAGCTCCCGAGCTCGCTACGCTCGCTCTTGGACTTATTCATTGACCGTCATTTATTATTTTAAATATAATCAACTCGTCGAATCGAGATGTGATCAACTCAACTCGTCGTCACATGAATCGAATGGCGCTCTCTGATTGGTGCAAATGGCCGGTCGCTGTCGTCTCGCGTACTCGCGCCAAATCATGCAGTGGCTATTTTCACGATAAAAGAATATGATGTATTGTTTTACATGCTAAGTTATAATAAATTATGCTTTCTTTCTTTCTTCGATAGAAGCTTGAATTATATTTTGAGGATATTGCGTTGAAGCTGTAAAACGTAAAATGGTGACAAGATATAAAATCCGTGGCCGAGTTAGTAAATTACGTGGCAATGTATAAATAAGAAGGACAAGTCACAATAATTGATGATCTTTACTTGACGCTTTCTGTAGAATATTTAGTTGGCGTTGCAAAAAAGACGAATTAGTTTATTAGAGGCTATGTCATTTTCCCGTTGCTTAGTTATAAAATTAGAAGTTTAATCACGTGTCCAATAAATAATTTTGTGGCTAGACTTATTATTTCCCTTTTAATTTTTGTGCGTGGCCATTAGATGCGAGAAATGTTTAATTCTGTATCGGGTTATTTACCCTGTGGTTATTTTGTAAACTACCTTTTTAACCGACTTCAAAAAAAGGAGGAGGTTCTCAATTCGTCGGAATCTTTTTTTTTTTTATGTATGTTCCCCGATTACTGTAAGACGCCTGGACCGATTTGAGAAATCGAGGGAACTCCTCAAATATTATAGGCATACATATAGCGATTTTGGTATTTTTATCAACAATGCAATCATCTGCACTCAGAAAGTAACATTTGGTGAAGTGGAACTGGTGAAGAAGACCACAGATGGTCAATAGAATTCCTTAATGCTAAGTATGTCATGGGTTATAAGATATCTAGAATAGTTTAACGACTATGATGAAGCAAATAGTGCTGATGAAAATGGTACCATCGAACTGATCTGATGATGAAGCCGGCAGGTAGGCACTGGTACTCCGAAATAAAACAATGTATCCTAGTCGTGTATGGGCTTATTGGAATCGTCATGAGATGTACTTTGGCTATATATGATGTTGATGACTTCGGAAAAGAAAGTTATTTTTCGTTTTGCAGTGTTTTTTTTGGAAGTCGGTTTAATTTTTTGTTAAAAAGTTTTTGGTAAAGTGGTTGCGTGTGCTACCATTGAATGTGAAGACATTTTGTTGTTGCTTTTTTATTGCTTATGAATACTGCACAACCACGGGGCGATAGTGCAGTTATGTGGGACTCCAACCAACTAAAACTCCACGGTGTCCTCCTGTGCCATAAGTGGCGGGAACACGGGCACGCGGTAGCATTCACCGCGAACCCGCCGCTGCTGTCCGTCAACGGTCCCACCTCTGGGGCACCAGAACAGATGGTTTGATTCCCGGAACAGTTTGTGTGATTGGGGCTTTCCACCTGGAATTTCATGCCATGTTCATTGATGATGCAAACAAAACTCAATTGACATGAAATTTTAAGGCCGGTGGCAGCACCGCTTTAGTGCCGAAAAACGGTTACTTTCTAATTCATACTCCTCAGGCTTAAAGCAAGGTTAAAAGGTTTGAATTAAATATAATATTTATTATTTATTCATGTACATTATTTGTGAAACATGGTTGTTTCGTGTAACTAATAGTTTTGCTTTAAAAAAATAATTAACAACACGATTCGCTTATTTTGGATACTCCTCCCAAACGACGTTAATATCACAAAATATAAAGTTTACATAAGGGCCACTCCCACCGTTTCGAAAATTGACAGCTAAACTTGACAGATTCACTAGGGTTGTTACTTTATTGATTCCGAATTATGAATTAATAAATAAATGAATTAATATTAAAAAAGAGTAGGTTGTATAAGTTACCAACATAAATACATCGATTCGTCTAAACATAAGTTTCCTTTATTTTTCTTTTTTATTATTTTTATATCATGCTAATATTGGCTTAGAGGGTAGACAGAACATCAAATATCCATTAAATATCACGACGCCACATATGACGAAGATTGGAGGGTAACAAGACGTAAAAGTTGTGTATTAATGATCTCATTAAAACATTAAATTGTGAAAAGCAACAAGCTTGACAAAAATAAAAATGTGACAAAAAAAGGAAATAAAATCAAAAAACTCGACTGCTTAAGAAGCGAACTAAAAAGATGTACAAAAACTAGAAGACAATTATGCTGTCCAATCGGAGGAAACATATTTGTGAGCTGGATGACTTATTATCACAAATTTCATAGCCTTTCCAATTTCGTCTATGGACTTAAAATAACTTATTATATTTCTAGATATTGAATTTCTAACTTGTCATCTTGAAAAATGTAATGACCTTCAAACCTTAAAAATTAATGAATTAAAAAGAAAATAAAGTATATTCGGTCTGTAACAATTAATAAAGATAAATGCAACCTCGTTACATTATTTTATGTATGAGTGATGTGACAATGCCCGCACAAAGCAAAAAATGTGTGCGAATTTTGATGCTTATCGGATAGAGGAAGTGTTTCTGTTCATAATACTTCGAGAGTTTATAACATCTCGCGATATTCTAAATTTTACGTTGTTTGTAATAATCAGGTGACAGTAATATCTTTAGCGGCCTGGCAAACTGCACAAGGTGCAGCCGAAATAATTAGGTATCGTCAATATTACGACTTGATGCATCCTACATTCTACGACATATTTGTATGTACTATGTTTAATTTTAAACTTCTAAGTTAATTCAGGTAATCAACGCATTTCGCGGCCATACCTGAGACTATTTTCTATAGCATTCTATAAAATAGTAGGTGAAGTTTGTACTGTCGTGACGAACGACCGCACTTCTGATGCAATTCCAACAACCTCCCTGTGCACCCCTTTTCTTACTATTAGTACGTTGTAGGACTGTGTCCCACCTTAAGATGGGCGATGCCTATGATCGACTTCCTCGATTGGTTATTTATGAAAATTGAGCATTAGCTAAAACTAATAAACCCCAAGGAAATGAAAAAAAACCGGCCGAACGAAGGGTTCCGTACCATTATCGCAAAAAATGGCAAAAAAATCATGTTTGTTGTATGGGAGCCCCACTTAAATATTTATTTTATTTTGTTTTTAGTATTTGTTGTTATAGCGGCAACGGAAATACATCATCTGTGAAAATTTCAACTGTCTAGTTATCACGGATACTGAGATACAGCCTGGTGACAAACGGACAGACAGACAGACAGACGGATCGCGGAGCCTTAGTAATAGGGTCCCGTTTTTACCCTTTGGGAACGGAACCCTAAAATGAAGCTTGCCTATTTTCCCAACTATGGTGTTGCCAGGTATAAACAGGTGATTTAGCATTATTGATATACCCTCATCAGTTATTTAATCGAATTACATATCAAATGAAAGGTAATTTTATTCCCAATGCAACCGTATTAATTTTTCTTATTAAAAAGTTGATTGAATCTATGGTTGCCTAAATTTAATTACAAATTTTATTAATCGGTACGCGATTTAGATAGGCAAACTATTTACGATACATGTATCAATGTATATATTATCTACCATATAATCGATATCATCATTAAATAACACATGAGGGTATATATTTCTCGTACCGGATCTTAGACCATCAGATTCTTTATTCAAATTCTAAGACTATCAGTATCGAGATTTTTATAAATAAGATTATGTCTGAATGGCTCGGGACTTATTTGTTTATAGGGTAAAATCAAAATGCAGTAACTTTTCATCTATCATTGAAAACGGCGAATTTTCCCAGCGAAGCTCAACAAGACCAGCGCATGATCCTAAACCACGTTCAAAAGCTGTCAGTGTCAATATTCTTCAACTATGAGGACACTGACAGTACTTCAACGCGGTATAGATGTGCTGGGTGAAATTCATCCAGCACATTTGAGTGTATTGCAATTTTATATCCCGCCTCTACTATCCATGGATAAATTGTTTTTTTTTTATTCAACCTTGGGAATGAGGTTGAATGACTGGTACTGTTTCGTTCCTCAAAAGGAAAAAATAGGGACCCTAATAGGATCACTTCGTTGTCTGTTTGTCTGTATGTCCGTTTGTATAGACCTTTTTCTCTGGAACACCTGGAGGTATTAAGTTCACATTTATATTATATTAGGGCTGCAACCCCTTGGAGCTGTGAAATTATCAAAGTTTTAAATCCACGAAAACACAACATACGGCCGTTCATATCACATATTTGACGAATCGCAAGGTACTGCCCGTTGACTTAAAATAATGAAATTCAGCACTAGGTAATGTCCTATAGCACAAATATGCATGGAGTACTGCTCTCACCTCTGGGATGGATCTGCCAAATATCAACTTGATGCACTTGAGTCGATTGACAAACGGGCCAAGAGGATTGTCGGCAACGATGCACTGGTCGCCTCAAAGCTCCAGAGTCTTGAACATCGACGCCAAGTGGCCAGTCTGTCGGTTTTTAATCGTTTACATTTCGGGGAGAGTGCGATGGAACTGCACAATTTGATTCCGCCTAGCCCTTTCCATCACCGGACAACAAGACGTACGGCAATGCGCCACCGGTACATGGTGGAAATCCCACCCATACGTACAAAGCGTTTTGCGAATACTTTCATTGTACGCACAGCTAAGGAGTGGAATTCCCGGTCTTTAATTCAAGAGTGAATAGGTTACTTCTAGGCAAGCGTGCTTCACCGTCGACTACATCATCGCTTACCATCAGGCGAGATAGTGGTCAAACGCGAGCCTATCGATAAATAAAAATAAAAATAAAGGAAAAAATCCGAATGCCCTAAATTTTTACCAAAATGAAAAATTACAAAAAGAATATGCAATTAGTAAACTGACCGCGACTTATGTCGATGTACGGGCAGGGGGGTCTCACTCCGCAGTTTAGGTATGATCGGCCGGCGGTCCGTGTGAAAAGGAATATCGCAGTACGTTGCCGCTTACCGCTCGCACGCTAGCCGAGTTATTATTAGTACTGTGATTTTTGCAAAGAACGATGACTTCTAAATGATCTTATAATGAGTCCTATAAAAGATACAGTTGTGTTTACGGGTGTCTAAATAAAGGCAAAATCAAGGAATCGATATTATATTTTTTACAGTTCCGAAAGATATTGAAAGATAAGCTATTTTGCTGTATTTAAATAATTATATAAATACTCTGTAACTGTCGGTAGTAGGTGCATAAAGAGATGGAGTTTTTTTTTATAAAGTATGTGTTCTTGGGGTGTCTTAAATAATGAATAGATGTGCGGAATACTAATAATTAGGTACCTAACTAAGTAGATACAACAACAAGGTTGATAGATGATGAATTTTATAGTAGCAGCGGTAAGCCGGCAACCCTAGCGCGTCACGCCGCGCCAGACAGCAACAGAGTTACGCGTTAGAAGAGAGCAGCAAGGTTTAGGTGAATATCGCGTTAGGCACTGAGCGCTTATGCGAGCAGAATTGCACTTTGTTGCTTACTAGCAAGAGTAACTCTTTCTATAAATTGTTGCGCGAAGTGACTCTTCTGTATTTGTACTATTATTTATTCTGTGGTACGGGGACAACAGTTGTCCATCGGAAATTTTAATTTAGTTCCTGAATCAACTTAATCTTTTCATTAGAGCAATTTTCGGTGCTTTCATTGCTTATGAACTTCAGTAATGTAACCTAATTATTTTGGTGAATGTAGCTGTTTATACGGAACCCTCAGTGCACGAGTCCGACATGCACTTCGTCGGTTTTTTTTTTATTGTACACAAAAAACAACATTACATATTATAGTGTGATAATAAAGTACATGTACAAAGGCGAGCTTAACTCAATGTTTAGTTCTCTTACAGCAAACCCTAGGGTGACAGAGAAAGATAACATTACAGAGGGCAGGATCCAGTGTTCAATTTTAAAACAACATAAGACGAATTAAATAAAATATACTTACATAAATACATATTTTTTTTATATACATACTAATAATATGTCATTGCACAAGGCAATGATCTTTAATCTTCCTCTTGAAGACTTCCAGAGAAGGGCTGTGCCGTAGGAAGTTTGGGAGAGAGTTCCAGAGACGCACTGCAGTAGCAGAAAAAATCCATCATAGCGGCTGGAAATGAATGAAGGAGAAGAGAAGTAGCAGTGCGACAGGGATACCCCTCGCGACAATGTACTCAAAGCGTTCATGAAGATATTGAGGAGAATTAGGATTATGCAGGATATTATAGAGAAGGGATAGGATATGGGAATCTCGACGACGTCGAATCGGCAGCTACTTCAATCTGTTCCGAAATTCTGACACATGGTTGTTATGGCTCAGATCGACGACGCAAAAGTTTCTTGGAATTGCCGCGTGGCGAACACGAGGTCGCCAAAAAGTGCAAGTACCCTTCGGCAGGCCGAGTTATATTAGGATCACCAAAGCTCTACTTTTTATAAAAATGGTAACTGCTAGACTGAGTGGTCTAAAACCTGAAGATAACACTTGTCTAATGCGGCAAGTGTTTTTAGCAAGCCTCATCATTAAATCAATTTCTAGTCTTATAGGAAGACCATACTCGTACTCGGAGGGTTCAAGAGCTACTATGCTTTCTTCTCAATCAGGTACTGTCCTATATTTTCTTTTCTTGACCACATACTCGGTCCGCTTTTGTACTTGTGTATAAAGTTTTATTAAATCAATATCAATCAATACATATAATAATATTTAGTGAGGGATGAACTCACGTAGACTTAAGTTAGTTAAGTAAGCCTAAAAATAATGTCCGACGTAGGAGTCAGACAATTGTAACGTTAATGAAAAAATAACAAACAAACAAAAAAAAACACTATAAAAAAGATCGCGGAGTGCCACATGTCCGCGGTAGAATATTGAAAGAAAAAAAAATACATATAATAAATCCGTAGAAAAGTAGTTTTTGTAGATTGAATATATTTCCAAATAAAACGCCAGGGTGTTAAAAGATAGTCTGTTTAGTTGTGCACGCATCACGTAAACTGTACGAAACCAATGTAGATAACTTTTAAAGATAACAAGTGCATAACTTGTAATATTACTTAGTTTTTGTTTCATTACAATCGCTCCACTCTATCAAAAGTTAAATGAATTTAAAGTGTTCAAGAAGTAAAATATCACAACACACGTAACTCAGAACTCAGTTACTCGGATTGTTGAACTCCATGCATTTGACGTCATTTCCTGAATGGTGGTGATAAGATTCGCCGCGAAAGAATGACCCTAGAAAAATATTGGTAGGGTATGGTAGGCAGTTTAGAGATGCCGGAAATGCAAAAATATATTGATATATCGATGTATTGATATTTATTAAAATATCAATATCGACCTCGACAACGAGGGAAAAATATCGATATATCGGTCCAATTTTTATAGATTTTCGGTTTTAAAATAATAATGTATTTAGTTCAGTCTGGCTCAATAATAGGTATTACTATTTTTTATACAAAATGTTCATTATTTTAATGTAGAGAGTCTTCATAAAAACGAAGGTATTTTAAACGTTAATCCTTTGTATTAGGCAAAATTTTAAAATTTCAAGAACTAAATTGCAATCTTCTAAAAATATTATAGGATGACACGACCACACAACGCATAAGAACTCACATTTGAAAGTAAGTGAAGAGTGACGGGTGACGGCCACCGCAAAAAAAAATCATTCAAATCATAGACAATACAATATAATTGGCCGTTCATTCCTATCTTTTACCGCTTTGAATTCTGTTAAATATTCTGCTAAAATATTAAATTTGAAAAAAAATACCGTTTTTGATACGTTTTTCGATATTGAATATTTTGTATCGATATATCGATGTATCGGATGAAAATATATTGGCTAAACATATCGATATATCGAATCAGAAATATCGATTTATCGATATTTTTTCGACAAGCCTAAGGCAGTTGACGGGAGCGGAGCCGCGGGCACAGCTAGTCGTTACTATTTCTGCAAGTTTGAGGCCCATTCAAATATTGCCTATGCCCTATATCTTACTGTCTTGAGTATAGAATATCCTGTTCACAAGTAAAAACAATGCTAGAAATCACACAAAAGGTTCTCTAGCATAGAATTCTGTCTCAGAATCAGAGGAACTACTGGATACTTGAAATATATTCGGTGATGCCTAGGACGTCAAAGTGAGAGTTCTCAGATGTGAATATTCGTCGAACGTGTTACCCCCTTTGATGATTAAATTGTTAACCGAAGATATAGAAACGAACGTATTTCTGTAGAAACTTTTGTGACTGAAACCATTTTCCCGGGGTAAAAAGTATCCTATTTTTCTCCAAGGTCCAATCAGCCGTTATTTTCCTCTAAACCCACGTTAGAAAAGCATCGCATTATATTAGCACTCGCCTATCTCATGATGGCTGACAGTCATTCTCAAATTACACAAATTGAGTTGTACAAAGACGACTTCACAGACACAATAAAGTTGTACCAGTTTTGTATTACACTCTTTTTAGGGTTCCGTACCCAAAGGGTAAAAACGGGACCCTATTACTAAGACTTCGCGATCCGTCTGTCTGTCTGTCTGACTGTGTGTCTGTCCGTCTGTCTCCAGGCTGTATCTCATGAACCGTGATAGATAGAAATTTGAAATTTTCACAGATGATGTATTTCTGTTGCTGCTATAACAACAAATACTAAAAACAGTATAAAATAAATATTTAAGGGAGGCTCCCATACAACAAACGTGATATTTTTGACGTTTTTTGCCCGATATTAATAACGGCAACAGGTAGACGCTTGAAAAATTAAAATAAAATAAATTAAGGGGGGCTCCTATACAACAACCGTGATTTTTATGCAGTGTTTTGCGATAATGGTACGGAACCCTTCGTGTGCGAGTCCGACTCGCACTTGGTCAGTTTTTTGTAATGTCGGTTAAATTACGACCATTCGCCGCTGGAGATGGTAATTAGTTTGCGGGGATAGTTTTGTTACAAACCGTCCTTTGTAGGTGTAAAAAATTTTTGTAGTAAAAATTACTATGTTTGTAATTGGTAAGAGGTGTACAGATTGGAATCTTTTTATGTACTTTTTGTGTACGTAGTGGGAAAATTGGGACGGTCTAGCCGTCCCTATACCATTCTTTTAATAATAGGGATGTTTCCTCGGTATACAAGAAAAAAATAAAAAAATACAAAAACCGCAACAATATTTTTTTATTCATAAAGTATGAATAAAAAAAAATGGTCGGGGGTTTTGTTGAACTACTTAAATTATCTAATAATACGCTTCGATCAACAACTATCGAACACTTATTATGACACGATATCTTGCGAAAATACCCCGATTAATAACTATACACACACAGGGCACATAACAAAATTAATGATTAATGTACAAAAATTGTTATGAGATGATCTTGTGTTACTAACAACGCTCTGTAAGCTAATAACTAACATTGTTTATTTGCTGTATTAAACTGCTGAGCAATGAAAAAGTTTAAACCTTAATTTAATTTTTTCACATTTAATTTAAAATTTGATACAATATTTACGTTTTTAGTTGGTAATATTCTGATGCGCTGTTAAATGTACTTCAATATTGCAGACGGCGTCATTAAGGGTACACTAGTCGAAAATTCTTCCATACAAACGTAGTCTGGCTTTTACTCCACTGTTTGACGATGTACGTTCAAAATAAAAAAAAATATATATTTTTCTCATCATTATCTAGCCCTGTATGGAAAAAAAAGCAAAAAAAAATTTTCTGTAAGTTATGAGCTTCGAAAGTTCCATATTTCAACACTAATTTTAACGCATCATTGGGCGCAAATAAGTACCATAAGAAGAAGGAAAATTCAAAAACAGCCTCAATACAGGGATAGATTAGTAGTTCAACAATGCAAATAATTTTATTTTGAACAGATACGTTCAGTAATTTTTTCATGATATCCAGACTCCCAAAGGTCTGTTTATAAAATTTCACGCGCTCGTTTTCGTTCTAAATCATCATCCATGTCGCTACAAATTTGAAAAAGTGTGTATTTGTACGCGTACTAGCTTCTTACTGCTCATAACAGCATCTATCTGTTCCGCACGTGTTGTGGGTTGATATAACATGCATTTTAACGCACAAAATAGTTCGTGCCGTCGACTAGTGTACCCTTAAGCTAGCCTTTCCCGTTTAGGAGTAATTTGGTGCTATGTCACTGGAACTTTTTCATTGCTCGTTAGTGTATTTTGTTCATAATATAGTTATTGATAATGGACCGTTTTCGCTACCCGTTTTTAATTTTTATTAGTGTGGTTTTCTAACTAAAAGACAAAGATCTTGTGTGGGTATTTTTCAGCGGGGATGGCGAAGTAAATATAAATGGTTTAAAAGGGTTACTCATCCAGTGTATTCTCATATCAAAAACAGTGCAGTTACACAAAACAAATTTTAGGGAAAACTGTTTATAGAACACAGTTTATAGAATATAGTTTTTAGAGCAGCACTTACCCTTATAGTTATTTATCAAGCCTTGATCAAAGATGTATTGACTTTGATGGCATGAACCACACTATTTATAATCTTTGGATGGGCGTGAAACGAGAAGTGCAAATTTATCGTATACCAACTTGATAAATAGCAGTCCGTCTTTGTTGCAAGCGTAAACATATCAAATTAATTATTGTCAACACAGAAAAATCTCTTGGTGTGCTTAATTAAATATTAACATTGCTAATGTGTTTCTCATAGTAAGTGAATGTATATTCTGCGTTTGAGAAAAAAATGTTTTGAACCATATATATGAAGAAAAAGTGTTGCGGCGACCCTAAGCAGGTTTATCCTGAAACAAGAAGATGATGATGAAATCTTTTTACAAAAGAACTATATCGACTTCCAAAACAAAACACAACAAAGCGAGAAGTTACTTTCTTTTCGGAAGTCGGTGTCTTTGGTACCAATTTTGTTCGTTGTTTCCTCATCAGATCCTAACTTGGTGACTATGGGACCATCTCGAGAGTATAATTATATAATCGTACAAACGAAAAAATAATTTTTAAAATCAGTTCATAATTGACGGAGTAATCGGTGAACATAAACAAAAATAAAAAGCTTTTTTACAAAAAAATACTACCGACTTCCAAATAAAAAATGTATAAAGTGAAAAATAACTGTTCTGTTATGAAATGGTATAAACAATAAACAGACATGCGATTGCAGCAATACCGAGAGATTTTCGGTAATTTATTGAAGAGTTCTATTGTATATCTTCGAAGTTCTTCATCAGATCTTCACCAAATCAGGGACCAATTACGAAACATACTTTTTCAAACAAAAAAACAATTTTCAAAATCGATCCAAAATTGACGAAGATATGCGTGAACATAAAAAAAATAACGTAATGTCGAACATAGAACCTCCTCCTTTTTGGTAAGTCGGTTAAAAAACAACTTTTAAGTCGAACATGTGCTATGTCGTTTTTGGAAAGTCGGATAAAAATGAACGATTCCTGTAGCATAAGATCCGAAGGCAGAGCCGCGGAAAAAGCTAGCTTGTTTAAAAATAAGGTGAACATAAAGATTATTTATTATTTAGCACAAAAAATACAAATGTTTTCTTAGTAACTAACCCTAAGGCAGACAGAAAACTATTGGATTTATAGCCATATTGAAGCCTCTCAATAAACTAGGGCTTTTGGAAAATCAAATGTCTCACATTGGAGTTTATATTTTTTGTGACATATATTTAATGATATGTTTTGTTATTAGATATTGTTTATTTCAGTGTGAAATAGGTTATTATGTTTCTATTATAAAATACAGTGTATAAATACATATGGTGAGCAGTGGTGGCCCAGTGGTATCGGCCGCGACTTACAAGTTGTGGGTCGTGGGATCGAACCCGGGCAGGCGCTTTAATTATTTCATCACCACTGCTCTCAAAACGGTGAAGGAAAACAACGTTAGGATACAAAAAATAGAACAAAAAATTCGAAGACATGTGATATCCACATTATCCACCAACCCGCACTGGGCCCGCGTGGCGGATTACGGCCCATTTCCTCTCACAGAGAGGGGGGCCTGTGTCCCAGCAGTGGGAATATTAAAAAGGCTGCTGATTATATAAGTTTGATATCATTAAACAAGTACGTTACAAGATGTCTACCAGTCATGGTTTGTTTTTAACCGAGTCCAAAAAGAAGAGGGTTCTAAGTTTGTCTTCTAGCAAAACCGCTGCCCACTTTAGGTACAGTTGCTATTCTGTGAAAATGTCCGTGTTCACTATGGTAAAGTGACCTTGAAGTGAGCTTTTATCGCAAGGATCGGTTGGAATGCCAAACTTAATTTAATTTATTATAAAAAAGAAAACATCGGTGAAGGAAAACATCGTGAGGAAACCGGCATGTCCTAGAACCAAAAATTCGAAGACATGTGAAATCCACCAACCCGCAATGGGCCCGCGTGGTGGATAACGGCCCATTCCCTCTCACAGAGAGGAGGCCTGTGTCCCAGCAGTGGGAACTTTAATAGGCTGATGATGTGATGTGATGTGATAAAAAAGAAACAGAAACCCGATTGCTGCAGCGAACTAAAAAGCTGTAAACAAGAAAAAAACATGTTGTGCAGTCGGAGGATACGGGAACCGATCACTTTGCCGATGTTTTTTTGTTCGAATTTCATTTTACCGAAAACTATAGGCCGACGTCTTTTTTGCTATATGCATTATTTGACATATTTTCAGATCATCGAAGTATCATGTGGCATATGTATTATTTTACCGAACTACATTTCGCCGATTTACAAAATAACCTTTTGCTTTTGGCCGAAGCAACTTTTGAACTTTTTTCATTTGCCATATTTTCACTACACCGAAACAAAATAATGCATCATTTGCCTAGCCTTTTTCCCAATTATTATTGGGGTCGGCTTCCAGTCTTGCCGGATTCAGCTGAGTACCAGTGCCGAAACAAAATATTACGGAATATTATTTGGTCACAAATATATAGCCGGCTACTTCGTAGTATTTTCAATTTAAAATTGAAATAGTGTCATAAAAAGTCAATATGTTGTGCTACAAAATTTAGTAACAGAAATGAATCGCTGCAAAACCGACTTCACGCAGTCTTTTTTTTATTTATTTTTTTATTTGTGATGGGTTTGCTCTTGACTCTAGTCTAGGTCAGAGGTGACAGAGACAGAGTCGACGATGGAGTGAGTTTACCCAGAAGAAGCCTGTTCACTCTAACTTTGAAGAGATTCGGGTTGAATGCGTTCGGAAACACAGACGTAGGTAGTGAGTTCCATTCATTCGCTGTGCGCATTATGAAGGATGTCTGGAAGCGCTTAGTGCGAATTGGTGGAATGGCAACAAGGTAAGGATGGTAACTTGCAGTGCGTCTAGATGTCTTGTCTGTGTTTACCTTAGATAAAGTAGGTATAGATTAAGCCTTAAAATGACCTTGATTGATAGAGCGAGATGGCTAATTGGCAGCTCCTTGTAAATGATAAGGTCAAAAGATTATTTTTTGTCTTTGTCACCGTGGCCGGTTTCTGTCGTTTGTCAAACTCTAATACAATGGCAGGTTTGACAAACAAACTCGGTTTTGTTTGATTTTCTATGATTTCGTGGTATTATGTGTTAATTGAGACAAGGAATTTGGGTTATTTATAGATAATAAGTGTCAGTGCGATGGTGGGTTGTAGTGTTCTTGTTCTTGTTGTAACACCAGAACTAACTATTGCTGTCTCATGTGCGGCCACGCCAGTGCTTAATCTATACCTACTTTATCTAAGGTGTTTACGTATTTATTATGAATTTTCATGCAAATGACTTATTAATAGCTGTCATACATTAGACATTTTTATTAATTAATTATTTCATAGAATTAGCTCCTGTCATCTCCTTCGTGTTAGGTTGCTTTAGACCCTGCAGACAGAAATAGGTGCCCTGCCCCCCGGGGCTCCGTAGAAATTTTTTTTTTCAAGTCACTTTCTTAAACATTTGTATTCGCCCATTGTTTCTCTCTCACTTAGTATTTTGATATACGTTTAAAAGTAAATATTTCGAAAAAATGTCATTTCGGCTAAGTATAACTTCGGAAAAAGTTTTTCGACCAATGAAACGTCGGAGTAATGAAAAATTAGAATTGATAATAGGTCAACTGAGACAGTGGCGAGCTGGCTGACCCCTGTTCCGACTGCACAGCATGATTTTTTCTTGTTTACAGGTTTTTAGTTCGCTTCTTAAGCAGTCGGTATTTGTATTTTTTTTTTCGAATTACTTTTAAACATATAAGTGAAATAAATTTTTGTAATTACCTCTTAAAACCCTTCATTTTGATACCCCACTCATTGGGTTTAAAGAAAAAATATGGAACCGACACAATATGGCGCCAAAAATCCGCCATGTTTGTTTTTATTTAACTTCACCTATCTAAGAACACTTGAGTGGTCAAGACGTTTCTAACGATGTCTTAATTTTATAAAACCCACTAGCGGTTTGAAAAATATGAGGTTATAAAGAACGTTTACACACATTAAATCATTTTGTGTAACTAGCATGTCTCAGATTCCAAATTCTAAGTCATGTGACATCCTTCTGGACTGGGCGCGTGTCCTGGCCCACTCTTTTTCACAAAGAGACACGGCTACGGAGAGAGAGCCTGTGTCTCAGCACTGGGTACAATAGGTTGGTTAACCATTATTAGTGGCAGTCTTGTTAACCTTAATAGGGAGATGGCATGTGTCCCACAATAAGAATAATTAAAATTAAAAATACCCCCGACCCAAGAACCTATTTAAACTACATATTTTTATTTTTTATTATCAATAGGCTCGCGCTTGACCACTATCTCACCTGATGATAAGCGATGATGCCGTCAATGGTGAAGCACGCTTGCCTAGAAAAAAGTGACTCTTGACTTAAAGACCTTTTTTTTTTTTTTGCCTTTAGAAATGCTCATGCATACTGCACTACCACGGAGAGATAGTGCAGTTATGTGGGACTCTAACCCACTAAAACTCCACGGTGTCCTCCTGTGCCGCTTATGGCGGGAACACGGGCACGCGTTAGCACTCACCGCGAACCCGCCGCGACTTAAAGACCCCTAGATTACGCATAATAAAAGTGTCCCCAAAACGTTTTGTGCTTATGGGTGGGATGTCCACCATGTACCGATGACGCATCGCCGTGCGTCTGGTTGTCCGATGATGGAACGGGCTGGGCGGAGTTAAATCATTCAATTCCATCGCACACTCCCCGAAAAGTAACCGATAAAAACCGACAAGCTGGCAACTCGGCGACGATGTTCAAGGCAATAAATAACATAATTGAAATATTTTTAAACACGCTTCGATCGACAATCGTAATTTTAACTAGATATTTTGCGAAAATACTCCGATTCAAAGAGTAAAATAAGCATAACTTTTGAACGGCTTGGGCCCAGTTTTTTGGTCCGTAGTTAACTCAACCAATAGTTAAATATGCTAACCAATGGTTTTAAATTTCGGTAAAACACGTTTATTCATTTATTAAAGTAGAACGTTGATTGATAAAAGTAGAACACGTTAGTAAAACTCGTTTATTAGAAACCGATTTACATCAAACATAGCTAAGAACTCTCTCGAAAAAGTCACCATTCAAACAAAAACTAAATCAAAATCGGTTAGTCATCCGTTTAGGAGCTATGATGCCACAAACAGATACACAAAGACAGATACACACGTCAAACTTATAACCCATATTTTTAACTCCCGACGGAAAAAGAGGGTTCCGTCGGGAGTAAAAATATGGGTTGTTCCCATTGCTGGAACACAATCACTTATTGTTAATGCCCACTTGTACGAAAAAATTACCTCAAAGGTGCTAACTCGAGGTTTAATTAACAATATTGAATGACAAATTGTTAATTTAATCTCGTGTTAGCAACTAACTCTGAGTTTAGTTTTTTGTACAGGTGAGCCTAAAACCCAGTTTTGTGATCCGTCAACCAATGGTTAAATATGCTAACCAATGGTTTAAAATTTCGGTTAAACGATTTTAATTATTAATTGTTGTTCTAACAAATGGTCAAATTTAATTTTCCAATTTATTTGCCATTTGACCACAATTTAGCGCAATACGTCGCAGACCCAACGCACTAAAAGCCGATTTCACCAATGACTAATCGTGGTTAGTTCAACTAAACTCGGTTTACGCAAATACAGCGTTCTGATTGGTAGTTTCTCAGCGGTCTCAAATCAAAACACTGTATTTGCGTAAACTGAGTTTAGTTGAACTAAACGCGATTAATATAATTGGTGAAATCAGCCCTAAATAGATTTGTGTAATCTTTGTCAAGAATTATGTATTAGTTTATTTTTGTATGTTTAATTTGTGTATTTTATCTATTGGCCTTAGTTGCCTGTAACTTTAATTATTATTATTAGTTAGACAAACAACTGATGAGTTAACTTTCGTTAAACCGCGTTTATTTTTCAATTGTTAGTCTACCAACTGATCAAATATTTAATTTTCTTACTTATTTGACCATATGTTGAGACTAACTGAAGAAAAATGTTGGTTTACCGAAATTTGAAAACATTTGTTAGCATATTTACCATTGGTCGAGTTAACTACAGATCAAATAACTGATCCTTAGGGCCAGTTTCTGAAGTCGACGTCACATCTCAAATCAGCTGACAATTTGACACAAATTAACCAGCCGTCAGTTGTCAGTGAGTTTCTCAACACTTCATCATCGAGAAATTACGTGATCGCTTGTTACATTAAATAATCGACATTAATTTATTTCGGTTGGCTACCCTAGTTGGTATTCATTCACTACTATAACGTAATCAGTAACTTTAAATAGTATTTTATCATGAGAGGCAGGGTTGGTGTAGCCGCCAAGTTAAGCAAACCATACCAAGGTCGATTTTTGGATGGGTAACCACTTTTTTTCTGGTTTGCTTGTTTTTGGATAGGTGACCCCACACAGGTTAAGCAACATTTACCAAGGTTATTCTTTGGATGGGTGACCGCTTTTTTTTGGTTCTGTTGAGGATTCAACCAATAAAACCAGGTCAACTACCGAGGCAATAATTCTTCTTTATTTCAATCTCGTGTACAGGTGTTGCTTGCGCCGCTGCTCGCAGTAAAAAAAAGGGGATTTTGCCAACAATGGCCCCTTATTTATACAATTGTTCCTAACGCCGCGCCCTTCTACAAATTGCGCCGTGTCGAGCAACTTCACACCGGTCGCGCGTCGACCAATCATAGCGAAGCGGTTACTCGACCAATCAGCGCAAAGTAGTCATAATTCGGGCGCGACGCTATTCCATGACAAAACGTTACTGTAACGAGGCCCGTTTGGCTATTTCGAATTAATTTCTCTTTAAATTATGGGCCTCGCTACAATAAGTTAACAAAACATATTAGCTACATTACTTGGTTTACATATAAATCAAAAACATATTACTAAACTGTCCTAAACACTTACATAAGTCCATATTCACTATCACTGTCCTAAACACTTATATAAGTCCATATTCACTATTAATCATGAGTCTGAGTCTATACACTATCACAAATCACACTACGTTGAGGCTTCGCAGGCTGCGTCACCAACAGTCTCCCCCTCGGTGCCTTGCACCTCAGCTTGCAGGGGTGACGATGCTGGCACTATCACGACCAGCCGGGATGCTGGCCGCCGCAGTACGCCCGCCGGGGTGCGGACGTCGACGATCCGAGTTCTTCCATCTGGCCCAGGGTAGGTCGCGCTGATCACGCCGCGTGGCCACGAGCAGCGTGGCAGGGTTGGGTCCACCAGCAGGACGAGGTCGCCGACGGTGGGATCCCGATAAAGGGGACCCTGGAAGTACCGGGGCGAGAGCGTTGGTAAGTACTCTCGCACCCATCTGACCCAGGAGTGGTCGGCCAGGCGCTGGGATGTCCTCCACGATGGAGAACCGATGAGCTCTGCGTCGTCGAGTGAGCCAAACATGTGGGCTCTGTTGGACCTGTCTATAAGAAAATGGTAAAGGGTTAGTGCTTCTTCTACGTTGGGGTCGGTGCTCACGGAAAATAGTGGCCGTGAGTTGACCGCGTGTTCTGCCTCCAGTAGCAGTGTGTGCAGGACCTCCTCCGTCGGTCTTCGTTCGTGGAGTGTCGCTGCCAGTGCGGTCTTGACGGTACGCACCAGCCGTTTCCATGAGCCACCCATGTGTGGGGCTCCAGGAGGAATGAACCCCCATACTATGCCGATCTTGTTGGTTTCCGACGTGTAGCGCCGACTTCTGACGAAGGTTCAATTCTTCGCTGCTTCTTTTCATGATGACCGGCGTCTCGTCTTTCTTCTGTGACTTCTTCCAAGCCGGGTCACGTTCCTCTTTCGTAGTTCTTCTGTTGCTGGGCGTTTTGTGAGCGATGCTTTTCTTAAAAGCGTCCACAACTTGCGGGAATATTGCCGTCGCAAACCTCCCTGACTCTGGGACGGCGGTGGGCGCGACTCTTCTCACGCTCAACGTGACGGCGCTTGGCTTTTCTTCCCCTGTGTCCTTGAAGAGATCCTTTTTACCTTGTGGCCAACCTTCTTGGCCTTTATCGAGGAATGACGGCCCCGCGAACCACCGATGTTCCTTGATGGAGTCTTTGGGCGCGTCTCGCGCGGCGTCGTCCACGACAATGTGCTTTGTGGGCACCCGTCGCCATTCCCTGTGATCATCTTTGAAGCTGGGTTGTGTGACAAGGTGATTCACGACCTTGACTGGAGCGCTGCTGCTTGACCGCACTCCATGCAGCACCCATCCCAGCTGCGTTCTTGATGCGACTGGCTTGCTGCGGTGGCCATGCTTGACTTCCTGCGAGGTGATGAGATTCCAGTTGTCTTGACCAATGAGCACTGACGGCTTGGCATTGGGATACTTCAACTGGTCCTGTATCTCTTCCAGGTGCTCGCATCCTTCCAAGTCCTTTTCATTGACTTCCTGAGGTGTCAAGTGCAGATTCTTCACTGAGTACCCGGACAACTTTTCGGTATTACGGCCGAACATCCCGCGGATTTTGAGGTCAATCTTCTTGGACTTCTGGTCCATGCGGTGGCCGCCTACGCCTTCTATGCGCAGCTCCTCTTCCGGTCCTTGTGCCCCGATCTTCTCGATTACTGAGTCTTCTATCAGCGTGACCGTAGAGCCTTCGTCCATGAGAGCGTAGACGCAGACGTTCCCCTCTGGCCCCATTAGTTCGACCGGAACAATCTTGAGATACGCTCTTGATTCCTCTCGCGTCACGTTGACCGTAGAAGCTATCGTTTGGGTGATCGTTTCTTGAGTCGTCGGCTTCGTTGCTTCTTCGTAATGCAACAGCAAATGATGACCCTTCTTGCACTTGCCACATGGCTTCGCTTTGCAGCTGAAGCCCCGATGCCTTCCTTCTAGGCACTTGTAGCAAAACCCAGACTTCTTGGCTTGCTCCCACTTGTCTTTAATCGTTGCTTCACTGAATTTCTTGCACTTCAGAAGAGTGTGCTCGCCTTCACACTGCGGGCAGGTAATCTTGTCGCGTTCCTTCCTGTGATGTTCTTTGCAGGAAAACACCGAAGCTGACTTCGTCCTGCACTCGTGTTCGCCTTCTGAGTCTTCTTCTGACGTGTGATTTTCTTGATTCCTAGCAGCTCGAGTAGTATGCACGCCACGAGGGCCCGCGGTTCGCGCTCGGCACCTCATGCTTTCTTTCTTCATTCTGGATCCCACGAACTCGTGCATCTCAAATTGATCCACCATGTCGTTGAAGAACTGCATGAGGCTCAGGAGTATGGGCTCATCTTCATCTTCTTTCTTTGCCCGATACTCGTACCACTTGAAACGCACCAATATACACATTTTCTCGATGATTCTGCTCGAAATATCACTTGAGTGCAGGTAACTTTGTCTCTTCATTTGTCTCACGACGCTAACGGTGTTCGACACTGCCCCGGCGTAACGCACCAACTCTCTTGCATCTTCTGACATCGGAGGAAGCTTCTCGATGCTTTCTATCTCGCTTCTAATGAGATAAGTGGGGCGTCCAAAGCGACGCTCCAAGGCGGTTATTACTTCTTGCGGGTCGATCTGGGTGAACAATAACGATTTCACCGCTTCTTTCGCTTTGCCCTTGACAGCTCTTCTCAATCGTCCCATGTTTTCTATATCTGAGAAGAGCGCGCGGGTATCTTCGTAAGTCGCCTTGAACGCCATCCAATCGCAGGCGTCGCCTTCAAACTGGTGCAGCTCGCTGACGTACTTCGGTGCGTGCTGCATGATTGATGGCGCCTTATTCTCAGACGCGGACTTGACAGCTTGAAGGATTGCTTCTGCCAGCTGGTTGGTGTGACTCGGTGCGGCGATCGCGGTCTCTGGGGCGGGCAACTCACTTGGCGGCTCCCCCTCGTTGCGTTCCACACTCTTCGTCGTTGACACCCACGCCGCAGTTGCCTGCGCTGCGGCGGCTTCGACTTCAGCATCTTCTTCTCCTTCCTGGTCGCTCAAGTCCGTATCGTCTTCTACACGCGCTAATTCCAGCTTGGTATTAGCGAGCTTGGCCTTCATTCTTATTTCTGCTAATTGCAATTTTTCCAGCTCCAATCTTGCTTCTAATTCCTTCTTCCTTTTGGAACTATTCTTAGAAGCTGTCTTGGACTGTTTCTTCTTGCCTTTTTCAACCACGGTGATGTCGGCCTCCTCAACCACAGTCGAGTGTTCGGTCGCTGCGGTGCTGTCGGTCACTATTTCCGACGTGGCACCCGAAGTCGTCCCCGTTGCCATCGTGTCACTACCGCGGGTTTGTTCCTCGGTAGTTGCCCTCGTGCTATCTCCTTTGCGGCTTCGCGTCATCATATCAGGCTTCGAGATGAGTAACTTCTTCAAATATTCACTCTTCCCAGCGTAAATTCCGACGAATCTTCAATAGGAAATCTTCCTGCTTCCAAGACGCGACGTAAGTAGGTACTTATTCTTCGTGGCGCAAGTAGCGCTTGGCTCAACCTTGCTGCCGCTAAGTACTTCACCCCGATGTGCTTGAGCGTAGATTCGACGCGGAATTCCAGGTTGATATGACGGACGCAGCGATAATTCTTCAGTCGATATCCTTTGATGTCTTCCCGTTGATCTGCACGTTCCGTACGATCGTCTTGAAAAAGACGTTTGGTTTCGATCGTTTCGAAAAAGACCACGTGTATGATCGTCTCGAAAAAGACCACGTTTTGACCATCTGATAAAGACCACACGACCCTGTTAAGGACCACGTGTTTTACTATCGTCTTGAAAAAGACGTTTGGTTGTGATCGTCTTGAAAAGACCACGTGTTCTTGAATTATCTTGATAAAGATAGCACGTATCTTCAATTCTTCAGCGGCGGAACTGTATTTCTTCTGGCTTCAGTCTTGAATCCGGCTTTCGAAGGACCATGGCATTGTTGAGGATTCAACCAATAAAACCAGGTCAACTACCGAGGCAATAATTCTTCTTTATTTCAATCTCGTGTACAGGTGTTGCTTGCGCCGCTGCTCGCAGTAAAAAAAAGGGGATTTTGCCAACAATGGCCCCTTATTTATACAATTGTTCCTAACGCCGCGCCCTTCTACAAATTGCGCCGTGTCGAGCAACTTCACACCGGTCGCGCGTCGACCAATCATAGCGAAGCGGTTACTCGACCAATCAGCGCAAAGTAGTCATAATTCGGGCGCGACGCTATTCCATGACAAAACGTTACTGTAACGAGGCCCGTTTGGCTATTTCGAATTAATTTCTCTTTAAATTATGGGCCTCGCTACAATAAGTTAACAAAACATATTAGCTACATTACTTGGTTTACATATAAATCAAAAACATATTACTAAACTGTCCTAAACACTTACATAAGTCCATATTCACTATCACTGTCCTAAACACTTATATAAGTCCATATTCACTATTAATCATGAGTCTGAGTCTATACACTATCACAAATCACACTACGTTGAGGCTTCGCAGGCTGCGTCACCAACAGGTTCTTTTGTTTTGCATGGCTGACCCCGCCAGGGTAAGCAACACTTACCAAGGTAAGTCTTGGGATGGGTGACCACTTTTTTTTAGTTCGCTTGTTTTTGGATGGGTGACCCTGCCAGGGTAAGCAACACTTACCAAGGTCACTGTTAGGATGAGTGACCACTTTTTTTGGGTTCGCTTGTTTTTGGATGGGTGACCTTGTTAGATGTTGTTTAACCTAACGGGGTGACTTTAGGATGGGTGATCAAAATTTTTGTGGCGATGGTCACCCATCCAAAGACTGACCTTGGTTAGTGTTGCTTACCCTGGCGGAATCACCTGTCCATAAACAAGCGATCCAAAAAAAAGTGGTCACCCATCCAAAGACTGACCTAGTTTAGTGTTGCTTACCCTGGTGGAGTCACCTATCTATAAACAAGCGATCCAAAAAAAAGTGGTCACCCATCCAAAGACTGACCTTGGTTAGTGTTGCTTACCCTGGCGGAGTCACCTATCCATAAACAAGCGATCCAAAAAAAAGTGGTCACCCATCCCAAGACTGACCTTGGTAAGTGTTGCTTACCCTGGCGCGGTCACCACCCCAGCCGCTTCAAGTTAAACACAAACCTATCCAGAAGCTGACCTTGGTAAGTACTAAGTACAGGGTATAGTCAACACTGACCTGTGGATCGAACCTTCCTCACGCGCACTAGCGTGAGGAAGGTTCAATTCCCAGGTCAGTACCAGTTTGTTTTTTTTATTTATTTACATAAATACAAAATAACAATTTTTGATAATTGTGTCAAGTTTTTATAATGTAATTAATTTAAAAGTTTGTTATATCCAATTTTTTTTTTAAATCTTGGTAATCAACTATAATTGATTTATTTAACATATTTTTTATAACTCAACCCATACCATAGTTTTCGCCGACCCCTATTATCTTTTTATCGTAATATAAGCCTTTAAAGTCATAATATTAATTTAATCCGCGAATAATCGACCAATTTCCAACAATTATAAATTAGGCTCGTTGACAAGATATTAAAATTGAAAAAGGTGCTCAGAAACCCAAAACTGCTGTAACATATGGTTTATTCGAGGTTTTACTCAAATGTGACAAATTGTCAACCACTTGTCACACTTGGATGTTAAGAAACTGAAAGTAGAATTAACAGGCGATTAATCCTCGATTACGTTAACAGCCCGATAATTGAGAGCTGGGAAACTGGCAGTTATTAGTGTGTCAAGTACTAAAATCTTAGATCTGAAAAAGAATACATTTATCATTTCCTGATATCTGCAGTACAGATCTAACCCTCCAAATAAAAATCCAAAAATAAAGATAAATAAAAACGTTACCCTACAGAAATATGAGCATCATTTAGTACATATTTATAAGCATGTTCGAGAGGCACAATTTCACACATGACATAAGTGTTCCATTATATCCAACGGTTGAACCAAACCAATTCAATATCATAGACTGGAAAAAGGAAATTGAAGGTCCTTGGGAGAAGGTGGGGTTGTAGTGACAGCTGCTGGATATCGAAGGAGCTTAGATAAATTACCTATAGATTTCGCCATAAAATGAGCTTAATTGATAGAGCGAGATCGCAAGTTGGCAGCCCCATGTAAATAATAAGGACAAAAGATTATTTTTTGTCTTTGTCACCATGGCTGGTTTCTGTTAAAAGAAAAAAAAATGAAAGAAAAATTGTTTATTCTGCACAAACTAAATGCACAATACAAAATAAAGAAGTGGCATTCACTAAAGGTACAAATTAGCCAAAAGCCTCGTATTTAAAACTCTAATATAATGGCAGGTTTGACAAACAAACTCGGTTTTATTTGATTTTCTGTGATTTTGTGGTATTATGTGTTAATCGAGACAAGGAATTGGGTTATTTATAGATAATAAGTGTCAGTGCGATGGTGGGTTGTAGTGTTCTTGTTCTTGTTGTAACACCAGAACTAAGTATTGTTGTCTCATGTGCGGCCACGCCATGGCGAAATCTATATTTTTTATTTTATTTTATTTTATTTGGGAAAACAAACAATTGTACATTAAGTCTTACATCTAAGTATACAACAAAATAAGTAAACGTACAATCCACATATTACTAGTATTATTATAATTGCGTACAGCATGATACAAGTTAAATTGGGCTAATATAAAGTACATACCAAATTTATTAGGTTATCAATATTTTAACTAATTCTTTCCTAAATACAGTTTGAGATAAAACAAATATGTCTATTGTTACAAAATGTTTGTTGTATGTTTTGACTAATCTATGGAGAGGCGCCCGTTCTCCCGCATTCGTACGATTGGTGGTCGTAGCAAAGAGCGGGTAAGCGCGCGCCTCTCGGCGTATTACAGTTCTAGGTACAACATAAAATATACTATTCACAAGTTCAGCGCAATCGAATTTGTTGTGTATAAGTCCACGGAGCATCATGGCCTGTAGTAACAGACGCCTTGAGTGTAGTGTAAGTAATTTAAACTTATGCAGTGATTCCTCATATGGCAGCCGTCCCAAATGACATTTATACTGCAATGTTTTCAGAAACTTGCGCTGGATTCTTTCCAATGCTTGGTTATATTTCGCGTAGTAAGGGTCCCATATCATACACGCATACTCTATTTGTGGTCGTATCAAAGAATTGAAAAGATAAAGGTATGTGACTGGGCGCTTGAAGTCGGATGATGACCTAATGACTAAATTGTACATTTGGTAAGCTTTAGCTATTATCTTATCAATGTGTAGATTTAGGTGAAGTTTGCTATCCAATAGTATACCCAGGTCACAAATTTGAGTATCTTTAAGTAAGAGTTCATCACAGAGACAATAATTGTAATCAAATATCTTTTTGTTTTTAGTAAAATGTATGTATTTACATTTAGAAATGCTTAATTTTAGGTTATTTTTGGTACAGTAATTAGACAATCTATTTAAGTCGTCTTGAAGAAGGTAACAATCATTGATCGATATTATTTTCTTAAAAATTTTGAGGTCATCCGCATATAATAAAAAATTACTATTTTTAAAGCAACTACCAATATCATTGATGTAAATAATGAACAACAAAGGACCCAAAATTGATCCCTGCGGAACTCCAGATGTTGCCAAAAATGCGTTAGAATGGTACCCGTTACTAACTACAGTTTGACTACGATTACTGACATAAGACTGAAACCAGCGCAGCAGATTGCCCCTGATGCCATTAAACGAAATTTTATCTAAAAGTAATTTATGATCAACTCGGTCGAAGGCTTTTTTAAAATCAGTGTAAATGGCATCAGTTTGGACCCTGTTGTCCATATTATTAAATAGGTGGTTAGTAAAAATCATCAAGTTGGTCACAGTAGATTTTTGTCTAACAAAGCCATGCTGCTGCGGTACTATATAACGTTGAACAAACGGATACAACTCGTGATGAACAATCTTTTCAAATACCTTAGCCAATGTACAAAGAAGGGAGATAGGTCTATAATTCTCTATATTTTGCCTAGAACCACCCTTATATACCGGAACTATATTGGCCTTTTTCCAGACTGTAGGAAATATACCATTGCTAATACATTGGTTAAATATCTTAAATAATGGTTTGCATAATGTGTTTGCTGACCATTTCAAAAAACAAGGAGGTATCCCATCAGGTCCTGGCCCTTTGTTTATATCTAGAATTTTTAATTGTTTACAAATTAATGAAAGGCTAAAGTGCAAGCTACAAAGAGATGAATCACTGTCACTGGATTGATCTGGAACTGGACACCAATCGGGTTTTAGGCTAGATGGTTCATAAACTGACTGAAAAAAGTTTGAAAATAAATTACATGTTTCAATGGGGTCATTAGCCGTGTCATCTTTATAGTGCATACGGGAAGGAATCCCAGATTTGCCTTTGCGGTTAGCAATGTATGCCCAGAAGTGTTTGACATTTTTGGGAATAACTTCCTCAACACTTTCAATATAAGTACGAAAGCATTTATTGCACTCTGATTGAAAGCGGGCTCTGTACAAGGAGAAAATTTCATAATCGGATAAGTTTTGATACCTTTTCCATTTATTCCAGGCTTTCTTTTTAGAGTTTAAAATATGTATGAGAGCTTTGGAAAACCATACAGGATAATTAGAACTTTTTGGTTTGGAAAGAGGTACTCGATTTTTGATAATCCCGTACAGATGGTCATAGAAAACTTCTACATTTTTTTCGGCTGACTCGCTGTCTAATTCCATGTCCCAGTCAATTTCCTCAATATCTCTATTAACAAGGATATAGTCAGCTCTACGGAAATTATACTTGGGCGAGCAAAGAGGTTGCATGGGAATAAGCTTTAGGTTTAATGACAGAAGAGTATAAAAGGGAGGATGATGGTTATCAGCCTGAAGCAGGTCCAGCTTGGGTTTGTATACGTGGCAAATAGTATTCGAGAGTAAAAGATCCAGAGTTCGTCCATTTAAGTTAATTAGATGATTGTATTGCTGAACATTGTGAACAGTCATAAAGTTTCTTAAACGGTGACAGACTGAAGAATTGCCCATACAAGTAAAAGAATTAAGACTAGGGTAAAGTTGCCAGTTGGCTGTCGGTATATTATAATCGCCAAGCAATAACAAATTTTCAATATTTACTGTGTTGATTAAATTATCCATTAAATCAAAATGCAAATTATATACTGAAAGTGGCAAATTATTAGGCATATATACTGCACTGATGAGAGTTTGTGTCGTGGCGTTGTTACTCGGTATTGCAATAACAACTTGTTCAAAATGTTTCTCTAAGATATTTTGCGACTGAAGCGAGATATTAACGGCGTTGTATTTTCGCAACACAGCCACCAACACACCCCCCCCATCAGATTTATTAGTTGCGCTTCTATTACGATCACAACGAAAAACAACATATCGATTATCAATAAATTCGGTATCATTTATTGAGGGGATTAACCAAGTTTCTGTTAAAATAATAATATCATAACAATTAGACAGAATACTCATATAGACAGTATTTAGTTTTGTGCGTATACCTCTACTATTTTGGTAGTAAATACTAAAGTCATTTGTATTAGAAGACATTTTTAATTGTGTATAATATTAATAAATAGATCTGACTGACGACTAAACATTTAATTAATCCTGTTAGTCGTTATTTTACATAAGTCATTTTTGGTCTTTATGGCTATAATAGGGGAGTTTTCGCCCCGTCTAACAAGAATAGTAGAGTGTTTAACCCAAACAAATTTATAATCTAAATTCTTAGCGGCTTCGCGAGCTTCTCGCAACAATTGTTTTTTATTAAGAGTCAAGTGCTCATTAACATAAATAACGCGAGATACACCAGAAATACCCAAATCAGTCGAAGTGACACCTTTTTTGAGACGGTAAGCGCTGAGTACATTATCTCTCAGAGAACGGGTTTTGAACTTGGCGATAATATTCTTTGGCCTGTCATTAGACGCGGCATGAGGGACACGATGAATGGTGGTTATCTCATCACGTGGTATAGATACATCAATTTTTTTTCCGATATCTTCTATTATAGTAAATAAGTTTTCCTCACGCCGTTCCGGGATATTAGATATCTCCAGGTTACACTGTCTGGCTTGTTGCTCAAGGTAGTCTATTTTAGCTTCGAGAGCCATTAATGAGCTTTTATCTGAGAGCCGTTCTTCTAGGTTTTTGAATCGATTTTGGCAGTCATCGTATTGGTTTGATAAAAATTGGGCAGATATTTTAGTTTCGGTGACCTCCTCAGACAGTTTAGCTACAGTGGCCTTAACCTTGATGTTATCCGAGCGAAGATAGTCTATTTCTTTTTTTGTTTCTTTCATGTAAGTGTCTAAGTCACTCCGTATACTTTTTATGTTATCATTAATAACTAATAAGTTGGAATCCAAGCTAGTCTTCCAATCACTTAGAGTTTTTTTCAGATCAGAGTGCATAGTTGCGATTTGTGTAGCATGTTCACACTCAGGCTGCTTTCTTTTACGAGTTGTAACGTTCAGCTCCTTTTCCGGTTGAATTTTTGCTAGGTCCGGCTCAGAAGTAGATTGCTCCGATCGTAGTTTGGGTGGCGTTTTCTTCGAACAAGCCATTTTCCTAATGTTGGATGGTAGCAATAAGCAATCAGTAGCGGGGACGTTGCTATAAGGTTTAGTGTAGGCGTTACGTCGTAGCAATAGCAGCGCAGTGACGTAGCAAAGCAGTAGTGGGGCGCGTAACGCGGTACTTAATTTCGACGCGCTATGACTAACCTTGTTGGCGCGGATGGTAGGGCGGCCGGCCACCAATCCAAGCGATGATGGTTCGAATCCGGTGGAACTCAGCTGATGTTGGAGCGCACAAAATCTATTTGTTTCTTTCTAGGACAGCCCAGTGGGCGGGATCAGTCCTTAAAACACTTAAAGAGTAAACGAGAAATGGATTTAGCACCAAATAGCCAATAACAAATTAACACTTTAAGAGAGCCTCAACACGTCCACACTGTACGAGGTCACAGACTTGAATGATATAGGTACTTTATCTAAGCGAAGAAGTATAATCATCCATTTTGTTCCCACTGCTGGGACACAGGCCTCCTCTCTTTGAGAGCCACAGTCAGTGACATGTTGAGAGAAATTGTTTGTTTAAAATACCAATAATAAACTAATTTGCACGTTCGTGCTGTTTGTTGCTAAGGAGTTCCGTTGTATGCTACTTATCTTGAAAACTGCTAGTTCGATTTTGATGAAACTTGCACTATTCCCTAGTTGAGAGATGTTCAATCCAACGCAAAAAGAATGATCAACATCCTTTAAAAAGGTCTTCTATTCGGAGAAATGCGTGGAAAAACATACACTTATAAAATTTGGCACACATGTTAAAAAGCCCACATATGAAAAACATATGTGAATATTGTGCAGTTCCAACAATATTACATACATACGTGTCGAATTGATTAACTCCTTCTTTTTTTTAAAGTCAATCAAAAGAATTATTTTTCAAAAAAGAACGTACAAAGTATCGTTTGACATAGGCCCCAAAATAGGTACAGCTTGTACAACCCTTTCGTACTAAAACAGAAATAAATTGACAATTATGTGGTATGGGGAGGTACCGCGTATTTCGCCGATAGAGGCGCTGGTGTAGCATAAGGTCTCCGATGTGTCAAACTACACTGTTTATGTTGTGAGTGGGTGGCTTTTTCCTAATTATATTATTGATGTAAATTTTTTGCACAACCTCAGATTAGTTATGGCAAATATGAGTTACGGGTCAGTGAATGACCGTGCTTTAAATATGATTTAAATGTAAACTTGGTTTTCACGCCCATAGTAGTTACGTACCAAACTTTGACAGCTATACTGGACCTTAGTCAACGTTCCAAGTTTAAACTGACGTTAATTAATTCATCCTCATTCATAGTTGTCAAACCACAAACATGACATTGACGTTAAAATTACTGGTGTTGCCAAGAAAAATAAATCACCGTATCGATTTTTTTCCTCACTTTTTTCTTCTAGCCCGCGTATACTGGCACCCTACAAACAGGCATTTGTTTGTATGAGTCCGGAGGAAATGAAACAGCCAAGCTGACCCGCCAATAGCCTTAGTCCGGCTTGTATGGTGGCATTTAGCGAATCTACATGAGATTGGAATACTTTCGCCCGTATTATGGACAACGCCGTTTTAGTGGAAGAAAAATGTTGATAGATTTTTGTTTGGCTGTTTTTGTGTAAAATGTAGCATAGATATAAAAAAGTTGGGTAAGGTAACCTTCGAGAAAGAGGTCAACCGTCGAATCCGACTCGGCTGGGCAGCGTTCGGACAGTTGCACGGTATTTTCTAGTCCAACTTACAAGTGTCTCAAGACGAACTAAGGTCGCTCATAATGGGCCTCACCAGAAAGCTTACAGTCACCCAAAGGGCAATGGAGAGGGCTATGCTCGGAGTTTAAATGCGTGATCGAATCAGAAATGTAGAGATCTGCAAGAGATCCAGGTTTACCGACATTGCCCGAAGTTTTGCCAAACTTAATTGGCAGTAGGCAGGGCACATTGCTCGCAGAACGGATGGCCGATGGGGCAGAAACGTTCTGGAGTGGCGATGGCGTACCGGAAGACATTGCGTTGGAAGGTATCCCACCAGGTGGATCGATGACCTGGTGAAGGATGCGGCGATCTGCTAGATGCGGGACGCACGGGACCGGTAAATTTAGCGACGCTTGGGGGCGGCCTATGTCCAGCAGTGGACGTCTTTCGGCTGATATGTTGATGTTGTTTTTATTGTTGTAGCATAGGTATATAATGTTGATTTTTATTGAGCGTTGTCTGTCGCGTCATAAAGGGTCAAATTAAATTAGCTAGAGAAACTCGGCAGACGTGATGGGCATCGATAAAAACTTTGAGGTTCTTTTTTCTAAGTTATTAATTATTTATTATTAGAAGTCTATAACGAAAAGGATTTTTTTATTTTTTTATTTTTTTTATTATAGATAGGCTCGCGCTTGACCACTATCTCACCTGATGGTAAGCGATGATGTGGTCGACGGTGTAACACGCTTGCCTAGAAGTAACCTATTCACTCTTGACTTAAAGACTCCGAGGTTGTAGCTATCTGGAAACACAGACTCCGGCAGGGAATTCCACTCCTTAGCTGTACGCATAATGAAAGTATTTCCAAAACGTTTAGTGCGTATGGGTGGGATGTCCACCATGTACCGATGGCGCATCGCCGTACGTCTTGTAGTCCGATGATGAAACGGGCTAGGCGGAATTAGATCATGCAATTCCATCGCACACTCTCCGAAATGCAACCGATAAAAAACCGACAAGCTGGCAACTCGACGACGATGTTCAAGGCTCTGGAGCTTTGACTCGACCAGTGCCTCATTGCCGATGAGCCTCTTGGCCCGTTTTTCGATCGACTCTAGAGCATCAAGCTGGTACTTGGCAGATCCATCCCAGAGACGAGAACAGTACTCCATGCAAGATCGAACTTGCGCTTGATACAACTTAAGCAGCTGTTCTGGCGTGAAGTACCGTCTCACCTTCGCAAGGATCCCCAACTTTTTGGCAGCAAGTTGAGCCTTTGCCTCAATGTATGGGCCAAAATTAAGTGTCGATGTCAATTTATAATTTTCAAAGCATAAATATGAATTTGAATAAGTAATATTATTTTCATCTGATAACAAAACAATTGTACAAGGAACGACTTTGTTAAATGGCATCCTTGTGTTTGTGAACCGGACTTTTCAACCTCATGGCTAGATGGAAATTCAGACTAATAAATATATATTTTCTATCTAGTAATATAGTAATATTTCCCTGGTCAAACGAATTATGAGCTCTAGTTTTCTTCTATAAAACTGAGTTTATTTTTCAGTAGGTATATTTTATTAATTTCTTGTTGATTGATGATACGAGTCCTCGGCAAGGTTTCATTACTTATTAATATTAAATACTTCATAATATCTAAGTGGGTCGAGGAAAACATTTTTAAAGAAATATATAAGGTACGACTTGAGAAGTTGAGATTATATATAATATCTAAAGGAAGACTGCTAAAATTAAGTAGTTGATATTAGCTTTTTAGCGATGTGGAGGAGTTTCTTCGTCGCCGAAGTGTACCTTGATTTTGAACTTTACTTAAGGTGAATCAGTTTTTTTTTTATCCTCGCGATTGACCACTATCTCACCTGATGGTAAGTGATGATGTGGTCGACGATGAAGCACGCTTACCTAGAAGAAACCTATTCACTCTTGACTTAAAGACCCCCAGGTTGTAGCTATCAGGAAATACAGACTCCGGCAGGGAATTCCACTCCTTAGCTGTACGCATAATGAAAGTATTCCCAAAACGTTTGGTGCGTATGGGTGGGATGTCCACCATGTACCGATGGCGCATCGCCGTACGTCTTGTAGTCCGATGATGGAACGGGCTGGGTGGAATTAGTTCATGCAATTCCATCGCACACTCCCCGAAATATTACAGTTAGTCATGATCATCAGCCTTTTAATGTTCCCACTGCTGGGACACGGGCCTCCTCGCTGTGAGAGAGGGAATGGGCCTTAATCCACCACGCGGGCCCAGTGCGGGTTGGTGGATGTCACATGCCTTCGAATTATCAGTTAGTATAATCAGTTAATTGCAGGAGACGCCGACGTCGGGAGTTGCAGCCCGATTCACGGCCACCATAGGCGCGGGCTTGCGGATGACGAGTAATGGGTAGCTCGCCGTCCGATAAAGACGCCCTGGTCTACTCCCTATCTTCGTCGGCGAAGTTACGGGCATCGTCCGAAAGTATGCCGAAACTTCGGAAGTGAAAAAAAAACAAGTGATCATTTAAATTCTACGGACGGGTAAAAACAGTGGGTAAAAACACATCGGGAGTATGTACAACTGTCAAATTGTGTTGTCATTAATTCTTTGCAATCATCCGTCCAGAGGTGATACGGAGTGAAACGCACGTAACGAAGGGTGAAACTACGGACTTCGTGCTTTGGGAGTAAACTCCCAGGTCTGAGTCGACGGCGCGTAGTGTTCCACGCACGTCTCAAAGAGATGTCAGCAAAAACAGACGGGATCCGCTAGGCCTAGATCCCTTTCTGGGCGGATAAATTTGAAAGAGAGTTACCGCGGCCCTGGTACAAGCAACTGAAGAAACACGGGTGGGTTTTAGTCACTAAAAGACCACGCCGTCTGCACGCCTTCCCACTTCATACAGAGCGGGAGAAGTCATTGGATGATTTCCCACAGCAAAAAAAAACAAAAAACATGTATAGGTACCTAATTAGTTTAGTATGTAAATATTCTGTAAAGATAGTTGTAAGTATTGAGAATAAAATTAAGCTTTTAAAGCCTAAATAAATTAGTTTCCTATCTATTCAAGTATTCGGAATAGTTCTCAATGTCAATCGGTTTAAAAATCCTATTAATCACGACTCGACTTAGGTATTACTGAATCGTTTCCAATTTGTCTTTTTCTTCCGCGAAGTTCGTTATATCGATGTCTAAGTACTTAAAATGATAATGTACCAAGAAAATAATTCTTAACAACATAGTGTTGTAAGGGCGTAACACAAAACCATGTAAAATTGAATTGGTTAAATTAGCAGTAATCACAATCTCGGATTTTAAAGAAAACTAATAAATAATAGTTTAAAAAAAACAAAAAAACACGGTTTATTAGAAAATCAGACTAAAAAGTAGAAAATAATTTTGAATAAATTAAAATTAAGAATAGTGTGATAACAAAAAAAAAATATTAGTGTAAAAGAGCGTGGGGTGCTTTTTAAGGGGTTCCCTCTATCTGGCAGATACTCCGAAATTTATTTGGCATAACACACTTGGCATAATCTTTTTTAAACGAATATTCTTAAGGCATAAAAATTATTTAATATAATTATTGTTTGGCCGAATGTTTCTATGTCCGAATTTACATTACTTGCTTACTATTAAGATGGCAGAATTTTGTTTGGCATAATTTCACTTGGCATATTATGTAGTTGGCAGAAATTAATTTGGAATAATTTTAATAGGCATTTCGATAAAATAGCATTTTAAACCTTAAATTAAAATTGTAATTAATATTAATTAAAATTTAAAATGTCAATATGCTGTGTTTCAAAAGTTAGTGACAGAAACGAATCGCTGCAAACAGACTCCACATAGTCTTGTCTGCCCTCCCCCTGAGTGTAATTGAAGCCCGCGTAGGCGCGTAGGAGCGAGGCGGCCTGTGAGCTGAGGAGCAGGTGGTTTAATAACGGCCGCCGCCGCGGCTGAGGCTGGCCGGTGAAGCCGGCCAGCAACGCGAAGCTGCGGTGGTGAGCGTTAAAACCATCTGCGCGTTAAAAACATAAGCTCGCGTGGAACCGCCGGGGCCCCGCAGCCATGACAGAAACCATGCCTGCTGCATGCTGCATGCTCATTTGCATTCTTGCTTGCATGTTGCATGCTCATATGCATGCTTACTTGCATGCTTGCTTGCACGCTTGCTGCGTGCTCATCTGCATGCTTGCTTGCATGTTGCATGCTTGCTGCATGCATGGTGTATGCTTGTTTGAATGCTGCATGCTTGCTGCATGCATGATGTATACTTGTTTGAATGCTGCATGCATAGTGCATGCTTATTTGCATGCTTCATACAGCGAACTAAAACACAAAAAAAATGGGTTCAATCAATAAAGATTGATTGAACCCATTTTTTATTATGGTAAAAAATATAAAATTACTCAACTATGAATTATCTGTAATTTGAAAGAAGACTATTTCAATTAATATGGATATGAAATGCATGCCAAAAGACGATTCTGACTGTGAACCTTCTGCGATATGATGGTTCTGCCTTTTAATGACTCATCATCATCATCATCATCAGCCTATTAATGTTCCCACTGCTGGGACACAGGCCTCCGCTCTGTGAGAGGGAATGGGCCGTTATCCACCACGCGGGCCCAGTGCGGGTTGGTGGATGTCACATGTCTTCGAATTTTTTGGTTCTAGGACATGCCGGTTTCCTCACGATGTTTTCCTTCACCGTTTTTGAGAGCAGTGGTGATGAAATAATTTACACAAAGTAAAGCGCCTGCCTGGGTTCGAACCCACGACCTACAACTTGTAAGTCGCGGCCGATACCACTGGGCCACCACTGCTCTCACTATCGATCTCTGACTACCGATATGAAATTTATGCCTAAAGGCACAGATAATATAATACTAGCATACAGATACCTCATCCCATACAAAGAAACCGTGCCGACGTAATTACTGTTTTTCGACTGCTTTTTCTGGCAATTTTTTGTACATCGAACGCATTCGGTTCTGTTTCACGGTGATAGATAGATGGTGTTAGCAGCGACTTGCAAGTAAAAGGGTTTACTAGGTTCGTGAATGTTTTTTTCTTTAAATACAGTGAAGGTTTGTTTTCTAGTATTTATTTGCACTTTTTTACAGTTTTTTTTTGTGTTAAAATGCAAACTTTAACAATCGAGTGGAATGCCTCAGAAATTTAAAAATGCGCCATCTATTGGCATACATTTTAAATGATCCGTCTAATAATCTTTGAAATGTGAATTAAGAGCCCAATATACCATAATTTTGTACATAGGAGAGTTGATTAAACAAGAACATACAATTTTTGTGTTCAATTCCAGAAAATGTTAATTTTACGCACATTCAATAACAGATAGGTGGATACCGAGGTGCATATCGCGCCATCTAGTGAGATTTATTTGAACCAAATTTTCTTTCTTAGCAATGAGACCCCGTGCTAAAGGTGATTCTGACTTACAAAATTATGAGTTTGAATATATGATAAATGAGTGTATGCCAAACGATGTTCTGTGAAATGATGTTTATGCTATCCGTTGTTATGCATAATAATATTATGACATTAAAAGTTTTGCTTTAAAAGGTAGACCCGTTTTTAAAATATTTTCAAAATGACTCTACTTTTACCAATATCTGTCAATATTATGAAAATTGACGTCAAGCACCCCACGCTTTTTTTTTTGTTTGTCCTATTCCTACATTCTTAATTTAAATTTATTGAAAATTATTTTCAACTTTTTAGTTTGGTTTTCTAATAAAGTGTGTTTTTTTAGTTTATTTTTTTAATCTACATATTACTTATTTTTTACTTTAATCGCTAATCCTTAAGATAATAAGGATGAAGAATAAGTTTAATGGGACAAGGTATTTAAATTATTGCATTGTCATCGGTTTTTGCATGTACAAAGTTTCAAATTAATGCGACGTTTTGAAGGGGGTGAAAATCACGTTCAAAGATTCCGTTACGTATATACATACATAGCAAGCTAATAAAAACGTATTAAAAAATAATTCTAGTTTCTAACTCAATCAAGTCTATGACTATAATTCTCATAGGGTTTTTCCAAAACAAAATGAAATATACATAGTTGAACAACCCCAATATAAGTCGAGATAAGTGCAGTTGCACAACAATGATATGAAAAAAGACACAATTTTAGCAACATCCAATTTACAGTACGACCTTTACAGACCCAAAGTTACACCAGTAATTCTCCACAAAAACCACCCATCGACCCCCAGAGGTTAACCCTAAAATAATAAATATTCACCATAATTTAATGTACCAATAAAAGTCGCGGTACAAAGTATGTATGTCGCTGGCGTTGTAAACCAACCGAATGACTTTAATTAAGTTACAGTATAAAAACCTGGTGACAAGGACGGCAATATACAACGCTTCGTATGTGACGGGGACAGCGATACACTGCACAGTATATGGCACTTTTTTAATTTTAATAAAGTTCACTTCAGCGTTCAGTGTTCAAGCGAGGTGATATTTTTTTCGTTGACCAGTTAGCTGTACTTTGGTACCTTGGTATTGTAGTAGTATTTTAGAAGGTTCGGTGCAATAATAAAAGTTGCATTGCATCATCAAATCCAATTAAGTATACGCAATTCATTACAAAACATTTTGTTTGGATCTGTAGTAAGGGTCTGATATCGTTAACTTCTTAGATTGGCACGGTTATAATGTCACTTTATTCAATACCTCACTTTTTTACCCGACTGCCGAAGGAGGGTAATGTGTTTATCAGTCTATGTATGTATGTATGTTTGTTCCTATGTTTGTTCCTATGTGGCGTTCTAGAGACCAAACGCGTTGGCCAATTTTGATGATTCGTACGTCAATCGATTCGTCTTAATCTTGCGAGTGTCACTGGCTACATTAAAATTGGAAAAACAAAAATGGCGGATTTTGGGCGCAATTTTGAGGGGAAATTTTTTTTTCTTACAGTCCCATCGTGCGGGGTATCAAAATAAAGAGTTTTAAGAGGCGATTTCAAAAATATATAACACTTATATGTTTAAATGTACCTAATTCTAAAAAAAAACAACAAAAAATTTGTAAATAAAAAAAGTTAATTAAAAAAATCAAAAAACCCGACTGCTTGAAAAGCAAACTAAAAAGACGTAAACAAGAAAAAAAATCATGCTGTGCAGTCGGAAGATACATCTGGTTTTGGTCCGACAGCTCGCGAATAAGTATCATCCAGCAGTCGGGTTTTTTGATTTTTTTAATTAACTTTTTTTTATCTCGTTGTATACTTAATATATTGAAGTGAAACATTTTTTGGACATACCTAAGGATGTCAGCTAAGCACTTGTATATAAAAAAATTATTTGATTGTTTCTTTTTTACAAAAAAAAACTAGTTAGGTTTTATTTTCTACCGTTAATACGCTACATAAAAATATAAGTATTTTAATTGATTGTATATTACATATAAAGTTTTTTTAGATTCTAAGTTCATCATCATTCATATTTTCTTCTTCCACCGAGTAGCTGAGATCTTCTTTATCCGAGTTTTCTAGTCTGGCAATTTCTGGTGCCTTTAGCAGTGTTATTGTTTTCTGATGAAGAGCGTGCTTTTTATCAGGACCAAGACGTGTATTCATTTTCGTCCACATAACGAAAAGAAAAAATTAGTTTGTCATGAGCAAATAGGGGCACGGGTATACTACTGATTCCTATAAAGCACGAGACAGTTAATAAGAAAAATATTGTTTCAGTTTTTCTAATCTTTAAATATATGAAAAAAAACAAACAAAAGAAAAACAAACATATAATAAGTAACACATGTCTCACTTATCTTTTAAGATAACTAAAATACTGCAGATACAACTGCGTTTCTGTATGTTTATCTAAAATTTCACCCGTGAAACTCTTTCAATCTATCACTTTATAAGGCCAATAAACGTCTATTACAAAATCCACATCACAAGTGTCAAATTCTCGACGTTAAAGTATAAAAATATCGACACCTACCCGCAAATTATTATCAGATCATTCAGCTGACTTACCTAGCTATCGTTTTAAAACATTTTAACGTTAAATAGTTTTTAATAAAGTGACATAATGGGATATTTCACAGTGTACTGAGACTGAATAATTTCATATGGACATACCCAATAGTATTATCATTGCCCAACCCAGCGGAATCGAAAGGAGCACTCTAATTGCGTAACACACCTAATTTTGTCATAGTCAAAGGAACTTACGACCACTAGATCAACGGGAAGTATTCTTATTCGAAATAATAATATATCGGTACTAAACAAATAATAACAATATGAAATAATACTACAACTAAAAAAAACTATAACAGTCTTCTTTAACTTACTCTTCAAACCGGAAACCAAAGACAAAGAGAGCAAGTTCAGCGAGTTACTTATTTTTCAGTTTCTCAACTTTTTACTTTGTTCTGTAAAACCACACCGGGATATTTACGTGGTAAAGTTTGTTTTTAAAAACAAAAGGAGGTTTACCACTTTTGTCAATGTATACACTTACTGTTGTTTTTAAACGTCCCGGGCAATATTTTTTTTTTATTTTTATTTTCTTTTTATTTTAATTATTTGGCAGTAGGGATGGGTCCGATATATCAAAACGTAACTTATATCGGATATGTGTTAGATATCATGTCATATCGATATCTATATCAAAATAACTGATATCACAAAAACTGTATCAAATCAAAACCTCTTTGAATTTGCTTTAGTTCGCGTTCGTTTTTAGTTTGCTCATCTAAATAGCATGTTAACTTTTGCAAACCGATCGATATCTGAAAACCGATTTCGATATGAAAACTGTATATCGGTTACATAACCATTTGCGCCATTAACCGAAAACGCTCATCTCTAGGTCGCAGTTATCCGATTGAATATCCTAAGTAAAAAGTCATCATTCGAGGTTTGGCTCTCGCCTATTTCCTCCGCCAATGTTTTACAAATATATTCCATAAACTGAAAAAGAAAGATATATACTGTACTCCTATTACTACTACATACTGTGCAAATGATTGCATTATTGATGAATATACCAAAATACTAAAAAAAAATCAGCAAACGTTCTCCTAAGACCGATTCGTCTTTGGACAATTGCTATATGTATGCCTTTCATATTTGAGAAATTCTCTGGATTTCTCTAGGATCCCATCATCATGTCCTGGTTTCCTTATCATGGTACCACCCTTGGGATATCTCCTTTGCAACAAAAAAATAATCATCAAAATCGGTTTATAAACGACGAAGATATCCGCGAGCACACTTAAACAAATAAATATATATACGGTCGAATTGAGAAACCTCCTCCTTTTTACCCGACTGCCGAAGGAGGGTAATGTGTTTATCAGTCTATGTATGTATGTAAGTATGTATTTATGTATGTATGTAAGTATGTATGTATGTATGTATGTTTGTTCCTATGTGGCGTTCTAGAGACCAAACGCGTTGGCCGATTTTGATGATTCTTACGTCAATCGATTCGTCTTAACCCTGCAAGTGTCACTGGCCACATTAAAATTGGAAAATAGAAAAATGGCGGCTTTTGGGCACCATATTGTGGGGGACCAAACTTTTTTTTCAACCCATCGTGTGGGGTATCAAAATAAAGGGTTTTAAGAGTTGATTACAAAAATATGTAACACTTGTATGTTTAAATGTACCTAAATCTAAAAATAAATAACTAAAAAGTTGTAAATAAAAAAAATATTTAAAGATAACAAAAAACCCGACTGCTTACAAAGCGAACTAAAAAGACGTAAACAAGAAGAAAATCATGTTGTGCAGTCGGAGGATAAATCTGGTTTTGGTCAGCCAGCTCGCGCATATGTATCCTCCGACTGCACAACATGATTTTCTTCTTGTTTACGTCTTTTTAGTTCGCTTTGTAAGCAGTCGGGTTTTTGTTATCTTTAAATTTTTTTTTTATTGGGAAGACGGTTGAAAAGAAAAACATATATCTTTTATTTTCTTCAGAAGCACAACATATATCTTTTTAATATTAGGGTAATCTTAAATCGTGTCCAACTATTAAATTTAATAACGTTCCCGTAAAAAGGAAGCAGTCCGTGTGCTATCTTGGTCTCGTGTTAGAGAGGAATTTTGCATTTATAGATCATATTAAAATAGTCGTTGAAAAAGCAAAAAAAAATTTCTGTGCCTTAACGAGAATATCAAAATCTACGTGGGGTCTGTCTTTTTTAACTTTAAAAACTATTTATGGGGCTACTTACTTGGGTTGTATTTGCTATGGGGCGCCAGTTTGGGCTGATAGGGCCACCATAGGGGCGGTGCGACGTAAGTTGCTTCAGAGTCAGCGTTTGGCTTTGATATTCTTATGCAAAGCGTACAGGACGGTTAGTACTGAGGCCTTACCGGTACTTGCTGGCGTACTTCCGGTCGACCTTGAAGTGCAGCGACGTGCTGCAATGTACTATTCCGCACGAGAGACCACGGACGCGAACTTTTTGATGTGAGAAAATCTCTAGATTATTTAAACCACCTATTGACGTCTGGGAGGAACTTTTATCCGAATGGCAATGTAGGTGGGATAATTCCATCAAGGGCCGACATCTCCACCAATTCTTTCCATCCGTTCGCGTTCGGCTGGCCAGGACGTGGCTGGAGGTGGATCACTGTGTTGCCCAATTTCTCACAGGGCATGGTAACTTTAAAAGTAAATTGTTTTCCTTCAAGCTCGTTGCCTCGCCTTTATGTCAGTGTTCTACATCTGACTGCGAATATGTACAATCTGCACATCATATCTTATGGGAGTGTATTCTTTGGCAGAATGAACGTAATATTATGTTGAATAATGTAGAGGCTACCTCAGGAGTTGTTTACTATATGGACCTTGTGGAAACTAGAACAAATTTCCGTGCGTTCAAGCGTTTTTGCCATACCTATTATTGGAATCAAACATAGCAGCTCACAATGTTAGGACCCATTAATTATTCATTCTTATTTTTATCCGTGGTGCTAGGCAACTGGGCTTATCCCAGTTGTAAACGACCCTTTGTGCCTAGTGGCCTTGTTTGTTCTGTCTCCTGCTTGATATGGAGGGAAGTGGAAATTTATGTGTTTTCCTACTCCTCCGTTATTCTTTTCTGATTAATTTCGTTGCGGGATCCAAGACAGTTAAATTCATTCTCCGGGACTTCGTCGAGCTTCATTGCCTCGGCGCTTTTCTGGTGGTCGCCACTGTTGATTCTGGCTTTCAGGAGTTGCAGTGGTTTGGGAATAGTGCGGTGGGTTTGTCCCAAAAAAAAAAAATTATCTTTTTATTCAATTTATGGAATATCTTTAAAAAAAATCCAATACTGGAGGAGGATATAGGCAAGAGTCAAACCTCGAATTATGACTTTTTAATTAGGATATTCAGTGAGCAGTAGTGGAGCTCTCTGCCCGCATTTCCTCTTAATTAAGTCATTAACATAACGTGGGTGAACAATATGGAGAAGTACCTTCATACTTATGTGACTACCTCGTTGGTGTAGTGGTAGTTCAAGCTTTCACTGAGCCAGAGATCCTGACCCAAGTGCTCTTATCGGGCATTTTTCAGCCCGGTTGATGGCTATATGGTTGCCCCCTATCACAAGGGACCCTCGTTCCCACATACCAATATATTTGTGGTCGGCGCAACATGATTGTTTGTCCATCTATAGGTAGAGGTACAGTGCGTGCCACGAAAGATGAGACTTGAAACACTACGTGGTTTGCGCAGTGGACGATTATAGATCTCTTTAGCGGTATGAGGTCTGAATGCGGAAAGGGACCGGGCGTCATCGGGGCGGCGGACTGAGCACGAGGGGGGCGGTCAAGTCCTGGCACGCACTGTCCGTCGGCGTGTCTTTTCTCCACTAAAAAGTCCCAATTCCACCCGGCTTCATCTTTCCGAGGTGTAACCGTGCCGATAACGGATCATCTTGAGCTTTTTGGCGTAGCATTGGTCGACACTTAATTTTGGCCCATACATTGAGGCAAGGCTCAACTGGCTGCCAAAAAGTTGGTGATCCTTGCGAAGGTAAGACGGTACTTCACGCCAGAACTGCTCTTTAAGTTGTACCAAGCGCAAGTTCGATCTTGCATGGAATACTGTTCTCATCTTTGAGATGGATCTTCTAAATACCAGCTTGATGCACTAGAGTCGATTGAAACGGACCAAGAGGCTCATTGGCAATAAGGCACTGGTCGAGTCAAAGCTCCAGAACCTTGAACATCGTCGCCGAGTTGCCAGCTTGTCATTTTTTATTCGGTGTTATTTCGGGGAGTGTGCGAGATTCGTGGGTAGGTGATAAAAAAGTACAGACGTTCGTTTTTTTCTGGAATTTTATTTAAAATATAATTATTGATAATTAGTGAAATATTGATTAAATTTTATTCAGTACTAAATCTACAAGTGCTAAAATACAATTACTCACGTTTGTGGCACATTTATGTGACATTATCACATCTTGAAAACACCGCCTGCCAGCTGATCACTGCACTATATTAATATCACTAGTCAGCACTTCACACAAATAAGAACAAGAATGTCTCAATACGCTGAAGTCATTGCCGCTCAGAGGGCTCTCGAGGAAAGCTTCATGAAAAAGATGGGCGGACTTGAAGCACAGATCCAGACCGCGGGGCCAGCTAAAGCAAACACGGTTGCAAAAATTGCGGATGAGCTTCGTACGTTCCGGGAGCTCATATTCTCCATGTTTGGTCTGCTGCGAAGCCAGATCAATGAGTGTGCCAAACAAATTGATGGCTTAGAGACCAGGCACCGGCGAAAAGCACTGGTCTTCCAGGGACTGCCTGAAGTGGAGAATCAAGACTGCACAGCAGTTATCCTGGATGTATTGGGCTCTAAGCTTGCCCTCAAGAATCTTGCAGCGTCAGATATTAAAGCCTGTCACAGACTTGGCGCCCCCAGCAACGAGCATCATAGGCCCATTCTCGTGAAGTTTTCCAATGTGGACATCAAGGCCTCAGTTTGGAGGGCGAAGACAGGACTGAAGGGCTCCAAAATATCTATCAAGGAGTTCTTGACGAGAGCCAGGCAGTCTGTCTTCGGGAAGGCGCGCGAGCACTTCGGCATGAGGTCGTGTTGGACCCAGGATGGTGTCATCTACATCAAGGCCGCTGATGGAAGTCGGCACAAGGTTATTTCCATAGACGAGCTGAAGCCCTTGTTAGCCAAGTACCCCAAAGCGCCGGCCGTGATACCATCTAGGGGCGGGAGTAGTGTGGTTGCTGCCGGGAGCCTAAAAAACACACGTAAATAGTTTATTTGTTGTCGTTGTGTCATGATTGTCTCAATGTACTATTAGTTAATTGATTTGAGGCTCAAACTCAATAACTCAGATAGTTTAAAGGTTTATTTAATCATTACTAACCATGGTGTAGTTGTCCCAATACAATAATCTTCTGTTTGCCCCAGCTGTTATATACTTATTTCGGTTTTATAAGTGTTTGTTATTTAATTGTGCTGTGTTGTTTTGCAAGTTTGTATTGAGGGTACTGAACGACTTAATACTTTCCGACTACCCTCATCACTGTTTTGTTGGTATAACTGTTTGTCAAATTGACATTGAAATTATGTTGACATTAAAATGTACGTTCAGAAACTTTTCGTTCGATTCTATGGAACTTTGTAACTGCCGAATGAGTAACGAATAATATATTTTTAAACATTTTATTCTACAGGGCGCTTAGTTGGGTATACCACTGCTTATGTTTTGTTTTGTGTTGTATTTCCTTAAATTTTACTACACTTCTGTTTTGGGGACAACAGTTTTCGTCTAGTTTGTTTTTGATTGTTTTGAATATTGTGTTTGTTTTTAAGTGCTGTGTACATAGTATATTTGTTAATATTATTGTTTTAGTTGGTGTTGGCTGGCGGGTGGTGCAGTGTTGCAAATTTGTACCTCTTTCTGTTCTTAGCAATAGTTTACTTCCTATTTGTTATTATAATTTAACTTATATATTTTATTTTTAACCACTTTATTAATGCCTGACAATGAGTCTTATTTATCTGCTAACGATTCTGCTGTCTCTTCAAGCGACCCAAGCTTTTATTCTCTCGACGACACGCTTGGTGAGTTTGTGCAACAAAATTTCAATGACAAGTCTGGTCGGTTGTTGAATGTGTGTCATATTAACGCTCAAAGCATCGCTAGTCACTACAGCGAGCTGTACGATGCTTTTAACAACAGCAACGTTCACGCCGTCCTGATTGCCGAAACTTGGCTCAAACCGCATCTTTTGTCCACCACTTACCCTCTCACCGGTTTCGTTCATATACGTAACGATAGGATTGGTAAGGGAGGGGGTGGTGTGGCCATATACCTTCGCAGTGATTTTCCATATAAATTACTTGCAACTTCCTCTTCAAACTACTCTGCCTCTGCTGAGTTCATCTTCCTTGAAGTTTGTGTCAAAGGAGCTAAAACCATTATCGGTGTTGTCTATTGTCCCCCGTCTGTTGATTACTTCACTGAATTCGAATCAGTACTTGAATCTTTGGGTTCAGAGTACGCACACCATATCATCATGGGTGATTTCAACACAAACCTCCTTGCTCAAAACTCCCCTCGATCCCGTAAGCTTCTCCATCTCATCGAGTCAGCTAGTCTACACGTGTTACCGCTCCAGCCTACCCATCATAACACTTCTGGCGATGACACCTGGCTCGACCTTGTCCTCACCTCGAATCCATCCCTTGTTTCCTCCCATGGTCAACATGATGCTCCTGGCTCCTCTCATCACGACATGATTTTTCTTTCGTATATCCTTAAACCTCCTAAACCTAAACCCAGGGTTCTGTACAGGCGTTGTTTTGCGAGGATGGACGTTGAAAAACTTAAAAAAGATGCGTCCGTAATCGATTGGGAAGTTATGATGGGGGCCACTTCGGTTGATGATAAGGTTGCGGTCTTCAATGATGTTGTGGTCAGCCTTTGTGACATCCACGCTCCGATTAAAAAAGTGAAGCTGAAACGTCCTCCTTCACCTTGGATGACGGGAGGAATTCAGATGGCTATGCGTCGCAGGGACCGAGCGTTCCGTAAATATAAAAGGGGTCGTACTGACGAGAACTGGATGCTATTTAAGGTTGCAAGGAATAGATGTAACCAGATGATACGCAATGCTAAACGCCGCCACATTCTAGAAAATATTTCTTCTTCATCCTCTGCCGATATTTGGCAATTCCTTGGAACACTTGATATCGGCAAATCGCGACATTTAGACCTGCCCAATTCGATAGACTTAGATGATCTCAACCGTCATTTCTCCACTGTCCCTGCTATGGATCGTCTAACCAAACAACAAACCTTGTCTCTTATCTCTGGTCTAACGCGTCCTCATATTAATCCTTTTCGTTTTATTCCAGTTGAACCGGGAGAAATCAGAAAGATCATCCTTTCCATCAAATCTAAAGCGGTAGGATGTGATAATATCACTCGTGGTATGATCACAACTATTCTGGATCACCTCCTATCTGCGATCACCCATATTGTAAATTTTTCCCTGTTCACCGGTGTATACCCCTCCTTGTGGCGTAAAGCCTATGTTCGTCCACTACCCAAAGTTGCCAATCCCACTCTTCCAACCCACTTCCGCCCAATTTCTATCCTTCCCTTTATATCCAAAGTGCTTGAGGCTTGTGTCCACAAACAACTCTCTAACTTTGTGCAGTGCAACTCACTGATTAGCCCTCTACAATCTGGGTTCAGGTCCGGGCACAGCACTGTTTCCGCCCTCCTTAAAGTGACTGGCGATGTGAGGGCAGGACTGGAAGAAACCAAAGTCACTGTACTAGTGTTGGTCGATTTCTCGAACGCCTTCAATACCGTCAGTCACGAAATCCTCTTAGCCAATTTATCCTATGCGATGGTCTCTCCCGAAGCACTGGAATGGTTCACCTCCTACCTTCAGGAACGTCAGCAGTCTGTTCACGTTGGGGATTCTTCGTCTCGCTGGTGTGATTTGAAGACTGGCGTTCCTCAAGGCGGCATTCTTTCTCCACTTCTGTTTTCTATCTTTATTAATCTCATTACTGCTAAACTTCAGTGTGCGTATCATCTGTATGCAGATGATCTACAGTTGTACTGTCAAGGGAGGATCGACGAAATACCTGACGCTATCGACAAATTAAATAGAGACTTGATGGCCATAAAAACTTGGTCTGATAGATTTGGTGTTGCAGTAAACCCCAATAAGTGTCAGGCGATCGTCATTGGGCGTCCTCGAAACATCACTAAAGTAGATGGGGCATCTCTGCCACCTGTTTTGTTCGACAGTACGATCGTCCCATTCAGCACTGACGTAAAGAATCTAGGCTTACGTATTGATAGAACCCTGAGTTGGCACACTCAAGTCGCTAGTGTCAGTCAGAAGGTTACTGGAACGCTCCGGGCTTTGTATCGTCTGAAAAACTCCTTACCATCTAACACAAAAGCAATGCTTGTGCAGACCCTTATTTTTCCTATCATTGATTATGGTGACGTGTGCTACTATGACCTGAATGCAGATCTCCTCAACAAACTTGACCGTCTTCTAAATTACTGCATTCGATTTGTTTTCAATTTGCGAAAATATGATCATGTCTCTACGCATCGGTCGCTTCTAAAGTGGTTTCCTATACGCCAGCGCAGAGAGCAAAGGGCTCTAACTATATTGTACTCATTTCTTGACTCTCCCAATTCCCCTAGTTATCTGGCCCCTCACTTTCAATACATCTGCGACAACCACAATAAAAATCTACGATCTTCCAATAACCGTCTCCTTCAATGTCCTTCTCACCGCACTGACTTCATTCACCGTTCTTTCTTCGTCCAGTCTATTTCTCTGTGGAATACGCTCCCCCAGGAAATCAGGATGGCAACCAACCGACTAACCTTCAAAGTCAAAGTTCGCGAACACATTCGCAAGAAGTTGGCAGCAGTATCGTCACAGCGCTAATTTTTTTTCCAATTATCTATTTCTACTAATTGTTTAGGTATATTCTTATATTTAATTTATTATTTATTATGTAAATTATATTATATTTATGTATTGTATATACATTTAAATCCATTCATAATTGCGATTGCACCTACCACTATTTATCTCTGCATCACCCAAAGGTTGACTGGTAGAAAATGCCTAAGGCATTAAGTCCGCCTCTGTACATTTGTGTGCTTAAAGTATTAAATAAATAAATAAATTCTCCGGAAATCTAATTCCGCTAACTCGATTCATCATCGGACTACAAGACGTTCATTGCCACTTCAGCTTGCTTATTTTCTGAGCTGTGTGCGACAACTTTGGTTCTCTACCGGGTAACCTCGTTCCTGATTAAATTCCTTAGAGAGACTCCAAGCATAGCCTTCTCCATAGCTCGCTGAGCGATCTTGAGCTGATGGACCAGCAGTACCGTGAGATTGCAAGTCTCGGCACCGTAAGTCATAACAGACAGGACGCATTGAATGAATACTTTGTCTTTAGACTCTGTGGAATATGCGAGGAGAAGACTCGACGAAGTTTCCCAAACGCCACCCAGACCAGCTATATTCTTCTGCTAGCCTCCCTTTCATATTTGATTTTACCAAACTGCAGAATTTGCCCTAGTATTTTCAGGGTAGGGCAGGGTATATTCGCAGGGCTTTCACGTTAGCCCATTCTCTCTCACAGAGAGGAGGCCTGTGTCCCAGCAGTGGGAACTTTAATAGGCTGATGATGATGATGATGATGATGTGAAACGTATTCTTGAACAATCTTCAGAACACTGCCATTGACAAAATCGGTCCCGTGTGGCGTATGGGTTGAACATAACCTGAGTTTTGTCCAAGTTCATCCGGAGAACGATGCGTGCAGAAGAGTCAGCTAGGCCGTCTAGCATCTATTGCAAGTGTGAGCTGCACTTGCCGTTTGCCCCGTCCTGCCCAGTCCAGCAGCTTAAACACATCCTCTAACTCGTTACCGAACAATTTGGAAAAAATACGTCACCTTGTCTCACCCCTCGGCGCAGTAAGACTTTAACTACCTAGATATATGATAGTGTAATAGCCCCTTAGAAAAAAATAACTATCTCCTCTGTTTGTCAGTGGGGATGAACAACGTATACTTTCCCAGTTCACTGGGCAAGTATGACAACTGGGAATAAATCAGTTAAATGCTATTCATATCCAGTACTTAATGAAGCTCTATCTAAAAGTATTGAATATCGTGCAAGTATATCATACATACGGGGATGTGAGCTGCTATTGTTTATGTACAGCGTGTCCCAACTGTATCGTTTGACTAGTGCAACCGAGTGCCTGATGCTTGCCGTAATTATAGAACTTAATAGATAGAATATAAATAATTAATTTTACAACGTATGTAGAATTATAACACTAGTTTATGTTTTCGACTTCACTTCCGTTTTCTATCCCTAAAGGTTGATTGGTAGAAAATGCCTTTGTACTTGTGCATAAAGTTTTATAAAATAAATTAATAAACGTGTATTTTTCGGTTTAAAAAGTCTATGGCCGATCGCTGAGGATCGTGTAGCTTTCCATCAACGAAAGAATACATGCTTATCAGATCTGATATTTGTTTTTAGGAGAAATTATCTCCTAAAACAAACATGTTATTAACATGAACGTTCAGTGAAATACTTTTTAGGGTTCCGTACCCAAAGGGTAAAAACGGGACCCTATTACTAAGACTTCGCGATCCGTCTGTCTGTCTGTCTGTCCGTCTGTCACCAGGCTGTATCTCATGAACCGTGATAGCTAGACAGTTGAAATTTTCACAGATGATGTATTTCTGTTGCCGCTATAACAACAAATACTAAAAACAGTATATAATATATATTTAAGGGGGCTCCCATACAACAAACGTGATTTTTTCGTCCATTTTATTGTGCTGTCCCTTGTCCTGTCCATCACTATTGTGGTCCCCTAGATAAACTACTCCGTCCCAATCTCGTTGAAAACTCACTTCATGAGTTTTACAACGAGACTAGGAGATATGAGCCTATATTCTTCTGGTTTTGGATATCCAACCCCTAGGAAACTCATTCGCTTACCAGCCAGTGCATCGTATGTGCATAGAAGATGCTCCGTGCGTTCCGTATGTTCCCCACACAATCTGCACTGTCTTCTATATTTGTTGTAGATCTAATATCTTTTGCTCTTTTTCGGCCTTTTAGCGACACCCCAACATACTTCTATCCATTCCCCTTTGATCCCCAGTTTTAGAAGTTGTTTCTGAGTCAACTCCCAAGTTTGGCATCCATATGTGAGACATGGCAAGGTACACGAGATAAACACTTTTCTCTTGGCTGTTATAGGAAAGTGTTTGCTTTTAAATATCTTTTGTATATAATATATTGGCGTCTTTGAGGGACCAGTACCTTTTCCAAGCACAAGCCACTCTTCTTTGCATCTTCATGTCTGTTTGATCCCTGAAAGATATCAATTGCCCTAAGTATGTATAGTTTCTAATGTATTCAATAACTTCGTTATCAACTTTTATGACTAATTCTTCTCTGTTTGTCCTTACTTTTGTTTTCGATATAGAAAGACCACTTACTCTGCTTGCCTCCTTTAACTGTTCTAGCATTTGTTGGAGCGTATTAACGTTGTCTATTAGTACTAAGTCATCCGCGAATCTCAAATGATTAAGTGGTCTGCCGTTGGTATTTATATCTTAAAAGTTAACTACTTAGTTCGGTTTAAATACGAGTATCTTTGTTCACATTAAGTTTGCGGGGATCCGCTGGATGCGCGATGCACGGGACCGGTCAATGTGGCGACGCTTGGGGAGGCCTATGTCCAGTAGTGGACGTATTTGGGCTGATATGATGATGATGACTTTAAGACAAATAAACTGCCGAGCAATGAAAAAGTTACACCCACAAAATGCCGACAAACACCTTAATTTAATGTTTTCACATTTAATTTAAAATTTGAACACAATATTTACGTTTTTAGTTGGTAATATTCTGATGCGCTGTTAAATTTACCTCAATATTGCAGACGGCGTCATTAAGCTAGCCTTTCCCGTTTAGGAGTAATTTGGTGCTATGTCACTGGAACTTTTTCATTGCTCGTTAGTGTAATTGTCAATTAATTGAGAACAATAACCAAACATTTTAGAAACATTATCCCAGTGACAAAAGAAGTGGTAAAAGAAATACAAATGGTTGTTTGGTTAGGTGGTAGTTAAGACTAGCAATGAACTAAAATGCTTCTAAAAATAAATGAATAATAATGCGTTGTTTCACTTTGCACGAATTCAATAAAAAACAAAAGTTGCTCTTTACATAATTATTTAAGCTTGCTGTTCATTTGTTAAAATAAAGCCATGTGGAAGTGGTCCAAAAGTTTCGTGAATTAATTCAAATTTCTTTGGTTAAAAATAATACCTTTGTATATAGTGTCTGTCAGGCTGTTGTATAGACCGAGTAAACCCATACTTATACATTATTTTTGATGCCATAAAAGATGATAAAAGAGTAAAAGATAACACAAAAGTAATACAAAAAAAATCGAACACAATTTTTTTGTCAAGTGGAAATCATTATTTTCATACGTTATTTTTAGAGTCGTGAACAGTCTACCCGTGTGCCATTTACATGAAAATTCACACGATAAATTTCTTAATCGTTTCGCTTTCGCTTTTAATCTGTACCTTCGCCCACGAACTGTACCGTTATCTCTCATCGATCATTTACCATCCCCCTGTGAATGCGCGCCGATGTACCGAAAATCATCGCCTAATTGTTTTAACACACATATCTATAGCACTTGGCGGCCATTTTCTGATAATTTTGGGTTGTTGATTGTGGTATTATTCGCTATAATGTTTAATTGAATTATTGATGTTAACGGATTGGCTAAATTAATGGTTTTAATGTGTTGTAAATAATGGTTTAAAAAGGTCCTTCTGTATTATAATGTTGGCAGACGAGCTGTGTTATAAAATGGTTTTATTTATATTATTGAAAGGCTGGACTTTCCGATGCTATGCGAGAAGATGATCTTTCAAATGCTAGCATTTGACCACCTTCTCACTTGATGGTAAGCAATGATGTAGTCGACGATGGAGCACGCTTGCCTAGAAGTATCACTGCTTTGACCGAGTTAAGAAAATCTTGTTTTTTTACCCGACTACCGAAGAAGGGTAATGTGTTTATCAGTCTATATATGTATGTATGTTTGTTCCTATGTGGCATTCTAGAGACCAAACGCGTTGGCCAATTTTGATGATTCCATGCGAGTGTCACTGATTACATTAAAATTTGATAATAGAAAAATGGCGGGACTTGGGCGCCATATTGTGGTGCCCCAATGATTTTTTTGCTTTCTGTCCCATCGTGTGTGGTATCAAAATAAAGGGGTTTAAGAGGTGATTTCAAAAATATATAACAGTTATATGTTTAAATGTAACTAATCCGGCAAAAAAAAATGTGATCCTAAAAGTTGTAAATAAAAAAAGTTAATTAAAAAAAAAGTTAATTATAAAATCAAAAAACCCGACTGCTTGAAAAGCAAACTAAAAAGACGTAAACAAGAAGAAAATCATGCTGTGCAGTCAGAGGATACATATTCGGGAGCTGGCGGACCAAAACCAGATGTATCCTCCGACTGCACAGCATGATTTTCTTCTTGTTTACGTCTTTTTAGTTTGCTTTTCAAGCAGTCGGGTTTCTAGATTTTTTAATTAACTTTTTTTATTTACAACATTTTAGTTATTTTTTTTTAGAATTAGGTACATCTAAACATATAAGTGTCATATATTTTTTAAATCGACTCTTAAAATCCTTTATTTTGATACCCCACACAATGGGTTTGGAAGAAAAAACATTTTTTTTTCTCCACAAAATGGCGCCCAAAATCCGCCGTTTTTGTTTTTTCCAATTTTAATGTAGCCAGTGACACTCGCAGGATTAAGACGAATCGATTGACGTAAGAATCATCAAAATCGGCCAACGCGTTTGGTCTCAAACATACATACATACATACATAGACTGATAAACACATTACCCTCCATCGGCAGTCGGGTAAAAATAAAAAAAAACCGACTGCTTAGAAGCGAAATAAAAAGACGTAAACAAGAAGAAAATCATGCTATGCAGTCGGAGGATATGATCTGTTTTTGGTCAGCCAGCTCGCGAATATTATCCTCCGACTGCATAGCATGAATTTATTCTTGTTTACAACTTTTTAGTATGCTTCTTAAGCAGTCGGACCTTTTGATTTTTTAATTACCTAACTTTTTATATTTTTCGTCGTTAGTTACTATTTATTATTTTAAGTTAACACCAATCTCAAAGTAATTTTATTTAACTTTGCATTTTAGCTATCTTCATAAATGCCAAACGGGTAATGCTCTCTCATTTTGAGCTCAACAAATTCGAGCTTATGTTGAATAGTTCATATAGCGTCTATTCATTTCGTTTTGACGTCGATTTTAGGTATTATGTCGGAGCCGCTTTGTGGCTTCAATGTGCTATTGTGAATTTTGGCATACAACATAGCTGGCATATTTTTTGCTTTTGTATTTTTAATCATGATGATAGTTGAACGCGGAAGCCTTACACTAATTGACAACGCTGAGTTACAGGCTTAAAGGTTTCATGACTGAATGACTAATTATTTATTTATTTAAACTTCATGCACAAAGGTACAATGACGGACTTAATGCCTGAGGCATTCTCTACCAGTCAACCAAGGGTGGTGGAGAGATAACATAGCAGGTGCATTGTTTAAACCGTGGAATGCAAACAACAAAACAAAAAATAACAATAATATGTCACTTAAATACATATGTTACATATATATCAATTACAATTATTACATAATTCATAAATTATTACATAATTTATTTATTTATGTACACAGAAAACAATTAACTGAGAAAATAAAGAATACAGATAGAAGAGCACAAAGGTACTGTTTATATCAATAGAAATTTCTTCCAGTAGACCTGCGACAGGATAGTTGGATGATAGACGAAGACACAGTGTGTAGTAAGAAATAAGGAAACTTAAATTAGACTATTAACAATCAATCTGCCTAGCCTTTTCCCGTCTATGTTGGGGTCGGCTTCCAGTCTTACCGGATTCAGCTGAGTACCAGCGTTTTACATGGAGCGACTGCCTAACTGACCTCCACAACCCAGTAACAGTAACTGTATAACACGGTACCCCTTGGCAAGACTGGTGTCAAATCTCAGGCGTCTGACTACCCGTAACAACTGTCAAAGATCTTCAAATGACAGCCGGGACCAACGGCTTAACGTGCTTTCCGAGGCACGGAGGAAACTCGGTATGTTGAAATGGTCACCCATCCACGGACCGACCTCGTCAAGCGTTGCTTAACCTTGATGATAGACCAGTGCGGCTGTTATTATTTAGCCACGAGCTCCTCTAAAATAGATATTATAACTTAACTAATTATATATAAATGTTAAAAATACATACAACAATACTCCACCATCACCACCATCTGGTGGAGAAGTAATGTTCTTTGACCTATTTCTATACTGATACTTATTACTAATATTACTAATTACTAATTTAAAATATTATAAAGATTGTTTGTTTGTTTGTTTGTACCGAATAGGCTCCGAAACTACTGGTCTGATTTAGAAAGCTACATTATTCCTGAGTGACATAGGCTATTTTTATTATCCCGAAAACGGGTCCTGTGGGGTGGCCCACGGGAGCGAAGCCGCGGGGGACAGCTAGTCTTGAATAAAGATAAACTTTTAGAGTCACGGATAATATAACATCATTGCACCTCTCCATGGATTGCGTGCCTTTGGTCTTGCAAGGATTAGACCTGTTCACACTCTGTCTCTGTGTGTGTGTGTGTTCTGTTGGCACTCGGTACGCCAGTTATGTTTACATCTCATGTGTTAAGGGGCGATCTTGTTAACACCATCCGGGTAACTGGGCACTAATCCAGGCTTCGGACTCATCATCATCAGCCTTTTAATGTTGCCACTGCTGGATACAGGCCATCCCTTTGTGAGAGAGAATGGGCCGTAATCCACCACACGGGCCCAGTGCGGGTTGGTGGACGGCACATGTCTTCGAGTTTTCGGTTCTAGGACATACCGGTTTCCTTACGCTGTTTTTCTTCACCGTTTTGAGAGCAGTTGTGATGAAATAATTGACACAAAGTAAAGCCTGGGTTCGAACTCGCGACATACAAGTTGTAAGTTGCAGCCGTTACCACTAGGCTACCACTGCTCTACCTCTCTTCTCTGTCTACTCACCACGGCTTCGGACTGCCACTGGGAAATTCTATATTGAACCCCAATAACCGTTTTTTCTTTGTCCAATCCGAGTATCGAACCCAGAACCTCATATCTAGACCAAAAACGCAGTCACTAGGATTTTTCCTGGATAGGAAAATGATAATTCTATTAAGTCCATCATTGCAATTATCAAATAATATTGAACACATATTTTTTGCTTTACCAAATCAATAAAAAATTACAAAGTTAAAGCGCATCATAGTTCAGGAGTGGGGGCTTGTGACGTCACTTAGGCAGTACAAAGTGTACTAGCGGCGTGACGTCACACGATATGTCAACGCATTTTATCGTCGTCACTTTAAGTTTACGCGTCAAAAGAAAAAATACGTGTCTAATATTTTTTTATTAATCTGGACAAAAAATAATTTTTAAGTAAACTACCCTAATTTCACATACACGGAGGTGATTACATCGATAAGTATATATATTAAATGCACTGGCCTTCAAAACTTGGTAACTATTCTTTTGAAATTGCAATTTCGCCTGAACTATAGAAGTCAGAGTTTAGAAATTAAAAACGTTTCATGAAAATTTCATTAACTTCCTTTGAAATTATAGTTTATTATACATTAGTAACGTTTTGAACTTAAAAAAAGGAAGATACCAAAAATATAACTATTTTTAGCTTACTGGAATAATAAAAATATGTTTAAAAACTAAAACCAGACTATAGAAAAATCACGCTCTAAAAAGTATGAAACAATAAAATATTCTCATCTGAAATTGTTATGTACACACTATTCGATATATATCGGGTATTAAATAAACTTACATGTAATAAATCATTCATTGTATTTCATACATATTCATAGTGGTGTTCAGGGGATAACCGTGGTCGTATGCCACTTTTCAGAATGTATTTTAGGTGTAACAACAACTCATTTGTCAAATTATGACAAGTAGTTCAGAAGTTATGAGGGAAAAGAAAATTATACATACACACATACCGGTCAAAAACATAACCCTCCCTTTTGCTTCGCCGTCGTCGGGCAATATTTTGGAAATTACAAAGAAGAACTGATTTATCAAAATATTGATATTTATTGGTAAAATATACATAACTAGCTGTTGCCCGGGGCTTCGCTCCCGTGGACCACATATATAAAAAATACCTATGCCTATGTCACTCAGGAATAATGTAGCGTTCTATTGGTGAAAGAATTTTTCAAATCGGTCCAGTAGTTTCGGTGCCTATTCGGTACAAACAAACAAAAAAATCTTTTCTCTTTATAATATTAGTATAGAAGTATAGATAATAAAATTTATCACTAAATTTGAAGTGCATAGGTCAATTGAAAGTTACAAAAATCTTTGGAACAAAATTTTGTAAAAACGTCTGACTTGGGTGGCTTCTCTTCCTTTGTTTTCCAATATTTTTTAAATCAAAAATTACAGAATTTATCTACACAAACGTTTTTTTTCGCCCTCCCCTTTGCTGTACGGAAAAACCTTTAAAAATATTTTCTGACATTTTGTATTGCTTTGGGACAAGATGCTTATACTGTGAAAATTTTAAGACTGTAGCTCCAACCATTTGGCTCTAAAACCCGTGTGTCAAACGACAGTATCCGACAGTGTCCGTGGAGTTTCTTGCATGTGCAATTAAAATCAAAATAGTTTTATTTCGTCTGTCTGTCAGACACGTGAGTGATAGGAATAGGCAATTAGAGATACACTTAAAGAATTGAACAACCGCTTTTCGATATCCTGAAAAACTTATTGATCCCTATCCCGTATTTAAAACAAGTCCAAAAACACACAATTCCCGTCTCAAAAATTCGTTCTCTATTACCGGTTTCCGAATATAAATAACTGAGCCGCCTAAGATTCGAGGCACGTCCAAAAATTTATTGTTGCCGCTATAACTTGAAAAGAACCATTGAGATAGCGGCAAAAGCAAAAGTTCTTGCACAGTTCTGTTTCGTGGGTACTTTTGTAAAGTCTTGATAGTGAAGCCGCTCTGGGTGAATTGTTGGCTATCGGGAGTTGAGTTTTTGTTGGTAAATTGTTTTGATAGATGTTGTAGGTACAGGTTGGATATTAAATTACCGGTATCTTGCGTTCGTTTAGTTTAGGTGATGAATTTGGCCCTAAAAGGACACACAAAGTCGTTGTTGGTAATTTTATTCGGAGAGGTTTGGTGCGTAGGTAAAGTCAAAGCCAGACAACAATAAATAAAAGTAGCAATAAACAATAAAAAACATCAAAAGCCCGACTGCTTCAAAAACCCAACTAAAAAGATGTAAACAAGAAGAAAATCATGCTGTGCAGTCGGAGAATACATGTTCGCGAGCTGGCTGACCAAAACCAGATGTGATGCTTATGATTTTTTTAATTAACTTTTTTTATTTATAATTTTTAGTTATTTTTTTTTAGAATTAAATACAGTTAAACATATAACTGTTGTATATTTTTGGAATCAACTCTTAAAACCCTTTATTTTCATACCCCACATGAAGGGTTTAAAAGACAAAAAAAATGTGGGCCCCCACAATATGGCGCCTTAAAGCCGCCATTTTCTATTTTTCAATTTTAAAAAAAATAAAAAATAAAATAATCTTTATTTCGGACAAGTAACATCCATATGGGTTAGTAAACGAGAAAACTTATACCTATGTTAGTACACTCTTAATTTCTTAAAAATATTATTTAGTAACGAGGTTGTTGTTCCGAATGCATTTCAGAACAACATCCCCTAATAACGGAGTATCGTACCTCCCGGCTATGGTTTTCAGGATGGAGTTGGAACTGGCCCGCACTCTGCAGAGCAAAGAGAGATTTTAATGTAGCCAGTGACACTTGCAGGGTTAAGACGAATCGATTTACGCAAGAAACATCAAAATCGGCCAACGCGTTTGGTCTCTAGAACGCTACATAGGAACAAACATACATACATACATAGACTGATAAACACATTACCCTCCTTCGGCAGTCGGATAACAAGAAGAATAAGAGTATGTAAGGTTCTGCAGTTTCTGCCTCCCTCTGTGGGGAAAAGGCATGAGTTTATGTCGACAAACTTATTTTGAATATATTGATCCATGCGAAAGAAGCATCACAGACGTCAATCGCTAAGCAATCTAACGGCTGTAAAAGTTTCTCACTATAGAGTTCCATATGGCTTACTTTTCTGGTAATCCTTTCATGAATAAGAAGCGATATAAACAGGTATAATTAAAGGAAACATCACGGTACCGCGGATCCAAAGAAACAATATGCCAGTCGTATATTAGAACGTAAATATTTGTGTATCACCCACTAACAATATCGCCCAACTGGTGTACGGTCAGCAGAGACGTTGGAAAGTTACGTCGTATTTCTATTAAGTTTGCTGAGTTAGAATTTCATTAAAATGTTTTTTTTTTTAAGTTCTGATGATTCTAAAAAAAACATATTGGTGTACCTATATCTTCTAAATACATGTTTCGTATTGACATTATTTATTTTATTAGTTATAACAAGTTATTGATATTTTAAAGATGTAGACTTATTTTTCTTAATAGTTGCTTGCTTGTTTACGTTTACTCTAACTTCAAAGAAAAATATTTATTAGTATTAGCACACGAAAATAAAAGTCGAATTGGATCAAAAAGAAAGAAAAACATCATCATTCTCTCATAAATTGAGCAAAGACAAATTAAAAAGTAAAACAAAATATTTTCCAATGTTTGACAGTGTTTTTATATAAAAAAATAAATACTGAAGTAAACGTGCCGCCATTTTAAATTCCCACTATGAATCTCAATCTATAAAAACAACATCAATTCCGATTTTACATTCAACGATAGGATTTATTCGGTTAATAACATTTAAATGTTGAAATAAACGAATTATTAATATAATAAATATTTTATTCGACACCACAGCAGATTTTATTGCGGAAAATCAACAAACTCATACATATTTTATGCTTTAAACCTTATCGACATTTGTAATAAAATTTTGATATTTTATTGGCGCACTTATATTTATGGTTTCATATTTGACAGTGAGAAGTTCATTATTTAAGTTGGTGTTTTTATTCTGTCTTGCACATACATAGAGAGTGAGAGCGGTTACGACAAAAAGTGTAAAATGTATGGCACGTGGACCTAAAGATACGAAAATAGCAAAATACTTTTAAAAAAATAGGCACCTATTAAACAAAACATTTTGCTGCCGCATGATCATAAAACTTGACACTAACGCTCTATGAGAGTTAGTGTCAAGTTGAGTATATTGAGGCAAAGGCTCAACTGGCTGCCAAAAAGTTGGGGATCCTTGCGAAGGTGAGACGGTACTTCACGCCGGAACAGCTGCTTAAGTTGTATCAAGCGCAAGTTCGATCTTGCATGGAGTACTGCTCTCACCTCTGGGATGGATCTGCCAAATACCAGCTTGATGCACTTGAGTCGATTGACAGACGGGCCAAAAGGCTTATTGGCAACGATGCACTGGTCGCCTCAAAGCTCCAGAGCCTCGAACATCGACGCCGAGTTGCCAGCCTGTCGGTTTTTCATCGGTTACACTTCGGGGAGTGTGCGACGGAACTGCACAATTTGATTCCGCCTAGCCCTTTCCATAATCGGACTACAAGACGTACGGCCATGCGCCATCGGTACATGGTGGACATCCCTCCCATACGCACAAAGTGTTTTGCTAATATTTTCATTGTGCGCACAGCTATGGAGTGGAACTCCCTTCCGGGGTCTTTGTTCCCTGATAGCTACAACCTTGGGGTCTTTAATTCAAGAGTGAATAGGTTTCTTCTAGGCAAGCGTGCTTCACCGTAGACCACATCATCGCTTAACATCAGGCGAGATAGTGGTCAAACGCGAGCCTATAAATTATAAAAAAAAAAAAAAAAAGATTTCATCCACATAGTGAGGTTTATTGTATAATTTTCAGCACAAAAAAAAAAATTGAAAATGGAAAAGCAGTTAATATTTTTTTGTAAATGGAAAAGTTGCAGGCAGGCCGCAAAACATATTGCAAGAAAAAACAGACTTTCATTCAGCCTGTTCAAAACTCATTCATTCTTGCTGGTGTCGCCCTCTAGCACTACTAAAACAAGATGTCTAGTCCTATAACATTTTAGAGTTTTGGCAATAGTTATCGCTGATACTAAGAATGTCACTTTGTTTAGAACCCAAGTAGGCTCATGTCAAAGTACTGAATTGCTTAGTATAGCGAAAGCTCGATCGATCACCAGATCAAGCATCGCAAGTGGTGATGAATTGGCCACACTTCGAAGGGATCATTGGAACAGAACTGATGAACAGACTGAAATTGATGCAGAACTTCTGTGGATGCCTTCTGCCATATCTAGGTGATATAGGACATTAAGACAAGATAACTTTTTTAGTAAAAAATACAACGGACTTCCAAATAAAAACACTACAAAGTGAAAAATAAATTCAATTTAGAAGTTTGTGTTCCTGTTTTTATTTATTTCTTTTTTTGACACCGACTTCCGAAATGTAAGTTATTTTTCACTAGTTAGTGTTTTTATTTGGACGTCGGTTGTATTTTTTAAATAAAAATGTTTTTATTTTTCACTTTTTGGTTGTGGTACATAATGAACAAGTTCTTTATTAAGGTACCTATTAATGGCCAAAGTTATGCCAGAATAGTTAACCCGAAAAACATGAAACTTGATCGTACCCGGTGTAATGAGAGTGTACCAGGGTGAACTGTACACATCTTTGTACCCCTTTAGAGCGTACTGGCGTGATGTTATGTTATGAAATGGTGTATACAACAAAAATACTTTCCGAGACATTTGCTGCCATTTGTTGAAGAGTTCTGTTCCATATCTCCAAAGTTCTTTATCAGATCTTCACCAAATTTCAATGGGATAAATTCGAAAACATTCTCTTTCAAACACAAAAATAATTTTGAAAATCGGTGAAAATTGATGGAGTTATCGGTGAAAACAAAAAGAAAGCTAACATACAGCCGAACATAGAACCTCCTCCTTTTTGAAAAGTCGGTTAAAAACACAGGATCCTCTCTTGTAACACTATGGACTTCAATTTACTTCTCAGAGTTTACAAGAAGGAAAGCTTGGAAACAGTAACTGTACCAGTAAAACATCCGAATAGAGAACCTGCTCCTTTTTAGGAAGTCGGTTAAAAAGGATCGTTTCTCATTGACATTTAAGAACATAACGGCCTTAGCTAGATCTATGAATTAATTAAACAGACTGAAATTGATGCAGAACTTCTGTGGATGCCTTCTGCCATATCTAGGTGATATAGGACATTAAGACAAGATAACTTTTTTAGTAAAAAATACAACGGACTTCCAAATAAAAACACTACAAAGTGAAAAATAAATTCAATTTAGAAGTTTGTGTTCCTGTTTTTATTTATTTCTTTTTTTGACACCGACTTCCGAAATGTAAGTTATTTTTCACTAGTTAGTGTTTTTATTTGGACGTCGGTTGTATTTTTTAAATAAAAATGTTTTTATTTTTCACTTTTTGGTTGTGGTACATAATGAACAAGTTCTTTATTAAGGTACCTATTAATGGCCAAAGTTATGCCAGAATAGTTAACCCGAAAAACATGAAACTTGATCGTACCCGGTGTAATGAGAGTGTACCAGGGTGAACTGTACACATCTTTGTACCCCTTTAGAGCGTACTGGCGTGATGTTATGTTATGAAATGGTGTATACAACAAAAATACTTTCCGAGACATTTGCTGCCATTTGTTGAAGAGTTCTGTTCCATATCTCCAAAGTTCTTTATCAGATCTTCACCAAATTTCAATGGGATAAATTCGAAAACATTCTCTTTCAAACACAAAAATAATTTTGAAAATCGGTGAAAATTGATGGAGTAATCGGTGAAAACAAAAAGAAAGCTAACATACAGCCGAACATAGAACCTCCTCCTTTTTGAAAAGTCGGTTAAAAACACAGGATCCTCTCTTGTAACACTATGGACTTCAATTTACTTCTCAGAGTTTACAAGAAGGAAAGCTTGGAAACAGTAACTGTACCAGTAAAACATCCGAATAGAGAACCTGCTCCTTTTTAGGAAGTCGGTTAAAAAGGATCGTTTCTCATTGACATTTAAGAACATAACGGCCTTAGCTAGATCTATGAATTAATTAAACACAACAATGAATTGCCAAAACGAGAACAACATTTCAAAGATAATAATGATCTCTAAGAAAATAATAACGTTTTGGAAGTTTATCGAGCTAATTACGTAAACATCCGACCTACGCTTAACCTTCATAAATAAGGATTTCCAATTCCCGAATTTAGTTCGATTGGAGTTTACTTCTAATTTGAATATTCGGAACACGAACTGCGGAAATATTTAGTGAGTTTGATCTTACAATGTTTCAGTATTTACGCAACTTCTACATTCTTCTTGTGGTTTTATAGGTTTTAGGTTGCCGTACCCAAAGAGTATAAAATAAAATAAAAAAATAAAAATTAAAATCGTTTATTTTCAGGCGTCGAAGGCCCATAGCATGTTAGTAAAACTTAAACAACTATGTTATTTTTAGAGTAACACTTAAGCACACATGAATATACAAACAAACAGCATCCAATTAGAGGAAGATTTATCAAGTCCCATGTTTGACATGTAGCTTGATAAACCTATCCATTGTAGGGCCGTCTACCCTGTCTGAAAAGACCTTCAGAACGCTATTGCTGCTTACCCTCACTCTGCGCAACACTGATGCCACTTTTTTGCGCATGATCCCGGAATAATCGTCCGTGTGCGCGTCAGCGAACATCCCTGACGCACTACAGTAAGGCGGAAGCCTCAACAGCTCCCTGAAGGCATTATTGTATTGAATCCGCAGTGCGCTGTCTGCTTTTTGGGTATGATTAGCCCACAGTATAAACCAGACCCTATTACTAAGCCTCCACTGTTCATCTGTCTGTCTGTCACCAGGCTGTATCGCATGAACCGTGATAGCTAGACAGTTGAAATTTTCACAGATGATGTATTTATGTTGCCGCTATAACAACAAATACTAAAAACAGAATACAATTAGTTTTTAAATGGGGCTCCCATACAACCGTTCGTGCGCGAGTCCGACTCGCACCTGGCCGGTTTTTTTTAATACAACTACAATAATACACTCACACCTTTTTAAAAGCTTTATATTATCATAACCTTGTTTTCATAAGTGTGTCAGGCAATTGGTAATCGATTTTGCAAACTCTTCCTGACATCCGATTGAGCCGACCTAGAGGGAAATTAAGACATTATTTCTTCACACCGATCTCAAGTTTGGTTGTAATCATTACCATTATAGACTGTAGTTTTTAGACAAAAAAGAGTATTCCAACCGAGTTTAGATCCATCCTCGTCCACCTTTACAAAAAAGTGTATTCGAGTCATCCCTCTCCCCGCAATCATAACCAATTATTCTATAATTATTTTTCTATGAATGATTTATTCAGACTTGCAACACTAAACATTTCTATTGCTATTCATTTTTCATTTTGAACGCGGGTAACCATTTTATGCTAACGCTACCTCTATTTACGGTAGCGTCAACAATAAAACTGACTGTCGGAAAATAAACAAAATCTTGTTGTCTCTATACAGAGAAAGTTGCCAGTGTTGCCAGTGTAGATAAATAAGCTATCTTAGATTATTTCTAACGTGTGGTGGGGATCTGTCAATGTTTTGTGTTATTGAAACTTTTTGGTCAAAGAATACCTTTTGTTTAAAAGTTGGTAAGCTTTAATGGCTTCCGCATAGTTAGATCAATCGATCCCGAGGTGTGGCAACACAGCTGCTGTCAATAGAGGATTGAACCGATATTATGCAAGATCAGAGAGAAATACTAAATTTGTAAACCGGTCCTACTTGGTGAATGAAAGGCGACTAAAGAACCGGTATTTACAAGGCAGGCGTGACTGGAACTTCGGGAGTGGACGCCCTAGAAAGACATTCATAGATAGAATAGAATAGAATACTCTTTATTATGTACACCGATTTTATTAGTGATGTTCTCCGGAAAGGAAAGTGTGTAGTAGGTACTCATAACTAGAGTAAATGGAGTAAGTAAGTATATGCTAAGAAGGTAGCAGGTGGCGTACTGTAGTTTCTGCCGACTCTCACGGGACAGAAACATTTATGTAAAAACCTTTTTACAAAATAAATAAACCGACTTCAAAAGCAAAGACACTAAAAGTGCAAAATAACTTTAGATTCGGAACTCGGTGTTTTGTACCTGTTTTTTATCAGTTTTTCAGTTCGATGCCTTACCTTTACCTTTACTAAAATAGCAAGCAATCCTAAGCCTTTTATAAGGGTACCCAACCCCAAAAACACTTTTCCCTAAGGGTATTTAGTCGTGAACTCGAGAAACAAAAGTACGACAAAAATAGATAAGACCGAAATAGATTTGTGTCCAAAACAATTGGGCAGGGAATAAAGTCATAAATGTATGTTGTATCCTGTGTTTCAGATGTTAGTTTTCTTACAAACCGTAAAAATCTACCGAGTTACAGTATCCGGTCGTAAATATAGCACATCGGTTTGTAGAAAGAGTTCGGCTTTAAAGACTGTTGTCTCTCTCACTCACACTTGGCAAAAAACGGAACCCTTATGGATTCGTCATGTCTGGCTGTCCGTCCGTCCGTCCGTATGTCACAGCCACTTTTTCCGAAACTATAAGAACTATGCTGTTGAAACTTGGTAAGTAGATGTATTCTGTGAAACGCATTAAGATTTTCATACAAAAATAGAAAAAAAAAACAAAAAATTTTTGGGGTTTCCGATACTTAGAACTGAAACTAATTTTTTTTTTCTTCAAACCCATGCGTGTGACGTATCTATGGATAGGTCTTCAAAAATGATATTGAGGATGCTAATATAATTTTTTCAAAACTGAATAGTGTTCTCCTGTAACTTCTAAAATAAGAAAATGATAAAACTAAAAAATATATATGATGTACATTACCATGTAAACTTCCACCGAAAATTGGTTTGAACGAGATCTAGAAAATAGTTTTTTTTTTAATACGTCATAAATCGTAAACCGCAATTTACCATGTACGGAATCCTACGTGCGCGAGTCCGACTCGCACTTGGCCGGTTTTTAAAGTTCGTATTTTACAGTAGCAGCCCGGTGTGTCGTGGTGGCCATTGGCTAAGACCTTGCCTGTCGTGCTTGAGAACGTGGATTGAAGCCAAGAGTCCGAGTAACTATCAATATGACTTTTTTAAATTCATTATGTACTTTCTAAGTTTATCTTGGACATCACAGGCAACGGTGAAGGAAACCATCGTGAGGAAACCTGGACTTATATAGTTAATGTAAGTCTGAAATAGCCAAGTCAGAGGCCTGTGGGGTTCCCAGAGGCGGCTTAATTAACTCTGACACCAGAGATGGCCACATCCTCACAGTAAAAGAAGAAGAAGTAGCAGCCCGAAGTATCTTTGCCTACTATATATTTATTGATTCTCAATACTAAAATAAAAATTATAAAGAACATCTTGTAGTCCGATGATGGAGTGGGTTAAGCGCAATCACAGTAAAAATATACAACAGTAAGGATTTAGGGCCGTCTAAAATTTTAAATAATCTTTGAGGCATTATACAATCGTTCTTTAGGTATCATTACGAAACGGGCAAAGAGGTACATCGGCAGTGAAACACTGGTGGAGTCAAAGAGCCATGGCTTTGAACATCGACGCCGAGTTCCCAGCCTGTCGGAATAGCATTGCGCCACAGAATAAATATACAAATAGTACGGAAACTACCTACAAACGCTCGAAACGGCACACTCACACAAACATACGCATCCACGAGACCACTCGGGCACTTCTGCGGTGCTGTCAGTAGTGCGTGCCGCTTAGAGGCCTCGTCAATGCGTATGTTTGTGTGAGTGTGCCGTTTCGAGCGTTTGTAGGTAGTTTCCGTACTATTTGTATATTTATTCTGTGGCGCAATGCTATTCCGACAGGCTGGGAACTCGGCGTCGATGTTCAAAGCCATGGCTCTTTGACTCCACCAGTGTTTCACTGCCGATGTACCTCTTTGCTCGTTTCGTAATGATACCTAAAGCACGATTGTATAATGCCTGAAAGTTTAATGCAATCGAGTTTATTTCAACCTATAGCTCAACGAAGGTGGGTGGTGTTTCGGTGATAACAGGGTTAGCCTATCAGCAAGGCAATTTTCAGTTACTAGGACGGCGGCCGGCTAACTAGATTGATCCTAAACCTAACGCGCTTACGGCGAATACGTTTACCCTAGAAAAAATTACGCTCCGTCCTAAAATTTCAAATCGGTTTAACTTTGACACGTATTCTTTTCAAAAAAGAACGAAACGTATGTTTGGCTGCACACCAGGATTCAAATAAAGTACATACCTAACATCACACCACATCTCTATTGCGCCAAGGTTTAGGCAGAGTACTTATCATCATCATCATCAGCCTATAGCAGTCCACTGCTGGACATAGGCCTCTTCAATTGCATGGCATTTTGTTAGATTTTCGGCAACTGTCAGTCAACTGCTACCACCCACCCTGCGAAGATCGTCGCTCCACCTAGCCTGAGGGCGTCCTACCTTACGTTTACCAGTTCGTGGTCTCCACTCAAGAACACGATTACCCCAACGGTCATCGGTTCTACGGTTTTCAGTTGACTGTACTTACCTGTCAAAAAGAGTAACCCTCAGTTTCCCACCTTAAAATTATCGCAGAATTAATGTGACAAATTGTCAAGCACGCGTTATCTTCTGTGATTGGCGGTTGAAAATTCATTCAACCAATTTATGTAGTGATAGTAACTTGTTTGTTTATGAGACTAAATATGTTTATATCGTAAATTGTTTGACCTCTGTTTAATTATTTTTACTTCTTGACATTATTATTTGTATTATTTGACATCTAAAAATCAATTAAAATATTTTTGTGTTTTCATTAATTGATAATTTACTATTTGAAATCAAAATATATTTTGGACATCTCATTTTTTAAGGCTAATTTATTGTTTGACATCTAATTTTTAATGATAATTTATTATTTGATGTCTAATTTTTTTAAATTAAATTTTAATTCTGATTTAACTGATTGACAATTTATTTTTGCATCTATTGTTTTTTCTTTAAACTATAAAGTAGGGTATATTTAGTAAAAGTCTAATAATGGTCTTATGATTTGGTATCTAATGTCTTAATGTATGTGGAACTTGTTGATTTACTGTTATTTTTCATTGGAAATTTGCTAATGACATTTGTACGCTTCACGGCAAAACATAAAGAGTCTACGTAATATTATAACAACTCACACACCATGTACTACCTATGTTTACAAATAAAGATTCTGATTCTGATTCTGATTCAGACCGGAATGTCAAAGTTTATAGTTGATCAAACAGGAATTAAAAAGTACTAATAACCAGCAGGGGATCAGATTAGGAGGATCCGACCGGAATAAATCCTTACTAGTCACAGCATCGTCAACAATCAGTCTTTTGTTTCCTTGGTATTATTGATACTCTAAACTTTCCTCATGAATATTTCTCCATCTCTTCGCATCACATTCCTGTACTATGACACCGGATTGCCACACAACTTCAGAGTCACCAGTGCCCGTTTCAGACATTCCTCATTGTCTACTTCAGATCCATAATAAGTACTGTCCAAACTAAACAATACAGTCTTGCTTGACACAAATCTGCGCATTAAACTATCACAGGTAAGTAATTTTATTCCACAAATAAAATTAAACTTGTATACTGGATACAAGTTTGTCCATTCAAGCCTTATTTCTCCGTATACATACCTGTTCTAACCTTCAATCAGGGATATGTTTTATTGAAAATTCCGTGGCGGCCGGTCGTAAAGTCCTTTAACCACAAAACAGATAGGAGGTACAGAAGGTCGACTACATACAACGAGCAAAAACAGGCTGACGAATCTCAACTCAATGCATTTTTGAACTCTCAGGGAGAGATTAGTCAGTTAGAAAGATGAGGCTACTGGTTCCCAAAGCGTAGATATTTATAGAGAAGAATGGGCAAGAAACTATTTGGACACTTTTTTACGTGAACATAGCCGCGCAGTCCAAGCCCTAGTAATCAAGCTCGCGAACTGGCACCCGCACAAAGTCTAATGACAAGTAGCAGTTTTGGTCTGTCTCGGTCTCACGTATAGTCCTCGCCAAACTTCTTGGCCACCCTGAAGTTGGTTTACCGCATGCGCGAGGCACGAAACGGTGCTGTTTTTGTATGAGATTTACTACTGCGCAGCCATTGTAGCCAACTTCAGGGTGGCCAAGAAGTTTGGCGAGAACTATATCTCAAACAAATGCCGGTCGCTAGTGCACTTCACTGGCTGTACGTGAAGCGTGTCTATGGAGTACGTGCTTTTTCGCTCGTTTTATGGAGATGACCTTCTGTATATATCTATCTGATTTGTGCTTTCAGCTTGGCTAGTTCCAAGGCATGTAGTTTCATGGGGTTGGCATGGTCCATAAGAACCGTAAGACGTAACCTTGTTGACAAAAATGAAGGTAATATGTTTCTGTTTGATGTGTTCGTTTTATGTTTTCCTCGTTGGTAAGAATCAATCAATCTGCCTAGCCTTTGCCCAACTATATTGGGGTCGGCTTCCAGTCTAACCGGATTCAGCTGAGTACCAGTGTTTTACATGGAGCGACTGCCTATCTGACCTCCACAACCCAGTAACTGGGTAACACAGTATCCCTTGGCTAGACTGGTGCCAGATCTCAAGCTTCTGACTACCTGTAACGACTGTCAAAAATCTTCAAATGGCAGCCGGGACCAACGTTGTAACGTGCTTTACGAGGCACGGCGGAAACTCGGTATGTTGAAATGGTCACCCATCCACGGACCGACCTCGTCAAGCGTTGCTTAACCTTGAAGATCGACCCGTGCGGCTGTTATTATTTATTACCTCGTTGGTAAGAATGTTAAAAATAAATCAGGCGTTAAAGTTTTAAGGTGTCGGTATGAATTGGTATTCGCATTCTAACAATGGCCGCTGCGATTCAAGTTCGATAAATTTCAGTGTCAGTTCGGAGTTTGAATTTGCAAGTTTGATGACAATTCTGTCTAACTCTTTGATCTAGTGGTTCAAGCTCTACTCTGAGTAATCTGAGCATGGGGTCCAGTGTTTAATTTTTGAGTTGAGCATTGGAGTTTATCAGTTCAAGTCCAAAGTTTGGCTTTATAAGGAACATAACTGGTGAAATGTAAGCGAAGGTACTATAAGAACATCTGTGAACGAACCTTGTGACGAATGAATTGGGTTGTTGAATTAAAAAAAAATACGATTTTTTTTTTTTTTTCGAATCTTTACATATCTTAAATTATATTGTCGCTGCAAAAATCTGAAGAATATTTTTTTTCAATTTATTATAAGCAATTGAAAATCGATAAAATTTTAAAAGAACCACCTGTCTACGAACGGGCCATGATTGGTCGCCATGTTGGTGACGTCATAACGTTCAAGGAATTTCACGATAGTACATTGTCACGTGAATTGACTAAAAATATCCGAAAATTAGTGCAAAAATATTATTTATAACAGCAAATTTTATTTAGACATGTATGATAAAGGATTCATAATGGCTAATTTCAATAAGATAGCCATCTGATGGACGGTTTGGAAAAATTGAGCATAAGTAAAGTAGTCGTAATGAATATTACATGTTAGTGGACCGCGACCGGTGTTTGTCATTGTTGTTTACACAATACATTTATAAACATAATTGTCATAATGTAATTGTTTTTACATATGGGTAGGTGATATTCGTGTAAAATAAAAAGCTAATAAACACGATTGGCGCGCAACTTCGGTACCACTAAATATTATTCTACCCGAAATCTGTGGAGCCTTTATTTTTATTTATTTTTTGCAAAGCATCCTTAAAATTTTCGGTATTTTTCATTATTTGCATATCCCTTTATAATATTAAACACAAATATCTATTTAATATAATTACAAACACTAAAAAACTTTGTAGAACAAAAACGTGAAAATATTAATTCGGTACATTTTCAAATATCTCTTAAATGCGTCGACCGATTTTCACAATTCAAACAGAAATATTAGTTTTACGCCTATATCCGTTATTTAAAATTAAAATAATGAATATATCTCCATAAACAAAAAATCATGTTTTCAAGTTACGTAATTATACAAGAATGTCAACTTTGCTCGAAAGTTCCCTTAAAAATTTTCTTTTTTCTCAATCTTTAATGATCAAATTAAGAAATTAATCAGAATCTAATACTAAATTAGAACAAGATAACAACATAATTAACATATTCTAATTGGAATCCAGTAAGACAGAACATTTCTCAAAACTTTAGTACAGTTTGCTAGGTTGGGTATTGCGCGAATCACATAATAATGGGGAGTAATTTGTAATATTCGTACATAATGATGCGAAGCAAGCACGATAACTTTTAAGGTTCGATATTTATGGTCAATGTATTCGATATTCATCAATATATTGACGATAATAACAAGATGGAATTGGTTATAAGTTAAAACACTGTATAAGCTATGTGCCACAATGAGTAGAAATGAACGTTGTGACGTCACACGGGCTCGGCTTTGTTCGGAAAACTGTCGGGGTGTTTTCGGTACTGGATTAAAAAAAAAAATATCGATTGGATTTTACTTTGTAAAAACAATGAAAAAAAAAAACTAAAAATAGTTTTGTACTAAAACTTATATATGATCTTTCCATTTATTACAAAAAAAAAAGTTGGTTCAACAAACCAATTGGCGTCTTGAAATACCTTTGACTACTTTTCTGGGTACCTAATAATACTTACAGGCTTTATATAATTTTATAAGCTTCTCTGTTTCTATCCAATTCTTGATAACAAAACCAACTTTCCTCCAAGTTCAGCCCACTCCACAAATGACAAGCGTTCTACAATAGAACGCGAAGTGGTCCAACAATTTGTTACAACTTGTAAGAACGGTGTTATATTAATGTCTCCCTCTCAAAATGGCGACAATGTACGAGTACCTATTTCATGATAATAACTCTGACTTATTAGTTTTACTCAAATTATGTAGATCCTTCTGTGTTCTTTGAAGGTACGATGAATAGAAAACTTTGTTTCGTAAGCGTATTCAATTGGTATGATCTTAGACTTCAATTAAAGGAAGCGTGGGGAATTTAGTTGAAAATAGCGGTTCCTGCTAAAATTTGTGAGTTCTTCAGTGGAAAATTGTGTTTTGCAAAGGGCTTTTGAAATGAAGGCTGTGTAAAAACAGTCTTCCATGACGTCTTCTTCAGTGATGTTTCAAGTTATTTTATGTCAATTTCAAAGCGAATTCATCATCATCATATCAGCCGAAAGACGTCCACTGCTGGACATAGGCCTCCCCCCTGCGTCGCCACATTGACCGGTCCCGTGCATCTCGCAACAAGCGGATCCCCGCAACCTTCACCAGGTCATCGGTCCACCTAGTGGGAGGCCTTCCAACGCAACGTCTTCCGGTTCACGGTCGCCACTCCAGAACCTTTCTGCCTCATCGGCCATCCGTTCTGCGAGCAATGTGCCCTGCCCACTGCCACTTGAGTTTGGAAATACTTCGGGCTAAGTCGGTAACCCTGGTTCTCTTGCGGATCTCTACATTTCTGATTCGATCACGCAAGGAAACTCCGAGCACAGCCCTCTCCATTGCCCTTTGAGTGACTGTAAGCTTTCTGATGAGGCCCATCGTAAGCGACCACGGCCAATCCAAAGCGAATTAGGGCATCATTTTCTAGTAACGTGCATGTGTATTCACGCTCGGTTTTTGATCTCAACAATCAAACGAAGAAATGGGTCGCAGCGTCTATTCTTGATCTAATGAAGACATGTTGTAGTCTAATTCTTGATGCGGGAGTCCGCTGGATGCGAGATGCACAGGATCAGCCGATGTGATCTTGGGGGAAGCCTATGTCCAGCTTGCAGTGGACGGCTTTCGGCTATTTAATGATGATATAGATATGCTGTAAAAACAGCTGCTGGCTACGAGAAGCAAGTGGCGGTAGAAGTGGTGACGACTGAATTGATGATGAATACATCCTGGCAACGTTACTGTCCATATCAAGTGTTCTTAAAAGTCGCTCAGTCTTGACTTATTGTCCTATGTCCCCTGGATGGGGCAAAGGGCGTCCACAGCAGTCCTCCATCGCGATCGGTCTTGAGCTTCACGCTACACCTCACTCCCTGTCATACCGATGCTTGTCGCTTCCGCCAACACGGTACGACACCAGGGCTGACGGGGACGCCACGTTTTCTTTTGCCTTGGGGATTCCAATCCAGCGCTTGCTTCGGTATATGATCAGAATCCCTTGGCAGCGTATGGCCAATCCAATTCCATTTGCGACGCTTGATCTGGCGGTCGATCAAGCGTCGAAAATGGAGGTGTTTTGCTAAAAGTCGCTCAGTAGTTTAGTTAAATTATAAACTTTGCCCAGTGGGTCGGCTTAGGGGCTTTATTGTTTTAAAACAAAATGATGTCACGATGGATGTCTGAAAATTTCAGCAGTTATTTTCAGAATAATGCCGTAGTAGCTGGAACCAATTGGCTGGATGGAAACGAAGTGCATTATATATGAGATTAAAACGGTTTTACATAAATCTTCATAACAGATAAACTATATTTTAAGCTAGCTATCAAATTCATACTGAAACAGTTTACTCAAATATACGAGTAAAGTGATACACATGAATTAACAAAATTCAGCAGACGTGATAAGTAAGCCAATCTGATGACAATGAAATAAAAAAAAATAATTCAACTGATTTAACCCTGTATATAATAAAAATACAGGCTTAAAAAAACAGGTAGAATTCATGTCGACGTTCGGTTCCAACCGACAAGTTCAAAACAGGTCGGTTGGAACCGAACGTCGCGTCGGTTTCCAGCCGAAGGCGAAGACAATCCCGAAGTTTAAATAATCCTAAGAAATTGAGTTCAGCAACCAAATTGCGTAAGCGAATTCTGCAAAGAACACGTATAGGTATGGGTGAACACCTTTAAAATAGCGACTTTCGTATTGCGTAACACACTAGAAAGGGGATAGGTCATGGAAAGGATAATTATGTGAAACCCTTTCTTAATTATTTACACAATACCGAAAGATTTAGGTGAAGGAAATGTGTCATATTCTATCATGGAGTTGTTCCCTTTGCCCAGCCGAACGCACTTACTCAAGTATGCTGCAGGATTGGCAACGTTTTTTTTTTATTTTATTTTTGATGTGGTTTTATTCTGGTGAAGGCTACTGGCCGGCACTACAGAGTATGATCGCCACCCGTTGCCTCTTCCATCGCTCTCTCGTGCATTAATAAGAGTTCGTTCAATTTCGGCACTTGACCGAAGCCGAAGTGGAAGGTTCGGTTGGACACTAAAATACCCCTGACAACAGTATATAGTATTACTTAAGTACTGTTGTCAGGGGTCCTTGTGAAATCCTGTAACTAGCTATCAATTATTATTCTATAAATTCTTAAATGCTTTCTAGGAATGGACTTCGACATTTCTTAGAACTTGTTGTTCTTTCATGTACGCATGACCTGTTTTGGTACGAACAATAAACAAGTTGTTATTGAAATAACTGGCAACCTCTTATTTATACGGATCATTATTAACAAGTTTTATAAAGGGCACAATACTGAAATGGCGAAAAAAAATCTGCTGCTCTATACTCGTACATTTATTCATATTCATGATTTTGTGAATTTGAAAATAATCACTATTATACAGGAAACAGCAAATTTTATCGCGATATCAATGTTGGTCTCTGTTCGCATTCAATTTTTGTGCAACAAAGTTGTTAGACGAAAGTTAGTTCCAACTCCGTCGATAGATGGCGTTGTTCATTTAGACAGGATTTCTGAATCGCGGTGCTAAAAGTTTCCGTTGACTAATTATAGGCTTAAGGTTAAGATTTTTTTTTTAGTTTGATATTGAGTACAGATGTAATACGATTACATATACTGACAAGTATCCGGTGTTTTATTTATTCGAGTTCTGCGAAGTAAAGTTAAGTAAGCCTCCTTAGTTAGGCTGCGTTTTCATCAGAGGCTGGTTCGAGGATGCATATCGAGGCTGTGGAACGGTGTGAGTGTTTCGACTAGAGATGAGCTAGGTAGCTAAGCGGTGCGAGGATGGGTAGCGACGCTTTGAAACGGTCGCAGGTGGGCGGTGCGAGGATGTGTAGCGGACTCGTTTTAGATGAGGTTTGATGAGTGCGGAGATTGCGCGCCACTGCCCGAGTGCCCTCCAGTGTTGTCGTTCTAGCCATTTTGTCGCTAGTTACACATCTGGAATTCAGCCGACGGCTTACCAAGAACCAGATCGACCATATTGCCATTAGCTCTAAATGGCGTTCTTCATTGTTCGATGTCCGCAACCGTAGGGGCGCCGATAAAAGATAGTGACCATAATTTGGTAGTTGCTGCAGTTCGGCTCAAGGTAGCGGTAGTCTGTGCCACTGGAGGTCCCAGCAAAGTGGCGAAAAGGTACGATGTGGGGACTAATGTAGAGCTGTTGGAGAGATGCCACGAGTGCCTGATCGACAGCCAGATCAAGCGTCGTCGTAAATAAAGATGGATTGATCACACGCTTCTTTTTTTACCTCACGAAAAACACAAAAAAACATAAAATTTCCGAGTCTTGAAAATTTGTAAAATGCTTTCTATTTATGTGTACTACCTACCTACAAAAAAAAAAATGAACTTCCAAATCAACGGCCCATAATGGAAATTTTATTACTTAACAAACATATCCCTCGCTTTGCATCCTCGCATATCTTTAGTGTGTGTTAATAAAGTTGATAACGTGTGCCGTATCTGTCTACTTAGCTACTTTAGAAACAATCAATATTGAAGTAATGCAATCTGTCTTGCATTTTCCAATAGTTTTTACCAATTAAACACACCACAAAACCATATTGGATATTCTTACTTTAGACTCGCTTTCAGATTCCTAAAGATAACTTTAAATGTCAGGCAAATGTCATTTAATCCACTAGCTCAAAAAACCACAGTATATCTAAAATTCGACCTGAATTTCCATACGTTGACTACAACCACGAATCGATTGACAAGCGTTTGACAGACTAATATTTTCTTTTAATTCCTCTTTCCGTGAAACGCCGTGAAAAACGTAGCGGGAAAAATTTTGCCGCGCTATCGGGTGCGGCCATATTGTTTTTGTTTCGTTCGAAATTTAAAATGCATATAACTTTGATATTGATATTCAGTTGTTAATTTAGTCAGCCATTACTTGTGTTCTTTTCTATTGGTTTTGTGCGTTGATGGTACAAACTTTTCAATGGGCTGCGACGGTGTGTTGCGATTAATCACATCATCAGCCTATTAATGTTCCATTGCTGGGACAAAGGCCTCCTCTCTGTGAGTGGGATTGGGCCTTAATCCACGACGCGGGTCCAGTGCAGGTTGGTGGTTGTCACATGTTTTAGAATTTTTGTTTTCTCACGATGTTTTCCTTCACCGTTTTTGAGAGCAGTGGCGATGAAATAATTTACACAAAGTAAAGCGCCTGCCTGGGTTCGAACACACGACCTACAACTTGTAAGTTGCGGCCGATACCACTGGGCACCACTGCTCCAGTTGTAGTTGTCATTATGTTGGTATTTTATTTAGATTTTTAATCCCGCTCGACGGAAAAAGAGGGGTGTTATAAGTTTGACGTTTATCTGTCTGTGGCATCATAGCGCCTAAACGGATGAAACGATTTTAATTGGATAACGGATGAACGATTTTTTTTGGCTTTATTGAGTGTGTTCTTAGCTATGTTAGATGAAAATCGGTACAGCCGTTTTGCTGTTTGAATCGGGCTGCAAGATATCATGTCATAATTACGTATTCAATAGATTGTCGATCAAAGCGTGTCTACTACTGAATAAAGAATGTAGGAAGAAATAAAAATGTGTCGGGGATTTTTAAAATGTTTAAATTTTACTTGTTAGATTTGTTGTTTGTTTTGTTACAAACATTTTGCTGGGACATTCGATTGAAAGGGATGATAAGATTTTTAGTACGTAAAAAGATCCAAACGAACTTTATGTGTTTATCTTTGTTATGTTATAAATGTTATATTTGTGAGTTACTGGTCCTTTCGTGTTGAAAACCAATTGGACCAACACCAAAATCAAAAAAATATAGGAACTTATCACTTTCTGCTATTAAATGCATGAACTAATTCCTCCTAGCCCGGTCCATCATCGGACTACAAAACGTACGGCGATGCGTCATCGGTGCATAGTGGACATCCCACCCATACGCACCAAACGTTTTGGGAATACTTTTATTAAGCGTATAGATAAGGAGTGGAATTCCCTGCCGGAGTCTGTATTTCCTAATAGCTACAACCTGGGAGTCTTTAAGTTAACAGTGAATAGGTTTCTTCTAGGCAAGCGTGCTTCATCGTCGACCACATCATCGCTTCCATCACGTGAGATAGTGGTCAAGCGCAAACCTATAAACAATAAAAAAAAAATGCAAACATAGCTAGGCTTTTCAGTAGATAGAAAGACAGAACAAGAAAGAAAGAAAAAGTGTATACTCGTATATGTGTGTTGTTTGTTGTTTTAGATAGCATCGCTGAAACAATCAAAATGCATGAATTGCCATAAGAGTGTTAAACCTGTTGTACAGACAAGGATAAAACTTAAGTTTTTAAACTGTCATGGTCACTAACATTAACATTAGAAACGGGATATTTACCATGTTTACTGTTTGTTACGAGTTTCCGATATTTGGTTTTGGTTTCATTTGTTTTTTGGTTTTGTTTTTTTTTGTTTAATTTTAACCGGGAGGATGGATGGGTTTCAACTGTCGAGAGCTTGGAGTCCAGTGGTTCAGCTGTGTAAAACCCGAAAAAGTGCCGAAAAAAGTTCGCGAGTGGATACGGTGAGTTTCGTGTGTCGGGAACAGAATCGATTTGTGAGTGACAGTGGTAGCGGTACTGAGTGCAAAAAACGAACAAGAAAGAGGGTAGACGGCGATGATAGCTCAGTGGTAGTGACGTCGGATACCGAGACGAAGGTCGCGGGTTCGAATCCTACAATGAGCTTGAGCTTTCGGTGAAGGAAAACATCGTGAGGAAACCATAGCACGGTGGTAGGGTACTTTGTAGTACCCGCCTGGCTGGCAACCACCCTCAAGTTGAAAATCTGTCGCCAAGCACCTTCCGGTGTGTTCCGACAGCAGCACTTGAGAGCCAGTTCCCTTCTAGGCTTTGTGTGCTTACCACCATCGGCCACATCATCACTGACCACGGTGAGATTGTGGTCAAACACAGGCCTATAAATAGTAAAAAAAAAAAAAAAAAAAAAACAGGAAACATGTTAAATATCCCGTTTCTAATGTTAATGTTAGGATAAAACTTGTCATGAAAACTACTGGATTTAAGTCTTCAAATGGTACAGATAACTAACATCTTGTAACACATTTCACATAGATGATCAATCAAATAATATATGAGAAAATATTTACATCAGACACCGGGATGAATTAATGTCCTATATCCCCTAGAGGGGGCAGAGGGCGTCCATAGATGACCTACATTGCGACGCCAGGGCAGACGGAGGTGGCCACGCTTTCTTTTCCCATGGATTCCAGTCCAAAGCTTGCTTGGGTATGTGACCGGGACCCCTGCGCAGCGTGTGACCAATCCTCATGGCATTGAATAGATGATCTCTGGCCAATAAATTCCGAGAATGCGACGAAGACAGCAGTTGAGAAATGCCTGATAGAAAAACCTAGAACACTTTGCCCGACCAAGGATTCGAACACACGCTAGACACTAGACAGACGAGGCAGTTCTAATGAAAACATACATACATTATCTCACGCCTTTTTCCCAACGCCACCTGCTACGATCCTTACTTACTTCTTTTGCTCCACTAATGTTCATACATCTATTCGTACTCGCACGCCGGTTATGAATATAGCCCTCGCCAAACTTCTTACTCTTTCTTCTTCTCTGTCTTTCTCGCAGCCATTGTAGCCAACTTCAGGGCGGCCAAGAAGTTTGGTGAGAACTATACTGCGCACCTGACCTTTCTGAAGAACATCACCAATACGGTGTGCGTATGTCTTCCTAGGGCGTCGCCTCCCGGCGTCACCTTTTATTCATCCTCTCAACATGGCCAAACCATCTTAGCATACTCTTTTCAATTTTAGTCTCTACACCTTCTTTTATACCACAACGTTGTCTTATTACATCATTCCTCAATCTATCATTTAAAGTTATACCACACATACTTCGCAAGGAATGCATTTTTACTGCTTTAATCCTACTTTCATGTATTTTCAGCCATACCCAACCTTCACTTCCAAACATAAGTTTAGGCACCAGCACGCTGTTGTGAAGGGCGAGTCGAGCCTCCAGAGACATCGACTGGCTGGTCACAACCGCAAGTATTGCACCATTTACTTTATTCCCTGCATTCACTCTCCTTTCTACATCCTCTTCATCTTTTCTCCTTGAACATACTTCCGAAATAGACAAACTCTTTCACTTATACCACATTCTTATAATTTTTTTAAACATTTCTACTATTCAAACTCATAAGTAGTGCAGATCGATCGCGTAACCCGTTTAACATTTCAAAGTAATCTCAAATCCACTAGAATACGCTTAGAATGTTCCTCGAACTTCTTTCCGAGCATTTTAAAATAAAATTTATATATAATGTAAATATTATTGGAGCCCGATGCGAGATGAGGCTTTGGAAATCATATCGTATCCAAACAGATGGTATTTGATGCACTTCTTGAATTTGGAAAGGATATCGTAAATAGTTACGTTTAAGCTGCTTATAAGAGTAGTAGGTAGTTATATGCTGTAGTGTATATTTATACTACTCGAGTAGTGATACTAAAGGCACCAGCAGGCTGGCTAAAGTAGCATCATCTTTTATGGGGTACTGTATAAAATGTTACAATAAAATACTTCCCCACATTCTAGAACAGAATGAGATGAAATTTAAAACTTGTATGGAACGCACACTATGCAGGCTAGCATATTATAATAAGTTGGAGGATTACATCGCTGATAAAAATGCTTGGCTTAAAGCTGGTCCTGCTCCGCAGCCACTAGGGCGCAAGAATAATTAGTGATTGGCTGAAAAGTTTTGAAGTATTGTTGGACCAGCTGAAGACTATATGAATATATTTGTATTGTATAAACTCAATTTCTTTTAATATTATATAAATGCACAGCACATGTACTATGTTCCGACTGTAAATCTACCATTTACTGTACCTATGTGTCGTTCGTTGACTTCTGTGTGCCCTGGCAGAGGAGTGTGTCATGCTCTCTCTAATTTCTCTCTGATGGTGGCACATGTGTTGGATCATTCGGTTCCCTTTATGATGGTTGAGCTGAGTGGTGCTGATCCATGCGTTATGTTCGTGAACGGACGCCATCAGTTGGGATTGGTCATAACTTAGCTGCCTCGGCCCGTTATTGTATTTTTCTTTTTTTTAATTGTTTGTTACTCTAGACGCTTTTACGTGCACGTCTTTCTATATCGTTCTCACATATATGTATTTTTTTCAACAAGAATGATGTAACCATGGCGTTTCTTGCAACTTCTTCTCCATTGAGACCTACTGACGCTTGCGAATTTGCAACTAGAGTCATCTTTTATTTTTCTTATTTTGAAAACTCAAAGTACCTCTAAGGTTTATTTGAAATAAACTATTTGATTTGGATGGTACGAAAGAAGAAAAAACGTTTTAACAAAAAAAAAGTCGAAGAAAGTTGATGTTTTATTTTGGAAGTCTGTTTAATTGTTTTGTTAAAAAGTTTTTTATTTTTAGTTTTGGTACCTTATATTACAATGAAAATACGAATTATTAAAGATAACTCAAAAACTACTCGTCTGATTTTGATTAAATTTAAATGGGGCTACATGAGAAGGACCAGCTTTCAAATAAAAAAGAATCATCAAAATCGGTTCACCTAGTAAACAATTCTGAGGTAAAATATTTAAAAAAAAAAATAATTGAGAACCTCCTCCTTTTTGAAGTCGGTTAAAATAGAAACATATTTTATACCACACACAAAAAACGCACATGACAAACGTAAAATAAGTACAGTTACTATGGCCAAAAGCCCTGTATTTGGAATAAAACATAAAATAGTTTTAAAAAAGAGTTAAATTATTATCATTGATTGATAGGCCCAATGCTCGCATTGGCTCCAAAGAGCACTGAAGTGATCTGCCCTAGCAGATCACTTCAGTGCTCTTTGGAGCCAATACCAATAAATTAGACATTATATAATCATACAACAGACCTTGGTAAGATTTGGGGGACATGTTTGTCAGTGAATTCCCCGCGTAAGTTTGGCGCATCCAGGACAGTTAGCCCTACTACTAATCTAATTTCTTCGACATTTCCGTCTGTGTGAACAAAGGTCTCCTCCAAATGCTTCCATTTCTCTTTATCCCTATCAAATCTTGTCCATGTAGTGCCTAGGCTGCTACCGTTTTTATGTCATATGCTATCTTCTGAATGTCCTAACCCGTTTTCGTGTCTTGTGACTTGTAAACCTATATAATTGTTTTTGATCATTTTTCTTTTCGAGAAATTTGACTGTTGAATATAGTCAACAGTCAAATTTCTTTATTTCAACTAGGCTATTAAGCGGCACTATCGAACGCCAAAAATTTTAATTTATATGTATTAATAATTGATTCTTACGTCCATTCGGAGAAGAACCCGAAGAACGGACAAGAAACTCCACAATCACTCTTTAAAAAAAAAGTGTCTTACAAAATTTCAATGCATACATTAATTCAAATACGTGAGGACGATGCACCCAAACTAACACTAACAGGTAAATTCTTTCATTTGATAAATAGGAACATGGTTCTCACATACTTACAAATATTACAAACATAGGTAAATTACTCAATTCAACAACAACGGAGAGTGCGAGTCAAGTTCTTAAACAAAATGAGAAGAAATAAAACCAATAAAGTTACTAATATCCTTTGTTCTTATTTGTTGCTTTATGTCTACAGTTCTTATTTTATCAGATAGACTCTTGTTTAGCGTTAGCTGCCCCCAAATATAAGGGTCACGATTACGATCAATTCGCACTGACTTAAGATAAAAATCAATCTTACATACAATCGCGTTTCTTCCTTCATAGTGAGACTAGCACTGTTTTTATTTGCTACCTCATTAAAGTAATCCTAGAATATGTCATGAGCTTTGTGGGATACAGCTGACTCTGTCTCCTCTCTTAGGAACCAACTTAAGAGTCATAAGACCTAAGTTCCTTATATTCGCAGCGAATTTACCAATATCTAAAATTTTATTCTCGTAATCTACGCTTTATGCAAGCATCGATTACTTATCAGGTTTCACTCTTCTTTTTTTACTCACCTATAATCCCTTGCGTGCTAATTAGCAGGCACAATAGAAAAAGCAATTGCTTCTGGGCACCAAAGTTCCCAATCGCACTCAAGGAGACTAAAAGGCTGACCGAAACCTAATTTTCAGTTAACAGAATCAGTCAGTGGATAATTTCCTCACGATTATATTTTGACTTTGCATTCAACTTATAAAGAATACAAAGTTCACTAGAGTGAAACCACGGATACAGCTATTGAAGAACGAAAGTATAAAAAGAATCTCAAAACGATCACCTAGCAACGAACTTCTGTCCATCCAACTCAGTTTGATCACCAACTAACAAACCTGGCGATTACCGCAAAATGGTGATGGTAGCAATCATTGGAAACCACATAGGTTACCTACCCAACATCGAAACTAAACGAATGTTCGATATATGCACATCCCATACCATCAAAAAGCTTGTATCTCCACAATGATCTCATTGCATCTGATTTGCGGCGATATCTGCGGTCGTGTCGGTAAATGACACTCCTCTAATGATACCTTACATTATGCAAACCATACGGAAACCATGATGGAATCTAATTTCCATCCGTCTGTGTACTAAGCTAGAAAAATTTTTCAAAGCGTGTTTACTCTCCTACCTAACGAGTCTCGGAAAAGTTCCATTTTCAAACACACCTATGTATGTATAATACGACTAATTTGAAAAGTTCTTCCCTGATGTTGGATGTGACGTCAAGGGTGTGTTTTAAACTCGGTCGGGTAATACTACGGTACAGCACGAAGGTGCAAGCGATTGGTATATTTTATACCAGTGCGCAACGAGTCGTCGGTAGGGGTGGGCGCTTCGCTCTCGAATTTTCCCCGATTTTCCGAACGCGTGTGAACTTTAGTGATTGCGAATTTGTCTGTGAAAGTGCTAAGTTTTTTTTAGTTTTGGCAAAGGGATGTTGTTTGCTGCCTAATATAATATTGGTGTAAGTAGTTTCAGGTTTTTTTGAACGTTAAAACTTAGTTCTAATTTAAAATTACAGAATTGAAATCAGAATTCGTAAACTATTTTTATAAAACAAAATAAGTCGGTTAATTATTATTATTATTAATTATTATAAATAGGTACCTACCTACATTGAAAACCGTGAAAAGTTTGAAAAGAAAATTCTGAGCCGTTATTCCAGAAATTTTCAATCAAACAAATAAAAGTTCATATATATAATCCGGAATACCTACTTAATAAAACTTTTTCGTTTCAATACGTTTCAAGGTAATGTTCGCAGAGATTTTAAAGCTTTTCCGTAATCGAAATTTGAGGAAGCCTTTTACGTGTATTTCTAAGTGGAAATATTTCTTTTAAGTCTTTTTACTTATAAGCAATTAAGTAATTTGCCTGAGTGCTGACTATTTTTGAAGAAAAACCAAGTATTTTTGAAGATCTATTTGCTTCCGAATTTCTGTTACTTACCGAATATAAGAAATCATTTTTCTATTCATTCGGAAGCCTTAGGTAATTATATCTTGAGTTAAACTAATTAATTAGCTATCTTATTTCTCGAGATCTTTGTATCAGCAATAAGTTATTAGTCTTATTATAAATAAATAATTCATGGAACTGTTACTGCCCTCGGCTTTTTCGCCCACATGAAAGTTGTTTAATATTTATGGGTAAAAGGGGATCTTGAGTCCGGCAATGGATTGTTATAACTGTTATAAGTTAATAGGGCTTTGTTAGTATTAGCTTGGAATTAGTACTTCACCAAATATCTTTATGTATTACAGCCTATGTCTTATTCTGATATGCAAGCTGGATGATTCAAGGTTTTTGAAGACGCTTGTCGCAGGAATATTTATCTAATAAATATATATATATATATACAGGGTGGAAAAATTATGGGCCCTGAACAGAAACCACTATAAAGCCTTAAGATAGATTATTTTGCTTAAAGGAAAAATTATTTTATTTAAAAAAAGAAACAAAACTGCATTCACAGATATCTCGATCAGCTTATCTTAACCGGGAATCAAACTAGCTAAAGAATCAAAAATAGGTACCCGCAATTTTATTTAAATCGATTGGATTATTTAGGATAAAATCTCTAATAAACACTTGATCTTAGATACAGCCTGGTGACAGACGGACAGACAGACAGACGGATCGTGGAGACTTAGTAATAGGGTCCCGTTTTTACCCTTTGGGTACGGAGCCCTAAAAAGATCATGAAATCTAACATTCATTTTATTTTATAATCAAGGTTAGTATGAAGGACACGTAAACATGAAAGATAATTATTACCTGGCAAGACATATACTTGAACTACTACTATTTAAAATTACAATGCTGTAATCTTAAATAATTTAATAGGGCGCACGGTTGGCGCAGTGGTTGAGCAATTGACTGCTGCGCTGCGTGTCGCGGGTTCGCATCCCGCACTGAACAAAATTTTGTATGACCTACAGATAGTTGTTCCGGCTCTGGGTGTTTGTGTATGTGAGTTTATATGTTTGTAAACGCACCCACGATACAGGAAGAAATTCCTAGTGTGGGGCAAGGTATTAAAAAAAAAAAAAAAATACTGATAAGTTGTTCGAAATGAGACTTCTGTTTCAGTATCCCCGTTACGGATATAGAAATCTAGTATTTTTAGGGTTCCGTACCCAAAGGATCCAAACGGAGCCTTATTGCTGTCACTTACGTATCCGTCTGTCTGTTCGTCTGTCCGTCACAGTCCGTTATAGTCTTAATTTTTTTACAGTATAAGCATCTTGGTGACACAAAGTAACACAAACTGTCAAAAAATATTATAATATTATGGCTGCTGCCTAACTCTTAAGCAGCTTCCCTACTATAGTAGCTTTCGGGTAACACTGAAAGAATGACGAAATGTTTAGATCATAATCGGAAGTGTCTCGAATTTGTTGCTATACACGTTTTGTGAAACTTCCAATATTCACTAAATTTGTCACCATTCACGACGAAACTTTTCTAGACGGTATTTGTTTGCAGGGTACCTCTCACTCATTATTGTAGAGCTTAATTGCAATTCATGTTGTTTGAAAAGTAAACTTCTAATAAATCGAATTGTTCATGAAACGTCATTATTACAAAATTACGAAACAGCAGCAAAACAAAACAAAACCGATCAAATTGTTCGTTCGAATTTCAAAATTGTGGTTCCGCACCGCAAAAAAAGTTATACGTTCTATTTTTAAACTTTTCGTCAGAACGCTTCGTCTAATAAGAAATGTCTCATTGTATAGAATTACTATTATTAATTAAACGATTTTCTTATCTAAGTCTTAACAAGGTACTTAGAGATAAATTAGCAAGCTTTTACTTCATAGAGCCCGAGTTTCTCAGCTCTAAATTATCGCAGAATTAATGTGACAAATTGTCAAGCACGCGTTACCTGCTGTGATTGGCTGTTGACAATTAATTCGACCAATCACGACAGATAACGCGTGCTTGACAATTTGTCACATTAATTCTGCGATAATTTAGAGCTGAGAAACTCGGGGAGAATGTCTTTGAATGTTAAAGTTATAAGAAAATTATAACATGTCTTTTACTTGTTGAAAGTGGCAAGTTCTAGTCTAGGTTACGTTGATTAAAGCCACAAAATATAAAGTATACAGAAGGACCACTCCCGCTGTCCTCGACAACTGTCACCTAAACTTGCCGGAGTCACTAGGGTTGCTACTATATTGATTAAAGATAAGATAAGATAAGATATTTATTTTGCAAATATGGGTACAAAAAAAAAACATGGTGACATAAACAATACAATTAGGAACAGCCATATTTAACCAGAAGGCATGCAAAAGTTCAAAAAATACAGTAGAGATGCTAAGTACATAATAATAAGAATAAACAATGTCAATATAAAAATTAATTAACATTTCCTATAATACACAATTTTTCTGTAGTCAACTTATTTCGTATTTGAGTTAAATAAAAAATTAAATTAAATAAAAATAAAAATTAAAAATTAAATGTCATATTTTCAAATTTATAATCATTATAAAAAGTACTCAAGAAATGCTTTTCTCCATTAAAAATTCCGTCACACTATAATAAGCTTTGTCTACTAAAAAAATTCGAAGTTTTTTTTTAAATAACGCCAATTTTAATTCTTTCCAACTCCTCGGTAATTTATTATAAACGACTGCCGCCGAAGTTACAAACATAAATATAACGATTCGTCTATACTTACATCATATCATGCTTACATGCCTTAGAGGGTAGCCAGAGCATCAAACATCAATTAAAAATCACGACACCACATATGACGAAGATTATTTATTTATTATATACTTTATTGTACACCACAAAATATGTACAGGACAAACATTTACAAAAACAAGTGTACAATGGGCGGTCTTATCGCACTAGGCAATCTCTTACAGACAACCTTTGGATGGACTGTTGAACTGTTCGATAGGAGAAGAATTTAGGGCTGTCAGTGTACAAATTACGTACTTAAATAATATTACTTAGACATAAAAACATACAATACATACCTACAATATTATATAATATACTAATACATATCAAATATATAACAGAAAAAGGAGAAGAATAAAAATTACAGTGACAGGTAATGCTCTTTTACCATTTAAGATTGAAGATTCGAGGGTTCAAAGACGTAATAATGGTGTACCTAATAATAATCCCAGCAAAGACATAAAATTGTGAAAAGGCGCCAAGCTCGACAAAAACATAAATATGAAAAAAGAAGCCAAGTTCGACGAAGAAGAGTTGAGATGTAGTAGCGTGTAAAAAAAAAAAAACGAATATGGGCTTGAAGTTTTTTTTTTGTACTTTATTAGTAAGAACAAAATTCTTAATAATTAATAACGATCTAGCCTAAAAGACTAATAAGCAATTTAACTCTAACTTAATATGTTACGTGATAGATTATGTTAAAACTAAGAATAGTGTCCATTTGCACTTTTACACAAGACCGTAGCACTTTCTTAGAGTCTGATATAATTTACAAACACTATGTTCTTGTGTTATATAACACACACTAATTCAAAAGGTTTAGTTCTTTTTAGCCTACGCACTAAGTTTGTATTGTCTAGCAGCTGAATAGCCTCAACATTCACGTGTCGATGAAGTCTGTATTCGTGGGCTTCACCAAATTTTTGGATGATGGTGGTGACGAATTCCATTTTAAGGTCACGGTGAAGATCGTCATCTTATGTACCAGGGTGCATTTACAGTATCCCTGAGCACTTTATTTTGGAATTATTGGATTATTTTGATGTTGCTTTGTTTAGTACAGCCCCAAAGTTAGATACCATACGTCCAAATTTGCATCAGTATATGCTTGTATATGGTTATTTTATTATGTATTGATAGACAGGATTTCCTTCCGAGTAAACATATACATACTTTTATAACGTATGTGTGGGCTTGAAGTATTTTTTTCACAGATATTGAATTTTTAACTTGTCATCTTGAAAAAAATTATGACCGTAAGCATCTTTATGTAATTTCAGGCTTCCTTACTGTACATATGCTAGGAATATACATCGCTCACTGATGTGTGTCTAGATTAATCTACCCATTACCGACAATACAACTAATAAGAATAATTAAAAAAAATAACGTACGGGTATTCCATAGGACTTAGGATTTTCGTTAAGGTTTCCCTGTAAATTATTAGTGATGCCCTTTTTACCTCAAAATATAAACTAATTAAAATAGTCGTCACTATTTTGAAAACAAAAAAGTTTATTTTATTATTTTGGTAAAAAATGTACCTCTGTTGTGTTTATAAAAATAAAAGCGTTGTTGATTAGAATATTATTATTTAAAAATTCATAATCATAATCATAATCATAATCATTTATTTATTTGCGAATATGGGTACATAAAAAAAAAAGATCTTATACAAACAATAGTGTCCATTAGCCATATCCTACCATAAGGCATGCAAATTTACAAAAACACAGGTATCCTTTAAAACTAGAATTTAAAAAGTAAAAAGATATTTTTTGTGTATGGAGATAAATCGTATGGAGTAACATTATATAAGTTTATCCAGTAAATATTCAGTGACAGAGTAATATGTTTTTTTTAGTAACAGTGTTTTTATATTGTTTTTAAATATATTTATATCACTTATCTCCAGCAGTGAATTTGGTAAATGGTTATATATGCGTGGAGCCATACATAATATACTTTTATTTAATAACGCTGTTTTGTTGCTTGGGAAACTTATATCGAATCTGTATCTTTTGCTATATGACTTATCAAAGTAGTTTGTATTTTTCCTGACGAACATTATAACCTCTAATATATATATACACGGTAACGTAAGAATATTTAATTCCAAAAATGATGGTCTGCAGCTGTCAGTTACTTTAATACTAGTTATGGCTCGTATACATTTCTTCTGGGCTTTAAACACCGCATCTTTATTTGTAGAATTACCCCAAAAAATAACACAATACCTTAGAATAGGTGCAACATAGCCGTTGTAGGCTGTTAGGACTGTAGGAGTGTTGACCGTTTGCTTAAGTTTAAACAACGCATAAGAAAATGTGTTCAATTTAGTGCATAATGTATGGATATGTTCTTTAAAATTCAAATTATTATCTATCTGTATACCCAGAAATCTCGTCACGTCAACTTCTTGGATGCTATTATTTTGGTAATTTATGTTCATGTTTGCTATTTTACTTACTCTACTTCTAAATGTCATGAAATTTGTTTTGTCGAGATTAATATGTAAATTGTTTGATGTCAACCAGTTTACAATGCTATCTAAAGTCATATTTATCTCAAGTTCCATGTGTGATTTATTATCTCCTGTGAATAGTACTGTACTATCATCAGCAAATAGGATTGTGTTGTATTTTGTCGCTTTGGGAAGGTCATTGATGTATATTATAAAAAGAGGCGGACCCAATACACTTCCTTGTGGAACGCCAGATGTAACCTGTCTACATGAGGATGAATAAGTTATCATTTTTTTTACAAACGGACATATCCTTGTTATTTGTGTTATTTGCGTCCTATTACTCAAGTAAGATTTAATCAGGTTATGAATGTTTCCTCTGATACCATAAGCGTATAATTTATTTAAGAGTATATTATGATCCACATAATCGAAAGCCTTTGTGAGGTCCATAAACAATGCACACGTTTGTTTACCTCTATCCATGTGGGTTAATATGTTCTGGAGAAAATTATATACTGCTATATTAATTGTTTTATTTTTACGAAAGCCAATCTGTTCTTTGCAAAATAAATTGTTTCTTTCAAAGTAATTATAAATACCATCATGGATCACTTTCTCGAATATCTTCGATATGACTGGTACAAGTGCTATTGGACGATAGCAGCTCATGTCATTTTTATTATTTTTCTTAAATAAAGGTTTAATTATAGTTAATTTTAACCTTTCTGGGTAGACTCCATTTGCTATACATAAATTTATTATATGACTAAGTATAATCGATAATTTAACGGCTACATGTTTTATGACTTTTGTTGATATATTGTCATATCCGGTACTATTTGTGTTCTTTAAGGCTCTAATTATTTGGTATATATCATCTGGTATAGTTGGACGCATAAATATTGAGTTTGCTTCGAACGGAATTTTGCATCTTGAATGGTTTGGTATGGAAGCTTTAGTTTTATCAATGAAGAAATTATTGAAATAGTTTGCAATCTGTTTTGGGTCAGTTATTACATTACCACCTACAGTAATCTGTTGTATTTGATCCTTCGGTATATTTAGTTTATTGGTATTTATAATCTTCCAAGCAGCTTGCGATTTATTTCGGGCAGTTTTTATGTAGTTTTCATTGCGAGACTTTTGCGTTAACTTAATTATCTGATTTAATCGTGTTGATAAATTTAAGAATTTAGTTTTATTATTTTCTGTAGGATTTTTTCTGTAGTCCCATAGTTGTCGCTTACGTTTACAGCAAAATCTAAGCCCTTTTGTAATCCAAATTGTGCACAGAGTTTTAAAAAGACTAACTTAAAAATATTTTCGTCGACCGCGACTGATCTCGGTCCAATATTGCCCAAGAATCCCTGTAAAATCTTAATGTCAATGTGTGCGTGCAAAATAGTTCGTTGTTAGAAGTGGCCACTCTGTCTACGGCGCGCCGCCGCTTACATACTTCGTCTTAAGACAGACGAGTGTAAGATCTAATGTTTCTTGAAGAAATTGTATCTTTAACATTGTCTGTATCGACTAGTGAAATAAAAAAGCGAGTGTTTATTTTTTGGTTATTTAGCTGGCTCGATTCCCGGTTTAGGTAAGCTTGTCGAGAAATCTGTGAATGCAGATTTGTTTCTTTTTTAAAATAAAGGAATGTTTCCTAGTAAAATAATCTATCTTAAGGATTTGAAGTAAAGGATCTAAAGCGGTTTCCCTTCAGGGCGCATTTTATTTCCAACCTGTATATTAATCGATATTATTTATCTTGGCGTATCTTACTAAATTACTAAAGAAAGAAAGAAAATACATTTATTACTAATCTTATCTTATAAACATGACAGTTTGTGAGGATGGATGGAATGTTTGTTACTCTTTCAAGCAAAAACTATTGAACAGATTACGATGAAACATCAAAATAACACAAACGGTATTGGGAGCAGTACTAACAACACGCGGGCGGAGTCGCGGGCGGCAGCTAGTATTACCAATGCGAAAGTTTGGATATGTGTATGTTACTCAATCACGCCAGAACGGCTGAACGAATCTGGATGAAATTTGGCACAGAGTAAGATTATAGTCTGCAATCTTTTTATCCTGGTTGTATGTTCCCGTGGTAGCATTTCCGACAATCACGCGGGCACACAGTCTATCCATCATTTTCTTGCGCTTTTCTCAATTTATTTAGGGCCGACGTACTATTAAGTATTCTTCTTCTTTGCATACTTCTTGCTTCCATACTTCTCTATTAAGGTTGCCCTATTCGGCTGCATGAAATATTTTGTGGCCGGGGTTAAAATGCATGCTATCTCAGACAACACGTAGGAAAGGGATAGACGCTGTGACTAGCAGAAAGAACCTAGTGCGCGTACAAATACATACTCGTGGTATAAAAATAATAAATGGGTGATGATTTAGAACAAAAAGGAGTATGTATGAGTATCATGAAAAAACTACTGAATGTATAGGTTTCAAATAAAATTATTTGAATTTTTTTACTGCTTATGGTTACTGTATGGTTACTGTTTTGCAATTTTCCTTCTTTTTATGGTATTGATTGCAGCCCAAAGATGCGAAATTAGTGTTAAAATATGAAACTTTCGATGCTCATAACTTTCAAATACAAGTTTTTTTTTACTTTTTTGTTTTCACACAGGGCTAGATGAGACAATTATGAGACAAATTAATATTTTTTATTTTGAGCGTACACCGTCAACCAGTGGAGTAATCGCCATACTACGTTTGTATAGAAGAATGACTGACTAGGGTTACCTTAAGTATTCTTCTTCATTTAATTTTATCGTCCTTAGTCCGGTCAAGATAAACATTTCAGTTTGCCTTAAATCACATAAAACTGAAAAATTGTAGCTCGGTCCTAAGTACACTATAACCAACGAAATGTCAAAAGTCCACATCGATCACTTTGGTATACCTTTTATCTCTTTATTACGTACACCACCTATTCTATCATTATTTAGTATCCAAATACTTGTATAATTGGTACTTATCAATAATTATTGAAAGTTACGGTAAATAGGTCTAGAAGCTATTATCACTTTGATTTTAATAGATTTTCTTTCAATTTGATTTGTATGAGCTACATCAAACTATATTTATTGTATCTTAGAATATGGTTTCCAGCATATAATTTATATCCTAACTGTTTTATCTTCAGGAAAAGTTCTTAGGAGACTATCCTTAATGTTTTGAATAATTGATAAATGTATGCAAAATATGTATTTATTTACATAGATAAAAGTATATACAGTGTATACAATACTTAAATAACTAAGACTACATACATATGCACTTTAACCAAAAAACTACTCACAAATGCATGGTTTAAAAAATAAAAAATAAAAAAAAAACAGCCGGCTTCCAAATAAAAACATTTCAACGTAAAACACTGACTTCTGGAAATTGAAGTTATTTTTCACTTTGTAGTGTTTTTTATTTGGAAGTCGGTTGTATTTTTTTCATGTATTTTTTTTTCATTTTCACTTTTAGTTATAAGTTAGGGGACAATTTCTATAGTAATGTACAAATAACAGATAATGCGATTGCATCAATCCCGGACAATTTGCCGTCATTTATTGAAGAGTTCCATTAAATTTCTCCGAAGTTCTTCATTAGATCTTCACGTAATTTAAATGGACCAATTCAGGATCATACTCTTCCAAACAAAAAAAGAGTTTTCAAAATCGGTCCACAATTGACGGAGAAATCGGTGAAAATTCATTTAAAAAAAAAACAGCCAAACATAGAACCTCCTCCTTTATTAAAGGTACTGGAAAAGCCACTAATTAGAAACTTTCCTGTATACATATCTTTTACATTACATCACTATTATTATCCACCCGTAAATATCTACCAAATATAGTGTACCGTGGCTATAATTAACGGGTATAAAGACATAATAAATCATTTCATAATGAGTCTATGATATCCTCATTGATGCGACAAGGGCTAATGGTATTTATACATATTATGATGGCACATGTGTTGAATCTTTTCTTGATGGTTAAGCTGAGTGGTGCCAATCCATACGTCATGTTCCTGAACGGGCGCCATCAGTTGGGATAGGTCATAACTTGGTTGCCTCGGTCTGTTTTTATTTAATCATTGTATTTTGAGGTTGTTTATTTTACTCTAGACGCTTTTACGTGCGCGTATTTTTACATCGTTCTCACATATATGAAATTTTCCGACAAGAATGATTAACCAAATACTTGTAATGAAAACTTATTGATGGAAAAGAGTGTCCGTGGAGTTTCTTGCACATTCTTATTCATAGAGACCTACTGACACTTGCGAATGTGCCACTTGATTCATATTTTTTTTGTTTTACATTTCAAAGTACCTATAAGATTTTTTTGAAATAAACTATTTTGATTTTCCCAATTATTGTTGGGGTCGGCTTCCAGTCTTACCGGATTCAGCTGAGTATCAGTGTTTTACATGGAGCGACTGCCTATCTGACCTCCACAACCCAGTAACTGGGTAACACGATACCCCTTGGCAAGACTGGTGTCAGATCTCAGGCTTCTGACTACCCGTAACGACTGTCAAAGATCTTCAAATAACAGCCGGGACCAACGGCTTAACGTGCTTTCCGAGGCACGGAGGAAACTCGGTATGTTGAAATGGTCACCCATCCACGGATCGACCTCGTCAAGCGTTGCTTAACCTTGAAGATCGACCCGTGTGGCTGTTATTATTTAGCCACGAGCTCCTTTTAATTTTTTAATTATCATTATATACAGAGTCACTTGCGACATATTCTTACACACACATTTTTCATAGATATGTGAGAAAAACTCTGGCTGTGATAAAAATGTAAGTCAGTCAGCAAATTAGCTCGAGGCGTACAGTGCGTAATGAGACATAGAAATATTTATTTATATATTTGTTCCACATTCGCTCCAATTTTTCTTAATTTTCCGAAAGTGGGTCGAAAAGCTGCGGCCCGCCCCGGGTTTAACAATTATGATATATAGCCTTTCGGATGTACTGATGATGATAGCCTATGTCCATCAGGAATAATGCACCTTTCCAATGGTGGTTTTTGCCGAATAGGTGCAGGGGTCCGAAAATTACCCTCTCTCTTTATAATATTAGTACCTAGGTATATATATAATAGATATGTCTACACACAATAGAACATTTCAGTTTAAATGTACTAAGTGTTAAAGTCAAAGTCAAATGTATTTATTTCAACTAGGCCATTATGCGGCACTTTTGGACGTTAAAATTTACATGTAATAAAAAATTGATTCTACCGTGCATTCGGAAAAGTAGGTTGATATGGAGAAGAATGCACAAGAAACTCCATACATACTCTTTTAAAAAAAATATAGGCTTTTTACAATATTTACATAAGTACATACATGAATAAATTCTTATACGTGAGAACGATGCACCCAGCACTACTATACTAAATATAGGTATAAAGTATTACAAGCACTAACAGGTAAATTCCTTGACTTGATAAATAGGGACATGGTTCTCACATACTTACAAATATTGCAAACATACGTAAATTACCTAATTCTGTGCTACTAAAGTGCTTACTTATTTCTTCCAGTAGAGGTAAAATAATATTACAAACTAAATTTTGCTCGCAGACTCGCTTCTGAAGCCTATTCAACAGGAACTGTGCAGTTTTTTGAATTTTAAAATAGTCTATTACACTCAGCAATAGTGTAACTTTCTTTTAGTGAAAGAATTTTCGAAATAGAATCAGCACTTCCAGATTACCATTAACAAACGAACAATTTTAGCTTTTTATTTTATATAAGCTCGCGCTTGACCACTATCTCACCTGATGTAAACGATGATGTGGTCGACGGTGGAGCACGCTTGCCTAGAAGTAACCTATTCATTCTTGACTTAAAGACCCCCAGGTTGTAGCTATCAAGAAACTCACCCTCCGGCAGGGAATTCCACTCCATTGCTGTGCGCATAATAAAAGTATTCCCAAAACGTTTAGTGCGTATGGGTGGGATGTCCACCATGTACCGGTGGCGCGTCGCCGTACGTCTTGTAATCCGATGATGAAACGGGCTAGGCGGAGTTTGATCATCCTGAAGAAGACCTCATTATAATGTTACTTTATTTATGCTAAAAAAAAATTGAAAATACTCGGTCACAGCTGATTTACAAAGAATACTAAATCCTTCTTAGAATTAAGTGAATTAAGAATTTCACTCACAATAAAATACATCCTAAGCTCAATGTTTTATTCGCCTCTAAACAGACAATTGATTCCATCTTATGTTCGAAGCAAAAAATACAAATAAAGTGTATTAGTCGATTGTTCTGAGTCGAGACCGAGAGGCAATCCGGTACAGGTCGCTAAGTTATTGAGAACAAAAGGGAGCTTGTGATCAACCTATGGAATACACAGGTTGATTTTATCAAGTTTTATTGTTGAGAATGAGAAGCATGGAAGTGAAGGTTGGGTATGGCAAAAAAGACATGAAAGTAGGATTAATGCAGTAGAAATGCGTTCCTTGCGAAGTATATGTGGTGTGACTTTAAATGATAGATTGAGGAATGAGGTAATAAGACAACGTTGTGGTTTAAAAGAAGATGTAGTGACTTAAATTGAAAAGAGTATGTTAAGATGGTTTGGTCATGTTGAGAGAATGAATGAATGGCGACTAACGAAAGGTATTTACAGGGCAGACGTGAATGGAAACGCCGGGAGGGGACGCCCTAGAAAGACATACATAGACCTTATAGGTGATGTTCTTCAGAAAGGCCAGGTGCGCAGTACTCATAACCGGCGTGTGTGTATGACTAGATGTATGAATGTGAGTAAAGCAAAAGAAGTATGTAAGGATCGTAGCAGGTGGCGTTCTGTAGTTTCTGCCTACCCCCATGGGAAAAATGCGTGAGTTTATGTATGTATGTTATTGTTGAGAAGATAGAAATGTATATAGGTTTCTTTACTGTATTTTACAGATAATGTTTCTCCACTACCATTTTTCATCGTTCAAGCCATGATAATAACCAGAAGAATCGATTTTCAAGGTTAAGCAAGGCTAGCCGAGGTTGATCTGTTGATAGGTGACCATCCGTAACATACCAAGACCCCACCCGGCCTTGGGAAGCAAGATGCCGTTGGTCCTGACTGTCTCAGAACTTGTGGGCTTCGTTACAAGTTGTCAGAAGCGAGAAATACTAACCCCAGTCTTGCCTAGGAGTATCGTGTTACCCAGTTACTGGGTTGTGGAGGACAGATAGATCTTAGTCACGCCATGTAAAATACTGGTACTCAGCAGAATCCAGTTATACCGGAAGCCAACCCTATGTGAACCGCTTGTGCCTATTGGCCTTGTTCGTTCTGTCTCTTTCATTCTCCGGGACTACGTCGAGCTTCATTGCCTCGGCGCTTTTCTGGTGGTCGCCACTGTTGATTCTGGCTTTCAGGAGTTGCAGTGGTTTTAGAATAGTGCGGTGGGATGGTACCAAAAAAAAGATAAAGTTGGGCAAAGGCTCGGGCTAGGCAGTTTGATTGTCTCCACGAGCCCCTTTTTCTCCTTCTAAACATAGGCGGTACGAGGTACTTGTCAAAAAATACCTTTTTCATCACACCTATTCGAAAAACGACAATTGTCTATAGAGGAGCCAAATCCAATTTTGCGCCCGTAGGAGTTTGAGGTTTCTCTTTTCTGATTGGTCCGCTTCGTGCTTCTGATAGATTTGCGTAGTTGGGTTAGATGCGCTCGCGTGAAGGTCTAATGTAAAAAGAATATCACTAACTAACATTCAATTCTCTATGGTGATAAACTCATTGTTGTGATTGGTTAGTAAGGAGTTAGTACTTAACCAAATAGGTCGAACGCATATGTTTGTTTGTGTATTTGTGTATCTAGCTGTGGCATCATAGCTCCTAAACGGATGAACCGATTCTGATTTCGTGTTTTTTTGTTTGTAAGTTGACTTTATCGATGATCTACGTTTGATTAAAATCGGTTCAGCTTTTCTAGTTCAAGTTATGGGCGTATTTCTGTTTGAATCGGGCGATTTCGCAAGATATCGTGTCTTAATTACGTGTTTAATAGATTGTCGATCGAAGCGTATCTACTACTAAATAAATTATGTAGCATGAAATAAAAGTGTGTCGGGGGATTTTTAAATTTTACTTGTTTTGAAGTCTTAAGAAAGGTATTAAGAAGGTTAAGCAACGCTTGGCGAGGTCGGTCCGTGGATGGGTGACCATATCAACATACCGAGTTTCCTCCGAGCTTCGGCAAGCACGTTAAGCCGTTGGTCCCGGCTGTCATTTGAACATCTTTGACAGTCGTTACGGGTAGTCAGAAGCTTGAGATCTGACACCAGTCTTGCCAAGGTGTACCGTGTTACCGAGTTACTGGGTTGTGGAAGTCAGATAGGCAGATAGGTAGTCGCTCCATTTAAAACACTGGTACTCAGCTGAATCCGGTTAGACTGGAAACCGACTCCCATTATAGTTAGGAAAATGCTAGGCAAATCGAATTGTTTTGAAGTCTGTTCAAAATTGGCCACAAGCGTGACTGATGAGCTTGTTGAAGTTCGATTCCTGGGTCGAGTTAAATGTTATTGAAGTTTTCCATTAGGACATTCTCAGTAACAGCCCGTAGACTAGATTCGCGACCGGTTAATGACAGTAGGGTCGCCTCCTATAACATGAGATTTATGTTTAAACATTACTGTTGTATAATGTAGGTTTACTAATAGGGTATTTTACTCTGTTTTTAGGGTTCCGAAGTCAACAAGGAACCCTTATAGTTTCGCTCTGTCCGTCTGTCCGTCCGCAGCTTAGCTCAGAGAATCTAAGTACTAGAAAGCTATAATTTGGCATGTATATACATATTAATAATTCCGACAAAGTGGTAACATAAAATCATGAAAAATATTTTTTTTTCCGGTACCTCGCATAGACGTAAAGTGGGGATGTATTTTTTTTTCTCATCTATCCCATGGTGTGGGGTATCGTTGGATAGGCCATTTAAAAATATTATGGGTTTGTTAAAACCATTTTTCGATTCAGAGATTCATTTGCGTAAAATTAAGCTTTAAGTTGCAAATTTATGTTATAGTCAAGTGTCCCCAACCCGTTTTTTTTTTTTTTTGTTTTTTTTTTTTCGGGGGGAAACCTTCAAAAGGCGCCTGGATTTTTGGGGAAAAAAGACCAGGGAGTGTGGGATTTTTACCTCACTAAAACCACCCCGGTGATCACCATCTGCACCTGAAAGGGGCCCCGTCACCTCTTAAAAGACCAACCCGGAGCCCCTTCTGTGCAACGCCTGTTAGGGCACATCCCTGGGGAGGCTGAAAAAAGTGCCTCCCCTGAGCCTCGCTGTGCACGGCAGCACGTGATCACTGTGCTGCCGTCCTTCCCGAAGTCACCTGGCGGGCGGACAGAGTCCCCAATCTGACCACCTGCGACCCCGGAGTCCCGCTTGCTTATTACGCAGGCGGGGTTACGGTGTTTTAGGCATCGAGGAGGCGGTTGCCGCCCCGACGCCTTCTTCTTCGAGCGGGATCGGCCCTCTCACGATTCCGCTCGGCGGCCTCCTTCTGGGCCATCACAGTCTCACAAAAGGAGGCCATTTCCCTCCAATTAAAATAACAGTACAGGACAGTAAAACAACAATTATAAAGAATTGCATAATACAAGTTAATGAATGATAATTAATGTCAATAGAAATCAATGTCAATAAAAAGAGAAAGAAATTAATAATGTCAATATAGGTACAAATGTCACCTTAATTAGGTTTCTCAAACCCAAGGAGAAAACTAATCGTATTTTTATTAATCTTTCGTAATTCGTATCTTCAAGGCAAGCGTGCTTCATCGTCAACCACATCATCGCTTACTATCAGGTGAGATAGTGGTCAAGAGCGAGCCTATCAACAATAAAAAAAAAGAAAATAAATTAAAGGTGTTGTAAAAGAGATATGACTACATGCGTATGACGTCACAGGCGAGTAACACAAAAGTGTCATCGTGTCATTCAGTACAAAAGTTATGCGTGACAAGGATGGTCATCATCATCATCAGCCTTTTTTTTTAATGTTCCCTCTGCTGGGACACAGGCCTCCTCTCTGTGAGAGAGAATGGGCCGTAATCCACCATGCGGACCTAGTGCGGGTTGTTGGATGTCACATGTCTTCGAGGTTTTGATTCTAGGACATGCGGGTTTCCCCACAATGTTTTCCTTCACCGTTTTGAGAGCAGTGGTGAGGAAATAATTTAATAAACAAAGTAAAGCGCCTGCCTGGGTTAGAACCGCCGTCCTACAACTTTTAAGTCCCGACCGTTACCACTGGGCCAGCGATGCACTGCTGGGCACAAAGATAGCAATTACTCCATGTAACTTTTAAATTTTTCTACCGATTTGAGAAACGATTATAAACTTAATTAGTAAAGATACCTAATTTAATTTCTCGCGCACGCAATCCCTCCAGAAGATAGCCGACCGCGTGACCAGTTTGCTTCATCTAGTATCACCTATCTATTACAGAAAAATGCGCGATTCTAATCAATACATATTTATAGAAATTATTTCCAACAAAATAGCCAGGGGGTTAAAGGAGAACCAACAGAACCCATTTCCACACGCACGCATCACGAAAATGTACGAAACCAATGTACATAGCATTTATAAAGGGTCTTTCAACAAGGACGGGTCGATGTTAAAATTGAATAAAACAAGATGTGTGTGAGATATTAACGAAATTTATTTTTTATTTAAAAGGCCCATTTATGCCATTATGGATGGAATATGACATCGTTCAAATGTCCGCCGCGGCTTCGTATGGTGGCACGAATCCGAGAGGTAGGATTTTTAATGACTCTGCTGCATAGATCGAGCGAGCGCTACAGATCAATGATAAACATTTTCTTTTGGCTTGAATTGAACAATATGGACGTGAACGACATGTGGTTCCAGCAAGATGGCGCTACTTGCCACACAGCGAACGACACAATCGACATTCTGCATGAACGGTTTGAGGGTAGAGTTAGAGTTCCGCTAGACTTTTTCTTGTGGGGTTTTCTGAAGTCGCAGGTCTATGCCAATAAACCACATTCGACCGTTGCCCTGAAAGCCAACATAACGCAGGCCATCGCTCGGATTCAGCCGGATCTAGGCAGCAGAGTCATTAAAAATTGGACCTCTCGGATTCGTGCCACCATACGAAGCCGTGGCGGACATTTGACCGATGTCATATTCCATCCATAATGGCATAAATGCGCCTTTTAAATAAAAAATAAATTTCGTTAATATCTCACTCACATCTTGTTTTATTCAATTTTAACATCGACCCGGCCTTGTTGAAAGACCCTTTATATATACATTGAGCGTAACTTGGATTATAACTTAGTTTTTGTTTCACTTAATAAAAACAAAATGATTGTAGTTCACTCTATCAAAAGTTAGATGAATATAAAGTGTTTAAGAAGTAAAATATCACAACACACGCAATTCAATACTCAGACAGTTGAATAATTATAAGAAATTTTTCAGAATTAAAATAATACATGCATGCAAGATCCTCTCGACATGGTCTGCCATTTCTCATAGCGTGTAAATATTTTAGGAACAATTATTATGTCCTTTATTGATTTCTTTTCTTATTTACTACATTTTTTAATATTTTATAAAATAAATAACAAAAAAACATTTAAAATATAAAAAATAGAGGCCAACCGGTGTCGGGAACAGGGTCCAAGCTACTGGTGGGGTAGCTTGGACCCTGTTCCCGATACCGGTTTAGGGCTCCAGACACAGGAACCTCCTCACAATGCGAGCCGTATCGAGGAGTGCTGCCTTCTGTATCAAACCCTTGATCCAACCGCCCAATGACAGAATCGACAGATGGTCGTCGAGGCTCTTGGCCATCAGGCCGTTGGCCGTAACGACAATCGGCACAATGATCACCGTGGCCACATTCCACATGACGACAACCTCGTGTGCTAAGTCGAGATACTTGATTTGTTTCTCTTTCTCAGCTTTCACGAGGTTCTCGTCATGCGGGATTGTGACAGCGATTATCATTGTGCGGCGCTCTAATCGGTCTATCTCCACTGTATCCGGCTTATTGGCAACAATAGTCCTATCTGTGATGATAGACCGATATCAGTACAACGTGACATGGTCATTTTCGAGAACTGGGTCGGCCACATACTTGTAATACGGTATTAGGTACAATTATTATTATTGAATTAATGATTTTTAAATTATACATTAGATATCATTCACAGTAAACATATTTCTTATATTCTATATTATTTACATTATCCAATGATTTATTATTTATTTTCCTTGTCCAATATTACAGATTAATATTATCACAATGAAGATTTACATCACTTTAAAAGGCATTCAATTATCATGAAATTTATAATACATGCATATCTAAGTTCGCCACTAACTCCATATTCGATAGATGGCGTTGTGCATATCATTTATTGAATGGTGGTGTTAAGATTCGCCGCGGGAGATCGGTCGGATTGAGATGAGACTAACGCGCTGCCTACAGCGCCACCGAGAAAACAAAATTGGTAGTTACGTGGGGTAAGTAGCAAGGTAAGTAGGGTAGGGTAGGCATAGGCAGTTGACAGGAGTGAAGCCGCAGGCCCAGCTAGTCCTTACTAATACTTTATTGTGTTTACCTCTGCCTTACTTATCAAGGAATAAACCTATTTCAAACAGAGCCGGTTATCGATGTTGGCGTGGAAAGAGCCCATCAATCCACTGTTCGACGTCGTGTCGGTTGTGGTCCGTTTTTCGCGTGCATGCGTCGGATAAAATTAACACATAGACCCGTCTATGTCGATCGACATAGTTGTTGTGAAATGCTTGCATGGTGGATAGTATTTGTAATGGTATCTAATGGCTTTGTTTCACCTAATAGCGATTAGTAAAGTAGCAGTATTTTAGAGAGCAATAGGCAAGTAGGTTGTGGGTTCGAACCCAGGCAGGCGCTTTACTTTGTGTAAATGTTTCATCACCACTGTTCTCAAAGAACAACATTGTGAGGAAAACGGCATGTTCTAGACTGCAAACGCTAAACATTCGAAGACATGTGACATCCACCAACCCGCACTGCCAGCGTGGTGGATTACGGCCCATTCCCTCTCACAGAGAGGAGGTCTGTGTCCCAGCAGTGGGATTATAAAGCTGATGATGATGGTCAGTATTTTACGTGGAGTGATTGCCTATCTGGTCTCCACAACCCAGTAACTGGGTAACACGATACTTCATGGCAAAACAGGTGTCAAATTGTATGGCTTCTGATTACCGTAAGGAGTGTCAAAGATCTTTAAATGACAGCCAGGACCAGCGGCTTAACGTGCTTTCCGAGACACGGAAGATCTCTCTAAGTAAAGATGGTCACCCATCCACGGACCGACCTCGGCAAGCATTACTTAACCTTGAGGATCGACCAGTAATTATACAGGGGTAATCGTCGGTTGGTGTCACATATCATAATAAATATCTAACAAGGCCTCTGCGAGTTGGCTTTACCCCCTAGCACGCCTTTCAAAGGTCCGAGACCCCAGATTCAAAGTCAAATAAAATAATAATAATACTGCTCGGAGGAAGGAAGTAGAGTAGAGTATAAACCACCAGTTGGTTAGGCTTTGGGCTCCAAATAAAATTGCTTATATCAGCGCTAGCAATTGTGGTAAGTCTAAAACTGGGATTAACTACATGAATTTCGGTAGCCCATGTCAATGCCTCAATTATGTGCTTTGAGAGAATCATTATTCTTTATGTCAGTTTGTCTAAGCTTGAATCATAACACAACTATAAGCAACAATCCTAAAGCCTTTACAGAAAGGGTCACATCGTACTAGTCGTAGAAACACTTCACACATCACACACATGTACATATGTATGTATGTAAGTATGTTTTCCGGAACAAGCAATTTGCATGTATTTGACGTTAACGTACACAGACATAAATCTAACTAGATGTCGAGAATGAATGTGTAATTCGCATGATTTAACCAAGATTTTGTCTGGACTTTAAAAGAGACTGTGACCTCCGAGTTTGTTTCGGCCTTTCTTCTCAGAGTTGTCAGACAGGAAACGCCGACCTCATCTCATCATCTACCTAGCCTTTTTCCCAATTATTGTTGGGATCGGCTTCCAGTCTTACCGAATTCAGCTGAGTACCAGTGTTTTACATGGAGCGACTGCCTATCAGACCTCCACAACCCAGTAACTGGGTAACACGATACCCCTTGGCAAGACTGGTGTCAGATCTCAGCCTTCTGACTACCCGTAACGACTGTCAAGGATCTTCAAATGGCAGCCGGGACCAACGGCTTAACGTGCTTTCCGAGGCACGGAGGAAACTCGGTATGTTGAAATGGTCACCCACCCACGGACCGACCTCGTCAAGCGTTGCTTAACCTTGAAGATCGACCCGTGCGGCTGTTATTATTTAGCCACGAGCGGTTTGGAGAAAATATGGCAAATGAAAAAGATCAAAAGAGGCTTCGGCGAAATGTAGTTCGGTAAAATAATACATATGCCACATGATACTTCGATGATCTGAAAATATGTCAAATAATACATATAGCAAAAAAGACGTCGGTCTATAGTTTTCGGTAAAATGAAATTCGACCAAAAAATATTCGGAAAAGTGATCGGTTCCCAAAGAAATAACATCATTCATCATTTATGTCAACTGAGAGCAAAATGCTCTTTCTTTGACAGTGTTTTATTTAGGCACCGAAATCTAGGAAAATGTCTAATTGTGCCGTATTTAGCTGTAAAGCAGTAGAGCTCCAGTGCTATCGGCCACGACTTACAAGTGGTAGATCGTGGGTTCGAACCCAAGCAGGCGCTTCACTTTATGTAACTGATTTCATCACAGTTGCTCTCAAAACGGTGTAGGAAAACATCGTGAGGAAACCGGCATGTCCTAAACAAAAAAAATCGAAGACATGTGGTATCTACCAAACAGCACTGGGCCCGTGTGGTGGATTACGGTCCATGCCCTCTCACAGAGAGGAGGCCTGTATCCCAGCAGTGGGCACATTAAAAGGCTGATAATGATGATGCGATGACGACACAATATAAACATTTTCTTTCAACGGTAAGTAAATTTTCAAAAATAGTGTGTGAAGAACTGGCACGCTTGGTTTTTATAAAGATGAAGGAACTTGCGATATCTAGTTGGTTGTATTCTGTATTAACGTAGGTATTACTTAGTGTTCGCTAGTTTAGCGCGCAAACACACTCTTATTGCGAATTCTTGACTAGTACTTAGTAGTACATATGTACTGTGTACTACATAATATGCGCAGTCAGAGAATGAAAAGGTTAACTTATGGGCAAGTTAAAAGCTAAGGTTCTTTGCCGGAGTCTGTTGAATTATATATATATATATATATATATATATATATATATACTTTATTGTACACCATGATAAAACAATACAAAAAAAAACATAAAATTAAAACAAAAATACAACAGGCAGCCTTATCGCGCTCTGCGATTATGGCTATTATTGAGGCTCTTTTATTTATTTATTTCTCACCACAATAAACGTTACAGACAATGTTACACTAACGGTACATGATATAATTTAGTTTACTGTGGTAGACTGGTGCCTAAGCTAGGCTTTAAGGGCCTGTTTTTCAGGTCACCAGGTCTCCACCCTCTAGCAGTTAGATACATTTCATAATAATACAAAATTAATAACTTTTAAAAGTCTGTAGCTCAATATGGAGTGTACAAAAAAAAAAAAGATTAAATTGGGTATAAAAAAAATTCGTAAAGTATTATGATTACTTTAAGTCAAGTCTGAATAGGTTTCTTCTAGGCAAGCGTGTTCCATCGTCGACCACCTCACCACTATCAGGTTGGATAGTGGTCAAGCGCGAGCTATCAATTAAAAAAAAAGTTAATGTAAAATTCAAAAACCCGACTGTGTAAGAAGGGAACTAAAAACATGTAAACAAGAAGATAATGAATGCAGTCGGAGCTGGATGATCACCTGATACTCCAAGTTGCTCCGTACCTACTTGAGATTACTTTCTGAATACAACTGTGTGAGATGATGAAAATGCAGAAAATGTGTTTGGCGGTTTTGTTCTGCGAGTGTACCATGATTGACGATGAACATAGCACAACCTGTTAGGCAGGTTTTTTGGATAGTTCCGAAAACTTGTTGGCTCAGTATCATATTAGCTTACCTTTAGGTAAAAGACTAGTTCATAAAATGGTTAATATTGTACCAAGAAACAGTATACCAAGCAACCTTATATATTTACCCTTAAAGCTCTATTTGATGTTAATTACAAATTGTGTCTTTGCCTCCCTTAAGAGAAATATGAGCAAACGTTTTCCTTTCAAATGATGAGTTTCAAGAACTTGCTAAACCACTGCCATTCTGTAGGGTATCAAACTAGGTTTCTGAGAATTACGTTATGATAGTGACTAAGACCTCTTTCTCGAAGTTAGACCTGCAAACTGGACAGTTTGTCCCAGATAGACATAATCAACCGTCGAATCCGACTCGGCTGGGCAGCGTTTGGGATGTTGAGCGGTATCTTCTCGTCCAATTTACCGCTGTGTCTCAAGATGAAAGTCTATGACCAGTATGTGTTGCCAGTGATGACATATGGAACCGAAACGTGGTCACTCACAATGGTCTTCATCAGAAGGCTTAAAGTCACCCAAAGAGCAATGGAGAGAGCTATGCTCGGCGTGTACTGGCGTGATCTAATCAGAAATGAAGACATCCTCCGCAAGAGAACCAGGGTTACCGACATAGCCCGAAGAATTGCCAAACTTAAGTGGCAGTGGGCAGGGCACATTGCTCGCAGAATCGATGTTCGACGGAGCCGAAAAGATCAGGGCTCCTGAGAGAGGAACCTCCTAACTATACGCATCGTGTCCAAGAGTACCGCTTTCTGGATCAAGACCTTGATTCAACTGCCCAACGAGAGCCTCCCTATGTGTTTATCAAGGTTTTTGGCTATTATACCATTGGCCGTCACTTCTATCGGCACAATGACTGCTGTATTCACATTCCACATGCCGACCACCTACTTATTTATTTTTAAACAATAATAAATAGAATGGAGACTCCCCGAGTAATGATAAAAATATCGTCCTAAGATTTGAAGATGATTCCACTCGGTAACGCAGAGTCTAGCAGACTAATCCTTTCCTACCACAACGGTTAAAATGCTAGGTAAAGTTAATTAATTCCGACTGTAAAACGATCCAATAGAAATCAAAGTTTAGGTAGGTACTAATATTATCTGTAATGTAGTAGTACACACTTATGCAGGTACTTATTTCAAATATTCACCAACCAATAAGTCACAAGAAGATATCTCGTAGTAAAAATGGCCGAAAAGATCGGAGCAGCTCCATTTGGCGAGCGCATGTATTATTAGAGTCACCCCCACTGCACTCTGCTGCCAAATAACACCCGCTTGCAAACTGCTGCTTGAAACGCAATTTAGATAACTTTTGTATTTTCATACACTTTGAACTGGAAATGAAAATATGGAAATGTTATAGTTAATATAACAACAACAGCTTTGTTATTACATCATACGTCCGCTGCTGGACTTAGGTCTTCTTCAAGCGTGGCCACATCGACCGGTTCTGAGCTTCTCGCGTTTAGCGGACGCCAGTGTTCCCCACCAGGTCCTAGGTCCATCTTGTAGGTCTATCAATGATGTCTCTTCCGGTTCGCGGTTACCTCTCCATAAACCTTTCGGCCTCATCAGCTATCCATATCAGAAACAGCCGTATTGTGTATTGTCACACTGCATAATAACAGACTTTGTGCTTTACGCACAGAGAGAAAACTTTTTGCTTTACGCACAGAGAGAAGACTTTGTGCTTTACGCACAGAGAGAAGACTTTGTGCTTTACGCACAGAGAGAAGACTTAGTGCTTTACGCGCAGAGAGAAGACTTTGTGCTTTACGCACAGAGAGAAGACTTTGAGCTTTACGCACAGAGAGAAGACCTTCTGCTTTAAGCACAGAGAGAGAGAAGAAATTTTGAGTATCATGCTAGCTCCATGCGTATTGGTAATTCGCAAGGATTTTAGAACCGTCATTCATCATCATAATATCTCACCTGACAGCCACAACTGAATTAATTATGTATTGACTACTGTGAGTTACATAGTAAATGTAAATTAAATCCCTGAGTTATTTATAATATGCATTCACCCCTTGGGCTATATATGCTCGGAGTTTCCATGCGTGAACGCATCAGTAATGAGGATATCCGCAGCAAAACCAAAGCTATCGACATAGCCCGAAAAATTGCGAAACTGAAATGGCAGTGGGCAGGGCACATTGCTCGCAGAACGGATGGCCGATGGGGCCGAAAAGTTCTGGAGTGGCGAACACGAGCCGAAAGACGATGCGTTGGAAGGCCTCCCATTAGGTAGACCGGTGACCTGGTTGAATGGGAATGGAATGTGGAAAGCGCTGGATGCAAGATGCACCGGATCGGTCAATGTGGCAATGCCTGGGGGAGGCCTATGTCCAGCAGTGGACGTCTTGAATGATGTTGATTAACCCCTCGAGTGCCTAAACGTGGAAGCTCGCGAGACACAATGGCTTTTAATTGTTTCTTTAATTACGGCATTCAACTGTTTAAAGAAATCAGTGCTTTCCCTATAATCTAACTTACAATTTAGCTAGCAATCTATTAATTGCCTGTCAGCTTTATAAATCTGATAGATGTCCCACAAAAACATATTCCCCTTTCCTGTGCAATTTTCCTAGCGTACAAAGAACACGCGTCTTCTACATATACCAAAGATCCCAACCAAATCAAACATTCACTTATTCGCACCCGAAAACCTCCTTTTAACACACAAAAGGCCAATTGTACCGGCAGTTTGACCTGAAAACTGAAAAGGCATCGTCGTACACAAAGCGAGACGAACACTATCACATACAAACTCGTGATGACCATAAATATGAATAGAAAAAACCGCATATATGCAAACTGGAACTAACCCGGACGAATGGACTCATAAAGGATTGCCTGATAAGACTGGGGTGTTACTGAGAGCGAGGAGCGAGACGGATAAATTATAATTAAGGTTGCTTTTATTCAATTTGATTTGTTGAGCCAGAAGTAAAGAAACCGTTTTTAACCCCCGACGGAAATAAGTGTTATAAGTTTGGCGTGTGTTGCTGTGTATCTGTGTATATGTGTGTCTGTCTGTGGCATCATAGCGTCCAAACGGGTGAATCGATTTTGATTAAGTTTTTTTTTGTTTTTAAGGTGATTTTAGCGAGAGTGTTCTTGCTATGTTTTAATAAAATCGGTTCAGCCGTTCAAAAGTTATGGGCGTTTCACTGTTTGAATCGGGGTGTTTACGCAAGATCATCTGGCGCCTTTTTCCCAATTATTGTTGGGGTCGGCTTCTAGTCTTACCGGATTCAGCTGAGTATCATGGTGCGACTGCCTATCTGACCTCCACAACCCAGTTACTGGGTAACACGATACCCCTTGGCAAGACTAGTGTCAGATCTCAGGCTTCTGACTACCCGTAACGACTGTCAAAGATCTCCAAATGACAGCCGGGACCAACGGCTTAACGTGCTTGCCGAGGCACGGAGGAAACTCGGTATGTTGTAATGGTCACCCATCCACGGACCGACCTCGTCAAGCGTTGCTTAACCTTGAAGATCGACCCGTGCGGCTGTTATTATTTAGCCACGAGCTCAATATATAGGGGGCTCGATATATAACACCCTATATATTTTGAAATTTTACTTATTCTTTATTAATTAGTTCTAGAATTTGATTAATTCTTGAGTCTTATAACTCTTTTAATATATTTCAAAAGTATTTTTCTATTGTTAACTTAGACTAGACAACTCATTATTGGATATTATTTGATGTATTATACAATAATACATGAATACCGTTGTAAGATTATATACATTAATCAAGCCTTGATCATAACTCACTAATAATGTTTTTTTTTACTTTTGTGATATATCATAATAAAGTTTTTATTTACATAAGTAAAGGTAATCTCAAATCAATTCTCAGGTTAAAAGTTTGAATAGGTACAGAATTTTAGCTTTCAAAACACCACCTCGCTATTAAAGATTTTTAAAATATAACGATAATAAGCCCATAAAAAATGTTAAAAACGTTTTGACATGTTTACATTTAGAAGGTAACGACAGTTTATGAGTTTACGGGCTCCAATCAAATATTTTATGTCCAGCTTATAAGCTGAAACTGTTCCTGCTTACACAATATATTTTTTACGACTTATCATAAAACAGTATCGGAAAATGTGGAGTGCATAGTTGTAAGTTTTCTATAGGTTAAACCAATTTGTAATAGTGAAAGCACCCAACAAAACTGCCATTTGGTGACCTGAAGTAAATAAATGTATAATGTGATTTTTTATTTCGTGGACTTAACTGACATTTGGGGGGTTGTCACTTTGTCGTTAAATTAAAATAGTGTCGTACCCTAACTATCCTGAGTGAACGAAAGTTAATCGAAAATCGAAGTAGATCGTAAATGAAACGATTTCACAACAAAAAAAAAAAATTGTTTGGAAACTAGCGGCCCTTATTTAGTTTCTACTCATTTATGTCAGACTTCATTTTATCGATTGCACTTATTTTATTGTTGATTTCATATTTAACACAATAAAAGTTCATGTACTATGTGTATGAATACTGTTATATTTAAATATATTACGTTTATATTCATAACACTTGCAACATTTAATAAAAATAAGGTCAGCAGCTGTCAGTTTAGGCCACGAAATTAAAAATCACAGTATAATAGTCATGTGAATCAATTAATCTTTGTAATAAAATGTTTGTTCCATCTTCATTTGGCTAGTATAATTTTCGGCACGTAAGATGGCAAGGGTCGTTAGATGCGCAGATGTCGATTTTTAGGTCTCTTTGGTAGTGAAGCAGTTGGTCAGTTGACATAAGGATCGATCGACCAAACGCGTCGCTTCCACGTTCCATTCGCTCTACGTGTTGGTTGGTCAGTACGCGCAATATGCGCGTTACGCACTACGCGGAAACCTTACCAACTTACATGCCGGGGACTATATCTTGCCAACGTTGTTGGGTTTGGCTCCCAATCTAATCAGATTCAGCTGAATACATGAGAAAAAATACTACCTATGTGACCTCCAAAACCCATTTATGTTATTTTTACTCGTCTGTTACTACTATTCAGTGTTGATTCAGTGAAGAAATCATGGGGTAATACCTCGAAGCGCACCAACTTTGAAGAGCACCAAATGAAGCGCACCAAAAGTATTCCTCGAAACGCTCCAACGATGAAACATAGAGAAGAGCATGAAGTATTCATAATGAATGATACCGATAGACGGTTTTAAAATTCAATTTCAATTCAATTGTCTATCGATATCATTTATTATGAATCCTTCATGCTCTTCTCTATGTTTCATCGTTGGAGCGTTTCGAGGAATACTTTTGGTGCGCTTCAAAGTTGGTGCGCTTCGAGGAATACTCCGAAATCATATCTTTTTTTATTGAAAGGCTTCATTTGAAAACGTTTTAACATCACACTTCACCAAACCTAATTTTAACAGAAAAAGCAAACCGAATACTTAAAAAAAACTCAGTACTTCATCTCTATTTATGCATCCACCAAAAAATCCGCTTCAACCCGCTTCCACCCGCTATCAGACGCACCACACCCTAACCCCCCCAGATTCCCCGGCGTATTCGATACAATGCAAATAACACTTCGCTGTCGGACAGTGATAGGGGGCATTAACATACATTGCGGGGTATGTTACCCTAGTTAATCTGACCATGAATGGGCCGTCGCAAAAATCTATGAAAACGGGTCAACTGTTTTTACAGCTCACTTCGTGTTTGTGATACGGTTTTTATGCACGTCAGTGTATAATGGATTCATTTGGAAGGTCTTTTTGGTAGTTAAGTAGTTGATAGTGCAAGTCGGTGCAAAAAAGCGTGTGTTTCGTTTTCTGTTTTTTTTTTGCTGCTTGAAATGGAAGTTGTTTATTCTGTCTAGACTGGGATAGTGTTGGTTTAACGGACTGAATTAACCATAGTGTGTTGCTTGCTGTTATTTTTACCCGACTGCCGAAGGAGGGTAATGTGTTTATCAGTGTATGCATATATATATGTTTGTTTATATGTGAAGTTCTAGAGACCAAACGCGTTGGCCGATGTTGATGATTCTTACGTCAATCGATTCGTCGTAACCTTGCAAATATCACAGGCTAGATTATAATTGGAAAATCGAAAAATGGTGGCTTTTGAGCGCCGTATTATAGAGGATTTTTTTCTTCCGAACCCATCGTGTCGGGTATCAAAATAAAGGGTTTTAAGAGGAAAAAATGTTAACTAAAAAGTTATAAATAAAAAAAGTTAATTCAAAAAATCAAAAAGCCAGACTGCTTGAGAAGCGAACTAAAATGTCTTGATTTTCGACGGAAAAGAGGTGTCTATTGAGATGACGGCAATTAAAGATGTGTGGAAGGCTACGCTAATATTATTTGCTGTTTGCTGACGCAATTATTAGGTCTTTTTAAAAGAAAGTAACCATGTACTGTGGCAAGACACCACCATGAGGAAAGACGCATGAACACTTAAGATCGTTCGACCATCTGAGAACCCCCATTTGAGGCGATTCTCTTGCCTGCAGCCTACAGAGTGTGCAGTTTGTTCACAGTGTTCCAGACCTGTCGGACGAGTCTCCGATGGTTCGATGAAATGGTTTATAGTGATTTAAACTATCATTTTCAGGAGGATGATGAAGAATTTCTCGTACTGGGATAAAAAGTCAGAAGAAGAGTACTCATAACCTTAAACTTTAACCTGCTTTGGATTGATGACAATCCAAAAAAAAAACAACCGGTTAAAGTGTAACGACCTTCAAAAGATACTAAAATACTATGTTTACAAGTACGCACCTAACTCAAAAGTTATTCAAACTTATGTACCATTAATTAAACTTCTTGTAACTGACTTCTGACGTCACGAACTTAGTTTTTGATTACTTGACTGTTTGTTCGTTTGTAATTTTCTAAGAAGGTGTTTGCTGGATTTCATTCGGATGGCAAATCTTTCTTTGGGATTCGGGAAGCGTGTGTAAGGTGAAGTTAATTTATGCCGTTTAAGAGTCACGAGAGTGGTGGCCCAGTGGCACGGGCACCCAACGCGAAAAAAAATAATTTGGTTCAAATAAATTGTACTAGATGGCGTGATAAGCTTCGCTTTGTTATTGAGTTTTGAAAATATTAAGATTTTCTAAAGACGATCATAAAAAAAATATGTTCTTGTTTAATTAAGGAATAAAATTAAGGAATATTGCGCTCTTGATTCACATTTCAAAGATTATTTGAATGGATCACTTAAAATTGATTTCATAGATAGCGCGATTTTAAATTTCTTAGACATCGTCTAGATAAATTTGGTTTTGTAACACATTTTAGTAAAATGAAACTGTAAAAAGGTGCAATAAAATATTTTAAAACAAATTGTCGCTGTATATAAAAAAAAAATATTCACGAACCGAGTAAACCCTTTTACTTGCAAGTTGCTGCTAACGCCAACTATAGCCGTGGAACGGAACTGAACGCGATCAATGTTCTTAGAAAAATAATCAGTTTAATCATACGAAAAACGCTAGTTACGTCGGCATGATTTATTTGAATGGGATGAGGCATCTGTATCTGTATGCTAGTATTAGATTATCTGTGCCAGTGGTAACGCCCCCGATTTACGTCTCGTAGGTCGTGGGTTCGAACCCAGACAGGCACATTTCTTTATGTAAATTATTTCATCACCACAGCTCTAAAAACGGTGAAGGAAAACATCGTGTGGAAACCGGCATGTCCTAGAACCAGAAATATAAAATCATGGACATCCACCAAGCCGCACTGGGCCCGCGTGGTGGATTAAGGCCCATTCCCTCTCTCACAGAGAAGAGGTCTGTGTCCCAGCAGTGGGAATATTAAAAGGCTGACGATGATAATGTGACGGGTATTGTGTTCTCAAAGTTTGTCAAAAATAAACGAGAATACCAAACAATACCCATGCGACTACTATACATAATCTACTTAATAAAGTTCATAAACTCACAAACAGGCAACGCCGCAGGGCTTAGTGTAGCAAGACATTTTACACAGGAAATTCTTAAGTTACGAAAGTAAGCACAAAGGAAGGGTTTTTGAAAATTCTTCCCCTGGTTCGGGCACACTTGTGAAATGATAAGCTTCAATAGACCATCAACATTTTCTTCAAAATTGCTGTCGACTGAAGTGAGCCCAAAAGAAAGGCAGTACCTCCACCACGTAAACGTAAACCTCCACCAGTTGTAAACGACCCTTTGTGCCTAGTGGCCTTGATGTTCTGTTTCCTGCTTGATATGGAGGGAAGTGGAAATTTATGTTTTTTCCTACTCCGCCGTTATTCTTTTCTGATTAATTTCGTTGCGGGATCCAAGACAGTTAAATTCATTCTCCGGGACTTCGTCGAGCTTCATTGCCTCGGCGCTTTTCTGGTGGTCGCCACTGTTGATTCTGGCTTTCAGGAGTTGCAGTGGTTTGGGAATAGTGCGGTGGGATTGTCCCAAAAATAAGAGTACCTCAACCACGCGGGCCCAGTGCGGGTTGGTGGGTGTCACATACCTTTGAAATTTTTGGTACGCCAAATGCTTACTTTTCGAAAATGGTTATATGAAGATTTTATAATGTAAGCTAATTTCCAGCAGCGGACTCTGTCAAGTTTTTATTTTTAGCTTATTGTGTGAATGATTAAGAAACATATTTTCTCATTAACTAATTTCCCAAAATGGAGGCGGTTCTATATTCGACTGTATGTTTATTTTTTATTTTAACATAATTGTTGCATCACCATCATTTTATTAGCCTCTATAGACCTCTCCATTGCCCTTTGGGTGACTTTAAGCTTTCTGATAATCTGTCTCGGTCCTATAGGTGATCACTGGCAACACACACTGGTCATAGACTTTTGTCTTGAGACATTGCGGTAAATTGGACGAGAAGATACCACGCAACTTCCCGAACGCCGCCCAGCCGAGTCGGATTCGACGGTTGACCTCTTTCTCGAAGTTGGACCTACCCAACTGGACCGTTTGTCCCAGGGAGACATATTTATCTACAACTTCGAGTGTAGAGTCTCCGACCTTGATAGGAGTGGATGTTATATGGGCATTCAACATCACCTTGGTTTTGTCCATGTTCATTTTAAGACCCACTCTTTCGGAAGCTCTACTGAGCAAAAGTTTCGAGTAAAGTAATTCAACAACCCTGTAGAATAGTTAACTATTTAAGGCATACGGCATATTCGATTAACTTTTTAACCTTGAGTTTATTCAAGTAACTTAATTAGTAACGAAGTTATGTTCCTAAATTATGTTACTGATGAAGTCGCCTAGCTAATTGAGTTTCTAATAAAACTTGTTTCATATTACGGTGTAAAGCTGCCTGTCCATTGGAGTTAAGACGAGAGGGACAATTAGAAATATATAAGTCCAACAAAAGGTGTATCGTGTGCGTGAATGGGGGCTACCGCGTATGGATTCGCCTCTAGAGGCGCTGCTGGTGTAGCGTAAGGTCTCCGATATGTCGAACTCCACTGTTTGTGTTGTGCTTGGGCGGGTTTATTCTTAATTATATTATTGTTGTGAATATTTTGCGATACCACAGATTAGTTATGTCAGTGGTGTCTCATCCCATACAAAGAATCCGTGCCGACGATCTATACTGATTATTCTTCTTATTTTTTGTACATCGATTGCGTTCGGTTCCGTTCCGTTCCACGGATATAGATGGTGATATATCTATTGCCGTGGAACTGAGCCAAATGCGATCGATTTACAAAAAAATATCGGCACAATCAGATGAAAAACGCTAGTTACGTCGGCACGGTTTCTTTGTATGGGATGAGACATCTGTATGCAAGTATTATATTATCTGTGGTTATGTCAAATATGAGTTACGGGTCGATGAATGTAATTGCTATAAGGCTTCAGTGAACATAAATAAACAGGAGAAGGTATTTTCTTCTTTTTCTCGCGTTTTTTATAAGCTGTACGTAGGGAATAAATAACAAGTGCTTTGCAAGATTACTAAGTTTCTTGCACCATATTACTATAGAATTACATAGCAATTGCGGATTATGTGCAAATTGGATTCCGCTCACTGTTTTTTCTTCGAACACTTTGTCTTTTTGGACGTTAGGCAGCTTTGTCTCGAAAGAACTGAGCGAGACAGAGACAGAGAGCAATCTCTGGCTCTCTGTCTCTTCTCCGCAAATTTTCTCTAGTAGCAGAGTGTCTCTTGCCACTGTCACACGTGAATTTAGCGGATTTCTATTGTTTGATAATGTTTTCCTCGACATGTAACTTTCCGCTTTTTTCAATCCTCACCAATTTTCTCAACTCCTCTTCGCTCCAGTGGAGAAGCAGCCTAAACCTTTAGTTTTACCATTCGGTCATGTCAGAGCTAGTTTTAAAAGATCGTATCTTGATTTCATGTTAGAAAGGGTGATTTAGTACGGACAACGATGTTATTACATATTGTAGTTACGAGAAAATTATGATGAAAACATTGTTATGGTATGAAATAGTGTTAATTTGATTTTGAAGGGATTATTTTATGTAATGGCGTTGCCTTATGGCTCTACGCTTTTGTAATAATATAATATATAATACTAGCATGTAATTGTCCCATTGCAGGTAAATGGCCTTCTCATACAGAGAAGGAACGAGCATCAATTTTATTATCATGCTTGTTCAGGGCTGGTTGGTGATATCAAACTCATCTTAATATATAAAAAACGTTAACTAAAAAAATCAAAAAACCCGACTGCTTAAGAAGCGAAATAAAAAGACGTACACAAGAAGAAAATCATGCTGTGCAGTCGGAGGATACATATTCGCGAGCTGCCTGACTAAAACCAGACTGACAGAGATATTTATAACTTTTTAGTTAACATTTTTTTTATAAGTGTGTGTGTGTGTGTGTGTGTTTTTGAAATCACCTCATAAAACCCTTAATTTTGATACCCCACACGATGGATTTGGAAGTTAAAAAACAAAAAATGGGCCTCCACGATATGGCACCCAAAATCCGCCATTTTAATGTAGCCAGTGACACACGCAAGTTTGAGACGAATCGATTGACGTAAGGATTGCTGACTGACGCTTTTGGTCTCTGGAACGCCACATAGGAACAAATATACATACATAAACACATTACTCTCTTTCGGCAGTCAGGTAATAAAACACAAAATGATTCTACCTATGTCCGTTATAGACTTTAAAACTATCCAACCAATGTGCCCAAACCATTTCATTAGAAGGGTAAAACTGCGAAGATGGTTTTAGACAAATCGGGCGCACGGTAGGCGCAGTGGTTGAGCGATTGACTGCTGCGCTGCGTGTCGCGGGTTCGATTCCCGCACGGAATAAATATTTGTATGATCTAGAGGTAATTGTTCCGGCTCTGGGTGTTTGTGTATGTGAGTTTATATGTTTGTAAACGCACCCACGATACAGGGAGAAATTCCTAGTGTGGGCAACGTTTTTTTGTTAAAACGAAACTAACCTAAAACAAAATTTTTTTTTTTTGCATAGTTAGTAGCACACGCCGGGTATCTACTTGTATTGACTAAATAAGTGCAGCAGCCTTGTTACGTAATGAATTCTTCAAGGCAAAAGGCAAAGATAAGAACAATTGACCAATCAAATAGTTGGAAATCTACATCGCATCTTTCATCTAGCATGTCGATTAATGGCGGCCAAACCCTTTGAATTCACTTGCGCAATTAGGCTGCAGGATACGACTTTTTCCTTTACCGATATCAGCTATATATATCTATATATATATATAAAAGGCAAAAGTGATTGACTGATGTATCAACGCACAGGCCAAACCCTTAGGGCTAGAAACTTAAAATTTCGCACACGTATTCCTCTTATGACGAAATAGGGGAGAGAGACGATGAAATAGGGGATAAAAGTTTGTAGAAAACTTTTTATTAAAAAGTCATCTGTAGGATAAAACACGGATCACGCGAATCAAGTCGCAGGCGAAGTGCTAGTCCAAGATAAACACAAAGATTAGGAACTGCACAATTTGATTCCGCCTAGCCCTTTCTATCATCGGACTACAAGACGTACGGCCATGCGCCATCAGTACATGGTGGACATCCTACCCATACGCACAAAGCGATTTGCTAATTCTTTCATTGTGCGCACAGCTAAGGAGTGTTATTCCCTACTGGAGTCTGTGTTCCCTAATAACTACAACCTTGGGGGTCTTTAATTTAAGAGTTAATAGGTTACTTCTAGGCAAGCGTGCTTCACCGTCGACCACATCACCGCTTACCATCAGGCAAGATAGTGGTCAAACGCGAGCCTATAGATTACAAAAAAGGTACATAAGAATTGAGAAAAGTCACATTGGTACTTGCCCGGATTTGAAAACACAACCTCAAGCACGATATGAGGCGCAGATACCCTTAAGTAGCTCATTTTGAAATGAGAATCACGTCTAAACGGCTTCTTGTAATTTTTTGGAAAAAATATATGTTACATTAGACCATTTTCTTAATAATTTAATCTGAAAAAAATTTGAGTTTTATTCGTTTAACATAGTGTAATTAATTTGTAAACTTATGTGTAAAACGGACAAAAACACGACAATCGCATCAAAACCGCTGGGCGTATTCTAATAAATTTGACACCATCTCAAAGACAATTTAATTATCTACATTTTGATCTGAGGCTTTTTTTTTAAAGTAATAGAATAATAAGGAAAGTACAAAAAACTACTAAATTTTGGGTCGCGCGGGTGTCAAACGAGTGCGCGTTTTGTTCCCTCAAGGTCGTTGGCGTTAGTCGTCGTCTTAAGCACTGGGTTCTTGTAGAGTTTTTAACTTTCAGAGTGATTTGACAGACGTATTCGACATGTGAATATCTTTAGCAAACCTACATAACACAAACTGTCTTTATTATTTATATCGGTAATTGCCTATCAATAATTTATCATCTATAAAGGGAAGTATTAATAGTTGTGTGGGTTGCTGGTAACAAGATGGTTTTCCTGTTTATTCCTCTAGGCAAGTAAGTATATTAATCTTGCTCTCGTATGAAAAGTCCGTCGAAATAGAAAAGAATAGAAAACAATATAATGAATAAAATTGCGCTGTACCGGTTTGCCTTCAAAAAGTACAAAACATGAATTTACAGACAAATTTTATGTGTTCCCTACAAAAGACTAAACGCAACAATAAACATTTTTTCCTAGCCCTAAATTATTGTAACTGTAAGAAAATTCATTTTATTTCTTTTTTATTAGGGTTCCGTACCCAAAGGGTAAACACGGGACCCTAAGCTATTACTAAGACTTCGCGATCCGTCTGTCTGTCTGTCTGTCTGTCCGTCTGTCACCAGGCTGTATCTCATGAACAATGATAGCTAGTCAGTTGTAATTTTCACAGATGATGTATTTCTGTTGCCGCTATAACAACAAATACTAAAAACAGTATAAATTAAATATTGTGTATTGGTGTTTCTGTTTTCGTTTCTTCGTTTTTTGACACCGACTTCCGAAATTGAAGTTATTTTTAACTTTTATGGAAGTCGGTTGTATTTTTTGTAAAAAAGGTTTTTTATTATTTTTCACTTTTTAGAAGTGTTACGTAATGGACTAATTCTATGGGCTAGATACCTATAATGCACAAAGTAAACCCAGAATTCAATAAACCAGTAACATGAAACTTGAACAAAACCGGTGGAATGAGAGTATACCAGGGTGAATTGTTCACACCTGCGTACCCCTTTAGAGCGTACCAAAATCAAAAATCAAAATCATTTATTTGCTTCAATAAGGTACAGAAAGTTCTTAGGCAATAAATACAGATCTCTTATTGTGCCTGTAATTTCGGCGTGCAAATTAGTCATAGTAGTTATTATTTATCACTAAAGTCAAAATTCATGCAAGCAGTCAAATAAATTAAGATTTAGTTAACATAAATGATTATTAAATTAAAAATAAATTATATCACATAGATTGAAATTGGAACATTAAATTTTAAGTATAATTATTATCTTTTACCGCCTTACAACTTATACTCTTAAAACTCCAGTACACTGTAAAAGCATTTATCAATAAGTAGATTTGTTAAACTACGCTTAAATTTAAAGAATGGTAATGTTTTTATGGCACTCGGAATTTTATTGTACAATTTAATGCACATAATATAACAGTTGTTGGATGTTAGCGTGAGATTAGTTTTTGGTCGATGCAACATGTTAACATTATGTGATCGAGGGGCGTAATAACTTGTCGCTTGCTCAAAAAGTCCCTTATGTTTAAAAACAAATATACATGATTCCAAAATATAGATGCATGGTAAAGTCAAAATTTTATATTTTCTAAAGAGTGGACGACAAGATTCTATTTGTTTCAACCCGAATATGGCTCTTAAACACTTTTTTTGCATTATGAATGCTTGATCAATTTCAACACAGCGACCCCAAAGAATGATACCATACCGCAATATGGAGGAAATATAGCCGTGATAAGCAGTAATTGCAGCGTTTCTAGATATTTCACAGCTAATCCGTCTGAGAGGGTAAATAAAACTATTCATCTTACCGCAAACATCATTTACGTGGTTCTTCCAGGAGCAAAATTTATCCACAGTAATCCCAAGAAATTTAATTGAATCAGTTTCTGTCAGGGCTACCCCTTTATAAGCTACCTTTAGATTTAGTGCCTTACCTCGATAGGTATGAAATTGTATAAATTTGGTTTTTCCAATGTTGACCTTTAAGTTGTTAGCCTCTAACCAGTCTATAGATGTTTGTAGAGCAGCGTTTATTTCCTGTTCGTACATATTTTTGTCATCGCCCTTTATCACAATAGAAGTATCGTCCGCGAATAGTACACATTCGTGATTCAAAATATTAGGAAAGTCGTTAATGTAGAGCAAAAACAACGGAGGACCCAAAATACTGCCTTGTGGCACCCCATACCTATTTAATAAAAATGAGGACTGGAATAGTTCACGTGTTTTGGTTCGATCATTGTAACTGGAAACTTCAACTGCCTGTACCCGATCAGATAGATATGACTCTAGCCAGTCGTACGCTTTTCCTCGGATTCCGTATCTATAAACTTTTCCCAGCAAACGTTCGTGATTAACGTGATCAAACGCCTTACTCATATCCATAAACAGCACTGAAACAGGAATTTTGTTATCAATACAGTCCATTATTGTGATGTTATGATTGTGATGTTATGTGTGATGTTATGTTATGAAATGGTGTAAACAATAAACAGACATGTGATTGCAGCTATCCCGAGTGATTTGGCGTCATTGATTGAAGAGTTCTGATGTATATATCCGAAGTTCTTCATCAGATCTTGATGCAATAAATGGGACCACATGACAAGCACCAGCTTTCAAATAAAAAAAGAATCAACAAAATCGATTCACCCAGTAACAAATTCAGAGGTAATACAAATAAAAAAAAAATGCAATCGAATTGATACCCACCTCCTTTTTGGGAAATCGGTTAAAAAAGGTATCCAAAATGTAATTTCTTGCCGAGCGAAGTCACGACTAAATCATATTACTAACTACTCGTACTACCCAAGTTACACTAGAAATCACGCCAAAATATTTTAATTTTTCTTTTGTTTCTCGCCAACAAATTATTATAACACGGCAGGCCAAGGGCGCGTTATTTTTATGTTAACGGCCATATTAACCTTTACGTAAGGTTATGGCTCTGCATGTTAAGTTACATTTAGGCTTTCAAGTTCAGGGGTTGGTTTTTGACCTGGGGTTGAAACTTGATTAAGTCAGTCGTTATTAGGAATGAGTGGTGATTATGTGGGGTAGTCATCATGTAAAGGGTTGTTATTATTTTGGTGATTAGACGTGGGATTTATTATCGCTAAAAATGAAGGGTAAGAGAAAATTAACAAGCAATGGTTCACGTTGGCACTGATCTTAGACAGCTGAAATTGGCCTTCATGCGTTTGCGCAGCAGTAGTATGTTATACAAGCTAACAGTAAAAAACCGGCACAAAAATCACGTTTGTTGTATGGGAGCCCCAGTTAAATATTTATTTTATTCTGTTTTTAGTATTTGTTGCTATAGCGGCAATAGAAATACATCACCGCCGAAAATTTCAACTGTCTAGCTATCACGGTTCATGAGATACAGCCTGGTGACAGTCAGACAGACAGACAGTAATAGGGTCCCGTTTTTACCCTTTGGGTACGGAACCCTAAAAAAGAAATGACGAACGTTCACACAAAGTTTTATCCCCTTTTTTACCCTTTAAGGGGTGAATTTGCAGTAATTTTTCAGTAATTTCATGCTTTTAGACCAAACGGTCAGAAATTAATTTAGCCTTTTTATTAGAAATCCACGGGAGAAACTGGTCACACAGACGTTAAATCAAAATAATTCGTCAGGTCAGGCAATTGTACTGGAAACTAGGTAAAATATTTTTATTATTTTAACACACGCCCCTATGTATGTGAGTAGGCTTTCTTAAGAGGAAATCCGGTCGCAGATATCAGACTGAATTTCCTAAGTAAAAAGTCATAATTCGAGGTTTGGCTCTCGCCTATTTCCTTCGCCAATACTTTACCAATTTAAATGATATTCCATAAACTGAAAAACAAAGATATATACTGTACCCCTGTGTTTTTCTTTTTGAAGATACATTATCTTTAGAAGCACTAGAACCCTCTGTCAACACAGGCCTAGTGTACAAATTTGACAAGTATAAATGAAATTAGAAAAACATAAAATCACAAAATATATCTTTTTTATTCAATTTATGGAATATCTTTTAAATTTTTTCAATACTGGAAGAGGAAATAGGATAAAACGCATATTACTAAAAGAGTTATGAATATAAATGTGGATGGATGGAGAGGGAGAGGAAGGCCAAAGAAAGGATGGATTGACTGTGTGAGGTGAAAGAAGTGGGAGTCAGTGATAGCGTGACGGGGGACAGGACGGTATGGAAGAAGAAAACATGTTGCGCTGACTCCAAGTAACATAGAATAAGGGCAAAAAGATGATAATGACTGGAGGAGGAAATAGTCGAGAACCAAACCTTGTATTATGTCTTTTTACTGAAGAAATTCAGTCTGAACTCTCTGCCTGCATTTCCTCTTAGGCACCCTGGTTTTAACATAGCATAATATCACGCCGGTATGCCTTGAAGGGTTGGGCAGCGGTGCAACTATTCCACCCAGATTTCACCAGTCACATTCAAGTCTCATGTAATAGCGGGCGAGCCTCTTGTAAATCAACCGCACACAAGTTCAGACTCCGGGCTACTACAGAGAAATTCCAGATTTAAAACCCAATAACACTGCCACCTGTGAATCGAAACCAAAACTTCATGCTATGCAGCAGGTTTTGCGAACACTAGACCTATGGGGCAGTTAATCTGGTTTTCGTCATCGACCTATTAATGTCCCACTGTTGAGACACAAGCCTCCTCTCTGTGAGAGGGGATAGGCCGTAATCCACTACGCGGGCCTAGGGTGCGATGTCACATGTCTTCGAATATTTAGTTCTAAAACATGCCGATTTCCTCACGAAGTTTTCCTTCACCATTATGAGAGCAGAGGCGATGTAATCATTTACACAAAGTTAAGCGCTTGTCTGGGTTCGAACCCACGACCTACACCTTGTAAGTTGCGACCGATACAACTGATCCACTGCTCTACAACCTGGTTTTAAATCACTATAATCTCCTTTAAGTCCCAAAAGTTCGTTAGGCCAATAATTTTCATGTATTACAAACTTTGGTTTAGTTACAAGCTATGATTATTAATATACATATTTTACTTACATCAAAATGTAAGTGTTTAAGTGCACTCCAACTTAAGTTTTCTGTGAGTTTATATTTTAGCTTAATTGTTCTATAGATATTGAAATTTAGAACTTAGTACTTATTAAGTACCTATTTTTTAATCTAACTTTTGTTTAGTTGTTTACTGAAACCTTTTTTTAAAAACTTTATTACTTTGAAAGATTTTTCTGTAGAAAGTAAATTAAATATGGATACAAGCTAGGACAATATTTGGGTTTTGTCTCTCAGTAAATAAGTTTCAATTTATGAGCATATTTATGTTAGTTTATGTTTGGTACAGAAATATGATTAAACTCTTTGAACAGAAAAATATACGTAATTCTGGATGATTGCTTATTCGGGACATTTCAAAAGCGAAAATAATTTGGTTTCGTAAAATTTGACAGTTCAACTACTACCTAAACAAATCATGAATTTATCCAGAAATGGTAATTGCTTAATTTCCGGAAAATTCTCTACAAACAGAACACGCAAAATATTAATAAATTCACTTTCTCTTTCAGGTACAAACCTTCATAGAGTGACAAAAGACAATGTAGAACGTTACGTCAAAATGACAGTCCGCCATTGAACGCAATATGGCGGGTGGAATTGGCGCGAAAGTAGCGTGGCGCGCGCTGCTCTTTGCCGTGTTTCTGGACAACGTGATCTGTCAAGTAGGCTGGACTGAAACAACAAATGAGGATTTGGGTGAGTTTGCTTTTTTTTTGTACTAGATTTAATATTACCTAAATATAGGTACCAACATAAGTTTGTCACCTATTATTATCAAAACTTCTGTCTCCATATCCAAAAAAAGTTTGGAAAAATCTGGCCATGCATTATTCGCTACAGAATCAGTCGTGAGTGTCAACGATTTTTTTTATTTTTTTGATATTTTATACTATTATAGTAAATCCTAGTTATAGTAAATCCTAGTAATAGCAAAAACTACCTACAATTGAAACCACGTACCACGTACCACGTTGCAACTGAAGAGAATATACTGCATACTAGAATAACGCCTACCAGACCACTCCATTATCGATAAATAGTTGGCGTTTTATTGTTTAAAACAAGCTTCTGTTCGTGCTCATGCTAAAAATATGCTTTGGTAAAGATTATAAGCTAAGTACCTTTACCTACGATTATTGATCGAGTGTCACAGAAAATGTAAGAAGGAAACGTAACCTAACGGCTACAGCCGTCTATGTTGTAACACTTAACGAAGGCGAACTTATTTGGAGCCCCAATACACCAAAGGTCGATATCAACCATTGTAGGGATTCTTTATAAGACCCTGTGGAAGTATGCGGAACAGGGTGCAAAGTCCCACAACGTTCATTGAAATGGCAGGATATACAAGACGAGCGTTACTACCCAAGTAACACATAAGCAAGATAAAAGTACACATTTTGCATATTATACAGTTCAAAGATGAATATGGTTTGTATAAGAGCTTTGGGAATAGCCAAATGCTGAATTAGGTTGAGTTCGGACCCTTAAAATTCTTAACGCTTAATAAATTCTGTATTTCTGTCCTTACCTTCTTAACGCTTAATAACCAGTCACCGTAGGATTATTATACAGACGTTATTTAGCATTACGCGTTTCAGGTTGCTTAAAGCTGAAAAACAGCCCCGTCGGTAGCATTTGTCTGAATATCCATAATCTGTATTGCTATTATAAAAGCATTACTAAGCTATTAGCGTTTGAAACAGCTCAATGCTGAATAAAGTATCACCTTCTGAATAATATTGTTACATAATTCTATTAAACAGCTTGATACTGAATAATTGCTTTTATTTTATCTTCAAACTGGATAAGATTCTATGTTTTACTAATTATTCAGCTGCTGAATAAATAATATTATTTATGTTTTTATTAAGCTTTTTCCTGTTTAATAGAGAGTTTGAAACTAACTTATTCAAATTAAAGACCATATGTATGTTGTTATAGCGCCCATAGCTTAATACCAGCTTAATTAAAATATTATTGACCGTATTTATTTTTTGCGTTATTTAATATGAATCGAAAATCGTGGAAAAAACCTAAGAGAACTGGTTACATCAAAAGAAAATTGTTAAAAGAATATTTAAATATCAGCAATAGTAAATGTGTTTCTGGTCATCAAAAGATTCATGAAAATAGTTTGAACAAAACTGAACCCGGTCCCAGCCAGCATGCGTGGTTGCCGTGCAATGAGAGGGTTCCGTCCCCCAAAAAGTCAAACAGCATTGCGATTCACACAAGATGAGAATGCATCTGATGGCAGTGTACAAATATCGAAGAAGAACAATGTAGACATGAAAAATTTGATATTTCGAGAAAAATTTGAAAATGGGCTTTCGAAAAAAGATCACACAAGTAGCACTAAAGGATTTGGCAGAAATATTAAATCAAAGATTCCCAGACATTTTACCTAATGATCCAAGGACAATTTTAAATACACCGAGACAAGTCCACATAAAGTCTATTGAGCAAGATGAATACTGGCACAATGGCGTCATTGAGACACTTAAAAAATATTGATTAACACAAACATTTTGCCAGAAAACATATCACTGAATATAAACATGGAAGGTCATCCAATTTTAAATAGTCCTTTAGAAAGAATTTCGGCCAATTTTAATAGAAAAAGAAATGATTATTTTATTAGCAGAAGGTATTACAGTACAAGAAAATAAAATTTACGTTGTGATAAGATATTTTATTTGCGACTCTTAATTCTCCAACATGCACATAAATTTCTTCAAGTTTTTTCATGATTTTGTCTTGACTCTCCATAATATGTTGTGGTTTCGCGTATATATTCTTGATTCCTTCTAGAGTCTGTACGTCTGGTGTCCATCAGTGCCAAGTGACAGCTGCACGGCTACGTTTTCAATTTGCCTTGAGGTTCAGTTCAGTTTTCAATTTGACAGTTTCGGGTGGCTTGATGTACTGGCGTTTGTACATAAAACAAATAACAAAACACGGATTAAACAAGGGCCCAGTCCACACCACACACGCGAAATCTATAGCAGATTTCGTGTGTGTGGTGTGCACCACATTTTTAATCATAAATGAGATTTTCTCGAAAAAAAATGCAAGCAATGACGCTATAATTTTAAATGTAATGAATTCAGTGAAAGCCGGGCGTGAAATTCCACAATAGAAAAGGTTTTTGTTAAATCGATTAGAGAACCCTAAAAATCTGAATAATTTAGAAATGTGATCAACTATATAATTGATATTCAGAAGTTAGTGTACTGAGACTACTTTTTTCAAGTTATAGCTTAGTAACAAGGCATGTGTGCACTTTTATTCAGCATTATACACCAAAACAATCGATCGCCATTAAAAATCTTTGTAATATAAACTTTCACGGAATTTACGAGATACCAAAATGCTTAATCTTACAACTACAACATTTTCAACTCGATTCAAGTTATATAGTTGGATTAAAATTGCTAGTATTAGCTATTTCGTCACAAGTACTTTTGTCAGACCTATTATGTATGTATGAAAATACTATTTACTATCTATTATCTTGATTATTAACGCGGCGCGTAATAAATAATGAAAAAAAAACATACTATTCACGACAAAATTACTTGCGCACTAACAATTAACATATAGCAGACCTCTAATTTGTAAATTAAAATTTACTTACCGATTTTATAAGTTCACCATGTCAAATCACATTTAAATTCGACATCGACATTAAAATATTTAATCCAATTGAATTATTTTCACAATTTGTATGAATATTGTTTGTAAAAGTGTGAACAATAATTTAAATGCTTAATAAATTCTGAATACAATAATCAATTCGATTAAGCTGAGTAACTCAGTTGTAAGAGCTTAATAAAAGCAATGTGAGCTGTTATTCAAAGGTTATTAAGCTAATTGAAACGTTATTAAGCTCCTACTCAGGTATTGCTCAGATGTTATTCAGCGTTAAGCATTCAAAATTGGGGCCCTTTTTGCTTGAATAACAGCTGAATAGACAGGTACTCAGACGTTATTCAGCTTACTATTCAGCTTATGCTCTTGATGATTGCTCTTACTCAATCTTTATTCAGCACGTTTGTGTTACTTGCAACCGTTGTACTTAATACTCTTTTTTGTATAGCCACTTAAGTACGTGATGTATTACCATTTTACCAACACACGTTCACTAGCCTTTCAGTCCGTTCATTACATAAAAAATTAAATAGGGAAGTGAACCATTGAAGTATTTCGGAACATACAATGAATAAACCGATCTGTAGCGTCAAAAGTCGTCCTAATATAAAGAAATCATCGCGTAAATACTCGATTGTCTGCAATCTGAATGTCTCATCGCACCGACAGAGGACGCATTCCGGTTCGCGAAGATCCTGATACCCTGGAGGTCTTTAAGTCAAGAGTAAAAAGGTTACTTCTTGGCAAACATGCTTCATCATTGACCACATCATCAGGTAAGATAGTGGTCAAACCAAGCCTATCAACAATAAAAAAAAGCTTTATATAAGGCCGCCTTAGCTATGAAAATATTCCATTGGTCAATATTTATAAATAGTTCATTAACTTTATCCAAAAATGTGTTCATTGAGACCTTTATTAGTACTTATTTATAATTAAATTGTGTTCAATACAGATACTTACGGCCATAACGACAAGAAGTATATTTCGGAGTACCTGCGAAAAGGTCATGCAAAAAATATCAAATTATATCCCAAAGCTGACCTTTATCTTTTGACTTTAGACTTGCTATAAGTGAATGTGGTCGCGATACCGCGTCTGTTGCTAAGGGATCTATTTACATTAAGTGTACACCCTATACTCGAATGAATGGGGTGATATTATGTTGTCTCTGGTCCAAAAACCACGCTTGGACAGTTTATTTTTCCTGAGATAGACATCATACCTAGTCATTATAATAATTTATTATTTTATTTTTAGGGTTCCATACCCAAAGGGTAAAAACGGGACCCTATTACTAAGACTCCACGATCCGTCGGTCTGTCTGTCTGTCTACAGACAGACAGACTGACAGAGAACCGTCTTGCTATCACTGTTCATGAGATACATCTCAAGAACAGTGATAGCTAGACAGTTGAAATTTTTACAGATGATGTATTTCTGTTGCTGCTATAACAACAAATACTAAAACAAAATAAAATCAATATTTAAGTGAGGCTCCCATACAACAAACGTGATTTTATTGCCGTTTTTTGCGATAGGTGGTACGGAGCCTTACGTGCGCGAGTCCGACTCGCACTTGGCCAGTTTTTTCATTCATCCTATAAATATTTATAAACTAAGCCCAGGTAGTCAGCGATGTCCAAGATAAACTTAAAGTATGAAAAATTAATGATAAAGTCACTTTGGTACTTTCCTGGATTTCAACCCACGACCTCAAGCACGAGAGGCGAGGTCTTAGCTAACACAAAAGGAAGGCTAATGTCCCAACAGAGGGAACATAAAAACTTGATTATGCACATGCAGTAACACATAAAGAATTTCTTCATATAAAGAAAAAATTGGGATAAAATTATTTCTTTTTGACCTATTCAATATTGCTAATGACATTTTATGATTGGGCTAACGTTCTTTTTCCATACACACTACCTACCAGCAGAAATAGCCCTTTTACTATTAATATTAACAATCAATCGGTACAGTAATATAAAAGTACCAGTGAATAAAAAGTACAGAACCAATACACTTTACACACGCCTACATTCCGTACCATTTATCAGACTCAATCAATTTGCAAAGCTGACTGGCTGAAAAAGTTCAATAAGTCAAGTACTTCGAATAATTCTATTACTAAAAAGGTACGCAAATACTCAGTACATTTACTTTCTGCTGATTTTTTATTGATAGAACAGATACAATGTTTTCATAGTCAATTATCTTTATATGTGTTCTAAAAAGGGCTTATTTTTAGAAGGGGTTATATTCGTAAGTTCCAAGTGTATTTTAAAAAGGGGCTTTATTTTTAGAAGGACCTATAAAGGTGAGTGAAATCAGCCTAGCCTTTTCGTATTTTATTTTCTTTCAAGCTTGTTGTCTCGCCTTTAGGTCTATGTTCTACATCTGACTGCGAATATGTACAATCTGCATATCATGTAATAAGGGAGTGTATTCCTTGGCAGAATGAACGCAATGTTGGATTATGTGCAGGCTGTTATTTACTATAAGGACCTTGTGGAAACTAAATCTAATTTCCATGCGTTCTAGCGTTTTTGTCATACCTATTATTAGAATGAAATTTAAGAGCTCACAATGTTTGGAACCATTAATATTAATGATAATTTTTGTCCGTGGTGCTATGCAACTGGGCTTATCCCAGTTGTAAACGATCCTTTGAGCCTATTGGCCTTGTTTGTTCTGTCTCCTGCTTGATATGGAAGGAAGTGGAAATTATGTTTTTTTCCTACTCCTTCGTTATACTTTTCTGATTAATTTCGTTGCGGGATCCAAGACAGTTAAATTAATTCTCTAGGACTTAGTCGGGCTTCATTGCCTCGGCGCTTTTCTGGTGGTTGCTACTGTTGATTTTGGCTTTCAGGAGTTGCAGTGGTTTGGTAATAGTGCGGTCGGATTGTACGAATACAAAAACAAAAAATAGCCTTCTCTCAAGTATGTTGGGGTCAGCCTCCAGTCTAACCGAATGTATCTGAGTACCAGTATTTTACAAATACCTACTGCCTATCTGTCCTCCACAACCCTGTAACTGTGTAACACGGTACTCCTTGGCAAGACTGTGTCAGATATCAGGCTTCTGACTACCCGTAACTACTTTAAAAAATGTATAAATAACTGGCGGGACCAATGGCTTAACTTGCTTGCCGAAGTACGGTGGCATCTCGCTATGTATAAATGGTCGGTTACCCATCCAAAGAGCGACCGAGGCAAACGTTGCGGTCGACCTTTGCTATAATTGTTATTATTTAGTCACGAGTTACATTAGAAGTTGTGAATCTCTAAAACGTTGATATTTTACAAAGACTTAAACTATTTTCGTTTTCTTCATCAAGTAATTAAAGCGAGAGAGATTAATTAAACGTTTTGGTAAAAAGATGCCTACAAAAATAATAGTCTTCGCTTTTGACCTTACCTGAACCTATTATTATTATTCTTGAACATTTCCCTCTGTAATTAGTACCTTTCTATACTTAGCAAACTTGTATCTTGTCGTTCTAACTGACCCCTTTTCAATTCCTAAAGACCCATTCATTACCTCTTTATTCTAAGTAGGTACTTATCCCCCACTCGACTCGATCCAATTGACAGTTGATTATTTAAGGATATTAGTAGGTTTTATCGTTGTCTTAGTGATTCAGTCTATTGAAGTATTTGGAGTGAGAAAGTTTTCTCCGAAAGGACTTAGACTATAGATAGGCCTGGGGCCTTACTCTGACTTATATAAACTATCATGGTTCCACTGTCAGATAGGGATGGAGCTGTACATGATAAAGAGCAGTTACACAGTGAAATCATGATGGCGATGACACGTTAAGATACGGCCCTTGATCTGAACTAAATTAAAAGATAACTTTTTTTTAATTGTAAATAGGCTCGCGTTTGACCACTATCTCACCTGATGATAAATGATGTAGTGGCCACGGCGAAGCACGCTTGCCTAGAAGTAACCTATTCACTCTTGACTTAAAGCCTCCAGGTTGTCGCTATCGGGAAACAGACTCCGGCAGGGAATTCCTTTTCTTAGTTGTCCGCATAATAAAATCCAAGCAACTTAACGTACACTCTTCAGAAAACCTCCATAATCACCCAATATGGCTAAATTATCTGTCATCGCAGTTATTATTAAGATTTAAAAACTTTTTCACAAAAAAATGCAACCGACTTCCTAATAAAAACACTGCAAATTGAAAAGTAACTTTTTGACACCGCCTTCAGAATTTGAAGTTATTTATTTTTCTCTTTTTAGTGGAATATAATCGACAAGTTGTATAGTACCTATAATGCTCACTGTGATGCCAGAATAGATTACCCGAATAACATGTAACTTGAAGATAACCCGTGTAATGAGAGTGTACCAGGGTGAACTGTACAAATCTGCGTACCCGTGTAGAGCATACTGGCGTGATGGTATGTTATGAAATGGCGTAAACAATAAACAGACAAGCGATTGCAGCAATCCCGAGAGATATGCCGTCATTTATTGAAGAGTTCTGTTGTATATCTCCGAAGTTCTTCATCAGATCTTTACCAAATTTAAATGGGACCATTCCAGAATAAACTTCTTTCGAACAAAAAAATAATTTTGCAAATATTTTTATATATGACGGAGTTATGCATTGTTACACAATAACGTATTTTCAAGATACACATCTTGATATAATGCCTTAATAACTCAGAAAAGGATGGTCAATTGATGCCCTTTTCCTATCCAAGGACAAACATAGTTCGACCCACATTATACCTGCTATTACAATATTCACCGAACTCCGAAACACATTACTAAATCAATGGTATTAAATATACTTTATGAGCACAATCCGCCGCAAATATTAATTTATTGACGGTAGTTTCGTAATTATTAACAATTTCATGAGGGGTGCTCGCAAATTGTACCAATTTCAACGCTTTTGTTTATTTGTTGTATTTTGGTTTATTTGACACTAGCTTCTGCCAGCGGCTTCGCCCGCGTGAAAGTCGAAATTTATCCCGAAGGAACATATTCCCGGGATAAAAAGTATCCTATGTGCTATAAGCTATCTCTGTGCCAAATTTCATCCAGATCCGTCCAGCCGTTTCAGCGTGAACAAGTAACAAACATACAAACACACACATAAACACACTCACAAACTTTCGGCTTTATAATATTAGTGTGATATATATATATATATATACTAGCTTCTGCAGGCGGCTTCGCCCGCGTGCAAGTCGAAAACCATCCCGAGGGAATATATTCCCGGGATAAAAAGTGCCAAATTTCATCCAAATCCGGTCAGCAGTTTTAGCGTGATTGAGTAACAAACATACACGAATCCATCCAAACTTTCGCATTTATAATAAACTGCCGAGCAATGAAAAAGTTCCACTCACAAAATGCCGACAAACACCTTAATTTAATTTTTTCACATTTAATTTATAATTTGAACACAATATTTACGTTTTTAGTTGGTAATATTCTGATGCGCTGTTAAATGTACTACAATATTGCAAACGGCGTCATTAAGGGTATACTAGTCGAAAATTCTTCCATACAAACGTAGTCTGGCTTTACTCCACAGTTTGACAATTTACGTTCAAAATAAAAAATGATATCAATTTGTCTCATCATTATCTAGCCCTGTATGGAAGAAAAAAAGTAAAAATAAAATTTACTTGAACATTATGAGCTTCGAAAGTTCCATATTTTAACACTAATTTTAACGCATCTTTGGGCGCAAATAAATACCATAATAAGAAGAAAAATTTAAAAACGGCCTCCATACAGGGATAGAGATGTTTTCATGATAACCAGACTCCCTAAGGTCTGTTTATAAAATTTCGCGCGCTCGTTTTCGTTCTAAATCATCGTCCATTTCGCTACAAATTTGCAAAAGTGTGTATTCGTACGTGTACTAGCTTCTTACTGCTCATAACAGCAGCTATCTGTTCCGAACGTGTTGTCGGTTGATATAGCACGCATTATAACCCCGCGCACAAAATAGTTCGTGCCATCGACTAGTGTAACCTTAAGCTAGCCTTTCCCGTTTAGGAGTAATTTGGTGCTATGTCACTGGAACTTTTTCATTGCTCGTTAGTGTATTAGTAAGTAACATAATATCACGCCAGTATTCCCGGAAAGGTTATGCAGAAGTGCACCTAGTTTATCCTTATTTCACCAGTCCCATGTAATAGGGGGCTAGTCTATTGCCTTTAACCGGGCACAAAACCAGACTCTGGTCTGCTACTGAGAAATTCCAGGTGGAAAAACCCAGTAACACTTTGCCAGACCCGAGAATCGAACCCAAGACCTCATGCTTGGCTGTAGCGTGTGTGACCACTGAGCCAACGAGGCAGTCTAGTCCAGTATCAGCTTTGTTGTATTTGAGTTCAAAACTGGAGGAGGTTCTGAATTCGACTGTCTGTATTGACATGGATTTTTTTTATTGTTTAATAATAATTATATTAAATTATAAAAATTAAAATTATTTTATATTAAATTCCATTTATTCATTTTATTTACATATTTTTACATTTTTAAATATTATTCTATAAAAAATAAAATAAAAACACAATTAAAAATACAAAAATAGTAGCCCACCGGTATCGGGAACAGGGTCCAAGCTACCGGTGGTCAGGGCTCCTGAGAGAGGAACCTCCTGACTATACGCGCCGTGTCCAGGAGTACCGCCGAGCTGCCCAACGAGAGCCTCCTCAGATGTCCGTCGAGGCTCTTGGCTATTATACCATTGGCCGTCACGACTATCGGCACAATGACTGCTGTATTCACATCCCACATGTCGACAACCTCGCGAGCCAGATCAAGATACTTTCTTTTCTTATCTCTCTCAGCCTTCACGAGGTTAAATTATATTAAATGGGTATTTATTATTCTTCTTTTCTTTTCTTTCTTTTTCTTTTTTTTATTAAAAATCGTTGCCCACACTAGGAATTTCTTCCTGTATCGTGGGTGCGTTTACAAAAATATAAACTCACATACACAAACACCCAGAGCCGAAACAACTATCTGTAGGTCATACAAATATTTGTTTCGTGCGGGAATCGAACCCGCGACACGCAGCGCAGCAGTCAATCGCTCAACCACTGCGCCAACCGTGCGCATTAACCGTGCGCGTGTGTATTATAGCGTGGATATGGGTCTTAAAACTGTTTGCATGCCGTAGTTAAGTGCTTGTACGCGTACCTACTTTCTGTGCAAATAAAGAACTATTTTATTCCATTCTGTTTATTTTTTGTATGTTTGTTATGTGATTACTGCACGAGTTGTGGACCGATTACGAAAATTATTTTTGGGTATACTCCCGAGGTGGTCACATTGTCTCCAAGTCAGAGTCTGATGATGTTATTCCATGAAAATCGATGGAACTCCTCAAATGTTATAGGCATACATATACCGATTTTGGTATTTTCATCAAAAATGCTATCATTTGCACGGAAAATGTATCATTTTGTGAAGTGGAACCAATGAAGAAGACCACAAATGGCCAATGGAATTCCTTAATGATAAATATGTCACGGGTTACGGGTATAAGGTATCTCGAATAGTTAACCGACTATGATAAAGTAAGTACTTATAAATAATTGGTAGTGATGAAAATGGTACCATCAAACTGACCTGATGATGATGTCGGAAGGTAGGCACTGGAACTCATCAAATCAAAAAAAAAATGGCCTAGTCGTGTTTGGGCTTTTTGGCATTGACATGAGATGTACTTTGGCTATAAATGATTTGCATGGTAATTTGATGTACCTGAAAGAAAAAATAAAAAAAAACCGACTTCCAAAAAAAACACTACTTAGTGAAAAATTACTTTCTTTTCCGAAGTCGGTGTCGAACTTCGGAAAAAAAAGTTATTTTTCGCTTTGTAGTGTTTTTTTGGAAGTCTGTTTATTTTTTTGTTAAAAAGTTTTCAGTTTATTTGAAAGGATTTTATTAAAAAGTTTTCAGTTTATTTGAAAGGATTTTATTAAAATGTTATTCAGTGTGTGATGAAGCTCTTTCCAATGCTTGTGATGGCTTTTTGCATTTTTTACTAACTGACGATGAAAACCGCGGAAAATGTTTTAATTTTTTGGGATGAAACGTGTGTCGTGTCGGTAGGTGGCTGCATGTGTTATAAATTGTTTAAATAAGTAATTAAAGTTATACATATACATTTGTTGCTCGTCTACGATTGCTTGTTTACAAATGCTCACGAACCAATGCTCCCAGTGAGGACGCTCCTTATTTACCAAAATCATTGCCAGGCTTTTGAATTACATATACTTTTGTTCTCTTTATTCTCTATCTCTAAATATAGTAAGCAAGTAAAATTTAAAATTTACAAAACCTCGACACATTTTTATTTCATGCTAATTTTTATTTCACTCCTCCAAAACGACTTGGATGTTTAAAAATATTTTTACACAGAAAAATTGATGGCTGGAATTTCTTCATAACTGAAATAGCATATGTAAATCAAACAATATTTTGCAAACAAAACTGTTTAAAAGGAGGTTCAATATTGATATTTTGGCTCCGAGCGAGCACACGGCCAGTACTGCGTTAACGTTGGGGCGTATATATCGCCTTAAGCAACACTTTTGACCGTCAACAATTTAAATTTAAAAGTAATCATAATTGATTCTACCGTCTATTCGGAAATTTAGCTTGTTATGGAGAAGAAAGGACAAGAAACTCCACACACACTCTTTAAAAAAAAGTGTTTTACAAGTATTTGGTTACATCATTCTTGTTGGAAAAATACATATGTGTGAGAACGATGTAAAAAGATGTGCACGTAAAAGCGTCTAGAGTAAACCAAACAATTAAAAAATACAATAAAAAGGTAAATGAAAACAGGCCGGGGCAGCTAAGTTATAACCAATCCCAACTGATGGCGCCCTTTCACAAACATGACACATGGATCGGCATCACTCAGCTCAACCATCATGAAGGAAACCGAATGATCCAACACACGTGCCACCATCAAAGAGATGTTAGAGAGAGATGACACACTATCAACTGCCAGGGCACACACAAGTCAACGAACGACATTTAGTTACAGTAAATGGTAGATTTACAGTTGGTACGTAGTACTCACATATATGTGCTGTGCAGGTGTATAATACTAAAAGAAATTGAGTTTATACAATACAAATGTATTCATACAGTCTTCAGCAGCACCAACAATACTTCAGAACTTTATCACTTGTTTTTGTGTCCTAGCAGGACTAGCGTTGAGCCAAGCATTTTTATCAGCGATGTAATCCCCCCACTTATAATATGCCTGCCTGCAAATTTCGCCTCAATCAGTTTTAGAATGTGGGGCGGTAGTTTATTGTAACATTTTATACAGCACCCCATAAAAAATGTCGCTACTTGAAATCTCTTTAAAATCAATTGGTTTCTATTTCTAGTAACATAATTATGTCTGTCGCTGTTTTTACTAAAAATATGTGTTTTAATCGCGCCGAAAACTGCTTGCGCGATGCAGAATTTGTTTGACGTCATGTCCTTAAGGAATAGAAAACTTTTATCCAAAAATTATTCAACTTTCACGCGCTCGAAGCCTCTGACCGAAACCGTAATAAAATAAACACCTACGCAGGTGAAAAACGCTACCATCTTCAAAAAAAACTGCCTGTCAACCGAAAGTCTTACTCAAACCTGTTTACTCTGCACCCCTAATTCAAAAAGGATCTCGGAAAACAAAACAAATCATAGTAAAGCACAAGTGGGCTCTATAAAGTAGAAGACGGGCCTACATTGTTTGTTCACACATCAGAGAAGATTGAACGTGTTCCCTTATAAGCCGGGTAGGGTGTTGATCAGGGACTGCATAATGTTGACGGGATTCTTTTTCGTGTTGTTTAAATTTAGGAGCGGATGTGTTACATCACGCGTATTTTCTTCAAAGGGTCAGCTCAGAGATTTACCTACAGTACAAAGAAAATTTACCAATAATGTTGAAATCCCATGTTATAGCGGCCGAACCTGTTGCTATCAAGCGGGCACAATTCTAAATACTAGACTACTTCTGGAAGTGGGAAGTTCCTGATGGGAAAATTTAATGACACTGCTAAAACCCAGGAGTCGAACCCTGGATCAAATTGCCCAGTTATCAGGTTATCCGATTCGGAAATTCTTGTTTCTGTCTTGTCTTGTCTTGTCATCAAAGTTCAGGAGTGGGGGCTAGTGATGTCACTAAGGCAGTATAAACTGTACTAGCGGCGTGACGTCATACGATATTTCGACGCATTATATCGTCGTCAGTTTATATTTACGTGTCAAAAGAAAAAAATACGTGTCCAATATTTTTTATTAATCTACCTGACGGACAAAACAATTTTTTTGTAAACTATTGTATTTCATCATAACCAGCAAGCTCACGTCTTTTTACCCGACTGCTAAAGGAGGTTAATGTGTTTATCAGTCTATGTATGTATGTTTGTTCCTATGTGGCGTTCTAGAGACCAAACGCGTTGGCCGATTTTGATGATTCTTACGTCAATCGATTCGCCTTAACCCTGCGAGTGTCACTGTCTATATTAAAATTGGAAAATAGAAAAATGGCGGCTTTTTGGCCGGAAAATGGCGGCTTTGTGGGGGAATCATTTTTTTTTTCCTAACCTATCGTGTGGGGTATCAAAATAAAGGATTTTAAGAGGCGATTTTAAAAATATATAACACTTATATGTTTAAATGTACCTAATTCTAAAAGAAAAATAACTTAAAAGTTGTAAATAAAAAAATATATTTAAAACAACAAAAAACCCGACTGCATCAAAAGCGAACTAAAAAGACGTAAACAAGAAGAAAATCATGCTGTGCGGTCGGAGAATACATATGCGTGAGCTGGCTGACCAAAACCAGATGTATCCTCCGACTGCACAGCATGATTTTCTTTTTCGCTTTTTAAGCAGTCGGGTTTTTTGCTATTTTGAAATATTTTTTGCCCATGGTGGTAGGCAGAAATTACCGAACGCCACCTGCTACGATTCTTACATACTCGTACACGATATACCTAGACGATACCCACAATTCTTTCCAAATAAATGGTTATAGCTTTCTTAAAATGGTGAATGTATCTAAAAACCACGCTAAAGCACGGTAAAGAATTTAGATATCTTTACCGTGGCTAAAGTTTGAACCGTAACCCCTAATCGTATTGATTGGCTATTTTAAACCAACACTTCTTTTTTCTGGGCGGTCTGTTCATTGAAAAGAAAGCAACACTAATTTTAGTCCGAATGGTAAACAAGCTCACACTTCATTGATGTTTTATTTTGCTAAAATTGCAAAGACCCATTGACTGGAAACAATTGAAAATCAATTTCCATCCCCTTTTACATAGAGTAAAGAAGAGCCTTAGTGGCCACTGCTAGATATGGTATTGTCAAAACTTTCCATTCAAACCAAGCGTGTAATTGAGTGTCACAGTTTACAAGAAATTGACAGTAAGTGACGATTCTGACTAGGGCTAAGAGAGTCGCAACGAAGACGCCCTCACGCCCCAAGCCACCGTAGGAGACGCCCTAGGCATAGGGAGTCGCAAGGCGATACCCGGCCACCGTAGGCGCGGGGTTGCGGACGGCGAGTAACGGGTAGTTCACCGTCCGACAAAGACCAGGCCCGAGTCGACGGCGCGTAGTGCTCCACGCGCGCCTCTAAGTGTGGTCAGCAAAACCGGACGGGGTCCGCTAAGATCGATGCCTGTTTGGATCGCGGACACGGGTGAGTTTTAGTCAGCAAAGTCTGACACGCCGCTTCACCCGGAGCGGGTGAAGTCACTGGACGAATTAAAAAAAATAAAAAAGGCTAATAGAGTCGAAATTTGTGCTTAGCGCATATGCGAGGGCACGAATATTATTTGTAATGGCGCTGACGGCTTCTGGCTACATACTAACATTCACACGAATTGATTTTTAACGCAAAGAAAAAGTAAGCGCGGTTGGTCTATGGACGGTTGATCATCCATCCGTATCAAGATCTTTTCATACCTTGGAAAGCATGTAAAGCACCTGGTCTCGGCTGTATATATAGACTTTGAGTATACATACATAGTTACAGATGAAGCCCAAAATTCTGATAACCAGTCTTAGCAAAGGGTTTTGTGTTACCCAGCTACTGGGTTGTGGCTGCCGGGCGAGCACGGCCTCTGTGATAGGATTGACTTAAGCCACTCACACTAGGCTGTGCTCACCCCGCAGGCAGTCGCTCCATGCAAAATACTCGCTTAGACAGGAAACCGCCAAAATAGCTGGAAAAAAGCTAAGCTGATTTGTTTTTAACCCTCGATGGGAAAAGAGGGGTGTTATAACTTTGACGTGTGTATCTGTCTTTGGCATCATAGGTCCTAAATGGATGAACCGATGATGATTTAATTTTTTTTTGTCTGAAAGGTGACTTTATCGGGAGTGTTTTTGACAAAAATCTGTTAAGCCGTTCAAAAATTATGCGTATTTTACTCTTTGATTTGGGCTATTTGCGCAAGATATCGTGTTATTCAACGGATTGTCGATCGAAGCGAAGCGTGTACTAGATAAATTATGTAGAACATAAATTATGTAGAAGTATTTGGGTCGGGGTTTTCTATTATTTTTATTTTTCTGTGATAGGAAGTATAATAAATAGGATGAAGTTTCTAATCGCGGCGATTCCTTGCTCTGTGCCCTTTTTCAATACCCCAGGAAGGTCAAGAGTCAAGGGTAATTCACAGTCAAAACCACAGGCCCAAAACTTAGCCAATCTTCTGGGGCATTGAAGATTTGTGACGTGCCCTTGGAGGCCTAGGGCTCCATTGAGTCCATAATCGATATATCTATTAGTTTGTCGGTAGAACCTGTGAAAGGATTTTGTGGCTATCGACTTATTTGCTTTGAAATTTATGAAAAGGGAAAAACTTTATTTAGTTACAAATTGGTTTTCTGTTTGAGTGTTTACTGTCCTGCTTATTATAAGTATGAAAGTCTCTATATATGATAATAAATTACGCTTCAACGGGTAAACGAATTTGGATAAAACTTGGTACACGTGCGGGCAATGACCTAAGTTAGCACAGCCCCTTAGCCAAGTAATAAACGTTTCGTATCGAATCTCTTTCTACAATCGTTAACGCCTTCAATTTGTGTGGTCTGACCACGTGACTTAACGTTCAGATGTATAAGAAAGAAAAGAAAGAAGAAAGAAAGAAAATTTATTTATTTGCCACAAGCCACCAGAGCACACAATATAAAAAAAAAGAAAAACAAAAAGAAAACTTAAAACTAACACGGTAACAACAGTAAAAAAGAGAAAAAACAATATAAATATGAAATTGTGTGTCCCACGGCTGCGCCAAATAGGACCAGTTCAGCAAAATGTCGCGCAACTAGTGCCCGACGCTGGTTTTCAACTGGACCTGTGACTGTGACTGTCATTTCCATACATTGATCCGTTTTCTACTAGCGTTATTGATTGTAAATTGTCAACTTGCTTACTGGTGGGTGACCATAAGCTCTTAGAGTAAGGTTATTTTGAGATCGCGTAAGTGACAGATGTATACAAGTCATATACATCTGTCCCTTACACGCACTCAAAATAACCTTACTCTAAGACCTTGTCACCACCCTGGTGCAAGGTTTTTTTATCATCCTGGAAATACGTTCCCTTCTCAAGTGGTTGTCACGGGCAGAAGTAGTATTCAAAAAAAGATTCAATAAAACACTGTGGTACAACGAGTGATATGTATTTCTATTAAGTAGATAATTATCCTTTAATTAAAAATTCCATTTAGATAGTAGAAATAAATTTGAAATTACTTTAGAATTTGTAACTCAAATGGTGAGCGTCTTGGGCTTCCGGGGTTATTAAATGTTAATGATAGCATGTATGTTATAAAGTAATATCGAATAATTATACAATTGACAGGGTTAATTTTTATGGCGGAAAGGTTTAATTACAATGTTCGTAATTGATACTCATTAAATGAAAAAAACAATTGTCAGTAAGAAGTCTGAAAGAGACACCAGTGTTCGAGAAGTTGTGCGTTTTTGGTATCAACCTCTTGTTTTTATAATTTTTCGACACCGGTTTCCACACAGGGGCTAAGTACTAAGGCTAGGCTAAGTACTGGTTTTCCACCCGCCTTCAGGAGTTCGGCCTTAATGCCGTCATCACCCGGTCCCTTGTTGTTCTTAAGTTGTTTTAGAGCTATCCTGATCTCATACAAGCTGACGTCCGGATGTGTGATGTCTTTGGTGCCGGGTCAAACTAGCTCTAGGGTCATTCGCTAGATTCGCGACGGGTTTACTGGTTGACGTGTACAACTGCCCATAGATCATCTCGATCTCCCTCAGAAGCTCCGGTTTGGTGTCTGAAGACCGATGATGGTCCTGCCATCATCGGCCTTCAGATTCGTGAGCTGGGTCTGCCCAATAGACAGATCTCTTGCAAAGACCTTGGACCCTTGTTCCGCTCAATCACGTCTTTAATACTTTATTTTAATACATTACGTATTAAAGCGGCGGAGGTCTCTTTTCAGAGACTTTGAGATCCGTTTATTTAGCTGCTGTTCACAGTCTACACAGTAAATTTAGCTGTGTGTTTGAATATTGTGTAGTTCCAACAATATTACATAAATACGTGTCGAATTGAATACCTCCTTTTTTTGAAGTCGGTAAAAACAACCCAATCTAAACCCCAAGTCATCGGGTAAGTTGCAGTGCACTGAATTGCCAATCGCCCTGAATATACCCATGATTTTAGTCCGTAAACCTATTTTGTAAAAGCATCCATGAGGGTAAATCTCAGGCTCTTCTAAGGTTAAAAAACAAATGACAAGCGCCACACAATTTTCATAGGATGTAAGCTTATTGCAGAGACGATCTCCTTTTTATATAAAAACGTTGCACAAATGGGAAAAAAAACCTTGTAGTGGCACACTTTAGAAGTTTCTTTATTTTATGCCTTTGTAGTGAGTTAATTCGCTGTGTTTTCTAGAGAAGATATAACCTATCTTTTTATCCGACTGCGCGACAGCAAAGACAGGGTAATGTTTTTTTTCGTAGCCGCTCATTACAATTTGTGCCTGGTTGAAGGCAATAGCACAGATAATATAATACTGGCAAACAGATGCCTCATCCCAAAAAAATAAACCGTGCCGACGAAACTAGTGTTTTTCGTCTGTCAAAAGTCAAATATATTTATTTCAACTAGGCCAATAAGCGGCACTTTTGAACGTCAAACATTAAATCTAAATTAAAAATGTACAAGTAATAAAAATTGACTCTACCGTGCATTCGGAAAGTAGCTTGTTATAGAGAAGAACGCACAAGAAACTCCATACTTACTCTTTTTAAAAAGAAAATATGTTTTACAATGTTTACTTATGTACATACATTAATAAATTCATATATGTGAGGACGATGCACCCAAAAATAGCACTACACACTATACTACGTACAGGTATAAAGTAATAAAAGCACTAACAGGTAAATTCATTAATTTGATAAATAGGAACATGGTTCTCAAATTTGGTTTTGGTTTGTCTGATTAAGATGATTATGTTTTATAAGTACTTCGATCGCGTTTGGTTCCGCGCCACGGCTATATATGGTGTAAGCATCTATAGCCGTGACGCCACGCCATCTATTGAATAAATTTTAAATGGTCCGTTCAAATAATCTTTGAAATGTGAATTAAGAGCCAATATTCCATAATTTTGTGCTTTGAGTTGATTAAAAAAGCACGTACAATTTTTATGATCAATTCTAGAAAATTTTAATTTTACACACCATTCAATAACAATTCGATGCATATCGCACCATCTAGTGACATTTATTCAAACCAAATTTATCTTTTTAGCGCTGGGACTGGGACTTTCCGTGGTAACAGGCTCGCCCCCACTACACGCATAAACATACATACACTCACGACTTTTTTCCATGGAGGAAGGCAGAATTTACAGAATGCCACCTGCTATGATCTTTCCACACTAATTTTGCCCCTTATTCGAATTAAATGACCAAATGTGGGTGTGCAAATTCCCCCCTGTCTAACCCTGATTGAATTACTGCCGTGATATTACAAAAGTACCAAGTTTTTTGACTCACATTTATTTTAATCGTGATATCACAAGGATGTACCAAAACGTGTTTAAAATAACATTTATCAGTAGTGGAACGTGTTCGGGATGGCAAGCATGGGGGACCCAGGGGATCTGTTACACCTAATCACTTGTGAACCCGTTTTCATCCCCCTCATCCCCTGGTCGAGTGGGATGAATTTTGACAAGAGCTTTCTAATGTTTTTTGTTTGGTGGTGAAATAATGTTATTTTATTTGTAAGCCCGAGGGTCTAAAAAAACCGGCCAAGTGCGAGTTGGACTTGCGCACGAAGGGTTCCGTACCATAATTGCAAAACGAAAAAAGATCACGTTTGTTGTATGGGAGCCCGACTAAAATATTTAGTTTTTTCTGTTTTTAGTATTTGTTGTTATAGCGGCAACAGAAATACATCATCTGTGAAAATTTCAACTGTCTTGCTATCACGGTTCATGAGATACAGCCTGGTGACAGATAGACAGACAGCCAGACAGACGGACCGCGAAGTCTCAGTAATAGGGTCCCGTTTTTACCCTTTGGGTACGGAACCCTAAAAACGGCATTCTATCAAGAGTGAAGTCTTTCTCCGGGTAGGAGTAGTATTTGTAAATCTGCTTTGTTAATTTTGTAGGTAAGCGTTCTAAATGTAGGCTTTCATTATAACTGATTTAAACAGCATTCACCTTATAAAATCACCTGCATGTCGTTTCAAAACTTCATAAATTGAGGTTAATATAGCTTTTATATTCGGCAGTGGGTGGAACAAGGCTGACAATGATGAAGTATTTACTTATGGGAAAATATTATGGAGTGTGTGATTTTTACCTCACTAAACCCACCCGGTGATCACCATCAGCACGAAGAAGCTAAGTGGAGTTTCATGTGCATTCTTCTCCATAACATGCTACTTTTCCGAATGCACGGTAGAATTAATTTTTATTACATGTAAATTTTAAATGTTTTAACGTTCAAAAGTGCCGCATAATGGCCTAGTTGAAATAAATACATTTGACTTTGACAAAAAAAATGTTATTAAAAAAATCAAAAAACCCGACTGCTTAAAAAGCAAACTAAAAAGACGTAAACAAGAAGAAAATCATGCTGTGCAGTCGGAGGATACATATTCGCGAGCTGGCGGATCAAAACCAGATGTATCCTCCGACTGCACAGCATGATTTTCTTCTTGTTTACGTCTTTTTAGTTTGCTTTTTAAGCAGTCGGGTTTTTTGATTTTTTTAATAACATTTTTTATTTACAACTTTTTAGTTATATTTATATTTTTGAAATCGCCTCTTAAAATCCTTTATTTTGATACCCCACACGATGGGTTCGGAAGATAAAAAAGAAAATCCCCACAAAATGGCGCCCAAAATCCGCCATTTTTGTTTCTTCCAATTTTTATGTAGCCAGTGACACTCGCAGGATTAAGACGAATCGATTGACGTAAGAATCATCAAAATCGGCCAACGCGTTTGGTCTCTAGAACGCCACATAGGAACAAAAATACATACATACATACATACATAGACTGATAAACACATTACCCTCCTTCGGCAGTCGGGTAAAAAGGGCTCCGTAACCTCTTAAAAAAACACCCCAGGTAGGATTAGGATACCTAGTTTAGATCTGGCCCCATAAAGATTCAAATCAAAACGGAAAAATCTACCATTTTACTACTCAAAGATAAAGATTGGCATTTTAGATCGCTATCTACATTAACCCGACGAACCTTTAAAATTAATAAAAACATTAGAAACGGAAAACAAACTAAGAAAACCGTTAATTCGTCCGATTCGGTCTGCAATAAATATCGCTTAGAGCTAAAAAAAACTTCACTTGCATATTAATTAGTTTAAAAAGCTTTTCTTTGATTTAAATTTTATGTTTTTTGTTAGGCAGTAAACAAAACGTTGAATAGCTATTAACTTTGGTTGAGGACATACGGGTTGTATAGTCGGCAAGCAGTCATAAAAAAATAACAGAAGGTTGAAGGCTCAAACACACAGTTGTAATACGACAATGCGACAGCCTTGCGACTACTAATCTCCATATAAGTCAATCTAAAACTGTTTTAAAGATAGAACAACTTCTATGAAAACGCATTGCCGCATTGTGGCAACGCACCTGAAGGAGCCATTCTTCATTCAGTCGGGAAGAGATTGGCTGGATGTGATAAGCCGTTTGCGTCTACGCCACACTGTCATTTGGAGTTTTTTGTGACAATTTTAACCATCATATTGTAGCACTTTATATACTTTATATTCTAATACATTATATATATTTTTTTTATTACTTTATATTATCTATTTTACATATATATCTTTATTTTTTAATTTATAAGTTAAAGCACATATTCACATTATGAAATTATTTTAAGTATCTATTTTATTTACCCACGTCCGTGTGTCACTAGCGGGGTGCCAACTGAAAATCAGCGCTGGGTGTCTGACGCCCAGCAATTGCTTAGTTGGTAACCCTTTCGGTACGGGCACGCCCGGCGCAATAATTTTTTAAACTTGTTTGTACTTTTTTTACTATTCTTGACTGTTACTTTGTGATTGTTGTTGTTGTGTTGTGTCTATGTCGAATAAATGTTTTCTATTCTATTCTATTCATCATTATAGAATATATGTGCCTTATTACAAAAAGTGGTTTAACCAAAACCCAGGTTTAAACGGGTCAGTGCCCACTCCACCCGATTAGACTCAACCCGAAGAATAATACCAGAAGTTTTACTACCATTGGTACAGTCAGGCAAAGTGTTATTTAGTTCTAAATAACTTATTAATTTATTATGCATAGAATATTTTGTTATGATACTTAATTTATCCTGGTAGTAAGAGATTTCATTTAAAAAAAAATGACTGCTTTATAAAGATGGTATATATAGCGAGGTAGAGGTTACCTCGCTTAAACCGGTTTTCTGGAAACAATAGACGAAGCGGCTCATAATTATCTATTGTTCGAACTTTTTTTTGCAAAAATGCAATTATGTAGGGTGCCGGTATGATAAGAAAGTAAAGTATGTATGGTTAGTTTGTCATTCACAATGTCAGGTGAAGGGCCTTCTCAGGGCAGAGTGCGTAAACATTATGAATTAATTTCCAATCAACGTGGCCAAAGTTTATTACACGTCGGTCATGTATACCGACAAACACCTAAAAACTTAAATCTTTTAATTGTGTTGTTCCTACCTAGTACTGTATTCTTTAAGATACCTAATGTTTATTTTTTAAAGATAATTTAGTAAATCATATTTTTTTAATGTTTTAGAACCTACTTGTGAACCTAATAATTATAATCACTTATCTAATAATACCACCGTGCCATTAGCTATATGATTGTAATGATAATTAACAATAATCTACTAAGTACAAAGCGTATACTATATTAAAAAGCATAAGTATTTACTTGTTTAATTATTCATCTATTTATCCAAACATTATTTAAATTTTGTATTCTCTGTGGTGCAAGCGTTAAATCGACACTTTTCTGCCTGACTCTACATCGACGTTTTTACGCATAAAAAAACAGAACTTTGCAGGTATTATTCTTCGGGTTGAGTCTAATCGGGTTGAGTGGGCACTGGCCTGTTTAAACCTTGTTTTCACCATACATTATAGAGGTTTAGACCTGGGTTTGTAATAAAACTGCTTTTTGTAATACGAGTGTATAAATCTACTGTTGAAGCTTGGGTTCAAAAATAAAAGTGGTGCCGTCTTATTATAGCTACTTTTTAACAATTGTTACTTTACCTACCTATCACATCACATCATCAGCCTATTAATGTTCCCACTGCTGGGACACAGGCCTCCTCTCTGTGAGAGGGGGCCTACACTATGTATGTTTACAAATAAATTATATTATCAGAATCATTCTGATTCTTATTCCAGAGCAAGGCTTGCCCTTATTGGAACTTCTGTACAGATTTTTTTGTTCACAAACTCAATAAATTACACACAATTGCGATAAAAAGCATCGCAAATTGTATTAAGGATGTTTGTTTTCCATGTAAAATATCAAAGGATGAATAAAATGACAAAGTGGAAAGGTTAATTTTGTCTTATTTTCCCGTAAGCGAGGTTTTAGTAGTCTTGGGTACCGTTTATTGGAAAGACAAGGAAAAGCCTGAATGGATTATGAGGTCAAAAGAACAATTTAAGGGTTTTCTGTGGCGGTTTGGCTATTTTTTACCCGACTGCCGAAGGAGGGTAATGTGTTTATCAGTCTATGTCGCGAAAATCTAAATTTGCTTGTATCTTTTCATCGTCTTGACTCAGGAACTTGATTTTTATACGCCTATTAAGGACTATAAACCTCAGTATCTGGTATAAATTTCAACTTGCTAGGTCCACCTGTTCCTGAGAAAATCGGTGGTGACACACGGACAGGCGGACAAGAATGTGATCTTATAAGGGTTCCTTTTTTTACCTTTTGAGGTACAAAGTTTAAAAATTAAAAGTAAAGTATCCGCTTAGTATGGTAATCCATGTCATGTTCTACCTTTGTTACCCGACTGCCGAAGGAGGGTGATGTGTTTATCAGTTTATGTATGTATGTTTGTTCCTATGTGGCGTTCTAGAGACCAAACGCGTTGGCCGTTTTTGATGGTTCTTACGTCAATCGATTCCTCTTAACCCTGCGAGTGTCACTGGCTACATCATAATTGGAAAATTGAAAATTGGCGGATTTTGGGCGCCATATTGTGTGGCCCAAATTTTTTTCGGAGTATACATCTGGTTTTGGTCAGCCAGCTCGCGAACATGTATCCTGCGACTGCACAGCATGATTTTGTTCTTGTTTATATCTTTTTAGTTCGCTTTTTAATTAAGCAGTCGGGTCTTTTGATTTTTTTAATTAACTTTTTTTATTATTATTAATAGGGTCGAGTTTAACCAATATTTCACCTGATGGTAAGCGATGACATGGTCAACGGTGGAGCCCGCATATTGGATCGGCTTAAGTTAGATATAGCCTTGAATTTGGATTGGATTATATACCTAGGACAAAGTAGTAAGTAGGTATGTGTAGTCCTCCATGGTCCAAACTATTACAGATGACAAAGAAAAGAAAGAAAGAAAGAAAATATATTTATTTGGCACAGACTAAAAGACACAACATAATATTATACATCGGATAAAATACAAATAAGATAAAAATATATTAAAGTCTGACGTAAGAAATTAGCAGGCAAGTATGCCTCACGGCTGCGCCATAAAGGCCCAGTTCAGCAAAAATGCCAGACAACTAGTGCCTGACGCTGGTTTTCAACAGGACCTGATGTGTGAGGTGACGGACGTAAATCAGTTTTATACTGCAAAGTGACGTGTGTATGTATATGACAGATAGATAGAATAATTACTTTCAGTTTTATAATATTAGAATTAGTATGGATCCCGGCTCAACAGCTCAACGGTAGACCTTGACACAGATTTCGTAATCCGTACTACCGTGCCAAATTTTTAACCCGATAGAACGTCCTAAAATCAACTCCAAGACATGTGACATCCACCAACCTGAACTAGGCCGGCGTGGTGTATGACGGCCGCCCACTCCCTCTCGCAGAGCCTGCGTCCCCCTGTGTGTTCGTTATTTCTTCACGCTCAAACGGCTAGACGGATTTGGATAAAATTTGGATTTGGGATACTTTTTCTCCCGGTAGTATGTTTCCGTGGGCAATTCCCGACATCCACGCGGGCGAAGCCGCTGACTAGTATTATAAATGCGAAAGTTTGGATGCAAATTTGTTACTGTATTACGCCAGAACGGCTGAACGGATCTGGATTAAATTTGGCACGGACATAGTTTATGGTCCGGAAGAGCACATGGACGTTCCAAATCCTTTCACAATATAATGCTTGTGATGGCTCACATCATAAAGGCACCGAGATAGATTCGCCAGCCATTGGTATATAATTGACGTGTCCTAGAAACAAAAATCTTTATTAATCAGATAACCATCAACCTGCTCTTGGTATAACAAAAAACATTTAGCCGACAAAGACACAACAGAACACAAAGACAACAGTGAAGAACAGTAAAACAGTACAAATAAGGTTCAAGAATTGGTGTCCATACCGAAAGGGTTACCAACTCAACATTTTTGCTGCACATGTCTTACACCCAGCGCTGATTTACAGTTCTCACAGCAGCACATAGAGAAGAGGCCGAGGCCCCAGCAGTGCGAACGACAGGCTGTACATACTTACACTTGCCACCGTATAATTCGACTATAGTTAAATATCTACATTACTGCACAGAAGTACATCTCTGCCTATCCCCTATAAGCAATAGAACACATACCTATTTTAACAAGGCCAGCCGAAGCATGAATTCATGGATCCAACACAATGCCATCGAATCAATAGGATATCCGGCTATTCCATTTCGCAAACGGTCCAGACGCTTGAAATTTAATATTTAAATTATCCAGTTTCTTCTTTCAGTTCCGTTCAAATAGGAAATTAAGATTTTTCTAAGGCATACTTAGAAGATAAGTAAAATGGATCTTAGAACAGTTCTATTCAAATTTTAATCGTATGTTAAGGTTGCACTAGTCGATCATTCTTCCATACAAACGTAGTCTAGCGTTTACTCCACTGTTTGACAATGTACGTTCAAAATAAAAAATTATATCATTTTTCTCATCATTATCTAGCCCTATATAGAAAAAAAAAGTAAAAAAAGAATTATATGAAAGTTATGAGCGCCAAAGTGCCATTTTTTTTAATTGTTGTACATTTTATACAGGGTCATGTCGAACACAAAAACAAAACAACACGGTGGCGGCCAAAGTCCATAGTCTGCGCAGGCCTTTATGCTATCGCCTCTCTCATAGATACATCGATGGCCTAGAGAGTGGTGAGGGCCGCGGGATTCTGCTATATGTGAGAAGCACAAGACCTTTCGATACTCTGTATGGCGTCGCTTGGGAGGCCTATCGCCAGCAGTGGACGTCTTTCTTCTAAATTCACGGTTAATATCAATCCACTTAAAATAAATCCTGCATGAAAATATTGGTATGTCTTTGGCAAAAGCACGTAGAATATATCAATAGTTCTTAGGATACATAACATAAAACTAAGTGAACAAGATTTTACGCTGCTTTAGTCTTTCCAGAGGTTCTGGACTAGTGGCATTTGATGTCAGGATTGATCACGTGCTTTTTCGATATCTTGTCCCAATCAATAGGATGCCCCTAACTATAGGGTAGTTGACAAAAAATATATATTTAGTCCGTCAGTTAGATAACCTAAAAATATTGGACACGTTTATTTCTTTTGCCACGTAAACAAAAAAATACGACGATACAGTGCGTTGAAATATCGTGTGACGTCACGGTGTGCTACACTTTATACTGACAAAGTGACGTCACAAGCGCCCACTCCTGAATTTTGATGCGCTTTATCTTTGTCAGTTTTTAGGGTACCGTAGTCAAATGGCAAAAAAACTGAACCCTTATGGATTCATCATGTCTGTCCTTCTGTCTGTCCGTCCATATGTCACAGCCAATTTTTCCGAAACTATAAGAACTATGCTGTTGAAACTTGGTAAGTAGATGTATCAAAATTCATACTTCTTTTGTTCATTTCCACAAATTACCAACAGGTAATAATGTTCTCTTCGTTTCAAACAAATTTTATACAATTTTGCTTTCAAAATCAGCTTCAAAGAAACAAAAAGTTTACGTGAATTTAATGTAACAAATCTGGCAAATAAGGCGGATTCATTACTTAGGTAGTACAACTTTATTACGTTTAAATGTATTGTTGTCTGTCTGTTGTAGGTTGTACTTTTTATTAGTGCTTTCTTTGCAATAGAATTGTGAGGTTGAAGAACTCATCAAAAGGCTCCTTATTATTGAAAGTAATATGACTTAGGGCCTCGTTTTTGTGTAATCTTACATCTTAATTAGACTTACCTACTTTACTTAATGGTATACTTCAGATTTTAAGGTTTCTTAGCTTAGAAATGGATCACATTCAATTCTTTCTTTTATCATAGCACATCAGCGGTATCTTTGACAAATCAGTTGTTGCTCCCAAGTTGAGTCGTCACAGACATTTATTTTTTTATTTATTTTTTATTTATCTATAGGCTCGCGTTTGACCACTACCTCGCCTGATGGTAAGCGATGATGTGGTCGACGGTGAAGCACGCTTGCCTAGAAGTAACCTATTCACTCTTGACATAAATCTAACTAGATGACGCAAGTCCCTCTATCTGTATCAAAACAAAGCGTGCCACTTTTTCATACACAATTTAATAGTACATTATGGTACAAGTGTGTAATGTAGGTGATTACCGCTGAGGCGCCGTTGAGACCCGAGCCGTTAGGTGAGGGTCTTTAGAGAGCCGAGGACGGTAATCATCAATACACACGTGTATCATACGACGTTTTTCAACACACTTGTGAAGAAAATAATACTAAAAAATCATTTTCTACAGTGAAAACGAGTTGTTAAAAATTTTTCGCAATGGCGCGAAAAAATAATCAGGTTTCCTATGCGCGCGCATCTAACAATGGCGATCGGCCATAGACTATAAGAATGGGGTTTCTTTTTTTTTTGGCTTTTTGCGGATAGCGTTCTAACCACGTACAAAATGGAAAATTTCAAGTTTTCTTTATTACAGAGAAAACAAAAGTTATATTTGCGTGAAAGTTTTATATATTAAACACGTACAAGTTGAAATTATCTATTTAAATACGAAGTTGCATGAAATGAGCAAGCACAATAGGTACATTCATCTATTTGTATTTACTATTGAGCACGATCTTTTTTGCATCGAAACTTTTTTAAGAACAAAGCAACTCAACCAAGTAAATAAAAAAAAAATCTCTCACTTGTGAATAATAGCAATGAAAAAGTCACAGTTTGATAACAGGTGTCATTATGTGCCTAATTGCGGTGAAATTAGAGCCACTTTATGAGCAAGTGTGTTGAAAAAATAAATTTACTTACCAATGAAATAAAATATGTTCAATGCTTCGACCAACTTTTTCTATACAGTCTTTACAGCTCAATATGGCATAAAGAGGCATTTTTCTAGATTTCGGTGGATTTCTGGTGCCGATAATGCTAAATGAAAAGATCAAATTACGATCATTGATCGTAAATTTACTCCGTTTTATTGATACGACGAAGTACACAAAATCGCGTCATCTAAACTCCATTAGAAATAACATTAGACATGTTTCCAAATCTTTTTACAGTCCGTTCAACCGATTTTGAGTTCTATCCCGTGCACATAAGGATGACATAAAAAGCATAAATCTGTTACCAAAACCAACTGTTTACTACAGCTACCATTTGTCGTATCACCAACGCAATAGAAGTCAAAATCGGTTGAACGGACTGTAAAATGGGCTAATTTAAACGTCTAATGTTATCGCAAATGGAGTATAGTTAGATTTATATCTGTGATTATCATTGTATATGTGAAGCAAAAGAATCAGAAGTATATTCGTGGGATGAAAAGTGTTAGGATTTGGTAAAATGTTATGGGATTTTTTTTAAAGATGGCTAGGCTACTAGATATCGAACGTAAACATTTCAAAAGTGTGTACGGGAATCCTGTAGATTCTACCTACCCCTATAGACAAAATGCATGAGTTTATGTCTATTTTTTATATGTATGGCTAGAAAGCAGGTGAATACTGAGCAGACTGTTAGCTATGTAGGATCTACATATATTATATTGTAGGAATGGAAGAAAACCCTCCCACACAATTCCCTCTCCCAGAGAGAAGGCCTGTGTCCCAGCAGTGGGAAACAGGCTGATGACGATGATGATGGAAGAAAACGACGCATTACTTCGATCCCAAATAAATTAGGATATGACCTGACCTGAGACCGGGCTACCATAAGCTCTTAGGGTAAGCTTATTTCGAATGTGCGTAAGGGATAGATGTAAAGGGTATTTCAACAAGGACGGGTCGATGTTAAAATTGAATAAAACAAGATGTGTGTGAGATATTAACGAAATTTATTTTTTATTTAAAAGGCCCATTTATGCCATTATGGATGGAATATGACATCGTTCAAATGTCCGCCGCGGCTTCGTATGGTGGCACGAATCCGAGAGGTCCAATTTTTTATGACTCTGCTGCATAGATCCGGCTGAATCCGAGCGATGGCCTGCGTTATGTTGGCTTTCAGGGCAACGGTGGAATGTGGTATATTGGCATAGACCTGCGACTTCAGAAAACCCCACAAGAAAAAGAGAACTCAAGAGATAACTCTACCCTCAAACCGTTCATGCAGAATGTCGATTGTGTCGTTCGCTGTGTGGCAAGTAGCGCCATCTTGCTGGAACCACATGTCGTTCACGTCCATATTGTTCAATTCAAGCCAAAAGAAATTGTTTATCATTGATCTGTAGCGCTCGCTCGATCTATGCAGCAGAGTCATTAAAAATTGGACCTCTCGGATTCGTGCCACCATACGAAGCCGCGGCGGACATTTGAACGATGTCATATTCCACCCATAATGGCATAAATGGGCCTTTTAAATAAAAAATAAATTTCGTTAATATCTCACACACATCTTGTTTTATTCAATTTTAACATCGACCCGTCCTTGTTGAAATACCCTTTATATGACTTATATAAACCTGTCCCATTTTCCCAGTCGCACCATGATAGTTTTGACACGTCATGGTACGTGGGCAGAAAGATAATGATTTGATTCCCAAATCAGTGATATAAAACAATAACCTACAACAATTCAAAGGATTACCTCGCCAAAATTAAATTAGAACCGAAACAAATCCTCATATCTGCATGTGGGATCATAACTACCAATTAAATTGGCTCGCTGGCCATTTTGTCCAGCCGTGTGTATCGGGCGTAAAACTCGTAAACAGTTAACAATATGGCGGCCACCAATTATATCGAAATATTGTTCCCACTAGGTTAATTTCATAAAGTATGTCGGATTATTTCAACTTTGCCGGCTTAATAATTAGTATGGATTGTGTTTTTACATGTTAATTTAGTATGGTGTGTTTTTGTTTTAATTGGGCATTTGTGTACTGGAAATTAGTCCTACGTAATTTTAGACAGAAATCGCCAACTCGCTCTGAGCAAGTAAGTCATGGTTGTTAATCCTCGTGCCTTTTCTGTGTGCGTATACCTTAGGAGTGGAATTCCCTGCCGAAGTCTGTGTTTTCAGATAGCTACAACCTGGAGGTTTTAAGTCACGAGTGAATATTGAATAGGTTGCTTCTAGGCAAGGGTGCTTCACCGTCGCCCTCATCATCGCATACCATCAGGTGAGATCATGGCTAACGCGATGAGATGAATAATAAAAAAAAATCAGAAGAGGATTTTATTCTGCATTCGAACAGTTACAGTTTGTTATTATTATGTAATGTACCTACCTATGTGGAAATAAAACTGTGTGATTTCTCCGAAATAAAATATAAAATAAAACAAAACGTTCTGGGATTCGTGGGATATGAGAAGCAAAGGACAAACTGCTCTGGAAACATTTTGAAATTCAAAAATCATCATCATCATATCAGCCAAAAGACGTGTGTCTCGCAGCGAATCCCCGCAACCTTCACCAGGTCATCGGTCCACCTGGTGGGAGGCCTTCCAACGCAACGTCTTCCAGTTCGCGGTCGCCACTCCAGAACCTTTCTGCCCCATCGGCCATCCGTTCTGCGAGCAATGTGCCCTGCCCACTGCCACTTAAGTTTAGCAATTCTTCGGACTATGTCGGTAACCCTGGTTCTCTCTCTAAATTCAAAAATGTGGAAGTGCAAATTAGCAATGATCGTCAGTTTTAAAAACAAATGAGTTCACATTCGAATTTTTTTGAGTTGGCTGAACAAACAAATGAACTTTATTGGGGTATTTTATTTTAATCCTGCCATATTTTATAGTACCTAATACTAGCTTTTTGCCGTGATTTCGCTCACGTGGTTTATCTCATACCGTGCAATTTCTAGAATAAAAAGTCTACGAAACTCAGCTATAGTGATGAGCTGTATATAAGTGAAAGAATTTTTGTAATTTCTGTACTTTTAGATATCACCTTATACAATAAGAACACATACAATTATACATATGAATAAGTAATTTTACAATGTGTAAGCTTTTCCTGCGGCTTCGCTCGCATGGTATATCCCAACGGAACCGCGTATTTTCAACTGACTTCAAAAAAAAGGGGGTTCTCAATTCGGCTGTATGTTTTTGTATTTTTGTTACGCGATTACTCCGGCAATCATGAACCAATTTTGATGATTCTTTTTTCATTTGAAAGCTGGTGCTTCTCGTGTGATCCAATTAGATCAAGATCTGGCAAGTAGTTTTTTAGGTTATCCTTAATAATTCGTATTTTCATGGTAATATAAGGTACCAAAATGAAAAAGTGAAAAAAAAAACAATATTGAAAAAAAAAAAAAATATAAGTCAAAAATGAAAATAATATAGGTACCAAAGACAGAGACTTCCAAAAAGAAAGGTATTTTCGATTTGTAGTGGTTTGTTTTGGAAGCCAGTATTTTTTTTTTGTTAAAAAGTTTTTTTGAGACTAAATTACGATCCTACGGCACTCACCCATAAGGTAGCTATCTGAAAAGAAAGAAATTTCATAACCGGCTGTCCTTCTAGAGATCTTTATCAAAACAAACAAACAGTTTACCCTTTTTTATAATATCATTTTAGAAGGTTAGATGATCATTCACTTCTGTAACGATTTCCTGCACCTCAACTATTACACTATTCCTAACTTATCAAATCACGGTTATGGTAGGTAACTGCAAATTACTTCACTCAATCCCTAAGTCGGGTAGTGCAATTGTGTGTTTATCTCCGGGGTCGAATTGTCCCACACAAGCAGATAGCTATAGACTTAAACCCTTTTACATGGCTAGGAATACCGCCATGGGCGAATCGCGTGTGTTTAACAACACAACCCATAAACATACACCTTTGTAAAATCATGCATTTACTGTGTCATACCCTTTGGGATAATATTTTTGTTGCTGCGGTCAAAAAGCTTAAGGGTGCTTTTCTACTTGAGATGAATGAGGAAGCTTGGTGGTGCAAGGATGTGTATGCGCTATAAATGTATTTAGAACAAAAGAAAAGAATGTGAAATCCGACACGCATGTCTTTTAAATGTGTCTTTAACAACTACCCACACTGGCAAAATTAGCGGCATGAAATAAAAAAATTGCTTTTCTTAATACGATTTAATTTTTAAAACCTATATTAAGACAGGTTACCACACAAATTAAGATTAGACTAGCTGTGCCCGCGGCTTCGCTCCCGTCAACTGCTTACCTATCCTGCCCCTTTCGCGGCGAATTTTAACACCGCCATTCAGAAAATTATGTCAAATGAACAACGCCATCTATCGAATATGGAGTTCAACTGTTCGAGTATCTGAAGGGCGTGTGTTGTGATATTTTACTTCTTGAACTTTAAATTCATCTAACCTTTGTTAGAGTAAATCTATTGCAACGAAACAAAAACTAAGTAATACTTCAAGTTACGCATATTTTTTTATGTATAAAAGTTATCCACATTGGTTTCGTACAATTTACGTGATGCGTACAAAACTATTGAGACAAAAACTCCAAAAATTATGGAAATGGGTTCTGTTGGTTATCCTTTAACAACCTCGCTATTTTTTTAGGAAATATTTTCGATGTACAAAAACCAGTTTTTTACAGACATGAATTGATGATGTCATTTAGTTAAGATTAAATTTTTGCGCAAACTGTCTATGCATGCAAGATAGAGAGTGAGCGAGCACAGCTGGAAAAAGTCCGATAGAACGGACTCTTTTTAGCTGTGCGCACACATTTTCCTCGCTCGCGTCTCTTCCACACATCTCTCGCATTTATTTTTCTCATCTAGTCCTTTTTCACCAAATGAGGTGATTTCATTGGTCGATTTTATCCTCGCGTACTATCTAGGTACCTCGCAGATTTCGCTGGTGAAAAAGCGCGCTAAAAGGGTTTGCAGACTTAAAGCTAAGCTAAATAAGTTTAAGCATAATTTAATAATAATAGTTCTCCAGACCGAACTTCAGCTACGGTGGCCAATCTCATTGGAGACTAACCATTGACGGGCACGGGGTCTCATTGCTAAAAAAGAAAACTTGGTTCAAATAAATCTCACTAGATGGCGCGACATGTACACACAATTCAATTCACACAAAAAGAATTGTGTGTAAAATTAACATTTTCTGGAATTGAACATACAAATTGTATGTTCTTGTTTAATCAAATCTCCTAAGTAAAAAATTATGGAATATTGGGCTCTTTATTCACATTTCAAAGATTATTTGAACGGATCATTTAAAATTGATGCCAATAGGTGGCACATTTTTAAATTTCTGAGGCATTCCACTCGATTGTTAAAATTTGCATTGCAACACATTTTAGTGCGGCATCTGTATGCTAGTATTATATTATCTGTGACGGGGGAAATATTATAGTGCAGGATGTGTTCGAACACAGGTATACTCTCATATTCCTATAGGCCGGCAATCAGACACGACCGGAGAGAGATCAGAGTAGGACCAACAATGGCTTAACATGCTTTCCGAGGCGCCCAATATGTACCAGTTTTTGGTCGACCCGGGAATCGAACCCGGGCCCTCACCCTCAGCAGTCGCACTTGCAACCGCGAGACCATCGAGGCAGTTTAGCATAACTCAAGTCAAGTCAAAGCTCACACCAAACACCCACACCAAACAGCCTTGAACAGGCTTGTCGGTTTTATATCGGTTGCATTTCGGGGAGTGTGCGATGGAATTGCAAGATCTAATTCCACCTAGCCCGCTTTATTCTTATTCTTTATTGTACATAAAACATACAAATATAATAAGACAGTTTATGTACAAAGGCGAGCTTAAAGCATAGTTGGGTTCTCTAACAGCAAACCTCAGTTGCGTAGAGAAATTTGCATTTGAGGGTAGTACATCCATGTGCACAACAAAAGCTTATTAAAAACTCTGCTAAAGCACAGCTAAAGTCCAGCAAAATCTAAACTGTAAGGAACCTATTTTCCATGGCCAGTCGGATGTCGTCAGTTATTTTAACTAAGGCCGATACAGTGCTGTGGCCAGGACGGAATCCAGATTGATAAGGACTTAGCAGGCTATTAGAGGAAATGTAATGAGACAGCTGATTATTAACAACACTTTCTAGGACTTCAGATAGGATTGGACGTATAGAGATTGGACGGAACTGGGTAACTGACGAGGGTTTAGGGACTTCTTCATTATCGACGTACAGCGATGCGCCATGTACATGGTGAACATCCCACCCATACGCACAAAACATTTTGGAAACACTTTTATTATGCGTACAGCTAAGGACAGAAGCTACAATCTAGGAGTTTTTAAGTCAAGAGTGAATAGGTTATTTCTAGGCAAGTGTTTTTCACCGTCGACCACATCATCGCTTACCATCAAATAAAAAAAAAACTCGTATAGCTGAGATAGTTTTTAACTTAGCTCAGCTCCTGGCCTGCAATTGGAGTAACAGGTCTGTAAGTTCAAATCCCAACCTATGCATAAATTGTTAAAGAAATAAACGTAACTTGTGATATTGTCTTGAATTTACAAGAGCTCTGGATTGAACCTTCCGTTTACATAAATTAGGGATATATCTAAAATGTAGTTTGAAATGTCTCAATGTAATGAGTTCTTTTTGTAATGGATAGACAGTTTATTCATTACTAGGTTTCATAGGTGTATAGTTCTCGCCAAACTTCTTGGCCGCCCTGAAGTTTTTTTATTTTTTATTTTTCTATAAGCTTGCGCTTGACCACTATCTTACCTGGTAAGCGATGATGAGGTCGACGATGAGGCACGCTTGCCTAGAAGAAACCCATTCACTCTTGACTTAAAGACCCTAGATTGTAGCTATCGGGAAACACAGACTCCGGCAGGGAATTCCACTACTTAGCTGTACGCATAATAAAAGTGTCCCCAAAACGTTTTGTGCGTATGGGTGGGATGTCCACCATGTACCGATGACGCAACGCCGTACGTCTGGTAGTAGGCTACAATGGCTGCGCAGTAGTAAATCTCATACTAAAACAGCACCAATCAGTGCCTTGTGCTTCGGGTAGCCAAATTCAGGGCGGCCAAGAAGTTTGGCGAGAACTAAAAGCTACTAAATATTAGAGCGCGTACACACGAGCGTTTTCGGCACGATATTGGACGCGCGTCGACCTATCTTTCCTCAGAGGCTTAGGAATTTATACTTTATGCGTCTTGTCGCAATGCTAAATAATCAAGCTCACCGCACACGCTCAGCGCACGAAAAACCACCGCGTCGTTAAAGTGTCGCCGTTCTAGCTGCCGGCGATAGCGATCTCATATGCTTGATCATGTACGTTATGAGAAGAGATATAAAGGCGACTGCAAGACGTCACAGACAGCTGAATCTGCGCGTGATAAAATTCATGTCACATGAGCGCACCCTTAAGACAAAAAAAGAAACAAAAACACGAATGTGGAAATATTCAAACCTTAATACACTATTACTTACATTGTTACTTAACAAAAAAGAGCCTTTGAGCATAATCAACTCCCTACCAAACAAATACGCAAAAACTTCGCGAAACACTCAATAACTAACACAAATATTGTTATCGCTCCACACAATAATTGCCGGCTGAGCCTATAGGCACGTCTCCAAACTTTTCTCCTCTGATATATCAATACAAAACGTGCAGACATCGGTTTAATCTGTATCAGTATTCTTTCAAAGCCGTTGTTAGTATTCATTGCGGGCTGTGGGAACATACTGCGAATTTCTAACACCCCTTGGGAATTGGGTAGGCGAGCGACTTTAAAGCTGCAGGAGGCGATGGAAAAGTTGCTTAATTTAAGGATAATTGCAACTTATTTGGCAAATTGTCATAGGCAGCCAATTTGTTGTATAATGTAAAATAAAAAACAAAACATCAAATTTACTATGTTTGTACCCCCAAACATAATTTTGACATTTTACTAGATTTAGTATAGTGAAACGACATATCACCGATATTATACCAGTATTTTGTATTATCATAAAAAAAAAATGATAAGAAGACGTAATAAATAAAAATATTCGACAACTTCCGTGATTTCATGGTATCCCTGGTATCCTCATTTTCCTGCGACATATACAAATAGAATAAGATCATTTACAAACCACAATGTAACCTACCTATTTATTAATAAAGACCTTGAATCAATCAATCAATAGGCAGTAAATACAAATGAAGAGTTTATTTATCAGTCCAAGAATATTAAATTCAAGTTCGATCCGGCACTTACACTATAAGGAAGTAAAACAATAGCACAGCACAGTTGGTTGTGTGTTTGACTGAGAAGTATAGTTAGCCACTATACTGCTTCACAAGTTACAGTACCGTGACACGTGGATACTTTATAGTACATAATACTCTAGAAACTTTACCTTAATTATCGAGAATCCATTAATAAGATATTGTTTAGCAAAAATTTCAGACATAAAGTTGCCACAAGTTATAACAAATGTGGAAAACAACATGTTATTTTTTGAGAATTTGAGTTTTGAGCAAACGAGTGACTTATGTAACACAGGAAGCTGTGAAAAAGTTGCTGTATTAATTGCTTCGATTACGATAATAAAAAAAAGAAAAAGTTGATTGTCTAGTAAGTCTGTGATGTATAAACTTATTCAAACTTTTAAAAATATAATGTTATGGAACAAAAAACGTGTTATTTCCAAAATACTTAGTATTAATTTCTACGAAAAATATGTTTATTGTCATTCTAGGAACCAATTTTCATTTCCCTTTAAATCTTCATCAGAAAGCATTACAAAAGCAGATAATATTGCCCGATTAATATTCGTCCAAACTTTAACAAACCTGACCAACACTATTATTCTATACTTTTGTCACATTTTCAAAAGTTTGTGGGGACAATTAATGGCAGGTACCGTGTCTAGTTATTAAAATTACGATATATGAGCAAACTTTGTTTGTGCAGCAGTTTCCGTATCGAAACTGCAATATAACGTAACTTCGGCAACACTGAATATTTAATTAAACTAGGGACAGTTTGTGAATAAAATACTGCACATTTAAAACTTTAGTGGGCAATATATTATTCAATGAAATGAGTTCCTATTCAGTACAGCATAGGAAATATATTATTTTAACTTTTAATGAACTTTGGAAACTGATTCGATTTTCCGGAGGTTTAATAATGAGTACAAATCGAATTATGTATTAATAAGTACTCATAAATTTAATAATAGAGTTGAATTGAATTTCTCGGAGTTATAAAAATTGTGGTTTTGTTATTAACAATAAATTCACTTTCGCGAATTTTCTTTTTCTATACACCTATCTGAAAAATGCCGTTGGCTTACGTTATTTTTCAAGTTATATCATCTAACTCGATGCCACCTCAAGTCATCAAAATGACAGATATGGCTTGTTATTTATTGAAAATTTAATCAAGGAGTTTGTTATGACGACATTCTTGAGACCTTCAAACTGAAATTGAATAGGGGCCATAGCTATTTTTGCAAATCGTATTTAACAATAGAATATAGTTGTATTTTAAGATTCTGAATCAAAAGTAGCTCGTCTGCACAAACACAAACACACTGAAGCCTCCACGAATAATACGGTACACAAGATTCGTCGAATTATTCTATTGGCATTCAATGTCTGCTGTATGCGGCTAGGGAGCCAAAGAATTTGTCTGACGACTCCCCAAATGTCCAGTTTGTGCTATATTTTTTCTTCCCGTGACGAAGGTAGGGACATTTCTTTTTTGATTACAGTTTTTTTTCGGGTTACTGAGGCCCGTTTTTCCTAATCTCTAGGTGTTTTATCACTTGGGGTAAGCTTTGTATTGCCTACGCTCGCAGACAGCCAGTATTTGTGATAATGTAATAAATAGGAATGTATTATGGGATATTTCTTTGCGATTCTTTTTCTTAAGTGTGCTAGTATTTTATATCTTATTTTTTTGGCAGTAGATTGTGGTAATGTGTCGTAGTAGGTCAGTGATTTATTTCATTTCTAGATTTATTTATTTGAGATTTTCTCGTTGTTTTAGTGGTCGGCCTGGGCTTGATAATTGGGTTAGACAGAAAGTTGTTGGGTGTTTCATTCGGGAGTCACAGAACCTGACGTTTTGGAACAGCTTTGCCCCTTTATGTATAGTAAAGGTACTACTTAGCTTAACATTAAATGTAAGCTTCTGTGAGTCCTATTTCCAAAATTATGGTTATTAGACTATGTGGATATCGTAATAAGTAAGTCAGGTACTAAAATTACTCTATATTTGAGGGTGTGGTGATTGCTCCCCTCATGTGGGGTGTTTTTGTCGATAAAATTAAGGGTACACTAGTCGAAAAATCTTCCATACAAACGTAGTCTGGCTTTTACTCCACTGTTTGACGATGTATGTTCAAAATAAAAAATGATATCAATTTGTCTCATCATTATCTAGTCCTCTATGCAAGCAAAAAAGTAAAAAAAAAAATTACTTGAAAGTTATGAGTTTCGAAAGTTCCATATTTTAACAATAATTTTAACGCATCTTTGGGCACAAATAAGTACCATAAGAAGAAGGAATATTGAAAAACGGCCTCCTTACAGGGATAGATTAGTAGTTCAACAATGCAAATAATTTTATTTTGAACATATACATTCAGTCGTTTTTTCATGATATCCAGACTCCCAAAGGTCTGTTTATAAAATTTCGAGCGCTCGTTTTCGTTCTAAATCATCATCCATTTCGCTACAAATTTGCTAAAGTGTGTATTCGTACGCGTACTAGCTTCTTACTGCTCATAACATCATCTATCTGTTCCGCACGTATTGTCGGTTGACACAGCACGCATTTTAACCCTGCGCACAAAATAGTTCGTGCCGTCGACTTGTGTAACCTTAAGTGCATTTTAAAAGTTAAGTTGTATTACTACAAGTCCGGATAGATTGTATATATTCTATAATATATTGTACTAGCCATTGTCTGCGACTCCATCTGTGTAGTATTCGCACTTCAAATAGCCTATTTTTATATCACCCAACAATTTTATAGGTCTGTGGGCCGCCTTAATTTAGAAATGATTGGTTCCCAATACAAACTTCCCTTCTCACTAAGGATGATTTTATAACTATCCCATGTCCTTCCCAGGGTCTCAAACTATCTCTATACCAAATTTCATCAAAATCGATTCAGTGGTTTAAGCGTGAATGTTAACAGGCAGACTGACAGAGTTACATTTATAAAATTATAGTATGGATATGCTATTTTGTACATATCAATCACAACAGACTTACAACCACAACAAAAACCTTTTTTGAGAATTAAAGCCTGAACACTTGAAATCCCCTAATGAGCTGCCAAGTGGGTACTACTAGGTATCTTTTACCAACATTTGGAAAGGCGGTATTATGTAAATGAAGCTTTGTGCGTCCGTCCGTCCGTCCGGACACACGAATATTATCTCCACGGCGCTGTATGGCGAGTTTGCATAAATTTCAACCCCTCTTAGCGGATTTGTTGTTTTGCTTATAGTGTCCGCTGATGAAGCGTGTTTTGCCGGTACCCCCTTGTTTGTAAGTAAATTGGTTATGATAACTTAATAGTTTGGGTTCCTATTTCTTAGAAAACTCGTTATCGGTAGATAAGTGGATGAGCTATAGGTACTTGAAGCCCAATTCTCGTGAATTCAAATCACAATCTCATCTAGGCGACAACCTGGTTATGTCAAAAACATGTCCAAATTGTAGGTAAATCAGAGGTTCTTTTGACAGATTTACTATTTGTTCGATCGTTCAAAAATATGGAATCCGACTCTCAGATTGTAATTTTCAAGTTTGAAAGGGATAAACAAGAATATAAGAGAGTATGTTTCCCGATAGCTACAACCTCGGGGTCTTTAAGTCAAGAGTGAATAGGTAACTTCTAGGCAAGCGTGCTACATCATCGACCACATCATCGCTTACCATCAGTCGAGATAGTGGTCAAGCACGAGTCTACCAATAATAAAAAAAAATGTGAATGGCCACAAAAGTCATTACAATATGCGTTAAATGACATGAAACTGTCTTAGAATGAACTAGAGGAAATCCTTTATATTTATTCAATCATCATAATCATCAGCATTTTCATTGTTCCTCCACCAACTGCTGGGACACGGGCCTCTATGTGAGAGATGAAATGGTCCACCATGGTAGTACGGGTTGGTGGATATCACGTGTCTTCGTATTTTTGATTCCAGGAGATGCCGATTTCCTCACGATGATTTTCCTTCACCGTTTTTAGAGCAGTGGTACTCAATCGCCAACCAACCTAAATTGATATTTTTTGCTTATCACTGCGAAATCACCTAAATTCATTGATGTATTAAAAAGAGGTAGATACGGGACTGGGCACAGCGCTTGGTCCTACTATACTAAGTGAATGCCCGTAGTGGGCACTCAGTCGCGCACGGCACATGGTTGATCTCACAGCTCAATAATTTCAGTGTTTCTATGTATTTTTTGCAATAAATACGCATCAAAATGACTTCTTGTGTAGCTAAACAGTGTTTAAATAAAACCAGGAAGAAAAATAAGTCACACGAGATCACATATCACTCGTAATTACAGTCAAAAATGTTAATTTGTTGAAAATTACAATAATATTTAATGTTTGCTTCGCCATATTTGTAAGAGCGAGATAGATATTACAAACATGCGTGAGAGATACGATACGTGTCATTTCATTCATAATAGTAAACATTCGGCAGCTAACGCGATTTCGCTCGCACTACAGCGCCGTCTCCTATTTTTGTCCTTGTCTATCGGTAACTGTAGGTTTGAGACTAGTGATGACACTGAATACAAATGTGTGAGTTTCGGTGCCGATGTAGTCGTGCGCCGAGCCCAGGTTTTCTGATCGCGATGTTAGCGCGTAACGTATCTTCCTCTTTTTAATACATCAATGCCTAAATTGGTATTTTATAACTTTTCCTGCCAATCTATCTAAATAAATATTTTCTACATACTTACCAAGTTATCTTTTCCACTTTAAAAAATCGAAACTCAAATCAACCAATCGCAAAAAAAAAACGTATCAAACAAACACAAAACCTAGTTTTATGATACACAAAGGAGTTTTTACGTTTAAAACCAATTTCGTTTTTTGCAATCGGCACGATAGGTACAGGAAACTCCGTATTTACATACAACCACTGAACCCGTTTCTGTTCAAAGGATTTTTGCTCTTTTAATACAGGAATAACGCTGAATGATCGTAATGTTTGATCGCACTGGTATCGGCAGATACCAGGAATTTTCGGTTTCGGCCAAATTGGGAAAAGTTTCGGCATTGAGCGTACTGTGTTTTTCAGTATATGTATGTATGTATGTTTGTTCCTATGTGGCGCTCTAGAGACCAAACGCGTGGGCCGATTTTGATGGTTTTTACGTTAATGGATTCGTCTTAACCCTGCGAGTGTCACTGAGTACATTAAAATTGGAAAATAGAAAAATGCCGGTTTTTGGGCGCCATATTGTGGGGGCCCAGAAAGGACCAATCCTTATCGGATGGCGAGCTACCCATTACTTGCCGTCCGCAAGCCCGCACCTACGGTGGCCAGGAATCGGCTTGCGACTAACGACACCCGGGGCGTCTCCTGCGGTGGCTAGGGGCGTGAGGGCGTCTTCTTTGAAACTTCCTCACGCGTTCCGCCGCCTCATCGTCGACCACATCATCGCTTACCATCAGATGAGATAGTGGTCAAGTAAAAAAAATAAAAAGCCTTTATTGCTGTTACAATATTATTAATACAACTTAGATGAATCAATGACGATCGGTGTTACTATCCACAGCTTGTCCTTTGCCAAAGGCCTCCTCTAAGAGCCTCGACTTCTCTCTATCTTAAGCTATTCTCATCCATTCTGGACTGGCCACACACTTATTAGACAGTCGTCAAGTGCAAGCCTTATAATTAGTAATAAAAAAACAACTACTCTCTGAAGAGTTGGGTAGAGATGCACCCATATTTCACCAGTATTTTTTAGCAAATTCCGGATGGAAAAACCCGATAAATTTACCTGAACAAGGAATTAAACCCAAGACCTCATGATCAGTTACCGCGGCCCTGGCACAAGCAACTGAAGGAACACGGGTGGGTTTTAGTCAGTAAAAGTCTGACACGCCCTCCCGCTTCACCCAGAGCGGGCGAAGTCATAAGATAATTTAAAAAACAAAAAAAAAACTTAAAGATCAACTTGTGACGACTAGAACAACGAGACAGTCTTGATAAACCTACCATTTATAACAACAAGAAGACAACAAGTTGCAACTTGTTCAGACAATAAATATCAATTTTAGCATCCACATAGTTAACAATTTCTTGAATTTTCCGAGTTATGTTTATATAAAAAGTGTTGAAGATACACTCTTGTTTAACCTAGGTCATCTTGGAAAATTGCTTCAATGGACGCAATCTCCACACTTTGTTGTTTCATTTTCTTTCAACAATGCAAGTACGGTTCTGTTACAGACTTTATCCGCTTTGTGAATGAATACGTACAATTTGGTCTGATTTATACTGTCTGTTTGGAAACTGAAGAAATGGAAGAAGTCGAGTAAATAGATTTGTAGTAGATACTTACAATATAGGTACATCCAAACTAATTAAATAAAAAGGTCACAGTTTATTTTGTTTGTACATGATAATCTCCATTCTCTGGTAAATTCTAATCCGAGGGCCTAGTACCAATTTTTATACGCATTCGATCGAAATAAATACAGAAAGAAAGAAAATATACTATTTGTTTGTGACCCACACTGCAGACACGAGTGAAAACCAAAAATGAAAAAAACATAGCAATAATAATAATTACAGTGGCATCGGAGGTACCGTACTACAGGTGTACGCCCGACCCAGTTCTCGAAAATGGCAATATCACATTGTACTGGGATCGGTCCATCATCCCTCACAGGACTATTGTAGCCAATAAGCCTGATATTGTGGTGGTGGACCGAATCGAGAGGCGTGCAATGATTGTTGACATTACCGTCCCGCATGACGGGAACCTCGTGATAGCTGAGAAAGATAAGCAAATCAAGTATATTGACTTGGCTCGCGAGGCTCTCGTTAGGCGGCTGGGTCAAGGGCAGCCAGAAAGCAGTACTGCTGGACACCGCTCGCATTGTAAGGAGGTTCCTCTCTCTGGAGCCTTGACCGCCGGTAGCTTGGACCCTGTTCCCGATACCGTTGGGCTATATTTTTTATATATTTTTTTATGTTTTTATGAAATATTTAAAAATGTTATGTAATAAGATAAAAGGTAAATAAACGACATAATAATTAAAAAACCCATTGCGGGACCAAAAAGGCTCTTATCTCAGCATGTGCCGTGATATCTAAAAAGAAAAAATTGCTGCGCTGGTATGGCTAACGTAAACGTTTGTCACCAAATGGCGCTTATCCAATTTCAATACAAATTGACGTTTACGTTAACGCGATCAAGTGTGTATCTAGTGTGTGTGTGTGTGTGTGTGTGCGTGTAAGTGTGTGTGTAGTGTGTGTGTACTCGCACTGAGACCAAAGATTACGAAAGTTCTGTGACTGATACAAAACTACACTATCGCCTAGTGTCTTTTATTCCTATAAGGCTTTTTTGTCCCGGAAAAATTCACAGTTCCTCTGGGATATTTCACGGGAGCAAAGCCACGGGAAAAAGCTAGTTGATGTAGGTATACAAAAAGCAAGTGAGCTACACATACTCGCGAGCTGGCTGAGCAAAACCAGATGTATCCTCCGACTGAACAGCATGATTTTCTTCTTATTTAAGTCTTTTTAGTATGCTTCTGAAGCAGTCGAGTGTTTTGATATGTGTTATATATTTTTGGAATCACCTCTTAACCCACACGATAGGTTTGGAGAATAAAAATTTGGCCCCTACTATTTACAATTTTTTCTTTCAACTTTGTTTAGCTTGTTGCCCTCGTAATGATAAGACGAATCCATCGATGTAAGGATCATCAAAATCAGCTTACGCGTTTGGTCTCTAGAACGCCAAATAGGAACAAACATACATACATACATTGACTGATAAATTGCCCTCCTTTGCGTCGCGTAATAATCCCTCTCCCACCTACCCATCACGTCACGAGAGTTTATCCCCACAATAAAAAACTGGTATCAAAATACCGAGACCAATTTCAAAAAACTCTAATAGCCGAAACCAATATCGTACGTTGTCCATCACTATTGCGGTAGGTACTACTGATACCAAGAATCCAAGGAAATTACTTCGTATAAAATTTCCTGTGGAGATCATTCCGTATCCAATTCTATACTTCAAAAGGCTTGTTGGTTCAGAGATAGTTCATCTTTTAAGATTAGTATTAAATACATTATATTACTGGTTATATTGGTCTCTGAATTGCTGTGGAACAGTAATGTCTTCGCATAATATGCTTGGCATTAAAACATGGCGAATTTTGATGTTAATTTTGACATTAATTTTCGCCATTTTCCTTATTTCATCATAGAAGTTAACAGCTGTGTATTTGTATTTGTGTGGCAACTGATACAAAAGTCAGTCCAAAGAAAGTTATTATTTTTAACTGATAAGACTTCAAAAAGTGTTTTTGTTTTGTACGCTCTTACTCCACCAATCAAGAACCGATTTTGATGTTTTTTTTTTATTTGAAAGCTGGTGCTTCTCACGTGGTCCCATTTAAATTTGATCAAGATCTGGCGAGTAGTTTTTAAGTTATATTTAACAATGCGTATTTTCACGGTATTTTATGTTACCAAAACTAGTGTCCCCTAGAAATTGAACTGACAAAAATTAAAAAAATAAATAAATAAACCGACTTCCAAAACCAAACCACTACAAAACGAAAAATAACTTTCATTTCGGAAGTAGGTCTCAAAAACAAAAAAAAAACGTTACCTACCAAAGACACCGACTTCTGAAAAGAATTTTTCTTTTTAACCGACTTACCAAAAAGGAGGAGGTTCTATGTTCGACATTATGTTTGTTTTTTTTTTTTTTTTTTGTGTATGTTCACCCATATCTCCGTCAATTTTGGAACGATTTTGAAAATTCTTTTTTTGTTTGGAAAAGTATGTTTCGAAATTGGTCCCATTTTAATTTGGTGAAGATCTGATGAAGAACTTCGAAGATATACAACAGAACTCTTCAATAAATTACGGCAAATCTGTCGGGATTGCTGCAATCGCATATCTGTTCATTGTTTATACCATTTCATAACATAACATCACGCCAGTATCCTCTTAAGGGGTACGCAGATCTCTCATTTCACCGGTTATGTTCAAATTTCATGATATTCGGCCATTCGGGTAATCTATTCTGGCGTTATAGATACCTTACTAAACAACTTGCCTGTTAGGTAGGTACAACCAAAAAGTGAAAAAAAAAAAATTTTGTTAAAAAAATACTACCGACTTCCAAATAAGAAAACTACAAAGTGAAAAATAACTTTATTTTTGGAAGTCGGTGTCTTTGGTAGGTACCTTTTTTTTTGCGTTAAAGACACCGACTTCCAAAAATAAAGTTATTTTTCACTTTGTAGTTTTCTTATTTGGAAGTCGGTAGTATATTTTTTCCAAATTTTTTTTTTCACTTTTTAGATTTTTGTTTTGAAAGTCGAATTTTATTTTTGTTACAAAGTTTTGTTGTAACAACAAGGACGCCCAAGAAGGACATCACATCACACATCACATCATCAGCCTACAGCAGTCCACTGCTGGACATAGGCCTCTCCAATAGCACGCCATTTGCTTCGATTTTCGGCAACTCTTATCCAGCTGCTACCAGCCACCCCGCGAAGATCGTCACTCCACCTAGCCTGAGGGCGCCCCACCTTACGTTTACCAATTCGCGGTCTCCACTCAAAGACACGTCTACCCCAACGGTCATCGGTTCTACGGCTTATATGGCCGGCCCATTGCCACTTCAGCTTGCTTATTCTGGTAGCTATGTCGACAACTTTAGTTCTCTGCCGGATCACCTCATTTCGGATTCGATCCCTTAGAAGAACATAGAAGAAGGACATTCACGGATCGTATTCGTGATGTTCATCAAAAAGGCTAGGTACGCAGTGCTCATAAGCAACGTATGTTTATGAACGTAAACGAAGCAAAAGGAATACGTAAAGATATTGATATAAAAATATAACAGGTGTTGGTCTGTAGTTCCTGCCTACTCCCAAGGGAAAAATCCGTGAGTTTATGTATGTAGGTTAGGTGACAAAAGTATGATAATAGCAAACCAAATAAAAAAAACTTTAACTAATTCTGAAGCAGAATTTACTAAAGATAACCTAAAAGGTACCGAAGAAACTGATTTTTTCGATAACCTATCCGATAAATACATTACCGATATCAACTGTTACAATAAAGTCTATCTTCATATTCTTCATGTTACTCTAAAAACAAGTTTCCGAAACCAATCACTGGACTATTTGTAAATGATTTCTGCACTAGTGAACTGCGAAATTTGTACTGATAAAGACGGATATTTTTACTTTACTGAAAATATTTTCTGTATGCCGAAAAAATATAGCTGTTTATATTTATTTTCATCTTAGTTATAAATTGGATTTGCCGGTATAAGTTAAGCTTGAGCTTTTTACGCACTAGTTTCGAAATGGAGAAAAAAATGTTGTGGGAGATAAAACCGTTTTGATGTTTTTACTTTTATCCGAGCTGTTTTTCTATGTTATCGTCGTTCGGTATAAGAAAATAATGGCTTTTGACGTAGTGAGGATATTATAAATTACAGTCAGGAATTTTCAAATCGCGCTCGTTGGTTGTATTCGCAAGCGCTACCTGCTCGAGAATAGTTCGATTACCGTGTTGGGAAATTTTTATTGTGTTTTTTAATTTCTCAGTAGTAGTACGAAGTATTGATTTGTAACCGGTTTAAGGCAATAGGTTAAACTCAAAAGCTTCAGCTCTACGGTTAAGAAACGTGGAAGGTAACAAATGACATCTCACGCCAAATCCAGGTCTTCGTCAACCGATGTCTTCGTCGCATCCTCGGAATTTACTGGCCCGAGATCATCTCTAATGTAGAGCTGTTGGTGAGATGCCACGAGACGCCGATCGACCGCCAGATCAAGCGGCGTAAATGGTGACGGACTGGTCACACGCTCCGGAGGGATTCCGATCACATTCCTAAACAAAGGATCAACAATCCTTAAGGAAAAAGGAAGCGAGGCCGTCCCCGTCAAAGCTGGTGACCCACCGTATTGGCTGAAGCGACAAGTATCGGAATGACGTGGAGCGAGGTGAAGCGCGAAGCTCAAGACCGGTCTCGATGGAGGACTACTGTGGAGTTCTTGTGGCCCCAGCTATGGGACATAGGATCTTAAGTTATGGCATTAAGGTCGCCCTATGTTTCAAGTGATTTAACCAGAACTGGCGAAATGGGGGTGTACCAATTATAATTACATGAGTGATGTAATCTTATGTAGTAAGGAAAGTTAGTAGCATTGTTTACGAGTTGAAAATTTCTATATATTCAGTTTTCAACATTCGCCACAAAGGAGGAGATTATCAATTCGACTGTATGTTTTTGTACGTTTGTTGCCCATTTTGAACCGAGAGAGTTTTAGAGAATCTTTTTTATTTGAAAGCTGATTCTTCTCATGTGGTCCCATTTAATCAAGATCTGACGAGTAGTTTATAAGTTATTCTTAATAATGCGTATTATCATGATAATATGAGATACCAAAACATAAAAGTGAAATATAAAATTAAATAATTATTAACAAAAAAATTAAACCGACTTCCAAAACAAAACACTACAAGAGGAAAAATAACTTTTTATTCGGCAGCGGTGTCTTTGGTGCCTATTCTTTATCGTTTTTGACACCGACTATATTATAAGTACTTACTAGCTTCTGCCAGCGGCTTCGCCCGAGTGAAAGTCGAAAATTATCCCAAAGGAATTTTTCCGAAAAAAAAGTATCCTTTGTGCTATTGTAGACTATCTCTGTGCCAAATTGCCTTTAGATACATCGAGCCGTTTGAGCGTAAAGAAGTAACAGATATACAAACAAACACACACATACTCACAAACTTTCGCCTTTATAATATTAGAGTGATTCCTGTTTCTGTTTCACTATTTTCCAGTTCACATTCAACAGACAGATTTATCATAAAAAAATAAAACGAATATCTAAAGCATGACTTCAAAAGAAAATAAGATAAAAATTAAAACATCGTGCACTTACAACCCTGTTGTAAAAAGGTAGGGAATGAACCCGTTAAAATAATTTGACCGCGCATTATAAGGGTTAACAGACTTCATGATGGCTTCCACGCGACACTGCTTACTTTGGAGATCTTTATTATTAATTTGTGTGTGTAGTCTGTGACATGGCTTTCATATTAAAATTCATGAATGATTGGCAGTGTTAGAAAAAGGTAAATATACCTCATAACACCCCTTATTACGCCTTATTTATAAAGCTTATACGAAAGATTTTTCTGTGGGAGCAGTGGTGGCCCAGTGGTATCGGCCGCGACTTACAAGTTGTAGGTCGTGGGTTCGAGCCCAGGCAGGCGCTTTACTTTGTGTAAATTATTTCATCACCACTGCTCTCAAAACGGTGAAGGAAAACATTGTGAGGAAACCGGCATGTCCTAGAACCAAAAATTCGAAGACTTATGACATCCACCAACCCGCACTGGGCCCGCGTGGTGGATTACGGCCCATTCACTCTCACAGAGAGGAGGCCTGTGTCCCAGCAGTGGGAACATTAATAGGCTGTTGATGTGATGATGTTGATTTGATACGAAAGATTTTTCTAGAGTTTTGCTCACGTATTGTTATTACAACAACGTTTCGGCAGACAAAAAGGACTTTATACAAATACAATTTAAGTCACCCAAAGGGAAATGGAGAGAGCTCGGAGTTTCCTTGCGTTATCGAATTAAAAATATAGAAATCCGCAAGAGAACCAGGGATAGCCCGAAGAATTGCCAAACTTAAGTGGCAGTGGGCAGGGCACATTGGTCGCAGAACGAATGGCCGATGGGGCGACCGCGAACCTGATGACGTTGCGTTGGAAGGCCTCCCACCAGGTGGACCGATGACCGGTGTAGGTTGCGGGGATCCGCTGGATGCGAGACGCACGGGACCGATCAATGTGGCGAAGCTTGGGGGCGGTCTATGTTCTTTTTTTTTGTTTATCTCTTATAGGCTCGCGCTTGACCACTATATCACCTGATGGTAAGCGATGATATGGTCGACGGTGAAACACGCTTGCCTAGAAGTAACCCATTTACTCTTGGATTAAAGACTCCTAGATTGTAGCTATCGGGAAACACAGACTTCGGCAGGGAATTCCACTCCTTAGCAGTCCAGCAGTCCATGTCCAGCAGTCGACGTTTTTCAGCTGATATGATGATAAAGATGATAACAATTAAAGTCTAATCTTACTAATACAGGGTGGCTAACTCCTATGTATACTAGGCACTTTAATTTGAGATAAAAAAATATAACAAAATTACTAGATATTATTCATAATTATTATTATTTAGGTTTCGCAATTTTGTATGGATAATAACAACGTCAACAACTCGTATATCTTCCCTTGCTGTCTAAAAATGCGCTAGCTTTTAGCCGAGTTTTCTGTAAATTTTTTGCCATCAAAATAGCAAATATTCTGCTTTAAATGTTCACATGGGTAGACCATGACCTGGGATACATAGGATAATTTTTATTCAGTTATCCGTTCCCGTAGTATTATTTTCGACTTTCACGCGAGCGAACCCGCTGACAAAAGCTAGTTATCCATAAAATTATGAACTCTATAACAATTCCAAAATATTTACTGAAACGACACGATAACGGTAACTGCACTAAATTGCTAGATGTTCGTGCCGAACGCTCCAGCATTTCATTGCACCGCATACGCTTTAAATTTGCTGAAATTCCTCCAGCGCAGCGTTTGGATATGTTAATAAAAAGCAAATGAAATATAAAATTCGATTTAATATATTCAGATGAAAACATCAACCACATGTATGAATGTAAAATGTACATATATGGAATAATGGAGAAAATTTGATGAGACATAATACCAGTCTGTAACTTCCACACCCCGGGAAGTATTTAATACAGATGCCTCATCCCATACAAAGAAACCGTGCCGACGTAACTAGCGTTTTTCATCTAATTATACCGATTATTTTTTGTAAATCGATCGCGTTCAGTTCCGTTCCACGGCGATAGATAGATCACCATCTATATTCGTAGAATGGAACGAAACGGAACCGAACGCGATCGTTGTACAAAAAAATAATCAGTATAAAACGCCGGCACCGGTTTCTTTGTATGGGATGAGACACCACTGTCCCGGGGTACGGCAGAAGAGCGTTTTATAAAGAAGCTTAAGAATGGAAAATAGAAAACAACTACATAATTAGTGTTATCGAAATACTTTAAAATTACATTACATTTAATCAACAAGTAAGTTCCTTTACAATAAACCTCTCAACCGCAAGGCTTAATATATAATTGACAAAGTATGTCTTAACTGGACGGACGCTTAAAATACGCCATTTTTCTACGCTCACATTTTTTTTTTCGACTGACAATAGTTCAAACATTTTAGTATTGCAAGCACAAATTGTCAATCACAATGAATACATAATATTTAAATAGAATCAATATCTGATTACATTTTATAATTTAGCAAGGCTAACAATAGGGTCCATACCTCAAAAGAACGTTTCATTGTGCCGGTTTGAACAGGTGTAATTACAGGCACCTGTGTTCATAATCTTTATCTATAAGATGCTTTAGGTATTGCTGATGTCCATATAGCCGATGGAGATCACTCCACTCCAGTTTGCTACCCAAAAACCATCATTAAGCTGTCCTTGCCACAATTTATTTGGGGTCGGCGCAACTTCTTCTTCATCAATCCTCTCATTGCGTCGTTTCCCCAATGCTGGGGGTCGTCATAACATCATGGTTTCAAAACTCTCCTTTATTATGTTCCTCCACTTGCTTCTATTAGCAGCAACATGTACGGCTTGCGAGGTTTGTGATTTGGTCTGACCATAGTATAAGGCTTCTACCTCTGGGTCGTTTTCCCTATACTTTATCAGTGACAATTACCTTAAGTAGGTTGTCACCAGGTTTGAGGGCTATATGGCCGTAGAAGTCAAATATCTTGTGGAGGCACACATACGATCATCTTGGCCTTTTTTCTACTTTGAGCCGTCCACGAGACACGCAGCATCCTTCTGTAGCACCACATTTCAAAAGCCTCATTGCGCTTGCGATTAGCGGCCTTCTGAATCCACGTCTCCGCTCTGTAAAGGAATATATCTTCTTCCATCATCATCGTCATCATCATTTCAGCCGAAAGACGTTCACTGCTGGACATAGGCCTCCCCAGGCGTATATTGTTTGTATATTGACCGATCCCGTGCGTCTCGCATCCAGCGCCTTCCCGCAACCTTAACCAGGTCATCGGTCCACCTAGTGGGAAGCCTTCCAACGTAGGTATCTTATCTTCTTCCATACTTCACTATAAATCGTCGGCTCAGTGGTCCACCCCTTTCTAGGTGTGTTATTTTTCACATATTTCATACATTGTTTTTTTAGTCTTCCCCTACAACAGCCACATTCATTCAAACAAACTTTCCTCACGAAATTTTTCACAACTAACAACAAAAATATTGTACAAGAAAAACAAAACACTTTCGAGTCTTAGTATTTTCCGAGAACCAAACTACTGCGTTTGAAAACAATCACTGTTTTCTAAGAAAACTCCAGTCTATTCCAAAAATTTGTCAGCATTTTTTCTTTAAACTTTCTCAAAAACAGAGTTCCTAAATTTTGTAAATGTAAAGTATAAGGCGATTATAGACTTTCATTCGGTCTAGACGCTTCAAATTACCGGTTCGAAGCAATTAAAACCAGATTTAACTGGATACACATTTTAAACTGTTTGCCCTGTGTAAAAGTAAAAAGGGACTTCAGAATTGTGCGTAAAAACCTAATCATCAAGAAATACTAAAGGAAAAGATCGGTGTTTTGATCTGAACCGAATCAACGAACTTCGTGTATGTTTCACCAAAATAAAGCCAAATCGAAGACTTTATTTCAAGTGAGGTGAAAATCAATCAATACTGGATGTGTAACTACTGTGGAAAAGTGTAAATAACGATAAAAGTGTTAAATAGAAACAATTATTTGCCAGTCATCATTCAAATTTCATTACTGACTGCGCCACCTGGCGACAAGTAGCAGCAACGAAATTGACAGGTATCGTAAATAAACGAAATATTTGTAAAAATCCGATACCAAAATGGAAGAATTTACCAAAATACTGAAAGACATTCAAGATCGCATGGAGGAGCAAAAAATTGAGATTCATAGTATGAAAGAAGGCATAACCCAATCTATTGATGCAATAAATAGTAACATAAATGAGAAATTTCATACTATTGTACACAAACAACAACAACTCGAAGGGAAAGTGGGTACATTGCAAAAACAATTTAATGATCAAGACCGTTACAATAGAAGGAAAAATGTGTTGTTGTTTGGAGCAGAAGAAAAGGAGAATGGTTATCATGAACTTGAAAAATTTGTTCTAGATACATTAAATAAAAATTCAGGATATGTTTTTGTTCAAAACGACTTGGAAAGTGTGAGAAGACTTGGAAAGAAAGGATCAAAGACAAGACCGATTTTGATTACATTTACAACCATGGGAAAAAAGATACAACTGCTGAAAAATAAAAAACATCTGGATAACACTCCCTATTATATCAAAGAAGATTTCCCACGAGATGTAATTGAAAAAAGAAAACAGTTGACGGAGCAGCTTATAGAGGAAAAGCGTAAAGGACACAAAGCAATACTAAGGTATGACCGCTTAATTATACTTAAGGATACTCCCCAAAACCGTAAACATGTTAGCAAACGGAACTTGTCGCTCTCACCTGAACAACCTGATCAAAACCAAAAAGAGAAGATAATAATAAATAACAACCACAGGACAAAGAAAACTAAAACTACAAATTCGATGCCTGTAACTGAAGCTGAAAAATCTACAAATCCGCAAAAAACTATTCTCTCCTACCTAAGCAACAACAAGGGAGATTCTGTTGTATCCTGCAATACAGACCAAATCTAGCAACCAACTTCGCCCCTCCTACATCCAACTCCCCCACAACGGCTGGTCACCGCGGGGGTAGTAGACTACAACCCTCCTTTACAAAATAAAACTAAATACTACATAGCTACTCTCAACGCAAGATCGCTGTCAAATGAAGTAAGATTAATTGAGCTTGAAAATGCACTGTCGACTATAAAATGGGACATTCTAGGCATTTCAGAAGTAAGACGTCAAGGCTACATTATTGAGGACCGGGGTGCATATTTGTTCTGCTCTTATGGAGAATCAAAAGGCATGAAAGGAGTGGGCTATCTCATTAAAAAGCAAAGTGATATAATCATTCAAGACTTTATTGGAATATCTGAAAGAGTAGCACTTCTTCACATAAAAATACAAGACATAACATACACAATAATCCAAGCATATGCACCTACAGAAAATGCAGACGATGCTGAAATACAACAGTTCTATAACTGTCTTAAACAGGCAATGGAAAAGTGCATGAAAAATGTCATACTGATGGGTGACCTAAATGCAAAAATTGGGAAACCACTACAAGAAGAAAACCTTATATTGGGTGAATTTGGATATGGTAACAGAAATCAAAGAGGTGAAATGTTCATTGAATTTTGTTATCAGCATAACTTGAAGATATTAAATACATTTTTCAAAAAGTCTCCAAAATTGAGATGGACGTGGAAATCACCAGATGGTAAAACCAAAAATGAAATAGACTATATCACCACAAACCTTCCCCAACAACTCATAGAAAACATAAATGTTTTAAGTAATTTTAAGCACTCTAGTGATCACCGTCTTGTTAGAACCACATTAAATATTGAAAAAAAAGCTTTTAATAGAAGAAATTTCAATAATAAACAGCAAAACCAACTCAACCTGGAAAGATTTAAAGCTCAACTTCAAATTGAATGCTGCCAAGACACCCCAATACAGGCACAGTACAATACTATTGAAAATTCTTTATTGAACTGTGCAAAACACTCAACTGTATCAAGCAAGACCATACGAAAGCAAAGCATTATCACAGAGGAAATAACTGAACTTATAAACCAAAGACATTCACTGAAGAATAAAGAAAATAAATCAAGAACAGAAAAGAACATATTAAGCCAATTATACAGAACCATAAATAAAAGGATAGCCCAAAACATTAAAACTCACAGAATAAACACTATAGAAAATTACATAGATAAGTCAGGGGCCATCAAACGAGCATACAAAAAACTAAACAACACAAAACATCTTATGACACAGCTACAAAATTCAGCAGGAGCCAAAGTTACAAACAGGCAAGACTTACTCGAAGTAGCTACTCAGTTCTACAAAACTCTGTACACTAAGACAAACTCAAGCACTGAGATAAATAACTTGGAAACAACTCAAAACAACGACTCTGTTCCACCATTCAATGAAAACGAGATAGAGCTCTCAATAAGCAAACTAAAATTAGAAAAGAGCCCAGGTCCAGATTTAATAACAAACGAAATGTTACAAGCAGGAAAAGACAGATTGATCACGCCGCTTACTAAACTGTTTAACAATATTATGGAGAAAAAAGAACTACCTAGCCAGTGGACATTTTCCAACATCATACTCTTATATAAGAAAGGTGATCCCACTAAGATCGAAAATTACAGACCAATAAGCCTAATGTCTTGCCTCTACAAAGTGTTTTCTGCTACATTGTTGAGACGAATAACAAGAGCAATAGATGAAAACCAAGCATTGGAGCAGGCAGGATTCATGAGTAACCGATGTACAGCAGACCACATACATACACTAAAACAAGTAATTGAAAAATATAATGAGTACAACATGCCACTGTACATAGGATTTATTGATTACTCAAAAGCATTCGACTCTATTTCCCACAGCTCTATATGGAGAGCGTTAGAAGCGCAAGGATTGCATCAAGAGTACATAGCCATAATAAAGGAAATATATAAAAACAGCAAAGCCAGAATTAAACTCGACAATACCGGACAGGCTTTTGCAATAGAACGAGGTGTAAGACAAGGAGATCCACTGTCACCAAAAATCTTTATAGCTGTCCTAGAGCAAGTATTCCGCTCATTGACTTGGGATGAAGTTGGGCTAAGCATACATGGCCAGTACCTCTCACATTTGCGATTTGCTGACGACATTGTCTTACTTTCAGAAAACCCAAATGAGCTCTTGTACATGCTAGAGACACTTAATGAGGAAAGCAAAAAAGTGGGGCTTGAGGTAAACCAGAGCAAAACTAAAATTATGACAAACAGCACAGTAACAAGCATTATGCTAAACTCTACTCCCCTTGAATGGGTCAGTGAATATGTTTATCTGGGACACTCAATCTCTACCAAAGACTGCACAGAGCTGGAAATTGACAGGAGAATAAAGAACACATGGAGTAGATACTGGTCTATGAAAGAAATCTTCAAGAGCACTCTTACTACCAGATTAAAGACAAAAGCTATGGAGATCTGCTTGATGCCATGTTTAACATACGCCTGCCAAACATGGTCTTTAACAAAGAAGTCAATTCAAAAACTAAGAGTCTGTCAAAGAGCAATAGAAAGGAGTTTTATGGGCCATAAACTAAGAGATAGAATCAGAAACATCTCAATACGAGAACAAACCAAGGCAAAAGATGTAATCAAACAAATACTAAAACTAAAATGGAGATGGGCAGGTCATGTACAAAGACTAAGAGATGACAGATGGACAAGAGTAGTAACAAATTGGTGGCCCATAAACAGAAAGCGAAGATGCGGTAGACCCAACAAGAGATGGAGCGACGACATATCAGGCTTAATAGGAAAAACATGGAGTAGACTAGCTAGAGATAGACCAAGATGGAGACAGAAGGAGGAGGCTTTTACCGCACTAGGCGGTCCTTATAATTGATGATATAAATCTCAATAAATTTAATGTGTATTTTTGCAATATTCTAGGAAATAACATAATAATTTGTTTTTAAGTATGAATTGAATTTATTTATTATTGCAATCAAATCAATAACACCGCACACTAGGGCAATTTATCAAATGACATTTTTATGAAATGATGCACTAATTTATGATTTAGTGTTATATACTTGCACTTTAGTTGTATGAAATGAATTATGAATTTTATAAATGATGTGGTAATTTGTTATGTACCTGAATGATGCTGTGATCTAATTTTATTGTATTCTTTTAATTTATTGTATTTTTAATTTATTGAGATTATAATTGTTGGCAAGATGAATTTTAATGATTGATGGAATGAAGATCTTTTTATTTATTTATTTTTGTAAAGGAAATTTTAAATGAATTGATTATTATTTTAATTTTATTTTAGGAAGTTGTTATTAAAACTGAATGAAAGTTCTGACTTCCCATATAATTCTAATGATGAGAAAATAATAATAGAATGATGTAATAATAATTTATAAACAATGTAAAAATGTCTTATGTTATAACTTTATAAGGAATTAATAAAAGCTTTTTATTTTTTTTTTATTTATTTATTTATTTATATAGCACTGGATACTTTTGGAGTTTTTTTTCGTAAATTATAAGTTTTTCGTTCTTTTTTTGATGGGCTAAGTTTTAAAGTACTGTCACGATGGATGATGGTTTATCGAGTCTTTAAAAGTTACTTTTATTGGACTAGTGAGAGTTATTTTTTAAAGCTTAAAATAGATCGAGTTTTGCAGTTAAAATAGTTTCTGAAGTATCCAAAAAGACAGTATGACACTAGGTTAAAAAGGTTTTGTCTTCTGTTACAAGTTTTTTAACAAATTTGTGTTTTGTTTTGATTTCATTATATTGGACCTTTTGATTTTAACTATGTAATAGTTTTGTTGAGAAACTGGGTGTTTTAATAGTCAAAAATCCAGTGCCAGGTGAGAATTCCCATCGCCAAAAATGACAAAAACCTTTTAACTTTCATCAAATATTATTTAATGTAACTATAAGTTATTAATGTTTTTTTTTTACTATTCATCATCTGCTTAGCCTTTTCCCAACTATTTATACTATTTCCCAATATTGGGGTCGGCTTCCAGTCTTACCGGATTCAGCTGAGTACCAGTGTTTTACATGAAGCGACTGCCTATCTGACCTCCACAACCCAGTAACTGGGTAACACGGTACCCCTTGGCAAGACTGGTGTCAGATCTCAAGCTTCTGACTACCCGTAACGACTGTCAAAGATCTTCAAATGACAGCCGGGACCAACGGCTTAACTTGCTTTCCGAGGCACGGAGGAAACTCGGTATGTTAAAATGGTCACCCATCCAAGGACCGAACTCGTCAAGCGTTGCTTAACCTTGAAGATCGACCCGTGCGGCTGTTACTATTGATAACATTTATTATTTATGGCACTTTTGTGGAAAAATGTTGTGCTTCTTGACCTAGTTTTTTTTGACAAGAAATTAATCTAAGAAACTTATTCACTAACGGCCCTGACAATCTTGACTCAGTGTGTGCACATAAAAGTAAAGGTAGTCTTAATGACTATGCCCTTTTAATAGCTCCTATTAAGTAAGCGCGACAGTAGTTAATTTCTTATCACCTCAACACAGAATAGCCCATTAAACTATTTATTATTCATTAAATTTGCCCACAAAAGACGTATGGGCTACAGCTACACCCTAACCTTGCTCTATCTGAAGTAAGAAACTAGACAAAACAACACTTGCAAAGGAAAATGTATTATATTGTGTACCAACTTCAAAAAAAAACATTTTTTACAAAAATATACAACCGACTTCCAAAAAACAAACTTAAAGTCGAACATAGAACCGCCTCCTTTCTGGAAAGTCGGTTACAAAGGAGGAGGTTCTGAATTCTACTGAATGTTTTTTTTGTCATCAAGTACATGATTTTTGGCAACATAATTATGCGATTGACAGGTGGATGTAGAGGCAGAGAGAGAGGAGATTAAAGAAAAGATGGAGAGATTTTGTGGAGAATGATCTGAAAAAGAGGAAGTGATTGATAACGTGGCGGTATAAAACAGTACCACGCTTTTTTTCGCAGTAACATTCAGAGAGGATATGAATACCGAATGCAAAGATAATATAATACTAGCATACAGATACCTCATCCCATACAAAGAAACCGTGCCGACGTAACTAACTAGCGTTTTTCGTCTACTTAATCTGGCAATTTTTTGTACATCGAACGCATTCGGTTCTGTTTCACGGTGATAGATAGATGGTGTTAGCAGCGACTTGCAAGTAAAAGGGTTTACTAGGTTCGTGAATATTTTTTTCTTTAAATACAGTGACAAACCTTGTTTTCTAGTATTTATTTGCACGTTTTACAGTTTTTTTTTTGCACCAAAATGTGTTAAAATGCATACTTTAACAATCGAGTGGAATGCATCAGAAATTTAAAAATGCGCCATCTATTGGCATCAATTTTAAATGATCCGTCTAATAATCTTTGAAATGTGAATTAAGAGCCCAGTATTCCATAATTTTGTACTTAGGAGAGTTGATTAAACAAGAACATACAATGTTTGTGTTCAATTCCAGAAAATGTTAATTTTACACACATTCAATAACAGATGGAGGTGCATATCGCGCCATCTAGTGAGATTTATTTGGACCAAATTTTCTTTCTTAGCAATGAGACCCCGTGCCGAATGTTAAGAAGAAAACGTGTGAATATGGGACAAGGGAAAGGAGATGATGTCAATTAAAGTCGTGACTTGACGGCTATAAAAATACATTATATAAGTTAAACTTGATGCTTACGAATGATACTCGTTGTTAAGTGTATGGGTAACATAGTAATTAATTAGGATTATGAATTAGGTTTTTTCTAGACGTTCATGCAAAGTTATTGCAGCATGTGAAATGAGAAACATCATCGTAATTCATAGATTGTCACAATTATAGCGGAGTTAGATGGTAATTTATTGAAATGTAACTATAAAAAAATATTAATAGAGAGAAAGAAATAATTTTATGGGACTCGCACAGGAGATACAAAATTTATACCTAAACAAAACTTAAATAAAATTATTTATTAAACAATATTTTTTAAAACAAACTTTTTTCGTATTCTTCTCAGCAAACCCTTTGATTTGATACCCATATCATGGCAGTGCACAAAAAATAACTAGTCCGCCATCTTGGGCCATCCGCCATATTGGATTTAGAATAACGTCACTTAGCTGATCATGCATTGTCATCGAAACTAAACGTGTCTGCAAAATTTAATCTTAATCGGTGGAGGATAACTGCTTTAAAATTCAGTATTTTTCAGTTTTTTGTTTTATTGCCAGATTTGACCCGAACACACTTATGTACATACTACACTGCAAGTTAAATAAAAGCTTGTTAAGAAAACCCGTGCGAGACCAAAAAGGTTCCTACCTCAGGTGATATGCAAAAAAGGCAGACGTCAATGGTAAATTTCTTACTGTATTAATATTTAAGAAGGTACTAGAAACTTCATTATCTTCTTACATATTATTATAGTAGTTTATGCAACGGTCATATAACAGGGGTTATTAAAAGACGAGCGTAGGTTTATCACATAAGGTGAAGCCGAATGTGATAATAATATTACGCGAGTGTTTTAATGCCTAATTATATGCCGTTGCATACACTACTTTATCTTCACTCATACAGTTGAAATAAAACAAAAGTGAAATGGCAAAAATATGTGGTATGGCGGGCAATTTAGATTCTCATTGCACATGACAGCGCAGCGCGCGCATCCATAGACAATGACACTTCTTTTCTACATTCAATCAATGAGCCCATACGCGCCAGTAAATTAAAAAGTAAAAGTGGGCTATAAAAATTAAAAAGTTATTTTTTGATGCAGTTATTTGAAAATAGAAGGAAAATATTGCACTGTAATGGTTTGTTTTTAATTTTACCTATCCACGAATATAAAGCACGTGTTTATACAAAATTTTTTGAATTCATATTTGGAACATTACGTTGTGAGTGTAGATAAAGTTTATTACGTCAGGAGAGACCTATTAATTCATTTAGGCCATCCAACACCTAATTATTTCTACCTAAAATATCTCTCCATTTAGCCCAGAACATAAACCTATACACAACATCTATGTACAAAATAAAATTAGTCTTGGCCAAACTCGAAACGGGACTTGGCGAAATTCGTTTTCGTATCCCAATACGGAACGCTAATAAAATAAATAAGGCAATTCGTTCTCACATGGTCGTTACGTTAGCTGTCTGTTCGCACTGAATACTGATATGCTGTGGCTTCAATTCGTACGTTGTTGTACTGGGTCGCTAGGGTGCTGGGTATTTTACGATGTGACTCTAGTAATTTTGATGTGTGATCATGATAATATAATATAGGATTAGGATTTTGTCTCAGTGTACTTTGTTAATAAAACCATTGCTTAATATTGCAATTACTTGAGGAGTCAAATAACTTTTGCATGCGGCTTTGTTTATGTAAAAGTCATAATAAAAACCGGTCAAGTGCGGGTCGAACCCGTGCGCCGAGGGTTCCGTACCTACCCATTATACCACCATAATTAAATTGGAATCATTTTTATTGGTGGCTAAGTTTTAAATATGTGATCAAATTTAGATTTTCGCGAAAACTTGTAAGTACCAAAATTTACCTTAATTTTTTTACTACTTTTACAAGTTTTCGCGAAAATCTAAATTTGCTTGTATCTTTTTATCATCTTGACTCAGGAACTTGATACTTTTATACGCCTAATAAGGACTATAAACCTCAGTATCTGGTATAAATTTCAACTTGCTAGGTCCACCCGTTCCTGAGAAAATCGGTGGTGACACACGGACAGGCGGACAAAGATGATCTTATAAGGGTTCCTTTTTTACCTTTTGAGGTACAAAGTTCAAAAATTAAAAGTAAAGTATCTCCTTAGTGTGGTAATACATGTCATTTTCTACCTTTGTTACCCGACTGTCGAAGGAGGGTGATGTGTTTATCAGTTTATGTATGTATGTATGTTTGTTCCTATGTGGCGTTCTAGAGACTAAACGCGTTGGCCGATTTGATGATTCTTACGTCAATCGATTCGCCTTAACCCTGCGAGTGTTACTGGCTATATAAAAATTGGAAAAAAAAATGGCGGATTTTGGGCGCCATTATGTGGGGGCAAAATTATTTTTTTCTTCCAATCCCATGGTGTGGATGGTATCAAAATAAAGGGTTTTAAGAGGTGATTTCAAAAATATATAACACTTATATGTTTTAATGTACGTAATTCTAAAAAAAATAACTAAAAAGTTGTAAATAAAAAAAATAATTTAAAAACTCAAAAAACCCGACTGTTTGTAAAGCGAACTAAAAAGACGTAAACAAGAAGAAAATCATGATGTGCAGTTGGAGGATACATCTGGTTTGGGTCCACAAGCTCGCGAATATGTATCCTCCGACTGCACAGATGATTTTCTTCTTGTTTACGTCTTTTTAGTTCGCTTTTCAAGCAGTCGGGTTTTTTGATTTTTTTAATTAACTTTTTTTATAACAAATTTCCTTCAGCCGTTGAGCCGTGACTCATCAACAACGTTCAAACATAAAGGCTTTCACTTATTTGATATATTAGACGGATAGATTCGCAAACGTTCCGTCGCATAATTTCGGCAATGTTATTAACACATGAAACCTATTAAATGAAATAAATAGGTTAAAACTTACCAACCCTTGTTACAGAAAATGTCCAGCGTAAACTTTCAGTGTCCATTATTTTGAAAATACTCTGGAGATAAAGAAAATGGTGACGTTTAATATATCAGATGGTTATTCTCGCGGGAATTGCAACTGTTTACCCACTTTTAGAAATGCAGTATTGTGCTGCTTTGTAAAAATATTCGTTTTGCTGTACTTTTTATTATAAAAAGACTATGCTTATCTTAACTGTACGTGGATGATGCAGAAGGCGAATGTAGAAATGGCTGGAGTTTCTGTGATCATTTTTTATTATCGATAGGCTATTAGGTGATGATGATGATGATGATGAGACTGATGGTAAGCGATGATGTGGTTGACAGTAAGGCACGTTTAGTCTAGAAGTAACCAATTCACTCTTGACTTAAATACCCCCAGGTTGTAGCAATCAGGAAACACTAATTCCGGCAGGAAATTCCACTCCTTAGCTGTACATGACAGTATTGACCAAAACGTTTTTTTTTAACGCCCAGTGGACTCCTGCCACCCTCACTAGGCCATTTGTCCACTTGGTGGGAGCCCTTCCAACGCAGCGTCTTCCGAATTGCGGTCGCCACTCCAGAACATTTCGACCCATCGATCATCCGTTCTGCGAGCAATGTATCCTGCCTACTGTCACTTAAGTTTGACTATTCTTCTGGCTATGTCGGTAACCCTAGTTCTTTTGCGAATCCTTACATTTCTGATCCGATCACGAAAGTAAACTCCGAGCATTGAAGACGCCCTCTCCATTTCTCTTTGGGTGACTGTAAGTTTTCTGATGAGGCCCATTGTGAGCGATCATAACTCAGAGCAATTGGTCATCGCTGGCAACACACACTGGTCATAGAATTTCGTCTTGAGGCTCTGTGGTAACTTTGACGAGAAGATACTGCGCAACTTCCCGAACGCTGCCCAGCCTAGTCGGATTACCGCATATGGCGTATGGTATTCCATTACTACATATATCCTTATCCCTTTTTATTTGTGGTCAGCACATGTCTTCTTCCTTCTTCTTCTGTATTCTGCCATACTTCTCGGTAGTCATCACTTTCTAGCAATATATATTGTTGCACAGTTCATCCATCATTTTTTTCGTCTGTCTTTCTTCTCTCTTTCTTAGCATGTCGATGGCAAATAATCATCTGCCTCTTCATCTGCCTCGCCTTTTTCCCAATTATTGTTGGGGTCGGCTTCCAGTCTTACCTGATTCAGCTGAGTACCAGTGTTTTACATGGGGCGACTGCCTATCAGACCTCCACAACCCAGTAACTGGGTAACACGGTACCCCTTGGCAAGACTGGTGTCAGATCTCAGGCTTCTGACTACCCGTAACGACTGTCAAAGATCTTTAAATGACAGCCGTGAACAACGGCTTAACGTGCTTTCCGAGGCACGGAGGAAACTCGGTATGTTGGAATGGTCACTCATCCACGGACCGACCTCGTCAAGCGTTGCTTAACCTTGAAGATCGACCCGTGCGGCTGTTATTATTTAGCCACGAGCTCCTCCGATAGTAAATAATGTATTTGCATATTATGTTTGGCCCTGAAGTTTTAGCTACGGCAACACCATTCGCTGACGTAGCCATAAGGTCCTCACATGCATGATAGAATTGCATGCATGCATGATAGGGGATATGGCACAGAGAGCTTAGTGTGAGCTTTTACTCGCTCATTCGCATTAACGTAAACGTCAAATTCTATTAAAACTAGATAAGCACCGTTTGGTGACAGTAAGGAGAAACCTCTCTTTTTGTATAAAATTTGATATAAGTAATCGTTTACCTTATCACTACGTTAAAAAACTCGGAATAAGCACACATAACGATAGGAGAGCCATGTTCAGTGGAGAGACGCTACAAACAAACCATCCGAGAACGGAACTGCTGAAAAGTTTCCTTGCATGCGTGGATCCATCTCATTATAACACCACCTCGGCGAGATGCAATATTTGGCATTAGAAGCTCAAGGTTCCTAATCATTTCATCAAGCCCCCTACCTGGACACTTCTTATAGCCCAGCATTATACTTAACAATTACCATTCTACATAATTGAAAAAAACCGGCCAAGTGCGAGTCGGACTCGCGCACGAAGGGTTCCGTACCATTATCGCAAAAAAACGGCAAAAAATTCACGTTTTTTGTATGGGAGCCCCACTTAAATATTTATTTTATTCTGTTTTTAGTATTTGTTGTTATAGCGGCGACAGAAATACATCATCTGTGAAAATTTCAACTCTCTAGCTATCACGGTTCATGAGATACAGCTTGGTGACAGACAGACTGACAGACAGACGGACCGCGGAGTCTCAGTAATAGAGTCCCGTTTTTACCCTTTGGGTACGGAACCCTAAAAAGGTACCGAACATACCATATAAATATTTCTACAATAAGGCAATCAATCCCAGGATTGTACTGTAGCTCCAATTAACCAACTTATCAACTCAAGTTACTCATTATAATGGGTACAGACTTTCCTAGCATTCCCTTTTAACCGCATATACTTTGTAACTATACAGACGTACAAATACGACGACGTAATAAAAGGGTAAGATACGTGAAGGCAGTACAAAATAAACAGGCATCTTTTCGGTCCACCTTTCATCCTAGGCCATCCATCGCATTCCATTAGGTGAGATCGAGATCAAGAGCTGACTCATAACGAAATAATAAAGGATGGAAGTCGCAAACTAGTATAATAATTAATTTAGATAATAAAAAAAAAAAATAGTATTTCATTATTATAAGTTAATTATTAAATTTAATTATTATTAAATTGTTTTATTTGTATTTCTTTTCTCTATTTGTTTTTTCATTTAGTTGCACCTGCCATATTTTATCTCTGCACAATCCTAAGGTCGACTGGTAAGAAATGCCTAAGGCATTAAGTCCGCCTTTGTACTTGTGCATAAAGTTTTAATAAATAAATAATTACTTTTAGTTTTACAATTATGTTGACCCAACCCCAAATAAATCGGGATAAAAAGCTTTTTTACAAAAAAATACTACTGACTTCCAAATAAAAAAAACTACAATATGAAGAATAACTTTATTTTTGGAAGTCGGTGTCTTTCGCAGGTACCAATTTTTTGCGTTATGGACACCGACTTCCAAAAATAAAGTTATTTTTCACTTTGTACCTTTTTTTATTAGGAAATCGGTAGTATTTTTTTGTAAAAAATCTTTATATTTTTCACTTTTTAGCTATTAGGTACACTAATAGGCAAGTTGTTTAGTAAGGTACCTATAACGCCAGAATAGATAACCCGAATGTCATGAAACTTGAACATAACCGGTGAATTGAGAGATCTGGGGCTGGCGGTATAATGGTATAATCAATAAACAGACATGCGTTTGCAGCAATCCCTAGAGAATTGCCGTAATTTATTTTAGAGTTCTGTTGTATATCTTCGAAGTTCTTCATCAGATCTTCACCAAATTAAAATAGGACCAATTTCGGAACATACTTTTTCAAACAAAAAAAAGAATTTTCAAAATCGGTTCAAAATTGACGGAGATATGCGTGAACATAAACAAAAAAAAAACAAACATAATGTCGAACATAGAACGTCCTCCTTTTTGGTAAGTCGGTTAAAAACCAAGAGAATGATGTGAACCAGTTACTGGGTTGTTGAGCTCAGATAGGCAGTCGCTCCATGTAAACCTCCGGTTGTAGGCATCCGGTTATACAAGAAGCCAACCTCAACATGTTTGGGTAAAGACTAGACAACTGATGATTCCTCCACTTCTCATAGATTCAGTCTATCAAATCTAGCCTAATATGGCTTACTTGCCCGAAAAACTTAATCCATAGTTAGTTGATAACACGAAATTAAATTGATAGTTTGTAATCACAGATCTAAATCTAACTGGATGACGCGGTTGTATGTACTTCGCGTGTCAAAAAACGGAGTAAAACTACGATCCATGATCGTATTTTGAGCTTTTCATTTAGCAATACCGGCTCCGGAAATCTACCGAAATCTAGAAAAATGCCTTTTATGCCAGATTGAGCTGTAAAGACTGTATAGAAAAAGTTGACCGAGGCATTGGAAATGTGTTTCATTGGTAAGTAAATTTGTTTTAAAATTGTGTGAGAAAAAATGGCACGCTTGGTTTTAACACAGATGGAGGGAATTGCGTCACAGTAAACATATACAAACAGTATGACCATTAAGGTACTTCTGCAGTGCTGTCAGTAGTGCGAGCCGCTTAGGGGTCTCGTTGATGCGCATGTTTGTGTGAGTGTGCCGTTTCGAGCGTTTGTAGGTAGTTTCTATACTGTTTGTATATTTTTACTGTGCTGCGATATCTAGTTAGATTTAGTCTGTGGTTTTAATATTGTAAGCATGTTATGTGCCACTGTTGGACATTCTCTTCCTTTTCTACACGCATCTACTTTGCCTTGTTCTGCATTTGAGAGACAGCCTTTCCGCTAAAGTCAAGTTCTTGCTTCCATCTTTCATCTAGTTAAAAAGATGGCTAAACAGTACCCCGGTTCAAATCACGACATATTTGAATAAAAAAATGAACAATATTAATCTCCAAAAATATAATCAGAGAGTCCATAGCGAAGTTCGGAGCGGAAGCACTTGCATATGAAGCGTGTAACGTGTAGCGTGTAACATGTAGCATATAACGTATCATACGCCAGAAGATAAAACAACTGCCGCGCGCTGTGTGCCGCTGGCAATTATTTATTTGGGGGGTGTGGTACAAGTTATTAGTGGTGGCGGTGTGAAAAATGTGAAAAGAAAAAGTTGGTGGTAGGTTGGGCAGAAGAAACGGTATCTTGGTTGGCAGTACTACAGTAAAAAAAAAATGATGGCTCTATCCTCTAGCACCTGGAGTAGATTTGTACTAAGCCTGACCAGGAACGCAGTAGAGCGTCATTCTGTACCATCAGAGGAAATCTTAAAATGGCTTTAAGCTTCTTAAAATTCCATTTTAATTGAGAGTAAATCACCAATATAAACTGCCGAGCAATGAAAAAGTTCCACCCACAAAATGCCGACAAACACCTTAATTTAATTTTTTCACATATAATTTAAAATTTGAACACAGTATTTACGTTTTTAGTTGGTAATATTCTGATGCGCTGTTAAATGTACTTCAATATTGCTGTCGGCGTCATTAAGCTAGCCTTTCCCGTTTAGGAGTAATTTGGTGCTATGTCACTGGAACTTTTTCACTGCTCGTTAGTGTATAATGTACAAACAGGTATGTATGCCAAACTCACTTGCTCTCAAACTATCTCTGTATGAAAAGAGGCTGTAAGGTGAGTAAAGACTAGAGCATTTATTTGTAACAGAACATCGAGCATTTGCTGTTTTTAAATTTACTCAAACCACACTTCAAACATAGTAACATTTTATCGAGCAAAGGCACGAGCGCGGGTGACGTGGAGTGAGGTCAATAATGAACGCAAGTTACAAATAAATGTTGCAGGTCAAACACAGCGTCGAGCATTCGCAAGAACGCTACATTACAAGGAAATGCTTTAGGTAAATGAGCTTTTGTTTGTATTGTACCATTCTTAAGAACGTTACATTACATTGTAATTCTCACGAAAATGCTCAAGAAAATTACATTATATTTAGCGCTGTTTTAGAGAAAAAATATTAAAAGGTCTTATAAAAATTCAATCAGTAAAGCCAAAACGCCAACCGCTCCTAACTCACTCCTATGCAAGGGTGGCGGAAAAAGGCAAGCGCTGAATTCGGGGTAATAAATAATATGACATCCTTATCTATGGCAGGTATTGTTTACTTGCGCCTGACCTGATTTACACTTGTTAAAATGTAATAACACGGCCCGTTTGTTTGATGGCCGCTATCTCCTCGACTATTAAGTGCTTAGAGATTGTTTAGGTCTATTATCAATCTCTTACCATTCAATCTGCCTGGCTTTTTACCCAGACCCGACTGGAAGGAGATTTAACCATTATTTTGTTGGTTAAAAAATTAAGATTTACCCGACTGCCGAAGGAGAGTAATGTCTTTATCAGTGTATGTATGAATGTGTGTTCCTATGTGGCGTTCTAGAGACCAAACTTGTTGGCCGATTTTGATTATTTTTACGACAGTTGATTCGTCTTAACCTTGCGAGTGTCACTGACTATATTAAAATTGGAAAATAGAAAAATAGCGGATTTTGGGCGCCATATTGTGGGGGCCCAATTTATTTTCTTCTTCTAAGCCCATCGTGTGGGTATCAAAAGTTTTAAGAGGTGATTACAAAAATATATACTACTGTTTTAAAGTCATTCGAAAAAAAAGTATAACTAAAAAGTTGTAAATAAATAAGTTTATGAACTTTTATAGTTTTGGTCAGCCAGGAGGAAGTTTATAATTTTGGTTCAGCCAGTTCGCGAATATGTATCCTCCGACTGCACAGCATAGTTTTCTTCTTGTTTACTTCTTTGCAGTCGGGTTTTTTGATTTTATTAACTGATTTTTTCCAGTTTATCCTCGCAAAAACCACGAACACAAACAAACAAACACACACAAACACAAACAAACACAAACAAACACAAACAAACACAAACAAACACAAACAAACACAAACAAACACAAACAAACACAAACAAACACAAACAAACACACAAATACAAATACAAACTTATAATAACTTTAAGTCCAGCAGCCTTATAGCGTAATGAATTCAGCAAGGCAAAGGGTTTGACCGCCATCAATCGATCAATCACATACGAAATGAAAGACGCGTAGTAGATTTCCGCCTAAATCGGGTCGAGTGATGGCAGTCAAACACTTTGCCTAACCGAATTCACTTGCGCAATTAGGCTGCAGGTTTCCTCACGATGGTGTCTTCACCGTTGTCAGCGATACTTAGCAACATATTTAGCCATTGTAACGCGGCAACCCCACGACGATGGAGTGAATGATAATGTTGGCCCCACTGATAGGCACATCCAATCGGATGATCGCGGTCACGACAGAAAGGTTGACACTACTGACGTGGGCGACTAATCACGCGCCACGATTATTGCCGCGCACCACGTTGAGCAAGCGTTTCTGGCGGTACCAGAAAAAGGACAGTCTAAGTCTACCCTCGAAACGTGCATGCGACGTGTTTCAGGCCGCGCTCGTAAAGCGCCGGCCATCTTAGACCTCTAATCGTAACTCTTGGAACAATTAGTTCATGTTTATCTTGTTTTTGTTCCCGTATGTGTTGGAAGGCCTCCCACTAGCTGGACCGATGACCTGGTTAAGGTTGCGGGAAGGCGCTGGATGCGAGACGCACGGGATCGGTCAATGTGGCGACGCCTGGGGGAGGCCTATGTCCAGCAGTGGACGTCTTTCGGCTGAAATGATGATGATGATGATGTGTATTTGGTGATTAAAGTAGTGTTAATTTAGCAAGGACTTTTACTCAGAGGCCCGAACCCTATGCCCAACGGCTACACCATTCAATTTTAGGGTTCCGTACCCAAAGGGTAAAAACGGGACCCTATTACTGAAACTCCGCGGTCCATCTGTCTGTCTGTCTGTCTGTCTGTCTGTCACCAGGCTGTATCTCATGAACCGTGATAGCTAGACAGTTGAAATTTTCACAGATATAATATTTCTGTTGCCGCTATAATAACAAATACCAAAGTAGAATAAAATAAATATTTAAGTGGGGCTCCCATACAAAAAAGTGATATTTTTGCTGTTTTTTGCGATAACGGTACGGAACCCTTCGTGCGCGAGTCTGACTCGCACTTGGCCGGTTTTTATTTAGGTATACCTACACACATTAACTGGTCGATTGTTGCTTCACCTATCAAAACACTTATTTCACAAGCCTTAGACTTTTATTTTTTTTCACTTTCTCTACTCAGATTATAATCTAAACAGCTTTTCAAAGCCAAGTCAAACCAACTTTTATTTCCCCAACATTCACACACCCTATGCGTGTCTACAGGGTGTTACTCACACACTATTAACTTCCTGGTTCTTCTATCTTTTCGGATTATACAGGGCGCGTGATAAATGGCGGATAATCTGCTTTTGGAAGGCTTAATTGGGCAGTCTGTTTTAATTATTTTGTTATTTAGGAAGTGTGGGTTGTAAGTTGACTTTTAGTTTGTGTGTGACTTTTGAGTTTTGGTTAATATTATGAAATGGTGTGTTTTATGGTTTATGGTAAAGAAATATTTTTACTTGACTACAACATGGAGTTTTGAAATAGTTATTTATGCTACAAGTGCGGAAAGTAGGTGATGCCCGATGAGTGGCATTGACACGAGTTGGGAATCATCTTACGTACGTGTATCATACAACATTTTTTTTACTGTGCGAGGAAATAAAAAAATATATCTGAACCAAGCAAGAAATTAATAAAATGGCGTTATAGGTACCTTACAACTTTCCTATTAGGTAGGTAGTAGGTACAACAAAAAAAATTAACAATAAAAAAACCTTTTTTGCAAAAATAATACTACCGACTTCCAAATAAAAAAGTGAAAAATAACTTTATTTTTGGAAGTCGGTGTCCATAACGCAAGAAATGGTACCTACTAAAGACACCGACTTTCAAAAATAAAGTGTTTTTGATTTGGAAGTCTGTAGTAATTTTTTTCTAAAACGTTTTTTATAAATGAATGATAATCTGTACTTAACTAATTTGTAATACATTTCTCAAATAATAAAAACTATGCGTCTGGCTGACGACGGAGTTAAAAATTAAAACAATACAGAAATGTAAAAAGCACTAGTGAAAAAAGTGACACTTACCGCACAGTTTGGCTGCTTGTAAAACGCTCTTTTCGAGGACATGCATTGTAAAATAATTTATAGTAATTGGACATATTTGTTCGGTATAATTTATCCATACTACATTAAATTATCTATATACAGAATTATGTACAAAATTATCGTATCTAAACTAATATCATAAAGTGTTTAAGTATAGTTGTTTTGTCGGCAGTAATTCTGGAAATACTGCTCTAATTATTATTTTTATGTATTTCTGTACGATATCGCCGAGTCCAGGCTTATTTTTTTTATCCCCTAATATGAAAAGTTCTTGTAGCCTACAGAAGTATATAGGTGGGAGAAAAAGCTGCTATGTAATAAAATATGTAATCGAAGATACCAGGAAAATAAACAAAATCATGTGAACCATTTCCATTCCATTCATATACCCGGAACAAACAACCCAGTAACAGTGTGCTAAACCAATATTTGCCACGAGCGGAAATCGAACACACGACCTTCGTCGCAATCAGAATTCGCGAAAATATAATTTCCATAAATGTTTACTCAATCGCTACAAATAACTTGCAAACACCCTGTATAAAGGCGAAGTTAAATTGGTTGAAAGCAATCTTATCTAAGCTGAATAATGTATCAGATACCAATAATAGTAATCATAACGGCACGCCTCTTTTCAACCGACATAAAAAATGAGGAGGTTCTCAATTCGACTGTATGTTTTTTTTGTATCTTTGTTACGAAATTACTCCGCCAACTGTAGACCGATTTTTTAATTCTTTTTGTATTTGTAAGGGTGGGATCCCATGGAAATCGCACTCCTCAAATATTATAGGCACATACATTATTACACATACATTTTGGTATTTTTATCAACAATGCAATCATTTTGTAAAGTGGGTCTGATGAAGAAGATCATAGATGGCCACTGCAATTCCTTAATGATAAAGTATGTCACGGGTAACCAACCATGATGAAGCATATACTTATAAATATATATGGTACTGAAAAAATGATTTTCAGGTACCAAAACTAAATAGAGAAAAATTAAAACTTATAACAAAAAAAATCTTTTTAACAAAAAATCAAACCGACTTCCAAAAATACACTGCAAAACCAAAAATAACTTTCTTTTCCGAAGTTGGTGTCTTTGGTACCTATTGTTTTCCGTGTTTCGACACCGACTTCGGAAAAGAAAGTTATTTTTGGTTTTGCGTGTATTTTTGGAAGTCGGTTTGATTTTTTGTTAAAAAGTTTTTTATTTATCTCTTTTTAGTTTAAATAGGTACTTCCAATTGCCATAAAATTCATATATAGCCAAAGTACATATCATGACGATTCTAATAAGCCCATACACGACTAGGATACATTGTTTTATTTCGGAGTACCAGCGCCTACCTGCCGGCTTCATCATCAGATCAGTTCGATAGTACCATTTTCATCAGCACTATGTATTTATAAGTATTTGCTTCATCATAGTCGTTAAACTATTCGAGATATCTTATAACCCATGACATACTTAGCTTTTAGGAATTCTATTGACCATCTGTGGTCTTCTTTACCAGTTCCACTTCACCAAATGTTACTTTCTGAGTGCAGATGATTGCATTGTTGATAAAAATACCAAAATCGCTATATGTATGCCTATAATATATGAGGAGTTCCCTCGATTTCTCCAAGATCCCATCATCAGATCCTGACCAAATGACTATGGGACCAACTGGGAAATATATCCTTTCAAACAAAAGAAGAATTTTCCAAATCGGTCCAGGCGTCTTCCAGTAATCGGGGAACATACATAAAAAAAAAGATTCCGACGAATTGAGAATCTCCTCCTTTTTTTGAAGTCGGTTAAAAAATTAATCCAACTTCCAAAAAGAGCAACATAAAGCGAAAAATTACTTTCTTTTCCAAAGTTGGTCTCTTTTCGCTTTGTAGTGTTTTTTTGAATTTGCCAGTTTATATTATTTAACCCCCGACGGAAAAAGAGGTGTTATAAGTTTGACGTGTGTTGCTGTGTATGTGTGTATATGTTTGTCCGTGGCATCGTAGCGTCCAAACGGGTAAACCGATTTTGATTTAGTTTTTTTTTGTTTGTAAGGTGATTTTGTCGAGAGTGTTCTTAGCTATGTTTGAATAAAATCAATAAAATAAGTTATGGGCGTTTTACTGTTTGAATCGGGGTGTAGCAAGATATCGTGTCATAATTACGTGTTCAATAGATTGCCGATCGAAGCGTATCTACTATGTACTAGATAAATTATGTAACACGAAATCAAAAAGGCCGGGTGTTTGAAATTTTACATGTTGTTAATAAGTTTCACTAGAGAAACGAAGCAATTTCTGATAATAAAATAACTAAGAATTATTGACAATTATTCTTAATATTAACAATTTGTACTGATTATAACATTAATTAAATATTATATTTTTAATTTATTTAATCCTTTATTAAATACAATAAAAAATATCATCATTTGCCTAGCCTTTTTCCCAACTATATTGGTGTCGGCTTCCAGTCTTACCGGATTCAGCTGAGTACCAGTGTTTTACATGGAGCGACTGCCTATCTGACCTCCACAACCCAGTAACTGGGTTACACGATACCCCTTGGCAAGACTGGTATCAGATCTCAGGCTTCTGACTACCCGTAACGACTGTCAAAGATCTTCAAATGACAGCCGGGACCAACGGCTTAACGTGCTTTCCGAGGCACGGAGGAAACTCGGTATGTTGAAATGGTCACCCATCCACAGACCGACCTCGTCAAGCGTTGCTTAACCTTGAAGATCGACCCGTGCGGCTGTTATTATTCAGCCACGAGCTCCTCTAAAATATAAAAAATACAATAAAAAATATATTAAATAATATTTACACACATGTTATAATCAGTACGAATTGTTACATGCTGTAATAATAGGTTATTCAGTACGTGTATAATAGGTACAAAAGTGTTTATTCCAAAAAAAGGCAAAAACCGCTGGAATATTCTAAAAGGTTATTTCAAATTGGTGTTTTTGTAACACATAAGCGGTTTTATACTCGTTAAATATACTGAAAATACTGAAACCATTAATTAACATAAACGCCCTGTTATATTCAAAGCGTACACTTAAATTCAATCGTTTACAATGTGGTACAGTTGACGACAAAAATGTGTCATCTTTTTTATCCTCATATTTTCTTACGACCAACGCTTTTTTTTAAATAAGTCTCATCGTTGTATTCATCCATAATAATTATTATAAGAAAAAGTGAGAATATTGACTTATATCACCTACCTAGGATTCTCTAACGGAGGTAACACAAAAATCGATCGATTCTTGATCGATCGCGGATCAAATACATTGATCGACGTCGTCGGTCGTTGGTTTTGGTATAGTAGGAACTGTCAATCGACATTGACTAATCCATTCTACCATCAATCGTTATTCCATAACTTTTAGGGTTCCGTACCCAAAGGGTAAAAACGGGACCCTATTACTAAGACTCCGCGATCCGTCTGTCTGTCTGTCTGTCCGTCTGTCTGTCTGTCTGTCCGTCTGTCACCAGGCTGTATCTCATGAACTGTGATAGCTAGACAGTTGAAATTTTCACAGATGATGTATTTCTGTTGCCGCTATAACAACAAATACTAAAACCAGAATAAAATAAATATTTAACTGGGCTCCCTTACAACAAACGTGTTTTTTTTTGCCGTTTTTTGCGATAATGGTACGGAATCCTTCGTGCGCGAGTCCGACTCGCACTTGGCCGGTTTTTTTTTTTTGCCTTTTTTGCGATAGTGGTACGGAACCTTACGTGGGCGAGTCCGACTCGCACTTGGCCGGTTTTTTGTGATAACACCCTTATAACGCTCTTTTAAATCTATGCTTTAAGGCAGATGTGAGGATCAAGGAGAAGCAAGCGTCGTAACAGATGGGTGTTGTAGATTATGTGTATGTATGTATGTGTCTTTTAACGGCAGAAACTACTATATCGGGCGCGCTCGGTCTGTTTGCCAAATTATCTCGAAAATACTTAGTTCTCCCCTTGAATGCAATTGGGAACTTTGGTTCCCAGAAACAATTGTTAGGGTTCCGTACCTCAAAAGATAAAAAGAACCCTTATAATATCACTTTCTTGTCCATCTGTCTGTGTGTCACCTCCGATTTTTTTGCCCTAGAAAGTTGAAATTTATACCACATACTGAGGTCTATAGTCTCTATTAGGTGTATAAAAATCAAGGTCCTGAGTAAACACGATAAAAAGATATGGGCAAATTTAGATTTTCGAGAAAACTTGTAAGTATTTCAACTTTTTATTTTTTTTACATGTAAATATCGCCGATTGTACCGAAATAAAATATTCAAACACCAACGATAGTTTCAATTACAATTAATGGCGGCGTTACTAAAATTATTTGTGTAGCTCTAAATTACTAGTGAGATTTACCTGTAAACCAATAATTAAATGGGCCTTGGTTTTACCATTCAATGGAACTGTTCGGAATTACACTGTAAGCCTATAATTTTAATAATTTATTGAACATACAAACATTGAAATTAATCACAGCCATTGCGTTGCATATGTTTTGATTTGGCTGTTGTATTGTTGTATTTATGTAACGTACCATACAATCTGTTCTCCCCGAAGGGAATCCCCCTCTTGGCATAAAATTTTAGGGCATAATATTGTTTGGTATAACATTTTCGCATAAATTTTATTGGAATGGTAATACTTTGGCTTAATGCAAATTTTAGCATAACTTTCATTAGGTCTCATTTGTTTTGGCATAATTTGCAGATGCAAACATTTTTAAGGGTTAAAATGAAAAAACCGGCCAAGTGCGAGTCGGACTCGCGCACGAAGGGTTCCGTACCATTATCGCAAAAAACGGCAATAAAATCATGTTTGTTGTATGGGAGCCCCACTTAAATATTTATTTTATTCTGTTTTTATTATTTGTTGTTATAGCGGCAACAGAAATACATCATCTGTGAAAATTTCAACTGTCTACCTATCACGGATCATGAGATACAGCCTGGTGACAGACGGACAGACAGACAGACGGATCGCGGAGTCTTAGTAATAGGGTCCCGTTTTTACCCTTTGGGTACGGAAACCTAAAAAAAAAATTGTGTACTTAAATTATTTAGTATAATTTGGGAATTATATATATTATATTGGATTAGGTTAAGGTGAGGCGGGCTTGAGCCGCGAACATCTTTGTTTTTATATAAGTTATATCGTAAATATCCTACGGGTTTCTACTGAAAACATCCAGATGGAAAAAACCCAATAACACATTGTTCGAACCCGGAATCGAAACCAGGTCCTCATTTTCAACAGTAGCGCTTGCAACCACTGAAACTACAAGAGAATATTGTTATATTTATGTAATGTGATGTCAGGTCTGAATTCCCTAAAAAATAAGGAATAGATGTAACTATTGTAAATCCACATTTTGCCAGTTCTGTTGCCAGGTTACAAATTCAAATTCTTTATTGCGAACTAAGTGTACTGAATTTTGAAGATGTTAATATGAAATAGGTTGTTAGAACTTAGTTGCCTGTTAAGTCATTGCAATTTATATGGTTATAATAATATCATCATCTTCATCATCAGCCTTTTAATATCCCCACTGCTGGGACACAGTCCTCCTTTCTGTGTTAGGGGATCCAACACACGGACCCAGTGCGGGTTGGTGGATGTGGGTTATTGGACAATTCACCCGAAGTTAATTTTAGAGAACAAAAAATAAAAAAGTGCTCACCCGTCTCGGAAATAATATGAATAATTAATCGAAGTTAATAGATATTTTACTAAAAACTAGGCAAGCAATTAATTAAATAAGTAATTACCACTTAAAACGTGGAAATATGCCAGTTAGATAAGACATTCAATACCAAAACTACCAGGAGGTCAAAATCATGAGGAAGTATTTACAGGGCTAGAATGATTAGCGATAGAGACTAACGGAGTACTAGGCTTCAGAAACGAAAATCGCGCGGTACTCTTTTTAGCGCTCATGATTCTTTTGATTCATTGGTGATTAAGACCTCCTGGTAGTTTGGGTAATAAAATATCTATTAACTTCGATTAATTCTTCATATTATTTCCGAGACGGGTGAGCACGACTGTACTTTTTTATTTTTTGTTCTCTAAAATTAACTTCAGGCGAATCGACACAGCAAAATGAATATTTTTAATAGTGGTCGATTCGCCCGATTCGGGCGAGTTAAATTCGGGCGAGTCGTCCATAAACCCGTGGATTTCTTGTCACATGTCTTCGAATTTTTGGTTCTAGGACATGCTGGTTTCCTCACGATGTTTTCCTTCACCGTTTTTAAATAAAAAATATACAGACTTAATATTACAGTTATATAGTTTACATATTATATTAATTATCATTATAATATACAATATGTTATGTCTTTACATAAATAGATAAAATATTTATAAGCGTGCCAAAAATAATGAGGACAAAAATTAGATGTTTTCCACACTTACCAAATAGTCTAATTACACAAATGCCTATTTCTAATCTTAATTATAAAGTCTTATTTTACAGCTCTTTTTGAGTTAATTTATTTAATTTTTGGGTCCTGAGGTTATGCTTAGGTATGTTCGGTTGAGATGATGATTTTTATTTCTGTAAGTTGGTTTGTACAAACGCTTTTACATGTCGATCATATTTTTTTAAACTAGTTGAGGTCGGCGTTTCCTGTCTGAGAAGAAAGGCCGAAACAAACACAGAGGTCACAGTCTCTTTTAAAGTCCAGACAAAATCTTGGTTAGATCATGTGAAGACCATGTAGACTGATGTCTGAAATGGCCTTTTGAGGCAAGAACCAGCCAGATTGAGTGGACCTGTTCAGTCAGTGCACGCATTTGTCAATAACCGTGCAGCTCAACTCAAAATTTAAGGAGCTCAACGAATTGACGAACAATACCAAAGAAAGGACATTTGGGTAGGCCGCATAAATACTCAAACTTCCAAACCATGATTAAAAACTAACTAAGATAAATTAAAATAAAAAAATAATAATCCACATAGTCTTCACATTCACAATAATTAAAATAAAATAATATCACACTTTAAAAAGTAAATATTCTTGTCATAGCAAGAAAATAAAAAAAATAAAAAAATTAAAGATCTAAATTCACGGTGCAAAATAAAAATAAAAAACTAAATTAATTGGAGCAGCTCAATCCTAAGCCTTTTTGTCCTGTTTTGATGATGATGATGAAGATAATGACAATATAATGAAAGCTTATGTAAAGACTTTTATTTACATAAATAATTTCACCTGTTTATGTATGCAATGTAATAAAAGAGTGAAAGACCGCGGTGTTCAACTCTGCTGGAATTTTGCAATCACATTGGTTTTCATGGCAACGCAATTAAAAAAAAAATGCTGTACAAAAAACGAGAGTTGCTAGTAGGTACGTCTTTCCCTATAAAATACCTTACTACGCGAACTAGCTTCTTACTGCTCATCACAGCATCTATCTCTTCCGCACGTGTTGTTGGTTGATATAGCATGCATTTTAACACCGCGCACGAAATAGTTCGTGCCGTCGACTAGTGTAACCTTAACGGGAGGAGCACACGTATAACCCTTTGTATCATTGTGATATCGGTGTATTCTTTATTGGAAAATAAAAAATAAAATGAAAAAAAGCTTTCGCTTTTTAAGCAGGCGGGTTTTTTGATTTTTTGAATTAACTTTTTTGTTTTATAACTTTTTAGTTAACATATTTTTTCGAGGTACATTTAAACATATAAGTGAAAAATATTTTTGAAATCTCCTCTAAAAACCCTTCATTTTGATACTCCACTCGATGGGTATGGAAGAAAAAAAAATTGCAACCCCCACATTATAGCGCCCAAAATCCGCCATGTTCCTTCTTTTTTAAAGGCACTTAGCTAAGAACACTTGGGTGGTCAAGACCTATCTAACGATGTCTTAATTATAAAAATCCGCCAAGGAGTTTGAGAGATATGAGGTAATAAAGAATATTACATACATACAAACATACAAGATACGCCCGAAACACATAACTCTTTCCTTGCAGCCGGGTAAAAAATAAATACCATGAAATCAACCTTTTAACCTAAAAATCCCCATTTATTACCATCGATTTACAAACCCTTTACAACAGGAAATGAACAGAAACAACGACATTCATTCCTCTAGTGATTTCCGAATTCAAACATGGAACAAGCGAGGATCGAATCAACCGGAAGTCGGTCGGTTCACGCTCGACTTCTGAATGGAAGTCCATCGTATTAACTGGAAGTCCCTTGGGCTATCTGCTGAATGGTATTTACATTTTATTGGTAATGTATTTGGTCTCGTTTTAGTACTGAATGTAGCTTTTTCTAGATTGGTTTTTTGTAGTGATTTGGTTATAAGTTATATGTAAGGTTTTAATCTATATTAATAAAAAGAAAAGTCCTGACTGACTGACTGACTCATCAACGCCCAGCCCAATTCCTTGGACCTAGAAAGCTAAAATTTTGCAAGGAGGTTCCCTTTATAATTTCGACAAGGAATAAGGAAGGATTTTTAGAAATTCCACCCCTGAGGCAGTTAAATAGGGGATGAAAGTTTGTATGTAACTCTGTCATTTTTAATTTGAAATGAATGAAATATGGCATTTAGCCTCTAAATATAAAATAAGAAAAATACTTTTTAAGGATTTTTTGTATATAATCTCTTAAAGGGATAAAAAGGGGTGTTAAACTTTGTAAGAAAAATAAATTGTTTATCATCAAAATTACTTGAAACTTAGTATTTCTGCTCTTCAATACAATTGAAAAAAAAAAACGTACATAAGCATTTTTTGAATTTCATCACTTAACCGGGTAATGTAAATTTATTTTGAGCAAATTTTGTAGTCTACGCGACCAATGACGCGGGCGGAAAGCTATGTTTGAATAACAATTTAAAATATTCCGCCAGAACTGCAAAAAACGAAACAGCTAAAATCGTGTAGTCTACGCAGGCGAAGCTGTGAGCGGAAAGCTAGTTTAGTATGAAACTATTACAAGTTAACCGATTTGGTTTTACATTCGATCTCTCAACTTTTTACATAGAAGAACTGCGATGCTAGACTTTTATTTTTGTCCATGATAAGTGTTCGATGTGTAATTGTATGTCTGACACGTTCCTGCCACGCACGGGTAATAGTAATGGGCAGTAGGCAGATTCCTTAATTAGTATATATTTGGATCCATATCCTGGACATCCAATGAGAAGAACGGTGTTGGGATCTAACTCTCCATGTGCTAGGTTTTGTAGGGTTTTGAATAGTTGTAGTAATTTGGTTGATTTTCACTTTGATTCTCTCAATCAACAAACATTTAAATTTCTCAACTGTTTAACAGACTTTTTTTTTTTAAACTTTGCCCCACACTAGGAATTTCTTCCTGTATCGTGGGTGCGTTTACAAACATATAAACTCACATACACAACACCCAGAACCGGAACAACTATCTGTAGGTCATACAAATATTTGTTCCGTGCGGGAATCGAACCCGCGACACGCAGCGCACCAGTCAATCGCTCAACCACTGCGCCAACCGTGCCCCTAAATGTAAAGATTTGCTGTATATGTTTTTGGACTGTGTGTACGTAACTTTTTGAGGATTTAGTCTTTTAATATTTCGCATATGTAACTATTATAGAGTTATATTACTAAGTTTACTTGTAGAATATGTAGCTTACAGCTTACATAATTACTATTTTTTTTTGTTTCTACATGTGGTGTTTACCTATAAGTAATTGTTGCACTGTGTAAAGTTTATACGCATGTTTTATTTTGTTTGTTAATTAGTGTAAACAATTGTTGGTAGACCTAATAAATAAAATAAAACAAGTAAAATTTCTAAATTTAAAATTCCCCGACAAAGTTCAGAGTAGATACGCTTCGATTGGCAATCTATTGAACACGTAATTATGACACGATATCTTGCGTAAACACCCCGATTCAAACAGTAAAACGCCCATAACTTTTCAACGGCTGAACCGATTTTATTCAAACATAGCTTTAAGCAATAAATCAAAATCGGTTCACTCGTTTGGACGCTACGACACCACATACAGACACACATATACACAGATACACAGCAACACATGTCAAACTTATAACACCCTTCTTTTTCCGTCGGGGGTTAATAAAATCAAACCCTGTAACGCATAACTATAATCCACAACCAGCAACTCCCCTACTCTCTAGTAAGCGACATAATTACCAACATGTCAATGTATTCGCACCGGTAACAAATTGTCCGGGATGTCGATGACGTCACTCAATATGTCACTATGTTGCAACGTGTCACTGTATTCGGTACAGGGGATTACATGCTGTAAGTAATTAGGTACGGATGTACAAGTACTAATCAGTGGCCTAGAACAATATAGTAGGTAGGTATGACAAGAGTACTCACCGCGAACCCGCCGCGACTGTCCGTCCGTGTTCCCGCCATAAGCGGCACAGGAGGACACCGTGGAGTTTTAGTGGGTTAGAGTCCCACATAACTGCGCTATCTCCCCGTGGTAGCGCAGTATGCATGAGCATATATCCACGCCGATAAAAAAAACAGTTATGAAAAGAGTACTTCACGGTGGTTCCATGAGCTGATCAACGCGGTGATTTTAATGATTTAAAAATTCCTCACTCCCTGGTCTCATCATTATCATCTTCCTGCCCAGAGATATAAATCTAATGATCTGAGTGGTGCCGATCTATGTGTCATGTTCGTGAACGGGCGCCATCAGTTGGGATTGGTCATAACTTAGCTGCCTCGGCCTGTTTTTAATTACCCATGTATTGATATTTTTTTAATTGTTTGTTTTACTCTAGACGCTTTTACGTGCACGTCTTTTTACATCGTTCTCACATATAGGTATTTTTCCAACAAGAAATAATGTAACCAAATACTTCTAAAACACTTTAATTTTAAAAGAGTTAGTGTGGAGTTTCTTGTCCATTCTTCTTCATAACAAGCTACATTTCCGAATGGACGGTAGAATCAATTACTTTTAAATTATAATTTTCTTGACGTTCAAAAGTGCCGCTTAATGGCTTAATTGAAAAAAGAAATTTTGATTTTAACTAGATGACGCGATTGTATGTACTTCGCGTGTCAAAAAACGGACGAAACGTAAAATTACGATCAATGATCGTACTTTGAGATTTTCATTTAGCATTATCGAAACCGAAAATCCACCGAAATCTAGAAAAATGCCTTATTATGCCATATTAAGCTGTAAATACTGAATAGCAAAAGTAGGCCGAGGCATTGGAAATGTTTTCTACCATTGGTAAGTAACATTTTTAAATTGTGTGTGATAAAGTGGCGCGGTTGGTTTTCATACAGATGGAGGGACTTGCATCATCTAGTTAGATTTATGTCTGCGTGCCTGCCATGTCACTTAAGTAAAATTCAACAAATTAGTCAGTTAAAAAAGTTTTTTTTTCAAATTAGGCAGCACTTTTTGTATGTCAAAGTTCTTCATAAGGCAGTCCCCCGAGATGCCTACCGGTCACCGTCAAAGGTTTGTCTATTATATCCTGTACGTTAAGAAAGGGAAAAAAAATGTTTGTTTGTGTCTACTCTAAAGTATTTTTGTAGTCTTTTACATCTCTCTACTGGACAAAGGGCTCCCCCAAGTCCTCTGTGATATCATCATCATCACTGCAGCTGAATGTCGTCCACTATTCAACATAAAAATTCTGTATGATTATTGTATTACAAAAATCCTGGTTACATTATTCTTGTTGCTTATACAGGGTGGCCAAAAAGTCGTGGACCAAACTCAACTAGGGGTTAGATGGGGCCATCAGCTCCAAAAAAAAGTTCTACGGGAGGTTCTTAAGGGTACACTAGTCGAAAATTCTTCCATACAAACGTAGTCTGGCTTTTACTCCGCTGTTTGACCATGTACGTTCAAAATAAAAAATTATATCAATTTTTCTCATCATTATCTAGAGCTGTATGGAAGCAAAAAAGTAAAAATAAAATTTACTTGTACTTTATGAGCTTCGAAAGTTCCATATTTCAACACTAATTTTAACGCATCTTTGGGCGCAAATAAGTACCATAAGAAGAAGGAAAATTGAAAAACGGCCTCCATGCAGGGATAGATTAGTAGTTCAACAATACAAATAATTTTATTTTGAACAGATACATTCAGTAGTTTTTTCATGATATCCAGACTCCCAAAGGTCTGTTTATAAAATTTCGCGCGTTCGTTTTCGTTCTAAATCATCATCCATTTCGCTACAAATTTGCAAAAATGTGTATTCGTACGCGAACTAGCTTCTTACTGCTCATAACAGCATCTATCTGTTCCGCACGTGTTGTCGGTTGATATAGAATGCATTTTAACCCCGCGCACAAAATAGTTCGTGCCGTCGACTAGTGTACCCTTAAGGTCAACCCCTGCAGAGTTATAATTTATTTTTTATTGTTCACAATCGTTATTTTGTTTTTTCGTCCTAGAAAGATATTAGAGCCACTCATGGCCATGTGTTATACTTTTTCAGAATCCCTATTTAATGCGCCAAAACTTGTAATACAGGATCACTTTTCGGTAGAGTATTTTTTTTCGCAGTGGGGTCCGAAGTAAATAAAAAGTTAGGATTTGAGAAAAAAATTCGTGAATCTTAATATTATCTTCAACACACCCAATAAACAACCATAAATAGCATGTCAAACGCAAGGACTCATCAGTAACAATCTAGTGAAAATTATAAAACAGATACAGAATGTAGATTTTTTCAAATTTTAATAAGAATTAGTAAAAAAAGTCAATTTTCTCATAAAAACACAAAATAAATTATATCTCTGCAGGGGTTGACCTTAAGGACCTCCCGTAGAACTATTTTTTGCAGCTGATGACCCAATCTAACCCCTAGTTGCGTTTGATCCACGAATTTTTGGCGAGCCTGTATATATGAACAAATTAAATAAATAAAAAATCAAAAATAAAGATCACAACCAATTTACACGACGCGGCAACGCTCATATTTTATTAACATATCCATCGCCAATTATTTTAATATGGAGTATACCCTCAAATATCACAAAGCCTTTCTCTCGCCAATCAATGCGGCCCTTTACCACCCACACATTATTTTGGTGTACAGAATTAAAAAAAAACGGGTCACAAAAATATATCTGCTGTTAAATTTGGTTCGTTATATGAAAAACGTAATAACGGACAGACAGCCGACGAAGCTTTAGTTTTAACAAGGTCTGTGACATGGTACTGACATTAGGAAGGTATACTTTATTTTGTAGGTTGTGTGTATGTATGTTAACTCTTTTTTTTAAGGTTTCTGTGAACCATGGCTGGCTTTTACACCTTGGTTAGAGGATAAGCATTGCGATGAAACGTGGCAATGCCTCTAGTGTTTTGAGCACATCACCAAAATAGGAAGCGGAAAATTTTATTTTTGTATACTCATCCTGTTCTCTTGTATTCTCATTCTATTGTCAACGTTTTGTACGCATATTTAGCTCTTGTATTCTCATTCTATTCTCATCGTTGTATACGTATATTTAGCTCTTGTATTCTCATTCTATTCTCATCGTTTTATACGCATATTTAGCTCTTATATTCTCACTAGCTTCTGCCAGCGGCTTCGCCCGCGTAAATGTCAGCAATTATCCCGAGGGAATATATGCCCGGGATAAAAAGAATCCTATGTGCTATTCCAGACTATAATCTATCTCTGTGCCAAATTTCATCCAGATCCGTGCAGTCGTTTGAGCGTGAAGAAGTAACAAACATACACACTCACAGACTTTCGCCTTTATAATATTATTATATATTATATTATAAGCGGTAACTTGTTTTTAATATAAAAAAAACACAGATAAACACAAAAAATAATAACTTTAATCAATGATTCAAAATTACAAAAGTGCAGCAGACATGAAGGTAGGTAAATATATAACCAGACACGAATAAACAAGTAGGTAGTAAGAGATTATGAACCAGTTTACCAACGATGCGAACGCCATGAAGTCTCGATGCAAAAAAGGGGCGATACAAATGGTGCGCTCTGCTTATATACCCTCGCTGTCATGTCAGTTGACGTTGAAAAGTGACGTCTTCATTCGAAATCTTCTAACAATATATATATTAAGTGTGATAATGTGATTCTATTCTCATCGTTGTATACGCATATTTAGCTCTTGTATTCTCGTTCTATTCTCCTTCTATACTCATTCTATTTTCATTCTATTCTCTTGCTATTCTCATTCTATTCTCATTTTATTCTCATTCTATTCTCTTTCTATTCTCATTCTGATCTCATTCTGTTATCATACTGTTCTCCTTCTATTCTCATTCTATTCTCATTCTTTTCTCATTCTAATCTCATTTTATTCTCATCGTTTTATACGCTTATTTAGCTCTTGTAACCTCATTATATTCTTATCGTTTTATACGCATATTTGGCTCTTCTATTCTCATCGTTTTATACGCAACGCATCTTATTATCTTCTGTTCTTATCGTGCATAGGAATTTTTCGACGCATTTTCATTTTTTAAGCGTATAATTAGTTGTAGTTTTTGACGGCACGTGCTGGTGGTGTGGTGCTTAGCAATTGGCTGCTGAGCTGCGTGTTTCGGGTTCGATTGCCGCGTTTTGTCTCGCTGTTAATCTGCCGTTGTATAAAGGCATCTCCCAAGTCCTTTCAGACATTATTTTTCTACAAGCCTACATGATACGCATCCATCATTTCGCCACCCCTTTCTGGGTCAGCCTCGAAGGTGCCTTCCATCTTCAGAAACCAACTACGTGGAGACTTTTGCCCAGCGGTCAATGCGCATGCGACTACCGTGACCCGGCCAATCCCAATGAGCCACTAAATAACATTTTACTTTAAAACTGCTAATTGAATAGCCTTGTTCCTCATTGCAAATAGACTCCTACCAGGAATACATCGAGTTACCAGTAACCCTGTATATTTTGTACTCGTATTTTAGGCAAAATCTCTTGAAATCATAACGTACCTTCCCATGTACCTCTATTCCACGAAGGTAACTAATTTTCTTTACCCACGTTCATACATCTAGTCATACACGAACGTCAGTTACAAATACGCATTAACTTTATGGAAAACAACTAAGACCAGGGTTAATAAAGTCCTTCTAGGAAGTAGGTACGCAGGAAGGTACATGTATACACAAACTTACACATTTTCCCCACGGAGATGGCAGAAACTACAAAAAGATATGTGCTATATTCTTATTATCAGTTGAGTGTGTTATTCTCTCTCAAATGTCTCTCTGATGGTGACACATGTGTTGGATCATTCGGTTCCCTTCATGATAGTTGAGCTGAGTGGTGCCAACCCATGCGTCATGTTCGTGAACGGGCGCCATCAGTTGGGATTAGTTATAAATTAACTGCTTCGGTCTGCTTTTAATTAAGTACTTATTTTACTTATTAATTTTTCGTTTTACTCTAGGCGCTTTTAAGTGCACGTCTTTTTACATCGTTCTCACATATGTATTTTTCCAACAAGAATGATGTAACCAAATAATTGTAATTAAAACTGATGGAAAAGAGTGTTCGTGGAGTTTCTTGCACGTTCTTCTCCATAGAGACCTACTGACGCTTGCGAACAGCAAATAGATTCATATTTTGTTTGACAATTCAAAAGTACCAATAAGGTTTATTTGAAATAAACTTGTAGATTTTGATTTTATCAGAATTACATATAGGCTTAAAAATATATTAAGTAAGTACTCATTTCACGCGGCTAAAGCAGCGGGCAGCAGCCATTGAACTTATATTTTCACTTCATGCAGCTCCATACAATTTGTCACAGAAGTACACCGGTTGATATAACAAAACTTATGACCTTTCTGAAGAACCATTTAAATCAACGTTATTATATCCATCCAAGAAGATACTAATAAGCAAAAACCTTTTATAGCAACACATCTTAGAATTTTCTGAATGACCTTTTAAATTTCTAGTACACCTTTTTCAAGTTAATCTGATAATCTAACCGTTGAAGTCAGAATAGTTTAGAATAAAATAGAAAAAAAAAATTGAATATATTTTTTTATACACCCAAAAACACAGACAGATATGTGCAACGTTGTTCACATCGACGACTTTTTCAGTTCCGCGTGTCATTAGCGCGCCGCTGCATCTCTGCTTTGGACCGCTTGCCTCATTTGCAACGCAACGCATTATGAGAGAAGCGATACTATCGCATAGTATCGCTTCAACATCACTAACGCGCAAAAGGTAAAGGAAGGGTGGGAAGTTACTGCGGCTAGGCGGCTGTGAAGGCAAAAACCAATAAAAAAATACTGCATAGAGTTTTTACCAATGAATGCTGAATCGCGGTCACGTGGGTGAAGGTACGAATATATTACCATTGACCGCACCGTGACTATATCGCGATCTTTTTGCGATTGTATGGAAGCAAAATTCGCCGTGGGCGACCTAAAGTCTCTCTGCAGTAGACCAATAATACGACGGTTCAAGTTAAAGGATTAATTTGAATAAGAAAACACTGGCTGCATCTTACTGACTCAGTTTCTTTAGGACTGTATTCCCAAGAATAGTGGCAGTTTTCTAAATTTGTAAAGGAAATTACATTTTCTTAAATGAGGCTACAGTTTATTTTTCCAGTGGGTGTTGACCTCATCTATTTTAAATTTTTGGCAATTATTTTTGTTGATAGAGTTTCTTTGAGGTCTATTGTTAATTAAATATTGACATAAACCAATGGAAAATATTGTCATCAAAGACAAAGATATTTTATTTCAACTAGGCCACCAAGCGGCACTTTTGAACGTAAGTGGTTAGATCAAAATGATTCTACCGTGCAGTACTTGCACTGCACTTTCATGCAGTACTTGTTGGGTAAAATCTGGGTCCTAACTCTTGACTATCGACCTAGCCTTTTCAGAATTATTTTGGGCTTCCTGTATAACCGGATGCAGTTGATTACCAGTATTTAACATAGATCGATTGCCTGTATCCACAAGCCAGTAACTGGGTATTTTATTTTTTTGTGGCAATCCCACCGCACTATTCTCAAACCATTGCAACTCCTGAAGCCAGAATCAACAGAGGTGACCGCCAGAAAAGCGCCGAGGCAATTAAGCTCCACAAAGTTCCGGAGTATGAATTTAACTGTTTTGCATCCCTTTCCCCCGCATGATTAGTAGGAAAAAAAGAATCCATTTCCTTATCAAGCATGAGACAGAACAAACAAGGCCAATAGACACAAATGGTCGTTTACAACTGAGATGAGCCCAGTTGCACCACAGACAAAAATTCTGTCGAAGATCTGCGAATGCCAGCCGTGGTTCCCGAAGTACGTCCTATCCTAGACACAAATACAAAAACACGAAAAACACACCCCCTATTGATTTTACATTGCATAATAAATAATATTTTAGATCCGAATCTGACGTTTGTATAACGAGGTATTTACTCATTCACCAAAAAACCATATTCCATTGACACAGAGTTCAAATTCGTTTGCCCCCTAAATTTCCGATAAGTATATTGGTAATGAGAAAGTGGGGGAGGCAATTTTCCGCTTTAACCGCTACAAATATGTTTATGTACCCAATCGTTATGTATTAGCGGATTTGGTATCTTATTGGGGATATATTTTTGTTTATTTAGTTATTGTATTAACTATGATTGCATGTTAACTGGGGTATGAATGATTGGATGTCGTAGCTATGTTTCTGGAGGCCAATTTCGTGAGTGGTTTGCAATATTATTTCAATTAGTATTAGCACAGATAATATAATACTAGCATACAGATACCTCACCCCGTACAAACTAACCGCAATAAAACATAAAACAATTATTTTTTGTACATCGTTCGCGTTCGGTTTGTTCCATAGCAATAGATAGATGGTGTTAGCAGCGACTTGCAAGTAAAAGGGTTTACTCGGTGCATTGATATTTTATTTACTTTAAATACAGTGAAGATTTGTTTTATAGTATTTTTTTGGTTGTTTTTACAGTTTTATTGCACCAAAATGTGTTACAATACAAATTTAAGCAATCGAGTGGAACGACTCAGACATTAAAAACCGCGGCATCTATTGGCGTCAATTTTAAATGATCCGTTCATATAATCTTTGAAATGTGAATTAAGAGGCTAATATTCCATAATTTTGTGGTTAGGAGAGTTGATTAAACATGAACATAAAAATTTTATGTTCAATTCCAGAAAATGTTAATTTTACACACAATTCAATAACAACTCCGTGCATGTCCCGTCATCTAGTGAGATTTATTTGAACCTACTATTCTTTTTTAGCGCTGAAACCCCGTGGTATTGGTGGTAAGTAGAAGAGAACTGCCTCGTTGGACTACTGCTGAGCATAAGGTCCTAGGTTCGGTTCTCGAGTCGTGCAGTGTTATTGTGTTTTTTCAACTGGAATTTCTCAGTGGCAGCCCGGAATTTGTATTTGTGCCTGATTGATGGTAATAGGCTTGTTAACCGTCAAACCAAAAACCAATAATTTTGACACGAGGTTTACTCAAAACCTCGATAGATGGCGCTGTACTACTTTCTGAATCGCGCTATTAAGATTCTCCGGCCGTAGCGTATATCAAGCTCCGACAATGTTTTACTTTTTGGAACGATTACAATTATTTCAGTGCAAGTGACTAGTTGTGTTTTTATTTCTACTTCATTTAGTTATTCGTATCAGTGCAATTTGTGTTGTTCCATCTCTGTTAAAATCAGGCAATTCTTGGTATTAAACATGGCTCGTCCCAATGACATGTGACTTTAAAATTTGTATATTCTAGGTGAACCTCTCCCCTCGGGGAATACTGGCATGATGTTATGTAATAGAAGAGCTCTTTGTCAAGGAGCTCGTTTGTAGAGCGAATAAGTACTATCGTACCTATTTCCAACGAGTAATTATTACTTACAGGTCTCGTCACGTAAAGAACGTTGACCTCGAAACTAAGCACTGAGCAATTTACCGATCTAATTGGTGGTATGAAGGGGGCGCGGCGGGGAATGCTCCGCCAGTATATCTGTGCGCACACACTATTGGTTCTTCACCCCGTCAAGATATGCAAGCCAGCCCGCGCAAAGCTGAGCCGTAGTTAAAATCTAGTTTGTCAATAAACTGGAGTTTCTTCTTCGTTTTTCTCCTCGTAGGTTTTTTTCGAACGGATGGTAGTATCACTTTATAATGATCCAGCCTTAGTTGTCCCTATTTATCAAGTGAAGGAATTTACCTGTTAGTCCTTGTAATACTTTATACCTATATTTAGTATAGTAGTGCTGGGTGCATCGTTCTCACGTATAAGAATATATTAATGTATGTACTACTTATGTAAATATTGATAAAATGCCTTAATTTTTTTAAAAGTATAAGTATGGAGTTTCCTGTGCATTCTTCTCCATATCAACTTACTTTTCCGAATGCACGGTAGAATCAATTTTTTATTACATGTAAATTTTTAACGTTCAAAAGTGCCGCATAATGGCCTAATTGAAATAAATACATTTGACTTTGACTTTGAGTTCACCCCCCAGCGACGCCCTGAGCCGAGGTTCGACCCACAGGGGGTATCCCTCAGCGTGGTCGCTTTGGTTTAGCTTTTTGTGCCTGGCTGGAGGCTATATAGCTTAGTCTCCACAGGATCGCCCGGTTAAGCAGAAGACAATCACTATGATTGACCAGAGAGAGGCAAAAAAAAAATCCTCTCCAGTTGACTCATGCTTCCCACGCTGAGATCACGCTTTGTTCGCTCACAAAATACAGCCGCACACACAACCTTTTTTGCATGACGATGGTTTTAAAAATGAAGGAAAGAAAAATTATATAGTATTTATTGTTTTATCAAGAACGAAACTGAAAAACCGGCCAAGTGCGAGTCGGACTCGCACACGAAGGGTTCCGTACCATTATCGCAAAACACTGCAAAAAAATCACGTTTGTTGTATGGGAGCTCCCCTTAATTTATTTTATTTTAATTTAATAATTATTATTTTTTGAAGAGAATATACAACTAAATATTCTGTGAATATTTCAAGCGTCTACCTGCTGCCGTTATTAATACCGAGCAAAAAATGGCAAAAATATCACGTTTATTGTATGGGAGCCCCCCTTAAATATTAATTTTCTGTTTTTAGTATTTGTTATTATAGCGGCAACAGGAATACATCATCTGTGAAAATTTCAACTGTCTAACTATCACGGTTCATGAGATACAGCCTGGTGACAGACAGACAGACCGACAGACGGACAGCGAAGTCTCAGTAATAGGGTCCCGTTTTTACCCTTTGGGTACGGAACCCTAAAAAGGAGCTGTTGACAATTTATAATGATAAGATATTTAAGTAAATTTTAATAAACATTATCTATTTTTAATTCCAGCCTCGTCTAAAGTACTAAGTAGCTAGTAAAGTACCTATTATGATTCTACAATAAAACAAATTGCTCACATATTATTACCCGACGGCCGAAGGAGGGTAATGTGTTTATCAGTCTATGTATGTATGTATGTTTGTTCCTATGTGGCGTTCTAGAGACCAAACACGTTGCCCGATTTTTATGATTCTTACGTCAATCGATTCGTCTTAATCCTGCAAGTGTCACTGGCTACATTAAAATTGGAAAAAACAAAAATGGCGGATTTCGGGCGCCATTTTGTGGTGAAAAAAAAACCAAACCCATCGTGTGGGGTATCAAAATAAAGGGTTTTAAGAGGCGATTTTAGAAATATATAACACTTATATGTTTAAATATAACTAATTCTAAAAAAAAATAATTAAAAAAATCAGCCAAGTAATTTAGAACGCGACTGTATCCGTGCGCAGACACATCCCCTCCACTGTCGCTCAGCGTTCTTTTTACGTGATGGGGCCTATATTTATGTATTATGTACGGTCGTGGTCAGAAGTGTAGTAGCACACTCAAAGTTAAAGTGCCCAAATATGTATTTATAGAAGAAGACCAATAATTCACGATTAGTTAGGCGCAGGCCACACAGAAATGGCGTTGGGCGCGGACATGGCACGGGCGGCTTCCTATTCCATTCAAATTTCATACAAATTGCATGGAAATAAAACGCAATTTAGGACACACGGTAAGTCGCTGCTCGGACGTGGTTATGACGCGCCATTTCGGCACCCGTGCCTGTTCAAATTGCGCTTAATTTCCATGCATTTTGAATGAAATAGTAAGCCGCCCGTGCCATGTCCGCGCCCGACGCTATTTCTATGTGGCCTGCGCCTTAGGTAGCTATACTAGTGGACTATTGAACTTCTGCTACAAAGAAAATTCCGATTCCTTTGCTTTGGGAGACTGTTACTGCAATTCTAACTTCGGCCTGTAGAGACGAGTGAACCTACTACATACATTTATTTCAAATAGTCAGTTACGTAACTGATTTAATTGAAATAAATGCTTTGTGTTTAAGGATTTCAGCTTTGTTTCGGTGTTGGCATCGTATAAATTTTCCATAAGCAGATGACTATAGACAGCTGTGATCCTAACATAAGAAAACATACAATGTTGAAATACAACAATGTTGTTACTCTTTAAAATAGGAAAATAAAATTGTAGTAAAAATCAAACCCATCAATCAAATCAATAAAGTAAAGAAGAAAAATAAAAAGAAGAAGTAAATAAGAAGAAAATTATTCTGTGGAGTCGGAGAATACATATTCCCTAGCTGGCTGACCAAAACCCGATATATCCTCCGACTGCACAGCATGACATTGAAAAAAAAAAAATATTGACCCCCAGAATATGGCGCCCAAAAGACGCCATTTTTCTATTTTCCATTTTTATTGTAGCCAGTGACACTTGCAAGGTTAAGACGTATCGATTGACGTAAGAATCATCAAAATCGGCCAACGCATTTGGTCTCTAGAACCCCGCATAGGAACAAATATACATATTACATACAAACATAGAGTGATAAACAGCGACGCAACATGATGGTTGAAAAATCGGCCAAGTGTGAGTCGGACTCGCGCACGAAGGGTTCCGTACCATAACGCAAAACGGCAAAAACAACACGTTTTTTGTATGGGAGCCCCACTTAAATATTTATTTTATTCTGTTTTTAGTATTTGTTGTTATAGCGGCAACAGAAATACATCATCTGTGAAAATTTCAACTGTCTAGCTATCACGGTTCATGAGATACAGCCTGGTGACAGACAGACAGACAGACAGACGGACCGCGGAGTCTCAGTAATAGGGTCCCGTTTTTACCCTTTGGGTACGGAACCCTAAAAACCACACCTCATAAAACGCTGTTTCATCAACTAACACATACATAAATAAACTCACGCCTTTTTGGTTATGTTAATAACATAATATTCTCGCGGTCGTTTTCTATTACAACACCGTAATTATAATCAAGGACAAACAAAACGTACTTTACGACACAAACAACCCTTTAATAATATCAAATATCGTCACCACTGGGTACTCTCATCCCCGGAAGGATAACTTCGTACTTCAAAAATGAAAGGCACAAAGTTAGGGGTTAGGGTGCGTATACACGGGCAATTTTAAATTTGCTCGATTTTGGTCAAAAGGTTTGATTGCTAGATCAAATTATATGAAGCTGTTTGTTACCCAAAATATAGTAATATTATCTTATCAATCGAATTTCTTGTCTCTCACAATGGGCCTCATCAGAAAGCTTACAGTCACCGAAAGGGCAATGGAGAGAGCTTTGCTCGGCGTTTCATTGCGTGATTGAATCATTCATATTTATTCTTTCATCCTCGCAGTCATCATCATCATATCAGCTAAAAGACGTCCACTGCTGGACATAGGCCTTTGACCGGTCCCGTGCGTCCGGCAACCAGCGGATCCCCGCAACCTTCTCCTTTTTGGGAAGTCGGTTAATAAATGAAATAAGTTCATAAAAGATATTTTTCTTTGTAAAATGTCTATGAGAGTAATAGCAGTGGCAGTCGGTAGTAGTCGCTTAAAAATACTTTCGTTTCATTTGCTATCCAAAAAGGTACAACAACCTAGGGTAATATCAGAATTCTTAGAAAAAAACTTTGATGAAAGGCTCCCAGTTTGTAGCGAAAAATAACGAAATCAGTTAGGCATGATGGCATCAACAACCTCTTAAAGGATTCTAGGTACTTATCATGTAGCCTTGTTTACTCAACTTTCTCTTCTCAATTACGATAATCCTCAGCCAAAAATGTTGACGGTGTAAGACCACCCTTAGAAAACTGACACCCCTTCGGTGGGGTAGATTAACGGGGGAATATTATTAAATAATAAAGCAGTCTGATTCAGGGTCGCTGCCGGAGTCTGAATAATTCTGTCTGGTAACGTCCCTGTCTGGTATTGATGAACTCCTGGCTGAATGGAATTTTCTGGAATGGTGATTGCTGCACGCTAAATGAGAGGAAGGGAAGGGAATATTTGAGGTTCTGTTAGCATGTTTTTGAACATACTGAAATGTATTTGCTCTTGAAATAAGTACAGGCTTCACGTCGCATTACATATGTATGGGTAGCCTCGAAAAATCATTCTTTTTCACCGCTATGACCCCTTGGTCATGTTTTAGCAATAAAAGAAAGGCAATTAGGCATTTAAAAGCTTACAAGAACACTTTACTCATGTTCTCTTATTAAAAACAAGTCTTTTACCGTCGGTCCCGTGGAAAATACCACGAGAGACAATGCACTTTTACGAGATAAACTTAGCCTTTGGCATTTAGTGATTTTGTAGCTCTATACCACTAAAATATAATGTTGCAATCAAATCAGCACTCCCAGAAATAACGTCTAACAGACAAACAACTCAAAATCAAGGTATTTATTTCAATTAAGTAATTTATAGGCACTTGTGAGTTGTCAAGGAATCTGTCAGTTAGTAAGATAACACTACGAATAGGGACGCGTTCCAAATTATAGATGTCTAAAGCAAAGTACGTGAATAAACTCCATGGACAGACTTTTAAACCAATGAATACTTTTTGGGACATCCCGACCGCACTTTTACCAAACCATATCAACTCCTGAAAGCCAGAATCAACAGTGGCGACCACCAGAAAAGCGCCGAGGCAGTGAAGCTCGACGAAATCCCGATGAATTAATTTAACTGTCTTGGATCCCGCGACGAAATTAATCAGAAAAGATTAACGGAGGAGTAGGAAGTAGGAAAAACACAAATGTCCACTTCCCTCCATATCAAGCAGGAGACAGAACAAACAAGGCCAATAGGCACAAAGGTTCGTTTACAACTGGAATAAGCCCAGTTCTAGGCAACTGGGCTAGAACTGGGCTTATCCCACGGATAAAAATTATCATTAATATTATTGGGTCCTAACATTGTGAGCTGTTATATTTGATTCCAAAAACATGATGTTAATATGGCAAAAAAGCTTGAACGCACGGAAATTTGTTCTAGTTTCTACAAGGTCCGTATAGTAAACAGCTCTATATGCAGCCTGTACATTATCCAACATAATATTGCGTTCATTCTGCCAAAGAATACGCTCCCATAAGATATGATGTGCAGATTTTACATATTCGCAGTCAGATGTAGAGTTCTCGCATAAAGGCCAGGCAACGAGCTTGAAGATAAATAATTTACCATGCCCTGTGAGAAATTCAATGAATCACTCATGTCGAACTTTCATCTATACATCTATACAAATAAATAAAATTTAAGTGTCTGTATGTAATATCAAAATAACAACGTTTTATTGAATGCACGTGAAATTATATACGGTACTAACAACAAATAAGCAATTTTTAAGATTTTTGTCTGTCTATCTGTTTGTTCCGGGTAATCTCCGAAACGGCTGGACCAATTTTGACGGGACTTTCACTGGTAGATAGCTGATGTAATAACGAGTAATATAGACTACGTTTGATCATGAGAAAATTCATAGTTCCGGCGGGAAACTAAAAAAATAAAAATATATTTTTTACGAGTTTGACGCGGACGAATTCGCGGGCAACAGCTAGTTTATAATATTAGTTTAGATGCATAAGCATACATAGATGCATAGTTATACTCTTCATGTAGCTGACAAACAATCCACAAATAAAATGTCGGTAAATATGTTTGAATGTGATGATTTTTCGAAACCCATCCCCGGCCCAAACGGGGAAAAGCTAGTTACTCCATAAAATTAATAGCCATAATGAAAGTGTTCACAATTTGCCAACGTATTTTATATGAAGCCCAACAAAAGGATTTACGCACCGCTTGTTATTACACAGCGCGAACAAAACGATGTTAATTACCTTTTAATTAAAAGTAGGTATGTTTCAATGATAAAATCTATATTTTGTAGTGGGCGTGTATGTGTTTAAAATGGTAGTTTGACCGCTGTGATCGTTGTGGTATGGTTATGAAAGTTGAAGTCGTTAAGTTTAGGGTTTTTTATAGAAAGAGCTAACATAATTACTTCTACAAGTTAATTATAATTCTTTTGGGCTGTTTAAAATAGACTATTTTCTACCAAAAATGTTAGAAAAAAATGTCCTTAGCAAATTTTGGAGATTGGAAGCTGCGGCAATCACCTTGAATATTCGTATCGTAGGCAATGATTTCCAACATTATATACAAAAGTACATTACTATGTACCTTTCTAACATTAATTTAAGTAATTCATTGATATTTGTAGAGAATCAACCTGCAATTCAGGATCTAAACAAAGTTATATTTTATCAGCGGCAACGATTGTCTAAAGTCCAAGATATTTGGGATTACTCTCGTTACATTTCGGACTCGTGACAAATGTTATCCTTGATATGATGTCTCTTGCGATATGTTATGTTGATAAGAGGCCCTAGAATTTGAAGTAAACTATTTAATTTTGATAGTATCTATAGTAAATAAGTTCACGCCTTTTTCCCATGGGGCTAGGCAGAAACTAGAGAACGCAAGATGTAAGGATTCATAGTGCAACAGATAATATAATACTAGCATACAGATACCTCATCCCATACAAAGAAACCGTGCCGACGTAACTAGCGTTTTTCATCTGCTTAATCTGGTAATTTTTTGTACATCGAACGCATTCGGTTTTGTTTCACGGTGATAGATAGATGGTGTTAGCAGCGACTTGCAAGTAAAATGGTTTACTAGGTTCGTGAATATTTTTTTCTTTAAACACAGTGAAGGTTTGTTTTCTAGTATTTATTTGCACGTTTTTACAGTTTTTTTTTGCACCAAAATGTGTTAAAATGCAAACTTTAACAATCGAGTGGAATGCCTTCGAAATTTAAAAATGCGCCATCTATTGGCATCAATTTTAAATGATCCGTCTAATTATCTTTGAAATGTGAATTAAGAGCCCAATATTCCATAATTTTGTACTTAGAAGAGTTGATTAAACAAGAACATACAATGTTTGTGTTCAATTCCAGGAAATGTTAATTTTACACATATTCAATAACAGATGGAGGTGCATATCCCGCCATCTAGTGTGATTTAATTGAGCCAAATTTTCTCTCTTAGCAATGAGACCCCGTGGTAGTGCTTTGTTTTTGTTCATACTACATCATCTAGTCATACACGCACACCGGTTATGTGTACTGCGCACCTGCAGCCTAATTGCGTAAGTGAATTCTGCAAAGGAAAAAAGTCGATTCTTTCAAAGAATCAGCATCATTTCTTTCAACTTTTTCGGTAATGCGAAACTAATTTGGAAAGCTAGCGTTGCTTTCCAAATCCTCCTTTGAGTTGAACACAGACTACTTAGAGATACTACGGAGTTGAAGATATGTGACATTTGCATTACACAATACCAATAGTGAAGTTTTATCTCGATTCTTCCGCTTTAATTCATTCTTTTACAATCAATTCTACGTCAAATTATTGGTAATGAAAGGAGTTCAAACCTTTCAGTTTCAGAGTGTAATATGCAATACGAAAAGTCGTTTTTGGAAAGGTTCCAACTTGTTTGCTTTGCAGAATTCACTTACGCAATTAGGCTGCTGGTCTTTTATTATCAAATCTCTCTCTTGGTCGGTCTCTCATGTCTGATGATCGTGGTCAGCATCAATGTTGCATCTGGATTTCTGGAGCATTGATTATCTAAATAAACTACTTAAAATTAATAATTACAGCACCCACATAATTTTACTCAAAACCTTTCCACTGTCAAGCACAGACTGTTCAATAAAATAATAACGACTTTCCAATTAATTTTGAACCCACCTCTGTTATAGCTTGGCCGAAGTTAAGTTAGTTTTCAACAGGTACAATAAAACTGGATCGACGGAACAATTACACAGTTTTAGGGTTCCGTACCCAAAGGGTAAAAACGGGACCCTATTACTAAGACTCCGCGGTCACAATCCTCACAGATGATGTATTTCTGTTGCCGCTATAACAACAAATACTAAAAACAGAATAAAATAAATATTTAAGTGTGGCTCCCATACAACAAACGTGATTTATTTGCCGTATATGCGATAATGGTACGGAACCCTTTGTGCGCGAGTCTAACTCGCACTTGGCCGGTTTTTTGTTTAATTAAATATGTAAGGTGTGTGTTTATTTAAACCTATATGGAATGCTTTGCTAATTAGAACTAGTTCGAAACGTTTGGTATATAATCGATTTTTGACTAAAATATAAATTATTATTATTAGCATAAAATTTTCAAGCGTGCAGTTTCAATTTAGTAATATTGATAAAAATGCCTTATTTATAAAAGTCTCCTGACCAGAACATTTTTACTTCAAACTTCCGATTTCAGAACTTAAAATTTGAAGTTGAGTCTTTATCAAATTTTGACATTAGCCTGAGAACCTGTCAAACGTCCTGTTGTACACGTTCTTACCACCAATTTCTTAATTCAGAAACCGAAACCAATAACCTAAATTACGAATCTACTAAATATTTAAGAGATTTTTATGAATTAAAAGTATCTAAATGAGCTGAGCAGAGAAGTTACAATCTCAAATATACAAATAACGGTCAGAAAGTTCTAATTACTTATTTTTTTGAGTCATTGGGTTGTGGAAGCCACATGACAGTCAAGGCCAATACAAAAAATATAAATATTCAAGTTAATAACAATAAAAGTAAAACCATGTTCCGATAAGCGGACCATCAAACGATAGTACGAACCGATAGCCGTGTGCTACGGCGTAGCGGACAGAATGGTGTCATGGCTACGATTGCTACGCCGTAGCAGGCTGCTACGAGTCAATGGATTTGTTATTGAACTATGACTATTTATTTTTAACCGACTTACCATAAAGGAGGAGGTTCTATGTTCGACATTCTGTTTTTTTTTGTATGTTTTCACTGATATCTCCGTCAACTGTGGACCGATTTTGAAAATTCTTTTTTTTTGATAGAATTTGTTCCGAAATTGGTCCCATTTTAATTTGGTGCAGATCTAATGAAGAACTTCGGAGATATTTACCAGAACTCTTCAATAAATAACGGCAAATCTCTCGGGATTGCTGCAATCGCATGTCTGTATATTGATTATACAATTTCGTAATATAACATCACGCCAGTACGCTCCAAAAGGGTACGCAGATATGTACAGTTCACCTTGGTACACTCTCATTTCACCGGTTATGTTCAGTTACATGATAGTCGGGTAATCTATTCTGGCATTATAGGTACCTTACTTAACTACTTGCCTATTAGGTAGGTACAACTAAAAGGAAAAATAAAGCATATATATATATAATATCATGGAGCAACTGCCCTTTTTTTTGTTCCTGGGTGGAAAATCGTCATTGGATGTCCTACGCCCTTGGGGAGGGGTCTGTGAGACTCCTACTGACTAAAAATCACCCCGGTGTTCCATCTCACAACTACGCCGGGGGTCACGGGAACATCAATACTTCCGCAAATCCCAGCTAGTGCCGGCCCGCCCCTGCGGGCCTCGACCTCGGGTTGAGGGGCGAGTGAGGTGTTTGGCTGCCCCGTGATGTCTAAGAAGGGCACGCGTGGAACACCACGCGCTACCACCTCGGGTCCTGATGTGTGGGGGTCGACGGATGTCCCCGAGTCTTAACTTAACTTCATAACGCATCAACGTGGTAACATGATACCTCGGCAGTCTGATATCAGTATGTCAAACTTTAAAATACACTCTCGATAATTAATTTTAATAACGTAATAACAAGAATTTAAACTACCTACGTGGCAAATTAATAATTTAATGCCATAATATTTACATGCGATACAACGTACACTTAAAAAAACTTAAAATTCATTTTCCGTGTATTATTGTTCAACGGTATTCATGGAATGTAAATTATTTAATTTATTTATGTACAGTAACGCTAATTACAGTTACAAACCAGTTGCAGTGTGCAGGACACATTGCTCGTAGAACGGATGGTAGATGGGGCCCATCTCCCCCGTCCCGCCCAGTTCCAGCCCCCGGGGGCTCAGTAGCCATGACTTGGTCACCCACAGTGAAGCAAGAGAAGGGAATAAACAATTCCAACAAACCAAGGCGGGGCTGCTCGTCAGGGCTTTTGCCGATAAGCCGACGACGTAGCGGCCAACAAGAAGGTTGCAGTGCCGTAAGACAACAGAGGCCACATTGCAACTGAGGTGGGCCGCGATTTCGTATGAGAGGAATGCGGCTGAGGGTAGGAGGCCGCGGCGGAAGAGCAGTGCCAGTATTGCGGTGCGCCGCTCTTCTTACCTTCCGCGATATTAACTTGACGATCATGGGACCACCTGGGAAGTATATACCCAGATCAGTCCAAATCAGTCCAGGCCTCTTTTAGTAATCTGGGAACAAACATAAAAAAGATTCCAATGAATTGAGAACATCCTCCTTTTTTTGAAGTCGGTTGAAAATATAGCCAGGGTGGTAAAGCATAATCAACAGAACCCATTTCCAGCAGCAGCAGCAGCTGTTTGTCTGTTTAGTTGTGCACGCATCACGTAAAATGTACGAAACCAATGTAGATAACTATTAATTGTGCGTTACTTGAAGTATTAGTTAGTTTTTGTTTCATGGCAATCGGTTCACTCTGTCAAAAGTTAGATTAACTAAAAGTGTTCAAGAAGTAAAATATCACAACACACGTAAATCAAATTTCAGATACTCGGACAGTTGAACTCCATATTCGATAGATGACGTTGTGCGTTTGACGTCATTTTCGGTGTTAAGATTCTCCGCAAAAGAATGACCCTAAAAAAATTGGTGGGTAGGCCTTGGTAGAGAAGGTACTGTAGGTAGGAAGGTAAGCAGAGTAGGGTAGGCAGTTGACGGGAGCAAAGCCGCGAGCACAGCTAATTTTATAATAATTATAATAGCAAAACTGTAACTGACCTGCATGTGCCTCTTCGCAACGAAATAAAACCGCATTAAAACCGGGTCATCGCACAAGTAAACAAAGGATTATTTATTATAGGTGCGTCCACACCGCGGACATCGCGTGTAATGTGCATTTAACTACGAGCATTTAAACAATTACCTGACGTTGAATCGAGCATTGTGAAGATCACATGTAAGCATTAAGTTTTATAATGGAGTACTCGGTTTTCAATACAGCATTTAATACTTTCAAAATCAAAATCATTTTTTTTTATTTTACATAGGCCTACATGGGCACTTATAAAACGTCAACAAAAGGCGCACGGTTCGGGTTGGTCGTTTCCTATGGAGAAGAACCGGCAAGAAACTCCATGGCTACTCTTTTAAAAATACGGTTTGTTTTTACAATATTTCCATGTTACAGCATTACTTAGATATGGGAGGACAACGTAGGCCCGACAATAAAACGTTAGAAACTAAAAATAAAAAGTGAAACGAGATAAAAAGTTATCAAATGTTATCAAGCATCTAGAAATCTAGAAGGCATACAATGTTCACACATTCACAAAACAATCGGTAAAAGCATCTATACAAAGGTAAAAAAAAAATAAAAAAAAATGTATAACAAGGCTAAATTTAACATGTGGCACAAATTTATTTATCAGTTTCGCAAACAAATAATAGGCTGCTGTCTGCTCTTCACTACGACTATCCTGGAAATGCAATCTTTACAAGCACGTGATTGCTCGTTTCCTAATGATCGCTAGTAAATGCTTGCAGCAGTATGGACACACCTTAATATTTAAATTCTATTACACTTAATTATGTAGTATTAAACAGGTCGTAGGCGTACGATTAAGATAAAAAACCGGCCAAGTGCAAGTCGGACTCGCGCACGGAGGGTTCCGTACTTGGTAAATTGCGGTTTACGATTTATGACGTATTAAAAAATACTACTGACTAGATTTCGTTCAAACTAATGTTCGGTGGAAGTTTACATGGTAATGTATATATATATTATATATATATATTTTATTTAGTTTTATCATTCTCATATTTTAGAAGTTACAGGGGGGGGGACACATTTTACCACTTTGGAAATGTCTCTCGCGCAAACTATTCAGTTTAGAAAAAAATTATATTGGAAACCTCAATATCATTTTTGAAGAGTTATCCATAGATACCCCACACGCATGGGTTTGAAGAAAAAAAATTGAGTTTCAGTTCTAAGTATGGGGAATCCCCAAAATTTATTGTTTTTTTTTCTATTTTTGTGTGAAAATCTTAATGCGGTTTCAGAATACATCTACTTATCAAGTTTCAACAGCATAGTTCTTCTAGTTTTGGAAAAAAATGGCTGTGACATACGGACGGACAGACAGACAGACATGACGAATCCATAAGGGTTCCGTTTTTTGTTTTTTAGCTACGGAACCCTAAAAAGAAGTTAATTAAAAAAATCTAATAACCCGACTGCTTAAGAAGCGAACTAAAAAGACGTAAACAAGAAGAAAATCATGCTGTGCAGTCGGAGGATACATATTCGCAAACTGGCGGCCCAAAACCAGATGTATCCCTTGCTAACCTAAGCAGTCGGGTTATTTGATTTTAACTTTTTTTATTTATAACTTTTAAATAACATTTCTTTTTTCGAATTAGGTACATCTAAACATTTTTGAAATCACCTCTTAAAGCCCTTTATGTTATTATCCCCAACACGGGATTGGAAGAAAAAAAAAAAATATGGCGCCCAAAAACCGCCATTTTATTATTTTCCTATTATAATATAGCCAGTGACACTTGCAAGGTTAAGCCGAATCGATTGACGTAAAAATAATCAAAATCGGCCAACGCGTTTGGAAGAACGCCACATAGGAACAAACATACATAGACTGAAAAACACATTACCCTCCTTCGGGAGTCGGGTAAGAATCATTGGGGCGTCGAATACAGTGCGCGAGATGAAAAAGGGCGCTTTATTTATTTTCAAAGTCAAAACTGTAGTATATTTACCTTCCAACTATATTGTATTCAGCTTCATCCGTTGAGATTCAAAGCCGACCCCAAACACCAACATACATAGTTGAGATAAGACTAGGCAGACGACCTGTTTGACTAACAATACTACAATGCACATCCTGGTTAAAAATAAACGAGCCTTAATACTAACTAGCTTCTGCCAGCGGCTTTTTTGAATTTTCTCAAGGGATCTTATTCCCGGGATAAAAAGTATTGAATGTGCCTTCCTGACTATAATCTATCTCCAGCTGACTATATTGAGCCTGCAGAAAAGCTCCCTGCGGGCCACCAACTTCCTTGGCCCACCTGGAAATCTCTAAACCGACTACTAAGCCAGGTGGGTCGCTGCAGGCACAACCCAATTAGATGGGGTACTCCAATGACCCACAGTGTGATTGCGGAGCCACGCCCCAAACAATGCCTCACCTTTTGTCGTGCTCTCTGTGCAACAACACCTGCACATTAAAATATCTCTCTGAGGCAAATGACAACGCTGTTGGCGTGGCTGAATTCTGGTCAAAAATATTTAATTTTGGAATCTTCGATACGACGAAGAAGAAGATCTAACTCTATGACGAATGTCATCCAGATCCGTCCAGCGGTTTGAGCGTGGAGAATTAACAAACATACACACACACACAAACTTTCACCTTTACAATATTACTGTGATAGTGTGATTCTAAAAAAAAAAAAAAAAAAAAATATAATTAAATTGACCCAGTTCAATCACCACGGTCGCTGACTACATGTAACCGATACCAGTACACCGAAATGATATTCAAATTACTAACTTTGAATGTAATTGTACCCCTTCGGTACCCGTCAAGCATCATTAACGCAGTATGTAGGTTAAATAAGTACTGATTTCAACAGTCAAAGGTTCTGCCTTTGACATTTGAGTATTGGGCATTGGGTAGTGAGTAATTTTGGATTGTATATAACAAGTTTAAATATAACATCGCACCTGTTTTTGTCAGATAGGTGGGCAGGGTTTAAGTATCTACCTACAAACATATTTTGCTAGATATTCTTGAGTCCCATGTCATTATCATCAACATCAGCCATTTAATGTTCCCACTGCTGGGACACAGGCCTCCTCGCTGTGAGAGGGAATGGGCCGTAATTCAGCACGCGGGCCCAGGGCGAGTTGGTAAATGGCATAATGTCTTCGAATTTTTGGTTCTAGGACATGCCGGTTTCGTAAAGTAAAGTGGGTTCGAACCCACGTCCTACAACTTGTTAGTCACGGCTGTTACCACTGGGGCACTACTGCTCTCACCCATGTAATTAAGTGTGAGTCTATATTACAAACAACCGGGAATGATCTAAATTCCGGGCTGAGAAATTTCTATCATTACAAAAGCCTCTTCTCATACAGAGAAGAAAAAGAGCATCGATCCTTATTAAAGGACTGTGTCTTTTGGTCCAAATTGAAGTTACCTCTATGCGTATTTTCTAAAAGATCAGTGTAGTTAAAGGTAATATTCATTAAAAAATATTTTTTTAAAACAAGCTTTATTCGTCTTCTTCTCAGCAAACCCTTTCATTTGATACCCATATCATGGCAGTGCACAAAATATAACCAGTCCGCCATCTTGGGCCGTCCGCCATTTTGTATTTAGAATAACTTTAATAGCTAAACTAAACGTGTATGTAAAATTTTATCTTGATCGGTGGAGGATAACTGCTTTGAAATTCAGTTTCAAGATAACTGCTGCTGTTGGAATTGAAAAATATTTTTGTGTTGGATAGCCCATTTATCGAGGAAGGTTATAGGCTATATAACATCACGCTACGACCAATAGGAGCGGAGCATAAATGAAAAATGTTGCAAAAAAGGGCAAAAATATTCCTTTTAGAGAGCTTCCTTTGCGTGCGCTGCGTAAACGGTTTAAGTTAGGCAACAATCATATATGTAGGTTAGGGTTAGTAGGGTAGATGGGTAGGTAGGTAGCCAGTTGACGGGAGCGAAGCCGCGTGGGACAGCTATATTCCATTTGCGATAACATTAGACGTTTAAATTAGCCCATTTTACAGCCCGTTCAACCGATTTTGAATTTTATTACGTTAGTGATACGACAAATGGTAGCTGTAGTAAACAGTTGGTTCTGGTAACAGGTTTATACTTTTTATATCATCCTTATGTTAACGGTATAGAACTCAAAATCGGTTGAACGGACTGTAAAAAGATTTGGAAATATGTCTAATGTTATTTCAAATGGAGTTTAGTTGAATATAATAATGATAAACAAAATTGATTTGTTCGTTTCGGATTCTCTATAACGTTGTTTATATGTATGTATGTATCTAAGTATATATTTATCATTCCTTTTTTTATATGTTATATACTCTTTTCTCTATTCATCATATCATTAAGTTACACCTGCCTTGTTTTATCTCTGCACCACCCTAAGGTCGACTGGTAGAAAATGCCTAAGGCATTAAGTCCGCCTTTGTACTTATGCATAAAGTTTTAATAAATAAATAAATAAATAATGTAAAAGTTCAAAAGTACTTTTTCCCATAAATTTCCTCATGGTATATTATAGTATTTTACGTTTGAAGATATTCGACGATTTCGATTTTTTTCGAGAGATTTGGACGATTTCTTATTCATCTATAACTAATAACTCAGCAACAAAAATACAATTTATCGTCAAGCACATACACATTTTAACTCACGACTTAACAGTACCCGTTTAACACGTCTTCAATAAAGTGTTCTTGAAAGTTACATCAAACATCTCTTGCCAATTTTCAAATAAATTAAACATGAAGTAATTTCAGGAACGGAAATTGTCATGTGTTTCGTAGAATCCTTTAGTAGAAGCATTCATTACAACACATCTTCATTTTGCCTAAGGACCTTTCAAGGGACCGTAACTTAAGAACTGCCTCTTTGATCTACTGAGGCCCTAGACAAGTGTCATTGATCGATCAAGTCGATCAAGTGTCTATGATCGAAATGCCAAAATATGACGATCGATTACGTGACTTTTTAATACATTTTAGTCATTTTTAGGGTTCCGTACCCAAAAGGTAAAAACGGGACCCTATTACTGAGACTTCGCTGTCCGTCTGTCTGTCTGTCTGTCACCAGGCTGTACCTCATGAACCGTGATAGTTAGACAGTTAAAATTTTCACAGCTGATGTAATCCTGTTGCCGCTATAACAACAAATACTAAAAATAGTATAAAATTAATATTTAAGGGGGGCTCCCATACAACAAACGTGATATTTTTTGCCGTTTTTGCTCGATATTAATAACGGCAACAGGTAGACGCTTGAAATATTCACAGAATATTTAGTTGTATATTCTCTTCAAAAAATAATAATTATTAAATTTAAATAAAATAAATTAAGGGGGGCTCCCATACAACAAACGTGATTTTTTTGCAGTGTTTTGCGATAATGGTACGGAACCCTTCGTGTGCGAGTTCGACTCGCACTTGGCCGGTTTTTTCAATCGGTTTGCTTTCGTTGGTAGAATGTTTCTTGTCTACGACTTCTGGTCACTACTGTTGGGCAAGAGGTCTTGAATTCAATTCCTGGGTCGGGCAAATATTGTCTATTCCAAATTTCTCAGTAGGAGCCCGGATTATGGATTTGTGCCAGTTTGATGATGAAGGCTCGCTCGCTATGATAGGACATTTTTTCGCGCTTGAAGAGCTTGTCGATCTTCAAGGTTAAGCAACTCTTGCCCGTGATCCGTGGATTGGTGACCATCTTTACATAGCGAGTTTCTTCCGTTCCTCGGCAAGCACGTTAAGCCGTTGGTCCCGGCTGTAATTTGAAGATCTTTGACTTTCGTTACGGGTAGTCAGAAGCCTGATATCTGACACCAGTCTAGCTAAGGGGTATCGTGTTACCCAGTTACTGGGTTGTAAAACACTGGTATTCAGCTAAATCCGGTTAGACTGAAAGCCGACCTCAGCATGGTTGGAAAAAGGCTAGGCAGATCATCAGCTCGCGCTCGACCTCTATGTCACCTGATAGTGAACGATTATGTGAGCATTGAGCAAGCGTGGTGATCAACGCTCGTGCCTTCTCTGTTTGAGAAGAGGCCTTTGAACTGCAGTGGGATAGTTTCAGGCTGGTATTATTATTATATAATTTTTGCAAGAAACTGCTTATTTTTTTGTATATTTTCCTGAATGAATGCCATTGCAAAAGTTGTGTGTGTATTCATGAGTACTTTTACACTTCTCTCATTTTTTTATATTTCTCTTGGCAATCGGTCGCCATGCATGCTGTGTTTATCGCATCATATTGTATATTATGCTTGTATCATATTGATTGTATTATTAGAATGAAAAGTGTAACAATAGTAGTTAGGCCAATAAATAAATACCATAAGCAAAATCGCATTCAGAAACATTATTCCAATTTTTTTTTTGGAAATTCTTATTTAAGGGTACACTAGTCCACGGCACGAACTATTTTGTGCGCGGGGTTAAAATGCATGCTATATCAAACGACAACACGTGCGGAACAGATCGATGCTGTTGATGAGCAGTAAGAAGCTAGTTTGCGTACGAATACACACTTTTGCAAATTTGTAGCGAAATGGATGATGATTTGGGACGAAAACGAGCGCGCGTAATTTTATAAACAGACCTTTGGGAGTCTGGATATCATGGAAAAACGACTGAATGTATCTGTTCAAAATAAAATTATTTGCATTGTTGAGCTACTAATCTATCCCTGTATGGAGGCCGTTTTTCAATTTTCCTTCCTCTTATGGTACTTATTTGCGCCCAAAAATGCGTTAAAATTAGTATTGAAATATGGAACTTTCGAAGCTCATAACTTTCAAGTAAATATTTTTTTTACTTTTTTACTTCCATACAGGGCTATATAATGATGAGACAAATTGATATATTTTTTTGTTTTGGACGTACATCCTCAAACAGTGGAGTAAAAGCCAGACTACGTTTGTATGGAAGAATTTCCGACTAGTGTACCCTTAAGTCCTGATACTACGTCAATTTATTTTGTCACTGTTAAAAAGTTCCACTTTCGCGAGGCTTCTTTTTATTCCGATAAAACGCACGGAATCTGTGGAATTGGTTACAGAAGCAAAGCCGCGGGCATAAGACATCCACTCGCCCCTGGAGGCCCCTTTATTTTCCTTATAACAGGCTCGTTTCTCTCTATGAATTTTGTTTATAGACATTATCATAAATTGCCTCTTTGCGCTAGCTAGGGTCGTCAAGTCACAGGCTCTCCCTAGTTTTGGATCCATTGCTAACCTGTCAATGTCATTGTTAGTTTTATCTCCTTTATTTATTTACATTCATATTGAATACATTTTTTAATATTTAAACATAAAAAAAAATTATCCGGCCTTGTGTATCAGGCCCTTGATCCAACCGCGTAATGACAGCTGGTCGTCGAGGCTCTTGGCCTTCAGGCCGTTGGCCGTAACGACAATCGGCACAATGATCGCCGAGTCCACATTCCACATGGCGACAACCTCGTGTGCTAAGTCGAGATACTTGATTTGTTTCCCTTTCTCAGCTTTCACGAGGTTCTCGTCATGCGGGATGGTGACATCGATTATCATTGTGCAGCGCGCTAATCGGTCTATCACCACTATATCCGGTTTATTGGCAACAATAGTCCTATCAGTGATGATAGACCGATCCCAGCACAACGTGACATTTTCGAGAACTGGGTCGGGCACATACTTGTAATACGGCACCTCAGAATTCATCCTTAGTTTTATTATTGTTAACCACGTTAACCGTATAGTTCGGACGGGGTACATTTTGGGGCTTGACAAGCATACCTCCGCTGGCTCAGCCGCGGTTCATTTTGGACCCCAGATTTACGTCATACGACATCCTAATTAATAACTTAATTATTGATTAAGATACCTAACGAATCTTATGTGGGGGCTTTAATTAAAATTGTTGGATAAAAAGCTTACATGTTAGCGCAAATATTTTTTTTAGATTAAGTGCGCAAGTTTATTAATTTACATTTGTTAAAAACAAGTGTAATAATACGATAATCGCCATTTTGATGACAGTGGTGGTCGAAGCTAAAAAACATAAAAATGCAGATTTTGGACACCCTAACTCCACGACAGGGGTAAAGGTTTGCTAATTGTTTAATTATTGGTCGAATTCATCCATATTTCAAAATAAATAATTAGTGGTAATGAAGTTATTTGTTATTCAAAGTCGAAGTTAGGCGCCAATCGTGTTTGTTTACATTTTTATTTTACACAAATGTCACCCTTCCACATGTAAAATTGATTACAAATATGACAATTATGTCTCTAAATATAATAAACAACAAGAAGAAACCCTGATTTTAACGTAATTAACAAACACCAGTCCAATAATACGTAAAATTCATTACCACTAGTTTATTTTTGTTAAATTTCCAATTCGAGAAGTAGATTGTTTTTTTTTAATGTAATAGTTGTGTGGCAAAACGATTTTAGCAATCGATTTTATTTATGCTATCCACTCGATTAATGAGCGATTATCCCAAATCGATTCTTAAAAATAGAAAAATCCTGTTTTAGGCATAAAATACAATTAGTACTTAAATTATTACTATTAATTATTTCTTAAAGTAATCTTAATAGATTTTTGGACATTATTTGACTACAACCAACTAAACAATTTCATCGAACCGTGGATAATTTCGCGCCGAATTATCTATCGGATTCAAAATTCAAATTCGGAATGCGTTCGCTATTCAAAACTATTTTGTATAAAAATAATAATGATTTAGTCTTTATGTTTGATAGTCTCAGAAGTATACAGAGTGCCTAGTATATTTTTATGTAAGTTTGTAACGCAAGTGTAGATAAATTTAGTTTCGGGGAACCAACGATTTTGTGATTATTCGTTATATTGCAATGAGTGTCGTACTGGCCCAGTGGCTAAAGGCCTCGCCTTGCCTGAGGTCATGGGTTCAAATCTGGACAAATACCAATGATTTCCATTTTCAAATTCATTAATGTACTTTCTAAGTATATTTTAGACATCGTTGACAACGGTGAATGAAAACATCATGAAGAAACCTGGTCTTATAGTCTCAAATCGCCAACCCGCATTGAGCAAGCGTAGTGATGAATGTTCGTGCCTTCTCTGTATGAGAAGAGGCCTTTGCCTTGCAGTGGGACAATTATAGGCTGGTATTATTATTATAATTATATATTGAATAATGAGTTGAGAGTATGGTATGGTTAGGTTTTGAATTCGGTCGAGTTTGTTGTAATGTTATGAAAATTGGTTATTCTATACATACTTTTAAAATTTTATTTTTATTCATTTTAAGAACATAAGTTTGGTTTGTATTTACATCTGCATTCCCCGAAAACTATTAATATCAATAACCTTGTGCGTATCTTCTTGCGCGGTTCCTTTCCAAGCGAGTTATGGCATGGTTGTCAACCAACTAAGCTGAAAATCATCTAGAAGCATGAAATTTGGCAGAAAGGTTCCTCAAGTGACGTAATTGTGCAGTAAGAAAGGATTTTTGGAAATTGCATCCCTAAGGGGGTAAAAAGGGGTTTGAAAGTTTGTATGAAAAATCTAATTCCTTCGGCCATAATTCTTGAAACTTAGCTTGTGCTAAGTTATATATATTATTCTTATTCTAAGTAAACAATATAGGTTGCCATTATTAGTTTTTCGAAACTCCCAAATGACGATTTAGGGGATGTTGAAGTTTGTATGGAAGAATCTGATTTCTTGGGTCAATCAACATGAAACTTGGCACAAATACCAACCTAAATAAACAATAAAGGATTTCATTATTAGTTTTTCGAAACTACCCCCAAAAGATGATTTAGGAGGTGTTAAATTATTTTTGAAATAACGTATATTTAAAAAATAATTTAACACCCCATAAATCACATATTAAATATTTCTTTGGTTAATAAATTTGAAAATTTACATAAATACCCATCCTAAGTGAACCATAAAGGTTTTCATTATTAGTTTTACTTATCTAGTCCCAAAATACGATTTTTGGGGAGTTAAAGTGCTACAAATACCTACCTAAGGAAACAATAAAGGTGGTCATTATACATTTTTCGAAACTAACTAAAGCTAAGAATCTTACTGGACAGGGTTTCGTTTTTGACGTGGTTTTCTAGGGAAGCACTAAGGCACGATTTTGCGGCAATTCAACCTTTAAGGAAGTGAAAAGGGTAAAAATTAGTTTGTATGTAAAATCAAATTCTTGGGGATAAAGTTGATGATCAAAATTTACATAAAACATTTTGAAAACTCCCTCCCAGATTGGGTTTAGGGGTGTTAAAGTTTTTTTTGAGGCAACTCACTGCGCAATCTGACTAACATAAAATGATAAATAAAAAAATTAATTCAAAAAATCTAAAAACCCGACTGCTTTGCAGTCGGAGCATACATTTGGTTTTCGTCAGCTAGCCCGCGAATATGTATCCTCCGACTGCACAGCAAGATTTTCTCCTTGTTTAAGTCTTTTTATTTCGCTTTTAAAGCAGTCGGGTTTTTTGATTTTTTGAATTAACTTTTTTTATTTATAACTTTTTAGTTATCTGTTTTTAAGATTTAGGTACATTTAAACATATATGTTTTATATTTTCGAAATCACCTCTTAAAGCCCTTTATTTTGATACCCCACACGATGGGTTTGGAAGAAAAAAAAATTATCCTCCGCAATATGGCGCCCAAAATCTGCCATTTTTCTATTTTCCAATTTTAATGTAGCCAGTGACACTCGCGGGGTTAAGACGAATCGATTGACGTATGAATCATCAAAATCGGCCAACACGTTTGGTCTCTAGAACGCCACATAGGAACAAACATACATACATACATACATACATACTTACATACATACATACATAGACTGATAAACACATTACTCTCCTTCGGCAGTCGAGTAAAAAGAGAAGAAAGGAGTGAATAACATATTTAGGTTGTTCAAAACTAGACCCTCAACGGCGCAAAAAGGGTTGATAAGTTTTTAGGAGAGGATTTTACTTTGTGGCGATAACCTAAAATGTATTATTGTTTAAGTCAAATAACGAATCGTCCCAATCCAATAAACCCACCAACCCCAAACCCAAATCCACGATACCCAGTTTTTAATAGTTTTAATAATATCTTATTTTTGGTTGCCTTTACTAACTGCATATAAGAAAATCATTTATAGGATAAACGAAATCACGCGAACATAGTCGCGGGCGGAGTGCTAGTCATACATAAACATACTCATATTTATACTGGTCATTCTGTATAAAACCGTCTGAAATGCTCTCTTTTATATTAAAATGTGCCCGATAAAATATTTTGAATACCGACTGCATTCCAAATTTGAATTTTGAATTCTTTTACGTTCGGCGAATTCGGCGCGAATTTAGCCACGAATCCTATTTTTTTTTCAATTTACTCTACTGATAACAATATGAAAGCATGTATGTATAGTTATTACTATATATTATTACTATAAGTTGTTATTTTATTTTGTGCCTATAAACTAATTTTAATTTTAAAACAATACATTTTTGAAAATCACTTTTTTATTTAAATGAATAATTTTAAATAATCGAAATACACTTAATCGATTAGGCTGAATGCAGTTTTAATCGATTATGAGACGCGTGAATGGACAGCAAAAAAAAAAACAACACCAAAGAAATGTCATGTTGCAAGGTTGCATCAAAATTTTAAGCAATTTTTTCCAGATTTTGGCTTGTTTTTTTATGAATTTTTGTATGACAAATTAGGAACATAAGGACGCAAATAAAATAAGTATATCTTTGTGTTGTCCTTTTGCATCTTTTCAGCAAGGGAAAAGGTTGTTTATGTACATAATTTGAGCAAATCTAAATTGTCTACCATTTCGAAAGGTGTAGTAATTCGTATTTTGTACACATTTTGCATTAGACTGACGCGGTTTAACCGAGCGCAACATGTAAATAAAGATATTTTTTTCAAATTTACTGTGTAAGATAGCTGCGTAAACTTATTTTTCTGAATAAATTCGAATGTTGAAAGTTCAAGTAAATTCCTGAATTCCATGACGTAATTTGCAACAACCTGTCGACTCAGCTGGTGTGTCATGTGTCACAATCTTGTCGAGCAGAGTGGTTAATACAATCGTTATTTTTGGGCGCACGGTTGGCGCAGTGGTTGAGCAATTGACTGCTGCGCTGCGTGTCGCGGGTTCGATTCCCGCACGGAACAAAAATTTGTATGACCTACAGATAATTGTTCCGGCTCTGGGTATTTGTGTATGTGAGTTTATATGTTTGTAAACGCACCCACGATACAGGAAGAAATTCCTAGTGGGGCAATGTCTAAAAAAAAAAAAAAATTGTAACCGCATTGTAACTGTGCAAGTTAATAAATTAGATTTTTATTACACTACTTTTTAACCGAATTACTAAAAAGGCTCTATGTTCGACTTTGCTGGTTTTTTTTTGTGTATGTTCACCGATATCTCCGTCAATTGTGGACCGATTTAAAAAAGCTTTTTTATTTGAAAGAGTATGTTCCGAAATTGGTCCCATTTTAATTCGGTGAAGATCTGATGAAGAACTTCGGAGATATACAACAGAACTCTTCAATAAATAACGGCAAATCTCTCGGGATGACTGCAATCGCAAGTCTGTTTATTGTTTATACCATTTCATAACATAATATCACGTCAGTACGCTCTAAAGGGGTACGCAAATATGTACAGTTCATCTTGATACACTCTCATTTCACCAGTTATAATATTTGGTTTTATGATAATCGGGTAATCTATTCTGGCATTATAGGTACCTTACTTAACTACTTGTCTATTAGGTAGGTACAACTAAAAAGTGAAAAATAAAAAATCTACCTAAACTACTTGCCTAATAAGTAGGTACAACTAAAAAGTGAAAATTAAAAAATCGGAAGTCGGCTTCTGATGGCCAATCGTCTTTGGTAGGTACCAATTTTTTGCGTTATGGGCACCGACTTCCAAAAATAATTTTATTTTCTATTTTGTAGTTTCTTATTTGGAAGTCAGTAGTATCTTTTTGTAAAAAAGCTTTTTTATGGTTAAACCATTAGACTATATTCCATCCTTTAAGCTACAAAACCTTAAAAACCATAGTCACTAAATACCGTCTAGCAAAAACCTTCTAACTGTTGACATTACTCGTCCAGCCTTACAAGACAAGACAGCACAACCTCGCCGTGTGTTTCCTAGTACCGGTACCGGTCTCTAAATACTGGTAGCGCTACCAGATACCGCATTACGTATTCACAGATATGTTTGTTGATGTATTTAGTATCGGTCTTGGCACTGTTTTGGCTTGTTATACCAACTTGGAAGCTTCCTGATACATAATGGATGATATAATGTTGATACTGATATGTAGGTATTGATTGGTTATGTTTCTCATAGGGTATGTTGGTGAAATTGAATGTTGCTGCTTTGCTTGCGTTTTTAGTTCCGATAATATGACCCTGTCCAGTGTTTTTACCCGACTGCCGAAGGAGGGTAATGTGTTTAACAGTCTATGTATGTAAGTATGTATGTATGTAAGTATGTATGTATGTATGTATGTTTGTTCCTATGTGGCGTTCTAGAGACCAAACGCGTGGGCCGATTTTGATGGTTCTTACGTCAATCGATTCGTCTTAACCCCGCGAGTGTCACTGGCTACATGAAAATTGGAAAATAGGAAAATGGCGGTTCTTGGACGCCATATTGAGGGGGATTTTTTTTTCTTCCAAACCTATCGTGTAGTGTATCAAAATAAAGGATTTTAAGAGGTGATTTCAAAAATATATCACACTAATATGTTTAAACGTATGAGTACTAATATGTTTTTTATTATAATATTATAAGACCTACTGTAAATTACCAAAAATCACACGAATAAATAATTTGAATTTGAATTTGAAACGTACCTAATTTGAAAACAAAATAACTAAAAAATTGTAAATAAAAAAAGTTAATTCAAAAAATCAAAAAACCCGACTGCTTGAAAAGCGAACTAAAAAGACGTAAACAAGGAGAAAATCATGCTGTGCAGTCGGAGGATACGTTTGGTTTTGGTAAGCCAGCTCGCGAAGATGTGGATTCAAATCACACAAAAAATATAGAATTGGATATACTTTATTGTACACCATAATAGTTATACACATTTACAAGAAAATATATATATACGGCAACAAAGGCGGTCTTATCACTGACAGCGATATCTACCAGACAACCTTTCAACTAAAATTTGATCTACAAAGGTTGTAGAATGACTGTGCGTCTCTGTACGTAAAAGTACGTATGTTCTTTCACAATTATAAATACCTAGCGGCCTCGCGGTTTCACCCGCTTAGTTCCCGTTCCCGTGGGAATACAGGGATAAAAAGTAGCCTTTTGTCACCCGGGGATAGTGTAGCTTCCCAACGGTGTGAATTTTTGAAATCGTTCCAGTAGTTTTTAAGATTATTCGTTACATATAAAATACTAATCTTTCCTTTTAATATTATTATAGATAGAAATGGTAGTGCGCAGAACTTATTAGACTAAAAATGCATGGCTCTCAATGGCACTGAGATTTGCAGATAGCAACCTTATTATGGATTAAGTTGGCCTTTGTACATAAGCTGTCCTATTGTATTTAATTTGATTGATTGTTGTGTGCGCAATAAATAATAAGAATAAATACCCACGAGCGTTTTTGGGGCATTCTGAGTATAATGCCCAAGTAAAGCAAAATATTATTGGGATATAAGTGTTATCCCAAAATTAAAGCCTCATTTCTTCCTACTTCAAAAAAAACGAAACAATTTCTGAGCCTTCACTTCTTTGTTTTTAGGGTGCTAAATAATAACATCGATCATCAAGGTTAAGCAACGCTTGACGAGGTTGGTCCTTGGATGGGTGACCATTTCAACATACCGAGTTTCCTCCGTGCCTCGGCAAGCACGTTAAGCCTTTGGTCCTGGCTGTCATTTAAAGATCTTTGACAGTCATTACGGGTAGTCAGAAGCCTGAGATCTGACACCAGTCTAGCCAAGGGGTACTGTGTTATCCAGTTGCTGGGTTGTGGAGATCAGATAGGCAGTCGTTCCATGTAACACTCACACTGCTGGTGCTCAGGTAAGTCAGTACTGGTAAGCCAACCCCAATATAGTTGGGAAAAGGCTAGGCAGATGATGACCTCAAACGGAAAAAAAAACGGAACCCTTATAGGATCACTATGTTGTCTGTCTGTCTGTTATACCCTTTATCTCGGGAATGCGTAAAGTTATCGAGTTGCAATTAATATCGTATACTCAAATTTGCAACCCCTTGCAGCTGTGAAAAAATTAGACTTCTAGATCAACGCAATCAAGAGATACAACGTTCATGACGAATATTTTACATTCGCAAGGGAATTAAGTTCCACATGGTACTTCCCTTTGACCTATAATCATGAAATTTGGCAAGAAGCAATGTCGTAAGCACAAGTAAAGGACAAATCCGAAAACCGTAAATTTGTACCTATATAAAAAGATTATTAACTTATTGCAGTAGGTAAACTGACCGCGACTTATGTCAATGTATGGGGACTACAGTTTTCCAAGCGCAATAGTTATTTGTGTTACAAAGGGACAAAGTATCATTTTGTTCTTCCATGGCGTTATTTTGATTCCTGAGCCTAGCGAGGAATTCAATATACGCCGCCCGAGAACAAAATATTTTGTCCCTGAGTGATACACACTATTTTTCATCCCTACCTAAGAGAAAAATAAAAAGCTACGAGTACCTACCTACTCAAAACTAGTATTTCCTCTATGGCGAAGCCTAGTGTGAAAAATTTCCGGGAAAAAATAAATTTAAAGAAAGAACTACAATTTTTTTAAAGCACGTTGCCGCCATAACTTAGAACCAGCCAGTAACTTATTCAAACATATGCGTTCGACCTATTTGGTTAACTTCACATACTTATCAACAAAGAGTAATTATAATAAATACTAACTCCTTACTAACCAATCACAAAAAATAGATTATCACCATAGAGAATTGAATGTTACATAGTGATATTTTTTTATACATTAGACCTTCACGCGAGCGCCTCCAACCCAACTACGCAAATCTATCAGAAGCACGAAGCGGACCAATCAGTAAAGAGAAAGCTCAAACTCCTACGGGCGCAAAATTGGATTTTGCTCCCGCTATCCTCTATAGACAATTGTCGTTTTTCGAATAGGTGTGATGAAAAGTTAATTTTGTACCTCAATTCTGTTTATCTGATCGTTAGAATAATGTTCGGTGCCGTCATAATTCAGTAATGTTATTTAATTATTTTAGTGAATGTAGCTGTTTGTACGGAATCCTCAGTGCGCGAGTCCGACTCGCACTTCGCTAGTTTTTTTTTCTCCTTATAAGTAAAAGATTTACAAAATGTCAAGGTCAAATTCTACGGTCCCAAAGAAAACCCAAAGAAAAGTAAACTCCAGCCCAGAATCACTTAGCAGTACGGTCTCATAAGTAAAAACTGAACGGCACTTCATCCGGCCCGTAACTAGATAGTGTCCGTTCCATTTCCGATTCGCATACGGCTCATGTTTATTCACACGGCCCGGAACGACCGCAAAACGGTTCGGGCGCAAAATTATGAGCAAAGAAACGTGTATGGACTGTATTCACGGTTTTGCGCAATGTTTTCATGTCAATTTTCTTTTGAATAATATGAGATGGTTTAGTATTTGTGATATTATTAATTTAGTACAGACTGCTTGTTTTATAAAGTTTTGGATAACTCAGAGTTAGTTGCTAACACGAGATAAAATAATAAATATGGCATAAATTTTTGGCCGTGTTAGTTACTAACTCGGAGTAAGAGAGTAAAATAACCCAGGGTACAAGCGGACTTAGTTATAAATGTAAAATCAAACAATAATTTTATTGCGTTGATCACATTCTATTTCATAATTGTGAGCTAGTTCACCGTCTTATTGTCGGGCCTACGTTGTCCCCCCATATCTAAGTAATGCTTTAACATGGAAATATTGTAAAAAAAAAACATATTTTTAAAAGAGTAACCATGGAGTTTCTTGCCGGTTCTTCTCCATAGGAAACGACCAACCCGAACCGTGCGCCTTTTGTCGACGTTTTATCAGTGCCCATGTAGGCCTATGTAAAATAAAAATAAATGATTTGATTTGAATGCATCTGCCTTTTCCAAACACTTTTTACATAGAACGACTGCATTTACCGGCACAACCGAAATAGTGGCTGACACGATAACCGTTTGTCATCGCTACACCAGCGTAGCAAGAAGCGTAGCACGAAACCGCAAAGCGTCAATTCGTTGATTCTTTATTAATTTTGTAGCTTGGTTATGAGGTTCGAAGTGGCAAATTATTTATTTATTATTTATTTTCAGCCTATATTGTTCCACTGCAGGGCAAAGGCTTCCCTTTCCTCTTTCCATTTCTCCCGGTTTTGGCCAAGTGTAGACCACATCACACATCACATCATCAGCATAATAATGTTTCCACTGCTGACATGTGACATCCACCAACCCGCACTGGGCCCGCGTGGTAGATTACGGCCCATTCCCTCTCACAGAGAGGAGGCCTGTGTCCCAGCAGTGGGAACATTAATAGGCTGATGATGTGTGTGTGTGTGTGTGATGTGATATCTTTCTAGGTTATCCCCTTCCGCGACAAGACTCCTCCAAAAATATAAAAAAAAAATAGGTACTATAAAAATCCTAGACTCAAACCTAGTCACTCAGATAAACAGTAGCCCCACATTTTCTCACTACAATTACTAAAACTTAGTACACACACCATGCTACTAAAATACGCTTCGAACAGCAAGCGGTCCATTTGCTTGCCTCGTAAAATGTAATGATTTCGTAACGACTCCAGCACTCGATAAAACGCCAGTGTAGATGCGCCCTAATATATATTTTTAAAAGGAAAGAAGACTGTTTCACGATTGGCGTAAAGTGTATACGTTGGTAACGATCTTGTTGGTTTAATGATGGTAAGAAGTTGGTAAATGAATGTGGGTTTGGGCGATGGAATTGCTGAGCTGGTTTTGATGTAGTTTTTTGGTGAGGATTCATGTAATTTTATCGGCTAAAGAGTTAGCTTTTTAAATTATTTACGATAGGTTCGCGTTTGACCGCTATCTTACATGATGGTAAGCACACACAACAAGAAATCATTCTTTTGGTAGCTAATTTATTGAAAGTCGGTATATTTTTTTGTAAAATAGTTTTTTATTTCTCTGTTTTTTTATTAGTTTTAGTACACCATCACTAAAAATAAGCAAGCACTATATTTAGGTATCTAAAGAATTGACAAAAATACCCATTCATCTAAATTTACACATTCGTGCTGTTTGTCGCTAAGGAGTTCGGTTGTATGCTCCATATCTTGATAACTGCTGGACCGATTTTGTTGCAACTTGCACTATTCCCTAAGTTGAGAGATACTCAATCCAACACAAAATTCAACATCAGAATGATCACGGTCCGATAAGTAGTTTCGGAGAAATGCTTGGACAAACATACATACACTCATGAAATTTGGCACACATGTTTAAAAGCCCACATAGAGTAAAATATGTGAATATTGTGCAGTCCCAAAAATATTACATACATTCGTGTATTAATTGATTACCTCCTTTTTAGGGTTCCGTACCCAAAGGGGTAAAAACGGGACCCTATTACTGAGACTCCGCGGTCCGTCTGTTTGTCTGTCTGTCTGTCTGTCTGTCACCAGGCTGCATCTCATGAACCGTGATAGCTAGACACTTGAAATTTTCACAGGTGATGTATTTCTGTTGCCGCTATAACAGCAAATACTAAAAACAGAATAAAATAAATATTTAAGTTGGGCTCCCATACAACAAACGTGATATTTGTGCCGTTTTTTTTTGCGATAATGGTACGGAACCCTTCGTGCGCGAGTCCGACTCGCACTTGGCCGGTTTTATTTTGAGTTCGGTAAAACAAGAAAGATAATAAATTATATATATGTCGGAGTTCGTTATTAATTAAAATTACGGGTAGTCAACAGAATTTGTAATAATTTATTTTCTTATTATTAATTTAAGTGATTTTACTATCAATTATTGCCTAATAAATCAAATCGTAATTTATTAAGTACTCTGTGTACGCACCAATAGATTTTGGCAACTTATTTAGATAGTTGTAATCGATGGTAAAGTTCAAAACAATTGTTGACATGTTAATTTGATTATTCTTTGTGTTATCACCATTATTTGCTTACGACAATTATTCTTTTATTACTTGATGATTTTAGAATTGAAGTTTAATTTGATTTAGCACATTTTACTATTTTGTATCAAGTAAACACGTGACGTACTTCCGTATGTTATCGGACAGAGTTGTTGTGGAGGGATAGCAAGGTATAAGAGAGCTTGCAACGGTATGCAAGTCGGTCTATCTTCGGATTAGACTCGATGATGAGCTCCCCTGCTCCCGACAAAACTGTCGGTTTATTTGGTACAGCACTGCTGTATATTCACATAGCTGTATTGGCTTGCTGATGGCGAACGATACACTTTGTACTTGGGTGGCTTAGGCTGCTGTACGAACTGTAACCTTAAGGGTTTGTTCGTTTAACTGTATTGTTACTATACCCTTTTAACCTACTTTATCTTGTTACCATTAGTATTGTTTTATTAGTGAAACTAGTACTGTAATTAACAACCTTCTTATTGGTTGTACAGTTTTTGTTTATCCAACAAAAATGGGAACGCCCAAATCCTGACCGTATATACCCCTCGGCCCTCATGATCCTACATATATATTCAATACAGTAACAGCTGATGCGCGTATTTAGCAATAGTAAGCGCAATCTCAACTTAAAATTCATCAGCAAAACCGACAAATTGTGATGACCATACCACCATTCCCCCAAACACTTGTAAATCTATGTACCCATTTACCATCCCCATTTTCTCAGACAAGATGATAAGTATTAAGAACATCTGTGGTGGGCAATCGCCGCTGAAGTAATGCGATGCTTAGGGCGAATGAACGACGGCCATTTATAAAACGATATAAGAATATTTCGCTTAGCTTATTTAGGAGATGATAATACTGCGTGGGAAGGTTTGGATCTGGTAGGGTTGTTGAATTGTTGGTTTATGTGAAGAAGGCATTTTTATAGTTCATACCTTCTTATTGCATTGATCGTCGTGGCCCAGTGGCTAAGACCTTACCTATCGTGCTTGACGTCGTGGGTTCAAATCTGAGCAAGTACCAATGTGACTTTTCAAATTCATATGTAAAGTACAGTCAAGGGTCAAAAGTGCAGTCATACTCTCCCAAAACTCAAATGGCTAGTTTTTGTTGAAGAAGTTAAATTATCCACAACTGATTTAATATTTTGTATAGAAATTAAAGTATAGATTATTCCTACTAACCGCGGAAAGTTGAAATACTGCTGCCTACAAAAAAATTGCCTTTTCTGTTTTGGTAGAGTGTGACTGCACTTTTGACCCTTATAGTACATATGAATTTGAAAAAGTCACATTGTGACTAAGTTTATCTTTATGTTGGACATGATGAAGGAAAACCTGGACTTTTGTACAGTTAATGTAAGTCTAAAATAGCCAAGTCAGAGGTATGTGGGGTTCTCAGTGGCGGCTTAATTAGGTGGCCATATCCTCACACGTATAAAAAAAATGCATTGGCAGCGTTGGTAAGTATTTGATATCCATATAGTGACGGCTGTATCCTTGTAAAGGTTTGGCAGAGAACAAGCGCATTGAATCTATACCTTCTTCTATACTAATATTGTAAATGCGAAAGTTTGGATGGATGGACGTTTGTTACTCAGTCACGCCAGAACGGCTGAACAAATCTGGATAAAAGGCACATAGATAGATTATAGTCTGGAATAGTACAGAGGCACCCTCGGCGTAATAAAACTTTTCTCAAGCGGGCGAAGCCGCAGGCATCATCTCCCTTTGGATTTCTCAAAATTATCTTTTTTGTGTTGGCTTCCAGTGTTACCGGATCTGAGCTTCATAAACCAAATTTTAGCTTGATTTTACAATTCAAAGAAGGCATGGAAAAGGTTTAATTGAAATAAATACTATGATTTTTTTCAAACATGACTGCCATTTGCGGAAATTAATGTCAAAAAACATAATTAAATTGCTCGATTCCCGATCAAAAATAATGATTTGAGGTTGTGCTTACATTTTGTACTAAACTACCATTAACAGTGTGGCTATTGCATCAGAATCGTTATTCAAGGGAGCGATGTTTTTACGACCCCTACCCCTTATCAATGGCTATATTTTTTGCTATTCTATATTCATGCAACGATCTTTCCAGTACGGTGTTCCATTTAGAGTTTTGAAATGTCCAAAAAGAATGTGCCTGTATTATATAAGTAGTAGTGGCAAAACTTGGGATCTCGTGTGAAACCGAGGAGGGGCCGCTCGTCAAGGCGGCTGAGGTTTGGAGGCCGCGACGGGAGAGGAGTTCCGGTATTGCGGTGCGTCACTCTCCCTACCTTTCGCGGCCTGGACTTGGTCGCCCCCATCTGATTACGGACGCGGTGGGGCTGCAGGGGAGATCCATAGGGATCTTACACTTACACTTTTCGACCGCAGGGGCTATCCCATATATTAATTTTTTTTTTTTGCGTGGAGGAATGCTCATGCATACTGCGCTATCACGGGGAGATAGCGCAGTTATGTGGGACTCTAACCCACTAAAACTCCACGGTATCCTCCTGTGCCGCTTATGACGGGAACACTGGTACGCGTTAGCACTCACCGCGAACCCGCCGCGGCTGTCCGTCACCGGACCCTCCTCTGGGGATTACCCCCCATCACCGGCGCATCAGAACACACTGTGCGCCGTGACCACCCCAGGGACCAAACCAGTACATGGGTGCCAGACGACCCCGTGTATGGCACCCTTGGTCCCCTTGTGACGGGTCAAGGTCAATGGCTGAACTGCATGAACTGCTGAACATGAACAAAAGAAATGCATGAACATTTTGCCAAGATAAAAAAAAAATAGGCTAGCCATCTCCTCATGATGAAGTTATCAAAATATAGGTTAGTACCAATAGTACAAACCAGCTCTCTTTGGGGAAATCACACATGATTGTAAGTTACAAAACAACGTATATTTTTCAACTACAATACAATTTCTCTTCTCCACATGTAATACATAGTTCTGCCACAAAATAGATAGGTATGGACGGTCAACACCATGAATCGAGCGAAAACAGGAACACGCATACATAGACGCGCACGGCGATCTCAAACAAATGCCCGTCGCTTTACTCGCTGTACGTGAAGCATGTCTATGTGTGCGTGCATTTACGCTTGTATTACAGAACCTTCTGTATCTATCTATTTTGTTGTTCTTCTGAATACAGTTTATGTTTGTACTAGCGTGTCTACTGCCATTACACTCGGGTTTTGTTATTTCAACAGTTCTTTCGTGTTGATTGTAATAAACTAGAACTAGATGTTTTCTTTTTAACTTGGTAGAAGTACCGAACTATTGACTGCTCAAATTTATTGTCATTACAAACAATTCTTACTTGCCTACATTTACCTACATGTGATTTCTTTAGGTTGTCTCTGACAGCACAATTGTGCCTACTCTCGTTGAAAGACTTACGGGATGCAGCTCAATACTATTATTTTACAATATTTGTAAGTATGTGAGAACCATGTTCCTATTTATGAAATGAATGAATTTAACTGTTAGTGCTTGTAATAATTTATACCTATACGTGGTATATTATTGTTATTCTGGGTGCATCGTCCTCACGTATATGAATTAATTTTTATGTATGTAAATATTGTATACCAGTTATTTTTTTAAAGGTGTGGAGTTTCTTGTCCGTTCTTCTTCATAACAAGCTACTTTTCCGAATGGACGGTTGAATCAATAATTATTACTTTTTAATTTAATTTGACGTTCAAAAGTGGCGCATGGCCTAATTGCATTAAAGAGTTTGACTTTGGAGCGACTGTCTATCTGTTTATCAACGGCTACATCCCGGTACCAAGATACCCCATTTTTATAATGTTCAGTTTTGATTTTTGCTGTTGTGTCTCAAACTCCACGACTTTCTAGTGGCTACTTGTGACCAATCAATTGGATAGTCTTGCTTACTTGGGATCAGCACAACAAGTTTTCGTCTTCCGTTCCCTCTTGTCAACCATCACGCTATTACTGAGTCCCTTTCCTTTAATTTCATTCCTCATACCATCACTTTTTTTTTTTATATGTAACCTATATTGTCCCACAGTTTGGCAAAGGTCGCAAACCTTCCAATCTTCTTCTTGTTACATAATTTACGAAGCATTTTTTTTTTCATCTCTGAGATTATTTAAATCGAGTTACATTACGTTATGTTTATGTAATTTACGATACCTTTAATTCCTCTTTTCAACTTCCTCAATAACATTACTCTCCAAATTCTTCAATCTCATTCAAAATATTTATGCTTTTCTTACAAATGTGTTGGCTCATGCCGCCGCCGTTCAATCGGCGCCGCATAAAGAGAACTGCGTCGATACTTTCCCGATTGAGATAACATTACCAACGGAGATACGAGCTTGTACTGCGTCGAGGTTGTTGGGGGTTTACGTTACAGGTTGCAGGTTTAAAACCTCAAGGAGAAGCATTCCTTAGAGGAACTTAAAACACTATGTTTCCATGTAGGACATTTTTTGGAAAAAGAAAAAAAAAAAAAAAAAAAAAACGTAAACATGAGAGAAAGAGGCTGTGCTGAGAAATAGGTCCAGTTGAGCAAAATGCCAGACAACTAGCACCTAAATAGTTTTCTGACGTTACTTTTTAACTGAACCTTGCGTCCACCACCAACCACTAGGAAGTCCGCTCAAAGCCGTACAGTTGGTCTTTAAGCAGACTATTATTTATAATATTATACTCAACGACTATAATTCTTAATAATAAACGTTTAGCAAAAATTAAACAGACTTTCAAAACAAAACACTGCAAAGTAAAAAACCTAACGGTAAAGTTTGAATTAACCAAAGTCAATCTTTACCAGCTATATGAATGAATGTTCAAAACACTTAGTCAACCGTGACAAAATCCACAACAACAGTCTAGATTAGTGCCAGTAATTGCCACAGGATCCTTTATCGGTTTAATTGACTAGGAAATCGTGACAAAGCACTAATTGTGTCTTTGTTTGGCATAGATACCTACATTACCTACCAGTGGTTCAGAATAGATCGCAGTAGTATTGTTCTAGGAACTATATAAAGGCATAGATAGTGCCATAGTCTTGCTACATGTCCTTTGTTGTTGGGGAGTAAATAAGCAGCATCTTCAATCTAAGGACGTCCATTGCTGGACATATACCTCCCCCAAATATGGCCATATCGGATAGTATTCGATGTGGCAGATCCGGCATTAAGTCCGCCATTGTACTTTTGTGCATGAAGTTATAAATAAACAAATAAATATTGCGCCCTCCCTACCTTTGGGATAAATAAAGAGTGGCATGTATCTTGCTAGATATCTTTTGTTAATGTGTAGCTAATATGCAGTCTCTGACCGTAAGTGGTCATCTTTGCTTCTTCATGATCGTTTCCCCTTGCCCCTCCTAAAGGAGCAGTGCTGTCCCACTGGTAACGGCCGCGAATTACAAGTTGTAAGTCGTGGGTTCGAACCCAGGCACGCGCTTTACTTTGTGTAAATTATTTCATCGCCACTGCTCTCAAAACGGTAAAGGAAAACATAGTGAGGAAACCGGCATGTCTTAGAAACAAAAATTCAAATACATGTGACATTAACCAACACGCACTGGGCCCGCGTGGCGGATTACGGCCCATTCCCTCATACAGAGAGGAGGCCTGCACTCTCAATGGACCAAATGAGAGTCTAAGTGCGGAAAAGGGGGTCCATCAATCCAAGACAAGGATCCAAGACAGGTTGCCTGGAAGAGATCGCGGAATGCGATAAGGCCGCCCATTGTATATTATAGTATTAAGTTTCTTTTTAGGGTTCCGTACCCAAAGGGTAAAAACGGGACCCTATTACTAAGACTTCGCGATCAGTCTGTCTGTCTCTCTGTCTGTCTGTCTGTCTTTCCGTCTGTATCTCATGAACCGTGATAGCTCTAGCTATCACGGTTCATCATCTGTGAAAATTTCAACTGTCTAAGTTGAAATTGATGATGTATTTCTGTTGAAAGAAAGAAAGAAAAAGAAAAGAAAGATAAATTGTTTATTCTGCACAAAAATAAAGAGTGGCATTCACCAAAGTCACAAATTAGCCAAAAGCCTCGTATTTAAAACAAAAAATTATAAAAGTTTGTCAATTTTGTCTATTGCTTGATGAGAGCAATAAACAGTTATCTGTGGGTGAGAGGCCAAAGACAAATTACTTGCGTAATATGTTTCGACATTACCAAATGAAAACAAACAAAACAATCACAAATTAAACGAAATGCCGCTATAACAACAAATACTAAAAACAGTATAAAGTAAATATTAAAGGGGGGCTCCCATACAACAAACGTGATATTTTTGCCGTTTTTTGCTCGATATTAATAACGGCAACAGGTAGACGCTTGAAATATTCACAGAATGTTTAGTTGTATATTTACTTCAAAAAATAATAATTAATAAATTAAAATAAAATAAATTAAGGGGGGCTCCCATACAACAAACGTGATTTTTATGCAGTGTTTTGCGATAATGGTACGGAACCCTTCGTGTGCGAGTCCGACTCGCACTTGGCCGGTTTTTTTTCTTGTTTATTATGGTGTACAATAAAGTGTATATAAATAAATAAGGATATTGTCCTTGTCCCATGTTATGCAATTCAATTCAAATAAGCTATCAATGTTGATGCTGCACTACATTTTGATGTCGGCCAAAACATATATAAATATATTTCTAGTGATACAAGTATCGCATCGCCAAATGTTCTAAAAATAGACCAATGCACCTGGTTTGTTAATGCACTGTGTTGTGAATTTAGCGAGCGACGAACCCCGGTTTAAAAAATTACCTCGAAACTCATTATGCGCGACCAAATAATTCATAAATTCTCAAAGACAAAGGTTACATGAGTTATTTATGCGTCGTCGTGTGGATATTGACGTACTTTCAGTCATTTTCACACAAAAATACGGTACTGTAGTAATATCTTTGGAAAAGAACACAGCAATAAGGTATTTATTTATTTATAATGAGCACACCAACAGCACTGTCACTTCAGTTCAAATTAAATTTGTAAAATCGGCATTTCAGTAACCATGCAAATAACAGGTATGTATGACATTGCATGGTAGTAGTAAGTATTTTATCAGAAAAGCTTCTTCACAAAGAACTCAACTCCCACCAGAAAATGTAGACTAAAAACATCCACGTAAAATGAAATTCTAAAAGCACTCAATAAAACCGAGTTTGCATAATACCGAATTCAAACGAGCGAATTAAACTTAGTTCTACACTAAAAAAGTCGTCGTGTGACTGCATATTATGGAGCGACTAGCCAAATTAAAAGTCTGTGTGTCCCAGCACTTACAAATTGTTCTAACCTCCATATTGGCAGGATCTTTTCCTGTAAAACGGTAGAGGGAAAACGAACCCTGTATGCTGAAAAATAAGTCTGAAATTTCATTTCACGGTTTGTAAAAATAAATTTGCATCAACGTGTCTGGAAAGGAATGGGAAACGTCTGTGGTTCTCCTTTCTTAGATTTCCATGTTGAAATTTTACCAAGGTAAGCTTGCTAAGGTTTATTTCAGTTAAGGTGCGTTCAGGAGGATTTTAATTCCAAGTTAGGGTGAAATAACGAAGGGATTTCGTAATTTTCGAGACTCGGTTCTGGTTTGCTGTGTTTTTTAGGGTTCCGTACCCAAAGGGTAAAAACGGGACCCTATTACTGAGACTTCGCGATCCGTCTGTCCGTCTGTCTCCAGGCTGTATCTCATGAACCGTGATAGCTAGACAGTTGAAATTTTCAGAGATGATGTATTTCTGTTGCCGCTATAACAACAAATACTAAAAACAGTATAAAGTAAATATTAAAGGGGGGCTCCCATACAACAAACGTGATATTTTTGCCGTTTTTTGCTCGATATTAATAACGGCAACAGGTAGACGCTTGAAATATTCACAGAATGTTTAGTTGTATATTTACTTCAAAAAATAATAATGAATAAATTAAAATAAAATAAATTAAGGGGGGCTCCCATACAACAAATGTGATTTTTATGCAGTATTTTGCGATAATGGTACGGAACCCTTCGTGTGCGAGTCCGACTCGCACTTGGCCGGTTTTTTTTGTTACAGTTGGATGAAGATTGTGGTGTGTTTGAGCTGTGCAAGAATGTGTTATGGTTTTCCTGCATTTAGAAGTGAATGGATATATGTGATGATAAACCAAAGTAATCGAAAACAATACACCTTTTTAGGAATTTTCGTCTCGGGTCGTATGTTGAAAAAGAAAGAAACTAGCATACCTATAACCTACCTTAATAAATATTAAACTAAACCCTTTATGATATTAATAGTACTGCATAACTTGCTTAGGTTAGTATTTTTAGGGTTCCGTACCCAAAGGGTAAAAACGGGACCCTATTACTGATACTTCGCGGTCCGTCTGTCTGTCTGTCTGTCTATCTGTCTATCTGTCACCAGGCTCATGTCATGTCATGTCAGGCAGGTATCTCATGAACCGTAATAGCTACACAGTTGAAATTTTCACAGATGATGTATTTCTGTTGCCGCTATAACAACTATTTTCAAAAATCACTTAATTTAGAACGGGCTCCGGAGGGCTGGATCTTTCTTTGCGCAGAGAATCAGCATTGCCATTCAACGTGGCAATGCTGCCAGTCTTCTGGACACGTTCCCGGATGACAGCGATGTGGAGGAGTACTTCGACGCCTAAGTGTACCTTTCTTTTGTATATAGTGTAAGTAGTTATTTTAAGTATAATTTTGTATAGTTTACTTTTATTACCCGACTGCCGAAGGAGGGTAATGTGTTAATCAGTCTATGTATGTATGTATGTATGTTTGTTCCTATGTGGCGTTCTAGAGACCAAACGCGTTGGCCGATTTTGATGATTCTTACGTCAATCGATTCGTCTTAATCCTGCGAGTGTCACTGGCTACATTAAAATTGGAATAAACAAAAATGGCGGATTTTGGGCGCCATTTTGTGGGGAAAAATTTTTTTTTTCTTTCAAACCTATCGTGTGGGGTATGAAAATAGAGGATTTTAAGAGGCGATTTCAAAAATATATTACACTTATATGTTTAAATGTACCTAATTCTAAAAAAAAATAACTAAAAAGTTCAAAAATAAAAAAAATAATTAAAAAAATCAAAATACCCGACTGCTTAAAAAACAAACTAAAAAGACGTAAACAAGAAGCAAATCATGCTGTGCAGTCGGAGGATACATCTGGTTTTGGTCCGCCAGCTCGCGAATATGTATCCTCCGACTGCACAGCATGATTTGCTTCTTGTTTACGTCTTTTTAGTTTGCTTTTTAGGCAGTCGGGTATTTTGATTTTTTTAATATTTTTTTTTTTTAGTGTTTTAGTATGTACATATTTAAACCTTTGTTTTACAAATAAATAACCTATCCATTTAGAACGTAGTACTTATAAAGGGCGTACGAATAAGTATTAGGAGCATTACCGAGGTACAATAAGTGTGTAAGGATCGTAATAGATGGCGTTCTGTAGTTCCTGCTTACCCCCATGGGAAAAAAGCCGTGAGTTTATCTACGATTTAACATAGATTTTCAGGTTAATCAGGCGAATATTCCCAATATCCTGTTTCCTTGTATATTAGCGATCGCATCCCATGTTGTGTATCCCCCTGATAACATGTTAGCCGCAGAACTCTCATGGGAATCAATGAGGTAATCCTATCTTAGATTGAAAACCGCAAGGTTTAACACTACAAGATGAAATAGAGATATGTTTTACACTGAAATCGCATTTCCCTGTTATGTTTAAATATGCATAGTGAAACAAAACAAGTGTAAGTTTTGAAAGGTATAACGTGTTGAATTGCTAAATAGATTTAAACCGTTAAGTTTAATACTGAGTTATTTCTTGCATTTCGATTTCTGGATACATGAAAGGGTTCTTTGTTATTACTTGATTATTTTTGTGAGGATCTATTCATCATCAAAAGCCTTTTAATGCTCCCACTGCTGAGATACAGGCCTCCTCTCATAGAGAGGGAATGGGCTATAATCCACCGCGCGGGCCCAATGCGGATTGGTGGATGTCACATGTCTTCGAATTTTTGGTTGTAAGACCGCCGGTTTCCTCACGATGTTTTCCTTCACCGTTTTGACAGCAGTGGTGATGAAATAATTTAAACAAATTAAAACGCTTGCCTGGTTTCGAATCCACGACCTGCAACTTGTATGTCGCGGCCGTTACCACTGGGCCACCATTACTCAAATCTACTATATTAAATAAAAAACAATTTTCGGTAGCTATGTTGCACAAGTCATGGTTCCGCTGGCTATTTTCCATGTAATAAAATCATCTGGCATTTTTATTTGATTATAATGAATATATTAGACTATCAGACAACAATTTATACTATTTTCTGCGTCCAAAATAATTAATTATGTTAATGATGTTACTGCCTAACCCCTTGGGAATACAGGCGTAATATTATGTACAGTATGTTTAAAAAAACCGGCCAAGTGCATATCGGACTTCGCACACTTGGGGTTCCGTACCAAACTACAAAATCAAATTGGTTCACATCACATCATCAGCCTATTAATGTTCCCACTGCTGGGACACAGGCCTCCTCTCTGTGAGAGGGAATGGGCCGTAATCCACCACGCGGGCCCAGTGCGGGTTGATGGATGATAAACATTATCACCATATGTCAAGTTCATAGGTCAAGAGAAATTAAAAAAAAAAACTGAATTTTTTTTTGTAAAAAAAGTTTCCAATATTTTCTAAAACAAAAAATGCAGTATTTATTTACTCTACGAGCTCTAAACAACGGTACCCGACTCGATGCGGTAGATCAATTTGTCTCCTTTTGGACCCTCCGAGTACGGAATCCTAAAAAAATAAAACCTACTAATATACTGATCCTACTATTTGATATTTATTTATACTTATTAAACCTACAAGTTATTTCTAAGAAAAAAGGTTTTGACGGCTAGACGGTCAGGTATCAAAGTTATATAAATATTGATCATGTATTTCAGGTTTTCCAAAAATAGAAACTCTAGACGAAGCATTAATACTCTAAGAAGTACCTAAAAAGCTTAGGCGTCATTTTAGTGTAATTACTCCAAAATCCTAGTTCAGACAGATTATGTGGTCACAGCACGAACTAGACACAACACATTCGTTCGTTGCTGTAACCACTAATGTTACACTGTTACGAGTTGTAACACTCAAATCTTTAATACTGAATTTGTAATAGGGAAACAGATGGCGAACAAAGGTATTTGGGTACAGGTACTCGTAATAGTATGAGATCCCACTGTAAAAATCTGCAGGTAAATTCGTTACTGATGAAATTGGATTTTTAAGAATGATTCTTGATAGTAGAATAGATTAATGTAGGGGTGCTGGTCGACGTCCGTCAAGCCCCACACGGCGCGTAGTGTTCAACGCGCGCCCGTCTTAGACGTTGCGGAGGAAGTCAAACACCTCACTTGCCTCCCAACCCGAGATCGAGGCCCGCAGAGAAGGGCACTAGCCGGGGGTTGCAGAAATCTGATATACCACCCAGGGAGGAGAACATCCAATGAGGATTTTCCACCCCGGAACAAAAACACAAAAAAATGGCTGCTTGGTGCGACCTAGCCGCAAACAGTTTCCTATTTGCTTTTTATTTAAACTTTGCCTAGCAATTTCTCCTGTATTGTGGGTGCGTATGGAACATCATCTAGCTCTCAGTTAGCCGCCATTTATAGGTTGTTTAGCAGGTACCCAGGTAACCCACAGATTGCGGCTAGCTGAGAGCTGACAACCTTTTTATTCCTATTTTCTATCTCTTTCTTTCAAATGACTTTGGATTCACTTGAAAATCTTATACATTTGGGGTTAACTATGAAACTTAAATTTCAATTTATATAATTAAGGTAATTGCGGCTAGATATCTCCAGGCAACCCTGCAACAATACATTCTATATCTCTCTCATTTAAAATTTAGTTTAATCAAAAACAAATACCTACCTACATATTTTTGCAGTGGGTTCTTAGGCTAAAACGAAATTAGGCTATTCATAATTTCTCTGTTCGAGTTCTAAATTCGTAAATTATTCCGTTTTAAAGATGGCGTCACATTTTTGGAAGGGATGAGTTATTTTAGAGTGCCTGCGTCGACATTACATGAATTATTTTAGGCCTGAGGCACGATTTTATAAGTATAATATACCAGATTTGCTTTTATTATAGCTGAGAGTAGTTTTTTGTTTATTTGACAGTAATATTCTGCGTTATAATAAAACCATTGCTTGCTTGCATTGCTTTGCTTTGCAGTCGTTATGCGTAGTTAGAAGTTCAAAAATCTGTCGATCAGTTTTACCAAAGGGGTAACTGGGTTGTGGAGGACAGATATGCAGTTGCTATATGTAAAATACTGATATTCATCTCCATCCATCATCTTCACTTCAGTCGAAAGACATCCCTGGACATAGGCCTCCCCCAAGCGTCGCCACCTCGATCGATGTCTCTCGCATCCACCGGAGTCTCGTAGCCTTGACCAGGAGAGAAGTCTTCCAATGCTGCGTCTTTCGGTTCCCGGTCGCAACTCCAGAACTTTTCTGCCCCATCGGCAATCCCTTCTGCGGGCAATGTGCCCTGCCCACTGCCACTTTGGCAATTCTTGTTCTCCATCCGATTAGACTGGAAGGCCATAGCTCCCATATAGTTAAAAAAGTTTGCTAGATCAAATAATCAATACTTTCCATATTTTTATAAGTTTATCTTTTTGTGTTTGTTTTTCTCACGTGTCCTGGTACAAATGTGAAGACTATGTGGAACATTTTTTTTTTTTATTATTTTAATTAATCTTAGTTAGTTTTTAATCATGGTCTGGCAGTTTGAGTAGTTCATGCCGCCTACCTGAATGTCCTTTCTTTGGTATTGTTCGTCAATTCGTTGAGCTCCTTAAATTCTGAGTTGAGCTGCACGGTTATTGACAAATGCGTGCAACGACTGGACAGGTCCACTCAATCTGGCTGGTTCATTCCTCAAAAGACCATTTCAGACATCAGTCTACATGGTCTTCACATGATCTAACCAAGATTTTGTCTGGACTTTAAAAGAGACTATGACCTCTGAGTTTGTTTCGGCTTTCCTTCTCATAGTCAGATAGGAAACGCCGACTTCATCTAGTTTAAAAAAATATGATCGACATGTAAAAGTGTTTGTACAAACCAACTTACAGAAATAAAATCATTTATCATTTATTTATAAAATAAACAATTTTTCTTTTAAATATCTTGAAATGTAGTCAATAAATTTGACGCTAAGCTTTTCGCAGTCAGAACACAGATCAGAGATTACTGCAAATCCCAATTACAGTGCAAAAGGCTTCTTCATTTTTTGGAAATCAGAACCGCCAGTAATCAAAGGGCAGAGATCAATTAACAATCAAGGAAGAAAAAGGCTAGGCAGCTGGCTAACAATTTATTAATTCAATGAATTGGGTCACCCAATTACCCCTGCCTACAGGTGTTGTCGAATTCCGTGACGCTAAAAGACAAAAAAAAATTCTTTTATTTTTGACTTACACAGAAAATACTGATAGAAAAACCTGGCCAAGTGCGACTCGGGCTCGCGCACGAAGGTTTCCGTACCATTTTCGCAAAAAAACGGCAAAAAAAAAAAAAACGTTTGTTGTATGGGAGCCCCACTTAAATATTTATTTTTAGTATTTGTTGTTATAGCGGCAACAGAAATACATCATCTCTGAAAATTTCAACTGTCTAGCTATCACGGTTCATGAGATACAGCCTGGTGACAGACGGACAGACAGACAGACGGATCGCGGAGTCTTAGTAATAGGGTCCCGTTTTTATCCTTTGGGTACGGAACCCTAAAAAGACATAGACATAATAGTAAATTAAACAAAACAAAGATATATAGGAAACAGACAACTCAATTATTATGGAAAATATTAAGCGTATTCCTCTCTCCTAGACAGTGACTGTATACAGGGTGTCCCAGAAATCGACGTCAAGCCGTAAATGGGTGATAGACCAAGTTATAAAAGTTCTCAGAAAAATACGAAAAAAAATCTATCTCATGTTTTAAAAAAATTATGTTCACTTTAAAAATTTACTAAAAAAATCAATCCCTGTAATGGTTCTTTAACTCCAATTGCTACAAATCCCATAATTTATCAAATTTTTTTATTATTATGTAATCTTGAATAATGCTTGTGTAGATTTTTGCCTAAAATTTAAAGCCAACTCCTCCTACTTAGAAGAAAATTAAACTTTTTCAAAACCAAATTATTCAAATTTACTGTTTCGCCCAACTTTAACTGACTGTACTGAAAAAAAAATGTACTACGCTAGTTTGGCAAGTAACATGAAAAATTGGTGCATTTAATAAGGATTCAAAAATGATGTAACACTTGCTAGATTACGTTTTCAATAATTGGTCAAATTTTTTTTTGTAAATAGTATCGGTTTTTACCCAAAATGTCCATACTTCCTTAAAATTACTTTAGCTTACCTAAAGCTTTGCTAAACTCCGTTTCTAGTTCGATAGAGACGGAGAGAGTCATTTTACGAAGTGTGAGCGAGATAAGAAATCGAAATTTTACGTAATTTAAGAGCAAAGTTATGATAGTGACTCAACCTTTTTACTTTAAGTCAGGACCAGTTTTCTCATCTTAGAAAAAAAAAAACAAATTATCAGATTTAATTTTTTTTTATTACTATAAATGTTCAAACTGCCTTCCTTCGACGGCAATGCAAGCACGACATCTTCTTAAAAAAGATCTGGTTATTTTCCGGGCAAATCTTCCCCTATTTACAAAGACAACGGCTTCCGTTATTCTTTCCCGCAGCTCGGCTAAATTCTCTATTGTTTTTGAGTACACTTTCTCTTTTACCGCTCCCCAGTAAAAAAATCTAGGGGATTTAAATCAGGCGAACGGGGTGGCCACAAGATTGTCCCACCACGCCCTATCCACCTGAGCGGGTATTCTTCATCAAGATGTTCTCTTACTAAACGGGCATAATGCGCTGGGCAGCCATCTTGCTGGAACCACATTTCCCTGTAAACGTTCAGTGGCACGTCTTCTAATAAATCTGGTAAAGTATTTTGAAGAAAATCCAAATAAACTGCGCCATTCAAAATCTCTGGCAGCTCAAAAGGTCCAATTATTTTGCCATTTAGTATCCCGGTCCACATGTTTACTTTAAATCGATACTGTGACTTATCTTGCCTCATCAAATTTGGATTTTCTACATGCCACTCGTGCAAATTGTGCAAATTCATGTAGCCATCTTTTTTAAATGTTGACTCATCGGTCCATAAAATCTTCTCTAAGAATCGAGGGTCTTCTCTGTGCCTTTCTAGCATCCTTTGGCAAAACGCAACTCTGGGAGCGTAATCCCGTGGCAGTAATGATTGTACTCGCTGTACATGATACGGGTGGAACTCGTTCTTTTTTAAGATTCGGTGGGCGGTACTCTTAGATACACCTGTGCTTGTTTCGATTCCACGTACAGAAGCACTTGGGTCTTCTTGGACTGCTTGTAGTACGACGTCTTCGTACGGATTACGATGTCTTCCTTCACCATGTACTTGGTTAGGGAATCGTCCCTCTGATAGTGAACGGTGCACATTAATAAAAACTCGATGATCTGGGTGACGATTGTTCGGGTACCTCTCACGATAAAGTCTAGCGGCTGCATTGGCATTGCATCTGCATTCCCCATAAACGAGGTGCATGTTCGCATATTCCAATGCAGTGTACACAGCCATGGTAGTACTACACAATCACAGGATCAGCAACAGTCCAGAGTAAAGCACAGGTCGTCAGAAAGAGGAATTAAACAGTCCAAATCACAAGCAATTAAGTCCAGAAAACAACGCAAAAAGTGGTAAGTACGGAATCAACATGAACGAATACGGAGATGCGCAGTAAACAAAGCAGCGTAACGTACTGATTTGTAATTGTGTGTGCGTCTGCGCTTACAAAACAGAACAATAACTACTGCTGTCTCATTCGCACTCATCGGTAAATTGTATCTCCGTTTCATGATAAAGGTTGTCTCACTGATAAAGGTGGCGTCACTCTCTGTCTCGCTCACACTTCGTAAAATGACTCTCTCCGTCTCTATCGAACTAGAAACGGAGTTTAGCAAAGCTTTAGGTAAGCTAAAGTCATTTTAAGGAAGTATGGACATTTTGTGTAAAAACTGAGACTATTTACAAAAAAAAACTTGACCAATTATTGAAAACGTAATCTAGCAAGTGTTACACCATTTTTGAATCCTTATTAAATGCGCCAATTTTTCATGTTACTTGCCAAACTAGCGTAGTACATTTTTTTTTCAGTACAGTCAGTTAAAGTTGGGCGAAATAGTAAATTTGAATAATTTGGTTTTGAAAAAGTTTAATTTTCTTCCAAGTAGGAGGAGTTGGCTTTGAATTTTAGGCAAAAATCTACACAAGCATTATTCAAGATTACATAATAATAAAAAAATTTGATAAATTATGGGATTTGTAGCAATTGGAGTTAAAGAACCATTACAGGGATTGATTTTTTTAGTAAATTTTTAAAGTGACCATAATTTTTTAAAAACATGACATAGATTTTTTTTCGTATTTTTCTGAGAACTGTTATAACTTGGTCTATCACCCATTTACGGCTTGACGTCGATTTCTGGGACACCCTGTATAGAATGTTGCTGTGCCCGACAGGGTCCATAATTGTTTCGGTAACTTATATTTACCACCATGTACATTACGGATGCAATAAATTCAAATGAAATTATATTAAAACTAATAAAACATAAGTTAAGTTACTAACATAACATAAACATACCATAACGCGTGACCCAAGGGCTGGCTTTTACCTTGGTCAGAGAATAAGCATTGCCATACAACGTGGCAATGCTGCCAGCCTTTTGGGTACATTACCAGTGGGGAACGACGTGGAGGAGTTTTTCGACGCCATATTTTAGTTAAGTATATTTTTTGTTTTAGTTAGTGAGTAGTTTTTGGTTAAAGTGTATAGGATTGTAGTTTTAGTTATTTAAGTATTTTATACACTGTATATACTTTTATCTATGTAAATAAATACCCTTTTGAACGAGAAAAAAAAAAAAAAAACATAAGACCTTTTTGCGAGGTCAAAAAGGATTCGGATATGTAACTGTGCTTCGTTAGTCTGTATTGATTGCAAGCACTACTGCTACGCCTTGGTTCGATGACCAGGTCGGGAAAAGTGTTTGGGTTTTTCCATTTGGAATTTTTCAGTGGCGTAGCTATCGGAGGTGACGTCCACTGGGCCCCTAAGTTGAGATGGCCCTCGGACCCTGACCAGCAATCTCAAAAACTAGCGAAAATTTCTCCCATCTTCGGAATCCAAATAAAATACTCATAAGAAAGAATACATGAAATTTTCCACCAATTTTCGAACTTTATGCACCAGATCAGTTGGCACCTTCGATCATAAAATACATCGCACCATTTTGCGGACAATATTTTTGTTTCGCAATTTTTGCAGGATTTGTATATTTTTTTGGGCAATGGCCTTCAATCAAACAAATGAAATCTGCTGACAAAATTCACTGGCAAATCAGCACTTGAATAGTTTAGTTAGTTCGGGTTCGTGCTCCTTTGTGAATTCATGCACCATGTATTGAATGACGTCAATTATACTTAAACTTTACAAAAATGCGATATCTGTGATACAAATAAGATTTAAGCTATTGGAGGTAAGGTGCAAAAATTTTCGAGCTCACTTCACTCGCTCTTGTATCCTTAGTTCTGTCGCTTTCATGCTGAAGTCAACTTCAATATCTTTCGGTATGAATGGTAAAAGCAAATCTTAACTATCCGGAACGCGGTTATTAATTTTCAAATTTGCATGCTCGCTTCGTACGAATATTCAAAGTTAGCGTCTTGCTGATCAATAAAGTAGCTTTTGCCACCTTTAATGTATTTGTATTTTGAAATAATCAAACCTTAACAGTTCACCTAGGGCCCCAATATTTACATCAGGGCCTTTAGTTACCTAGCTACGCCTCTTTTAGGGCTCTTACACATAAACACGATACGACGTTGCAGCATTTTCATCAACATTTGTTACAACTTGTTTCATTCTCATCGCGTCGTAGGACGACGCGAAATCTTCCCTTGGGATTACCCGTTACCACGTCACGATGTCGTAAACATGTTTCAAAGAGGCGTCGCGGCGCGGCACGGTGACGTGATGTGGTAATTTACGTTACCAATTCGTAAATACCCATCTCACGATGCCGCAACGTTACACGATGTCGTGCCTTGTGTAATACCACTAAATTTTTCACTCATGAACCTGTGAAATAGCAGTCTATTTTTAGAGGTTCCTCGACAAGTGATATCAATAAATCAGAATCAATAATTTTTGAATTTTATTTTGCTCAACTAATTGCTAATACAATTAAACAATAACTGAGCCAGCGCATCGCCAGGTACCGCTTCCGATAACGTCCTATGCGTCGTTCCACCGCGACGTTGCCGTACCTTGCAATACCACGTCACGTCAAAGATGCGCGCCGTGACCCCGCACCATTCCACGTTGCATCGTGACGTCGTGACGTGGTGATGGGGACAAGCCCTTGAGCTTAAATATTACTGGTAAAATGTGAGTGTACCTCTGTCTAAAGCTTCGGGACACACAAGCGTGATGTTACGTTAAATACCTGTAAACACATAATCATTAAAACCTCTATACTTAATTCTCTTCCCCTAATATGCCTACATTACTCCACTAGATTCTAGCCAGTGCCGTAGGTCCAATAACCCAATTCTGTCTTAAGTTTCTTACAAATTGCAGTGGCTGACAAGTTGCCAGGATTAATCGAGGGGAATGGCATATATGACGCATTGCCACGCTGCTGCCGGTGGAATCAAACATGAGTTATGAAGAATATGGAGTTAGATGTTACTTTTGTAGTTTGTCTTGTTAGGTAGATATTTTTAGGGTTCCGTTTCCAAAGGGTAAAAACGGGACCCTATTACTAAGACTCCGCGATCCGTCTGTCTGTCTGTCTGTCCGTCCGTCACCAGGCTGTATCTCATGAACCGTGATAACTAGACAGTTCAAATTTTCACAGATGATGTATTTCTGTTGCCGCTATAACAAAAAATACTAAAATCAGAATAAAATAAATTTTTAAGGGGGCTCCCATACAACAAACGTGTTTTTTTGTCGTTTTTTGCGATAATGGTACGGAACCCTTCGAACGCGAGTCCGACTCGCACTTGGCCGGTTTTTTTAAGTCGTGAAAGCCATATACTCATGTTCTTTATATAATAACTAGCTTTTTATCGCGAGTTCGTCCGCGTAGCATTCGAATAGCCTATCTTTTATATCCTATTGTAGGTGTGTGTGGGCTACCTTACTTGCGAAATTATTTGTTCATTATACAAACTACCACCTCCTTTTCTCCTTAAGGATCATTTCCGGGATAAAAACTATCCTATGTCCTTTCCAGGGCCTTAAAATATCTCCATACCAAATTTCATCTCAATCGGCTTAGCGGTTTAGTTAGCGGATAATTTATTATAATAAGGGAGTGGAAAGGGAGGTGGAAGTTTGTATGACTTACTTGACTTGACTTAAGATCCTATGGCCCCCAGCTGGGGCAGAGGGCTTCCACAGTAGTCCTCCATCGAGACCAGTCTTGAGCTTCGCGCTTCACCCCGGAAGTTTGTATGGTAAACTAATATTTCTGAAGTAAGGCGGCCTACACACTTGCAATATTATTTCACGATATAAAAACTAGGATATATGAAGTACTGCTAGTTATCTATAAGTTTTCCCTCACGATGTTTTTCTTCGCCGTTGTTAACAATTTAGGGATACTTTAGGGATACATGTTGAAAGTAAGAAGACGAATAACGGCTACATTATTTATTTAAAAGCGCTGCTTATTATACATTACAAACTTATAATAATCAAATATACATATAACTAACATAATTTGGGTAATGTCGGTAGAATGTGCCGCGCTCCCTTCGATGTTCGAGCGCGATGATACAGCCGGCCGACTGACATATTCATTTCACCTTGGCTAGCTTAGTACGCGCGGGCGCACAATGGCGAACCGTTGTAATTTGTATGCGCTTCTCTAATTTGTATTTTAACACAATTACGTAACGTATATGAGCTGCTAAAACAATGCCTAAAATAAACACAAAAGTACATATGAATTGAAAAAGTCACATTGTTACCCGGATTCAAACCCACGACCTTAAGACGACGACTAACGCCAACGACCTTGAGGGCACAAAACGCGCACTCGTTTCACACTCGCGCGACTCAAAATTTAGTAGATTTTTGTACTTTCCTTATTATTCTATGACTTTAAAAAAAAAAGCCTCAGATCAAAATGTAGATAATTAAATTGTCTTTGTGATGGTGTTGATCTCATTAAAATACGCCCAGCGGTTTTGGTGCGATTGTCGTGTTTTTGTCCGTTTTAGACATAACTTTACAAATTAATTACACTGTGTTATACGAATAAAACTCAAAATTTGCTCAGATCAAATCATTAAGAAAATGGTCAAATATAACATATATTTTTTCCAAAAAATTACGACTAGCCATTTAGACGTGATTCTGATTTTAAAATCAGCTATTCAAGGGAATCTGCGCCTTAAGCACGTGAGGCGAAGTCTTAGCCACTGGGCCACGTACTTTAATAAATAAAAAAGATGAATACGCAAGGGAGACCGAGATTAATCTTTTAATTATTTTTCTTCTTCAGAATTAGCTCTCATCTGGAGTACTTTGATTCATTTACAAGATAAAATTATTAGCTTCATCTTGATAAAATTATATCTAAAAAGCATTGCTAAACACTATGAGTAATTTGAACCTTACTTGAATGGAACTCGTGACATTAATTTAGTGAAGTAAATATCCATTAGAGAAAAGTGAAAGGAGGTTTTAAGAAAGAAAAAGATGACTTTCTGTACTTTAATAACTAAGAACCGGATTATATGCAACATAAAAAGCTTGTAATATGCATGCAAATATGCACGAAAAATGCGTAAAATATGCATGAAAATTTGTAAAATATGCATCATTGAAGTTTTAAAAAACGAAAAAAAGCAAAAATGTAGTAGGTTTTAATTTTTTTTGTTTCTAATTCAGCTTACAATTAGTGAATTATTAAATAATAAATTATTTCTACCAAAAAGTAACTACTTTGTAGACGATAATGATGCACTAAAACAAAAATTATTTAACATTTTTGTAAACGTAAACAATCAGGTAGGTAGGTGTTCTAAATGTCTTCAATCAATCAAAATATTTTTATAAGTGATAATAATTATTAGTGTACTCGTATATGGGCGTAATTTTAGTTTTATTATTACACTTATCAATAGGATAATCTTCCGAAAAATATAATAAATATAGCGAATATACGCATCATCACTAGATATTAGATGTAGTATGCAATTTCCGCTGAAAATGGGTTAAATATGCAATTTCATTATGCAAATGCATATAATTTGGTCTCTAATAACAACTATAATTTTGTTTTAAGACATCTCTTCTTATTCGTATTCCTGAAAGTCGTGCCCGACCAAAAAAGGATCTGACTTATTGACTGACGAGTTGCTTCCAGGCCCTGTCTTCCGCTCTTCTCAGGGCTGTGGTCACCGTGAGTTATCGCCTAGATCTGAGGCCTTACTACGACTTTTTACTCACGCTCAATTGCGTAAAAGTCAATTTGTATTGAAATTGAATAAGCGTAAGCGCGGATGGTGACGGTAAGGAGAAACCTCTTTTTTTATACATTCTGAAATAAGATATCGTTTATGTTATCACTATTGCTACGAGCCTTGGTATTCCCTATCTTCCTGTATTTAGTGGAAACGTGGACAATCCTGGCCCGAGAGAGGCAAAGGATTGATGCATTCGAGATGTGGTGCTGGAGACGAATGTTAAGAGTACCCTGGACTGCGAAACGCACCAATGCATCGATCTAGACCCAACTCCGAGTAAAAACTCGCTTGTCCACCATATGCCAGCAACGCATTCTCAGATATTTCGGCCACACAATGCGCAGAGGCGACCAGAACACCGAAGGCAAGAGATCGCGCGGTCGTTCACCAACAAGATGGCCCGATCAAGTGAAAGACTCGTCGTCCTCCAATTTCTACACGGTCGTAAGGGACGCGCTTGACAGAAACCGGTGGAGGCAGATCGTCCGCTCCAGATGTAAACCTGATGCTGACCACGATCCTCAGACATGAGGGACCGACCAAGAGAGAGAGAGACGTTATCACGAGTTTAAAAACTTGGAATAACCACACAGATCTGACCTACGTGTCGGCCGGTCTGACGGTGTAGATGGCCGCGCAACCTTTTTCCGTCCATTTTTCCCACTATCAATAGTTTTTCCATGTTGTCTCCGGGCGATATTACAAAAGTAATTTTAAGACATACTTACCTTGTTTCAGCATAGAAACTACATGCAAACATTCCCAATCAAACAAAAAATAAAACAGTCAATACATTTATAATAATATAAAAACATAGTTAACTTATAATAAAATAACAACGTCAATTCCTTCTAACATACCTTAGTAAATATTATTACATCTTAAAGAAAACATAATAATATGATATCTATTCGATGTTGTTTTGGGCTCGAACCCGTTCTGAAAACATAACTATTACGAGTATATGGTATCATTTCTCTATTACGTATGTATTATACATTTATTTCGTAAGAACAGGTGGAATCGTTTGTTTTGATATTTCGTTTGTCTTTCGGTAAAGTTATATATAATCGTCCATTTATATATAATAATATAATCTGCTTCACTACTTTACCAACTTAGTATTGTCATTGTTCACGCACACACATCCAAAATCAACGAACACATTATGGCGTCGTCAACAGCTGGGTACTCACTTAGCAGTGTAGTGATAGATAGTGATAGTGATACGGTATCAAGTGAGTACGTAGGCACGAGCCCACTGCAAGCCGCTCGCGCGTAGAGCGCTGTAAGCTCGCAGTGACCCGCCGAGTGGCGGTATCACTGCAACAAAAAGGCGGCTCGCGGTGTGCTCGTGGACGTCGACACGACCGCTTGTGTAGTGAGTACTATGGGACAAAGCTATATCTGATCACCGTAAGGACTATTCTTGCTTGCAGGGCTCGCCGCCGCCGCCGGCTATAGTAACGTCGACTTATACTCTTCAACCAATAGCATCGCAGCATCGGGTGACCTTTTCTCTAGTACCTGTCAGCCCCTTGTTTTTGCAATAAAAAAAAAGACGGCAAAAAAACAAATGAGTAATTTTAACTACTTCGTAGCCAGCTGAGTTTTACGGTTTGTTTTGATTAAAATAAATATCAATGGGCACCATTTATTTAAACAAAAATATTCGTGAAAGTTGCTAACATAGCAAAGGTACACAATATAGCAAGTCAGCAATATAGTATAAATCCTTATCTAAATAAATACTTAACTTTTCACATTCCATTCATAATGGTGTTCCTAACATCCGTGCAAATTTTTAACTCTATGCAAATTATTGTTTCCTTACCCCAATTAAATGAGCTAGCTTGACCGGACTATTCAGTAGTGTAACTCGTAGTTAACACATTGTTTATGTTTATTATGATTAGGCTTATAACTCAGTATCGGGTGACTCTTTTTGCCTGGCCCTCTCAGCCCCTTGTTTTTGTAATAAAAAAAAGACGGCAATAAAACTAGTGGTCGACGCAAAAAGGGCGGACGCAGCTGTGGTCATCTTGTGCAAGGGATTTTGTTTTCAAAGTGAGCAGATATAGCTTTGTCCCATAGTACGTAGGCGCGAGCTACGCTAGACGCGCGGTTCGAGCACTGCGGATCCGGCAGCTCGTAGCTAGATACGCGGTAGACCGTGGACGAGCCGTACCCAGTTGATACAGTATCTGATACGTTACATGCAACACTGCTAAGTGAGTGCCCCGCTAACGAGCGACTCGGCAGGGCAGCGGCGCGGGGGCCGGGAGCACAGCAGCGTCTCGGCTCAGCACTGCATCGTCCGACACAACCGCGCTCAGACATACTTGCCTTTTGATCTAAATACTTAGATTGCTATAATATTGTAAACCGCCTAATAAACCTTTATACAGTCCGCTTGCTTTCCCTTAACCTGGGCCTACTCAGTCATCATGTCACTATGAAACCCAGTTGCTTCCTTGTTGCTTGTTAATGTCAAAGAATGACAACCAGTTGCTTATTAAAAATGGCCACTGACAATTAAATAAAACAGATATAATTAATGTCTGATCAAGTCTCGAGTTCTGGCTTGATAAAGCATAGAATTTTAAAACTGACGAAGGAATGAATAAACCAGTCGTGTGCACAGTGGTTTGTTTTGTGCAAAAATAATTACCTAAACTGGTGAAAAGCTCGGCTGCAAATCAGATATAATTATAATATACCTATTATAATTATATCTGTAGTTTCTGCCTATCCCCATTGGAAAAAGGCGTGAGTTTATGTATGTTTGTATAATTATAGCTAATATAGATCCTATTATAAAAATCTTTATGAAAGTATCCTCTTTGCAATCGCTTTATTTCACAAAAAAATTAAAAAATAAATGAACTATAAAACGTTTTTTCTAAGAAGCAAGATTTAATATCAAAAACATGTGTTATTTGTAGACAAAATAAAATTAAAAGAAATCGGTCATGGAGTCAAAACAAAACTGAAATACAAACGATTCTTAAAAAATTAAGGTATATTATGAAAGACGATAAATGCCTTCACTGTCTTTGAAAAAAATCCATGAACGTAATTTATTTATTTAATAGTTTATGGAGGATAAACTATTAAATATATAAACGAAGCTCAAGGATACTGGAAAGTATTACAGCAATTATATCTACCAACATTAATTCTTCTGGTGCTTTTAATCATCCTATGCGTGGTAGAGGAACGAAACAATATACATTTAAATAGCCCTAAAGCATTGGTCGGGAAAACAAAAGGTATTGAGAGTTGAACCGTATCCGTAGCCATTTCTATTAGGTTTTGTAACTAAGGGCGAAAAGTGTTCCTCGGAAAGCACTTTAAAACCATTATTCATTACGGGTAATCATAAGCTAGAAATATTGCACCTGCAGTCCAGCACCTACCATTGCTTAAATACCTGAGTATTTTTTAAACATGCAACAGGCTAGTTAGCATTTTTTAATTACAGGAAAGGTTTGTCAAATTACTACTTTCTTACAGTTAACTGTTTAAGGCATACAATTTACTAAAGAAAGGAGAAAAAAATGAAGATTAAGTTTATTCTGAAATTTATGAAATTTTCTTTACCTACTCGTATCTCATCTCAAGATTGGAACATTGCTGTTTTGTGCTTCTCATAATCTATCAAACAATCTGGATAGTTTTTGGTTTCATACAGCCATTTTTTATTTTTGTTTAATTAGTCCTGTGATTTGCGGTGCAATTGGGACGTCTATATATTCTAAGTCTGTTTGATGGATCTCCACTCGACTCAATTTGCCATGACGACGGAAAAACCCCTCACTTAAAAAATAAACTCTCAATTTGATTGATTCGAGTGGAGATAATGACGTAGTACCGATTTCTGAATTGAGTATTTGAGGTTATGAACGAGTTGAGTATTTGTCGAACTATACTATATTATGAAAACCTGTAAATAATTGACATAAAGTAGGGTTTGACACGTTCTTACCCTTAAAATCTCAATTCACAAATCAGCCCTCAACCAAGCATACTATTATTGACCTTAAGCCAAATTATATCTTCTTGGCTCATAAGCCAAGGTTAGTCCACCCCCGATCTTCTCACAAAAAGATCAAGTCTATTGAAAGACAGTCGACTTTGTTCCAGTGTCGACGATGGAAGTCGAAGCTGTGGTGGGGCGGACGGCTTCCCTTCCGTGCGACATCGAGCCAGATTCGAACGAGGACCGCGTGTATATGGTGCTGTGGTTCCGACATGCTGGTGGCAAGCCGTTATACAGGTCAGTGGAGTTGTTTTTTAAATGTGTGAGAGAAGAATAAATAAATTGTAACAGGCAAGTGCATATAAATGATTAAAAAAGGAAAGTATTTAAACGAACGAAAATAAATACTAAGTGGGCGACAAACAGTGGGTGAATACAAATGTTTAAAACAGCGGCTTGAGAATAAAAGTCTGTCGACGGAACCCCGCTGGGCGGGGCTCCTTCTTCTGTCTGCAGGGTCTAAAGTAACCTATCATGAAGGAGATGGCCCTTCAAACCTAACCTATCCGTGTCGGGGTTCTCTAAGCTCCCGAACTCGCTTCGCTCGCTCTTGGACTAATTCGTTGGGAACACGATTACACCCGAACTCCCGCGCTGCACAGCGAAATCGCCTCGTCCGTTGTTCTGCTATTTTCAAAATAATAATATGCTAAAATAGATAAATAGAACCCCAAATACAGTTAAATTATGTATCAATATTATTACCGAGAGCAGTGGTGGCCCGGTGGTATAGACCACGACTTGCAAGTTGTAGGTCGTGGGTTCGAGCCCAGGCAGGCGCTTTCCTTTGTGTAAATTATTTCATCACCACTGCTCTCAAAACGGTGAAGGAAAACATCGTGAGGAAATCGGAGATATTATGCAACAGAGCTCTTTAATAAATAACGGCATATCTTTTGGGATTGCTGCAATCGCTAGTCTGTTTATTTTTTATACCATTTCATAACATAATATCACGCCAATACGCTCTAAAGGGGTACGCAGATGTGTACCACCTTGGTACACTGTCATTTCACCAGTTTTGTTTAGTTTAATTAAATTCTGGTAATCTGTTCTGGCATTATAGGTACCTAGGTAGGTGGTGCAGTGGTGGCCCAGTGGTATCGGCCACGACTTACAAGTTGTAGGTCGTGGGTTCGAGCCCAGGCAGGCGCTTTCCTTTGTGTAAATTATTTCATCACCACTGCTCTCAAAACGGTGAAGGAAAACATCGTGAAGAAACCGGCATGTCCTAGAACCAAAAATTTGAAGACATATGACATCCACCAACCCGCACTAGGCCCACGTAGTTGATAACGGCCCATTTCCTCTCACAGAGAGGAGGCCTGTGTCCCAGCAGTGGGAACATTAATAGGCTGATGAAGGGTGTGTGTGAAGTGATTATTACCGCAGCTCACAATTACCTCCTTAAAGGTATTACTCAAACCGGATAAATAATTACTTAGTATAGTAGTTGGCCATTGAGTATATATTTCACCCGGTAAAAAAAATCCCTAAAAAAACTGCTTAGCCAAGGTTTAATTCGACCTTTCACCGCTACATAGATCGTCTGGAATGGTTTGACACGTTAGCTGCTTGTTTCATTTGTTTGACAGACACGCATCCGTGAGTAGCCTAGCCGTAAGCCGCAGTGTGCGAACCGTGTTATGTTATTATTCACAGTGGAGATACACGTGCGTAACGGCGCTTTGATAAATAATAGTGTTGAGGATCTCATTCGCGAGCGTCCTCTTGCAAAAAGTCTAGGAGAAAAACGTCTAAACTAAAACATTTTTTTCTGTCCGTATCATTATGGTTCGATTGCTGTAAGGGCTTGCGTTATGATGGAAGAGACGCCACTGAAAAATATTGGTGGTATCTACACAGTCATTTTTACACTTTATCGGCGAAACCTAACATGTGGTTTATGTTTTTGTGTTCGTAAACTTGCTTATCGAAGAAATTCACGAGTAACCCGGTTTTTTAACTTTTCTCAGTAAAATTGTTGAGTTTCAAACGTCGCGCGCACACCGTGTGTAAGCTATTGTTGTTTTATTGTGTCTGCTAATTATCGCTCAATGTGTTAAAGTACTTATCATATAAACAACTCCTAAAAGACGATTTAGGGGGTGTTAACGATTTTTGAAGAATTTTACTGTACAAGACTTCTTTTTATGATGTAGGGGAGCAATTAAGAAGGGACTTTTGGAAATTCAAACTTTAAGAGGGTGAACTAAAATTCATCTGTAGAATAAAATACGGATCACACGAACAAAGTCGCGGGCGAAATGCTAGTAATCAAATAATACTGTATGCACTTTTGAAGAACGGTAAGTTCCTGTTAGAAATACATAGAAACGATTGCATAAAGTCGGTATATACAATAGTTTCTGACGCTTTATCCGAAATTAGTTACTACTAGGCAAGCGTGCTCCATCGTAGACCACATCTTCGCTTACCATCAGGTGAGATAGTGGTCAAGCGCGAAACTATAATAGATAAAAAAAAAAAAAAAAATGTTTTCTTTAATTACTTAGAGCAACAACCTGAGCACCTTCCGCCGGTGTAGTGTTCATTTTTCAGTATCTAACGACAAAAACCTTCACTTGTAATCGTTTTATATCACAACAATGCACAATCAGCAACGATCAACCCAATTTTGCTCGCGTAATTTAAGAGTGTACTTTCGAATAAAGAGTCTGAAATTGTCGATTATTTCGGTATAATCGGTCGGACCACATAACCTTTATATTTCTAGTCTGTAGGTATGCACGCCACTTTACTCCTCCAATCGAGCCATCTCTTCCTCTTTTTAATAGCCCTGTGTTTCATATCGTCTGAGTACAGTTCCAGGTCGCTACCTCGCTGTGTAAGGACACTGCTCCACTTCTAGAGTCGCTCATGCGAGTAATGGATAAAGTAAACTGATATGTTGACTGTTTTCTTTCGATTTCTTATCGGTTATTGTATTATTTTATGAGATACTGTTGGCTGTATTGATTTTAAGAGGTTGAAGGTACATAGTTACTTGAATGACCTACTTTAAGAATTTTAATCCTAAATTTAATTTTAAAGCTGAGATCTTTTCATTAAATAGTACTCACTTCTTGAGTGTTATTCTGATGTATAAGCTATATCGCCGTAAAACTGTTGTGAGATGTCGTGGTAGCCCAGTGGCTAAGATCTCGCCTCTCGTGCTTAAGGTCGTGGGTACAAATCCGGGCAAAAAATACTGTGTCTTTTTCAAATTCATATGTACTTTCTATGTTTATCTTGGACTTTACAGGCAACGGTGAAGGAATGCCTTTGGGGTTCCCAAAGGCGGCTTAATTAACTCTGACACCAGAGGTGGCCACATCCCCACAGGAAAAGAAGAATTCTGTAAAATGTTTAATTCGTTCAGTAACTTTTGCGTGAAAGAGTTACAAACATCCATCCATACTCACAAACTTTCGCGGTTAAATTTATTAGTGTATAGTATTATGTCAGAAATATTCATTTTGAGGGATTCATTGGTTGTGGTTACTGATATGACTTGCTTTGAGAATTATTTATATGATAGAAAACACTTTATTGTACACAAAAACCGTAACACAGCTCGAACAGAGGCGAGACAGTGGCGAGACAGTGGCGATCTTAGCGCTGATAACGATAACTAGCAGACAACCTTTTCTAGCTTAACTTGTAAAATCCTGAAAAACCGTCACTTCAATTATTCAACCCATTTTTCAGAGCAACTCCAGATTCAGTCCTTAATACACAGTCTAAAATACAGGTCTGTGGGGATCCCAGAGGCGGCTTAATTAACTCTGACACCAAAATTGGCCATATCCTGACACTAAAAAGAAGAAATCTAAAATAAAGTAATATTATTCACTTTATCTATACTAATAATATTATAAAGAGGAAAGATTTTTTTGTTTGTTTGTACCGAATAGGCTCCGAAACTACTGGACCGATTTAAAAAATTCTTTCACTAATAGAAAGCTACGTTATTCCTGAGTAACATAGGGTATTTTTTATCCCGAAAACGGGTCCTGTGGGGTGGCCCACGGGAGCGAAGCCGCGCGAAGCAGCTAGTTATTAATAAAACGTCACGCAATACTATCACAAATTGCCAATACAGCTAGCAATGCTTGCGGTCACTGAAAGTGACGTCACAATACCTGCGAGCGTCATCGATCGCCCAGGAAGCGACCGCATATTTTATTTATTAACAGGCTTATAAACTGCGAGGAAACGACATTTTAACGACACAAATTCAAGAGGGCCGAATAATAATTGTCGCACGGATCGATCTTTCAAGGTTAAGCAATGCTTGCCGAGGTCGGCACGAGGATGGGTGACTATATCCATTACTTACTGAGAACCCTTCGTGCCTCGGAAAGTAAGTTAAGCTGCTGATCGAGGCTCATCATTGGTTGATATATGGCAGACGGGACTTCGGTTACGGTTTATCAGAAGCCCAATCCAAGGGGTACCGATCTTATTACCCAGTTGCTGGTTTGTGAAGGTTAGATAAGCAGGATATGATAATGGAAGACTCCTAAATAGTTAGCTTGGAAATTTGATTGTTAATTAAAAAACATTATGCCAAACTATTACAGATTGCTAAAAGGTACGGGACTGCCTCGTGGATCCAGTGATAGCAAACGCTACTGCATAAAGTCCTGGGTTCGATGCCTGGGTCGGGGAAAGTGTCTTTGTGTTATGCCATCTGGAATTTCTTTGTAAGGCTTCAGAGCCTTGAACGTCATCACCGAGTTGCCAGTTTGTCGGTTTTTTATCGGTTACATTTCGGGGAGTGTGCGATGGAATTGCACGATCTAATTCCACCTAGCCCGTTTCATCATCGGACTAAAAGACGTACGGTGATGCGCCATCGGTTCATGGTGGACATCCCACCCAAACGCAGATAACGTTTTGGGAACACTTTTATTAGACGTACAGCTAAGGAGTGGAATTCTCTGCTGGAGTCTGTGTTTCCCGATAGCTACAATCTAGGGGTCTTTAATTCAAGAGTGAATAGGCTATTTTTAGGCAAGCGTATTTCACCGTCGATCACATCATAGCTTACCATCAGGTGAGATAGTGGTCAAGCGCGAGCCGATAGACAATACAAAAAATAAAAACTTGCTGCCCAGAGTCTGGATGACCCGGTTGGTGTAATTTAAACATAATTGGCGAAATGTGGGTGTACCATTGATGCTACTCTGGCCAACCCTTCAGAAAACACAGGCGTGATGCTATGTTAAAATAACATGCTACACCACGGGGTCCCAGCAATTAACAATAAATGTCACTAGATGGCGCGATATGCATCGATTCGTTATTGAATTCTGTGTTAAAACAACATTTTCTAGAATTGATCATAAAAATTGTGTGGTATTTTTTAATCAACTCTCCTGAGCACAAAAATATGGCACATTAGGCTTTTAATTGACATTTCAAAGATTATTTGAACGAATCATTTAAAATAGATTCCAATAGATGGCGCGGTTTTAAATATCTGAGGCATGCCACTTGATTTTTTACAATTAAACTGTAAAAAAGTGCAAAAAAATACTATAAAACAAATCGTCACTGTATTTAAAGAAAAAATTGTCACGAACCGAGAAAACCCTTTTACTTGCAAGTCGCTGCTAACACCATCTATAGCCGTGGAACGGAACCGAACGCGATCGAAGTACTTATAATATAATCAGCTTAATCAGACGAAAACAGCTAGTTACGTCGGCACGGTTTCTTTGTATGGTATGAGCCATCTGTATGCTAGTATTATATTATCTGTGGCCACACTATCTCAAATCGTTAATATGTACTAGAAATTTCTGAAAGCTTGAAATTGCTAATAGGTCCTAACTCTGCAAGCTTCATTGTTCGAAATTTTATTTATACTAGGATTATAAACTGCTAGTAACGACACTTTACGTTAAGCACAATTTTGTTTATGCGGCCATTAATTAATTGAGATAACATCAACTTTATGGGGCAGTGTCGCCATCCCAAGTGACTGGGGAGTTTTTGGTGGGCCCAGAGACGGAAAATACTGTCGGGTTGCTTAGTTATTTTATCTACTTACCAAATTATTTTTTAATCGACTTACCACAAAAGGAGGAGGTTCTATGTTCGGCATTATGTACGTTATTTTTTTTTATTTTTTTGTTTGTTCACCGATATCTCCGTCAATTGTGGACCGATTTTTTTTAAAGAATATACTTTTGAATTGGTCCCATTTTAATTTGGTGAAGATCTGATGAAGAACTTCAGAGATATACAACAGAACTCTTCAATAAATAACGGCAAATCTCTCGGGATTGCTGCAATCGCATGTCTGTTTATTGTATATACCATTTCATATCATCTCTCATTTCACCGGTTATATTCAAGTTTCATGTTATTCGGGTAATCTATTCTGTCGTTATAGGTACTTACTAAACTACTTCCCTATTAGGTAGGTACAACTAAAAAGAGAGAAAAAAAAAATCTTTCTAGTTTTTGTTAGGTTTTCTTTGATAAATACATCTTTTATTTGTTAAGAATTAAATTATTTATATTTAACATCAAATAGTACTTAAAAGTTGTTAAATTGATTATCCTAGAAAATATTCAAATGTCAAATGTCGTCACATCTAATGACAGTTGTCTATTGGAGGGGGATTGTTCGGACACGAGGCGCGTGGAGTCAGTTCGTCAGTCTAGTCTGGGCGGGCTTGAAAGATTGTACTGTTGACCTAAGTGGATATATTATATGGAGTTGATGGTAACTTAGTGTGAAATGGTAAATAAATAATAGTTCAAAGTCCAAACTGTGTGTTATTGCTGAATTACCAACTACACGTAAGTATTATCTATTCTTGAGTATTTTTCTATCCTACTGACCTACTGCTTTGTACTAGATCTGTTGTCTATCTAGTGATCTATTACATTTCAGAAGCGGGAAGTACACGCCTATTACGAAATCAAGTGCTTTTGATTACGATTTTATTAAATTGGTTTTAAAACTATATTTAATGTATTTTAAAAATATGAGGGTAGAACAAAAAAACAAAAAAAAAATTGTGACTAAGTATCTTGTCCCTTAAGCGGGGTTTCTTAAAGGGTTGTGAAAATTTGGTTATTTTTTAGCTCAGACGCACCGTTTCAGAGATATTTTCAAAATACCCTGCATACATTTTCAAATATATTTTGTGTACTTTAGTTATTCTTAAACCATTTCTATTTGTTTTATGTACATCATGCCTCTTGAGGCGCCAGCCCAAGGCGCACCAGTCCAGGACGCCACAGCCCAAGGTGACGCAGTTCAGGACGTCGATGCCCAAGGCATATCAGTCCAGGACGTCACAGCCCAAGGCGCAGCAGTCCAGGACATCACAACAAGAAGCTACTACAGCAGCAGCCTGGATGTACATAGCTAAGTGATCGTTAATCTTTTACCGACTCTACTACTCAAATTTTCTATAGACTTATTCCATATTTTTGGCTTTGCTGAGGGAGAACCATTTGCTTAGATGGGTATACTTCTCTACAAACTTGAGAGGGATGTCATTTACCTAGTGGATAACATGTGGTGATTATTTAGTCAGTTAGTAATAGTTAGTTAATTTTTGCTGGGATTTTGCTGATATGGCTTCTTTATTGATAATGCCCAATATCCACTGGATTACCTTTCGTACAACAGGATGATTACTGATTTCGGCACAACTTTTTCTTCGAATATTTTGCTCCATAGAAGCATGATGGGTCTTAATAGTACAGTCCTTGCAAAGGGCAATAGGCAATTTTGTCGCATCCCAGTAGCGATATGATGTGTCGTTAGATGGATCTCTTCAGGGGGAATATTTCATGGAATATGGGTACTTTAGGAGCTAGAGAGCTTTAAATGTGAGTCATTTGAATTCCGGTATTTTGTCAACTAATTACTTTCATTAGTACTGTGCATTTCAATAATTGTTTTATAAATCTATTAGCATTCACTTTGAAATATTGGCTTCTTACATGCCGATTTAGGAACAATGTTTTAAGAGTCTGCTCGACTAGACCAAACGTTAAGCCTGTCCTTCGCCCCAGTAGCGCTGGGATATGTGTCTGATGAATCTTTTCAGTTTGAATATTCCTTATTATAACGACTTCTCTGGATAGTTGACACGTGAGGAGCTACAGAGTTCTAAATGTGATCCATTAAGTAGATATCATTTAAATTCTGGTATGTCGTCAATTGACTTACTTGGCATTTTGTTTTTTTTGGGGTTTGGACGTACTCGCTAGCCGTGTTTCTGTGAATGTACCCTTAATTAAAAACTTTTCGAGTTCGGTGTTCGACTGGTTTTCCTATTGGGGTCGTGAACTCTAAACGGACTAACTATTGACAATAGTTGTCTTGTAGCAAGGGTTCTTGAGTTGATTTTTTTCGGTGGCGTTTGTCTTGTGGCTGTTAGGTACCAAAAGAAAAGGTAGTAATTTTGGTGCCCAATTGCTTGCCTATTTAGGTAATTGAATCTGAATATTTTTGAATTAGCAAAAGGCAGTTTAATATTGAGTTCTTTTGAAAAGTTTTTTCTGTTTTATATCTTATGGCAGTTGGACATCGAGCACAAGTCTTGGCTTTGATGTCTAATGAGTCGCCTGTTTGGGTCACTAACGCTGGACCGACTTTTAATTGGCAATATTGGTTTTGTGGTAAAGATTCTTCTTGAGAGGCCCTTTTCGGCAGTGTATAGTCGTAGCTATTGGATGCCAATCCTTAACGTCGCTGCTCGATATAAGTTACCCGTTTAGGTCAATAACTCTGAACGAGAACGGGCCTTGTAAGAAGCAAGTGTTTTTCATGATCGGTTGCATATATCGTGTGGCTGATGAGTTTTTGGCCAAATTTCCATAATTGGATTCCAGCCCATTCTCCTACAATTGTTTATGTACCTGCCTGATTTATCTGATAGCTCTTCTCTGGTTTCATTTTCATTGATTGTTGTAGGGTTACAGGTACACGGGAGTATTTATTCCCCGCTTTGTTTAATCATACCAGTTTGTTGTAATGCATCTGGTTGGTTATATAGTTTGGCATAATAAACCGTAGCTATATTTATGATCTCCATTCAGTTTTGGTAGTGTATTAGAGATGGATACATTTCTTGACAGGTGCTATACAGAGGGTCATTCGATGTCAGCGGTGATGATACTAAAGTGTGGGGATCAATTTTGTGATACTACGATAGCACTTGACAATCTCATACATTTTTGTATTTTTTTATAGATATATTTGTACGCTATATGTGGTTGTTCTATAGGGAGCACCTCTTTATTTCTGTGTTGGTATTTTGTGAACATTTCTTTATCGTTTTTGTTCAGTTTTGGCTTATTTTGTCATTGGTTTCTTCCATTAACTGTGCGGTTTTTCTGATAAATTCTATATTATTCTTTTAGTAACTTTTAAACATTCCAGTATAGAGTGCACGATTTTTATGGTAATATGCATTAGGTTTTTGTGTCATACTTTTCACGTGACGCTATAAGTCCTGGTATATTATTTTTAGGACCTTTTATAACTTCTTGCTCGTTCAACGATTTCATTGTTAATGGCGTGTCAAAAAGTGCGCATGCTTCTTATCATGGTATTCTGTTGGATTGTAGCACTCTGCATTATGTGGTCTTATCCAAACGAAACTGACGACGATACTTCGTACTTTGAAAGTAATTGTGGGTTCTGTTTTCGTATGTTTATTTTGGAGAGGTCGATTAAGTGTTAACATGAGCATCTTGTTTATGATTTTGAGGTTTTACTCGTATGCGTATTGAATGAGTTTCACTCCACGAGTTCTGGTGGTTCCATAACCATATTTTCCAGCAACTAAATGCTAATGTTTCTTACCGATACCCCGATCTGTGCATTGAAATCACCCATAGAGGTAATTTATTTTTCAAAACAGTTGTTACACATTGCGTACTTTCAGAGGCTATAATTAAGATTCGAAAATTAAATCTTTTGCATAGGCACGCAAATTAATTCTGTTACGCGGTCGAAACTTTTTTTTTATGAGCTCGATAATTATTTTCGCAGTTGAGTTTTAAATGTATAAGTCAATTTAAAAAAGATTAGTAGCTGGGAGTTTTCATACATAGAATAAATTGGGATAGATTTTATACGAGGAAAAATGAGTGAGTCCATACGTCTTAGCATTGAATTCCCAAAAGTCTATTAAATGGTTGTTTAGGCTTTTGTTTTTCAAAAGACGAATAGGTTGCATAGGCCGTTTTCTTTGTAAAAAAAAATATATATCCAGTTGCAAACAAATGCCATTTCTAAAAATTTTAATTTTTGTTTGATAAATTGATTATTTTATTTTGTTTATATGAGTTCAAGTAAAAGTGATGAAATCGAATTAACTCCACGCGATATTTTATGAGGCGAAATAGCGCAAGATGAAATTATACCCCCAAAATCTCGAGAAAGATATATGGCGACTTACGATAATTTTATTTTATGAAAAAACAAATGTAATTCTTTGATTGTTTTTTTACTATTTCCCACAACTGTATTGAAAAACGTCGTGTGATGCACGGGTGTGTGGGTTGTTGCGGACTCGTGTCGTTGTAAACCCTTGCCTTAGGCTCGGGCTTGTTAGTGAAAGCTCGTTTGCAATAGCCTACTTTCCACCCTTGTATCACAATGTACTATTATGAAGGTACTCGTAAAGTAATGAGTATTTCCAAGTTTTTATAAAAATGTAATTAGCGACGAGGTTTCCAAGGTTCCATAAGCCTGCATAATTACAAAGGGCAGGTTTTCTAGAACTATTTGTGGAACACTCTTTCTGATATTTCGATGAAAGTTGAAATGTTTTACTTGTCTTTTGTCTTTACTAAGGGGATATTTTTGGTTTTCCTATGAAATACGTGTAATCATAGTCTTCGATAATAGTTTCTTTTAGTAGATGGACTGTATGTCATGGGTAATATTTGTAGCACTGTTTTAGCTCAATATGTTTTGTTTTGATGATAGTCATTTAACACTAAAAGTGCAATGTTTAAATCACTATTCGGTATTAGTGTCTTTGGAGGGTTTAATACTAATACTCCGCTGGCAGAACGCCGTAGAGGTCATATATGGAATTAGTATGAATTGTGATATTAACCTTTATACTGAATGAGGTCCTGCTTGAAGAGTAGTAGAGTGCGGTCGAAATTGTAAAAATTAAATGTTGTTGGAAATGATTTGGTATGTTTGCCAATTTTTTTATGTCTGTGATTAAGTCGCGGGGCTTGCCTATAGGCGAATAAATAGCAAGAATTGCCCTCGGGCGAATAAAATCGCAGTACTATTAAATTTGAGAACAAGTTGTGGGCTTACCTACAGGCGAATAAATCGCTATATGCGAATAAGTCGCGGGTTTGCCTACAGGTGTATAAATAGAAGTATTATTAAATTTGCGAATAAGTCGCGGGCTTACCTATAGGCGAATAAATCGCAGGACTTGCCTACAGGCGAATAAATCGCAATATGCGGATAAGTCGCGGGTTTGTTTATATGCGAATAAGTCGCGGGTTTGCCTACAGGCGAATAAATCGCAGTACATGTAAATTTGAGAATAAGTCGCGGGTTTACCTGCTGGCGAATAAATCGCGGGACTTACCCACAGGCGAATAAATCGCTATATGCGGATAAGTCGCGGGTTTGTTTATATGCGAATAAGTCGCGGGTTTGCCTACAGGCGAATAAATCGCAGTACATGTAAATTTGAGAATAAGTCGCGGGTTTACCTGCTGGCGAATAAATCGCGGGACTTACCCACAGGCGAATAAATCGCTATATGCGAATAAGTCGCAGGTTTGTCTATATGCGAATAAATCGCGGGTTTGCCTACAGGCGAATACATCTCAGTACATATAAATTTTAGAATAAGTCGCGGGACTTGCCTACAGGTGAATAAATCGCAATATGCGAATAAGTCACGGGCTCATCTATATGCGAATAAGTTGCGAGTTTGCAAACTAGCGAATAAATAGCAGATGTTGTAAGTATATGAGTACCATGTTCCTATGTATCAAATGGATAAATTTAACTGTTAATGCTTTGTACCTAAGCATGGTACAACCGTGTTGTTCTTGATGAATCATGCTTTAAAAATTACTCACGTATAATGTAACGAAGTAGCCAAATTTAAACGTTACAATTGATTAGATTTATTTCCTAATTTTTGTAAGTCTATATGCGAGCAAGTCGCGAACTGATATATATGCGAATAAGTCACGGGTTTCTATACAGACGAATAAAATGCAGATTTTGTAAATAAGTGTGGAGTTTCTTGTCCATTCTTCTCCATAGCAAACTACTTTTGCGAATGGACAGTAGAATCATTTTTTTTTGTGACTTTGAACTTTTTACATTCAAAAGTGCCATTGAATGGTTGATTTGATTTTAGAAAACTGACTCAACAGGCCAAGTGTTAGGTTATCACCGGATACGTGTATGGGGTCATACACGTTGTCAGGATGGTCGAGTGTTAGGTTTTCTTTGATAAATACATCTTTTATTTGTTAAGAATTAAATTATTTATATTTAACATCAAATAGTACTTAAAAGTTGTTAAATTGATTATCCTAGAAAATATTCAAATGTCAAATGTCGTCACATCTAATGACAGTTGTCTATTGGAGGGGGATTGTTCGGACACGAGGCGCGTGGAGTCAGTTCGTCAGTCTAGTCTGGGCGGGCTTGAAAGATTGTACTGTTGACCTAAGTGGATATATTATATGGAGTTGATGGTAACTTAGTGTGAAATGGTAAATAAATAATAGTTCAAAGTCCAAACTGTGTGTTATTGCTGAATTACCAACTACACGTAAGTATTATCTATTCTTGAGTATTTTTCTATCCTACTGACCTACTGCTTTGTACTAGATCTGTTGTCTATCTAGTGATCTATTACATTTTCTTATTTGTAAGTCGGTAGTATTTTTTTGTAAAAAAGTTTTATTTTTATTTTTCACTTTTTAGTTGTTATCACATCTATTCAAAAAGAGCTAGTTAATTCCTCGTAAACAGGGATCAAAATAGCTCATTAATCCCTTAGGGACTAAAAGTTATTTGAAATTAGAATGTGGATATTGTTAGTAAATGTTCCAATCAGCAAAGAGATGAATCACAAACCATGCGGTCTAAAATAGGATTGCATCGCTAAAATCGATTATGACGAATGTATGAGGTGAATGGCTGGTAAATCGTCCGCGAGCCAAATTAAAAAATAAATCTACAACTGTAACGGATGATACTAATAAAATTGTTACGATGCACTTCCATAATTGATTAAATATAACCATTAGCCTCTTATTATTTCTATGTTATATCTTATGGTTCCTAATTGTATGTAAATAAATAAACGTAACGTACTTGTTTACAAGTTGCACTTACTTATTTTCTCATAGAGGATGATAAAAAGTAGAGTGTCCACCTCGTGAGCAACTCTATTTTAAGCTCGAGTGACGTATTTTGAATCCCTCGCTGCACTCAGGATCAAGGGCGTCGCCAAGGGGGGACAGGGAGGGGCAGCTGCCCCCCCCTAGAAATTCTAAAAAAGTTGCCAAATGTAAAACAACCAAAGTCCTAAGTCTTTGACTTGACTTGCTTGATTACGTCGAAACTCGAATGAATATAAATATAAACCAAACCCAAGAGATCGAACCGTTGTTGATATCCAAAAAGATGCAACAACCTTCTTTCCCGACACGACATGCACAACGTGTACGGTAGAATTGCGTAGCTTTACACGTTGGACTCAGTACCGATATTATTACAATCGCTGTAGATGTAAGGCTCGTACTACAAGTGAAAAGCTTCATGTGCTCTCGACTTTACCTACAATTCATACTTTTCTAATTCTCCTTATTATCTTGACCTCCCCTGGACCATCGGCTGGCAACGCCCTTGCTCAGGATTAAAAAAACACTCTCGCCTTTAAAATAGTTGTTTGCTCCCTAGGTAAACAATCTACTATTATACAATATTTTCAGTGTTATAATATACAGGCTGTGTTTGACAACGACATGAAAAAAAATGCATGGATTCAGTTCATGATTCTGATCTATGTTGGAATTTATTTACAGGCACAACCTGTATATATTGGCCCGCATAAAAAGTAGGTATCCTACGTGTTAATCCAGGATGAGAACTAGGATCTGTATGCAAAATGTCATCCAAATCCGTACAGTCGTTTTTGCTTGATTGAAACACAAACATTTGTAGTATTAGTAGGATTGTAAACCGCCCTTGACCTGGAAGGTTAGTCTCTTGCTCTTATTTTAGTTTATATGGGGTCGGCGCAATTCTTCTTCCATAATTATCTATAGTCGTCATATCAGTAAACTGATTTACATCCGTACACTTCAACGTAAGGTTCAGTTGAAAACCAGCGTCAGGCAACTCCTATTTGTCTGGCATTTTTGCTGAATTGGACTGGACCTATTTGGCGTAGCCGCGGGGCACACTATGTAATTGTTATAAAATTAAAGAATTGATTTAAAATTGAATTGATTTATTTGTAAGAATGTAGTTTTACATAGTATGGTGTTAATATTTTTAAGTTCCCTTTTATTTGTACCTACATTTTGTATATCTGTGTGTGCCAAATAAATTTTATTTATTTCTTTCAGTAATCACTAATTTCCTTGCCATGCCTAAATTTCTTCATACATTATATTCATAATTTAATTAGTTTTCCCGTACTCTTATAGCCATTCACACTCATGCTCTGAACTCTTCTAACGACATTTTTCTCAATAATATTTTTGAAACACAATCAAATTATTTTTCGTTTCATCAATAAGAATGTGTAACTGTACAACCATATTTGTTATTACCGACTAAAAAAAAAAGTTAATTAAAAAAATCAAAAACCCCGACGGCTTAAAAAGCAAACTAAAAAGACGTAAACAAGAAGAAAATCATGCTGTGCAGTCGGAGGATACTTATTCGCGAGCTGGCGGACCAAAACCAGATGTATCCTCCGACTGCACAGCATGATTTTCTTCTTGTTTACGTGTCTTTAGTTTGCTTTTTAAGCAGTCGGGGTTTTTGATTTTTTTAATTAACTTTTTTTATTTACAACTTTTTAGTTATTTTTTTTAGATAGGTACATTTAAACATATAAGTTTTATATATTTTTGAAATCGCCTTTTAAAACCCTCTATTTTGATACCCCACGCGATGGGTTTGGAAGAAAAAAAAATTTGTCCCCACAAAATGGCGCCCAAAATCCGCCATATTTGTTTTTTCCAATTTTAATGTAGCCAGTGACACTCGCAGGATAAAGACGAATCGATTGACGTAAGAATCATCAAAATCGGCCAACGCGTTTGGTCTCTGGAACGCCACATAGGAACAAACATACATACATAGACTGATAAACACATTACCCTCCTTCGGAAGTCGGGTAAAAAGGAGGTAATCAATTCGACACGTATGTATGTAATATTGTTGGAATTGCACGATATTAACATATGTTACTGTGTATGTGGGCTTCTAAACACGTTTGCAAAATTTCATAAGTGTATGTATGTATGTTTGTTTGTATGTATGTATGTTTGTCCACGCATTTCACCAAAACTACTTATCGGATCCAGGTCATTCTTTTGTGTTGGAATGAGTATCTCTCCACTTAGGGAATAGTGCAAGTTTTATCAAAATCGGTTTAGTAGTTTTCAAGATATGGAGCATACAACCTAACTTCTCAGCGACGAACTCCTTAAAGAATATGTAAATTCAGTAATTAAGGGTATTTTGTCAACTATTTATATATAAATTGCTGGTTTTTAGAGATGGTGTGCTAAAACAAAAAACTTAACTTTCTCACAAAAATTAACTAGAATAACTTTCGTTTCGGAAGTCGGTGTCGAAAAATGAAAAACAAGAGTTACCAAAGACACCGACTTCCGAAACGAAAGTTATTCTAGTTAATTTTTGTGAGAAAGTTTTTTATTACAAGCTTTTATTTAGTTATATCTGTCCCGGTGTTTGTACAAATAATTCAAAGTCAAAGTCAAAGTCAAAGTCAAATATATTTATTTCAACTACGCCAATAAGCGGCACTTTTGAACGTCAAACATTAAATCTAAATTAAAAATGTACAAATAATAAAAATTGACTCTACCGTGCATTCGGAAAGTAGCTTGTTATGGAGAAGAACGCACAAGAAACTCCATACTTACTCTTTGTCTAAGCATGTACCTAAGTTAAATTTGACCATCTTCCCCGGCTTTCGATTAAGCTGAAATTTTGCACACACGATAGTTTCGCGTATCAGGGACATTTTTAATATCTATAAAATCTTTAAAATATATTTTAATATAAAAACTTGATTAAGTGAACGGAAAACTTAACTCAGTTTCCAAATATTTAAAAGCAAAAAATTTCACGAAACTCGCTTTCCTGTTAAAAGTTAAAGACGTAACAGTTGCTAAAGACAGCCAAACAATTAAAACAGTAAACGGCAAATGACCTAATTTTGTTCACTCTGTGATTATGAAGCCTGAATGGTCTCACGGCTCATTATACTGTAATAAGATAATATAAGAGAGAATAATGTCCCATGTTTGAGTAGTAGCAACGAAGCAAAATACAAAAGTTCAAATTCAAAGTTAGTAGGAGACCAATTTTTAGACCAGAAAGCGTTTTATAAAATTAAAGATTACGTTGAGGACAAAAAAGGCTTGGGATTGAGCTATAAAATAAAAATAAAAAACTAAATTAACTGGAGCAATGAAAAAAAAAATGATAAGAATATTTACTTTTTAAAGTATTATATTATTTTATTTTAATTATTGTGAATGTGAAGACTATGTGGATCATTATTTTTTATTTTAATTTATCTTAGTTAGTTTTTAATCATGGTCTGGAATTTTGAGTATTTATGCGGCCTACCCGAATGTCCTTTCTTTGGTATTGTTTGTCAATTCGTTGAGCTCCTTAAATTTTGAGTTGAGCTGTACGGTTATTGACATTTGTCAATAACCATGCAGCTCAACTGCATTTGCGTGCACTGACTGGACAGGTCCACTTAATCTGGCTGGTTCTTTCCTCAAAAGACCATTTCAGACATCAGTCTACATGGTCTTCTCATGATCTAACCAAGATTTTGTCTGGACTTTAAAAGAGACTGTGACCTCTGAGTTTGTTTCCTTTCTTCTCAGAGTAGTCAGACAGGAAACGCCGTCCTCATCTAGTTTTAAAAAATATGATCGACATGTAAAAGTGTTTGTACAAACCAACTTACAGAAATAAAATCATTTATCATTTATTTATTTATCAATTGAGAAAGTTGGATGCCCTTGGATTACATGTATGTAGGTTTGCTGATGGATTTATCATCATCACTTCAGCCGAAACACGTTCACTGCTGGGTATAGGCATCCCCCAAGCGTTACACTATAGCCCGATCCTGTGCTTTCCTCACCTAGCAGAATCTTTTGGATTTTTTCAGCAGATTTGGTATAAGCCCATGACATTCGGCTTCCTATGAATAACGGACTAATGCTGGGAAAAGTAAATTTGCTTTTTGATTAAAAAGCATCATGATAGAGGGGGAGAGGGTCATGTTGACATGACTCTCTTGAACGATGGAGAAACGATCTTCTCAGTTAACCAACAGCAGAGTTAAGTGGTATGCAATTTGAGAGATGATAAACTGAGACAACAACATCACTGAGACAGGCGCTTCATCTATACAAATAAAATTGAAGTGACTGTATGTAATATCAAAATAACAACGATTTATTGAATGCACATGAAAGTATATACGGTACTAAAAAAAAATAAGATTTTTGTCTGTCTATCTGTCTGTCTGTTTGTTCCGGGTAATCCCCGAAACGGCTGGACCGATTTTGACGGGACTTTCACTTACACGTAGATAGCTGATGTAATAACGAGTAACAAAGGCTACGTTTGATCACGAGAAAATTAATAGTTCCGGCGGGAAACTAAAAATCTAAAAATATATTTTTACGAGTTTGACGCGGATGAAGTCGCGGGCAACAGCTAGTAAAAAATAATTATATTCAGGAAAGCTAGCACCAAAGCAGTTTGGAAAAGGCTATGATAATACTCGTACATGAGGTCACTTGAGAGGAACAGTAGATGGCAGTAAAGCTGCAATCTCTACGTAAATAAGTTCAAAATGTTATTTTAATGACTTCCTTATTAAGTTGTTTATGTGTTGTGATGTTTTATAGCTCTTCGTAAAGACTTATTCTTCTAACTTTTCTGTGTATTGCCTTTTTTTATATGGCACTTGCTGGAATGATAATGGAGTGTTTTGTCAGATTTAAGAGTCTTTGTGTAGACGCGTGGTGGATGTTACCATCATGGTTGCAATTTTTTTATTTAGCATGAAAGGTATCCCCTCAACTGTCGCGGCCATTTTGGCGCGCAAAGCGCAACTGTCACGCTACTTTTGGGAGGTCTCTTGCGGTATGGGCGCGTGTCATTAAAATCACGAAATCTCTTAGAGCGTATACAGGGTGTCCCAGAAATCGACGTCAAGCCGTAAATCGGTGATAGACCAAGTTATAACAGTTCTCAGAAAAATACGAAAAAAAATCTATCTCATGTTTTTAAAAAATTATGTTCACTTAAAAATTTACTAAAAAAATCAATCCCTGTAATGGTTATTTAACTCCAATTGCTACAAATCCCATAATTTATCAAAAATTTTTATTATTATGTAATCTTGAATAATGCTTGTGTAGATTTTTGCCTAAAATTTAAAGCCAACTCCTCCTACTTAGAAGAAAATTAAACTTTTTCAAAACCAAATTATTCAAATTTACTGTTTCGCCCAACTTTAACTGACTGTACTGAAAAAAAAATGTACTACGCTAGTTTGGCAAGTAACATGAAAAATTGGCGCATTTAATAAGGATTCAAAAATGGTGTAAAACTTGCTAGATTACGTTTTCAATAATTGGTCAAATTTTTTTTTGTAAATATTATCGGTTTTTACCCAAAATGTCCATACTTCCTTAAAATGACTTTAGCTTACCTAAAGCTTTGCTAAACTCCGTTTCTAGTTCGATAGAGACGGAGAGAGTCATTTTACGAAGTGTGAGCGAGATAAGAAATCGAAATTTTACGTAATTTAAGAGCAAAGTTATGATAGTGACTCAACCTTTTTACTTTAAGTCAGGACCAGTTTTCTCATCTTAGAAAAAAAAAACAAATTATCAGATTTTTTTTTTTTTTATTACAATAAATATTCAAACTGCCTTCCTTCGACGGCAATGCAAGCACGACATCTTCTTAAAAAAGATCTGGTTATTTTCCGGGCAAATCTTCCCCTATTTACAAAGACAACGGCTTCCGTTATTCTTTCCCGCAGCTCGGCTAAATTCTCTATTGTTTTTGAGTACACTTTCTCTTTTACCGCTCCCCAGTAAAAAAAATCTAGGGGATTTAAATCAGGCGAACGGGGTGGCCACAAGATTGTCCCATCGCGCCCTATCCATCTGAGCGGGTATTCTTCATCAAGATGTTCTCTTACTAAACGGGCATAATGCGCTGGGCAGCCATCTTGCTGGAACCACATTTCCCTGTAAACGTTCAGTGGCACGTCTTCTAATAAATCTGGTAAAGTATTTTGAAGAAAATCCAAATAAACTGCGCCATTCAAAATCTCTGGCAGCTCAAAAGGTCCAATTATTTTGCCATTTAGTATCCCGGTCCACATGTTTACTTTAAATCGATACTGTGACTTATCTTGCCTCATCAAATTTGGATTTTCTACATGCCACTCGTGCAAATTGTGCAAATTCATGTAGCCATCTTTTTTAAAGGCTTATGTTTAACTTACCACCAGATATAGTAACATATAACAGACAAAAATAGTAAATGATCACCAAAATTAAACCCGCATCTTATTGTAAAATTATAACCAAAGTTTTAACATCTCGCTATCCTGTTTAGGCAAAATGACTCCAAATAAATCATTGTTAACCCAAAAGTAGTAAATGATCACCAAAAGTAGTAAATGATCACCAAAATTAAACCAATGACCAAAAAGATTATAAAATTTCTGGGAGCAACTTGGAAGTAGCGCTCGCCGGCCGCTGCCGCGGCACCGCTCGCTTTGCTCGCTCGGCTCGCGCGCGGTTGGTCACAGTTCTAACCTAACCTAACCTATTTTACAACATTAAATAGCGCAATAATTTGCTATTAAAATTTGGTGATCAATTTACTAAATTTGGTGATCATTTACTATTTTTGTCAGTATATTACTAGATTTGGTGGTTAGGGGTTATCGTCACAAAGTTTTTTTTGGTGGTCATTATATTTATTCCCTTTTTTAAATGTTGACTCATCGGTCCATAAAATCTTCTCTAAGAATCGAGGGCCTTCTCTGTGCCTTTCTAGCATCCTTTGGCAAAACGCAACTCTGGGAGCGTAATCCCGTGGCAGTAATGATTGTACTCGCTGTACATCATACGGGTGGAACTCGTTCTTTTTTAAGATTCGGTGGGCGGTACTCTTAGATACACCTATGCTTGTTTTGATTCCACGTACAGAAGCACTTGGGTCTTCTTGGACTGCTTGTAGTACGACGTCTTCGTACGGATTACGATGTCTTCCTTCACCATGTACTTGGTTAGGGAATCGTCCCTCTGATAGTGAACGGTGCACATTAATAAAAACTCGATGATCTGGGTGACGATTGTTCGGGTACCTCTCACGATAAAGTCTAGCGGCTGCATTGGCATTGCATCTGCATTCCCCATAAACGAGGTGCATGTTCGCATATTCCAATGCAGTGTACACAGCCATGGTAGTACTACACAATCACAGGATCAGCAACAGTCCAGAGTAAAGCACAGGTCGTCAGAAAGAGGAATTAAACAGTCCAAATCACAAGCAATTAAGTCCAGAAAACAACGCAAAAAGTGGTAAGTACGGAATCAACATGAACGAATACGGAGATGCGCGGTAAACAAAGCAGCGTAACGTACTGATTTGTAATTGTGTGTGCGTCTGCGCTTACAAAACAGAACAATAACTACTGCTGTCTCATTCGCACTCATCGGTAAATTGTATCTCCGTTTCATGATAAAGGTTGTGTCACTGATAAAGGTGGCGTCACTCTCTGTCTCGCTCACACTTCGTAAAATGACTCTCTCCGTCTCTATCGAACTAGAAACGGAGTTTAGCAAAGCTTTAGGTAAGCTAAAGTCATTTTAAGGAAGTATGGACATTTTGTGTAAAAACTGAGACTATTTACAAAAAAAACTTGACCAATTATTGAAAACGTAATCTAGCAAGTGTTACACCATTTTTGAATCCTTATTAAATGCGCCAATTTTTCATGTTACTTGCCAAACTAGCGTAGTACATTTTTTTTTCAGTACAGTCAGTTAAAGTTGGGCGAAATAGTAAATTTGAATAATTTGGTTTTGAAAAAGTTTAATTTTCTTCCAAGTAGGAGGAGTTGGCTTTGAATTTTAGGCAAAAATCTACACAAGCATTATTCAAGATTACATAATAATAAAAAAAATTGATAAATTATGGGATTTGTAGCAATTGGAGTTAAAGAACCATTACAGGGATTGATTTTTTTAGTAAATTTTTAAAGTGACCATAAATTTTTAAAAACATGAGCTAGATTTTTTTTCGTATTTTTCTGAGAACTGTTATAACTTGGTCTATCACCCATTTACGGCTTGACGTCGATTTCTGGGACACCCTGTATATGCCCCAATGTTAACGCAGTACTGGCCGTGCGCCCGCTCGAAGCCAGAATATCAATAGTGAACCTCCTTTTGAACAGTTTTGTTTGCAAAAAATTCTTTGATGTACAAATGCTATTTCAACTATGAAGAAATTCTAGCCTTAAATTTTTTTGTGTTAACATATTTTTAAACATCCAAGTCGTTTTGGAGAAGTATCCAAAAGTAGCGAAAAAATATCCTATTGTAATTTTTTGTTTAAAGCAAAACTTACACGAAAAAACATGTTTCTCAAATTATGGAAATTAATTTAAAAAAAAATCAAACCTTTTAACCTAGCCGTTACTAAGGAGAATGCTTTAGAAAGTAACCGTTTTACGGCACTAAAGCGGTGGAAGACCCTTAAGTTATTTTAGGGAGCTGGTGGTAGTTGGTGGTGGAGTGGTGGTATCGTGAGTGGTGGTGGTGGTGGTATAAGTGGTGTACAATAAAGTATATAATAAAGAAATAATAAAATGCAGCATATTTATAATAACATTTATGTTATCCTTATATCACTTTGCCTGCGACTTCTTGTGTAAAAATATTAGGTAACTGTGTCCAAAGTTCGCATTGATGAGGCAGTTAAGGAGTGATTTTCCGGCACTTATTTGAAACTAGTATTTGCCAGCGGCTTCGTCCGCGTGGGTGTCGAAAATTATCCCACGGGAACATACTACTGGGATAAAATGTAGCCTATGTGCTTTGCCTGTGCCAAATTTCATCCAGATCCGTTCAGCCGTTCTGGCATGATTGATTAACAAACATCTATACATCCAAACTTTCGGCTTTATAATTTTAGTAAGATATAATATTAGTAGTAAATCTTTTGATTGAAAAGCGAATGTTATATTATAATCAAAACAAGTTAGAGCAGTGGTGGCCCAGTGGTATCGGCCGCGACTTACAAGTTGTAGGTCGTGGGTTTGAACCCAAGCAGGCGCTTTACTTAGTGTAAATTATTACATCACAGTGCTCTCAAAACGGTGAAGTAAAACATCGTGAGGTAACCGGCCTGTCCTAGAACCAAAAAATCGAAGGCATGCGACATCCACCAACACGCAATGGGCCCGCGTGGTTGATTAAGGCTCATTCCGAACATAAAAATATATATAGTATACTAGCTGACCCGGCAAACTTTGTTTTGCCATAAAAACACCAAACATTCATCTACCCTACCTACCCTACCCTACCTACCCTACCCTACCCTACCTACCCTACCCTACCCTACCCTACCTACCCTACCCTACCTACCCTACCCTACCCTACCCTACCTACCCTACCCTACCTACCCTATCTATCCTACCCTACCCTACCCTATCTATCCTACCCTACCCTACCCTATATCTCAAGTTGGACCAGACTGCTCACGGTGTGCCAATTTAATTTAAAATCGGTTATGTAGTTTAGGAATCCATCGCGGACAAACATCGTGACAGGAGATTTATATATATTAGATATAGTACTAGTAGTAGTGTGGTAGTAGTGTAGTATATATAGTATTTGTGTATGTGAGTTTATATGTTTGTAAACGCACCCACGATACAGGAGAAATTCCTAGTGTGGGGCAAAGTTTTAAAAAAAAAAAAAAAAAAAAAAGGCTGATAATGACGATGAGTCAAAACTAAAGGGAAATAACGACATAACTTTTCAGTAGCGCAAGTTGATTCTACATTATTGACAAATGTTATTGCTGTTAAAATTTTACTATAACTAGAGCCTCAAAAGTCCAATACAAACTCAATCCTTCAGACAAACTATAGACACACTGCACAGCTAGGCTGATCGTTAATTAGTTTAGAATTGTTGTTGTGTGCACGTCAATCATACAGGAGACACTCGGCTTGTATCCGCCATTGCTTGCACACCGGTCAATGTGACAGATGATGTCTGAAGCGTGACGTATGTGGAGGATATAGCGTCGCCTTACTCGAGAGAATGAGAAATCGGGATATATTATTTATTTATTTATTAAAACTTCATGCAACATAAAAGTACATAGGCGGACTTAATGCCTGAGGCATTCTCTACCAGTCAACCACGGGTGGTGAAGAGATAGCATGGCAGGTGCATAAAAATTAAATAATAATAATATCAACACAAAATTAGTACAAAAGTATATAGTTAAAATAAACATACTAAAATATGTACTATAATAAATACTATATATAAAATAATATATATATATATATATATATATATAAATTAATAGAAAGGCGCATATTGAGACGACTCTGCTATTCGTTTAGAAAATAATGCCGCTACTTCCGCTTAAATGCATACTGACTAGTGGCCGTCCTGATATCGAGAGGAAGCGTATTCCAGAGAAGAATTGATTGAATATGAAAGGAAGAATGAACAAAATCAGAAGTATGAGAAGGACAGAGCAAGAGAACATTGTTAGATGAACGCAGATTCTTAGCGTGTGAAGTACATAGATATTGAAATTGAGATATGAGATAAGAAGGAGGTGTGGAAGAGTTGAGTAGAGAGAAAAGCGCAGTCAAGGCGCGAAAATTTCTTCTCTGCCGAATGGGCATCCATTTGAGTTCAGTTCTGCAGCTCGACACATGGTCATATTTTCGGAGGTTGAATATGAACCGGATGCAGTTGTTTAAAAGCCTATCCAGCTTATCCAGGAATACCGCGTTTAGGTCAAAGTAGCACACGTCACCATAGTCGATTAATGATATAATGTATGCATAATTGTCCAAATTAAGAAAAATCTTGCTAACGAGCCTTTGAACAATTTTTCTGGTTTTAAAAAGTTCAATAATCTTCATTTTGGTCAGTGGGTCGTCTTAGTCATCTCTTTTAAGACATAGCACAGACGTACAGCAAGATTCTAAGCAGATTATTATCTCGTCAATCATACAGGAGACCCTCGGCTTGTATCCACCAGTGCTTGCACACCGGTCAATGTGACAGATGATGTCTCAAGCGTGACGTATGTGGACGATAATACTCGTAGTTGTAGCGAGTAAGTTATAGGCGATCGAGTGTTGCCTTGCTCAAGTAATTTCACGAGGCTTTTCTCCCGTGGCTTGACTCTCGGATGTCATACATGTTTGAAATATTTGTAAGTATGTGAGAACCATGTTCCTATAACTGGTGGTGTGAAGAGGTCATCGCTTCAAGGATCGCCAAAGCACGAAGTACCTTCGTGCAGCTGAGACCTGTTTGGCAATCGCGGCAACTGACCCGAAGGATTAAACTCAAAATCTTCAGGTCACTTGTCAAATCTATGCTGGTTTACGGGTGTCAACCGCTGTCTTCATCGCATACTCGGCATTTACTGGCCCGAGACCAACGTAGAGCTGTTGGAGCCATGTCACGAGAGCCCGATCGACCGTCAGATCAAGCGTCTCAAATGGAGTTGGATTGGCCACACGCTGCGAAGGGATTTTGATCATATACCCAAGCAAGCGCTGGAATGGAATTCCCAAGTCAAAAGAAAGCGTGGCCGTTCCCATCAAACCTGGCGTCGTACCGTGTTGGCAGAAGCAACTAACAATGGTATGACGTGGAGCGAGGTGAAGCGTGAAGCTTAACCGATCGCGATGTCGGACTACTGTGGAGGCCCTTTGCCCCATCCAGGGGCATATGACATTAAAGAAGAAAGGTGTTCCTATTTATCCAATGAATGAATTTACCTGTTAGTGCTTGTAATACTTTATACCTGTATATATAGTGTTTGTCTAGTCTACACTTTATTTTTTATAGAGTAAGTATGGAGTTTCTTGTCCTTCCTTCTCCATAACAAACTACTTTTCCAATTGGACGGTAGAATCAATTATTATTACGTTAAAATAAAAAAAAAATATGTTCGAAAATGCCGCTTATTGGGCTAATTGAAGTAAAGAATTTAGGCTTTGATTTTGAAATCTTAGATTTTTTCGGAATTAAAAGTAGCCAATCACTCTCTGAGATAGTTAAGCTTTCTAACGCGCAAAAAATGTTTTCGTTATTAAATCTGTACATCCAGTTATAATGCTCTTCCCCAAGAGTTACCTCGTTAACCGGTCCAGCGTTTGTTACACCCAGTAAAAACAGATAGATTGTTCCAAGACAATGGGCAATATCTCGGACATAAACAACTGTCACAGCTGACGATCTTCAACTGAGTAACGTCACGTCAATCAAACAGGAGACGCTCGGTTCGTAACCACTAGTGCTGCGCAACGGTCAATGTGACAGATAATGTTTCAATCTCAATCTTGACGTATTATACCTTTTTTATTGCAAGTATTCATAAAAGTATTTTATTATGAAAATGTTCTAAACAGTATTACTTACTTTGATTTGATCTTCATTAGGAATAACAACCTCATAAAACTCATTCTTTATCCTGTAAGTACCCTTTGTGTTATCCAAAACCAGGCTTGAAACATTGTACTACGTACTCCATTATTATTCAAATACGCATTCAACATTAAATTCACAATCATACCACTAAATATTACCCACAGATGAGTACAAAATTCAAACCATAAACGTAGATGAGTAGAATTTACCTATCACACGAACGATAGCTTTAATGTACGTGGGCTATTCTGCTTGTCGACAGTTTGCAAATACTGAATATACGTTGCTTTACGAAAGAAAAAGGTTTTGACGTGACAACGTCTAATAAAATGATCGCCGGCTGCATGCACGAAAAAGTGTCCCGTTACCCTCATTGTAACGTTACGATCGGAGCGAGAGCACTACACGAGCGAGCGAAAGGCACGATCGGCTTGAGCGTTCGGCTTTCATCAATGTTTTGTTATGACGTTGTCACGTTAAACTATCGTCCGTAAACAGATTTTACAGACAACCAATTTTTACCGATGACGTTATATATATACTGAGGTAAATTTACCGACGTCTGCGCGGCAATATAAACACAAGCTGTCTAGCTTGAGTGAATTCAGTCCGTCCTGCGTCTGGCCGCGACACGAACGTACGTTTGAACAGTATGTTTATCTCTTTCTATCAACGGGGTCCTATTTATATTTCTGTGATATTTTAACCTACTCAGTAATAGAAATAAATCTATTGGTAAAATTTCATTGGTCCCATTGGCCACAAATCTATTTATTAAATTAAATAATTAGCTCGTAATTTGTATGAAAATATGTTAATCAAATAAATGGCTTAACGCATCATGCTTTAAATACATCGTTTAAGTTTTACATTATTATAAAAATCTAATAAAGATCACACCGGGATCACATTCAAAACATTATGTATGGTTAGAATTTTGTCTTCAAATAAATACAAAATTTAAGGTAGATGAGAATTTACCTATCACGCTTGCGATATCTCACACGAGGTGCTATTCTGCTTTTCGGCGGTCAAAAACCTGTATGCTTGAGAAAATAATAAATGTCCTATTAGAATTATAAAATGTTTACTTTTATGCAATACTTATATGTATATACTTATACATTAGCCATTTATTTATTTTCATATTATTTGTAAAAATTACGAACTATTAATTAATAAGTATAAACATAGGTTTAGGAAGAACGTTTTTACTATACAGTAAAAAGTTCATCTTTCAAAGCTCATTTATTCAAATTAGGCTATTCGCCAGCACTTTTTTCAACGTTAAAGTTTTACTCAAAAACACAAACCTCCAAAATGTCTACCCGTCACCTTTTAACTGGGAAAAAGATTTGGTAACGCATTCGTTTTCCACTACTTGCAAATCGTCTCTTAACTCAAATAGTAGAATAGCCCACGAGTAAGCCCGGAACGATTGTCAATCGATTGTCGTTCCGATATGGCGGGGTATCGATATAATCCGGTTTGCGGAGCGCGCCCTCGTTAGGGTACATCACTAACGAGAATGGGTGCCGCTCTAGCTGTTCTAATTTTGAAATATGCACAAATATTTTGTTGACACGTGATGTAGAAGGTTCGTTGTTTTTGAAATAGTTTTTCTTTTGTTTTGAATATGGAATAATGAGGTTATGAAGTTACATGTGACATTAAATTCTTTTTGATTGAAATCCTCGTATGCAGAAATTTAAACATAACTATTTTATAATTATTATATTTATTTTTATTATTTATACTTATGTGTACCTCTGCCCACCCACCTTTCGAGGGACACAGGTGTGATGTTGTGCTGGAATTAATCGAATGGTTTAGTGAAAAAGTTGCTTTTATTAAGTTTTATTGCGATTATTCGACTTCTTTTGTCAATTCCACACACCATGGAATCGCTGTGAATACATTTTTTTTTGTTTATCACAAACTTTAGATTGTGATAAACAAAAAGGGTTTGCTCTTGACTCTAGTCTACAACAGAGGTGACAGAGGCGGAGTCGATGATGTAGTTAGCTTACCCAGAAGAAGCCTGTTCACTCTAACTTTGAAGAGATTCGGGTGGAATGCGTTCGGAAACACAGACACAGGTAGTGAGTTCCACTCATTCGCTGTGCGCATTCTGAAGGATGTTTGGAAGCGCTTGGTGCGAATTGGTGGAATGGCAACCAGGTAAGGATGGTAACTTGCAGTGCGTTTAGATCCGACCGATCGTCCGATGGTAGAAGGGGCCGGTGGGATGAGCTCGTGGAGTTCTTGTTATAGAGCGCTACAGATTAATAATAAACAATTTCTTTTGGCTTGAATTGAACAATAAGGACGTGAACGACATGTGGTTCCAGCAAGATGGCGCTACTTGCCACACAGCGAACGACACAATCGACATTCTTCTTGAACGGTTTGAGGGTAGAGTTAGAGTTCCGCTAGACTTTTTCTTGTGGGGTTTTCTGTCGCAGGTCTATGCCAATAAACCACATTCGACCGTTGCCCTGAAAGCCAACATAACGCAGGCCATCGCTCGGACTCAGCCGGATCTATGCAGCAGAGTCATAAAAAATTGGACCTCTCGGATTCGTGCCACCATACGAAGCCGCGGTGGACATTTGAACGATGTCATATTTTATTCATAATTGGCATAAATGGGCCTTTTAAATAAAAAATAAATTTCGTTAATATCTCACACACATCTTGTTTTATTCAATTTTAACATCGACCCATCCTTGTTGAAAGACCCTTATGTTGACATTACTATTTGCAAATAAGTGCCCGCGCGATTTGCTTAGCACAAGTTTCGGCTGGGTTAGCCGTAATCAGAATTGTCAGGGGCCTTTTGGTGACACTCAGCAACCTTTCTGATGGCTCGACGTTATTCTATTTATAGCACAATGAAAAACGATTTTTACTAAATCAAATTGCAAGTATGTTCGCATGAACGCAATGCGATTAAATTGCTCTTAAACAACTGCATCCGGTTCATTTTCAACCTCCGCAAATATGACCATGTGTCGAGCTGCAGAACTGAACTCAAGTGGATGCCCATTCGGCAGAGAAGGAATTTGCTCGCCTTGACTGCGCTTTCCTCTCTACTCAACTCTCCCACACCTCCTTCTTATCTCATACCTCACTTTCAATACCTATGTGCTTCACACGCTAGTAATCTGTGTTCATCTAACAATCTTCTCTTGCTCTGTCCTTCTCATACTTCTGATTTTGTTCATTCTTCCTTTCATATTCAGTCCATTCTTCTCTGGAATGCGCTTCCTCTCGATATCAGGACGGCCACCAGTCAGTATGCATTTAAGCGTCTCAATACGCGCCTTTCTATTAATTTATATTTATATATATATTATTTTATATACAGTATTTATTATAGTACTTATTTAAGTATTTTTACTATTTACTTTTGTACTAATTTTGCGTTTATAATATTATTATTTCATTTTTTATGCACCAGCCATGATATCTCTTCACCACCCTTGGTTGACTGGTAGAGAATGTCTCAGGCATTTAGCCTACCTATGTACTTTTATGTTGCATGAAGTTTTAATAAATAAATTCAACCGATTTGCACTTGAAATTGTTGTAGAAATTTATGTCTACGTGTGCGTGCGTGGTTTCGCCTTTCGACGGAATTTAGGTGTAGTCCCATCTCGGCACCTTCCAATCTCGGCACCCTGTCACAAATCATGTACATAAGGTTCACATAAAAAAATGGAAACACAGTATTATGGTGACTAAATCAGCTTGATTATTATTCAATGAATTAATAGTAAATTTTTCTAGGTTTGTAATTTTATTTTAATTTGATTCTATTTTTTTATTATTTGTTTCGTTTTTCTTTTCCATTTATATGTGATACGGTGTCGAAATTGAAAGGTGCCGAGATGGCACTATTAATAAAAAGTCAATCTAAAAAAGATATAAATTCAAAAAATAAAATTCAAAATTGATTAAATCATGCTTGGTTTTATGAAAGGTTTTACATTGTCACCAACGATGCTTGTGGATGATCTGTGGTCAATCATACCTACAATGGATTCAGAATGTAAATACCAAACAAATACTTATGATGAAGTAAAGTATGAAAAAAAAAGATAATTCAAAAAATCAAAAAACCCGCCTGCTTAAAAGGCGAACTAAAAATACGTAAAGATGTATCCTCCGACTGCACAACATGATTTTCTTCTTGTTTACGTCTTTTTAGTTCGCTAACGCTTTATACGCAGTCGGGTTATTTGATTTTTTTAATTATCTTTTTTTATATATAACTTTTTAGTTAACATATTTTTTCGAATTAGGTAAATTTAAACATATAATTGTTATATATTTTTGAAATCTCCTCTAAATACCCTTCATTTTAATACCCCACTCGTTGGGTACGGAAGAAAAAAAAATTGCAACCCCCACAATATGGCGCTCAAAATCCGCCATGTTCCTTTTTTTTAATTATAAAAATCCGCCAATTAGTTTGAAAGATATTAGGTAATAAAGTATAGTACATACATACAAACATACAAGATACGCGCGAAAAACATAACCCTTCCTTGCAGCCGGGTAAAAAATCTATGTATTCCTTATCTACAGCCATATTTATCTAAGAATAAACCTCATAATAATAACACAAAGGCTACACTAATATTCGTTACTCTACTAACAAACAAAGGAAAAATTATCCCAGCATAAAATACCTATTTTTCTATTTGACGTGTTTGTTTTATCTATTCCAACAGAATGAAAAAATGAGATTGAAAGAGAGAAAGACAAGACAAAGGGTGGGTTATTTATACCCCGCGCGACTCGTAAACATTTACTGTACTGAGAATTGGGACAGCTACCTTGAAAACTATTTTGTTTTATACTTGTTATATAACCTGGCTTCGTTCGGTGGAGATTCAATAAGAAACAATAGGAGCATAGCTACAAAATGGTGGTTTGTTTTATGCAGTTTGCAAGGAACAGTTCGTGGATCGGTGACCGTTATTGACCAATGGATTTTAGTTTTCTGCATTGCGATTTGTCGTACGAGCATTATGGCGATGTTTCATGGTTCAAACAAGTTAATTCACTTTGATTGTAAGGTATCGAAGCCTTCAAATTATAGCTATACACGATTCAATTTGGTTGCTTCATCCAAATTCGAAAACGAAGAGAATAGGTTTGGTGAACGTTTCATATTCTACTAATATTATAAATGTGATAGTTTGTATGTTTGTGTGTCAATCTTGCAAAATCGGATGAACGAATTTGGATGAAATTTAGCACACAGATAGTTCATAACCTGGATTACCCTAGATAAATTTTCATCCCAGTATAATGATCCCTTGGGATAATAACATTTCACGGGGGTGAAGCTGCGGGCAGAATAAAGTTCTCTTATGAACTTTCGTTTCAGGTAGTCCCTGTAACCAATACATACATACCTACATGTAAATTAAAAAAATATTGTGATTTTGTGTGTTGTGCTGTGTCTTTTGTGTGCACTGAATAAACAGTTTATCTATCTATCTATCTATCTATCAATAATCTTCTTACCTATTTCTTTATTTCCTAAAAGACTACCTCATCATCATTTCAGCCGAAAAACGTCCACGGCAGGCATAGATCTCCCCCAAGCACACACTGATCGGTCCTGTACGTTTCGCATCCACCGGACTCCTGCAGCCTTGACCAGGTCGTCACTCAACCTAGAAAGAGGCCTACCAACGCTGCGTCTGCCGGTACGCGGTTGCCACCCCAGAATTTTACGGCCCCAATGGCCATCCATTCCGCGAGAAATGTGCAATGCCCACATTCGGCTTTTCTTCGGGCTATGTCGGTAACCTTGGTTCTCTTGCTTATTCGATCATGCAAGGAAACTCCGAGCAGAGCTCTCTCCTTTGCCCTTAGGGTGAGTTTAAGCCTTCTGATAAGGCCCATAGTGAGCGACCACGTCTTTTTCCCGTAAGTAATCACTGGCAACACTCACTGGTCATAGACTTTCGTCTTGAGACACTGTTGTAAGTTGAATGAGAAGATACCACGCAACTATTCGAACGCTGCCCAGCCGAGTCGGAAAGACTTGACTCTTCACAAAACCACAATTTCCAAGAACTTAAAACAAAACACAGGTGTCAGAAAACTCAAAAACAGCAAAGTGAAAAAAAGATAAAAGAAAGATACAAACACAATCTGAAAGTATCCTCTCGCCATTTAATAATAATTCCTCGCCAGCAAGCCTATCTTGAAAACGACAGTTGTTTTAACATTTTAACTTCGGAACGGTTCCCGGGACGTGGAAACTTGGGCCCGTTTTATACACACAGTTTATCGGTAAAACCAGGATTTTATTTATAGCCCAGGTTTATTTAAAAATGTGAAAAATATACTTTTTTTTTTTTTTTTTTTTTTTTTTTTTATTTGTGATGGGTTTGCTCTTGACTCTAGTCTAGGTCAGAGGTGACAGAGACAGAGTCGACGATGGAGTGAGTTTACCCAGAAGAAGCCTGTTCACTCTAACTTTGAAGAGATTCGGGTTGTAGGCGTTCGGAAACACAGACGCAGGTAGTGAGTTCCATTCATTCGCTGTGCGCATTATGAAGGATGTCTGGAAGCGCTTAGTGCGAATTGGTGGAATGGCAACAAGGTAAGGATGGTAACTTGCAGTGCGTCTAGATGTCCGATGGTAGAAGGGGGCTGGTGGGATGAGGTCGTGGAGTTCTTGAGCACACTCACCGAAGTACAGTCTGTAGAAGACCGACAAGCAGGCAACTTTGCGGCGATGAGCCAAGCTATGTAGCTTGGCATCCGCCAATTCAACGTCGCCAATGAGCCTCTTGGCTCTGCGTTCCACCGAGTCAAGCGCGGCAAGCTGATACTTAGCTGAGCCATCCCAAAGGTGGCTGCAATACTCCATGCAGGATCGGACTTGCGCTTTGTAAAGGGTTAAAAGCTGTCCAGGCGTAAAGTATCGCTTCACTCTATTCAGGATGCCCAGTTTTTTGGCCGCAATTTGGGCTTTGTACTCAATGGAGGCGCCGAAGTTGAGATTGGATGTCAACTCCATGCCTAGGAGCTCGAGCCGATCAGTCACAGGAACAGATGCACCCCGAAAAGTAGGAGTATGATCGAAAAGACTCCTTTTAGCGGTAAAAAGACACGCCTGTGTTTTGGTGGCGTTAAAGGAGACCAGATTGTCATCACCCCACTGGGAGACAAGGCTTAAGGTCAAATCTGTCCGCTCCACCATAGCCTCTCTCAAGGAACGAACTTCATCCACGCTGGTTTTTGCGCTGGACAGGTATCTCTCTGAAACAGTACTGTCATCTGCATACCCAACAATACCAGGCAGAAGTAGGTCATTGATGTGCAGCAGGAAAAGAGTTGCAGAGAGAACAGACCCCTGAGGAACTCCGGCATCAATAGCCATAAGGTCAGAGGAGCAGCCGTCAATGACTACTCGGATCGACCGTTCACTGAGGAAGTCTGATATCCAACAACCAGCGGGGATGCCATACGCAGGAAGCTTACTGAGTAGACTTGCGTGCCAGACCCTGTCAAAGGCCTTCGAGATATCGAGCGACACAGCAAGTGCTTCGCCGTGCCTCTCGATGGCTTCGCCCCAGCAGTGCGTGACATACACAAGAAGATCGCCAGTTGACCGTCCCCGGCGAAAGCCATACTGACGGTCACTGAGGAGATTATTGTCTTCAAGGTACGTCAGCAACTTACTGTTGAGTACCCTTTCCATAACTTTGGACAAAATGGAGGTAATGGCGATCGGACGGTAATGGGCAGGGTCTGCACGGTTGCCTTTTTTGGGCACTGGTTGCACATTTGCAAGCTTCCAGGATTTCGGCACCATTCTTTTTACAAGAGAGAGGCGGAACAAGCGTGTCAATACAGGAGACAGTTCAGGCGCACACTGCCTCATCACTCTCGCTGGAATGCCGTCAGGCCCGCTGGCCTTGTTCACGTCTAGACTGCACAATACTCTCCGGACCTCTTTAGTGTGCACAGCGATCTCCGGCATCGAAGAGTCACAATGAGGTAGAGTGGGTGGTTGCTTGGAGCCAGCGTCCAGACGTGAATTGCTAGCAAAGAGAGATGCAAATAAATTTGCTTTCTCACTCGCAGAGTGAGCCAGCGACCCATCAGGTTTCAGCATTGGAGGTAATGTGGGACGACAGAAATTCGTTTCAACCGCTTTAGACAGGGACCAAAACTGTTTACTACCCGGAGGGTGTGATGCCAGCTTGGCCCCAATACGTCCAATATGGTCAAAACGTGCCCGACGCAGAACCCGCTTGCAGAACTTGGCGGCAGAATTAAAGGCTCTTTTCCTCGCGCGAACCCTACGTGCTCTAAGTTTGCGGGCGCGGGCCCCGACCCAGGCTTTGTAGGCAGACTCTTTTCGGGCCTCTGCGTGGGCGCATTCTGCATTATACCAAGGTCGGGATTTGTGACCGAGCGGAATGTCGGAGAATGGAATGAAATACTCCATTCCCTGTCGAATCACATCCCCAACCGCGTCCGCACAGTTCGAGGGGTCACCCGAGGAGAAGCACACATGCCGCCAAGGATAAGACGCAAAAAAGTGCCGCATCTCGTCCCAATCTGCTGACTCGTATCGCCATACTCGTCTCGTGCCTCTAGGACTGTCATCTGGAGGAGAGCAAGTCGACACGGATTTCACCAGACAGTGGTCAGACGTTCCCAGCGGGGCTGAGACCGACACCGAATGACTGTCCGGATCAGTTGACAGCAGAAGGTCTAAGCAATTGGGTGTATGGCCGTCAACATCCGGTACCCGCGTTGCCACATTCACCAGCTGGGTTAGATCTAGCGATAGAGAAAACTTGCGCGCCTCCAACCCGGCATGGTCAGTTTTCCGGTACGGGTACAACCACTCTTTATGATGGGCGTTAAAGTCCCCCAGAAAATTAAGCTTCGCTGTTGGGTACCGTTGCTGGGCCATGTCAGCCGACTCCACGAGGAAATTAAAAAGCGCTGTCGTCTCCTGGTCACCGGTGTGCGATCGATAGACGCCGATGTAGAGAGACTTCTCCACGCCAGTGTCCACAAGTAGCCATATGGCAGAAAACCCCGATTTCTCAAAGCAACGGAGACGACGACAACAAATGTCATCGCGGACGTACACACAGACCCCAGCTTGCTTCTTAAACTTGTGTTCAAGAGAGTAACCCGGGTAGTTGAGGTACGCCACGTCCGACGGGGTTGTTATCTTCGTCTCCGTTAGGAAAAACAGGTGCGGCTTCTCGGTCTCAAGGTGGTGGTGGACCGGATCGAGATTAGAGTGCAGCCCCCTGATGTTAGTGAGGTGCACTTTTAGTGGGAGGAAGTGCAGCCGTTGTTTCACCATATTCTTCTTAGCTTTGGTCATATTTTGAGTTATAGAGTTTGCTGGAGAAGAAGTCGAACTGTCGAGGTGCTGCTCAGTGAACCAAGTGGAACACTGGTGCTAACCCAACCTATGGGGAACTCATTTGGAGACTGCGGGGACGCCCGAACCCCCCCGGATATGGCCACCGGGTCCTCCCATCCAGTCGCCAGCTGGCACGGTGGAGCATACCGGGATTTTTCGCGAGTTGGCGGGGCAGCCTTTGGCACGTGGCTGGCGTGCTACTTGGGCCCCCTACTGACTGCGGTCGGCCAACGGCTGGCACCGTGCTTCGGATCCCGCTACCCTCCAAAATGAGCTACCTGGCAAGTTTTGCCCAGAGACCCAGACCGGTTCTGAACAGCGCAACTGACATCCTCCTTCTCCCCCAAAGGCACTGGCACTCCCACACACCGACGGAACACAGCAAGCTGTTTGGCGCCGGACTCCGGTGGGATGGTGGTCGCGAGCCAGGCGGCCCCTTGCGGAGCCTACCACCGCTTATGTGGGATCGTTCAGCCGTACCACAGGCAAGCCTGTGGTGCCGTTGCCCGGGATGGACCGCTAGGAGGTAGATCCCATACCCACCCCAAAAGGTATATACGTTGTAGTTCGACAAATTTATCGATTGCTCACTATCTTGAGTTTTGATTTATTTACTGGGTTATGCCGAGTATTTATTTATTTATGGTGCATCATTCTGATAAAGCTATAAGCTCGTGGTTATGTATTAACAGCCTCATGGGATCTTCAAGTTTAAGCTATACTTGACGAGGTCGGTTAGGAGATGGGTGACCAGCCGATTCCTCTCTGAAGATACGGTAATTCGTTGATCCCGGCAGTCATTTCAAGATCTTTGAAAGTCGTTAAGATTGTCAGAAGCGACAAAATCTAGCCAAGAAAATCGTGTTATCCAGTCGCTGGGTTGCAGAGGTCAGATAAACATCGCTCCAAGTAAATGATAAATGATTTATTTTCTGTAAGTTGGTTTGTACAAACACTTTCACATGTCGATCATATTTTTTAAAACTAGATGAGGTCGGCGTTTCCTGTCTGACTACTCTGAGAAGAAAGGCCGAAACAAACTCAGAGGTCACAGTCTCTTTTAAAGTCCAGACAAAAACTTGGTTAGATCATGTGAAGACCATGTAGACTGATGTCTGAAATGGTCTTTTGAGAAAAGAACCAGCCAGATTGAGTGGACCTGTCCAGTCAGTGCACGCATTTGTCAATAACCGTGCAGCTCAACTTAGAATTTAAGGAGCTCAACGAATTGACGAACAATACCAAAGAAAGGACATTCGGGTAGGCCGCATAAATACTCAAACTGCCAGACCATGATTAAAAACTAACTAAGATAAATTAAAATTAAAAGAAAAAGAATAATCCACATAGTCTTCACATTCACAATAATTAAAATAAAATAATATAATACTTTAAAAAGTAAATATTCTTGTCATGGCAAGAAAAATTAAAAAAAATAAAAAAATAAAAATATAATTAAAAACTAAATCCACGAAGCAAAAAAAAAAAAAAAAAAAAAACGAAATTAATTGGAGCAGCTCAATCCCAAGCCTTTTTGTCCTCAACGTAATCTTTAATATTATAAAACGCTTTCTGGCACAACTTACGTTTAATGAATGATTTGAATTTATTAACACTTAAACCTTGTACGTCGCTTGGAAGCTTATTATAAAAGCGTACACATTGACATCTAAACGAGCCACCTATTTTCTTGAGCCTTGTTGTAGGTACTACAAATTTGTGTTTGTTCCTAGTATTTATGTTATGGATATCACTGTATTTTTTAAACAATTTTATATTTTTATGGGCATATAAAAGATTTTCATAAATATACTGAGAAGGCACAGTCATTACATTAATCTCCTTAAATTTCTCTCTGAGAGAGTGTCTCGGGCTTAATTTATAAATTGATCGAACAGCTCTTTTCTGCAAAACAAAGATAGTCTGGATGTCGGCGGCATTTCCCCACAACAGAATACCATACGACATTACACTATGAAAATAGCTAAAGTATACTAAACGGGCTGTCTCTATGTCAGTTAAATTACGAATCTTTCTAACAGCATATGCTGCGGAGCTTAGCTTCTTTGACAATTTATCTATATGTGGGCCCCACTGAAGCTTAGCATCCAAAGTTAGGCCTAAGAATACTGTGTAGTAGGCTCTGGACGCTAAGCAAGCTGCCTGCCAATACGAAGTGAGCAAGTTTGTCTCGTTTCTTTTCTGTATAATCCCTTTTACATAATACATATAGATAATCTTCATCATATCATCTAGATAATGGATAAGTTACAAGAATGGACTCCAGATCACGTATAACGATAAAGTAGTTGATTTAGGAAATTTACTATTCACTAAAAGACAGGTTTAGCTTTGCGCTATGTGTGTGTAGTTATGTTAGCTAACGAAACACAAATAGATTTATATTACGAAATTTGAAATTTTCAGTTTTTCGGGAACTAATGGACACAAATGCATAAATACTTACATACCGATCAACAAAAACTGTGACGCCGTAGTCGGTTAAAAATGAGTTTTCATGACTTTGACGGGATATATCTCGCAAACGGTACGCTTGACAAAAATATGATGTATCAAACCCTACCTTAATTTTAAAATCCCAGTTCAACAATACCACACATGATAGGATGGGGCGAAATTTATGTTCTTGACTTCGGGCCCCCTCGAGGGCGCCATATTCAATTTATTGTGACGTCACATAGCCTATTACCAGCAGACAAACTAGACGCATCCAACGAAACATCATTTGTCAAATTATAAGAAGCAGTTTAGAAGTTATGAGTTTGACTCATAACTTCTAAAAATTCAAATGTATTTATTTCAACTAGGCCATTATGCGGCACTTTTGAACGTTAAAACATTTAAAATTTACATGTAATAAAAAAATTATATTCACCTACAACTCCAACTCCAATGCTCCAAATGAGGGAACAGATGAACATACATACATACTTACCTACATACACACATACCGGTCAAAAGCAACCCTTATGTTTCGCCGTAGTGGGTAATTATGAGAATAAGAAGTCAGCAAAGTGGTCAATCATATACCCCTAGCCGTGCCCTAACTATGTTTACATTCAAGGACATCCCAGTAACTGGGTAAACCATGGACAGGACTGGTTGTTAGTTTTGCCAAGACTGTCAAATAAATATGTACACATTTCAGCTGGAAGCAATGGCTTTACGGGCTTTCTGAGGAATGGAACATATCAAGATCTGGTATATAATGGACGGTCATGCATCCATGGACCGACCTCGGCAGGCGTCACTTAACCATGAAGATGGACCCGTTCAAAATAAATGATGATGAAAGTTTCTTCTAACATTAAGCCACGAGCCCCTCAACCCTGTTAGCACGATGGTCACATTGCTAAATACAACCCAACATTCGATGCCAAAAATAAAATAAAAAGATTCCGATGAATTGAGAACCTCCTCCTTTTTTTGAAGTCGGTTAAAAAGAAACTTTAAATCTATAACCCGACTACGGAAGAATCGCGCTCTGAAAGACATGAATCAAGAAAATATTCTTAGAGGTTACCCGTGATCGTACTGTGGGTACGACCACGGTTATCCTCGAATGTTTTAAAACCTAATTAAGTATGTGCAATTGCCCGAATTAAGTATGTGCAATTGCCCGAATTAAGTATGTGCAATTGCCCGAATTAAGTATGTGCAATTTCATAGACTACTTTATCTCATCAAAAACACAAATTTAAATATCCTTAATACAGGATAATTTTGTCCTAATCACTCCAGTCAATTATTCCAACCTATTTACACCCAATTCCCTTCAAAGTAACCGATATTCCTTCACCAAAGTATCTAACTACCCATGTAAAAGTTCCGGTAAACACCGTTACATAAGGAAGACACATGATAAATTGAATGTACTGAAGTATGTCGAAATTACGTGCATAAGTTTGGGAATGCAGTTACGAAGTCGGGCGAAGTATGTCGGCATTGTGTCGGAGAACTCTGCCGATCGACTAAACGTCTTGTTAGCGTGATGGTTGACAGGAGCACGACAGGTTTTGGCTCGAGGAACGTTTCGGAGTTTTTAATGGGAGACTGTATCTGGGGCAGCAATTTTGGGAAGATTTTTGTTGTTATTTTAAGCAAAGGGTAGGTAAATGTTAGGTATAAGTTGGGTCTATATTATGTATTTGTATATTTGAAATTTTTCTATTATCAAAAATGTACATGAATGTTAATTTGTTGATTTTAAATTATCTTTATTGAGATTATCAAACACGAGCTTCAGTCAACAGCTTCGCGCGCGTGAAAAGTATTTCTTGTTTCAAGGGAACATTATACCGGGATGAAAAGCAGCCTGTGTGGTATTCCAGACTATTATCTATCTCTGTGTCAAATTTCAACCAGATTCTTTCAGCCATTCTGGCGTGATTGAGTAACAAACATCTATCCATCCAAACTTTCGTATTTATAATATAAAAATGAGATTAGTAGGATTGGTCGGCATTGTGTCGGGTAACTCTGCCGATCGACTAAACTTCTTGTTAGCGTGATGGTTGACAGGAGCGCGACAGGTTTTCGCTTGTTTTAGGAACGTGCAAGAGAATTTTTAATGGCATACGTATTATATAACTGCACAGCACATGTATGAGTAACTTAGTACTGTGTACCAACTGTAAATCTATCATTTACTGTACCTACGTGTCGTTCGTTGACTTGTGTGTGCCATTGCAGTTGAGAGTATGTCATGCTCTCTTTAATGTATCGCTGATGGTAGCACATGTATTGGATCACTCGGTTCCCTTCATGATGGTTGAGCTGAGTGGTGCCAATCCATGCATCATGTTCGTGAACGGGCGCCATCAGTTAGGATTGGTCATAGCTTAACTGCCTTGGCCTGCTTTATTTACGTATTTATTTTATTTTAAAATTGTTTGTTTTACTCTAGACATTTTTATGTGCACGTCTTTTTACATCGTTCTCACATATGTAATTTTCCAACAAGAATGATGTTACCAAAAAATTGTAATTAAAACTGATGGAAAAGAGTGTCTGTGGAGTTTCTGATTTTGATGATTCTTACGTCAATCGATTCGGCTTAACCTTGCAAGTGTCACTGGCTACAATAAAATTGGCAAACAGAACAAAAATCTTTTGGGCGCCATATCGTGGGGCCCAATTGTTTATTTTTTCTCTTTTATATTTTTTTCTTTTATCTGTAGGAGAGAAACATCTGGTTTTGGTCAGCCAGCTCGCGAATATGTATCATCCGACTGCACAGTATGATTTTCTTCTTGTTTTCCTCTTTTTTTTTGATTCTTAAAAGCATTTTAGATTTTTAAATTTACTTTTTTTTTGTTAATATCGTTCTATTATTATAAACGCGAAAGTTTGTGGGTATTGACAGATGGATGGGTGGATATATGTTAGTTTTTTAGGCAAAAACTACTGCACGGATTTGTATAAAATTCGCAACACAGATAGTTTATAACCTGAATGGAAATTATCCTGAAGGCACATGGGATGATTATCAAGATTTACGAAAGGGCGAAGTCCCTGACAAAAACGAGTGTTTTTGTTATACATTAATATAGGCGACGCTTCGCGACTTGGCTCTTCAAAGTGACACAATTATAGACAATACCGTTTCACATCAATCGAAATTCCCCTTACAATTTCTCCGCTATATTTTCCCAACAAATTATTCTATACACATTCCGCAAAACAAAATAAAGTTATTCCTGGCAGCGAGTTCATTGAAGCGGAAAAGCAAAAACACATTATTATTGACAGAAATCACGTTTTAGTAAAACGGGACGTTTTTCCGAATAGTTGACGGGGAAACATCCTGTATTAAAACGTCGCGTCCTCCAAAGGATTCTCAACTCTGTGACTTGGAAGTTAGGGTAAATTTTTCAGTGGAGACTGGAGATAGGGTGTGTATATTGAAATTTCACCGAAGGAAAGTCTGGTAGACAAGTGACGGGGTACCCTCACGCCTCGTTACCTACCTATCAGAATGTTTGGTACAAGTTATAGCAAGCATCGGTGTTTACCCCCCTTTGACTTTCTAAAGGGAAATGTACTGAATTTATTTGCTGCCTGATATTTTTCTTTGGTTTGGTACGTGAACGCTCTAGCTATTATTGGTAGGTAGTAGTTTAGGTTTTCGTTTAGAATTTATTGAAGTGAAAACTTCTGGGTTCGCGTCAGCGACAAGCTAATATGACGTGTGACCGAAATAACTAAGTATTTTTTTATTTGATGTAAGCTCGCGCTTGACCACCATCTCACCTGATGGTAAGCGATGATGTGGTCGACGATGGAGCACGCTTGCCTAGAAGTAACCTATTCACTCTTGAATTAAAGATCCCTAGATTGTAGCTATTAGGAAACACAGAAGTTTTTGTGTTATTCAGAAGAAGAAGAAAAAGAAGATGAAGATGTGTTTTTTTGAGTTTAAACTTCTGTGGGCAGCTCCATGACTGCCTATTTTTACAAGATTTTAATTAACTTGCAATGTATGTATGTGTGTTCGGGTCAAATCATGCAAATGAATTTTAAAGCAGTTATACTCCACCGATTAAGATGAAATTTTGCATACACGTTTAGTTTGGATGAAAATGCATGGTCAGCTAAGTGACGTCTTTCTAAATTTAATATGGCGGACGGCCCAAGATAGCGGACTAGTTATTTTTTGTGCACTGCCATGATATGGGTATCAAATGAAAGGGTTTGCTGAGGAGAATACGAAAAAAGCTAGTTAAAAAAAAAAACAATTTTTATGTTTGGATTATTATTCGGGCATCCTATGCTTTACTCTGTAATGGGAGGATGTAATACTAAATTTAGATAGACATAATAAACTTTATTGGACACCAAAATTACTCTATTATTACGAATTTTTTTCATAAGCTTTTCCAAGTCGAGTTTAATTACTCGACATTTTAATTGACTTGAAACTAATAACAGATTGAAACTATGAAGGCTGGATTGAAAATGGTGCGGCTATTGTAAAAGAAACCATATAGCAAAATGATTAGATCAGAATTCCTTTTACTTTTGATAGCCACTGGTCAATGCTAGACAAAGACCTCTACCAAATCGTTTCTATAAAATATTTGTTTATTTATTTAGGATCTTTAACACAAAGGCCAATAAACTTTATCGTTACAGACATCTGTATCTCCTAAGCCAACAGAAACCATAAATCGAGATTAAAAGCAGCCTTTGTGCTATTACAGACTACAATCTATCTCAGTGCAAAATTTCATCCAGATCTGTTCAGCCTTTCTGGCGTGATTGAGCAGCAAACATCCATCCATATATTCAAACTTTCACATTCATTATAGGTATTAGTAACATAAGATAAATTAATTAATTAATCCCACCACTAAAATCTGCAAGTATATTATTTTAATTATTTGATTAAGGTGATTGCGTCTTGATATAGCCAGAAGCCGTCCCAGGGTCTCAAACTATCTCTATACCAAATGTCATCTAAATCGGTTCAGAGGTTTTAGCGTGAAAAGGTAACATACATACAGACAGAGTTACTATTGTATTTATAATATTAGTATGGACTATATAACTGCGTGTCAAGATATACGAGGCACTTTCTAGTTCAATCCCTGTTTCGAAGCGGATTCCTGCATCCACACGCTCCATAACTCTCAGTTGACTCCAACTACTAGAGCGGAATGATAAGATTAGTACATGTTTTGTTTCATACAAATTTTAAAATTTTCTAAACAGATTAAAAAATAAATGTGTTTAATGTCACAGAAAATGACATGCCAATACATAAATTGTGCTTAAACAAAACCCTTAACGATAGTATTAGTGTACTACTTAAATTATTTTAGTATAAAGACAAAGTTAGCCAAACTTGGCTGACATAAAGTGTCTATATGTCGTCTATCTATCTATATATGTACTATGTGTAGTCTACAGTGTGTGTGTTATAAGCAGAGCTGGGCAAACTACATGCTTTGATTTAATTAAAAATACAAATTACAAAATACTAGCTTGCATGTATTAAAAATATACAAAATATTTGTTAGACGTGAATTTGATATATAAAATACAGTCGATCATCCATCGTGACATACCTACTAATAAAGTTAATTAATACACAGAAGTTTCGTGAAAATAACCGTTTGAAATGCAAATGACAAGATACTCGACAATTTGATGTATGCAGTCGCCATTTTGCTTACGAAAGCTATCGAACGCTATTTTCTGCAGAATGAATCCATTAATAAGATCGCTATTTGTATTTATGTTCAAATGTATTTTGAAGCCATAAGTATTTGAAATACTAACTACAAAATACCTCAGCATCAGGTATTTGAAATGTAGTCAAGATTCATGGTGTTATAGAGGAGTCAAGTCCACCAAATTGACTCCTCCCTGGATCATCAATTTGAAGTTAACGTTTGTTCATGTCCTTCAAACTCACTGGAATATGAGCCTTGAACACTGACTTCGTTTACCAACCAAACCCTTGGGTAATACAGGTCTTATACCAAAGTCTAAGGTCAAAGCCAATTATTTGCATTACCATTTGTTACGTATGTTATTTATTGAATTTCTTCGACATCTACGTTAAAAAAGAAACTAATAAAGGATTATTTTTATGACAGTTTGTCTGTAAAGACACCGACCCTTTTCCATGGCTTCAGATGGATGTAAATAAGTCAACAAGATTGTCCTTACATATAAAGAAATGTCATACCGTTTGTTTGTCTGGTAATCAGTTTATGACATGAGAACGATTGAAGTATTTTAAGAGTCCCGTAACTTATAAGGAATTAAGAGGCCTTTGGGGATCACTTAGTTTACTGTCTGTCTGTTCATTAAATAATTTGTGTACTATTAAATAGCATAAACTTACGTTTGTGGTCTCTGAAGAAGGTCACTGTCACTCAGGAATAATGTAGCTTACTATTGGTGAAAGAATTTTTCCAATCGGTCCAGTAGTTTCGGAGCCTATGCGGTACAAACAAATAACAAAAAAATCTTTCCTCTTTATAATATTAGTATAAACTAGCTGTTCCCCGCAGCTTCATAAAGAGGGAAGATTTTTTTGTTTGCGACGAATTTCTCAATAGTCTGGATTTGTGTCCGATTGAATACAATATATTCATCCAATTATTCATCCTAAGCAAAAGAAAGAAAGAAAAAATATATATTTGTGACCCGCACAGGAGACACGAGAAATAAGCATAAAATTAAAAAATAATAAAAATAAAAACCCCGTGTGAGACCAAAAAGGCTCCTATCTCAGCATGTGCAGCGATATCCAAATAAACACATTACCTTCCTTCGGCAGTCGGGTAAAAAGAAATAACGCTGCACTGATATTCTGATAGGGCCCACTTTTGATGCCACGGACACACTTACGGAAACGGAAAATACTTAAATAATAAAATAGAATATATAAATAATAAACAAATGTGTAATTATGTGTAAGTATAATCCTCTGCCCTTTAACAACGCCATCCCCGAACTGGGCATCAAACCTACAATGGCCACGAACTTGTTGCCACAAGACAGAAAACAGTATCAGTAAACAAACAGGGTCATATTTATGCTGTCGACACGGATATCAATATTATAAAATTGTTCTGATTTAAATAAGAGTGTACAATTCACTGATATCAAGTCCATATGAAGCCCCGGTACAGTCGTGCGGTAAGACAGTCGGTTGTCAAAGCAGTCCTCAAATGGCTTGGCATCGACAATGCCTTTGTGAACGTATTGGCAGTCAAGCTTGCCTTGAGAACAAACGAGATGTATTCCACTTACATACTGTCTCAATTGTAGAGGAGAATGCCATGATACAGTTTGAATTTGTAGTGTCTCTTCGGATTGAGCAATAATTTGTAGAATGTCACTGCTTTATTTACTTTTGAAAATAGAATAGGAAGTTTTAGATTGCTCAAGATAGAAAAAAATGTAAGGACTCCCTCTCCGGGTGGCCTTTGCTCAGTACACTAAGCGCTAATAATAATTACGAAGTTTCGAAAATTAGTTTTCAAGGCTTGGGAACCGGGAAAAAAATCGAACCGGTTAACGTCTAAGTACATAGGGAACATTTACTTTGTCCACATTTAAATGGCTTTAGGCAACAAAAGTTAGTAAACCGGTTTTGCAGAATTAACCGGTTAGGAACGGTTTTTGTCGCCTACCATCAATGCGTAACCGTGCTGCAGTACAAAAACGATTCAGTATTAGGTGTGCGCCCCGACTTAATTATCGCCTATTAACCGGTTAATAGGCGATAATTAAAAATAACATTAAATTTGATAAACGGTTATTTTAAAATCGGTTCCAAGCCTTGTTTTGATGTTCTGTCTTCTGCAACAGAAGTACGTTGAAGCTAACCATGATTAATTTCTAGCTTCTGCCAGGTGCTTAACTCGTGTGGAAGTCGAAAATGTTCCAATAGGAACTTATTCCTGGATTAAAAAGTATGACATGTCCTATTCAAGTCATGGTCTATCTGTGTGACAAGTATCACCCGAACTCATTCAACTGCTGAGGCGTGATTCATTAAAGTATCCAAACATGCATATTTTCACAATAGTTATATTAGTATGTATCAGAATCAGAATCAGAATATTTATTTGTGAAACATAGGTATTTATATAAAGATCTTAGGTTAATTATAATGGGCTTTATGTTTTGCCGTGAAGATATACAAATATTGAAGAAAATCTAACAGAATAAAACAAAATTAAAAACTTGAGTAGAAGAAAAGTAAAAAAAAAACTATTTTAAATGTATTTAAAATATCTTAATAAAAACTACAATTAAATCTACCAAAAATGCAAAATTAAATCACATCAAATGTTTATTGCACACGAAATATAAAAAAATATCATTTATAAAATCTTCAACAGTGTAGTAACATTTTTTAATCAAAAGTGAGTAGAGACTTTTCTTAAACTTAAATAGGGGCAAATTTTTTATGCTATATACATTTTCGGAGCCATGCCAAAAAAACTCTTTTTTATTAAATTTTCTGTCGCACAGTTTATTCATATATTTACTCCGGATAGTTTTTGAAATAGGTGTAAATTGATTTTAACAAACAAAGCAGTCTCGTAAATGTACATAGCTGGCATACAGTAACTTTAATGATTTAAAATGACTTTTACTAGTATCAGTAGTTTTTAAGCCGCACATGGACCGAGTACATCGTTTTTGCGCTTTAAACACAATTTCTCTATCAGTAGATGTAGAGAGACAAAAAACGTATACTCTATATTTAGAGAGAGAAAATAGTAAGGTAAGAGAGAAATAATATTTTCGTTTAAAATCCGTCGAGATATTGAAGACACATTTTATATTAACAAATATTTCATTTCTTTAAAAGCACAGGCAAGTGTTTTAAAGGGGAATAAATATAATGACCACCAAAAAAAACTTTGTGACGATAACCCCTAACCACCAAATCTAGTAATATACTGACAAAAATAGTAAATGATCACCAAATTTAGTAAATTGATCACCAAATTTAGTAAATTGATCACCAAATTTTAATAGCAAATTATTGCGCTATTTAATGTTGTAAAATAGGTTAGGTTAGGTTAGAACTGTGACCAACCGCGCGCGAGCCGAGCGAGCAAAGCGAGCGGTGCCGCGGCAGCGGCCGGCGAGCGCTACTTCCAAGTTGCTCCCAGAAATTTTATAATCTTTTTGGTCATTGGTTTAATTTTGGTGATCATTTACTACTTTTGGTGATCATTTACTACTTTTGGGTTAACAATGATTTATTTGGAGATATGTTACTATATCTGGTGGTAAGTTAAACATAAGCCGTTTTAAAGTCCTTCAGTATTTTCTCATAAACATTTTCCTATCTCAAGTTAACTGTCGATCGGGCAACCATTGAATCTGCAGTTTTCGAGATTGTCCGCTCTTTTAACAATCATATTCATCCCGATGGACAGTGAACAAAAAAAATACTGTTAAAATGCACAGAAAAATATGTGCCAACATTGTCACGGTGTTTTTTTTGTGAACTCTACTCGAGACGGATGTGCACATTTTGGAATACGGTCAAAAAACATGCTGGGTTCTTTTTTACCCGTATATATGTTTGTTCCTATGTGGCGTCCTAGAGACCAAACGTATTGGCCGATTTTGATGGTTTTTACGTCAATCGATTTGTCTTAACCCTGCGAGTGTCACTGGCTACATTAAAATTGGAAAAGAAAAAAATTGCGGATTTTGGGCGCCATTTAGTGTGGGGAATTTTTTTTTTTCGAATCCCTTCGTGTGGGGTATCAAAATAAAGGGTTTTAAGAGGTGATTTCAAAAATAATTAACACTTATATATTTAAATGTACAAAGTTCCTAAAAAAAAATGACTAAAAAGATGTAAATAAAAAAAGTTAATTAAAAAAATCTAAAATCCCGACTGTTTAAATGCGAACTAAAAAGACATAAACAAGAAGAAAATCATGCTGTGCAGTCGGAGGATACATATTCGCGAGCTGGCTCACCAAAACCAGATGAATTTTTTGTTTTATTCTATTAAAATTTTATGCACAAATACAAGGTCTTAATGCTTTAGGCATTTTCTACCTGTTCAAATGTAATGCTTATAGTGAATATATTTCACGACATTGGCAAACTTGTCAATATCGGAATCGCATTACAGTCGAAAGACGTCCACTGCTGGACATAGGCCTCCACCAAGCGCCGCCACACTTATTGGCCTTTGCATCTCGCATCCGCTAGAAAATCGGAATTGCTTTCCATAAATTACATATCAAGAAATACAAGTAAAATTTCAATATTTAAAAAACTCCCGACAATTTTTTATTTCATGCTACATAATTTATCTAGTACATAGTAGATACGCTTCGATCGGCAATCTATTGAACACGTAATTATGACACGATATTTTGCGAAAACACCCCGATTCAAACAGTAAAACACCCATAACTTTTGAACGGCTGAACTGATTTAATTCAAACATAGCTACGAACACTCTCGACAAAATCAACTTTCAAACAAAAAAAAAACTAAATCAAAATCGGTTCACCCGTTTGGACGGTATGATGCCACAGACAGACCCTCAAATACACAGCAACACACGTCAAACTTATAACACCCCTCTTATTCCGTTGTGGGTTAAAAATAGAATCAAGACGATGCAGAACTAAACAAAACACAAAATATCCGTACCTACTTTGTCAATCTCTTTCATATTTTATACCATAAAATCCTTCAGCATCTAGAGACTACCTGATACCTCTTCCAGGTCGTCAGTACATCAATTCCTATAAATTATTAAGTAGGTATACAAAATTATTCTTCGTAGACACCCCGGAGCCACGACGTAGCCTCGTTTCGGTTTCGCCATATTATGAATAAAAAATATCTCTGCTTATTTTCATAAAGGGAAGTTGACTGACAAGTCACGTCAGAGCCAGGCAGTGATGTTTATTATTAAAAATATTAAATTAAGTACCTACGTATACGTTTTTTATACGTGATTAAAATGTCTTGCTCCAAATTCTCACATCAAAGTAAGACTTATTTCATCCTGACTTCCTCAAAGAAACCATAGACGTTAATTCCTGAAACTGTATTTTCCGCTCACGAAAACATTCTGACATTTTCGCAATACGAAATCATTTTCAATTCCACAAATTAATTTATATCGGAATAATCTCCTTATTCCCAAATGAGGAGCATAAATAACAATATGCGCCGCGTATCACACCGAGGCGTAACAAATTTCGCGTGTATCGATATAAATTTTCAATTACTAGACGTGTGTCAGAGCGGGACGCGTCGCGCCGTCACGCCTCGTTACCCTCGCTACAACTGTGTTTGGTGTAAGTGTGGGACTAAAGGCGATATTACGTTCGAAATTCAAAATGTTTTGCTTTTAATTTTAGTTCAGGATGGCGGCTTTATAAGTTCATTTATACCAGTCCCCTTCTAAAAAGATTATTTTATTCACTGAAAACAGTGAATAAAAAGCACTTTTAATCACTATTTGGTGTTTGAATTTAGAACACACCAATATATATTCGGTGTCCATCTCATTGCTATACAACCTCCTTGCACATAAAATACTGGATACAAACTTCTTGTGCAAAGAATATTAGAATTTCAAACTCCTTCGTCGATTTAATTTTGAGTTTGTTTATATTTAGGATTTTAATAATGATTTTGGTCTAGGATGTTTAGTGAATACTTATTTGGATTGTAATTATTATATTAATTGCATTGGTTTTTAATTAATTATAATTATGTAATGTAACGGAGGTGGTCACTGGCCCCTGAAACACAGGTGCTGTTACCTAGCTCAGCTTTAATTTACAAAAAATGTGAAACCCTGATATTTCTCATTTTTTGGAAAATTTAAGGTAATAAACCATTAGTTTATTTATTATTATTCCATGTGCTTTTTGCTTAAATCCTTATTTTTTTCGTAGTCATGGTATAAAATATAGTATGCAACAGATTTATATCGAGGGCCATGTATCACTTGCGTCGCTCAGGATTCTAACACTTGAATCACTCGCTATGCTCGTGATTCAATCATCATGAATCACTCCCTACGGTCGTGATTCAGTTGTTAGAATCCTTCACTTGTTCGTGGTTCATCTATGGCCCTCGCTTTAAATCCGTCCTTTATTCACTAGTTGCATAATATACTATTATGTACCATTATAAAAGGGAATTTTCTTGTGAATGTGTTTTCGTATCAAGGGAGAATTATTAAAAACATATTATAAGCTCACGCTTACTCATCGGTATTATTAGAAGCGATATAATAACAATACCAGCATGTACCTGTTCCACTGTGGGGCAAAGGCCTCTTCTCATACAGAGAAGACACGAGCATTAATCACCACGTTTTCTGAAGGCGATTTTAGAATTATATTAACTATCAATTCAGGCTTCCTCACGATGTTTTCCTTAACCGTTGTCCAAGACAACATTAGAAAGTACAAGTAAATTGAAAAACACACATTGCTACTTGCCCGGATTTAAATCCAAGACATCAAGCACGGAAGGCGAGGTAACCACTGGACCACCACGACATAATATTCATAGCCTGGCGATATAACATTCGAAATTCAAAAATGTTTTGCTGTTAATTTATTTGTAAGATGGTGTATTTATAGATTTGTTACTGTATAGTATTTAATGCTAGTTCCGTTAAGTATCTTAGGCTCACGTGCACGAAAAACTTAACTCAGAGTCAGATGCTAACATGTTAAATTGTCAATTTTGTATGACAATCTGTCAATTTAACCTCGTGTTAGCAACTAACTTTGAGTTAAGTTTTTCGGGCAAGGGGGCTTTGTTAGGGGACTTTTTTGTGACTATGGTTTCCTATCAAGGTAGAATTAAGAAAACCTCAATACATGGCTCGCTCTTTCGTTCATCGGTGTTCATCATCATCAGCATTTCAATGTTCCCACTGTTGGGACACAGGCATCCTCTCTGTGAGAGGTGATGGGCCGTAATCCACCACACAGGCCCAGTGCAGGTTAGTGGATGTCACATGTCTTCGAACTTTTGGTTCTTGGACATGCCGGTTTCCTCACGATGTTTTCCTTTACCGTTTTTGAGAGCAGTGGTAATGAAATAATTTACACAAAGTAAAGCGCTTGTCTGGATTCGAACTACGACCTACAACTTGCAAGTCGCGACCAAAACCACAAGGCCAGGACTGATCTCGTCATCAGTGTTATTAAAGACTAATTACGGCAAAAATAGAAATATGAACAATTATACATAAACACACTCGAACACATATTCGAAGACCTGTGACATCCACCAACCCGCATTGGGCCCGCGTTGTGGATTAAGGCTCATTCCCTCTCTCAGAGAGGAGGCCTGTATCCCACCATTGGGAACGTTAAAAGGCTGTTTCACCAGGTAAAAGGGGGTGAGCCTGTTGCCATACCGGGCACAATCCGGGGCCGGAGCTGCTACTAAGAAATTCCAGATGGAAGAACCAAATAAACTTTGCCCACACACAACAACACACACACACCACACACCCACATTGCACACACCAACCACACACACACACCACATTGTATTTAGTAATACTTTGTTTGATTGTAATTTGCACCAAGTGGAAGTCCATGTCGTGTCCAGGCTATCTCTATCCATTAAGGGTTGCCTGGAAGAGATCGCAGAGCGCGATAAGGCCGCCTGTTGTATGTTTGTTTTATTTTTGATGTTTTTTTTGTATTGTTTCATCTTGGTGTACAATAAAGTGTAAATAAATAAATAACCACCTATACACCAATCACATAAACGGAAATCCACATCGCATCTTTCATCTCTGTGCCCTTTGCCATGCCGAATTCATTACGCAATAAGGCTGCAGGCACTTAAGCGATTTTATACGGTTCCATGGTCTTAAAAATTCATACGGTTTTGGTAAACGATAGTGACACCGGTGACACATTCTGTGCTAGGTTATGTCTCCAACCGATTGATCTTATTGGCCGCTGTGCCGAAACTTGGCAAGCTAGCTAGCTAATTATTACCTCAATCATTATTAATGTTCAAGTAGATTTAGAGGCACACCCTCATGGACATTATCCAACACTTACTGTTGAGATAGAGCCACTATTTGACTCCGCATCACCCATGGATCGACTGGTAGAATTCCCGAAGGCATTAAGTCCGCCCCTGTACGTTTGTGAACTTTGTGTGCATGAAGTATTAAATAAATAAATTGACATACTGATATTGTGGACCTTCACTTTAAATTCCAAGAATTGTGGCAATTGCGGTCATGAAAAGTGCATGTGGTGAGTTTTTAGCACGGGATTCTCGTGTCGTCTGGCTCACACGTTTTTAGGGTTCCGTATCCAAACGGTAAAAACGGGACCCTATTACTAAGACTCCGCGGTCCGTCTGTATGTCTGTCTGTCTGTCTGTCACCAGGCTGTATCTCATGACCCGTGATAGCTAGACACGCCGATTATGAAGTGATTTTATGTTTTTTTTTTTAATTGAGAGCTTTTCACGCGGTCCCATTTAAATTTGATCAAGATCTGATGATTAGTTTTTAAGTTATCTTTAATAATGCACATTTTCCTATTAATATAAGAAAGATACCACAACTAAAATGAGAAAAATAAAAATGTTTTTAAGAAAAACCTTAAACCGACTTCCAAAACAAAACAACACTAAGCGAAACATAACTTTCTTTTTGGAAGACTGGGCAAAAACGAAAAAAAAATAGGTACAAAAGACAGACTGCCGAAAAGAAAGTTATTTTTTGCTTTGTAGTGTTTTGTTTTTCTAAGAAAATTTCAAGTGCAAACCTGTCCTATCAATCGTACCTACTTGCAATTTTGCTTAGTAGTTCGAACCGCCGAGAACCAACTGTAAGGTCGAGCAGTCTACTTGGAAGTAAACTTAGTGCTACAACGGTAGCAAGGCAGATTTCAAAGTTAGGGTATCCTGGATGAAGGTCATCATACTAATTTCAGCCGGAAGATGTCTACTGCTGGACAAAGGCTTTTCCAAGCATCGCTAATTCGAACAGACTTACGATGACTTATAATGTTAAGGATATTTTTCTTTTGCACCTTTTTATTATCCGACTACGTATAACCCAACACTTTGAATCATCGTCATCATATCAGCCGAAAGACGTCCACTGCTGGACATAGACCTCCCCCAAGCGTCACCACACTGATCGGTCCCGTGCACCTCGCATCCAGCGGATCCCCGCAACCTTCACCAAGTCATCGGTCTACCGAGTGGGAGGCCTTCCAACGCAACGTCTTCCGGTTCGCGGTCGCCACTCCAGAACCTTTCTGCCCCGTCGGCCATCCGTTCTGCGAGCAATGTGCCCTGCCCACTGCCACAATTCTTCGGGCTATGTCGGTAACCTTTGAATAAAAATTACAAATCGAAAAGTTGAAATAATACCACTATGTGGTAAAGGAATGTGCTTGACAATTTTTTTAAAATAAACACTTGGCAAGTGAAACAATTTTGCTACAGAAACATTTAGAAAAGTGAAACATTTTATTGTGCCGAGAACACTGTATTTTGAACCTTGTCGCTTAAATTTACGCAAAAGCAATGTATAAGTAACTGAACAGTAACTTACGAGTATATTTGATAACGATTTAAAGATTTTTTAGATCACCGTCTCATTTACTAACACCTGTAAGACATTCTCTTTCTCAATCACGATATTTCCCACACCACATAATTTAGTAATCTACTACCCACTCTACCACAATTCATAAATTACTACCGATTAATGCCAAGCAATCATCGCGGCGTTGACGTCACGTACCCAGTAATTAACTAGAACTGAAATAGCGGGCGAATAGCGGATATATAGCGGCTAATATTCGCACTATATTCGACACCACAGTTACGTAGTCATGTGTTATATCGTATTGTTTGATTTATGATTTTCGGACCGGATAATTAATAGATTGCTGTACTGTGCCGTATCAGTATAATTTTAGTTGCTTCCTTGCGGTTTGAAAGGTGTACATGAAGACGAGACGATTAGCGCAGTGGGTGAGCGATCGACTGCTGCGCTGCGTCTCGCCGGTTCTATTCCCGCACGGAACAACTAATTGCGTTTTAATTGAGTTGTTCCGGATCTGAGTGTTGTGTATAGTTATCGGCACGTAACTTGGCAAGAGTCGTTAGATGCGCACAAGTAATTTTTTAGGTCTCTTTGGTTACCTAGCGGGACGCGGGGAGCGTTTAGCACCGTTCCGAGCGCGCGATTGGTTAGTCAGTTGACACAAGGATCGACTGACCAATCGCGTTGCGTCCACGTTCCGTTTGTTCTATACGGTGGTTGGTCAGTTCGCGCACTATGCGCGAACTTTCCCCCACTGCGCCAAAACCTTGCCAAGTTACATGCCGGGGACTATACCTATGTGAGTTTAAATATCTGTAAACGCACCCACGATTCTTGAGAAATTCCAAGTGTGAGGCAAAGTAAAAAAATATCACTTCTGGTCGTGGCCACATTATACTAACTTTTCAATCGATGTTTCGCCTCTTTTTACCCGGCTGCAAGGAAAGGGTTATGTTTTTCGCGCGTATCTTGTATGTTTGTATGTATGTATGTTTGTATGTATGTAATATTCTTTATTACCTCATATCTTTTAAACTACTTGGCGGATCTTTATAAATAAGGAACATGGCGGATTTTGGGCGCCATATTTTTATTTTTTATTTTTTTTTTATCTGTTATAGGCTTGCGCTTGACCACTATCTCACCTGATGGTAAGCGATGATGTGGTCCACGATGGATCACGCTTGCCTAGAAGTAACCTATTCACTCTTGATTTAAAAACCCCTATACGTCTATAACAGCGCGCGTCAGGCTGGTCTGCCAGCAGTAGAACAGCTGTCTCGACCCAACTCCTCTAGTTGGCTACACCGAGCATCGTAACCGGAACACGGCTAGGCCGCTTGGCGGTACGTCTTTGCCCGGTGGGTGGTCGCAAGCCTTCGGCCGAAACCTACCACCAGTTATTGTCACCTGATTTGCACCACCCGGGGACCACGTGTAGGGAATCAAAGGGTACACTCCTACGGACGTGGGTGACTCGGCCCCCAAAATCCCATATTGTGGGGGTTGAAATTTTTTTCTTCCGTACCCATCGAGTGGGGTATCAAAATGAAGGGTTTTTAATGGAGATTTCAAAAATATATAACACTTATATGTTTAAATGTACCTAATTAGAAAAAATATGTTAACTAAAAAGTTATAAATAAAAAAAGTTAATTCTAAAAATCAAAAAACGCGCCTGTAATCGCCTAAGTAGATCGTGTCTGATATATTTGAAATTAATCATTGGCAACGCATTGGTATACCACATATTTGCTATTGCATGTGTTAATAGTAAAATTGCATTCGTGATAATTTACTTTCCATCAAGAGTTTTTTAGCTCTTAAACGTTGTGTTATACATACTGTTTGATTTAATTAGATAGTAATTGCTGATAAAACATTTTAGGTGCTATTTAGAACCCTTCGCTATACATTGTGACGCAGTCAATTAACGATTTTTTACCCGACTGCCGAAGGAGGGTAATGTGTTTATCAGTCTATGTATGTTTGTTCCTACGTGGCGTTCTAGAGGCCAAACGCGTTGGCCGATTTTGATGATTCTTACGTCAATCAATTCGTCTTAATCCTGCGATTGTTACTGGCTACATTAAAATTGGCGGATTTTGGGCGCCATTTTGTGGGGGATTTTTTTTTTTTTTCTTCCAAACCCATCGTGTGGGGTATCAAAATAAAGGATTTTAAGAGGCGATTTCATAAATATATAAAACTTATATGTTTAAATGTACCTAATTCTAAAAAAAAATAATTAAAACGTTGTAAATAAAAAAAGTAAATTAAAAAAATCAAAAAACCCGACTGCTTAAAAAGCAAACTAAAAAGACGTAACATCTGGTTTTGGTCCGCCAGCTCGCGAATATGTATCCTCCGACTGCACAGCATGATTTTCTTCTTGTTTACGTCTTTTTAGTTTGCTTTTTAAGCAGTCGGGTTTTTTGATGTTTTTAATTAACTTTTTTTTTTCCTATACATAATATAATTGTAGCTCCGTGTAAATGTGGGTATACAACAGGAGCACCTTTACCTAGCACTTTAAAGCCGTGACGTTATATGTTCCAAGTACAGTTTTTCAAGTTAAATTATAATCATGTAGTAGCAACCAGTGTTTTCATTCTAAGAACCAGCAGTCAGCCATCGTAACAGCTCATAAACAAACAATATATAAAAGGCTTCAATACTGAAAGAATAAGCTCGCATCTGACTATTGGTTTCTGAGAATATCAATCACATTGCAATGAACGGATGGATCAGAACAAATCTGTCCAGATTGTTACATTCTTTGAATTGTATCTATTCTTGAGTAAATTCTTGCAACTAAGAAAACATATTTTGTATTGTCATTGATGTAGCTTTTCATATTTTATCCTTGGAATAAAATTTGATGTTTGACAGTTCTTGTATGGAGACAATGTCAAAGATATTGGATATTTCCATCTGGGATAAGGGACTTATCTGCCTTACCTTCGGGGAACAAAGGCGTAATGTTATGTTATATGATTCAAAACTATTTTTGAGCAGGAATTGTACACGTGACCTTTGCGAACTTACCGCTTGAATCATTGAATCGCCAGTGTAAGCCTCGGCGCACGTTAGCATCTCACTGGCGCACGGTTGGCGCAGTGGTTGATTGACTGCTGCGCTGCGTGCCGCGGGTTCGATTCCCGCACGGAACATATATTTGTATGACCTACAGATAGTTGTTCCGGCTCAGGGTGTTTTATATGTGAGTTTATATGTACGTAAACGCACCCACGATACAGGAAGATATTCCTAGTGGGGCAATGTTTTTTTCAACGCACTTGCTCATAAAGTTGCACTAATTTCACCGCGATTAGGCACATAATGATACCTGTAATCATACAGTGACTTTTTCATTGCATTCACAAGTGAGTTATAGAATATAAAAAAGTTTCGATACAAAAAAGATCGTGCTCAATAGTACAAATAAATTAATGTATCTATTGTTTGCTCATTCACTCAAATATAACTTTTGTTTTCTATGTAATAAAGAAAACTTGAAATTCCCCATTTTGTACGTGGCTAAAACGCTATCCGCGAAAAGCCAAAAAAAAGAAACCTCATTCTTTTAGTCTATGGCCGATCGCCATTGTTAGATGCGCGCGCATAGGAAAACTGATTAAATTTTCCCGCTATTGCAAAAAAGAAATCACAACTCGTTTTCACTGTTGAAAATGATTTTTAGTATTATTTTCTTCACAAGTGTGTTAAAAAACGTCGTATGATACACGTGTGTATTGATGATTACTGTCCTCGGCTCTCTTAAGACCGCCTCTCAATGGCGCCTCAGCGATAATCACCAACATTACACACTTGTACCACCATAATGTACTATTAAAAAAAAAAGAAAAAAAAAGCAGCAGTCTTATTTTAAACCCCAATTAAGTGGTCACTTAATTAGTCCAAGTTAAGTCAGATAATTATTAAAAGGCCCTCATTAAAATAAATATTGAAAATCAACCTTTTTACTTGACTCCGGTGTGGCCCTAATGGAGAAGTAATATTTATTAAATCTGTAGAAACATTTGATATTTTCTTTTATACCCGTAATAAATAAAAAAAACCTGTTGCCGTTATTAATATCGAGCAAAAAACGACAAAAATATCAAGTTTGTTGTATGGGAGGCCCCCTTTAATATTAATTTTATACTGTTTTTAGTATTTGTTCTTATAGCGGCAACAGGAATACATCATCTGTGAAAATTTCAACTGTCTAACTATAACGGTTCATGAGATACAGCCTGGTGACAGACAGACAGACAGACAGACAGACAGACAGACAGACAGACAGACAGACAGACAGACAGACGGACAGCGAAGTCTCAGTAATAGGGTCCCGTTTTTACCCTTTGGGTACGGAACCCTAAAAAGAGAGCGAAAGCTTGCAGGCTACTTTTCAATACGCTGTAAATGTCTAGATTTGTTTTCCAAATTCTAGCTTTTATTCTCAATGGGACACCTATCTGCTTCAACCAGAAATGCCTTTCGTAAGGTGGCCCAAGTTCCCAAGTTTGCTTCCCTATAGGAAACATTGTATTAAGTTTTTATACGGGAAATCACAACCATTTTATCGCTTTTCATCGTCATCATCAGCCTATAAATATTCCCACTGCTGGGACACAGGCCTCCTCTCTGTGAGAGAGATGCCTTAAATCACCACGCGGGCTCAGTGCGGGTTGGTGGATGTTAAATGTCTTCGAATATTTTGGTTCTAGGACATGCCAGTTTTCCTCACAATGTTTTCCTTCACTGTTTTTAGAGCAGTGGTAATGAAATAATTTATACAAAGTATAGCGCTTGCCTGGGTTCGAACTCACGACCTACGACTCGTAAGTCGTGGCCGTAACCACTGGACCACCACTGCTCTCAGCTGCATTGCTTTTCATAAATGTTTCGCATACCTTATTAGTTATTAGATAACACTAATAACGTTACAAAAATATTCTACGTTTAGTTTTTAGTGTTGAGGGACGAGTCATATTATCCCCACAAATAAAACCCAAATTCCTAACTTTAAGTTAAAATTTCTGAAAATAATACGGTAGTAATTGTCTTAAAAATAGTAGTTAATATATTTTGCCACTTTTTAACTTAATTATTGATAAAAAAATACTTACGAGTACCTAATACCTCTGAGGTGGCCACTCTATATAAACGGATACTCTATGTATCAATCGGTTGCGTCAATAGTTGTTATTCTGTCCGAGTTCGAACGTTGGCTGTTGTCTTATTAGCCCAGCGCTGGGAATTACTGCAGTACTGTTACGATACTCTGTAGTGTTGCTGATACCTTGGTAGATAAATAAATAAATTGTAACGTTTTGATATTTGTCATTTTTATGTTTTTGATATTAAAAGAAATAAAAAGTTGACATCAAATTATTATTATTTTCCAGAATCAAGCAACTTTTTCAAAAGATCTTTGAGTTGACTTAATTAAAAAGTGTTATTTGAAATTATTAAATAATTTTAAAGATCCTGGGCAATAAACAAAGACAAGTAATAAACAAGAGCGAATCGGACTCGCGCACGAAGTGTTCCGTACCATTATCGCAAAAACGGCAAAATAAATCACGTTTGTTGTATGGGAGCCCCACTTTAATATTTATTTTATTCTATTTTTAGTATTTGTTGTTATAGCGGCAACAGAAACACATCATCTGTGAACATTTCAATTGTCTAGCTATCACGGTTCATGAGATACAGCCTGGTGACAGACAGATGGACCGCGGAGTCTTAGTAATAGGTTCCCGTTTTTACCCTTTTGGGTACGGAACCCTAAAAAGCAACTGCAATTGCAACTATCAACCTGAGGGTCTAGATAACTGTGGCAGTCGATGTCAGCGAAGACTATAGTGGAAATGTCAAAATATAAGGGATTGATCACGTGATTTTTCGATATCGCTTGTCAATCTCATACAATTTAGCGTTTTTGACAATCGCTATAGCCACGCTTTTGATGATCGGATGTCAATTGTCTAGGGCCTCTGAAGGCCACTTTTCTACCTAATAAAACGTTCATATTCAAGTACAACAATTATGATCAGCGCCAACCAAAGCCAAAAACTTGTCAAAATGTAGATAAATTAAAGGTAGTTCATTCCTCAAAAATACTTATGTTTGCTTTTAACGAGAAGACGATAAAAAAATTAAGTGAAAACAAATAGTTTTTATGTTCGAACCTGTAAAACAAACTTTTTCTATTACACCTTAGAATAGTAGAAACTGAATTTATAGATCCAGGTTAAAATTCTATTCCACCTTGGGTACAGTAATAAATTTACGAACAACGTTTTCTAGAATATTGCACTAGAAACACAAAAAAAATAACGGCAAAGAGCGATACGGCCACCGAGGGTTCTGTATCTTGGAAGGCAAAGCCTTTTATTTTTTTGTTTAGTTTACAGTATTTTGGAAGATTTGCAAAAAATCGATCGTAACTTTTCAGTTTACGTAAAATTTATAATTGTTTATTTTTGATGTTTTTTTTTGTTAACATTTTTGCTGATGACTAAGAATACCACTGTGTTAGTCAGAGATATCGTTTTATTGTTCTTGTAATATTTACACGAATCGCTTATTTTTCGAAACTTCAGAGTTGTTTGTTCGATGTAATGTGTGGCTATTCTAAACTTATAGCACTACATAATTATAATCATTTATAAATTATTTTTGTCCACCATCTTGGGCCGTCCGCCATATTGGATTTGGAATTACGTCACTTATCTAACCATGCATTGTCAACTAAACGTGTATGCAAAATTTCATCTTAATCGGTGGGGGATAATAGCTTTCAAATTAAGTTGCAAGATTTGACCCCAACACACATACATAATTACATACATACATTGCAAGTTAATTAAAAGCTTGTAAAATAAAGGCCCCCGCCGTATCTGTACGCGATAAACTCAAAAACTACTGAACGGATTTTCATGCAGTTTTTACCAATAGAAAGAGTGAGAAACGAGGAAAGTTTTTATGTATAATTTTTCACGGGCGAATCCGGGGCGGGTCGCTAGTTATATATAAGTTCAGATTTCCTCACGATGTTCTCCTACATCGTTGTCAGCAAGGTCCAAGAGAACATATGAGTTCTTCTTCTTAGCGTGTCGATGTCAAATATAAAAGCTAAATATTGTGTTTGGCCCAGAATTCAGCCACGGCAACACCATTCGGTGACGCAGTCATAAGGTCTTCATACGTACGTACATGCTGCGCACTCCGTGAGATGGGCAAGAAAGAAGCCACCCCGAGTGATGTACTTTCCGACCTTCTACTCCGTCCGGCGCACCCTGGGCAGTCGACTTCTGTCGATTGGCTAATCCTTTCACCACGATGGCAAATATAAGCCCTAATCGGCCTTTCTCGGGTCCAAACAGTCCACTCACAAAACCGGCCTTGTATGTAGTCTCGATTAACATCGAAGGATAAAGCAGAAATTCTTTCTGAGTTGTCTCGCAACACGCACTGTGACATTCTATGTGTTCAAGAAACCCACCGGGATTCCACCCAGAGCAGGCCTCTCGTTCCTGGACTGTCACTTGTCGCCGAGATCTGTCACCCGAAGCGCGGTAACATATGAGTTGAAAAAAATACATTGATACTTGCCCGGATTTGAATCCCCGACCTCAAACACGAGAGTCGAAGTGTTATGCAATGGGATACCATGACATTTTACAAATATCGTGATAGTAGTTTTATTTTTGACTAATGCGCACCAAAAGGTTTTCTTTGCATAATTTTGGTACGGAATCCTTAAAATATACACATTTTGTATTAACAATAGCATAATGTACCTGTATTGTTATAAGCAATTTTGTACAACCTTTGTAAGGGTTCGGATAAATTGGATGAGTGTATCTAGTCTTATTGTATTATATTTAAATGGAGGTGCACTTTGAGATCTGTCACAGGTTTTTAAGGGTTGTGTCTAGCTAAAAGGGATGAAATTTCCATCATCGCATAATAATATTTTGAAGATTAAAATGAAACATCAAAAGAATTACCAGATTAAACGTGGGCGGCATGTAATGGCAAAATTACCTAAGTGGATCTTTTTTTGAGTACTAAATAAAGGTTGAAAAATTGGTTACAAAGATTATATTGTTTGCTTTACTTATATAATAATAATAATAAATAATAATAATAAAACCTTTATTACATGCATTAATTACCAGCATTAAAATGTCGTGGTGGCCCATTGGCTAAGACCTCACCTGTCGTGCGTGAGGTCGTGGGTTCAAATCCGGGCAAGTACCAATGTGACTTTTTCAAATTCATATGTACTTTCTAAGATTATCTTGGACATCGCAGGCAACGGTGAAGGTAAACATCGTGAGGAAACCTGGACTTTATATACTTAATATAAGTCTGAAATAGCCAAGTCAGAGGCTTGTGGGGTTTCCCAGAGGCGGCTAAATTAACTCTGACACCAGAGGTGGCCACACCTCACACGAAAAGAAGAAGATGCATTAATTTTAAAATTTTAACATAGTAATTAATAAAACAGCCAATTAAATTCAGAACCGTACAAAGTCATATAAACATCATTATTTAGAACACTTAATAACATATTTTGATTTATTAATTTAATTATTTAGATATATACATAATTATTAAGTTTATTCTATTATTTAATTAAATATATTATTTATCTTATTCTATTATTAAATTTATTATATTATTAAATTTATTCTATTATTAAATTTATTATATTATTAAATTTATTTCATTATTTAATTTATTTAATTTCTGCTGCATGCAGCTGACGCAAAGGCCTCCCCCAACTCTTCCCATGCCTTTCTCCACCACTTGCTTTAGTTATATTTAGGTTTAATTCAGACTTGGGATTAGTGTTTTTTTGAAGTTTATTATTCTCTGAGGTATGTAGGGTCTTTGAAGTAGACTATCTAACTGTTTCAAACCTACAAAGGCTGGAAGCATTGCCATACAACGTGGCAATGCTGCCAGCCTTTTGGGTACATTACCAGTGGGGAACACTGTGGAGGAGTTTTCGACGCCATATTTTAGTTAAGTAAATTTTTAGACTTAGTTAGTGAGTAGTTTTTGGTGAAAGTGTGGTTTGTAGTCTTAGTTATTTAAGTATTTTATACACTGTATATACTTTTATCTATGTAAATAAACATTACTATATTTTGGAGTTTTATCAGTCAAAAAACGATAAGCAAAAATAGCAACTGCGCTTGTTTGAAAAAATCACGACACTGGATGACCCACACTTGCCTGGCTCAAGCAACTGAAGGAACATGGGTGGGGTTTTAGTCAGTTAAAGTCTGACACAACCTTAGTACCTTATTAATTACATTACAAACAAACAAATTAACCAACTTGGTTTTACATTCGATCTCACAACTTTTTGCGGTAGAAAAACTGCGCCCCGAGATTTGTGTTTTTTACTTGTTATGTTTTTGATGGAATTTATATTTAAGTGTCACATTATTTTATTTCGTCTTAATTGCTCTGTGGACTTGCTTTTCATTAAAAAAAAAAAAGCTTTCAAACTATTGTTTAATTTCCAAAAACTTTTCTTTTTAAGTAATAACTTTGTTAAAAAATATATACTTACTACTACAAAATAAATCACACTAGGCGAAAGTTTGTGAATGTGTTTATTACTCTATCACGCAAAAACTACTAAGCGGATCTGAATGAAATTTGGCACAGAGATAGATTATAGTCTCGGTCATAGATAATGTTCGACATTAACACGGGCGAGGCCGCTGGCAGAAGCTAGTAAAGCATAATTACAAGGCAAAAAAAAAAGAAACATTTCGTTCAGATAAAAATTTATTCAAATAAAACTAGAAACACCGTTGATCAAAAAAAAAATCTGTTAGATTAACGGACACAAACAAAATGTATTCAAAAACAACATCTTCTCCATAATCAATGTACTTTTACAATCAAACTTTACTCCGGTATTTTATATCTTCTTCTAAAAAAACACAAAAAATATATGTTAGTTTATATTCACTAACACAAACAAAAAGTATTCAAAAATCAATATATTAATTGAACTAACTGTATAATAGCAGCGTTTTACCTGAAATAAAACGCATATTAAAATACTTACCTCACTGGAAGCTTTATATTGAGAGAGCATATCCGTTTCCGTCGATTTCTTACCAGTTTTAGGTACAGAGGAAGCCTACTCAGTGGCGCCACCTGGTGTCCGATTGCCATTTTAGTTTCATAAAATATGGCGAGATGTTTTTCGTTCATTGGCTCAATATAACCAGGCAGAAGTAAACTTAAAGCTTCCAGTGAGGTAAGTATTTTAATATGCGTTTTATTTCAGGTAAAACGCTGCTATTAAACTACTTGACCGTCACTGGAAGCTTTATATTGAGACCTGTTTGTTATCGCCTGGTGTCGCCACTGATAACGCCAATGTGATAGGAAATTATAGTTTAAAACAACAAATAAATCATCAGAAAGTATATTTATTTCATATGAGAAACGGTGGGTACATACATATTTATTTATAAATATTGCATGAATATTTTAGAAAACAAAGAATACAACAACAAAAATATTTAACTAATCAAACTATATCTCAACAATTAAGTATATAATCAGTTTTAGCTAATTAAATAGGATTAAACAATTGTGTAACATTTACATCTGAATCAACAATTCTTAAAACTTCTCTTCTGTAGAAATTCTGGAATGTATTAGCCGATTGCCAATTTCCTCGGGATAGTATTTCGTCAATGGGATGATTTTCGAGCCAACTCTTCGAGGCTACTGCAGATCGTGTACTTCCTGGAGTTGCTGTGATGCCAGCTTCATTGAATAGGGTTTTCACCCAGCCTGCGATGACCGTGCGCGAAGCGGGCTTTGCCACACCTCTAACTGTAATAAACAGATTAAATGATTTTGCAGCATTACGTCTTTCGTTTAATAATTGTATGGTTCTTTCTATCCAGAATATAGGATTTAGGTTACGATTGTCGGGATTCACAAGAATTTTCCACCCGGACTGTCTGTGATTACTACTATCTGTTTTTGAACCAAATTCTGGCCAAAATATAACACTATCATCTGATCTAATATAATGGGCAGGATCAACTCTAAGCAGCGTTAAGTCATGTATGCGTCTACCTGAGCAAAGCAGTAATATAATTGCAGTATGACGTGTATTTGAAAGAGATTGTTTAGGTCTACAGTGTAATTAGTTAGAAAGGTAATCAATTTACTAACATCCCAAACTGGTGGTTTAGAGGACTTAGGATTTTCTAAAGCAATTGATTTTAAAATATGTTTTACAAGAACATGTGAACTTAATTGACTTGAACTTTCAACGTTACACAAAGTGGAAACGACAGATTTATGTACAAGAATTGTATTATATGATAATTTATGAATTAAAAGCAAATCAGATAAAAATTGGGCTAATTGTGTACCTGTAGGATTATTAGTGTCGACCTTTTTGGATTGACACCAAGAAATCCAACGTTTCCAAGCCACCTCATAAGTTTTCAAGGTAGACTTTCGCCAGGAGTTTTTGAGTAATAACTGTTGTTCAGCGGTCCATGTTTCTATCGCCTTAGACCACCCCCACATTTCCAGACTTCGAGGATGATTTCCTCCACTTGTGGTGGTGGAAATCCCGTCGATGTGTCGACCAGGTGCATCTGTAAGTTTTTTAGAGTTAGAGGTGGTACCAGTGCTCGGGCTTTGAGGTCTGCACGCCAAAATACCTTCTCCCATCGAGGTACTACTATTAAAAATATTTCTGTCGACTGATTGAGGTGTGTTAGGACTTTTGGGATTAAGAACGGAGGTGGGAACACCCATGCGAGTGGATAGTGCCATGGGACACTGAATGCATCGTGAAATAGTGCTTGACGATCTCTCAGGTCCCGAGATACATAATTGTACACCACATGTGCTGTCGCTGAGGCAAACAAGTTTATTATTGGGATTCCCCATTTTGCAAACACTATTTCCGTGCAGGTTGGCATTAGGTGCCATTCCAGAGTTTGGCGAAAGCGCGACAAGTGATCGGCATGATTGTTGTACGAGTACTTGCCTGGAAGGTGGTGTATGTTGAAGTGTATTTGAAATTGGTCCAGTAATTTCAGTATTTGATAGGTTAGTTCTATGACAGGTAATGATTTCGTACCTCCTTCGTTGTCGCATTGTATCAGGATCGAGCTGTTGCTCAGAAGGCGAGCGTTGTCCTGAAGGGCGCGAAATATGGCCAACATTTCTTTTTGGTTGCAGTGTAGTGCTTGTTCCTCTTTCGTCCAAGTGCCTGATACAGCCAGATTGTAGAGTTGTGCTCCCCAACCCTGGTCTGATGCATCTGTCTTCAGGAAATTTACTGGCGGAGGGTAATGCAGAGGTGTTGATAACTGACAATTCAGACTCTACCATTCCAGTTCCTTTCGAACATTTTGCGGTTGTGGGTAGAATTTCGACGAGAGGTCTGGCAGAGCGTTCATGAACATTACTAATTGCCGGTGATTGAGCTGACCTCGAGGAACAACATAGCTGGCAAAGTTCCGGAGTCCTATTAGTCTCTGTAGTTCTTTTAGAGTTATTATTCCTTGCTCTAGAACGTGACTCACTTTTTTGATCAATGTTTTTACTGTGAGCTCGACATGATCTCGAAGAACGTGGGTCTTTACAAATTCGTTTAAAGCTTTTAGGTTGAATATGGGACGGGCTGATCCGTCGGGTTTTGGTACCAAGAATAGAGGGGAAATGAAACTCGGTGAGAGCTGAACCGCTTTTAGAATGCCCTGAGCTTTCATTTTCTTTATAATTACAGACATTACTTTTGAAGCAAGTGTTTGAAACGGACCATTGATTATATTTGGATACACCAGAGGAGGTTTGTGGATAAATGGTATGCGATACCCTTGAATTAATTTTAGAACAATTTCTGACGCCCCCATTTCCTTCCATTGAGAGAGGTAGTGCGCTAACTGACCTGCTTGAAAACGATTCGAGTCATTGTATAGATCGTTTTTGGTTCGCACGAGAGCCTTTTGGTACATTTGAATGTCCTCGACCTCTGTTACTTCCTCGTTCGGGCCGCGAACCTCGGTTGTGAAATGAACCTCTTGTGTTGGTATAAAATATCCACCCCGCGAGGGTGAGTTGTCACAGGCATGCATGTGCATAGGTAGGCCTGGTTCAGGACAAAAATTTTGAGTTTCACGCGATGAAACTGCTGGTCTGTGTACGCCCTGCCCCCGCGAGGGGCGGCGATTGAATTGATTAGATCTAGTTTGAAGATCAGTTTTTGACGGCCAAAAAGCTTTGCGGACACCGCCTGCCTTTTCTAATGCAGCCGTGAGCGATTCAGGATTAAATAAATAAGTTGAAGAAGGGGGAATTTTGTTCAAAGATGCTTTAACTAATGGATCTCGAATTTGGCTAGTAATTGTCTCTCGGCGCATTTCTATACTTTCGGCTCGATGGCCACAAACTAATTGTAACAGATCTGAAGAGATTTTGTGCAATTCACCTTTTTGAAATAACTCTTCTACCTTCCCGTTTAAATTATCAAAATTAACTTCTGTATTTTTAGCCCAGAAAAGGAGATGACGAATAGCCTCTTGTAACGATTCTTTTTGTTTTAGGATACAAAAAGTAATTGCTGCATATGATTTATCAGCAAGTGCCAAGTGACGTAAGGTATCATATATTTTTACCTCTTCGTTTGTTTCCAAGTCTACGAAACCTGGAGTGTGACTATATAACTTTTGAGTATCAGAATATCTTACTTCGGACCAAGATGTGCTACCTAAACGCTGGACATCTATTAGCATTTTCAAAAAACTATCTGGGGTTTTCGGAACTGAAGGTTCCTTAAGCTTTGTCTCGATATCAAAGGTGAAGTCTAAATTTGTTAAGTTTTCGCCTTCAACATCAGGGGACTGTTCGTCAATATTATGCTGGGCATATAGATCCCCACTGACCCCAGAACAAATTGATACCCCGTCATGGCTAGGAGTATGCATATTATTTGCTAAACATAACCGGCGTAGCTCACCGACCTCTTTTATTAATTTATCCAATATCGGGTTGGACCGTTTATTTTTCTTTCGGCGTGCGCGGCGCGACCGCTTGCCACGTTTTGGACAAGACGAGCTTGAAGAGCTACTGCTAGTCGTGCTGCTGCTAGAGCAGCTAAGCTTCCTTTTCCGGGACATTCCACTAGGGCCAGCCACAGTTTGTGGATCGACAGCCGAAACATATACGTGGTCATCCATTATCACAATAAAGTCACTTTAGATATACGTATCACACGTGGATATGTATCAAAATAAATATTTTAGGCACTCACAATAGACTCTCAAGACACTAAACTTACAAGAAATAACTGGTAAATAAAGAAAAAACCAGTTCAAAATTTATGATCACTTACTTTTATAAAGTAGGGTACTTACAGTTTTTCTTCAAAAATGGCTTACCATAAACTAGCACTATATTTTTAAAGCGAAATTAAATTATCAGTTAAATAAATTCAATAATTTATTAACTTCATAATTTATTTTGCTTAGTAGTGATCCGAACGGAAAAAACCGTTAAAATTATGATCACGTACTTTTTTTTTTTTTTTATGAAATATTGATATCGAATGAAATACACTCGCTTATTTAAGAATATAGAACAAGAAAAATATAGTGCGATGTTTGTCATCGGTCGTGTACCGATGCGTACATGTTGCTTCGACGGAGAACGAAACGCCAATGAACGAAAAACATCTCGCCATATTTTATGAAACTAAAATGGCAATCGGACACCAGGTGGCGCCACTGAGTAGGCTTCCTCTGTACCTAAAACTGGTAAGAAATCGACGGAAACGGATATGCTCTCTCAATATAAAGCTTCCAGTGACGGTCAAGTAGTTTAATATCAGACTTATACATCTAGTATTATAATCATCTTGTAAATAAAAAAACCCGCCTGCTTAAAAAGCGAACTAAAAAGACATAAACAAGAAGAAAATCATGTTGCGCAGTCGGAGGATACATATTCGCGAGCTGGGTGACTAATACGAGATTAATTCAAAAAATCAAAAAACCCTGGCGGGTTTTTTGATTTTTTGAATTAATTTTTTTTTTATTTATAACTTTTTAGTTAACATATTTTTTCGAATTAGGTACATCTAAACTTATAAGTATTATATATTTTTGTAATCTCCTCTAAAAACCCTTCACTTTGATACGCCACTAAATGGGTATGGAAGAAAAAAAGAATTGAAACCCCCACAGTACAGCGCTCAAAAGCCGCCATGTTCCTTTTTTTTAAAGGCACTTAGCTAAGAACACTTGGGCGGTCAAGACCTATCTAGCGATGTCTTAATTATAAAAATCCGCCAAGTAGTTTGAAAGATATGAGCTAATAAAGAATATTACAGACATACAAACATACAAGATACGTGCGAAAAACATAACCCTTTCCTTGCAGCCGGGTAAAAAGAAGCCTAGTATACCTACTAACAAAGCAATTCTGTTCTTCGTTAAAATAATAAAAATCTATAAGTCAGACTTGCATCTGCCAACTAGAACTATGAATGAAAATAGAACTTGAACAATTTTAAATGTAAACAGTTGGTAAAAGAGTCATGTCACCTTGTAAGAAACGATAAAAACATACGTTGAGTTAATTATTGCCATAACTCTGGCAGCGAAATTACACTTTAAGTATTTCTTTTTATCTGGTTTTTTAAGAGAATAATGACATTATAAGCAATGTGCCGATTATACTACCGAACAAAAGATAAATAACTTATGATTTCAAAGCCAAACTGACACTAAACTAAGACGTCAATAGGACGTCAAATTATTAAAAGACAGCTTGATCTCGAACTTGAACTGACGTATACGTTATTGTTACGTTATCGTTAGCCTGTCAAGCGCTATTGTTTCTGCATTGATATTGACAACTGTCGCAGAGATCAAGCTATCTTTAATGAAGTATAATAATTTGGCAACTTTAATGCAAACGTGGCACTGAGAAAAAAATTACAATATGAATTCAAACCAATGATATAAATATGAGAAAAACTTATTGCAAATGTGAATCTAAACGCAAAATGACATTATTTTAATTAAAATAATGCATCATTCACCAAAAATATGACAAGTAAACTGATTTAATCCCTAAAATGACAAAAATCAAAAATCCTCAATTTTGTCCTTAACGGTACGAACTTTGTCTTTGAATGTCAGTGTTGATCTGAAGGTAGGGGAATATTTTGATTAGTGGTATTTTAAAAATGTTTATATGCAGAAGCAGTTTTTAACCGACTTACCAAAAAGGAGGAGGTTCTATGTTCGACTTCGTGTTTTTTTTTTTATTTATGTTCACCGATATCTCCGTCATTTATGGAAAAGAAATCCAAACCCAAAATAAAACACCTATATGTTTAAATGTACCTAATTCTAAAAAATAATAACCAGAAAGTTAAAAATAAAAAATGTAATTAAAAAAATCAAAAAACCCGACTGCTTAAAAAGCAAACTAAAAAGACGTAAACAAGAAGAAAATCATGCTGCAAGAAGAAAAGCATGACTACACCTTTCCTTAAGATCCTATTTAATAGGTGCCATCTATATATATCTTCATATTTACTTATTATGTACACACTTAGTTAATCCCACAATCACAAAAAGCTTAGGTGCCGTCGCGTGAGTGTCAAGAATGGTTTAGACGGGAGAGTCTAATTCAATTCGCAGAACGTCGGAGTGAAATTAGTTACTAGTTACAACTGGCTTGTTTACTTAGTTTACGGATTATTTTGGTACGTACTAATAATGAATAGAGAGGTAGGATATTCTAACAAGCCATATACATACATTAATAAACTAAAAACGCCTTTCTCATCATTGGTGGTAGGCAGAAAATACAGAACGCCACCTGCTACGATCCTGATATACTCCTTTTGTTTCATTTACGTTCATACCTTTGTCGAAGAGAAATATATATATATGTTATGTTATGTTATACATTACCAGCTGTTGCCCGCGGCTTCGCTCCCGTGGACCACCCCACAGGACCCGTTTTCGGGATAAAAAATAGCCTATGTCACTCAGGAATACTGTAGCTTTCTATTGGTGAAATAATTTTTCAAATCGGTCCAGTTGTTTCGGAGCCTATTCGGTACAAACAAACAAACAAAAAAATCTTTCCTCTTTATATATTTTTTTTCTTTAAAAAACTTTTGCCGACACTAGTAATTTCTTCCTGTATCGTGGGTGCGTTTACAAACATATAAACTCACATACACAAAACACCCAGAGCTGAAACAACTATTTGTAGGTCATACAAATATTTGTTCCGTGCGGGAATCGAACCAGCGACACGCAGCGCAGCAGTCAATTGCTCAACCACTGCGCCAACCGTGCGCCCATATTATTATACATTATAAACATACACGCACGCTGGTACTCATAGTATTGCACATCTGGCCTTTCTGAAAAATATCCTTCTTTCTGATGCGATCACGCAAGGAAACGCCGAGCATAGCCTTCTCCATAGCCCGTTAGGTGACTCTAAGCTTTATGAGCGACCACGTTTCGGTCCCAAAAGTAATCACTGGCAAGATGGCAACACACACTGGTCAAAGACTTTTGTCTTGAGTCACTGCGGTAAATTGGAAGAGAAGATATCGCGCAACTACCCGAACACCGCCGCCCAGCCGACTCGGATTCGACGGTAGACCTCTTTCTCGAAGTTATATCTACCCAACTGGACCGATTATTCCATTCCATTCCCAGATAGACATAATCGTCTACAACTTCGAGCTTAGAGTCTCCGATCTTGATAGGAGTGGAAGATATGGATATTCACCATGACCATGGTTTAGTCCATGTTCATTTTATAGAATACCAAGGACAATCTTATCGCAATTAGCCATGTCTATCAGACAAATTTAGACTGCAATCAATCTGCGTATGATGTGACTGGCTACGGCCTTGTGGAGGTGTTACATTTTTCTGTTTCTGACTTTAAATAATTACTGTCAAAGTTCTATAAATGGCAGCCGAGATCAACGTTTAAAATGTTGCCCGAGGCAAGAATGAGTCTCGGTGTGTAATTAATGGTCACCCATTCACAGACCGACCTCGGTAAATGTTGCTTATCCTTAAAGATCGACCCCTGCTGTTACTATTTGTCTTATTTTAGGCTGCCCAAAATCTGCAATGACGGCAGGTGTGTCTCCGAGATATAGAGGCGAATCGGGATGGCCAAAGATGCTATGACCCATTTATACATCTGGAAGAATACAGGATCTGGTATCAAACCCAAGATGAGATTGATACGAGCCCTGGTATTCTCTATCTTCCTGTATGGATTGGAAATGTGGACAATCCTAGCCCGAGAGAGACAAAGGATTGATGAATTCGAGATGTGGAGTTGGAGACGAATGCTAAGAATGCCTTGGACTGCGAAACGCACCAATGCATAAATCCAGACCTAGCGCCGAATAAGAACTCGCTTGTCCACTATATGCCAACAACGTATTCTTGCGTGTTTCGTTCACACAATGCGCAGAGGTGACGAGAATTTAGAAAGGTTGATTATGGTTGGAAACAGCGAAGGCAAAAGATCGCGCGGTCGTTCACCAACGAGATGGACCGATCAAGTGAAAGACTCGTCGTCCTCCGAATTCTACACGGGCGTAAGGGACGCGCTGCCACACTGGCCAGAAACCGGTGGAGTCAGATCATCCGCTCCAGATGCAACCCTGATGCGGACCACGATGAGACATGAGGGACCGACCAATAGAGAGAGAGAGGCTGCATACCTAAATTATGATGGACAGATAACAACAACAACATTTGAATTTTCCCATACGCTAGAAAGTACTTGTACTCAGTACTACTAATCACTTGACACCATAAGTCTATTGCCACTAACGGGGAATAAATCGAGATTCCACACTGTTACTGATAGATTTGTAATGGGAAATCCAATACCACTTGACCGGGCCGAGGGATCGAAACCCAGTTACACTCGGCAGTCGTGTTTGTGACCACTAAACCAACGAAGTCATCAATGATTAAAAGAAAAGTGAGGGGTGGTTTATAAACTATGTATTTATATCATACTAGCTTCTACCAGCGGCTTCGCCCGAGTACATGTAGACAATTATCGCAAAGAAACATACCGCCAAGATATCGTCTGCCAAATGCCAAGTATTATCTTTATTCGTTCAACTGTTAATACGTGAAATGGTTACAAATAGACAGACAGAGTAACTTTCGCATTTAAATTATTATACTGTGATTTTTAATTTCGTTGACTAAACTGACAGCTGCTATTGACCTGATTTTTTTTAAATGTTGCTAGCGCGGAGCATAGTGTTGTAGGTAAGGCTCAATCATAAGTGATTCATCGAATCGATGTGACATGACTCCTCAATTTATTTTTACTAATTGGTGTAAATAAATGTTTTATGAATATAAACGTAATATATTTAAATATAACTGTATTCATACACATAGTACATACACTTTTATTGTGTTAAATATGAAATCAACAATAAAATAAATGCAATCGATAAAATGAAGTCTGACATAAATGAGTAGAAACTAAATAAGAGCCGCTAGTTTTTAAACAATTTTTTTTTTAGATTTACTTTGATTTTCGATTAACTTTCGATCACTCAGGATAGTTATGGTACGACACTATTATAATGTAACGATAAAGTGACAACCCTCCAAATGTCAGTTTAGTCTATGAAATAAAAAATCACATTATACTATGGTTAGTACATAGAGTATGAATAGATGAAATGTTATCGTTATGAATTCAACCGAAATGTGTTTATTAGTGCCTTCAATTTGAACATAATTGATTTGCATATTTTCGTGAAAACTAACTACATATGAAGTGAAAACTCTGTTTGAATATATGACCTAGTTTTCGTTAATGTATGGATTACTGTATTAAAGCAGCAGTGTGTGGATGTGTAGGGTCGTGGATAAATTTGAAAGAGAGTTACCGCAGCCCTGGCACAAGCAACTGAAGGAACACGGGTGGGTTTTAGTTAATAAAAGTCTAACGCGCCCTCCCGCTTCACCTTCAGAGCGGGAGAAGTCATTAGATGATCTCCAATCCAAAAAAAAAACATAATAAAACTTTTCAAACCAAAAAAACTTCGGTGTCGTTGAAGTCGGTGTCTTTTGTACACACTGTTGTCTTTTGGACTTCACCAAATGATACTTTCTGAGTGCAAATGATTGCATTATTGATGAAAATACCAAAATCGCTATATGTATGCCTATAAATCGATTTCTCTAGGATTCCATCATCAGGTCCTGGTTTCCTTAACATGGTACCACCCTTGGGATATCTCCATTCCATCAAAAAAATAATCATCAAAATCGGTTTGAAACGACGAAGTTATCGCGAGCACACATAAAAAAAATATACGGTTGAATTGAGAAACCTCTTAATTTTTTGGGAGGTAGGTTTGTGGATGTAAAGCTAAGTTCGTGAATGTGTCCGTGGCATCAACAGTGAGGCTTATCAGAATACCAGCGGAGTGTAATTTTCTTTTAGATATCGCTGCACATGCTGAGAAATGAGCCCACACAATATTTGAGAAATCTGTGGTTTGGTCAAACAAATCTAAATTATTATCGTGTCAGTGACATGAAAAAGAAGAAAAGTATTGCATTATAATCATTAGAGTCTTGGTAGCTGGAAAACGAACCCAGGTTCCAGAACCTGGGTTCGTTTTCCAGGTTGGCCAAATCTTTATATGGTTTTAACATTTAGAAATTTTAAATGGTAGCCCGGAGTTAACTTTTTAGGGTTCCGTAGTCAATAAGAAATCCCTATAGTTTCCGCCATGCCCGTTTGTCCGTCTGTCCGCAGTTTAGCTCAGAGACTCTAGTGTACCTTTTTTTTGTTTTGTCAATCCCATGGTGTGGGGTATCGTTGGATAAGGCCATTCAAAAATATTACGGGTCTGTGAAAACCATATTTCGATTCAGGGATCCGTTTGCTTAAAATTAAGCTTTAAATTGCTAATGTTTGTTAAAGTCAAGTGCTGATCTCGGCCAGCTGTATGGATTTTTTTGAATATGTGAAAACATTCACGGCAGTAGTATACAGGGTGTCCCAGAAATCGAAGTCAAGCCGTAAATGGGTGATAGACCAAGTTATAACAGTTCTCAGAAAAATACGAAAAAAAATCTATCTCATGTTTAAAAAAAATTATGTTCACTTTAAAAATTTACTAAAAAAATCAATCCCTGTAATGGTTCTTTAACTCCAATTGCTACAAATCCCATAATTTATCAATTTTATTTATTATTATGTAATCTTGAATAATGCTTGTGTAGATTTTTGCCTAAAATTTAAAGCCAACTCCTCCTACTTAGAAGAAAATTAAACTTTTTCAAAACCAAATTATTCAAATTTACTGTTTCGCCCAACTTTAACTGACTGTACTGAAAAATAATGTACTACGCTAGTTTGGCAAGTAACATGAAAAATTGGCGCATTTAATAAGGATTCAAAAATGGTGTAACACTTGCTAGATTACGTTTTCAATAATTGGTCAAATTTTTTTTTGTAAATAGTATCGGTTTTTACCCAAAATGTCCATACTTCCTTAAAATGACTTTTGCACTTTTCACCTTCGCAACAGATTTTCAAACAGGGAACTAAATATCACATGGCGAGGAACTAAAGTAGATCACTGCAAAAATCCTAGATACCTTGGTGTTACATTGGATAGATCACTAACTTTTAACGTGCACTGCCACTACACGAAGCGGAAGGTCAGTTCCCGGAACAACCTGTTGCGTCGCCTTGTCTCTACCAACTGGGGAGCCGCACCCGATGTTCTTCGGACAACTGGCATGTCCCTCTGCCTCACGGCTGGCGAATTCGCGTGTCCTGTGTGGCACCGATCCGCACATGCTAAGCAAATTGACATCGCCCTAAACGAGACGTGCCGAATAATATCGGGTTGCCTAAAACCGACTCCGCTCAGCAAACTATACCCGCTGGCTGGCATTGCACCTCCAATAGTACGAAGGACTGTCGCATGCGCGCTTGAGAAAAAATACCAGGAATCCGATGCCCGACACCCTCTCTACGATCACACTACAACCCCGGGTAGACTTAAGAGTCGGAAGAGTTTTCTTCGATGCACACGGGCTATCCAAGACCCACCGCCTATAGTGAGGGGCAGGTTGTGGAGAAAAGTTCACCTACCACCACCCGACTTCTTAGAACCCCAGGAACAACTGCCACCTGGACGTGAACTGCAGTGGCCTATATGGAAAGCACTCAATCGTTTGCGCACCCAAGTAGGCCGCTGCAAACACAATTTGGCAAAGTGGGGTTTTATAGACCCGTCTAATACCCAGTGTGAGTGCGGTGCCCCTTTGCAAAATATGGCACACATGTTGGTGTGTCCCAAGTGCCCATACACCTGCACTCTGGAAGACCTTATGCTCGCCACTGACGCCGCAATCGGCGTGGCCACCTACTGGGCCCAAAATTTATAAAGAGTTTCCCATCGACTCGAAAAGAAGAAGAGACCTAAAGCTTTGCTAAACTCCGTTTCTAGTTCGATAGAGACGGAGAGAGTCATTCTACGAAGTGTGAGCGAGATAAGAAATCGAAATTTTACGTAATTTAAGAGCAAAGTTATGATAGTGACTCAACCTTTTTACTTTAAGTCAGGACCAGTTTTCTCATCTTAGAAAAAAAAACAAATTATCAGATTTTTTTTTTTTTTATTACAATAAATGTTCAAACTGCCTTCCTTCGACGGCAATGCAAGCACGACATCTTCTTAAAAAAGATCTGGTTATTTTCCGGGCAAATCTTCCCCTATTTACAAAGACAACGGCTTCCGTTATTCTTTCCCGCAGCTCGGCTAAATTCTCTATTGTTTTTGAGTACACTTTCTCTTTTACCGCTCCCCAGTAAAAAAAAATATAGGGGATTTAAATCAGGCGAACGGGGTGGCCACAAGATTGTCCCACCGCGCCCTATCCACCTGAGCGGGTATTCTTCATCAAGATGTTCTCTTACTAAACGGGCATAATGCGCTGGGCAGCCATCTTGCTGGAACCACATTTCCCTGTAAACGTTCAGTGGCACGTCTTCTAATAAATCTGGTAAAGTATTTTGAAGAAAATCCAAATAAACTGCGCCATTCAAAATCTCTGGCAGCTCAAAAGGTCCAATTATTTTGCCATTTAGTATCCCGGTCCACATGTTTACTTTAAATCGATACTGTGACTTATCTTGCCTCATCAAATTTGGATTTTCTACATGCCACTCGTGCAAATTGTGCAAATTCATGTAGCCATCTTTTTTAAATGTTGACTCATCGGTCCATAAAATCTTCTCTAAGAATCGAGGGTCTTCTCTGTGCCTTTCTAGCATCCTTTGGCAAAACGCAACTCTGGGAGCGTAATCCCGTGGCAGTAATGATTGTACTCGCTGTACATGATACGGGTGGAACTCGTTCTTTTTTAAGATTCGGTGGGCGGTACTCTTAGATACACCTGTGCTTGTTTCGATTCCACGTACAGAAGCACTTGGGTCTTCTTGGACTGCTTGTAGTACGACGTCTTCGTATGGATTACGATGTCTTCCTTCACCATGTACTTGGTTAGGGAATCGTCCCTCTGATAGTGAACGGTGCACATTAATAAAAACTCGATGATCTGGGTGACGATTGTTCGGGTACCTCTCACGATAAAGTCTAGCGGCTGCATTGGCATTGCATCTGCATTCCCCATAAACGAGGTGCATGTTCGCATATTCCAATGCAGTGTACACAGCCATGGTAGTACTACACAATCACAGGATCAGCAACAGTCCAGAGTAAAGCACAGGTCGTCAGAAAGAGGAATTAAACAGTCCAAATCACAAGCAATTAAGTCCAGAAAACAACGCAAAAAGTGGTAAGTACGGAATCAACATGAACGAATACGGAGATGCGCAGTAAACAAAGCTGCGTAACGTACTGATTTGTAATTGTGTGTGCGTCTGCGCTTACAAATCAGAACAATAACTACTGCTGTCTCATTCGCACTCATCGGTAAATTGTATCTCCGTTTCATGATAAAGGTTGTGTCACTGATAAAGGTGGCGTCACTCTCTGTCTCGCTCACACTTCGTAAAATGACTCTCTCCGTCTCTATCGAACTAGAAACGGAGTTTAGCAAAGCTTTAGGTAAGCTAAAGTCATTTTAAGGAAGTATGGACATTTTGTGTAAAAACTGAGACTATTTACAAAAAAAAACTTGACCAATTATTGAAAACGTAATCTAGCAAGTGTTACACCATTTTTGAATCCTTATTAAATGCGCCAATTTTTCATGTTACTTGCCAAACTAGCGTAGTACATTTTTTTTTCAGTACAGTCAGTTAAAGTTGGGTGAAATAGTAAATTTGAATAATTTGGTTTTGAAAAAGTTTAATTTTCTTCCAAGTAGGAGTAGTTGGCTTTGAATTTTAGGCAAAAATCTACACAAGCATTATTCAAGATTACATAATAATAAAAAAAATAGATAAATTATGGGATTTGTAGCAATTGGAGTTAAAGAACCATTACAGGGATTGATTTTTTTAGTAAATTTTTAAAGTGACCATAAATTTTTAAAAACATGAGATAGATTTTTTTTCGTATTTTTCTGAGAACTGTTATAACTTGGTCTATCACCCATTTACGGCTTGACGTCGATTTCTGGGACACCCTGTATATATGAAATTAAAAGGAAAACTATCACAGCTAAGTAGGTTTTACAAGTTTACGAGTAATAATCGACCAACTTATAAAATGTACTTGGAAAATCTTTCATCTCTCTTCATTAGATCTTAGTGTTCATTAGAACAATGCTCGGTGCTTTCACTGTTTATGAACTTCAGTATTTTTACCTAATTGTATTGGTGAATGTAGCTATTTGTACGGAACCCTCGGTGCGTGAGTCTGACTCGAACTTGGCCGGATTTATTTTTCGTTTGTTAACTATAGGCTCTACAATTTGGATGTAACTTAGCACAAGAGTAAACTGTATCCCGAATTACACGCGGGCGGAGCCGCTGGTAGAAACTAGTTATGCATATAAACAAGTTTATCAGCTGCCTGTATATTCTAGTCTGTACTAGATGTGGTTGTATTATTTCTGTTGGAACTGTTGAAACTGTTGTAAGTGTCGCCGTTGGTTTAGTCGACGTCTAATTCAATTCGTAGTCGCGAGGAGTGAAACAACTTGCAAGTAGCTGGATTAGGTTCACTGAGTTTTGGGGAACAAAATTCGAGATAAATAAATATATGACAAATTCATAATAGGGATGATGAAAAAAACGGACAAGTCCGACGGTAGATTACTAAAAGTAGATTTTTTCATCCGGTAAATAAAAAATTACGACAATACAGTGTGTTGAAATTCCGTGTTGGACGTTGGTACACTTTTTTCGTCATGTCGGGTCACGTACATACCTATAACAGGGGTACTCATACCTACAAAGTGATAAGCAGGTACGTATCTGTCCCTCTTACTCCCCGTAGTATGGCAACCCCAACACTGAACTAGCACCGCAGCATGCATAATGCTGGCAACACTTTAGAGCGACGCTTCTAATTATGTTTTTACTACTGTGTCGTGTATCTTGTAATGTTAGTTGTTAACATGTAATTAATGTTGTGCTTGTGCTGTTAGTTAAGTAAATTGGGACTAATAAGAGTCTTGGTTGCTTGATAAAATTAATGTCAGTCAAATAAACTAGAACTATAAATAAAAAAATCAAAATACCCGACTGCTTAAAAAGCGAACTAAAAAGACGTAAACAAGAAGAAAATCAACCAAAACCAGATGTATCCTCACTGCACAGCATGACTTTCTTCTTGTTTACGTCTTTTTAATTCGCTTTTTAAGCAGTCAGGTATTTTGATTTTTTTAATTAACTTTTTTATTTATAAGTTTTCAGTTAAATTTTTTTCAATTTAGGTATATTTAAATATATAAGTGTTATATATTTTTGAAATCACCTCTTGAGACCCTTTATTTTGTTACCCCACACGATGGGTTTGGAAGAAAAAATAAAATGGCCCCCCCACAATATGACGCCCAAAAGCCGCCATTTTTCTATTTTCCAATTTTATTGTAGCCTATGACACTCGCAAGGTTAAGACGAATCAATTGGCGTATGAATCATCAAAATCGGCCAACGCGTTAGGTCTCTGGAACGCTACATAGGAAAAAACATACATACATACATAGACTGATAAAGACATAACCCTCCTTCGGCAGTCGGGTAAAAATGCGCCTGCCTATTGCCATATTATCTATCCACCACTCTTGATTGACTGGTAGAGAATGCCTAAGGCATTAAGTCCGACTATGCAATTTTATGATGCATGAATTTTTAATAAATAAAAAATATATAAAGCATCTACTAACTCCATCACCGGGTGAATTATTAGGAGTCTGGGTCGCGGTAAAATTTGAAAAAGAGTTACCGCGGCCCTGGCTCAAGCAACTTAACACAACACACACGGGTGGGTTTTAGTCAGTAGAAGTCTTTGGATGATATCCCACAACAAAAAACAAAAAATAAGGGTGAATTAATAGTAAGCGAAACTCACTCTTCGCTTGGCTTGGCAAAGAGCAAGCGAAGAGTGAGCTAGAGATATTGTTTCATTTTGAAATTTAAAATAAAACTGTAATCTGAGACATATTGTAAATTGTATAATTGTAAAATTCTTTGTAAGAAGTTATCATCATCTTCCTGTCTTTGTTCTGCGTTACATGAGGTCGGCGCAACACGTGGTTCTCTGTAAGAAGTAAGTAGTCTGTGGCAAACGTCTAAAATAAAAACATTTTTATATTTTAATAAAAAAAAGACTTGTGGCACTCGGGGACTGCCGCGGTAAAGCTATTGCATAGCATTTTTTATCAACTTATGCAATTATAATTATTTATTTATTTTTTATTTATGCTAAATCTCAATTAAAAAATGTTCATCCATCAGTTGTAAAAACTTCTTTAGCAAGAATAAAAAACTTCTCTGTCATCCGGAACCGAACCTCCGAACTGGAAAACGCGTCACGAAATTCTGAGTGACCCTTATTACCACTGGCGTAAGGCCACTTTTAATTGCCACGCAAAAGTGACCCGTATTCTTAGGGACATAAGGTCGTTTTCTTTAAATAAAAATATTATTAAAAGGATTATTTTCTTTATGGAAAAGGATTATTTTCGTTACGGATCATTTTCGTTACGGTATTTTTTCGTTACGAAAATATTTGTTTTTTATTTATTCTTTCGCCGCGCTCAATCGGTCGCCGCGCTCAAAGCCCGTGATAAAAGCTCAAAGCCCGCGATAGATATATCTTTTTTTAAGCTATTGCATAGCTTTTAATGCAATAGCTTAAAAAAAAAGATATATCTTTTCCATTTACTTAAGTGGTGTTGTCATAGTGTTGATTAAAAAAGGTTTTCTTGCAATCTGTTCAACAGCAAAATCATAAAAAAGAGCATTGCATTCCCATCTACTTCATACATATCATATAACGTATATGTACCTCAAACAGCTCCCAGTCCAATCAGGCTTAATATAATTTACATTAGATACGATCGACAAACATGCCTACAACTATCTGTATATGTACATAATATGTATGTCTCAATCGTGTGGGTACTCTCAAGCAAACTCAGACGAATAAACTATATAGTTTATTTACACTAAGTTCATTTCTAAACACAATCTTGTATACAGGTTGGTTAACTCTTCGTTATGGTTAAATGTACTGTTTTTCCTTTTTTTAACACGCTTTTATTAGCTTGGTATGTATGTATCTAAGAATCTATGTAACGGAATCTTTGTATGTGATTTTCACGCCCTTCAAAAGGTCGGATTAGTTTGAAACTTTGCACACTTATCAAGGATCGATTAAAATGCAGTAATTTAAATAGTTTGTCCCATTATCCTTACCAGGATCTTCAGGATTAGCGATTGAACTAACAAGTAAAAAATAAGTATGAGTTAAAAAAAAAAAACAAAAACAAAACCAACAGAAAAGTAGAAAATAATCCAGACTAATATTATAAATGCGAAAGTAACTCTGTCTGTCTGTCTGTTACCTTTTTACGCTTAAACCGCTCAACCGATTTATATGAAATTTGGTAAGAAGATAGTCTGAGACCTTGGGACGGACATAGTCTACTTTTTATGCAAATAATGCGAAGGGGGAGAATTGGGAGGGGGGTTAATTTTGAATGAAACTTCTTATTATGGCTTAAGCCGCTGAACCGATATATATATATTTTTTTTTGTGAAGATAGTTTGAGACCCTGGGCAGGACTTAGGCTACTTCTATTTTGCATAAAACACAAAGGGAAAGAAATAGGGGAGTTGGTTAGTTTTGTATAAAACTTCTTATTAGCTTATTATAGCTTAAACCACTGAACCGATTTAGATGAAATTTGGTATGCAGATAGTATGAGACCCTGGGATGGACATAGGCTACTTTTTTGTATAAAACAAGTTGCGGGGGAAATGGGGTGGAGTCGTTATAAAATATTAAAATAATATGAAACTTCTTTTTATGGCGTCCTTCTTAGTCGGCTGTAGACGTGATATAATTGTTTATGAAATATTTTAGTGTCAATTTGAAAAAGTCAACTTAATGTCAGTGTCCGTGAAAGTGGTAATTTAAGCAAAACTTTAAAATATTCTACTGCTTATTTTTATTAGGGGGATATTTTATGCTGTGGATATGCCTTGTAAGCGTAAATCTCATCTGATCCGTAGCTCTAGCAGAGCTCGAACAGCAAGAGTAGCTAGAAGCCAAGAAATAGAGGAGCACACATAGGAACAAATATACATAAATACATACATAAATAGACTGATAAACACATTACCCTCCTTCGGCAGTCGGATAAAAAGAGAAAAATATAAAAACATTTTTGCAATAAAATGCTACCGACTTCCAAATAAAAAACTACGAAATGAAAAATAACTTTATTTTTGGTGTCTTTCGTAGGTACCAATTTTTTGCGATATGGACACCGGCTTCCAAAAATAAAGTTATTTTTCACTTTGTTTTTTTATAATATAGCATTTTCTTTATTATTCAACAAAACCATTTCAATATCCGCTACACTATCCACCACCTAAAGTTTAACCCACAAACCTTCACAAGGCATCAATGCATTTGTACGGCACACACATAATCCTTCGTAAATTGAGAACACTCTGTATACCTGCTCAGAAATTAAAGTATTATTTGCTGTTCGCTTCATTAATCCGATCTTGGCTACGCTGTAGTCTCGTAGCACCGTAGAGGAGCTACGCCGTAGCCTCGTAGCACCGTAGAGGCACTACGCCGTAGCAGTGTAATAGTGATTACTGAGATCTTGGAGCGTTTAAATTATTTGTAGTGAATGTTGATTTTGTAAGATATATACTGTTTTGTATGTGTTGTTTTGTGTATAGATAGATTGAATTAACTGTCTTTGTCTACACTCACAACGTAATGTTCCAAATATTAATTTAAAAAATATTGTATATATTCCTGTGCTTTTTTTGTGGATAGGTAAAATTTAAAGAAAAAACCATTACAGTGCATTATGTTTCTTCGATTTTCAAACAACTGCATCATAAAATAACTTTTTAATTTTATAGCACACTTTAACTTTTTAATTTATCGGCTCATTTGCTTAAATGTACAAAATAGTGTCATTGTCTGTGGATGCGCGCGCTGCGTAGTCATACACAATGAGAATCTTAATTTATTTATAATTATATATTTTTTCCATTTTCACTTTAGTTTTATTTCAACTGTAAGACTGAAGATAAGATAGAGTATATGCAACGGCATTTAATTAGGTATTAAAACACTCGTATGATACTATTATTACACTCGTGTTTTAATAACACCTATTATATGACCGTTGCATAAACTACTATTTTGGTCTAGTGTTCGAAACCGCTACTGTTGACCGTGAGGTCCTGTTTTCGATTCCCGAGTCGTGTTATTAGGTTTTTCCATCTGTAATTCTGTAGCAGCCTCGAGTCTAGATTAGTGCCCGGTTGATGGCAATATTTTGTAATTAGTAGAGAAGTGACGAATATGACTTTGACATAAGTGGGTGTAATATGGGTACTTCTCTGTACCTTTCAGCGAACACAGGAGTGTTATTATCACTAAATTGTTTTATGTGAAAACTAGCGACTCTCCCAGGCTTCGCTCGTGTATTATACACAAAAACCTTCCTCGTTTCTCACTCTTTTTATTGGTGAAAACCGCATTGAAATCCGTTCAGTAATTTTTGAGTTTATCGTGTACAAACGCGACGTTTTTTTAAATATGTAGTGATTATGGTTACAGACGTTTATTAATTTAATACCACACAAAAGAACAAAGGCTTACTTAATTAATGCCTTTGGCTTTTTTCGTATAAAATAAGTAATTTCAAAAAATCAGATTTTTATAGCAGATGCCAATTCGGGTTTCTTTGAAGAGTTCCTTAAAATAATGCGTAAAGCTCACTTTATTTTTATTTGGTAAAATATATTCGCATATTATTAGGTATTATTAGTTCAAGAGGAATTTGGTAACAGTAAAAAGACGATTCAAAATGGATATTGTAATACAAAAGCCAATATAATGACTGACCTTTGAAAGAAGGACATTACGTGTCTTTGTTGTTGATAATTTAAAATTTATAACACAGAAATATAATTGACAAAAACGTGCTAACACAAAATATCCTACTACCTTATCATATTATTTTTATTTGTACAATCCCACCGCACTATTCCCAAATCACTGCAACTCCTGAAAGCCAGTTGCAACCACCAGAAAAGCGACGAGGCAAATAAGCTTAATGAAGTCCAGGAGAATGAATTTAACAGTCTCGGATCCCGCAACGAAATTGATCTGAAAAGAATAAATGAGGAGTAGGCAAACAAAAACATTATTTCCACTTATCATACTTATATTAAAACTAGCTGACCCGGCAAACTTTGTTTTGCCATAAAAACACCAAACATTCATCTACCCTACCTAACCTATCCTAACTACCTACCCTACCTACCCTACCCTACCTACCCTAACTACCTACCCTACCCTACCCTACCCTACCCTACCCTTCCTACCCTACCCTACCCTACCCTACCCTACCTACCCTACCTACCCTACCCTACCTACCCTACCTACCCTACCCTACCCTACCCTACCCTACCTACCCTACCTACCCTACCCTACCCTACCTACCCTACCTACCCTACCTACCCTACCTACCCTACCTACCCTACCTACCCTACCTACCCTACCTACCCTACCTACCCTACCTACCCTACCTACCCTACCCTACCCCACCCTACCTACCCTACCCTACCCTACCCTACCCTACCCTTCCTACCCTACCCTACCCTACCCTACCCTACCTACCCTACCTACCCTACCCTAACTACCTACCCTACCCTACCTACCCTACCTACCCTACCCTACCCTACCCTACCCTACCTACCCTACCTACCCTACCCTACCCTACCTACCCTACCTACCCTACCTACCCTACCTACCCTACCTACCCTACCTACCCTACCTACCCTACCTACCCTACCTACCCTACCTACCCTACCTACCCTACCTACCCTACCTACCCTACCCTACCCCACCCTACCCTACCCTACCCTACCCTATCTCTCAAGTTGGATCGAACTGCACATGGTGTGCGAATTTTATTATAATCGGTTAAGTGGTTTAGGAGTCCATTGAGGACAAACATTGTGACACGAGATTTATATATATTAAGATATGAAAGCCTGTATATTTAGATGTTTGTTAATAAATTAAGTCTCAACTAAAACTTGCCACACGGGTAGGCCATGACCTGCATTAAAACATAGTTGTTACAACCACTTCATCATCATCAGCCTAGTAATGTTCCCACTGCTGGGACACAAGCCTCCTCTCTGTGAGAGGGTATGGGCCGTAGTCCCCACGCGGTTCCAGTGCGGGTTGGTGGATGTCACATGTCTTCGAATTTTTGGTTCTAGGATATGACGGTTTCCTCATGATGTTTTCTTTCAATGTTTTCAGAGCAGTGGTGATGAATTAATTTACACAAAGTAAAGCGCCTGCCTGAGTTCGAACCCACGACCTACAACAACTTATAACTACCTAATATTGAGAAAGTTTGACCTTCGATACTCAATATAACTGACAATATGACATATTTTGACAAAAATTGAATTGATTTTTAACCGACTTACCAAAAAAGGAGGAGGTTCTATGTTCGACATTATCTCGACTTTGTTTGTTGCCTGTCTTTTTTTTTTTCGACTTGGCGTCTCGCAGTTCAGTCAAAGTGGCTGTCGTCTGCTTAACCGGGCGATCCTGTGGAGACTAAGCTATATAGCCTCCGGCCAGGGCAAACATTTCTAAACCTAAGCGACAACGCTGAGGGCTACCGAACCTCGGCTCAGGGCGCCGCTGGGGGGACAAGCTATGGCTGGAACTTGACAAGTGATTTTACCATCCGTTCGGAAACTACCTACGTGGAGAAGAACGGGTAAGACTCCTTTTAAACCTTATAATTTAACTACTGCTCAGCTTCACGGGCTGGTGGGATTTTAATTTAAAGAATACGCGACGGGCCTCGGTGGCGAGGACGGAACGAATCGGTTTGTATGCTACGTTTGTATTCCTACTCCGTAAGGCTCTTATGGAGCAGAGTGGAGAACATGGGGGTCAGGGATGAGCCTCAGTTGGCGAAAACATGATTACTGAAAGGGTAACAGGTGCGTCTTACTTGCGCACCCATTGACCGTTTCTGAAAACGAGGCTATCTAACACCCCGGTTATATTTGGGTACCTTTTGAAAAGGTTTTTGGACTCTGCTGGGGACATAACACCGGCTGCCTGGATCGTTCTGATCTCAGCAGCCAGCGATCGGGCCTCATCCGTCATCCAGATCGCATACGCACTGATGATAACATCAGCGACGCAGCGTCTTGCATTGGGCTTACTCTGGGACAAGCTCTCGGCGGCGGCAGTGGTGAGAGCCACTTGTCAGCTTTGAGCGGGCATAGGGGCGGCAGGGACCTGAGGGGCCGGAATAGGGTGATCCATCAGGCCTGGAATTGGCTGTTTGACGGGGAGCCACACTTTGGTGGTTAAGTTTGCGCCATGGCGAAGTCCTCTGAGCGGCTAGCCGGGCGGGGGGTTGGATAGAGGGATCTGTGCGCGCTTGGCGCGCAGCGTGAAACTTGGCCATTTAAGGCGCAATTTTATTGTTACCTGTCACAAACCTTTTTTTTTTTTTTTTTTTTTTTTTTTTTTTTTTTTTTTTTTTTTTGGCGTGGAGAAATGCTCATGCATACTGCACTACCACGGGGAGATAGTGCAGTTATGTGGGACTCTAACCCACTAAAACTCCACGGTGTCCTCCTGTGCCGCTTATGGCGGGAGCACGGGTACGCGTTAGCACTCACCGCGAACCCGCCGCGGCTGTCCGTCACCGGACCCTCCTCGGGGAAGTCCCCCCATCACCGGCGCACCAGAACACACTGCACGCCGTGACCACCCTAGGGACCAATCAGCACATGGGCGCCAGACGACCCCGTGTATGGCACCCTTGGTCCCCCTGTGACGGGTCAAGGTCAATGGCCCCGCCACCTACCATTGTTCGGCCGCAGGGGATAGGGAGAGCGGCTAACGCAATACCGACACTCCTCCTCCCCAGGAGCCCCACCGCGTCCGCCATCAGACGGTGGCGACCCCGTCCGGGCCGCGGAAGGTAGGGAGAGCGGCGCACCGCAATACCGGCACTCCTCTCCCACCGCGGCCTCCAACCCTCAGCCGCGACATCGTATGGGACCTGGAAATCTCCATAAGACATCGCGGCCCGCCTCAGTTGCGATGTCGCCTGTTACCAAGCGGCACCGCAACCTACTAGTTGGCCGCTACGTCGTCGGCTTAATCGGCAAAAGCCCTGACGAGCGGCCCCTCCTCGGGTTCCTCTTCGCTTCACCGTGGGTGACCAAGCCACGGTTACTGAGCCCCCCCGCATCGACAAAGCGGGAACCCACCGGGGGGGACCTGTCACAAGCCTATTGTTTTTATATTAAATGAGCCAGCTCATTTTAACTAAAAGCAGTTTGTCTATTTTCTCCAAAAGTAGAAACGCGTGTAATATAACAATTTTACAATTTAGTGTCGTATTAATAAATGGGACGAATGACCACTTGCATTAGAGATTTACAGAACAAACTTTTATAAAATATGGTTCGGTTTCATTACGTCGTAATAAAGAATCATAAATGAGTACACGGTTCATTAGGTTTCTTTCAGTGAGCTCGTGAGGTACCCAAATATCGAGCTTTTTTGTGTACCCAGTTTTTTCAAATGCGCCAAAACTGTTTTGTGGTCAATTCCCAGTTCTTCAGCTACGTCGTAACTACTGATATGCCCTATCTTATTCCACTTTTTCAAAAATGGCATCAATTTTATCCGTAATAGGGCGACCAGAGCGACGTGCATCTTTGACATCAAAATTTCCGGATTGAAAACGCTTAAACCAACTTTAATTTGTGCTACTCTCACAGACACTGCACTAGGTCCATAAACATAGCAATTTTTTTTCGCGGCTTGCGTTTCATTTTTACCTTTTTAGTAATAAAATTTTAAAATGTATCGAATTTCTTCATTAGATTCACTCATCTTGACGGTACGAAAAACAAATGAAAATCACACATTTTCCTAATTTGGATTTGGAATTATGTTCTTTAAAATTTAAACTTTCAATGATACCAAAACCAGCCAGATACAAATAGTATAGCCAAAGAGATTTCATTACAAGTTCATACATACTATAATGCGAAAAGACTTTTTCCCCAAACTATTATATTGGTATTTGTTACTAAAATATACGTAATAATATATAATATCACCAATTTTGAAGTTCATAGGTCAGTCAGTGGGAAATTAAAAAGTTTTTCGGAATAAAATTGTGTGACAGACGACGGCAGATTTAGATGGACAGACGGAGACGTGAGTGACAGCAATAGGGCTCCGTTTGAACCCTTCTGGTACGGAACCCTAAAAACGAACAAAAACACAAAAAAAACGATTATGAACCTAAAACATGGCGCTCAGTTTAAATACTACACCGTAGGGTATTGACAAAACATTTAGTCCGTCAGTTAGACCTAAAAATATAGAACACGTATTTTTTCTTTTGCCATGTAAACAAAAAATTATGAAGTTACAGTTCGTAATATCGTGTGAAGTCACGGTGCTACTCTTTATACTGACAAAGTAATGTCACAAGCCCCCACTCCTGTATTTTGATGCGCTTTATCATTGTCAGTTATATTTATTTGTTAAAGCAAAAAATACGACGGACTAAATAGAATTATCATGTTTCTATCCAGGAAAAAACCCTGTTGTCTACTCTTTGAGACTATTACGTCAGTCCTTCGTCAAACTATAACAGTTACAACAGTACATAATACTAAAAACCAAATGACGTGTCCGACCACATAATGACCAGATTCTTGCCCCCTCGTGAGCCATTGACTCAAAGTGGACTTACTAACGACTACTGAGTAGACTAGGTTTCAGGCTAAAACTTGTGAAAGGGGCTAAAAGTTGAGCTAGAATCTGGGATAAAAAATTGGGCCCAAGACGGCCCGTTTATGATCCGTAGTTAACTCAACCAATGGTTAAATATGCTGACCAATGGTTGCAAATTTCGGTAAAACACAATTTTTTTCTGGTGTTTTGCTCACAAATGGTCAAATAAGCTGGAGAGTTAATTATTTGAGTCAAACTACGAAATTAGTTGAGTAAATACATATAAAAAAACTGAGCCTTGGGCCTAGTTTTCAGTGAAACACCATTTTTTTTCAGTTGTTTTGCTCACAAATGGTCAAATAAGTTGGAGAGTTAATTATTTGTGTTAACTCAACTAATGGTTAAGTATGTTATCTCATCATCATCATCATTATATCAGCCGAAAGACGTCCACTGCTGGACATAGGCCTCCCCCAAGCGTCGCCACATTAACCGATCCCGTGCGTGCCGCATCCAGCGGATCCCTGCAACTTTCACCAGGTCATCGGTCCACCTGGTGGGAGGCCTTTCAAAGCAACTTCTTCCGGTTCGCATTAGGTTTAGTATGTTATCTAATCGTTTTAAATTTCGGTAAACAATTGTTAGTCTAAGAAATGTTCCTATAATAATCAACTCTCTAAGAATTGATGAAAAAACGGTTTTTATCAAAATATGAAACTATTGGTTAGCTAATTTAAAACCATTGGTTGAGTTGATAAAAAACTGGGCCTTGTTTAAGTTCTATAGATAATATTTGTGCTTCTGAGAGTGTAGGGTTTGTTTGTAGTTCTCAAAGTATGAAGTACCTATGTTAACTTGTTATCACAAGTTTGCTCTCATGGCCACCAAGGTACTCCACAGGCAGCATAAACACTACAGTCAACGAAAATTTATCTCACTAAGGCGAAAGTTTGTGAGTGTGTTTGATTGTTACTTCTTCACGCCAGAACGGTTGAACGAATCTGGATGAAATTTGGCACAAAGATAGATTACAGTCATGAATAGCACATAGGATACTTCTTATCCCAGGAATATGTTCCCTCGGGATAATATTCGAATTTCGCGGGCGAAGCCGCTGGCAGAAGCCAATCTGTGTTATAATTTATTGCTTGCTAAAAAACTATATTTAAAAACTCTTGCTCATAAAATTGCTCTAATTTCAAAGCAATTGGGCACATAATGACACCTGTAATCAAACTGTGACTTTTTCATTGCTATTATTCAACAAGTGAGTTATGGAGTTTTTTTTATTGGTTGAGTTGCTATGTTCTTAAAAAAGTTTCAATGCAAAAAATGTCGTGCGCAATAGTACAAATAAATTAATGGACCTATTGCTGGCTCATTTCATGCAACTTCGTATTTAAATAGATCATTTCAACTTGTACGTGTTTTATAAATAAAACTTTCACTCAAATATAACTTTTGTTTTCTTTGTAATAAAGAAAACTTGAAATTCTCCATTTCGTACGCAGCTAAAACGCTATCCGCAAATAGCCAAAAAAAGAAACCTCATTCTTTTAGTCTATGGCCGATCGCCATTGTTAGATGCGCGCGCATAGAAAAACTGATGAATTTTACCCGCCAACGCGAAAAATTTTTCACAACTTGTTTTCACTGTTGAAATTACAGTTATTATAGTATTATTTTCTTCACAAGTGTGTTCAAAAACGTCGTATGATACACGTGTGTATTGATGATTACCGTCCTCAGCTGTCTTAAGACCCTCACCTAACGGCTCTGGTCTCAATGGCGCCTCAGCGGTAATCACCAACATTACACACTTGTACCATAATGTACTATTATTAAGTTTTGCTGGCCAGTGCTCTAAACTTTTACATGTATGATATAAAGTAGTGATTATTATGGTAGTAGGATTTATTTGTAGCCGTCCTTGGCGTTTTAACAAGAGGAATCCTTATTGTATATACATCTGATATAATTTGCTTCATAATATTTATTTACTAGCTAGAAATAGTCTAGCACTAAAATCTATAAAAATATAAGAACCTTTAACAATTTTAATTATCTTGTCATCCAATCAACGGCAACAGAAGTTAATTAGATTAGATAAAATTCAATTAAAACACAACTTATGGGTCAATAATTCGTTTCATTAATAATATAATTCTGTATAATATCTACAGGTTGTTTTAAAATTTTCCTTCGAGATTTCATGGATTTCGAGATATTTTCTAATAACGATAGTCCTTGTTTCTTCTTCTCTCTTTCTCTATCTTTTCTTTAAGCCGACTCAGAATAAACCGACCCTCCTTCGGTTAGTTCTGAAGCAGAATAGGAAGCAAGTGAATTGATGAAGGCGATGGTCGAAATGTCAAAATGTAATGGATTGATCACGTGATTTCTCGACATCACTTGTCAATCCCATACAATTTTTAGGGTTACGAAGTCAACAAGTAACCTATATAGTTTCGCTATGTCCGTCTGTCCGTCCACAGCTTAGCTCAGAGACTCTTAGTACTAGAAAGCCATAATTTGGCATGGATATACATATTATGAATAATTCCGACAAAGTGGTAAAAAAAAAAATTAAAAAAAAATATAGGGTGCCTCCTATAGACGAAAAGTGGGGGTGGTTTTTTTTTGCTATCCCATGGTATGGAGTATCGTTGGATAGGCCATTCAAAAAAATTACGGGTCTGTTAAAACCATTTTTCGATTCAGAGATAATTTCGCATCAGATACAGTTTGCGTAAAATTAAGCTTTAAATTGCAAATTTTTGTTAGAGTCAAGTGTCCCTCCTCTAAATTAATAATGTTTAAACTCGAATAACGCATTAGAGTGGGCGGAGTCGTTGGCAGTACCGGTCCGTACGGCGCATGCGCGCGGGGGAGTGTATTTTGCGTTAGTGCAGAAGTATTTTCGACGTTTTGTAATCTAAAGTCAAATTAGATTCGATTGCTAAGCAAATGCTGCTACCCGACCATAGATGGCGGTATTCTCAGTGGTCGCAATTATAAACTTAATTGCGTTTGCCGTAAGGTTGACATTCGTGTCATAAGTCTACTGAGTCATGTCGCGTGGTTTGCCCTTCTTCTTCTTAGCGTGTTGATGGCAAAAATAAAAGTTAAATATTGTGTTTGGCCCAGAATTCAGTCACGGCAACACCATTCGGTGACGCTGTCATAAGGTCTTCGTACGTAGAGGTGACTGGACATATTGCGCACTCCGTGAGATGGGCCATGGTCTGCGGAGAGATGCTGCACAGGCAATGAAGACTAGTGCCATCAAAAAACCCCCACCTGTGGAGGTGCTTGCTGCGGCCAACCTGAGTGCGGAGTCTATTTAGGGTTTTCCAGGTCGACCACGGCAGAGTGTGCCCAGGTGGAAGGCTCTCCGATGGCCCGTTGAAATTTTCAGGATGTTTGAGTTTCTCTCGCCAAAGATCGCATCTCGCCGAAGAGGAGTTTCCATCACATAGACCCACGCATCCTAGAAAACTTTTCCGGCTTTTTAGGCGCTGGGGCACTGAGCTGTGAATTGGGTGGTGTGTGTCGGTTTCTAGTTTCGCCCTCTCTGTGCGACTTGCTATAGTCCTGCGAATTTCCGGGGGCGCGATGCCGATAAGTGGATAGATCTGTATCCACAAATGTGGAGTGGGCAGAGCGGCTCCCTACTGGACTTGCATATTCACCAGTGGAGAAACAGAGTGCCATGCCAGTCGTTCGCAGGACTTGAGGAGACGCCCCCCTTCTGGTGGACGTTAGGCGGCGAAGCAGGTTATTCCTTGAATGCACCTTCCACTTGACATTCTCGCAGTTACTTCTACAGTTGAGGGACCTGTCCAGAGTAATGCCAAGGTATTTTGGGTTTTGGGTGGGAACTACTGCAGAGGATTGGCACCCCCTGCCATGAAATGTTAAACGTTCGATCCGCTTGCCTATTACGTAGGTGAAAGGCGCACGACTGTGTTTTTGAGGGATTTGGCTTCAGCGCGTTGTCAGCATAATATTGGCTAAGATCGGATCGCCTGAAAATCAGTAGCTTGGCAAGTTAAATCTAGGTCGTCAGCGTACAGGAAGCAGGTTGTGTTACAACTCACCGGTTGGTCGTAGGTGTAGATGTTGAACAGCAGGGGAACCAGAATGCTACCTTGAGGCAGACCATTCTTTTGGACACGCCACCTACTCCTATCATCCAGAAGATTCACTTGATATCGTCGGTTACTGAGGAGTTCTCTGAGAATTTTAATGAACTTTGGGTCCTCTGTTAAGTTACCTTCCATAACAAGCGCTGAATATTAATGGTGTCATAGGCTGCCGACAGGTCTATAAAAACTGCACCCGTCACTTTCCTCGTTTCGAACCCATCCTCGATATGTTGTGTGAGGTTGATGACCTGGCCACAGCAAGACTTTCCAGGTCTGAATCCAGCTTGCTCTGGAATAAGTTTTGGGTCGACGAGTTCTGTGAGACGGGCTAACAATAGCCTTTCAAAAAATTTGTAGGTGTGACAGAGGAAGGATATAGGGCGTAAGTTTTTTGGGTCGTCATGCGGTTTTCCTGGTTTGGGTACAGCAATTATGTTTTATTTCCTCCAAAGACGAGGTTTATTTGCTGTTTCCAAACAGTGGTTAAAAAGTTGCAGCAACCACGAGACGGATACCGGACCGAAGTGCTTAATTTTGTTCCACCGATATATCATCCACCCCAGAGGCCTTACCCCAGCTCAGCTGTCGAATAGCTGAGATGATGTTTGTCAGTTTGAATGGGTCGCATACGGATTTAGAGGGTGAACAGGTGATACTAGTTTTGGGAGTTCTGCCAAGGCGTTTCAGCGGGCGGTTCGCCCTGTCTTTACTATATAATTCAATGGTATAAAGGTCATCATCCTCCTGCCGAAATATGACGGGCAGGAGGACGATGATCTCTCTATCTCTCTTAAAATCAAACGTAAATATCCAACACTCTGTAAATATAAGACGCCGGCCATTTTAATTATTGTAACGCTGCCGGTATTAATTATAGGAAATCGTCGTTTTCAGACATTTTCAGTAACTAAGGCGGAGGAGGGTGGGTGTCCTCTTCGCTTCGGTAGTTCCGATTTATAAGCGTGTTTAATTTATTTCAGTGAAGAATAGTGATTCATGTAATAATATCGAAAACTTACTAAACTAGAAGGTATTTTCATAAGATAGAAATTTAATTATTATTTAACGAACTGTATTCTTAACTCTATATTTTACAAGCTTTTATTTAACTTGCAATGTACGTATGTAAGTGTGTTCGGGTCAAATCTCGCAACAAAATTTTAAAGCATACCCTCCACCGATTCAGATGAAATTTTGCATACACGTTTATTTTGGATGACAATACATGGTTAGCTAAGTGACGTCATTATAAATCCAATATAGCGGATTATATAGGACACACCCGCTCATACACCCATATACGCACATGTTTTATGTTAATCGTTTTTGGTTATTTACCTTTTTTTCTTTCATTAGTTAATAAGTTACCAAATTATAAAATTCCATTTAAGCACACTCCTATTTACCTACTATTGTAATAGTTTTAGAAGAGCGGGGCCTCCTAGCACAGATATTGAGATGCCTATGTAAGATATTTTATCTACACTCACAACGTAATGTTCCAAATACGAATTCAAAAAATATTGCATAAACACATACTTTATATTCGTGGATAGGTAAAATTAAAAAAAAAACCATTACAGTTCAACATTTTCCTTCGATTTTCAAACAACTGCATCATAAAATAACTTTTTAATTTTTATAGCACACTTTTACTTTTTAATTTTCTGGCGCGTATGGGCTGTAGTAAAGAAGTTTCATTGTCTGTGGATGTGCGCGCTGCGCAATGAGAATCTAATTTGCCCGCCATGCCAAAGATTTTTCCCTTTCCACTTTTGTTTTATTTCAACTGTATGAGTGAAGATAAAGTAGTGTATGCAAAGGCATATAATTAGTAATACCTAATTATATGCCTTTGCATACACTACATTTAAACAAACACCGACCCTAACATGGTTACAGTAGGCTCTCCGGCTCGGTTATGTTCTGTGATCCGAAATGGGCCAGAGCAAGGTGTTGCGGTTCAAGGTCAAGCTTTGGCCCCCCCACGCGTCTTCGCGATAGGGTCAACGTCCTCATAGGGTTAGCTTGTACTGACCCGCAACACCTTGCTCTTGCCCCTTTTCGGATCACAGAACATAACCGAGCCGGAGAGCCTACTGTAACCATGTTAGGGTCGGTGTTTGTTTAAATGTTTTCTCCCTTTCTTGTAGATATGTCTATCTCTGTCGAGTGTAATTTGGGTCATTCAAAGTCTTTTTTTTAATACTACATTATTGTAAACCTTTTCCTCAATATATAATCTACAATAAATGTTTCCTTAATAAAAAAATTCTTGCATTGACTTAAAAAAAAAAAAACCGACCCTAACATGGTTACAGTAGGCTCTCCGGCTCGGTTATGTTCTGTGATCCGAAAAGGGGCAAGAGCAAGGTGTTGCGGGTCAGTACAAGCTAACCCTATGAGGACGTTGACCCTATCGCGAAGACGCGTGGGGGGGCCAAAGCTTGACCTTGAACCGCAACACCTTGCTCTGGCCCATTTCGGATCACAGAACATAACCGAGCCGGAGAGCCTACTGTAACCATGTTAGGGTCGGTGTTTGTTTAAATGTTTTCTCTCTTTCTTGTAGATATGTCTATCTCTGCCGAGTGCTTTTTTTTAATACTACATTATTGTAAACCTTTTCCTTAATATATAATCTACATTTAATTTTTCCTTAATAAATTTTTTTTTGCATTTGCATTGATTTTTTGAGAACAAACACCGACCTTGATGGCCACAGTAGGCTCTCCGGCTCGGTTATGTTCTGTGATCCGAAATGGGCCAGAGCAAGGTGTTGCGGTTCAAGGTCAAGCTTTGGCCCCCCCACGCGTCTTCGCGATAGGGTCAACGTCCTCATAGGGTTAGCTTGTACTGACCCGCAACACCTTGCTCTTGCCCCTTTTCGGATCACAGAACATAACCGAGCCGGAGAGCCTACTGTAACCATGTTAGGGTCGGTGTTTGTTTAAATGTTTTCTCCCTTTCTTGTAGATATGTCTATCTCTGTCGAGTGTAATTTGTGATTCACACAACCACATTTCGAATGCGTCTACCCTCTGTCTTTCCCTTGCTCGGATTGTCCACGTCTCAGCTCCATAGAGGAAAATGGGGAAAATTAATGCTTTGACTAAACGGGCTTTGGTTTTATAACTTATGCCACGATTTTTCCAGATGTTCAGATGTTCTCCAAGCGTGTCATAGCATCTTTAGCCATACCTATCCGTCGTTTTATTTCTGGTACGCAGCTGCCCTCAGTATTAATAATAGACCCCAGATAAATGAAACTATCGACAACTTCGATGCCCTGGATGCTGCAGGCGCCCAATAGCTTTTCCGCACGATCTATCACCATAAGTTTAGTTTTCTGCCTATTTATTGCAAGCCCCAACTTGCCACTCTCCACCTCCAATCTATGTAATATCTCCTTCATGTCGTCATATGTTGTAGCAAGGAGAACAGTATCGTCAGCGTAGCGCAGATTGGAGATGCGCTTTCCTCCAACAGCAAACCCCGAACGGGTATTGTACCTCTGTCATTTTATCCAAGAAATTCATGGGCCACTCTGCTGTCCTGATATCAGCTATCAGTTGGTTACAGATTTATTATAAGCAAATTTATTTTCAGTAACTTTACAGCTTCTACAATAGTAGTTTATGCAATGGTCATATAATAGGGGTTATTAAAACACGAGCGTAGGTTTATCAAATGAGGCGAAGCCGAATCTGATAATAATATTACGCGAGTGTTTTAATACCTAATTATATGCTATTGCATACACTACTTTATCTTCACTCATACAGTTGCAATAAAACAAAAGTAGAAACGGAAAAATATTTGGTATGGCGGGCAATTTAGATTCTCATTGCGCATGACTGCGCAGCGCGCGCCTCCTTAGACAATGACAGTACTTCAATGAGCCCATAAGCGCCAATAAATTAAAAAGTAAAAGTGTGCCATAAAAATTAAAAAGTTATTTTATGATGCAGTTGTTTGAAAATCGAAGTAAAATGTTGAACTATAATGTTTTTTTTTTTTAATTTTATCTGTCCACGAACATAAAGTACGTGTTTATACAATATTTTTCGAATTCGTATTTGGAACATTACGTTGTGAGTGTAGATATAGTACATTACTGCAGCGGCCAGCAAAATAGGCATTGATGGACGAACGTGTAAATGTGGGCCGAGGCGAAGCCGAGGCACACATACGTAAGTCCATCAATGCCTAGTTGTGGCCAAGGCTTGTATAGTACTTTTCTCAAATAATGCGCGGAAATTAAAACTAAGTAGTACCTAGAACTCATTTTGTCAAAATCAATGACGAACAACAATAATTGTTCCCGCGTTAAAGTGTTCCTTTGTTTTTTTTTCAATAAACAGCGTTCTATTTGCAAGCCAGTTCGAAATTTAAATAAAACCTTTGATAAGTTACCTCCTTGGTTGCCATGTTTCGGCGTAAAACATCGTTCCATTTTTAAACTACACGACAGATATGAGTTTACTATGGAATTTATTTGGCCGCTAGACACGACAGATATGGATTTTCATACAACTTTTGCCGGCCGCTGCGCGCATGTATTTGACCAGTACAGCAATTTCGATTTATCTCGAAGAAGGTTGTCAAAATAATGATCACATTTCCAAGCATGTTTGAGAAAAACTTATTTAAAAACAAATTGAAGACATATTTATTGAGGAAAGGCTATTACGACGTCGATGAGTTCCTTGATGATAGACAACAACCGTAATTATTATTGTTCTGAATGAATTTGAAATGGTATATTAAATATTATTATTTTTGAACTTTTTGTCGTATATTTGACATAATATTGATATTTTTATAATGACATGCTATTTTAATTATTATATTATTCATAGATTATATTATTGGATGACATTATTAATGATTTATTTTAATAATTTAAATTTTTATACTAATTGATCATTTCTATTCTTATTATTGTTTAATTAATGGGTATTATTGAACTTTTATTGATTTCTTGTATTTGTTTTGTATCATTGACACATTAGATGACATATTGTATCATTGATCTTTTTATCACAATTATTATTATTATTTTTTATCCTTGACCTAATTTTATTATTGTATTATTGATTATTTTAAATGGAATGTACATGATTATTGATTTGAATTTGTTGCATTTTATATTAGTATTTTTACTTTCTTTATTGATAGGAATGTTTTAATGGTACTTGCCTATTTTACAAAATTACTACACAATGTATATTATTCCAAAATAAATGACTTATGACTTACTAATTGGACAGTGAACCTGTTAATATAAATTAAGAGTTGATTTTTTGAGACATATATTTTGTATTTTTTTGACTGTAAGTAAATTGTTCTTGTTTTGATGTTGCAAAAAAAAAATATTATTCAGGTACAAGGAAAACACTCAATTTTATAATTAGGTAAGTTGATTAGTAGCAATATTTTATTAGTGAACTAGGCGTTTGTTAACTTAATTTTATTATTTTGGATTTAACTGTTTTTTTTTTCAATTAAAGGTCTTATAATTACATACAAAGCATTTTTACTGACTGTACCTTATATCTTTGTATTTGTTATAGTATTCGTTTAAACCATGGTATCCGTTCGGAATACAAAATAAATATGATTTTAAACAAATACCAGTGGTATTAGTTTTTGGTATTAGAACGGAATAAATCGTGTCACCAACCGGGCACAAACAAAACTCCGGGTTCCTACTATGAACAGAAAAGTAACAATAAATAGGTATTGTAATAAATAAATATTATGAAGTGAATTGTATCAGATATTATTTATTATACAATAGGGATTCATCTCGTTAAAATGCCAAGGACGGCTACTAATAAATTCTACTATCATAATAATCCCTACTTTATATCATAAATATGATAGTTTAGAAGCTTGTGAGATGGGTGTTTCTGCCTTAATTTTACATAGGATACCTTTAATCCGTGAGCAGTGGTGGCCCAGTGCAACGGCCGTGACTTACAAGTTGTAGGTCGTGGGTTCGAACCCAGGCCAGCTTTACTTTGTGTAAATATTTCATCACCACTGCTCTCAAAACGGTGAAGGAAAACATCGAAACCGGCATGTCTTAGAACAAAAAAATCGAAGACATGTGACATCCACCAACCCGCACTGGGCTCGCGTGGTGTATTAAGGCGCATTCCCTCTCACAGAGAGGAGGCCTGTGTCCCAGCAGTGGGAACATTAAACGGATGATAATGATACCAGTCTTGCCAACCGGTATCGTATTTATTACTTAGTTATTGGATTGTGGATGTCAGATGGGCATTGTTCCATGTAAAAAGTACAGCTCAGCAGTATTCGCTTAGGCTGGAAGCAGACCTCAACATAGTTAGGTAAAAAATTGATTGATTTTTAAATGATACTATGTTTGGTAAAAGATTGATATTTTTTAACCGACTTTCCAAAAAGGAGGAGATTCTATATTCGAACATAGAATAATTGCCAATTTTTTTTTGTATATTCACCGATTTCTCCGTCAATGGTGACTAATTTAAAAAAAAACTTTCTTTGTTTGAAAGAGTATGTTCCGAAATTGGTCCCATTTTAATTTGGTGCAGTTCTGATGAAGAACTTTCCGAAATTAGTATTTTTTAAGAGTTTTGTTGTATATCGCCGGATATACAATTGAACTCTTCAATATATTACGGCAAATCTCTCGGGTATGCTGCAATCGTTTGTCTGTTTATTGTTTATACCATTTCATAACATAACATCACGCTAGTACGCTCTAAAGGGGTATGCAAATGTGTACAGTTCACCTTGGTACACTCTCATTTCACCGGTTATGTTGAAGTTTCATGATATTCGGGTAATCTATTCTGGCATTATAGTTACTAAACAACTTGTCTATTAGGTAGGTACAACTAAAAACAGAAATATAAAACTTTTACAAAAAAATACTACCGACTTTCAAATAAAAAAGCTACAAAGTGAAAAAGTTATTTTTAAATCAACATGCTACACCAGTTTAAAACTGAACTATTTATAATTCTTTGCGTTTCATCACTTTTCTTCTGATTAATCAAATAAAATTCAAATTAATAATATTTTTATTTTTAAAATCATAGTTTTTATATTGTAAAAATGACCTTCCTTTATGTACGAATTTTTCTTGTAACACATCTTTTCTCTGACCTTGGACAGAACTTGTGTAAATTCATTCTCGTTTGTGTTTAGAACTACATATTGCATTCATCAATCTATTACCAAGCATCAAACATTGATTCACCATCATTGCAAAAGTATAATCAGCCATTTAACTTGCCCACTGCTGGGACACAGGTCTCCTCTCTGTGAGAGAGATAATCATTGATTACAACAAAAAATCAGCGCAAATCCATTTTACCTCGTTAATAAAACTTTGATTAAAAAACTTACAACTTACAGAAACAACAAACATTACAAATATATCATCAAGCAGTTTCCCCATCAGTACAAACAGAACTCTCCAATACAAATACGAACTCAGTACATCAACATTGAAACTCGTTTGAAATAACTTATTGGGTTTTAAGATAGCAAAAGTTATATTTGCAAGAAACGATAAATCGGTGGAGATTAATCGTAATAGGATCTTAGATTAAAGGGTTCCGCTAAACGCGAGGAGACGCGATTTAGTCGAGGAGTTTGGTAGGTGTGTCGGCAGGAAAAGGAATACTCGCTCCTTGACTATATACGGATTTAGGTGAAGGTGAGAGATCGATGGGAAATGTAACGAGGGAGTATGTGAATTATTAGATATCTTATAAACCAAGTCCATAAACAAGACTTTTATAACGTCTAAATGAACTCAACGTTGAAAACGTGTCTTTGTGATTATTGAAGAAATATTTTGTCTTCTAGTTGTGATTAAAAAAATGTCTTTTCTTTCTCCTCCACTGTTCTTTTCTGATTAATTTCTTTATTTATTTATTTATTATAAACTTTATTGTACACCACAAAATAAAAACATAAAGGACAAACATTTTCAAAAACAAAGTGTATAATGGACGGTCTTATCGCACAGGGCAATCTCTTACAGACAACCTTTGGATGGACTGAACGATAGGAGAAGAATTTAGGGTTGTCAGTGTACAATAGATCATAAATAATATTACTTACTTAAACATAATAACATAAAATACATACACACTATACTACATATCTAATATACTAATAAATATATATGACAGATAAAGGAAAATACAAAAAATTATAGTGAATGGAATTATAGTGAATGGGTGCTCTTTTACTTATTTCCTTAAACGTTGGCAGTGTTTGAGCACGTCTTATTTGTATAGGTAAAGCATTCCACAACCGAACTGCTTGAATCGTAAAAGATTTGTGAGTTTCTGACAGTAGAATTATTTCTCTGGGACTCGTCGAGCTTCACGCTTATCTATAGGTTGCCACTATTGATTCCAGCTTTGAGAAGATGAGTACTAGAGCTTCTGATGTTATGAGGCCTATCCTGTTACTCATCATCATCATCAGCCTCTTAATGTACCAACTGCTGGGACACAGGCCTCTTCTCTGTGATCGAGGGAATGGGACATAATCCACCACGCGGGCCCAGTGCGTGTTGGTGAATGTCACATGTCTTCAGATTTTTGGTTCTAGGACATGCCGGTTTCCTCACGATGTTTTCCTTCACCGTTTTACCTGTTACTCAATATGGCAATATATTTGAATATATGTACTTAAAATAAATTTTAAAAATGCCTGTATATCTCTTAAGATATACCCAACCACACAAAAAAGCCTCTCCTTACCAATAAAAAATAGAGCTATTAAAAGAAAACTCAACTAAAATGTTTTTTATTTTTTTATTTCAATATTCTACCGTGGACATGTGGCAGTCCGCGCTCTTTTTTATAGTGTTTATTGTTAGTTTGTATTTTTTTTTTCATTAATGTTACAATTGTCTGACCCCTACATATCACACACATCACACATCATCAGCCTATTAATGTTCCCACTGCTGGGACATAGGCCTCCTCTCTGTGAGAGGGAATGGGCCGTAATCCACCACGCGGGCCCAGTGCGGGTTGGTGGATGTAACATGTCTTCGAATTTTTGACTCCTACGTCGGACATTATTTTTGGGCTTACTTAACTAACTTAAGTCTACGTGAGTTCATCCCTCACTAAATACTATATATAATTATGTATATATTACACACTGGCATTACAATTTTAGTTTCTATTTACTACTTATTTTATTATTAACTATTTTGTTACTTATTTCTATTGATACACTGCTTATGTTATTTACTATATTGTTTACTTTACACTCTACGGGAAGATGCATTGCAGTGCGAGCAGACCAATCCCGGCCGACGGTTCCGGTTATAGAACCCCGTCGTTAGGACGTTGGACGCAACTAAAATGTTAAACCCTTCTCTTCCACGCAGAATAGTATAATAAATATCTGAGATTTACACGAGCGACTTGAACACATAACTCCAACTATATTGAGGACTATAAAAATGATATAAAATCATTGTAATGACTCTATCTGTCACGGTTTAGTGTTATCACATAGATATTGGCCGGTAATAGGGTTTGGGACTGTCTTGTGTGGTTTCGCAGTGTTAAGGGTTAGCTTATACCCGGATGACGGGTTTTTGAAACTTGTTCTTTAAAACATTAATCAAGATGGTTTTTGTAAACAAAACTGTTATTCCCAATGTTAAATATTTTATCTGAGGAATAAAAGTGACATTTTGACAGTTTTTGTACAGAATACATGTTATATTATATTTACTATTTCGATAAAAGTTATCTGATTATCTATACTAATACTAATATATATAATATTATAAAGAGGAAATATTTTTTTGTTTGTTTGTACCGAATAGGCTCCGAAACTACTGGACTGATTTAATAAATTGTTTCACCAATAGAAAGCAACGTTATTCCTGAGTAACATAGGCTATTTTTTCATCCCAAACATGGGTCCTGTGGGGTGGCCCATGGGAGCGAAGCCGCGGGGAACAGCTAGTTGTGAATAAAATTATTCATAAAAAATATTTTTTTACATCAAGCTTTTTTCGTATTCTTCTTAGCAAACACTTTCATTTGATAGGTACTCATATCATGGCAGTGCACAAAAAATCTAGTCAAAAGTAGTCCACCATCTTAGGCCGTCCACCATATTGGATTTAGAATGACGTCACTTAGCTAATCATGCATTGCCAACCATACTAAATGTGTATGCAAAATTTCATCTTAATCAGTGGAGGATAACTGCTTTAAAATTCAGTTGCAAGATTTGATCCGAACACACTTACATACATACATACATTGCAAGTTAAATAAAAGCTTGTAAAATCAATTTATACATAGAAACTAAGCCGGTGATACCTTTTTTTACACTCCATTTCATACCTGACCGACGACTCTCAATAACTTACGCCGTTTCTCCCAATAACGCTGACAAGCTAGTTTATTCCAAGCTCATGATCTTTTCTTGTAGCTCGTAAGGTCTATGATAGATTTGCCTGTGTCGGCACTTATTATATGACACAACCTCTTATCGTAACTTAGAAGTATGCTTTTGGCAGTAAGAATATTAGTTAGGTTGACTATCCAGAGGGCTTATTTAAGGGTACACTAGTCGACGGCAAGAACTATTTTGTGCGCAGCGTTAAAATGCATGCTATATCAACCGACAACACGTGCGGAACAGATAGATGCTGTTATGAGCAGTAAGAAGCTAGTTCGCGTACGAATTAGCACTTTTGCAAGTTTGTAGCGAAATGGATGATGATTTAGAACGAAAACGAGCGCGCGTAATTTTATAAACAGACCATTGGGAGTCTGGACATCATGAAAAAACGACTGAACGCATCTGTTCAAAATAAAATTATTTGCATTGTTGAACTACTAATCTATCCCTGTATGGAGGCGGTTTTTGAATTTTCCTTCTTCTTATGGTACTTATCTGCGCCCAAAGATGCGTTAAAATTAGTGTTAAAAAGAACTTTCGAAGCTCATAACTTTCAAGTAATTTTATTTTTTACTTTTTTGCTTCCATACAGGGCTTGATAATGATGAGACAAATTGATATCATTTTTTATTTTGAACGTACATCGTCAAACAGTGGAGTAAAAGCCTATTTGTATGGAAGAATTTTCGACTAGTGTACCCTTAAGGGAATTCCGTTGAAAGACGTTGTAGAAATATGAAACGATTTGAATGCTCCTCTTGTATCAGTCCTGAGATTACTGGAGAATTAAGATAACGCCCCTCAAAGATCAGTTCGTTCGTACGTTTGTTGTATGGTAATACAACTACAACTACACTTGAATATTTATTTTATTCTGTCTGTATTTGTTGTTATAGCGGCAATAGAAATACATCATCTGTGATTTCAACTGTCTAGCTATCACGATTCATGAGATACATCCTGGTGACAGAGATACAGACGCACACTGGAGTCTTAGTAATAGGGTTCCGTTTTTTACCCTTTAGGTACGGAACCCTAAAAAGTGTACCATGGCGTGACATCACGCAAAAATTCAGCGCATTGTTTTGTCGCCAATTTAGACTTGAAAAATAAATCGAATATTTTTTTAGTATTTAACTGACGAATTAAATAGAAATGAAACTAGCTTATTCTAGAAGAAATGGAAACTAGCATTTGTCCGACAGGAAGACCAAATACTGTACCTCAACATCAACAATTAACCACTGGCGAGTTCAGCACGCACAATTTTCCAGCATCCCGAACACCATCTGCCATCCAGCACCCAAGACGGTTCGTTAGCCGCGAGTTAACGAAGCGTTACGAGTACGTGAGCTATGGCGCTGTATTTAACTAAATATAATTCTTGTTCCATTGATCACAGGGTTGGAGAAGGAAGGGCTATTTTTAGGAGACTTTCATCGTTGGAAAAATAAAAGGATTCTGGTAAAGAGTATTGGCCAAATGACAACTTTGTTTATTGAAATCCCACTTCCTAAAGCTCTATCCACACATGACGGCTCGTTCACACACGTCCAAGCACGTCCCGTGCACGGACGTGTGTGAACGAGTTCATATAAAATGTTCCCACCGATATATTTTTGAGCCCCTGACGGGGCACGGTCTGTCCACGTCCCGTGCACGTCCTGGGCACGGCCCTGATATGTGTGGATAGACCTTAAGGCAAAGTAATTTAAAAATTCACGCACAAAAAAGCACAGAGGTGGACTTCAAGCTTTAGGCATTTTGTACCAGTCAACCATTGGTTGTGTAACAAATAGTGGTAAGTGCAATACTAAGAGAGAACAAAAACTAAATCAAAATCGGTTTGGCACAGAGAGACACACAAGATACACAAATACAGATAATCAGGTCAAAATTATCGTAGTCTCAGCGGATCTTTGTGTCTTTGAATTTGGCTCTGCGAACGATTGTGCAAGAAACAGTTTGTCATCGAGTATACTGCATAGAGTAAGCGAGATAGGAATATACGACAAACGTAAGCGAGTGAAAGAGGCAGTTATACTATGCTATCTTCATCTTCAACATTGACATAAAAATGGCTACTGCGCAGGGTCTTGCAGCCCATTTCAGAAACACAAAGATCCGCTGTGAATATAATACAGCAACGCTCTTGGAAATTTACGTCAAAAGTCAAACAAAAAATCTCGATCTGCCAGCGAGGAATGGAGAGAAGCATGCTTAAGATAAAAAAAATACATAAGATCCGTCACACAAAAATAAGAGCAATAACAAAAGCCACTGATGCTTTAAGCTACGCACAAAAGTTAAAATGGAGGTGGGCCGGTCACATAGCGAGGCTTAAAGACAAAAGATGGACTTACAAAGCCACCATATGGCGAGGACCGCAAGGGAAAAGAAGGAAGGGAAGACCCTCTACTCGATGGGACGATGAGATCAAAAAAGTCGCTGGCCCAAACTGGTGGCAAATAGCATAGGATAGGCAGAAATGGGCAGCTTTGGAGGAGGCCTTTACCCAACCTGGGGACCTAGCTTAATGCATAATATTATTATTAATAAGACAACTATAAATAAGTAATTTGTATTTATAGTTATGTTTATCTAGCAACTAGCAAGTAATTAATTTTGTAATTTAGTAACTAAGATGAAATGTAGATAGTAGCTTGGTCAAATAAAGGCTATTTTTTTTTTTAACTCTCGTGTCGGGGTTAGGATAGGATCATGGAGGACCATTTGTTCCGTTGTGCGTGCAGGTCTGCCCTCCCTGTGAGAAATGGGCCGTAATCAACCACGTGGGCCCAGTGCGAGTTGGTGGATGTCACATATCTTCGAATTTTTGGTTCTAAGACATGTTCCTCACGATGTTTCCCTTCACCGTTTTGGGAGCAGTGGTGATTAAATAATTTACACAAAGTGAAGCACCTGCCTGGTTTCGAACCTACGACCTACAACCTGTAAATCGCGGCTGTTACCACTGGGCCACCACTGCTCCGTGTCGGGGGTAAAAAATACATAATTTCTTCTTGCAAAGACAACGCATGAGCATTATCACACATAAACTGACGCCTTTTCTCATAGGTGTTTGTAGAAGAAACAGAACGCCAACTGCTTACATATGGAAAAATACACCTCTTTATAATAATATTTTAGTTGATCTCCAAGATCAGACGGATATGTGATCACAGAATATTGCCATAAGCCGCCAAGAGCACAACACTGTCTTAATTTATAGCAAACTATTTTCCAAATCATCATGCCTTTTTAATGTTCCCACTGCTGGATCACAGGCCTCCTCTCTGTGAGAGGGAATGGGACATAATCCACCACGCCGGCCCAGTGCGGGTTGGTGGATGTCAAATGTCTTCGAAGTTTTGGTTCTAAGACATGCGTGGTCACGATGCGAACATGGTTGCCTCACGATGTTTTCCTTTACCGTTTTTGAGAGCAGTGATGATGAAATAATTTACACAAAGTAAAGCGCCTGCCTGGATTCGAACCTACGACCTACACCTTGTAGGTAAGTCGCGGCCGTTACCACTGGGCCACCACTGCTCTCAAAGCTAAAGTTGTCATCAGCTGACAAAAATTTGTAAGAGATTTATTGTGATTCAAATTATTTTTGGTAGGCAGAAGCAGTTTAAAAAAAATAACAAAATAATTAAACCGACTTCCAAACTACTAAAAACCCAAATAGCTAGGCTGTTTTTCGCTGAAAACAATACATTTTACACTACATGAGTAACTTGATTAAGAACCTTTCAACTTAAAATGCCGATAAGTGCGTCCACGGTCCATCAGTCTTAGAGAATAAAATTTATGAACGCCATAAACCGTAAATAAAGGGACTTTATAATTAAGAAAAATATCCAAAATTAACAAACTAATTAAATATACATAATTTCCAGTCAATTTAGTATTCATAAAGACCATTTTGCCCGGTTACTTTGGCATCTTTACACCTGAACATTATGAATAATTTAATTATTTTTACGCTAATTTCGCCCTTCGGGGAATGGGTTGGATCTCGAGTAGTGAGTAACGATTTTCAGCCGACTGTATATTTAGGAAAATCTTTTGTAAAATACAAGTAAGAGCTTCGTATTTTATGATAGAGCAATAAGATTACGTTGTTGTGTAATTTCGCAAAGAAGAAATTAAATAGACTCATTATATCATGCTTGAATGTCTGGCAGGGCTCGGCAGAAGTGTACGTATAGTATACCCACATTGCATCTTTTATGTTTAAGTGCCACCTAATAAAAGTCGAGCCTGTCACCTTAAACTACGCACAAATCTGACGACACGGTTGGCTTAGTGGTTGAGCAATCGGCTGATGCGCTGCGAGTTGGAACAAATATATGTATGGCCACAGATAATATCATCATCCGCTAATGTTCCCACTGTTGGGACACAGGCCTCTTCTCTGTGAGAAGGGATGAGCCGTAATCCACCACGCGGGCCCAGTGCGGGTTGGTGGATGTCACATGTCTTCGAATTTTTGGTTCTAGGTCATGCCGGTTTCCTCACGGTGTTTTCCTTCACCGTTTTTGAGAGCAGTGGTGATGAAATAATTTACACAAAGTAAAGCGCCTGCCTGGGTTCGAACCCACGACCTACAACCTGTAAGTCGCGGCCGATACCACGGGGCCACCACTGCTCCACAGATAATATAATACTAGCATACAGATGCCTCATACCATACAAAGAAACCGTGCCGACGTAACTAGCGTTTTTCGTCTGATTGATCTTGTTATTTTTGTAAGTACATCAATCGCGTTCGATCCCGTTTCACGGCAATAGATGGTGTTAGCAGCGACTTGCAAGTAAAAGGGTTTACTAGGTTCGTGAATATTTTTTTCTTTAAATACAGTGACGGTTCGTTTTATAGTATTTTTTTGCACGTTTTTACAGTTTTTTGCACCAAAATGTGTTACAATGCAAATTGTAATAATCGAGTGGAATTCCTCAGAAATTAAAAAAATGCACCTTCTAATTGCAGCAATTTTAAATCATCCGTTCAAATAATCTTTGAAATGTGAATTAAGAGCCCAATATTCCAAAATTTTGTACTGAAACGAGTTGATTAAACAAGAACATACAATTTTTATGTTCAATTCCAGAAAATGATAATTTTCACCATCGCCATTTTCGCCATCTAGTGATATTTATTTGAACCAAATGTAAAAGGGGAGATACTAAAAAAAAAAATACACCATTTGCAACCTAACATTGTGTCCAGGCTGTCGTGGAACGCGATAAGGCCGCCTGTTGTATGTTTGTTTTTGTTTTAAGATGTCATTTTGTATTGCTTTTATCTTGGTGTACAATAAAGTATATATATATATAATATTATCTTATATATAAAATTCTCGTGTCACAATGTTCGTTCCCGTACTCCCCCGAAACGGCTTGACCGATTCTCATGAAATTTTGTGAGCATATTGAGTAGGTCTGAGAATCGGCTAACATCTATTTTATTTTTATTTTTAGGGTAGGGTAGGTAGGGTAGGGTAGATAGGGTAGGGTAGGGTAGGTAGGGTAGGGTAGGGTAGGTAGGGTAGTTAGGGTAGGGTAGGGTAGGGAAGGGTAGGGTAGGTAGTGTAGGGTAGGGTAGGTAGTGTAGGGTTGTTAGGGTAGGTAAGGTAGATGAATGTTTGGTGTTTTTATGGCAAAACAAAGTTTGCCGGGTCAGCTAGTATTCAATATATATTTACGGGTATTTTACCTATTTTAGTATGTGAATAACTAGTCTTATTTTTATTATTAAACAACGCACCTGCCATATTATCTCTTCACCATCCTTGGTTGACTGGCAGAGAATGCCTTAGGCATTAAGTCCGCCTTTGTACATTCTGTGCATGAAGTCTAAACAAATAACACTTTAATTGACCCCAGAATCCAACCCTGGACGTCATGACGTCTAGTGCTGAGCATGTAGCGTTTGCAAACATTAGACAAACAACAATATATTTTGTGTTTGTACGATATGTATTCATGGTCACTTATTGCCAAGATTCAAATTGCCAACGTATCCTTAATAACTGCATATTAATTATCCAATAACTTAACAATGTTCAAGCAACGGTTCCAAAAATACGAGTAGCCTCTCCAACCTGAATTATAACACAATTTATAGGTTTACCAGTATTAAGTACCTTTATATTATATAAATCACCTTGTATGTATGTACATAATAGGCTAGGTGTACATCGAATCAGTTATTTATTGCTCGAGATTATCGAGTATCGCCGGGTGGAGGCTTAGTGCGATGTAGTCGACGCTAGCTAACGAGGCCTAGTGTGTGCCTACAGATTCATTTTTGACGTGGCTTAAAATTAGGTATGGGCTTATACTATTTAGTTTCTAACGTCTTATTGTCGGGCCTACGTTGTCCCCCCATATCTAAGTAATGCTGTAACATGGAAATATTGTAATAACAAACCATATTTTTAAAAGAGTAACCATGGAGTTTCAACCGTGCGCCTTTTGTCGACGTTGTATAAGTGCCAATGTCGGCCTGTGTAAAATAAAAAAAATAGATTTTGACGTACGGCGAATTTTATGAAAATGTAATTATCATTTTCAAACTCAAAAACTTAACAATTTAACAAAAATTAGAAGTGTTTTTAGAACTTAAGAATGTGAAAGTTCCTTAAAATACGGGAATTGCCACTTGGGTAAAATGTAAATTTGCTAACATCTAAATCATCACGGAAAACTGTAGGGTATCTCTTCCTCTTTTCGTGTGAGGATGTGGACACCTCTGGTGTCAGAGTTAATTAAGCCACCTCTGGGAATCGCACAGGTCTCTGACTTGGCTACTTCAGACTTACATTAACTATATAAGTCCAGATTTCCTCACGATGTTTTCCTTCACCGTTGCCTGTGATGTCCAAGATAATCTTAGAAATTACATATGAATTTGATAAGTCTCTTGCCCGGATTTGAACCCACGACATCAAGCACGAGAGGTGAGGTCTCAGCCACTGCGACATCACGACTGTTGGGGATAAAAACGGACATTCAACAGAAAATTTTCCCTATTTTTCTGCCTTCACTGAAGTTGGGGTCTTGGATTGAATTTCGATCTCAAGATCTCTCGCTGTTCGTTTTTTATTAGAAGCCCACCAAGGGCTAAATAGTAATAGTCGCACGGGTCGATCTTCAAGGTAAAGCAACGATTACCGAGCTCGTTTCGTAGATGAATGACCATCCATTAAATACCGATGCCCCTCCATGCCTCAGAAAGCACGGTATTAAGCCATTGGTTCTCACTGTCATTAATAGATCTTTGAAAGTCGTTACGTGTAGTCAGAAGGCAGAAAATATGACACCAGGCTTGGTTTTGGCTAGGCAGGTTGAAATAAGACCTTTTCATTATGCTGGAAGAGCTAGGGTTAACATGAATCACATGATAGGCTAATCACTGGTTTGTAAGTACCACGTGATAATGCAAAATGTCTTAGTACGTTGTTCTCCGCTTTTTATAAGTAGGTAACTGCTGCACGGGTTGATTGAAGACTACTAATCTATGCTTGCCGAGGTCGACCCATGGACGAGTGACTATCTATTTCAGATACCCCTACGTGCTTCTGAAAGCACGTTAAGCCGTCGGTCCCGGTTGTCATTTCAGTGTTGCTTACACTATAGTTATTGATATTAAAAGAGCTTTTATTTTAGGTTAATGTATCCGTAAAAGGTCGTACGGTCATACGGTTGGGTCTAAGTTTTCCAAGACCCGCCGTACAGATAGAAACATAAAGCTCTCAACCTCATGAAGGGGAGGCGTGAGATGATCCTGCAGTCTTGAGACGATGTATTGCAATACTAAATAGACGGACTCAATATCCTTGAAAAGTGACCTCCGCCGCAATAATACTGAAAGTATTAAAGACGCGATTGAGCGGAATAAGGGCTCCCCAAGGACTTTGCAAGAGATCTGACTATTGGGCAGAGCCAGCTCCCAAAACTAAAGACCGATGATGGCAGGATCGTATCCGCCAAACTGGAGCTTTTTCCCCATCCCTATCGAGAGATTCGAATCTAGCAAACGACCCTAGAGCTAGATAGACCCGAAACTATATCGAAGACTTGCTGGAGGTCAGCCTGTACGATATTAGGATGGTTCTTAAGTAGCTTAAGAACAACAAAACTCCGGGTGATGACGGAATTACGGCCGAACTCCTGAAGGCGGGTGGAAAACAATTACTTAAGGAGCTGTTTGATTCCGTTATACTCGAGGGGAAAACGCCACAGGCATGGGTGGCAGCGTGCAGGGGTGTGGTGGTCTCTTCTTCAAGTAGAGTGACAATGCTATATTAAAGAACTATAGGCCCATCTCACTTCTTAGCCATGTCTACAAGCTGTTTTCAAGAGTCGTCACGAATCTTCTCACGCGCAGGTTTGGGACATTCTGGCGCAGGCTGGAAGCCTCCCGAACAAGCCGGATTCCGTAAAGGCTTCAACACTGTAGACCACATACATACGCTAAGGCATGTTATACAGAAGACCAAAGAGTACAACTTGCCTCTCTGTTTAGCTTTTGTGGACTAAAAGAAAGCCTTCGATTCGATCGAGACTTCGGCTGCACTGCAGTCTCTCCAACAGTGCTAAATTGACTACTGGTACATCGAAGTTTTGAAGTAGTAAGCGTGTGTACAAAAACGCCACTATGTCAGTTCGACTTCATGACCTCGGCACCTATCCTTCTGCAGCGAGGTGTGAGACAGGGAGACATCATATCTTGGAAACTGTTCACCGCTGCAATGGAAGATGTCTTCAAGGGTCTGGACTGGAGAGGACTAGAACGATGACCTAGGGAATGTTGCGGGGATTTGCTGGATGCGGGACGCACGGGAATGTTGCGACGCTTGGGGGAGGCCTATGTCCAGCAGTGGACGTCTTTCAACTGATATGATGATGATGGTGATCGCATAATAAGAGAGGCATCCAGTTCGAAGTCAGAATCTCATCTTAGCCTTGTGTTGGTCTATATACTCTATTGTAGTAGAAATAATGTTTACAAAACCACGTGATAATGCAACCTGCTCGGACCGTGGAGGAGTGATGTCTTAGTAAATTGTTCTCGACGCCGCTAACGGGTGATCGTGTGCACCGTGTTTATGTGCTACACAACGCTGTAATTTAGGTGTGGGCTACACAAGCCGCGTTGGGAGAGATAATCGACTTTTTACGCTTTTTAGGGTTCCGTACCCAAAGGGTAAAAACGGGACCTTATTAATAAGACTCCGCGATACGTCTGTCTGTCTGTCTGTCTGTCTGTCACCAGGCTGTATCTCATGAACCGTGATAGCTAGATAGTTGAAATTTTCACAGATGATATATTTCTATTGCCGCTATAACAACAAATACTAAAAACAGTATAAAATAAATATTTAAGGGGGGCTCATACAACAAACGTGATTTTTTGGCCGTTATTTGCGATGATGCGAATGGTACGGAACCCTTTGTGCGCGAGTCCGACTCGCACTTGGCCGGATTTTTTTATTTTAGTCAAAATTAATATTAAAAGGAGGTAGAATTTTTTGTTTGTACAAGGTAATCTCGCAAAGTACTGGTCCTTTAACAGAAATTGTTTTACTGATACAAATCTACACTATTGTTGATTATTTTATGCTACTTTAAGCTCCGACAAATGCGTGGTCTTGTGATACAAGCCACGGGACTGAAGTCTAGAAATCTATTACGATAAAATAACAAAAGTGCTTTACTATTAACTAAAAATAAAAGTTTTCAAGGAAAACTTTCCAATTAGTTCGGTTCTATCTACATTGTTTTTTTTAACTATATTGAGCTGGTATTTCACAGATCCAACCTGGTTATTCTATTACTAATTAAAAGCAAGTCTAGTCTATGCGCTAGCACAAAAAAAGAAAACTATCTTTCTCGCATAACAAATTACTACATCATCTTCTGCCTAGCCTTCTTCCCAAATATATTGGGGTCGGCTTCCAGTCTTAACGGATTCAGCTCAGTACCAGTGTCTTACATGGAGCGACTGCCTATCTGAATCCAAACCCAGTAACTGATTAACACGGTACCCCTTGGCAAGACTGGTGTCTGATCTCAAGCTTCTGACTACCCGTAACGACTGTCAAAGATCTTCAAATGACAGCCGGGACCAACGGCTTAACGTGCTTTCCGAGGCACGGAGGAAACTCGGTATGTTGAAAATGGTCACCCATCCACGGGACTGACCTCGCCAAGCGTTGCTTAACCTTGATAATTGACCCGTGCGGTTGTTATTATTTAGCCACGAGCTCCTCAACAAATTACTACAACGATCCTCAAAAAATAAAACTTGCCTCAAATAGCAGAATTCATGTGAAATCCGACTGAACAGCTATTAAAACTGCTGTTTAGTGTCAAAGAACACAAAAACACTTCAATAAATAAAAGGTAAGTAAAACACACTTCAGAAAAGTTACTTATAAATAAAAAAACCGGCCAAGTGCGAGTCGGACTCGCACATGAAGGGTTCCGTACCATTATCGCAAAATACTGCAAAAAAATCACGTTTGTTGTATGGGAGCCCCCCCTTAATTTATTTTATTTTAATTTAATAATTATTATTTTTTGAAGAGAATATACAACTAAATATTCTGTGAATATTTCCAGCGTCTACCTGTTGCCGTTATTAATATCGAACAAAAAACGGCAAAAATATCACGTTTGTTGTATGGGAGCACCCCTTAAATATTAATTTTATACTGTTTTTAGTATTTGTTGTTATAGCGGCAATAGGAATACATCATCTGTAAAAATTTCAACTGTCTAACTATCACGGTTCATGAGATACAGCCTGGTGACAGACAGACAGACAGACAGACAGACAGACAGACGGACAGCGAAGTCTCAGTAATAGGGTCCCGTTTTTACCCTTTGGGTACGGAACCCTAAAAAGTACCGTTTGTTACTAAATATCACTTTCAAAAGCTTTCGTGTTACTGCTCGTAAAAAGATAAATGCTATACCTATTTAAATACTGACAAAAGGCTATAAATTCTATGCCTTGTACTTTAAAATAGGCTTTTTATTTTTCTTTTGTGTCTTTGGTAGGTACCAATTTTTTGCGTTATGGACACCGACTTCCAAAAATAAAGTGTTTTTCACTTTTTAGTTTTTATTTGACAGTCGGTAGTATTTTTTTATAAAAAAGTTTTTCACTTTGAACGTTTATTGAATGGCCAATGGTTATGTAGTGGCCATAATAACCTTCCTAACCTGTCTTGTAACTATTACCTCTAATTTTCAAAAAACTAGAAATATCACTATTTTACCAACAGCCGGGTCGGGATGCATTAAGATATCCTTGGTTATAAAAATGCACTCTAAATTTTCAGCCTAGCTAACAGTTTATTGACTGGCAACACACTAGATTATTCTATTCATTCGACTAAAACTATTCCTGTCAATACGAGAGAAACACGAAATAAATTATCTTGTGGAAAATAAGTTGCTTACACAAACGCTCACCAAAACGAATCAACTGAATCCACCTGTGTACAAACATAACTCGCGCAAGACAGTCTTATAAACAGCGAACAAAAACCAGCACAGTTTTTCTTTTCCTTTAACAGAACAAAGGCGATACTTACAACACGTACAGACAAACGGCAATAAATCTAGGCCCATTGTTCCGTTACACTACAATTACTAGGTATATCTAGTAATACTAGGTATATCTAATACTAGTCGCAAACAACCGGAAACTTGGCGTGACTAGACTAACGGAAAGCGCAAACTGAATCGCTGTCGCCCGTTCAGCGGCAAACTTAATGGCCCAACACCCATTGTGTATCACTCCACTGAAATTTCCACCTTAACTTTTAAGGTAGAAGATTCAATGTTGGATGTTGATGGGCTATGTTACGGTGCAACGTAGACAGAACATTGATAAATATACAGCATTTAGATAAGGCGTTTTAAAAAAGGGCTTTCTTTTGTGGGTTTTGATGAAAAATGTAGCGGTTAAAGGGTGAATAAGGGTCTGTTCTAGAGGGTGTTTTAATTGGGGTATCGATCGTAGTGTCATTCAGAGCTCGAGGTAAATAATAACGGCCACACAAGTCAATCTTCAAGGTTAAGCAACGATTCCCGAGATTGGTCGTTGGATGGGTGACCATTGATGACGTACCGAGATTCCTCTGTGCCTCGGCTAGTACGTTAAGCTGTTGGTCCCGACTGTCATTTTTGTAAATCATTGACAGGTCATCGATATATATATATGTAATACGCACTAGATTTGGCAATCCGAACATTCACTCCGTTCGAATGAACTGTACTGCAATCCGTACACCTTACTTTACACTATGTTGACCGAAACGCGTCATCATCATTGTCAGCCGAAAGATGTCCACAGCTGGACATAGGCGTCGCCACATTGACCGGTCCCGTGCGTCTCGTGTCCAGCGGATCCCCGCAACCTTCACCAGGTAATCGGTCCACCTAGTGGCATGCCTTCCAAAGCAACGTCTTCCGGTTCGTGGTCGCCATTCCAGAACTTTTCTGCCCCATTGGCAATCCGTTCTGCGAGCAATATGCCCTGCCCACTGCCACTTAAGTTTGGCAATTCTTCGAGCTATGTCGATAACTCGGTAACAAAACGCGTAATCACCATGAATTTCATGGCACTTACGAAGCTTTGATCGGTAGTAAACTAAACTCTATTAGCGATCTGGCGCTGCATATTTTAATAGTTTGATTAGAAAACATAAATATTTTAGCGTTGCAGCTTGATCTGAGGCTGCAGCGAACTTTATTTCTAACTTACCAGAATTTGAAAAAAAAATCCTGAATGTTCTTGTCTATCGGTAGAATGTATTTGAATTTATTTTTGTCAGAAGTCGGAAAATGTGATACCAGTATTGGGCAGTGTCAGTTATTAACCTACCTCAAAAAAGGTGGAGGTTCTCAATTGGACTGATTTTTTTTTTGTGTATTTGTTTCGCGATTACGCCGCCAATCGTGGACCGATTTTGAAATTTTCTTTTTGTGTTTGAAAAAGTATACTCTCGAGGTGGTCTAATCGTCACCAAGTCAGAATCTGATAATGGGGTTCCATTGAAATCGAGGGAACTCCTCAAAAATGATAGGTATACATATAGCGATTTTGAAATAAGATATAGTTAACCGACTATGATGAAGTATTTACTTATAAATAAATGGTAATGATAAAAATGGTACCGTTGAACTGATCTAATGATGATGCCGGAAGGTAGGCACTGGTGCTCCGAAAGAAAACAATGTATCCTAGTCGTGTTTGGGTTTTTTGGAATTGTCATGAGATGTACTTTTGCTATAAACGATTTTCATGTTAGTTTTAGGTAAGTTCCAAAAATTAAAAAAAATAACCGGCTTCCATAAAAACACAACAAAAACAAAAAACAACTGATACCAAAGACACCGACTTCCGAAAAGAAAATGATTTTTCGCTTTGCAGTGTTTTTTTTGGAAGTCGCTTTTTTTATTATTGGGTTGTAGATGTCAGACAGGTAGCCGTTCCATGTAAAATATTGGTACTCAGCTACATCCGGATAGACTAGAAACCAATCCCAAAAAAGTTAAGCAAAGATTTGCCAGATTGATAGATCGTGATGTCATTAGACTGGCTTGAAGGTGAGACAGAAATGGTGTTATAATTAATAATCTATATATATAAAAGTGAATCCCTATTTCCCTTGGTCACGGCATCACGCGTGAACGGCTGGACCGATTTCTCTTTTTTTATTTTGTGTTTGTTATTGAATAAAAAATAAGAAAAAAAAAATTGGTACCGTACCTACATAGGTAGGGTAGGCTAGGAAGGGTAGGGTAGGGTAGGGTAGGTAGGGTAGGGTGGGGTAGGGTAGATAGGGTAGGGTAGGGTAGGTAGTGTAGGCTAGGTAGGGTAGGGTAGGTAGGGTAGGGTAGGGTAGGGTAGGTAGGGTAGGGTAGGGTAGGGTAGGGAGGGTAGGGTAGGTAGGGTAGGGTAGTTAGGGTAGGCTAGGTAGGGTAGGCTAGGTAGGGTAGGGTAGGTAGGGTAGGGTAGGTAGGGTGGGGTAGGTAGGGTAGGGTAGGTAGGGTACGGTAGGTAGGGTATAGAGTAGGTAGCGTAGATGTAAGTTTGTTATTTTTTTGGCAAAACAAGGTTTGAAGGGTCAGCTAGTATAATATAATAATCACAATCAAATCTTAATATAATCTTTTTTACATAAAAACTGTGCGTAACTTGAAATATTACGTAGTTTTGTTTCATCGCAATCGGTTCAGTCTATCAAAATTTAGATGAATTTAAAGTGTTCAAGAAGTAAAATATCACAACACACTCAATTCAGATACTCGGACAGTTGAACTCCATATTCGATAGACGGCGTTGTTGGACGTCATTTTTGGAAAAGCGGTTTTAAGACTCTCCGCGAAAGAAAGAAGGTAAGAAGGTATGTAGGGTATGTTGGAAGGTAAGGAAGGTAACAGGAGCGAAGCCGGGGGCAAAGCTAGTTGTAAATAAAAATGAAAAATAGAGATCAATTAGGAATGAAACGTCAAATTCAAAGGATTCATTTTAAAAGAGAACTTTTTTAGCAAATGAAGATTTTTCTTTGTAATTTTGCGTATGGAGGTGGAGTTCATTGTAATTGATATTTCGTATCGTAAACTCAGAATGTTATTTGCTTATTTCGAACTATTGCGTAGGAAGACTATTGTGTATGTAGGTGCCTATAAGAGATAGTAATTTTCCAATCAGTAATTTTCCAATCATAATAATTCCTAATTAACAACCCCCGGAGTCTGGATTCATTCAAAAGAATACGGAGAAAACAATAATTATCAAATAGTGATTTTAAATTCGGTGATAACAAGATAGATATAAACCATTTATTTACAAGACAAACAGACGATTTCAATAGTAAGGCAATCAAAACTTCGTAGCAATTATCTTATCTAAACGAATATTTACAATACTTATTATGTAAACTGGACGAAACCTAGCGGGTCACTAGTCAATACAAATCTTATAAAATCTAAAGTAACATTGTCTGTCTGTCTATTTATTATGTTTAAACGCCTTTATCGCTGAACCTACTTTGATGAACTTATAGTATAGAGATTTATCGGACCTTGATAAAACCGGCCAAGTGCGAGTCGGACCCGCACACGAAGGGTTCCGTATCGTTATCGCAAAAATGGCACAAAAATCACGTTTGTTGTATGGGAGCCCCACTTAAATATTTATTGTATTCTGTTTTTAGTATTTATTGTTATAGCGGCAACAGAAATACATCATCTGTGGAAATTTCAACTATCTAGCTATCCCGGTTCACGAGATACAGCCTGGTGACAGACGGACACAGACATACCAGACAGACGGATCGTGGAGTCTTAGTAATAGGGTCCCGTTTTTACCCTTTGGGTACGGAACCCTAACCCTAAAAGGACATTCAATACTTTTTATGTTGGTTACCTTCCTTTGGGATAATTTCCGATATTCACGCAGGCAAAGTTTCTGGCGGAAGCTAGTCTACAATAAAAGAAAACTGCAGTAAGCTCATAACTAACCTTACCATCTTCTCTTTTGTCTCCAGTTTCGATGTCCGCGGCCGCAGCTTCAACAAGGCTCTCCATTGGTCAGACCCTCTCGCCTTCGGACGCAGAGCCTACTTTGTAACGATGTCCAGACCTTCGGCTCTTACGGTGGATGCCGTGCAGCTGGATGATGAGGGGGTCTACCGATGTAGGGTGGACTTCAAGAACTCCCCAACCAGGAACTTCCAGATTAAGCTGAATGTCGTTGGTGAGTTTACTATATTTTGAATTATTAGACGTGTTATATCACATATTATTATATTTCTTTCCGGGCTGCAATGCACTAATTTGTTTATTTAAAATTGATTTTATATATTGTTTTGATTTACTGAGGGTTTATTTACCTACATCCTCATCGCTGTCAATGTGAAAAGTGTCCAGAACGCTGGCAGCATTGCCACGTTGGATGGCAAATCTGATTCTCTGGCTGAGGAAAAGCCTAGCTCTCTGGTCACGTGAAGAGTCGACTAACCGTTTGCTTACATCTCGAAAAACTCGATGAGCACTCGGATTGGACCCCACGGTCCTAATGTTTCAACCCCAAACGGCCCAAATATTTAAATTCAAAAATTCAAATTTAAATTAAATTTATTGCACCCCGTAAAGTCAGTAGAGTAGAGAGAGTCCGTCTGTCACCAAGCTGTATCTCATGAACCGTGATAGCTAGGCAGTTGAAAATTTCACAGATGACGTATTTCTATACAAATACTAAAAACAGATAAAATAAATATTTAAGTGGGGCTCCCATACAACAAACGTAATCTTTTTGCCGTTTTTTGCGATAATGGTACGGAACCCTTCGTGCGCGAGTCTGACTCGCACTTGGCCGGTTTCTGATGACTCGGCACGATTCAATATATTATAACGATAAACGATTTCATTAAGCAAATTGCAAGTACGCTTACGGACGCTTTGAGGTGCAATTCCATTCTTATTACTGTATATATTTGTCTATATAATATATATGTATATATATGTATTTATTTTATATATAAATAGTACACGAAAGACTACCTACAGTACTGTCTTTCCTTTCATTTTTAAAATCCATCCAAAGGTTGTCTTGAAAAGATCGCTTTTAGCGATAAGGCCGCCCATTGTGTCACCCAGTGTAATGTTTTCTTTGTCTATACGTTCTGTAACTTATATGATGTACATAATAAAGAATATTCTATTCTATTCTATTTAATTCAACCCATTTCCACTTAAAATTTTCTTGAAAATATTTTTGCGATCTATGAACCTTATTGGTGGCCTGAATTTGAATTTCAGCGTGCTATCAGACAAGTACCTTAGAATTAATTCCTTTATGGAATCTTTACTAAAGAAAAGAAAAAAAATAGATAGTAAAAAAAGTCAATCTCAATCTTATCTTTGTTTTTTACAGTACCTCCACATCAGCTGCTCCTGTATGATGAACAAGGGCGCGATGTGGCCGGCGTGGTTGGACCATTAGAGGAGGGAGGCAACTTTACGCTACTTTGCGAGCTAAGAGGAGGTAAGTTGAAGCACATGTTTTAAGTGAAAACCTCTATAACCGCGTTGAGTGATTTTTGGTTGGGCCCAAACTTATGGGATCACGTCAGCGACATGGTAATTTGACAGCGTCATCGACATCGTTTTAATTTTTCACTTCTGTCGGCAGTACCCATGCTGCCTATTTCATTTTACCCGGCTGAAAAGAAGTAAGAAAGGACGGGTTATGTTTTTCGCGCGTATCTTGTATGTATATAATATTATTTATTACCTCATATCTTTCAAACCGCTTGACGGATTTATTTAATTTAGACATCGTTAGATGCGTCTTTACCGCCCAAGTTTTCTTAAATAGGTGACATTAAAAAAACAAACATGGCGGATTTTGGCCGCCATATTGTGCAGGTCCTAATTATTTTTCTTCAAAACCCATCGATCGGGTATCAAAACGAGGGGTTTTAAGAGATGGTTACAAACATATATACCACTTATAATTATGTTTAATAGTAACTCGAAAAAAAAGATAACTAAAAAGTTGTAAATAAAAAAAATATTTTCTTTTCTTAAGCAGTCGGGTTTTTATTTATAAATTTACTTTTTTTTGTAAACTTTGACCGGCAGTAGGAATTTTTCCTGAATTGTGAGTGCAACATCATTGTTTTTAGCCGAAGGACGTCCACTGCTGGACATAGGCCTACACCCCGTCTTACGTGGGTGCGTTTCCAAACAATTAAAAACTCACACACAAACAGACAGACTCGGAACAATTACCTATAGAGGCTCTAGATAAGTAACATTCGATCAACCTTTCGTTACAATAGCGATTAGGAAAATGTCAAAAATGTTTGGGAATGTCAAACGCTATCGAAATGTCAAGTTATCAACCCCTTACATTTTGGCATTTCTTTCATCGCCATCGCTGGAAGTATTACACTTTCTCTAGACTTTTAGGTCATAGAAAAATTTGTTCCGTGCGAGAATCAAACCCGCGACACACAGCGCAGCAGTCAATCGTTCAGCTACTGCGCCAATCGGACCATCAAAAGATGATTTAATCTAGTTTTTAGTGTTTAAACGGGATGGAGTTCATACTCAGCGGTTGAAACAAGGAATAAGGTAAATCCTAAGTAAACTCAGGATTGTTTCTCACTGATACTCTGTTCACAAATTTGTGGAAGGCCTGGGTATACTTGGAAGCCTTCCAGGAAAAGGCTGAACGAGGTTATAACGTTGCCTAGTTTTGACTTAAATAGTTTTTTATTTATTTATTTGAAGAACAGAAGGACGAATTATTAACTCAAGTAAGTACCTTCAATTAACAACAATGTCGTGGTGGCTAATATCTCACCTCTCGTGCTTGAGGTCGTGGGTTCAAATCCGGGCAAATACCAATGTGACTTTTTCAAATTCATATGTACTTTCTAAGTTTATCTTGGACATCACAGGCTCGAAGGAAAACATCGTGAGGAAACTTGGACTTATATAGTTAATGTAAGTCTGAAATAGCCAAGTCAGAGGCCTGTGGGTTTCCCAGAGGCGGCTTAATTTACTCTGACTGACTCTGAAACAGGCCAAGTGCGTGTTGGACTTTGCACATTTTGGGTTCCGTACCAATTTATAAATAGTACCTGGGCGACTGAGCTCTGCTCGGGTGATAAAGAGAAAACGACGTTTTCTAAAAAAATTACCTAGCTAGATCGATTTATTGCCCCGAAACCCACTATATCTCTTCATACTATATTTCATGAAAATCGTTGGAGCCGTCTCCGAGTTTCAGATTAAATATGTAGCTACATATAATATACAAGAATTGCTCGTTTATATTAAAGTAAATTGATAAAAATTGTAATTGAAAAAACATATTGAAAATATTATGTAATAGGCTAAACAATAATAATATTATTTAATTTTAACCTACCCTACAATTATCCGCGTCACCCTGTCAAGCTTTTACGACATCCATTCCGCAAAACTGTATCTGGATCCAACTCCCCCATACCCAGACTTTGCAGGCTTCTTAATAATTGCGATGAATCAATAGATATTTATTCCCCAACACTTTAAAAATTCAAGAGCCAAGTTCATCAAAAGTAATTGCCGTATTGTTATTGATTTTTTCTTGTCATCTTTGTATTGTACCTATTGTGTTTCTAAAACTACCCACTAGTTGTTGTATGTGTTATTTCTGCACTATTATTGTAATTTTATGGATATTATAATTTTGTTTTTGCATGCTGTGTCTATCGCATCATATTGTATAGGTACTATGTTTGTATCATATTGCTTGTATTATTAGAATGAACAGTATAACAATTGTAGATAGGCCAATACATAAATAAATAAACAGCTTTGCATTTGCACTGAGAAATCTCAGGAAAACTGTTGGACATAATGCAGCTCTATTGGCTTATCATGGATATGTCTCATCTGTGCTGAGATACGGTTTAATCATATGGGGTAATTCCAATGACATCAAAAACCCGACTGCTTGAAAAGCGAACTAAAAAGATGTAAACAAGGAGAAAATCATGCTGTGCTGTCGGAGGATCTTCGAGAGCTGGCTGACCAAAACCAGACGTTAATTATTTTTTTCGAATTAGGTACATTTAAACGTATAAGTGTTATATATTTTTGAAATCACATCTTAAAACGCCTCCTTTATTTTGATACCCCACACGATAGGTTAGGAAGAAAAAAAACAATTTGGGCCCCCACAATATGGCGCCCAAAAATAGCCATTTTCCTATTTTCCAATTTTCATGTAGCTAGTGACACTCGCGGGGTTAAGACGAGTCGATAGACGTAAGAATCATCAAAATCGGCCCAATCGTTTGGTCTCTAGAACGCCACATAGGAACAAACATACACACATACATAGACTGAGAAACACATTACCCACCTCCGGCAGTCGGGTAAAAGGGCATTCTTTGTGCAAAAAAAGTGCTTACGAGCGGTGTTTGGTGTAGACCCATTGGATTCATGCAGACCTATTTTAAAAAAAAACATTAATTATTAACATTAGCATGCTTATGTATAATGGAAATAGGAGTATTTGTAAAAAAACATCCTCATTTATTCAATACAGCCGATAGCGAAAATGTTTTTAAGGTGGGTAAATTGTCAAGGGATCCAACAAAATTGGCAATGCCAAGATGCAGAAAAGCGTACTGCCATGAAAACATTAGTCAATAAAGATATTTAATAATATACCTTTTTGATGGTTATTAGAGAACTGCGAACCAGCTTATTTCAAAAGCATCTTCGAGCATGGCTCATAGAAGGTTGTTTTTATACTATTGAGGATTTTATGAACTCTAGGACAAATGAGAAAATTGCATGACATGACATGGAAATTAAATTTGACATGTTTATTTTGATCGCATAATTAATTTAGTCTCATGTTCAAGTTGACATCTATACAATTTGTATTTTGATTTCTATTGTATTGTAGGTAATTTTTGATATAGCATTTCATTATTTTTTGACATTGGAATTTAATTGTTATTTTTTCATTGAATAAATTTGAATTTATTAATTTATTTGGTTATCATGTTAAATTTGACATCTATGCAATTTTTAATTTAATTATTTTTCTTTGACATTTGTAATTTGATTTTTATTGTATTGTGGATAATTTTAGATTTTGTATTTTTTGACATTGGAGTTTTTGTTTTGTTTAAATCGAGTAAATTAGAATCATTATGATCACAAAATTTGCATGCCGAATTTAGTAGGCGGAAAATGAAGAACTATTGTGTGTGTATTGTAAGATCTGTACAATACCATATTTTAGGCAAATAAATGAATCTCTCTATTTATCTAAAACGCAGTGGAATTTAGTTTTTACATAATATATATTGCGTGAGATACGGTAAAAGTACATACAGTAACAAGTATCGCCTAACAACGACACAGATCACAATAGATCATATTAAATCTAGAAGGAAAGACTTCATAAAGTATCACTGGAAGTGCTTTTCTAACAGTTTATACGTATTAGATAGATACGCAAATGGCAAGTTAAAAAAAATATTCGGTACTAAAAATACGATAGACGACAGACAGACAAACGGATACATGAGTGACAGCAGCGTTCAGCGTTTAGACCCTTCGGGTACGGAACCCTATAAACTGTGTTTTAAATAAATTATTCAATAAAAACTTTTTTTTTTAAAACAAGCTTTTTTCGTATTTTTCTCAGCAAACCCTTTCTTCTGAAACTCGTATAATGGCAGTGAACAAAAAATAACTAGTCCGCCATCTTGGGCCGTCCACCATATTGGATTTAGAATGACGTCACTTAGCTAACCATACATTGTCACACAAACTAAACGTGTACGCAAAATTTCATCTTCATCGGTTGAGGATAATGCTTTAAAATTCAGTTGCAAAATTTCCAAACATACATACATAAATTGCAAGTTAAGTAAAAGCTTGTAAAAACAGCTGATGTCTTAATTATAATTTTCTATACTTCAAATTTATTTACGAAGTACATACATAAACGCACGCCCACAGATATAAATCTAACTAGATGACGCGATTGTATGTACTTCGTGTCAAAAAACGGTATAAAATTAGTAGAAAAATGCCTAATTATGCCATATTGAGCTGTAAAGACTATATAGAAAAAGTTGGCCGAGGCATTGGAAAAGTTTTCTTAAATTAGTAAGTAAATTTGTTTTTAAATTGTGTGTGTAAAATTGGCACGTTTGTGTTCTCCTACAGATGGAGGGACTTGCGTATCTAGTTAGATTTATCTTTTTCTGTGCGCACGCCTTTTAGTACAGTAATCCACCCGCTACGATCCTTACATACTCATTTTTACGATCAACATAGAATTTGACACAGCAATTGTCATTTAAAATTACACAATACAATGTTTCTAAAAATGGTTGACAACTGTAAAGTTTAACGTCCCCTAACCTTGTTTGCGCAACAGTACAAGATTGCCTCTCCTAACTCTGAACAGCTTTCTTAGTGCGGAACGGCTTAACTTTTGTTTCAAGTTTACAATTGTCAAGCAATGTGTTTAGCTGACTTTAGACGTTATTTGAGGCAGATTGTGTGTTTATAGAATACGGATTTAGCTAGGGACTTCGCCCGCGTTATCACAGGAACGTTTAACTGGGATAAAAAATATCCTTTGTAGAAGGCATGGTCTACATGTAAACCAAATCCGTTGCGCTTTTGAAGCGGTATTGATTTACAAACATCTAATAATCAACAGATAAAGAAATTTACGAACAATAAAAAGCTTTTACAAAATAATACTACTGACTTCCAAATAAAAAAACTACAAAGTGAAAAATCACTTTATTTTTGGAAGTTGGCGTCATTCGTAAATAACAATTTTTTGCGTTATGGACACTGACTTCCAAAAATAAAGTTATTTTTCACTTTGTAGTTTATATATTTGGAAGTCAGTAGAATTTTAAGTAAAAGTTTCTTATTTTTAACTTTTTAGTTGTACTTTACCTAATAGGCAAGTTGTTTAGTGAGGTACCTATAACGCCAGAATAGATTGCCCGAATATCATGAAACTTGAACATAACCGGTGAAATTAGAGATCTGCGTACCCTTTAAGAGCGTACTGGCGTGATGTTATGTTATGAAATGGTATAAACAATAAACAGACATGCGATTGCAGCAATCCCGAGAGATTTTCCGTAATTTATTGAAGAGTTCTGTTGTATATCTTCGAAGTTCTTCATTAGATCTACACCAAATTAAAATGGGACCAATTTCGTAACATACTCTTTCAAACAAAAAAAATAATTTCAAAATAGGTCCAAAATTGACGGAAATATGCGTGAACAAAAAAAAAAAAGAACTAACATAATGTCGAACATAGAACCTCCTCTTTTTTGGTAAGTCGGTTAAAAAACACAAATAGCGGTAGAAAAGTATTTGTTCTTGAAAGCTACTAAATTGTTATAGGCATTTTCATCATCATAATTTCAGAAGAAACTTGTAAGTAAGTAGTTGGATTAAACAATCTTACATTTTGTCATGTTGATAATAAATAATAATAATAATAATAAAAAAAATTAAAAATTTTCTTAGCTCTTCGTATTTTCTACAATTTATTTATCAAACCGTATTATATCACCTTAAATCTGCATAAAATTTAATTTTCAATATGACTACATATATATATAATAAACGAAGAAGAAAACAAATAATATAATTACAATACCAAACCATAAAAAATCAAACGAAAAATGACGTAAGCTAAGAACAAAATGTTGACAAGAAGCCAGGCCCGAGCCAAAAACACACGCCCAACATCTTCGGGTTCGTCGCTCAGCTCCGCCTCGCAGCCACCGGGATCCCCTACATCAGTGAGTGAAGCGATCCTGGACGCTGCAGTAGCGTCGAGCTCGAGCGACGAATACTTCTCTCCGCCGACGACACCACCACCTGCGCGTCGACGGGGAGGACGCCGGCCGCCGGACAGCTTGGGACTTCGAGGCCCATCGGCCTCTGACAGGGTCCCCGCTCCCGGTGGAAGTGTGCAGCGCATGCGATGGACGCAATCAATTAACGAAAACGTCATGCGCGCATACTTTGGGGCTACAGAGGGGGGAAGTAAACTGACTGCGTACCGTGGTCGGATGCTCTCTCTGTTTCAGGTGCTTGAGCCAGCTGTCAACGTGTCGGCCCAACGTCTATCGGATCAGGTGCGGGTCATCCAGCGTAACCGTATGCTGGATGACGCCGTACTTGATAGACTGCGTGAGGAATCACGGAGTAGCCGTGTCTCGCCTGCCTTGCCTCCGGCCGCGGTGCAACTGCAACCCAGTGTTTCACCGCGACCCGACCATGTTGGAGAGGATGACGACGACGGGGCTATATCCGTGAGTAACCAATGCAATGCACGATTGAGGAGCGCTTTAGAGTGTGCATTTCGAGAGTATCGTTCCACACAGCCTGAGCTTAGACCTCGACTACCTCGTCTGCCCATGCATAAGAAAAATAGAGCGCTGGTGTGTGCTCTAGATTCGCAGCTATCAAATGTTTTTGATAGCAGCAAAGACCTTGCCGATACCCACTCGATCTTGTACTGTGCGGCTGCAGCGGCATGTCGTGTAGCTAACGTCAAGTTTCCCAAAACTGACAGAGCTACACGACCAGCTATACCAGCTTGGCAGTACAGGATTGAGCATCGTATCGGTGAGGCTAGAGCACTCATCGGCAAGCTTATCTGCTTCAGGGAGGGCAACACTCGCCCTAGAGTGATGCGCTTTGTTAGGCGGGCGTTCTTGGGGACTGATATCAGTTCTCGAGATTATCTGTCCCGCGTCACAGAGCGTATCGACTTTCTGAAGCAGAAGATCTGTGCATGGGCAAGCCGTATTCGTCGGTACAAGCGGCGTGTGGAGCGATACACTCAGAATCGCACATTCCAGAGCAACGAAAGGTGGGTTTATAGGGCTTGGGAGGGACCCGACCAATGTGTGACTGACATGCACCTACCGGATAATGACGCCATGTGTTCGTTCTGGCGCGATATCTGGTCGGTGCCTGTCAGTCACACCGAGGGTGACTGGACTCGGGAGGTCGAGCAAGCGTGCGATCCGATACCACAAATGGGGGCAATTACCATCAGCCCCCAAGATCTGGCTCGTGCAGTCCGTCCGTTGCCCAATTGGAAATCTCCAGGGCCAGACGGACTGCAAAACTTTTGGATTAAGTGGTTCCAAAGTTCGCATGCTCGTTTGACATCTCAGTTCCAGTCTGCTTTAGAGTCAGGGTCACTGCCCCAGTTCCTAACGACAGGAATAACCCACCTGCTCCATAAATCGGGTAGTACTGCGGAACCTAAAAATTATAGACCGATAACATGTTTACCGACGGTCTATAAAGTTCTTACATCCATTCTGAGAGCGAAAATTAATCAACATATTGACAATAACTCCATCATGTCTGCTTCTCAGAATGGATGTAGGAACGGGTCCCGCGGTACTAAGGAGCTGCTCCTCATTGACATTGCTATTAGCCAACAGGTTCGCCGTTCCCGCAAGGATCTGGCGACATGTTGGATAGATTACAAGAAGGCCTATGACTCGGTGCCACATACATGGCTCATGAGGGTGCTGGAGTTGTATAAAATTGATGCAACACTGCGCGCCTTCCTGACGTCATGTATGGGGCAGTGGAGGACGGTCCTTCACTATCCAGGATGTCGACAGATTCAGGAAAACAGCGAACCTATAAGGATTGAGCGCGGAATATTTCAGGGCGACAGTCTGAGTCCTCTGTGGTTTTGTTTAGCCCTGAACCCTCTCAGTACACTGCTGGAGGGTTCGGGCCTGGGCTTTCGGTTGAGAAGAGGTGGTCAGGTCATATCACACCTCCTTTACATGGATGATCTGAAGCTCTTTGCCCCCAACAACTTTCAACTGATGAAGCTACTGAAGGTGACAGAAACCTTCAGTGACGCCATCAGGATGGAATTTGGTGTGGACAAATGTGCAGTCATGCATGTAAAGCGAGGGGAGATTATGGAATCCGTGGGAATACAACTCTCGGATTCCATACACCTTCGATCCCTTTCCTCAACTGAAACTTACAAGTATTTGGGTATGTCGGAAGCATTAGGCATCAATGCTAGTGACGTGAAACAGTCGTTGAAGGAACGCTTCTTTGGCCGCCTGAATAAAGTACTAAATAGTCTTTTATCAGGCGGAAACAAGGTGCGCGCCTTCAACGGCTGGGTCATGCCGGTCGTGATGTATTCCTTCGGCATACTCAAATGGACTCAGACAGAACTTGACGCCCTGGATAGGAGAGTCCGCACGCTGCTTACCGCAAATCGTATGCATCACCCACGGTCATCGGTCATGAGACTGTATATCCCGCGGAAGTGTGGGGGTCGAGGATTTTTAAATGCTAAGACCCTGCACAACCGCGAGGTATGCAGTCTTAGGGAATACTTCCAGGCCGCCGACGTGGGTATGCATCGAGATGTGGTAGCGGTGGACAAGGGCCTTACCCCGCTCTCCTTGGCTAACGAGAACTGGCGCAAACCTATAGTATTAGATACTAATGACCGCAGGGAGGTATGGCAGAGCAAGGAGCTTCACGGACGCTTCTACCGGGTCCTACATGGGTCCGATGTAGATCTTTTAGCGTCCGTGGCCTGGCTGCGATTTGGTGACCTTTTCGGGGAAACCGAAGGTTTTGTCTTTGCGATTATGGACGAAGTTATGATGACGAACAACTACCGGAAATACATTGTGAAGGATGGCACAGTTGACATCTGTCGGTCATGTCACCGGCCGGGTGAATCTATCCGTCACATTATCTCCGGTTGTTCTAGTCTGGCTAATGGAGACTATTTGCATAGACACAACCTTGTAGCCAGGATTATCCATCAGCAACTTGCTCTTAAATACAATCTTGTGGAATCGGAAGTGCCTTACTATAAGTATGTGCCCGACCCAGTTCTCGAAAATGGCAATGTCACGTTGTATTGGGATCGGTCTATCATCACTGACAGGACTATTGTTGCCAATAAACCTGACATAGTGGTGATAGACCGACTAGAGCGTCGCGCAATGATTGTTGATATAGCGGTCCCCCATGACGAGAACCTCGTGAAGGCTGAGAGAGATAAGAAAAGCAAGTATCTTGATCTGGCTCGCGAGGTTGTCGACATGTGGGATGTGAATACAGCAGTCATTGTGCCGATAGTCGTGACGGCCAATGGTATAATAGCCAAGAGCCTCGACGAACATCTGAGGAGGCTCTCGTTGGGCAGCTGGATCAAGGGCTTGATTCAGAAGGCGGTACTCCTGGACACGGCGCGTATAGTCAGGAGGTTCCTCTCTCAGGAGCCCTGACCACCGGTAGCTTGGACCCTGTTCCCGATACCGGTGGGCTACTATTTTTGTATTTTTAAATGTTTTATTTTATTTTATTTTATTTTATATAGAATAATATTTAAAAATGTAAAAATATGTATATAAAATAAATAAATGCAATAATAATAATAATTTATTTCACCAAAAGTAATACAACCAATTACATAAATTATTACAGGCCAGTACTTAAAATTATGCAACATGGGAGCATCTGTAGCCGAACTAGGACGAGTCCTGTATCTCGGCATACAGCGCCTGACCCTCGATATAGATTATTATATTTAGCCCAATAGACATGCAAAAAGACGTATCTATAAAATTGTACAATGTCTTGATTTGTTCTAACATCAAAACAATACTAAAAATGTGTATATGTGCCTACGTGTGGTTTTGTGTAAATGTAGAGTAGTGAGAGGTGTAGGGGTGTTGGGTAGTGTAGTTATGATACATACATAATACCGAGAATCTAGAGATGCATTAAATTAACAAAATAACAAGACATCCATTTACTACTGGTTAGCTTAGAGTCTGGAAACCGCTCATGTCATACTGCCAGTCAGACTAACTCTTATTTTTATTTCTGAATGAGAAACAGGTTCTCTGTTTCCTCATAAGAAAGGTTAAGTAGGTGGTGATAATCATTTATTTTATAATAAAGGTTGACTACATGTGGTCAACCTTTTCAAAAAACAGCACATAATATTCCACCTGCCGGGATACCGGAGGTCATCACGCCAGCACATTGCGTATTGGTAGATGTGACAAATCTTCGAATTGCCTTTAAATATTTCGTCCGCCGTTAAGCCAGATAGACAGATTTAATTGAAGTAACTTGTAGATCAGGGGTCAATTACTTTCATTTTTAAAAATAATATATCCATCGCGGTCCGTAAGTTTTAAAGCCGACTCCCCCGCCCCAGCCTTTACATCGTCACGTGTATTTGTTGAAATTGAAATAAAAAACTTAAATACGTAAACAAAGATACAATATCAATGAAGATTTTGATAATGGTTCGTACGTTGTTGAATCGACAGTACTATAAAAAAACTTTTTTGCAAAAAAATACTACCGACTTCCAAATAAGAAAACTACAAAGTGAAAAATTACTTTAGTTTTGGAAGTCGGTGTCTTTGGTAGGTACCATTTTTTTGCGTTATGGACACCGACTTGCAAAACTAAAGTTATTATTCACTTTGTAGTTGTCTTATTTGGAAATCGGTAGTATTTTTTTGCAATTATTATTTTTTATTTTTCGCTTTTTAGTTGTACCTACCTCATAGGCAAGTAGTTAAGTACCTACCCATAATGCCAGTATAGATAACCCGAATATCATGAAACTGAACATAACCGGTGAAATGAGAGTGTTCCAAGGTGAACTGTACACATCTGCGTACCCCTTTAGAGCGTAGTGGCATGATGTTATGTTATGAAATGGTATAAACAATAAACAGACATGCGATTGCAGCAATCCCGAGAGATTTGCCGTTACTTATTGAAGAGTTCTGTTGTATATCTCCGAAATTCTTCATCAGATCTTCAACAAATTAAAATGGGACCAATTTCGGAACATACTCTTTCAAACGAAAAAAAAATTTCAAAACCGGTCCACAATTGACGGAGATATCGGTGAACATACATAATGTCGAACATAGAACCTCCTCCTTTTTGGTAAGTCGGTTAAAAAACAAAGAGAATATTGTAGCTGAAGCGGATAAATGATTAAATTATGTACACAAGCAATACAAGTAAATATTTTACTGTTTCCTTAAGGTCCACACAAAATAGGTCCGCGTGGTCCGGATCCGAACCACGGTCCGCCCCATCCATCCCATTTGGTGACCCCTATTGTAGAGGGTTACCTACCTAAAATCGGCGTTGCGGTATCTGAAGCCTGAAAATCTAACACCAGTATTGCCGAGGGGCTTTATCGTCATACCCAGTTACTGGGTTACGAAGGTCAGACAGGCAGTCGCTCCATGTAAAATACTGATTCTGGTTAGATTGGAAGCGGATTACACCAGTAGTCGAGGGACTTTAACGTTATACCTTGTTACTGGTCAGACAGGCAGTCACTTTATGTAAAATGCATCTGGTTAGATTGGAAGCGGATTACACCAGTAGTCGAGGGACTTTATCGTCATACCTTGTTACTGGTCAGACAGGCAGTCACTTTATGTAAAATGCATCTGGTTAGATTGGAAGCGGATTCCAACATAGTTGAGAAAAGGTTAAGCAAATTGGCTAAACCAGATCCAACAGCTAAGCTATATCATTCAAAATAAACCATTAATGCTTAAAAAACACGCTCAAACTGCACATTTACCATCACAAATGAAACAAGAACAGTTTACTCCAGCAATTTTCCCGAACAAATGGCTGAAGAAAATTCAAACATTAATAATAAAATCTAAATGCGAGTAATGCTACATTCGATTTGGAGTCGGTACCTTAGTAGCTAGGGAGCGCATTGCAGATATTTCCACTGCCAACCGTGACCAGTAACTGACATTTTGATATTAGTAAGTCTTACCTGTTCTTGACAAGGATTGATTACGTGTTTTTGTTGCATTTTTTTACAGGTATTGTGCTGAAAAAAAAAGTTATATTGATAGTTTTTAAAATCGGATTGATTTTTTAGGATTCCGTACCCAAAGGGTAAAAACGGGACCCTATTACTAAGACTTCACTATCCGTCTGTCTGCCTGTATGTCTGTCTGTCTGTCACCAGGCTGTATATCATGAACCGTGATAGCTAGACAGTTGAAATTTTCACAGATGATGTATTTCTGTTGCCGCTATAAAAGCAAATACTAAAAAACAGAATAAAATAAATATTTAAGTGGGGCTCCCACACAACAAAGGTGATTATTTTTGTCGTATTTTTGCGAAAATGGTACGGAACCCTTCATGCGCGAGTCCGACTCGCACTTGGCCAGCTTTTTTTCAATTCTGACATATTATTGTACACAAGTTTTTTCAGCGAAGTTTAGTGTTTTGGAGTTGAGTATTCACCAAACTCTTGGCCTGAAAACCTGATCAATTTTAGGATTCAAGTAAGGTTTGATACATTAATTTAACTCGAAATATTTAATTCAGAAACCAGCCTCAAGAATTCGAAAGTTCAAAGTTATTATAACGGTTATAAAATAACATATAACTAGTGCTAAAACAACATTTAATGCTAAGTCTTAGTAAACAAATTACTTAAGTAGGTAACTAGATACCTACTTTAATCAAGTACTGACTTAGGTAATTGTTTGAATACGACTTTAAGTAGAGTTAGTCAAATACGTAAGTTTAATCTATTAGTTTTAATAATTTTAATCAAATAAATTGAACCAGTACTAGAATTTGCTCAGATATGTAAACTGATTTTTCTGACAAATAACACAATGATACCACTACATGCCATGTACCATATTAATGACCGGTTTCTGATATCAGAATTTGAAGTTGAGTATTTGTCGAACTCTTGACAACCCACTGACCCTTCTCTCTCCCCCTCCTCTTTGGCCTGAAATCCTATCACAATTTGACACAGTAGGGTTTTACACATTCTAACCCAAATTTCCAACATAGCCCGAAGAATTGCGTAACTTAAATGGCAGTGGGCAATGCACATTGCTCGCAGAGCGGATGGACGATGGGGCCAAAATTTTCTGGAGTGGCGACCGCGAACCGGAAGACGATGCGTTGGAAGGCCTCCCACTAGGTGGACCGATGACCTGGTTAAGGTTGCGGGAAGGCACTGAATGTGAGAAGACGCACGGGACCGATCAATGTGGTGACGCCTGGGGGAGGCCTATGTCCAGCAGTGGACCTCTTTCGAAACCCCAAATTCTCGAATTGAAAAAAACGGCCATAAGTTGTGTTTTCACGAAGAGACTTCGATATTAAATCGACTCTTAATTTTACCTACAACTTCTAAAAACTACACTCAGTTTCAATGAAATTTGCAATTAATAACTTGCTAAGTACACTTAAGACTCAACTCTCAAATACAGGGAACAACCTTCTAAGCACATTACGTGTTTTTATTCGGCTAAACTTTTATGTGAATCCACTCGTAATAACGATTTTAAGCTTAAAAGCTTTACAGACTTAAGGTTAAGAATAACAAAGATTTTCATATTATTATGATAATAATGCCTTTAAACATACAGTAACCATTTTTCTTCAATCGGCGTTAAAGTAAAAATTTACTCCCGAATAAGCTTCGTTCACGGTGGCCAATCTCAACGGAGATTAACCAAGTACCTACGCAGAAGATATTACAATGTATGAGTGTGTGAGCAAACACAGGTGCACTCGCTGAATCTTTATTCTTAGTCCGATGGAAATCTCACATAACAGGACAGACATCAAGCGCAAGACAAACGGGTTAGGTCATTTCTTCACGAAACACCGCACGACACGATTTGTGGTCCCGATTTTTAACACACGACACACTGCAGACGGTCTGTCTGTGTTTTATTTGTCGTCCGTTCGTTTGTTCACTAGACACGATTCTGCAACGACAACATACTTGGTTTTGTACAGCCGCTAAATTTGCCCCGCTAAAAAGTCGTGACGACATAGCGGCATTGACTACATAGCTAAAAACCGTTTGTAAATCGTATCGCGTGTGGTGCGGTGTTGTGCAATGAACAAACGGTCAATACAAATATATGGAGCTCTGTATCGTGACCACATTTTGTCGTGTCGTGTGTCGCATCGTGGACAAACGGCCTTATTGTACTTTCTGAGGCACCGGAGAAATCACACCACCAACTTCCAAACACCATGGTGCTTCTGTGAAGTTCCTATTAGAAAATCCTAATAACAACTTGTCCGAACAGGAAATGGAACCGGTTAGGTTAGGTTACCAATCCAAATGGGGTTTCACCGTAGTCGGGAATAAGCTATACAGCCTTTTAAGGCTGTAATTTTTTAACTTCTGTAATTGCCTCTAAATTGCCTGCACAGGTAAGCTGGCAATTCTTTAATTGCCCAATTATATAAGCTCTTAGGGCTTAATTATCGACTTTAATGAGGCAATTCAATTTCTAGTTCTCATTTGCATTCAAAATTACAGTTTGGAGCTAGAAACCTGAACGGCTGATTGCTGTATAAGGTATTTAGGTATATAGCTTATAAATGGTGGTATTGTGCAGCTTTTTAGGGTTCCGTACCGAAAGGGTAAAAACGGGACCCTATTGCTGAGACTCCGCGGTCCGTCTGTCTGTCTGTCACCAGGCTGTATCTCAAGAACCGTGATAGCTAGACAGTTGAAATTTTCACAGATGATGTATTTCTGTTGCAGAATTGTTAAAAACAGAATAAAATAAATATTTAAGTGGGGCTACCATACAAGAAACGTGTTTTTTTTTTTTTGCCGTTTTTTTGCGATAATGGTACGGAACCCTTCGTGCGCGATTCCGAGTCGCACTTGGCCGGTTTTTTTTGTCTATAAATGTAGATAAAGAAGCTTTGGTTAGTATGGCAATATAGCGGTAATTGCTCCTTCCGTAATATCCCTTTTGGGAACCCGAATAATTAACTACATATTATTTTTATGTGTAAAACACGGTGGTTTCTTTGTTTCCTTATTTTAAGACGTCGTCAGTCGCCAACGACCTTGAGGGTACAAAACGTGCACTCGTTACACACCCGCGTGACCCAAAGTTCAGTAGATTATGTACTTTCCTTATTAATCTGTGACTTTAAAAATAAACTTTAGGTCAAAATGTAGATAATTAAATTGTCCTTGAGAAGGTAAAAATTTCAATTTAATATGCTCAGCGATTTTGGTGTGATTGTCGTTTTTTTGTCCGAGATATCATAACTTTACAAATTGATGACACTATCTCATACGAATAAAACACAAAATGTTCCTAGATCAAATCATTAAGAAAATGGTCTAATGTAACATAACTTTTTTCTAAAAAATTTCGACTAGCCGTTCTGGTGTGATTTTGTGATTTATCTGCGCCTTAAATTAGATTTAAAAAAAGTAATAATAATAACCTATGAAGGTAGTCACCCGCTTTAAATATCTTCAACATCACTGAACACCTACGTGATGACGAGGACATGGACAGGGAGCGTAGGGCGCTATCGATCAGAGCAAATATATAGATAGATAGATAGCTCACAGGTTCAAGCGTTGTGCTGCGAGTGTTAAAATAACAGTTTTTAGAGCTCACTGTACATCGCTTTACACGTGAGCCTGTGGGCTCGTTATACGCAACGATCGTTCAGCGCTCTGCGCGTCCAGTACAACAACGCGTTCAGGGTGTTGTTGGGGCTGTCGCGCTGGTGCAGTGCGTCGGGCATGTTCGCGGACGCGCACGTAGACGGCTTTCATGCCGTGCTCCGCAAACGATACGCCACGGCGCTCTGCAGACTGCGCGGCAGCACCAACAGCATCCTGGCCGTTATAGCGGATAGGCTGGACACACGGTAAGTCCAACACTGGGTCAGGGCCCACATGATGAAATAAATGTCTTTCTGTTTTCTTTAATTTTAGTTACTAACCCTATTTGTTTGTTTTGTTTACTGTACTAACATTCTATGGATTCCGTAAATCTGAAATAAATAGTTTTTATTTTTTAATAATTCATTTGACAAGAGCAAATATATTTATATCAATGACCACTATTAATACTATGCTAACACTTACAACGTGGGTAGTAAAAGTAAGAGCGTATTTTCTGTTGTTAAACAAAAGCAAATATTAAAACTCGCCTTTGTACATAAATATTCTTTTCACTTTGTGTAAATGTATTGTTTTAGTGTCCAATAAGGCATTAAGAATTAAAAAGTGCAGAAATACTTATGAAAAAAGTTTTAATTCGTAAAAATACACAGTCAGATGGAAATAATACCATCTGTCATGACAAGATAACTATTTTACTTGTTCCCCAAAAGAGAACACAACTATCACAGATATAATCTCAAAATATCTTCAGCAAACAAAACAAACACTCTAGCACACAATCCTAATCTGAACAGCCATCCAATAGCAGAACAATTGAACTACTTCCCGAAACGTTCACGAAGACTAGTTATGACATCAGTCACGCAGACAGGCGGACAAAGAACACACTCTACCAAGAAATAACCTGAAAATAACCGACGAATAACCGCCGGCTCCCAAGACGAAGGGGGATCGGAAAACACGAACTATTAGTAATACAAATTACGTTTCGGTTACAAAGCGCGGGCATTTTTCTTGCTCGACGCAACTTTGCGGAGATGTATAAGTTTTTGCTATTTGTTTGAAATCGTTTTGAATGGATAGCTTTGTTGTAAGAAGTTCGATGATTGAGTGTGATTAGTGGGGGTTGAAATAGATTTTGTGGAGCTATTTTTAGCTTTGTTTGCGGGTAGTTTTAGAATTGATGAGGTGAACCATATTGTTATAGCATACCATATTATAGGAATAGTTTTCCCTGCCGGACGAGGTCGGTTCTTGACGAGGTCGGTCCGTGGATGGGTGACCATTTTCAACATAACGAGTTTCCTCCGTGCCTCGGTAAGCTCGTTAAGCCGTTGGTCCCGGCTGTCATTTGAAGATCTTTGACAGTCGTTACGGGTAGTCAGAAGCCTGAGATCTGACACCAGTCTTGCCAAGGGGTATCGTGTTACCCAGTTACTGGATTGTGGAGGTCAGATAGGCAGTCGCTCCATGTAAAACACTGATACTCAGCTGAATCCGGTAAGACTGGAAGCCAACCCCAACAATAATTGGGACAAAAGGCTAGGCAGATGATGAGTTTTCCCTGCCAGAGTCTGTGTTTCCTGATAGCTACAGCCTAGAGATCTTTACACGGGCAAGACCTAGCGTGCATGACAGAAATGTAGATAACCGCAAGAGAACCAGGGTTACCGACGTAGCCCGACGAACTGCCAAATTTAAGTGGCAGCACATTGCTCGCCGAACGGATGGCCGATGGGGCAGAAAGGTTCTGGAGTGGCGACCGCGAACCGAAAGACAGTACGTTGGAAGGCCTCCCACCAGGTGGACCGATGATCTGGTAAAGGTTGTGGGGATCCACTGGATGCGAAACGCCGATCAATGTGGCGACGCTTGGGGCAGGCCTTTGTCCAGCAGTGGACGTCTTTCGGCTGATATGATGATGATGATGAAGCGTGCATCACCGTCGACCACAACATCGCTTACCATCAGGAGAAAAAGTGGTCAAACGAAAGTCTATCCAATATTTAAAAAAATAGATCCTATTGGGATCGCAAGTGAGCCTAGATTTACAATATAACCTCCACTCCCCTGTAGCTGAGTAGCACGGTAGCTAGTGGCTAGTCCTTATCGACCGCCAAATATATACAATAGACAGCTGGGACCAACGGCTTAATTTGCTTTTCGAGCTAAGAATGTTTCATACATAACTAGCTTCCGCCAGCGGCTACGCACGCGTGTATTATACATATAAACCTTCCTCTTGAATCACATTATCTACTTAAAAAACCGCATCAAAATCCGTTGCGTAGTTTTAAACATTAAGATGTTTAAAAATACGCAACGGATTTTGACGCATACATAGGGGCAAACAGATAGCGGGCAGCGACTTTGTTTTATAGTATGTAAGGATACGTAAATAAATATAAGAAATTGTTATGGTGAACTAGAGAGTACTTATTCTTTCTATTGATTTTCGTCCCAAAATTCTTTATTTAAGACCCATTTCTGGTCTCAGTTCAGCCTATAAAAGATAAACCTAAATAATACTCCAATACTTCCGAGTTCTTAGGAAAAGCCTTGGAGACAATAAATAAAGCGCTTAATACTTTTAAAGGGATTTGCAGGGCTTTAAGCTAAATATTCGTGTCAACACTGTGAGTTAGATCGCCATGATATTGGTAGTTCTTATAGCTCTGTCTATAAATTTAAGACCTTTAAGGAATTAGACTTAAGCTTTGTTTCAGGAAGTATATATTTTGCCGATTTTTTGGATAGTTGTGTTTTATTGATGTTATTCGATAAATCAATCTGCCTATCCTATTTCCTAACTATATTGGGTCGGCTTCCTTGTCCCAAAAGATGTAGTTGAGTACTAATATTTTACAAGGAACCTCAGTCTAACCTGACCTCCGTGGTAACACTGGCTAGAGGTGGTAGCCGACTTATAAGACACCGCTCCGGCAAAATAATGTTCATTGAAATGTGAGCTTCAGGGCGTTCTCTGTAGACATACTTTACATTGACAACACAAATTAGCAGACAGCTGTAAGCGAGCTAACTGCCATCGTACCACTCGACAGCTGACACCTCGCTTACCGCATGCTTACCACTCTCTTCAAGCGGGCGGCTCGCGCACTGTACGCACGCAGACTGTTCGCTTGAAGCACGTTGCTAGCTTGTCGAAAAAGGTAAAGCGAAAGCGTTCGGCGCAGGGACAGCCAGTTGACTGCTAGCTTCGCGTGGAAAGCGAGCGGTCGTCCCCGTCGACATTTACGGTCAAGGTCATTTACGGTCAAGGTCCGCAAATGACAACCGAGACCAATGTGGTCTCCGAGGCATGAAGGAGTCTCGGTGCCTATATACATGCGTTTATGTATGCAAACGTTGCTTAACCACGAAGATAGAACTGTGTGGCTTTTATTATTTGGCCCCATGCTCCTCTTCAAAGGTTAAGCATATGTAAATCTTATCTTGTGGAGGGGCCGAGAAATAACTCGGACACCCATTTGGATCTTTTGTGGGTCCCCTAGATAACTTACTCCTCCCCAATCTCGTTAAGAACCTTCTTCATGAGTTTTTTTTTTTTTTTTTTTTTAATAAATAACGTTGCCCCACACTAGGAATTTCTTCCTCTATCGTGGGTGCGTTTACAAACATATCAACTCACATACACAAACATCCAGAGCCGGCACAATATCTGCAGGTCATACAAATATTTGTTCCGTGCGGGAATCGAACCCGCGACACGCAGCGCAGCAGTCAATCGCTCAACCACTGCGCTAACCGTGCGCCCAAGAGTGTGTTTTACAATGAGATTAGGAGATATGAGCCTATAGTCTTCTGGTCTTGGATATCCTACTCCTAGAGATTCATTCGCTTACTAGCCAGTGCATTGCATGTGCACAGAAGGTAAGCATAGGCAAATAGTAAATAGGTTAAATCCTGAAATTGCCAGGCAATGTTTTAAGGAAGGGTATCTTCTAAACATTGTTTTATTTCTATACCACGACAGTCTTATAAAACTTCTTTCAATTCCCCAACTCTAACTGAGAGATATATCATCTTCGTTTTGTATCAGAGCCCCATTTGTTTAAAAGTTTGTTCTGTTAAGATTTCAGGGAGGGTCCTAAAACAAGAGAGCTATGCCTAAAACTTTCACGGTGACACGAAAAAAGATTAGTGGACTATTTAATGTGACTAAATACTTTGTAGATTAAGATATAAGTTGAGGCCATTTTTTTTTTGGGCATGGAATTGGAGTTATCTTACAATAACTTTGGCTCTCGAGGTGATAATACCAAGATAATAAGATAATAAAGGTGCAGGTTCGGGTTCAGGTTAAGGAAGCTTCTGCCAGCGGCTTCGCCCGCGTAAATGTTTTTTATCATCCCAAGGGAACAAACAAACAGGATAAAAATGTATATGTCTATATTTAAACAACTAAAGCTGCTAGAGAAAGACTGACAACAGATTTGGAATCAGCGTGGCAGAATCATACAAAATCACGTATGAAACTTCATAAAACAAAACTACTGCTTACCAGTGTAATTGATTCTACCGTTCATTCGTAAAAATAGCTTGTTATGGAGAAGAACGGACAAGGAACTCCATACTTACTCTTTAAAAAAAGGTGTTACTCAAGTTTTTGGTTACATCATTCTTGGTATGTATTTGAAAAAATACATATATGTGAGAACGACGTAAAAAGACTTTCACTTTAATGCGTCTAGAGTAAAACAAACAATAAAAAAATACAATAAATAGGTAATTAATCGATTATTCCCGATGTCCACCACTTGGTTGGCCACCACTGGGGGATAGCGGAAAAACTTTTAAAACATAAAAAAAAGCTAACAAACAAACAAAATGAAACAGAATTGTGACATTGTCTCCCAGTGGTGGCCATAGGGAATGTTTGAAAATCCGTGTCACTGACTCCAATGGTGGACAACGAGAATAATTTAAAAATCCGTGTCACTGTCCCCCAGTGGTGGACTACGAGAATAATTATTAAAGATTTTCCCGCTGTCCCCCAGTGGTGGCCAACTAAGTGGTGGACATCGGGAATAATCGGTAATTAATAACAGGCCGAGACATACATTTTGACTACCGCTTTCGCTGATACCGAATGCCACTTTTCAAGAGCCTCCTGGATGAAATTTGGCTCAGAGATAGATTATAGTCAGGCATAGCACATAGTCTACTTTTCATCCCGGTATAATGTTTGTTAAAAAAATCGTTTCTTGCAAAATTCATTTATAGTGCGTGCAAGTAGAGGCTTTATTGACTTATGTAAGCGGCATGATTTTGATCCTTTCTTAACAGGTGTGTCCTCGGCCAGAAAGTGCCTGAGCCTTAGCTTTTTTAATTAGATTTTGTATGTTCAGATTTTTATCATTTAAAGGAATATAAAATGCAAATTTAGTTTGAGCTTGAATGTTATACCGTTTTGTTTTTCTTTTTTGGTAGCTGTGTTGTGTTGTTAACACTCTTTCTTTCTAATCTATTTTTAGAAGTGATGACTTTTAATTGGCTGTCAGTCTCACGTACTATTTGTTATTCTGTTTGTGTTAGCTGTAAGTCGTCCATAATTGATAAATAAATAAATTAAGCAGTGGTGGCCCAGTGGTAACGGCCTAGACTTACGTATCGTAGGTCGTGAGTTCGAACCCAGGCAGGCGTTTTACTTTGTATAAATTATTTCATCACCACTGCTCTTAAAACGGTGAAGGAAAATATCGTGTGGAAACCGACATGTCCTAGAACCAAAAATTCGAAGACGTGTGACAGCCACCAATCCGCACTGGGCCCGCGTGGTGGATTAAGGCCTATTACCTCTCTCACAGAGAGGATGCCTGTGTCCCAGTAGTGGGATCATTATAAGGCTGATGATGTGATAATGTTCCTTTGGTAAAAGAAAACCCTTTTCATGCGTTCAGAATCACTGGCAGAAGCTAGTAAGATAAAACCTAATTTACTAGTAAATTCATTTTCAAATAACATAAATACTCAGAAACATTACCAGTAAACTCTACCTCCATTAAAATAAAACATTAGTCCATATTTTTCATCCTAATTTCAGTGGGAAACTCATCCAATATCTTCTCATTAGCTGGTAATTTAATAACAGCTTGTTACGTCGTGCAACGGACATGAAATCGTGGATGTTTGAAATAGCTTCGTTTGTGAAATTGTATTTCAACTTTCAATGACTTTCGTAGATGACTGCACCTTCGGCTTTTGGCTTCGGGTTTAGCACATTCGGACAAAAATACCACCAAGGGCAAAAATATCACCGACGGCCAAAAATATAGCTATTGCAAAACTGGCTCGGCTTAGTCAAAATAGGCCGAAATTTTGTCCGAATCCGAAGTAAATACCGAAATTGAACGTACAGTACGAAAGCGCGAGAGAGCAATGGAAGAAGGAACGCGCGAAGAAAACATATAATTGACATTATTCTTCGATGTCTTGTTACTCTTTTTTATTATTCGAATCATCATCATTTCAGCCGAAAGACGTCCACTGCTGGGCATAGGCCTCCCCCAGGCGTCGCCACATTGACCAATCCCACGCGTCCCGCATCCAGCGCCTTCCCGCAACCTTAACCAGGTCATCGGTCCACCTAGTGGGAGGCCTTCCAACATATCGTCTTCCGGTTCGCGGTCGCCATTCCAGAACTTTTCGGCCCCATCGGCCATCCGTTCTGCGAGCAATGTGCCCTGCCCACTGCCACTTAAGTTTGGCAATCGTTCAATATCGCGTTCGGTTCCGTTCCACGGCTATAGATGGTGTTAACAGCGACTTGCAAGTAAAAGAATTTACTCGGTGCATGAATATTTTTTTCTTTAGATACAAGATTTGTTTTATGGTATCTATTTTTTTGCGTAGTTGTAGTTTCATTGCACCAAAATGTGTTACAATACAAATTTAAACAATCAATCAATCATGGAATGCCTTAGACATTTAAAACCGCGCCATCTATAGACATCAATTTTAAATGATACGTTCAAATAATCTTTGAAATGTGAGTTAAGAGCCCAAGATTCCATAATTTTGTGCTTAGGAGAGTTGATTAAACAATAACATACAATTTTTATGTTCAATTCCAGAAAATGTTAATTTTACACACAATTTTATTGAATTGTGTGTATAACTGTGACCCCGTGACTATACACTACTGCACTACATAACTTTACACTTACAAACTTTAACTTAACAAATTGTCAAGTAATTTTAATTGTTTGCTAAAGTTGTGTGCATACAGTCAATCAACATAAACTTAAAAAAACATAATTATTTTATTCAGTTTTAGCCAATCTTGAACGGAATTTCTTATAGTTATTAATGAACCTTCGGCTCTGGATACACCCGAAGATTGTGGTGATAGCCGATTAATCGGTTTCGGTTTTGGCCCCGGCCAGCAATGTACCTTTGGTTGGACACTGCTTACACACAATCCATCCGTCGTTCAATAGGTCTTCCTCTGCCCACATATCGTGGTGGGCCCAGTGGATAAGACCTCTCCTCTCACGCTTGAGGTGGGTTTAAAACCGGGCAAGTACCAATGTGACTTTTTCAAATTCATAATGTACTTTCTAAGTTCATCTTGGACATCGCTGACAATGGTGAAGGTAAACACCGTGAAGAAAACTGGATTTGGACTGGCGATTTCATACTTTTATACCCTGTAAGTATAAAAGTCTGAAATCGCCAACCCGCATTGAGCAAACATGGTGATCCACAGGTTACAGGTATTATTATATTTATTTGTGTATTTATTTCCACAAAGGTATTCTGAATACAAGTTATAATAACTGTAAGTTATGTTGAGCAGAAAACATGAAAGGTTTTCACAGTGGGTTTCCAGTTGCAGCGGGTTTGGTATTAATATTAATCTTAGTATACTTTTATTATGCGTACAGCTAAAAAGTGGAAGTCCCTGCCGGAGTCTGTGTTTCCCGATAGCTACAATCTAGGGGTCTTTAAGTCAAGAGTGAATAGGTTACTTCTAGGCAAGTGTACTTCACCGTCGACCACAAAATCGCTTACCATCAGGTGAGATAGTGGTCAAGTGCAAGCCTATTAAAAAAAAAACCGTGTTGGTTTTAAACTTAAAATTAGCTTAGAACTTTAAATCTCAATTGGGATGTTTCCTGGATAAAAAAAGAGATTTGTCATTGAAAAATTACAGAGATAAAAGGCATCAAAGCTCAAGACCTGTGACGTCAATTCTGGGTAAAAATATACCAAGGCCTGACCCGGTATCGCCCTAATAATGAAGCGCGCGTTCTTTTATCTTTTAAATACTAAATTATTGTTTATTATGGAATCCCAGGGATAACTGGTTCCAGTATTTAAGACTTATTAATGCCCCGAGCAAGCTGTCCTGCTGGATAGGCTTGATTCCAAATCCTTTTCCGAAGGGATATTCCAAAGGGTTTGATACAGAGGCTGCTATCTCTCGATATCAGGACGGCCACCAGTCAATACGGATTTAAGCGGAACTTGCGGCATTATTATCTACTCCAATGGCAGAGTCGTCTCAATACAACGCCTTTCTATTTATTTGAATATACAAGTATTTATTAAAGTAAATATATATGTATATTTATTTTACTTCGATTTTTTTTATGCACTAACATAGCTGTTATCTTTCCACCATCCTTGGTTGACTGGTAGAAAATGCCTGAGCCTGATCTTTAAATTGCTTGAAATTTTAGTAAATAAATAAAAATAACACCAGAACGAATAAGTAACACCATACCCCAACAATAACTCCTTGAAAAATTGTCCGGATGAGACAACGGACTCGCAAATGAATATATACGCTCGCAGGCTCAACGGGTAACAATGTATATCACTTCATACCATTAAACTCAGCCGTCACAGCTTTGCACACTAATCTGGACAAACGACTTTGGAACTTGATAAAAACTCCGACAGTTTTTGATGGAAAAGCTTTTCGGAAAAAACGAGCGGTTTTCTAATTGCAGTTTTTGAGGTGGAAGTTGCATGATTGCTGTGCCTATGATCTGTCGGTATAGTTTGGTCGTTGGTCTATTGCAGGGGTCACCAATTACTTTCATTTGAGGTCCAGTTTTAGGGTCCCGTATCCATGGGGTAAAAACGGGACTCTATTACTAAGACTCCGTGGTCTATCTGTCTGTCCGTCTGTCACCAGGCTGTATCTCATGAACCGTGATAGCTGGACAGTTGAAATTTTCACAGATTATGTATTTCTATTGCCGTTATAATAACAAATACTAAAAACAGAATAAAATAAACATTTAACCACTTAAATGTTTATTTTATTCTGTCTCCCATACAGCAACCGTGATTTTTTTGCAGTTTTTTGCGATAATGGTACGGAACCATTCGTGCGCGAATCCGACTCGCACTTGGCCGGTTTATTAGGATTCCGTACCCAAAGGGTAAACACAGGACTCTATTACTAAGACACCGCGATCCGTATGCCCGTCTGTCACCAGGCTGTATCTCATGAACCGTGATAGCTAGACAGTTGAAATTTTCACAGATGATGTATTTCCCTCTATAACAACAAATACTAAAACATAATAAAATAAACATTTAAGTGGGGCTCCCATAAAACAAACGTGATTTTTTTGCCGTTTTTTTGCGATAATGGTACGGAACCCTTCGTGCGCGAGTCCGACTCGCACTTGACTGGTTTTAATAATACGACCGTCGCGGTCCGTAACGTTTAAAGCCAACTACCCCCTTCCCCGGCCTTGACATCGTCACGTGTACAAAATTGAAATAATAAACTTAAAATATAAATACAATATCAATGAAGATTTTGATGAGATATGATTCGCCCGTTGTCGAATCAACGACAGTAAAGACAAAACGCGTGATAATTTATTCAAATACGTACTCAAGTAACAAAGTAAACTATATTGTACTGTTTACTTGAAGGACACACAAAACAGGTCAGTGGTACGCCATTTGATTGAAAACATAACTGGAGTGTGTGGGGTTCATGTGGTCGATATCTGGGTTGGGGAAAGTGCTAGGTTGTTCAGTTGGAAAGAACCCTCAGAAGTTGCCAAGGAATCTGGACTTGTGCTCAGGCCTAAGGTCTATGCCTACCCCTTGCAGATATAGGAAAGAAAACATGTTTTAGTCCAATCCATGTTAAAAATGATAAAGTTTTCTCGGACGCGTGGGTCCATCTGATGGCAGCGCCACCTCGGCAAGACGGGACTTTTGGCGAGCGAAGTTTAATTCTCTTTACCATTTCAAAGAAAGAAAGAAAAAGAGTTTATTTTCGCTAGGCACGACGCATATCATAAAAAAAAAAACTAAAGGAATAAGTACCTTAAAAACGAATACAACAAAGTATGCGTCACAACCACGCAAAAAGGTCAGCGCTCAGCATAATGCTGGGACCCACATGCAAGACAGAGCCCCAGCCTGGTTTTCAGCGGTAGCCGGAGTCAACTGCATGACGTTGTACGCAAACTCATAACCTTAGGTGCAACTGACGGAACGAGAATTTTAGTTTATAAATAAAAAATAAAATAAAAGTTTAAATAGGTAAATAAGTGTCATTACATAATGTAATAAATAGGTTTAGAAAATTTATAAAATACAATTATTCACTAATTTTTTTTAAACAATCTTGTTTCCTATTCTTCTTATCAAACCCTTTAATTTGATACCCATATCATGGCAGTGCACAAAAAATAACCAGTCCGCCATCTTAGGCCGTCCGCCATATTGGATTTAGAATGACGTCACTTAGCTAACCATGAAATTGTCATCCAAAATAAACGTGTACGCAAAATTTTATCTTAATCGGTGGAGGGTAACTGCTTTAAAATTCAGTTGGAAGATTTAACCCGAACACACTTACATGCATTGCAAGTTAAATACAAGCTTGTATAAAACAAAGTGTGCAGTTTCAATCTTAAGTGTTAGTGCGGTGTCTGCCCACTGACTATGGCCCAAATTTCGTCTTGCGCCGCATGTCCTGTCACCTGTGCTTGTGGGGACGGTCCCACCGGTGCGTTAGCGAATAGTGTTACTTAGCTATGGTAAGCTGAATACTGGGCCGAACTTAATATTTAGGAACTATTATTATCATCAACATGCTAAGAAAACGACTGACACTCTTTTATCTGCACGAATATTCAAACTAGCAGATGAGAAGTTCACCTCCTACAATAAAAAATAACATTTTCTCTACAAATTTTAGCATTATTTTGACAACCTTCTTTCACAACCAAAACTCATATCTGTCGTGTATTTTAAAAATGGAACGATCTTTTACTCCGAAACATGGCAACCAAGGACATAACATATCAGAGGTTTTATTTAAATTTCGAACTGGCTTGCAAATAAAAAGCTGTTTAATGAAAAAAAACAAAAGAACACTTTAACGCGGGCACAATTATTGCTGTTCGTCATTGATTTAGACAAAATGAATTCTAGGTACTACTTAGTTTAAATTTCCGCGCATTATTTGAGAAAAGTACTATACAAGCCTTGGCCACAACTAGGCATTGATGGACTTACGTATGTGTGCCTCGGCTTCGCCTCGGCCCACATTTACATGTTCGTCCATCAATGCCTCTTTTGCTGGCCGCTGCAGTAATGTACTATTTCCATACACGATGGAAATTACCGGCCTCAGCTTTCTCCAATTAGTCCCACAATAATTTACCGACCATTCCAATTCTCCTCCATAGTTCCACCAAAACAAAATAAGAGCAGGCAGGGGTGTCGCATACTTAAGAAGGCAGTGCCTTGGCCCAGTTAATCCCAGTTCCGGATTACGGCAGTGTGTCGATATTTATCGCCCGTTAAAATTTATACAATTTTGCCGTCGACTTTTTCCGAATAGGGACGTGGGTCATAGTGTTGTGACTAAGATTTTGGATTAAGGAGGATAGTCCTATTTTGTTTTATGAAAGAGAATAGCACATTTTGATTGCCCACAGTTTTTAGTTTTTACTACTGCAATGATCACGTGATTCGAACAACATTTTTCAACACACTTACGGAAAAATGGATAAAATAATATGTTTTTTTTATATTAATATTATTATACCTGTTTTTAACGTGGCCTACCACACTAAAATAGGACTTTTATTCTTAGTAAAAAATACGACGATTACACTTGATAGAATGCTGTTGAAGTGAAAGAACTTTCATATCTTTTATTTAATTTTAACATTTTAGTTCAATCGCTAATCCTGAAGATCCTGGTAAGGATAATGGGACAAACTATTTAAATCATTTCATTGTCATCGGTCCTTGATAAGTGTGCAAAGTTTCAAATTAATCCGACGTTTTGAAGGGCGTGAAAATTACGTTCAAAGATTCCATTACCTAGATACATACATTATATTATATAATATTTTTTTTTGTCACAGAACTGAGATGTCTATTTAGAAATCCTTTACAAAACAAAGACTTTGTATTTACTAAATATTTTAAGTTAATAAATGCCAAACAGTTTCACCAGCCCTACCCTAAGCTACCCGATACTCTCACGTACATTATGCAGTCGCTTATTCTTGTTAGTAAACAAACTTTGCTCCGCTCAGGCCGAAGTTCTTTCGGAGAAAAACCTAGAACTATGCGTAACAACGTTCTTATTGAAATAAAAACTTGTGATTGTCCTGTAACTTGATTCAATATTTGAATAAGTGTGCCTTTTGTTAGTCTCCTCGCTGCTTATAAATAAGATGGCTATAATAGAAAAATATAAAAGTTTAACGAAACATCATTCCGCAGTGACTCTTAATTGCGTTGATCGTTAAATAACAAGTAAAAATCCAAAAAATTCAAAAACCCCGACAATATTTTTTTAATTCATACATATTCACGTAATTATGATACGATATTTTGCGAAAATACCCCGATTCAAACAGTAAAACGCCTATAACTATTGAACGGCTGAACCGATATTTATTAAACACTCAACACTCTCGATATAGTGTAAATTAATTTATTTATTTATTTAACTTGCACACACTATCTTACAGGTTGAACCCAATACAATAGAGTGGTTAAAATCTTAATCTAAAATCAGACTTTACTTAAATGTATAATAATTATATAAACCTAAACTTCTAACACTATTAAAATCATCTAAACTAATATAAAATAAAACTTTACTTATCTAAATTTTAATTATAACTAATAAAATTTAACAAAACTTGCGAATTCACTCCAATTGCACGAAAATATGTCCAGCCTCTCATGTAATTCGTTGAGCACACAGATTGTGCGGGTGAGAGGTGTTTTTGCCAATAGATTGGTTCTAGCAGCAGGCACGGCCAGCCGTGGCGGCCGCCGCCGCCTCCACACGTACCGATCTGGCACGCACAGCTTCAGGTGACGCAGCATACCCGGGTTATGTGCTACTCCACGCAGGAGCTTTAGTGCTTATGCTGTGAGTGTAAATTCCCGGCGCACTCTGAGTGTGTCTTGTAAATTTATTTTGTACTCGCTCCAGCATGACATTGTATTTCGCTTCATGAGGAGCCCAAATCACGGCACTGAGCTCCAAGTGACTCTAGTGAGTACATAGTAAGATCATTCTTGTTGCTAGCCTTCCCTAAGTAGCTGGGGTGGATCGACTGACCAATTTATCCCACTACGTGGAGTTGCGGTCACCATCCCGACATACATATAATATTCGCTCCATACTCCATGACATACTATATCAGTTTCTGATATTGATAAGAGCAACCATACTTTTCATCAAAATCAAACTTACTTTCCCAACAAACCAACGCGCGACGTGGCTGTTCGTGGTTTAGATACATTTGCCATCCCCTCTATTGTCACACCTTAAAAGGTGTCTGTCTATTGTTTTTTCTATTGTTTCGTTAATTATGATAGATGAGTGCATTGATAGAAATTATCATCATCTTCCTGTCCTTATCCCATGTTACTTGGGATCGGCGCAGCACGTTTTCTTCTTCCATATCGTCCTGTCCCCTGTCACGCTATCTATGAATCCCTTTTTCTTTAATATTAAATTTATCGTGCCACCGTTCATCTACTCATGTGACCATTCTACAAGGATACCTATTTTGTACATTTAAACTCAGCACACAAAAAAACCATACCAAAAGCATGGAAAAACTGCACCGCATTGAACCCAATATAAAATCAAAATAATTTCGTCCATTGTCACTTTACCCCAAAACCAATAACCGTATCCGACCAAACTAACTAAATCAAAATTTTATTATTTTTCCGTTTCACACCAAACATTTTTCGAGATCACATCCTATAAATAACAAAAAAGTTTGGTCACTTTATGGTATCTACAATTTCCGGTATTTACGCTTTCACACTGAAATAAATGGAAATCCAATTAATACGCGGCCATTTTATGTTTTTTTGTCAGCCATTTTGTATTTATTTTGAACACTATCAGTACTAGTTATTGTGCCCTAAAATTCTTTTTGTAACGCTGAATATTTTTTGTATGAATATTTAAATACGCAATTTTTCTAGTCGAATATCATTTTGACCCGGGGTGCTGTATTTTGTCCTGTTTTTCCTGGCAATACCACGAGAAAATGGCAACTCAAATTATGGACTATATTTTTCAGAATTTTGTGTGTTGACTCAGTGAAAAACATCAAACCAGTAATTCTCGTAGTCATGTTTTTATACTTTGGTGGCTTAGATTAGTACAAGTTTTTCAAAAACTTACATTTTCTTTCAAAATTATGGAATTAAATTGCTTGAAATACTGCTGAATGTTGCACATTAAGGTCTTAAATTGTAACTCGCAGGTGGTCGCTAGTTACTGACTTTCTTTCACTTAGATTTGCAATTTTATTCACCTCAAAGTAGACATTTGCAAACATGGTCCACCATTATAAATTTTCCGAACGTTCACAAAACTTTTGAACCATTTAACATCTCCAGAAAGTCACCTCAGGTCACTATAGTTGGCTCAAAAGGATCTAAACTCCAGTCAGATAAGGGATGGTTGAAAAGTTCAACTTACGACTGTACCTAACCTCGTTGGTCTCGCTCCCTTGTTTACGCTGCAGCGCTGTAGAAACTCGGCTGAAAGTTCCACTGCAGCGCAAAATTTGCTAAATTTACAAGCGCCCGAGTTCTTCGACCTAGTCTAATTGTTTGATAGTTTTCCGAGACCTTTTTGTTTGTTCTTAAGTTGGGAACATGTTAAAGTTGCAATTTCCGAGGTTCTCTGAGGGTACATAATTGTTTGCTGGATTATAATTTAAAGTTCCTTGAAGTTTGGCTTTAAGAGCTTTGCTAATTATGGAATTTTAATTGGGTTTCTGTTTGAAGATAAGTCTGTTCTGTGGAGTAAGTAATGGAAAATTATTCAGTCTCTTACCATTTTTCCAAGCGGATATAAACCAAATCAGTTCAGGCCGAGACTTTGAATTCATGGTTATAGGTCACAAAGGTTTCAAAACTACTCAGATTGTAACAATATTAATGAATAAGTATAGAATATAGATAGAGGAGGTTTATAAACGAATCGACGGCGTACACAATGTTGAAAATTCAAATTATTTATTCGAGTGATTTTTGTTAATTAAGATTAGTTTTAATATAAGACTATAATTATTATGAGGATGGATGGACTTTTGTTACTCTTTCACGCATAAACTACTGCACGGATTTTGATGAAACTTTACAGAAATATAGCTTATACGTTAGAATATTATGGCTTAAATTTATAAAAATAATGGGGGCGGCAGCAAGTTTACAATAGTTTTAATGTAATAAGACTATATTAAAATATAATGGTGCGCTAAAACCTACCACCCGTTGGGCTTAAAAATCCATTCATATAAACATACAAATATTCAATAATTAACTTATTTATTATTTATTTATTTATTATTAAAATTTCCGTTACAACTATAATTACAGGTAGGTATAGATACCTAATGCGATAGCGCGGTCTTACAATTAATTTATATACAATATAAAACTATGAAAAATGTAATAATCTAGTAGTCTAATAATAATAACTTATAAACCAAGTTTCCTAAATATAAAAACACAATATTTAAAATACAAAAACATAAACATATAACCTACTCTAATTTTCACTATAACATAAAATAAACAACAGTATTTTTGCGAATTCACTCAAACGGCATGTAAATACATCGATCTTGACGTGAAGATCGTTAATAACCCGAATTGCGAGGGTCAATGGTGTTTTGGCGAGAAGGTTGGTCCTGGCAACCGGCACGGCCAGCAGCGGCGGGCGTCGCCGCCTCCACACATAGCAGTTCAGTACACATAAACTCAAGTGCTGCAGTACTCCTGGGTTATGCTCAATGCCACGAAGTAACCTAACCAGATACGAAACAAGCGTGAATTCCCGTCGCACCCCCAGTTGGTTGTACCCGACCATACCGAGCAAAAACAGAGTGGGGTACATCAAGGGGTAAAACGGATATACCCAGTATAGTTTCTTGAGCAAGTGGTGCGTGAACTTGTTCTGTACGCGTTCCAGCATTCCTGTGTACTTGACCTCATGCGGAGCCCATATGACAGCACTATGTTCCAAATGAATCCTGACAAGTGCATCATACATGACTCTGACTGTTGCGATGTTAGCGAGTTTCAAAATAATGAAAAAATCATCATCAACTAAGAAGTCAATCAGAATCATTATTGATACTTAAAGAGGATATTAAATTATGTAATATGCCATCAGATCCAGTATTCAAAAGTATTTTAAATTTACTTTTTTTTCCCAGGTCGACCACAACCAACCCTAACCTGGCTGATCAACAACAAGCAGATTGATGACCACACAATCCTCAAGAATGATGGGAAGGTCATCGTCAGCAAGATCAGCATAGGAGGGGCGGAGCGGAGTTGGTTGAACACCAGTATACGGTGTCAGGCTACTAACACTCCTCTGCTAAGTCCTCATGAAAGGACTGCTAGGGTGGAGATGCATTGTGAGTACCTCCTTCACTTCATTCAGCATAGCATAAGCATGATCATACCTGTTAAGTTTCTACTGCTGGTGAACAAGCCTCCTCTCTGGCTAAACCAGCCTTTGACGTCCCCACTATTGGGACACAGGCCTCGTCGATAATCTACCGGTTCGAGACTGTCACATGTCTTAGAATTTTGATTGTTTTTCTTCACCATTTTATGAACCCCTGTGCCCACGACTCATGATATGTAAATATTTGCCTAAGGTAAAGTTATTGATCCGGCTTGTACTAAATGCCAAGTGAAAGGGTCACGGACGCCCCTTACCGCGATACTTTTGTGTTGATCGTGTTAGCGACACTGCCTTTACATTTTTTCGTATCGTTTTGAAATATTGGAATACATTGGTAGACAGGTGTTAATGACTTTTGTTTTTTTTTTATCTGGCGGTGACTTTAGTGGTACTATTAGCAAGTTTTTCTTCTATGCGTTTCTATAAGCCGTCATATCAGAATCCATTTTTAGGGTTCCATACCCAAAGGGTAAAAACGGGACCCTATTACTAAGACTTCGCGATCCGTCTGTCTGTCTGTCTGACTGTCCGTCTGTCCGTCTGTCACCAGGCTGTATCTCATGAACCGTGATAGCTAGACAGTTAAAATTTTAGATGATGTATTTCTGTTGCCGCTATAACAACAAATACTAAAAACAGTATAAAATAAATATTTAAGGGGGACTCCCATACAACAAACGTGATATTTTTGCCGTTTTTTGCTCGATATTAATAACGTGATGTCTTTTCGGGAACAATAAAGCACCAAATACTGGAATATATATTTATTTTGTGAAACCCTCGAAACACGTCACAAAAAAAGTAAATATATTTATAGGGTCGCTGGTTGCAGTTGGCTGGTCAAACCTTTAACTCGGTTATTATCAGTATTGAGGGTGGAAGAATAAAATTAAATAAAAGCAGAAAAAAAACAGAACGCCTGTCTCCCAGAGGCCGCCAGGTAGACGCTTGAAATATTAACAGAATGTTTATAAAAAAATAATAATTATTAAATTAAAATAAAATAAATTAAGGGGGCTGCCATATAACAAACGTGATATTTTTGCAGTGTTTTGCTATAATGGTACGGAACCCTTCGTGTGTGAGTCCAAGTCGCACTTGGCCGGTTTTTAGCTCTTACCCATATTATCTAAATCATTATCCATCAGAAATCCATCTATCTTATCTTTGGTCTGCAACATCCGATTTTGTAACTGGGTAGGTATGTTTTATTTATATTTTACGTGCTTTCCAGTTCTATGAAATATGGCTCTTCAAGTTGAACATTAAAATCCTTTCGTCTTAAAACCTAGTAACGTTAGTAAATATCAAAAGAAATGTAGGTAAATATAGCTTATATCTTTATAAAAAAATACTCTGTCTAAAAGTTCAATAACTAATTTAACATCAAAAGAAAAATATAGGTGATCTACATCACAAATTCAGAAAACTAATATATTCTGAGACGAAACTCCTTGTATAATAATATCCTCTCCACCCACAGTGCGTCCAACCTCTGTGATGATCACCAACAAACCTGGCCAGATGTCTGCTGACTCGGAGATCACCATCATCTGCGTGACCCATGGCAGCAGACCAGCGGCCCAGGTCACCTGGTTCAGGGAGAACCGAAGATATACTAGAGGAAAGGTAAGGTGTTTAAATGGTACCACCATCAGTGTTTTCTTCATGGAATCTCAAGAAAGAAAAACCCTCCATACATTTTCTTAGAAGAACCAACACACCCCATACTCTTTTCTCAATTATTGCGTTTTTACAAGCTTTTAATTAACTTGCAATGTATGTATGTATGTATGTATGTAAGTAATTACAAGCTTTTAATTAACTTGCTATATATGTATGTATGTCAGTAAGTGTGTTCGGGTCAAATCTTGCAACTGATTTTTAAAGCAGTTATCCTCCACCGATTAAGATAAAATTTTGCATACACGTTTAGTTTGGATGGCAATGCATGGTTAGATAAGTGACGTCATTCTAAATCCAATATGGCGGACGGCCTAAGATGGTGGACTAGTTATTTTTTGTGCACTGCCATAATATGGGTATCAAATGAAAGGGTTTGCTGAGAAAAAACGAAAAATGCTTGTTTTTAAAAATATATTTTTAATGAATAAATTATTTCTTGTTAGTTATGGTCTATGAAGAAAATCAATGTATAACTTCTTAGAATATAATATAGAATAGAAAACATTTTTTCAATTTATACACAACACAATAGTAAAAATCACGAAATAACGGAGAAGAATACGAAAAAAGTACAAACAAACTTTAAGAATGGCGCCAGGCGTGCTCATACCGAAAAGGTTACCAACTCAGCATTTGCTGGGCGTCAGACACCCAGCTCTGATTTTCAGTTGGCACCCTGCTAGTGACACACGGACGTGGGTAAATAAAATAGATACTTAAAATAATGTCATAATATGAATATGTGCTTAACTTATAGATTGAAAAAATACGTGAAATAGATAATATAAAGTAATGGAAAATATATAATGTACAATAATATAAAGTATATAAAGAGCTACAATATGATGATTAAAGTTGTCTGAAAATACTCCAAGTGACCAGCCAATGTCTTTCCGCTCATTACCTCATAACCCTTTCCTTGCCGCCGAGTTAAAATAGGCAAACCTCTTGATGGACTAAACGAAATTTGAAATTTACGACAAAATTATGCATATTAAATAATATATATTAGATTAAATTAAAATAAGAATTAAAGAAACGAGTTGTCAATATTAATGTCATTAAATTTTATCACTTCTTTTTAGCAGTTGTTAACTGCACAATTAGGGTGTCTACTGTCAATTACCCATTGGAAAGAGTGCTTTCAGCTTTCTGGCATAAGAATCCCCATAACAACTGTCAATGATGACATGACATGAAATGACAGCTAGGGCCAACAGCTTAACGTGCTTTCCAGGACGCGGAGGGCTTAGAACTGGCTTAAAAATAACCGGTGACATTATAATCGGTTTTATCATTTATTTTGTTCAAATCAAATCAAATCAATTCGGAGTCTAAACGTTAAAATAGCGTAATTGAAAACCCTAATCAGTGATGTCTAATCCCATACAAAGAAACCGTGCCGACGTACTGTACTGATTATTTTTTGTACATCGATCGCGTTCGGTCCCGTTCCACGGATATAGATGGTGATCTATCTATCGCCGTGGAACGGAACCGAACGCGATCGATTTACAAAAAAATATCGGTATAGTCAGATGAAAAACGTTAGTTAGATCGGCACGGTTTCTTTGTATGGGATGAGGCATCTGTATGCCAGTATTATATTATCTGTGCCCTAAATAACCGGTTTAGGCGGGGCGCGCGCTTAAAACTGAATTGTTTTTGTACTTCAGCACGGTTGCGTATTGAAGGTAGGCGGTTAATAACCGATTAAACCACAAAACCTACTTACGAACTTTAGGTGCCTAAAACCGTATAATTGTGGTTACAGGTAGAACAAAACCGAAAGAAAAGGTTTCCTATGTACTTAGGCGTTAACCGGTTCGATTTGTTATCCGGTTTCCAAGCCTTGTGTAATGGATGGTCACCACTCACGGTTCGACCTTGCCACGCATCGCTTAAAGTTGTCCTAGTTGAAAATTCTTCCATACAAACGTAGTCTGGCGATTCCACTGTTTGACGATGTACGTTCAGAAATCGAGGGCTTTTCAAAACTAGAAGCGTTTTCCATAATTTAAATACACGCAGTAAGCATGAAATTGTAATACCCAAATTCAGATTAACGAAAACTAGCAAGTCTTTTAACAGTATACGCTTTTATAACAAGTTGCCAAAGTCAGTTATAGAATTGACCGATGGAAAGTTCAAAAACTACAACAAACGTGTCCTTATTAAAAAAGCATATTACAAAATCAAGGACTACGTTGAAGATAAAAATTTTAGCTCCTTCTGCGCATGCGGCTTCCCTGGTAACTTATAAACGGCACAAATATATGGATGTTTCTAACTATTCTCAATCTCATTTTTACTTTTTTTCCTTCTTTTAATTAGACTTTTTACAATGATTTCAATAATCTTTATAGCCCTTTGCTATGAATAGTTACAGCATTGATAACAACATTTGTGCCACATGTTAAATTTAGTCTTGTTATATATTTTTATTTATTTTTTCCTTTGTATAGATTCTTTTACTGATTGTTTTGTGTATGTGTGAACATTGTAGGCCTTCTATATTTCTAGACGCTTGTTAAAATTTGTTAACTCTCTCGTTTATACAATTTTTTTTTAGTTTCTTACGACTTTTTGTCGGGCCTACGTTGTCTCCCCATATCTAAGCACTAATACTGTAACATGGAAATATTGTAAAAACAAACCATTTTTTTTTAAAGAGTATCTTGCCGGTTCTTCTCCATATGAAACGACCAACCCGAACCGTGCACCTTTTGTCGACGTTTTATAAGTGCCCATGTAGGCCTATGTGAAATAAAAAACATTTGATTTGATTTGAATAAAAAATTAAATCAATTTTTCTCATCATTATCTAGCCCTGTATGGAAACAAAAAAATATTATTTGAAATTTTTGTGCTTCGAAAATTCCATATTTCAACACTAATTTGAACGCATCTTTGGACGGAAATAAATACCATAAGAAGAAGGAAAATTACAAAACAGTCACCATACATGGATAGATTAGTAATTCAACAATGCAAATAATGTTATATTGAAAATATACATTTAGTAATTATTCTATGATATCCATACTCCCAAAGGTTTGTATATAAAATTTCGCGCGCTCCTTTCGTCCTAAATCATCATCCATTTCGCTACAAATTTGCAAAAGTGCCAATTCGTACGCGAACTGGCGCCTTACTGCTCATCACAGCATCTATCTCTTTCGCACGTGTTGTCGGATGAGATAGCATGCATTTTAACTCCGCGCACAAAATAGTTCGTGCAGTCGACAAGGGCAATCTGAAGATCAAAGATTGACCCGTGCGGTTATTAATCTAGTGTCAAATATGTGTTAAAATGTTCTTTCATCCGAAAGGCCACCATGAGTTCAACTTGACAAGAAGCTCATCAGCAATGAAGCCTGGTCGAGTCAAAGCTTCTTGAACATCATACCGAGTTGCCAGCTTGTCGGTTTTTATCTGTTGTATTTCGGGGAGTGTGCGATGAAATTACATGATCCAAAGGTGGGGGTACTCCAATAACCCGCAGTGCGATTGCGGAGCTACGTCCCAAACAATGACTCACCTCCTATCGTGCTCTCTGTGCAACAACACCTTCACCCTGAAGGACCTTTGTGAGGCAAATGAAAACGCTGTTGCCGTGGCTAAATTCTGGTCAAAACGTATATAAATGAGGAATCATCGATACGACGAAGAAGAAGAAGAAGATTCCGCCTAGCCCGTTCCATCATCGGACTACAAGACGTACGGCGATGCGCCATTGGTACATGGTGGACATCCCACCCATGGCACTAAACTTTTTGGGAATACTTTCATTGTACGTACGGCTAAGGAGTAGAATTCCCTGCTGGAGTCTGTGTTCCCCGATAGCTACAACCTTGGGGTCTTTTATTCAAGAGTGAATAGGTTACTTCTAGGCAAGCGTGCTTCACCGTCGACCACATCATCACTTACCATCAGATGAGATAGTGTTCAAGCGCGAGCCAATCGATAATAAAATGAAAAAACCGGCCAATAGCGAGTCGGACTCGCGGACGAAGGGTTCCGTACCATTATAGCAAAAAACGGCAAAAAATCACGTTTGTTGCATTGGGGTCCACTTAAATATTTATTTTATTCTGCTTTTAGTATTTGTTTTTATAGCGGCAACAGAAATACATCATCTGTGAAAATTTCAACTATCTAGCTATCACGGTTCATGAGATACAGCCTGGTGACAGACGGAGTCGGACTCGCACACGAAGTGTTCCGTACCATTATCGCAAAACACTGCAAACAAAATCACGTTTGTTGTATGGGAGCCCCCCTTAATTTATTTTATTTTAATTTAATCATTATTATTTTTTGAAGTGAATATACAACTAAACATTCTGTGAATATTTCAAGCGTCTACCTGTTGCCGTTATTAATATCGAGCAAAAAACGGCCAAAAAAGCACGTTTGTTGTATGGGAGCCCCCATTAATTTATTTTAATTTAATAATTATTAATTTTTGAAGTAAATATACACTAAACATTCTGTGAATATTTCAAACGTCTGCCTGTTGCCGTTATTAATATCGAGCAAAAACAGCTAAAATATCACGTTTGTTGTATGGGAGCCCCTCTTAAATATTTATTTTATACTGTTTTTAGTAAAATTTCAACTGTCTAGCTATCACGGTTCATGAGATACAGCCTGGTGACAGACGGACAGACAGACAGACAGACGGACCGCGGAGTCTTAGTAATAGGGTCCTGTTTTACCCTTTGGCTACGAAACCCTAAAAAACACTTTTGTCGTTAAAACATGGTTGGTAACCAAAATTGCCATTATTAGGTACGTTAAAATCGACATCACTTCGTTGTGTTTTTTTTTTTGTTTTTAATTTATTGTTTGTTTGGCTCGGGATTTGATCAAACATAATTTTAATGCTTGACTGTAATTATGTAGAGATAATGAGTACCATTGCGTAATTTCCGTTTAATAGGGAAATCTGTAAAACGAATGATTATTTCCAGATCTTATTAATGAGCTCCTCATCAGATGTTTGCGTTAATTATCGGCTTACGTAAAAACTTGAAGGCCTCCTTTAATTGAATTTTCTTTTAGATAGTAAATTAATAACAGCTTTGTTTACAAAAATATTGTGATGTTGTCATCACACACGATAGCTGGATGGCCCAGCAAAAAGCAAGAAAAGCGAGTAGTTTAAAAAGCAAGAAATTATAATTAAAATCGGGGGTTTTTTAAATTTGTAATTTTATCTTGTTCTTGTTGTAATTGCAAATCATATTTTTGGTTATTTTTGGTGACGACGTCGCTGTTGTAAGTATAAAACAGTCAATTCACAATTTAGATTTGTGTTAGATTCTCCATTTTCTTGACCACAGAATTTTGAATTTGTTCTTAAGAACTTTTCAAACTTTGAGCATTAGGTTCAAAGTTTAATTTTTTTTAACGATAGGGTTGTGGTGTGTGCTATGTTGTATTGTGTGTGTGTAGTATTATTTCACCTGGACAAATGCTCATTTTGGACATCCAGGTTACCTGTGTAGCGTGGATATTCACTCTACCTACACACTAAAACCTGAAGTAAAAGCGACATTATTAATTATTATCACCGCCCCCAAAGGAAGCTACCAAACATCTTATCTTCCAAAAAAAATACTGTAACAAAAAGTAGACACAGTTCCAAGTTTGTATGATAGCTTCTTGTTTACCCAGTTTCTAGGTTAGATTGTGTAACAGATTAGCAAACACCTAAGTTTACCTACGGAATTAGCTGGGTTTCCTCGCAGGAGACAGGGCAACGAAAATTAATGATGCTCAGTTATCAAGGCTTTAGTTTAGTGCCAGAGTTTGTTAGATTTAGAGCACGTTCAGATAGAGCGATTTGTTAGACATTAGTTGGTTTTCTTATGGAATGTTCTATTTTTGGAGCATCTCATTTTGGTTCTTGTTTGGTGTCTTCTTCTTTTCGTCATCACATGACACATCATCAGCCTATTAATGTTCCCACTGCTGGGACACAGGCCTCCTCTCAGTGAGAGGCAATGGGACGTAATCCACCACGCGCGCCCAGTGCGGGTTGGTGGATGTCACAGGTCTTCGAATTTTTTGTTCTAGGACATGCCGGTTTCCTCACGATGTTTTCCTTCACTGTTTTGAGAGCAGTGTTGATGAAATAATTTACACAAAGTAAAGCGCCTGCCTGGGCTCGAACCCACGACCTACAAATTCTAAGTCGCGGCCGATACCACTGGGCCACCACTGCTCCCACTGCACCCTGCTGCTTCTTTTCGTGGTTAACTCCTTATAGTTTTGGCCCAGTATGTGGCTATGTTAATTTCAGCGTCTGTTGCATTCATTTATTTTTGTCGGTTGCGTTCTTATTAAATAGCAAAAAACCGGCCACGTGCGTGTCGGTCTTCACTCATTTAGGGTTGCGCACCAAAACAAAAGATACTTGGTATTTGTTAGTAAAATATACGTAATATATAATATAATAATAAGGGGAACTTAAAAAATTGTTCGGAGCAAAATTGTGTCACAGACGAAGGACAGACAGACAGACACGTGAGGGAAAGCAATAGGGCTCCGTTTGGACTCTTCAGGAACCCTAAAAACTTTGTTTAGGTATATCTACTGTTTAACCTCCGACGGAAAAAGAGTTTGTTTGTATATTTCTGTATTTGTCTGAGGCATCATGCTCCTAAACGGATGAGCCGATTTTGATTTCTTGAAAGGTGACTTTATTGAGAGTGTTCTTAGCTATGTTTGATGAAAATTGGTTAAGCCGTTCAAAATTTATGGGCGTTTTACTGTTTGAATCGGGATGTTTTCCCAAGATATAATGTCAGAATTACGTGTTCAGTGGTTTGTCGCTTGAAGCGACTACTAGATAAATTACACGAAATAAAAATGTGTCGAAGTCTTTTTAAATTTTTCATCCGTTGCCATGCCACAGACAGGTACACAAATACACAGATACACACGACAAACTTATAATACCCCTCTTTTTCCATCGGAGTTTAAAAAACGCGACCAAACCGCGTGAATCGCCGCATCTGAACCAGCTCTTACTTGTGCAAAGTTTAGGTCCCAAGTTGGCACTAAAGTCTAACGAAGATTGCGCTAGAACTTTATCTAGTTATTTTTATGTTTTTTTTTCGGTAGGAGGTGTAAGTAGGTTAGTACTAATTGCGTTGGGATTACTTGAAGGAATAGTTGGCGGGTATTGGGCCGCAGTGGCCCGTTAGTTTATACTGGAATCTCGTCACTATTAAGGAAAATTGCAGATGAGAAGTAATTTTCTTGGATGAGGCGAATTGTTCCATTGCAAGACTTGATCCTTACTAGCACTAGTTGATAAAGGCGGAGTGCGTAATTTATTTCACCGACTTCAAAAAAAAGGAGGTAATCAATTCGACACGTATGTATGATGGAATTGCACAATATTCACATATGTTATTCTGTATGGGCTTTTAAACATGTGTGCCAAATTTCATAAGTGTATGTATGTTTATTTATGTTTATCCACGCATTTCGCCGAAACTACTTATCGAATCGTGATCCTTCTTTTTTTATTGGATTAAATATCTTTCAACTTAGGTAACAGTGCAAGTTTGTTCAAAATCGGTTCAGAAATTTTCAAGATATGGAACATACAACCGAACTCTTTGGCGACAAACAGCACGAATGTGTAACTTAATTATTTAAAATTGTAATATATTTTTAATAAGCTTTTGTTGTGCACATGTTTGTACTATCTTCATATGCATATTTCTTAAGCATCAGAGGTTTGCTGTTAGAGAACCCAACTATGGGTTAAGCTCGCCTTTGTACATAAGCTGTCCTTTTGTATTTGTATGTTTTGTGTACAATAAAGAATAAGTATCACCATCAGCCTTATAATGTTCCCACTGCTGGGACACAGGCATCGTCTCTGCGAGAGAGGTAATGGGCTTTAATTCACCACGCAGGCCCAGTGCGGGTTGGTGGATGTCACATGTCTTCGAATTTTTGGTTCTAGGACATGCCGGTTTCCTCACGATGTTTTCCTTCACCGTGGTGATGAAATAATTTACACAAAGTAAAGCGAACGGGTTCGAACTCACGACCTAAGACACGTAAGTCTGGGCCGTTACACCTCGAGTCACCACTGCTGATTGATGTAGAATAAGAATATAGTCCAAGGAGTCACGAGGCCGATTTTGATGAAAATTAAAACCGGCCTCGTGACTCCTTGGACTGTTTTCCGCTTTTCCTCAAAGTTTTGGATTTGACCATCCACGCCCACTTAAAAAAAACGTTTATAAAAGTAGTACGATGAACTCGGGATTGTGATCTTTATAGATATTTTTGTTTTTATCTGATGATGAATATTGAATTAAACTTTTATTTTTTAGCTTTTATTGAACTACGTCAAGTGATCACAAATGCAATGCTGGGCATGAGGTCCTGGATTTGATACCCTGATCAGATGAAGTGTTATTGGGAGTATGGTCGAAGTAGACTCGCATCCTACTATATGCAATTTAAAAATAACTGGCGAAATTTGGGTATGCTATAGGTCTCTGCCTATCCCTTTCGGGAATACAGTCGTTATGTTGAATATCTCCAATAACATGCTTCGCGTTTGCGATCCCTGCTACTAACTACTTCTGGACCTACGGCGAACTAACTATAGTGTGATTTTTTATTTAGTAAACTAAACTGACAGCTGCCAATGACCTTACTTTTATTAAATGATGGAAGCGCGGAGCATAGTGTTGTAGGTAAGGCTCAATCATAAGTGATTCATCGAATCGATGTGACATGACACCTCAATTTAATTTTACTAATTGGTGTAAATAAATGTTTTATGAATATAAACGTAATATATTTAAATATAACAGTATTCATATACATAGTACATAAACTTTTATTATATATATAAATAAAAATCAACAATAAAATAAATGCAGTCGATAAAATGAAGTCTGACCTAAATGAGAAGATATTAAATAAGGGCCGCTATAGTTTCTTAACAAATGTAATTCTTTTCCGTGAAATTTTCGATCAACTTTCGATCACTTAGGATCGACACTATTTTTATGTAACGATAAAGTGACAACCCCCCAAATGTCACTTTAGTCTACAAAATTTAAAAAACCGGCCAAGTGCGAGCTGGACACGAAGGGTTCCGTACCATTATAAAAAAAATCACGTTTGTTGTATGGGAGCCCCACTTAAATATTTATTTTATTCTGTTTTTAGTATTTGTTGTTATAGCGGCAAATCAAATCAAATCAAATGTTTTTTATTTCACATAGGCCTACATGGGCACTTATAAAACGTCGACAAAAGGTGCACGGTTCGGGTTAGTCGTTTCCTGTGGAGAAGAACCGGCAAGAAACTCCACGGTTACTCTTTTAAAAAAATTGGTTTGTTTTTACAATATTACCACGTTACAGTATTAGTGCTTAGATATGGGGGGACAACGTAGGCCCGACAATAAGTCGTAAGAAACTAAAAAAAAATTGTATAAACGAGAGAGTTAACAAATGTTAACAAGCGTCTAGAAATCTAGAAGGCCTACAATGTTCACACATTCACAAAACAATCAGTAAAAGAATCTATACAAAGGAAAAAATAAATAAAAATATATAACAAGACTAAATTTAACATGTGGCACAAATGTTGTTATCAGTGCTGTAACTATTCATAGCAAAGGGCTATAAAGATTATTGAAATCATTGTAAAAAGTCTAATTAAAAGAAATAAAAAAAGTAAAAATGAGATTGAGAATAGTTAGAGACATCCACATATTTGTGCCGTTTATGAGTTACCAGGGAAGCCGCATGCGCAGAAGGAGCTAAAATTTTTATCTTCAACGTAGTCCTTGATTTTGTAATATGCTTTTTTAATAAGGACACGTTTGATGTAGTTTTTGAACTTTCCATCGGTCAATTCTATAACTGGCTTTGGCAACTTGTTATAAAAGCGTATACTGTTTATAAGAAAAGACTTGCTAGTTTTCGTTAATCTGAATTTGGGTATTACAACTTCATGCTTACTGCGTGTATTTAAATTATGGAAATCGCTTCTAGTTTTGAAAAGCCCTCGATTTTTGCGGACATACAAAATACATTCCAATATATAAAGAGAAGGTAGAGTCAGTATATCGATCTCTTTAAATTTTTCTCTGAGGGACTCTCGTGGACTCATTTTATAGATTGCGCGGACTGCCCTCTTTTGTAAGATGAAAATTGAGTCAACGTCTGCTGCTGATCCCCACAGCAGAATGCCATAAGACATAATACTGTGGCAATAAGCATAGTATACTAACCTTGCTGTGGCTACATCGGTTAACTGCCTTATTTTCCTTACTGCATATGCAGCTGAACTTAACCGACCCGAAAGAGTTCTAATGTGCGCGGCAACAGAAATACATCATCTGTGATAATTTAAACTGTTTAAACTATCACGGTAGCACGATACAGCCTGGTGACAGACAGACAGACAGACAGACAGACGGACCGCGAAGTCTCAGTAATAGGGTCCCGTTTTTACCCTTTGGGTACGGAACCCTAAAAACTGAGTATAATGTAATAAGTAACTTCAAATTGACAAATTGCTGTGATTGATGTAGAAATAACAAAAGAAAATCAATTGTCGAAAAAGAACTTATTCAAAAGATTAAATTGTACTGTTACTGTTTTGGAACTCATTCAAGAACTTTTAACATTACAAGTCTATTTCAATTTGAACGCTCAGAGCTTTACAACAAAAAGTACAATTTTCACCTGACCCATCTCAACAGGTTTTATATAATTTAATCCAATATCAACCTTGAACGTATATAAATAAATTAAATTTTTCAAAAACAGCACAATCTCACTGCAAAATCAACTTTAACATTCTCAAAATAACGTACATTTTGTCAACAGCACAGCGAGTTTACAAACGAGACGACCACGGTCAGCAAACTGACTATGCTGCCTCAGCCAGAAGATGATGGAGCCATGATCAGGTGCCGGGCTGATAATCCAGTGCTGAGGGTCGCTTTGGAAGATGCCTTCAGGATGAGCGTTGTTTGTAAGTACCCTTAAATAAATATAACAAATAAAACATTTACTTTCAACTAGCAGCTTCGCCCACGTAAAATGTGTTTTATCATCAAGGAATAAAAACTACCCTATGTCTTTCCAGGGTCTCAAACTATCTCTATGCCAAATTTCATCTAAATCGGTTCAGTAGGTCCAGAAATTACCCTCACAAACTCAAAATGGCATTGAAAACACGTTTGTTGTATGGGAGCCCCACATAAATATTTATTTTATTCTGTTTTTAGTATTTTTTGTTATAGCGGCAACAGAAGTACATCATCTGTGAAAATTTCAACTGTCTAGCTATCACGGTTCATGAGATACAGCCTGGTGACAGACAGACGGACCGCGGAGTCTTAGTAATAGGGTCCCGTGTCTACCCTTTGGGTACGGAACCCTAAAAAAGAAAGAATAATAAGTAATTGTTAGTTGTAAGCTACATATTTTACAAGTAAGTTTAGTAAAATATATAACTCTATATTAGTTACGTATGCAACATATTAAAAGCATAATTTCCTCAAAAAGTTACAAATGTGAAAATCAACCATATCACTACAACTTTTTAAAACTCTACAAAACCTAGCACATGGAGAGATACATCCCAACACCGTTCTTCTCATTGGAAGTCAAAATGGAGTAATAAGTTGACTTCGAATATAGAGCAAGATTACTCCGAATCCTTTCAACAAAAACACGGAACTAAAAAAACAACATCAGATAAGCAACATACAGCTGCGGTCACAGACCACGTACCATATACTAAGCCCACGATATACTTAGCACACTGTATAGTAAGCCCACTGTATACTAGTGACACAGTATAAGCACGCCCCGTATTGACGGACCACATCTCTGTAATTAGGCCACGGGCAGCGGGCACCGCTTCCTATGCGATGGTTGGTGAAATTATGAGGTAGTGGATAGTGTGGGAAATGATTTACATGGATCTGTGGAATGTTATAGGTGGGGTGTAAAAGTAAATGTTTTTTTTTGGACCAGATAGAGTGTTATACTATCAAAGAAAAAGATGTATATGTCAAACTGACAAGCAATACTCAGAAGCAGATTGGGATGACACGTAGTCATCCCAAACATTTCAAACTTTTGACAACCGTTCTTAAGGTTCCGTAGTCAATAAGGAACCCTTATAGTTTCGCCATGTCCATCTGTCTGTCCGTCCGTCCACAGCTTAGCTCTTAGACTCTTAGTACTAGACAGTTGTAATTTGGTATGGATACCTATACATAATCACGCCGATAAAGCGGTAAAATAACACCGCTGTAACTTTACCTCCTGTACACGTAAACTGGGGATTTTTTTTTCGTCTTTCCTATGGTGTGTGGTATTGTTGGATAGGCCATTCAAAAATATTACGAGTCTGTGAAAACCATTTTTCGATCCACCTTTTGTTAGAGTCAAGTATCCGTGTCCCCTGCCAGCTAAATGGTTGCTTTTGGTATTGTGAAAAAAAAGTCACGGCAGTAGAATATTTTTCTTTTTTAATTTTATATAGGCTCGCGCTAAATATATAACGAAATTAAAAGGAAAACTATCACAGTTAAGTAGGCTTTACAAGTTTACGAGTTATAGTCGACCAACTTATCATATGTAATAGGCAAAGTAATAATTTTGTATATTGATGTATAGGGGCCACTGTTTTCGAACGGCAAAGTTATATTTGTCCCTTCTTTAGAGCAATGTTCGGTGCTTTCATTGTTTATGGACGTTAGTAATTTTACCTATTTATTTTGGTGAATATAGCTGTTTATACTGAACCCTCTGTACGCGAGTCAGACTCGCATTTGGCCAGTTTTTTTCTTATAATGTCACTGTGTGTAGAGCCCAAGAAATAAGCATTTATTCAGCTTTATGTCACTATCTTAAATCATGGTCTAAAAGTGCGACCACGATGGCATTTACGAAAAGTATGGCAGTCTCATCGCACATCAGGACTAGTTTTTTACCCAACTACAGAAAAGTTAATTATTGTTCTAAAGGCTGGGTGTCTGCTAACTTAACCAATACAAGCTGGTGCAGGAAAAGCATAATGTCCGATTTCTATACCGCACAAGAAAGCCAACAAAATGCGACATTTTAATTCCCCTGCTAACGAGAACTTAAAGCCAATGAACTGACCTGATGAATCTATTTCCGAACTCATTGCGAACTTGTGTAACTTTCAAACTTTGTCGTAGCGAACCGATTGCTAAGAAACTTAGCTGCTTCTACAAACTAGGAAATTACTCAATATGTTCTTTCAGAGTACCTTCCTTACCTAACGTAATACTAATGCCCGTACCGCCGCCGTCTGTCTGTCTGTCGCACCCCTGATCTTTTTAGCCCTAGACTAGGTTTCAGGTCCAACTACACATTCATACCTAACATGAATATTTAACTCTCCCATAATATTTAACGATATGGGAGAGTTAGAATCGTATACTTGTATTTGTTTTTGTCAATTTTCAAAGGATTCTGAATTCTGTTGGAGATGAAAAATAAACAAATATATAGTAGAAATAAACAAAGCGTCATGCAAATGCGAGACCCACGAGACCGGTCTCAATGTGGCGACACTTAGGGGAGGCCTATGTTTAGCAGAGGACGTGATGATGATGAGGTAGATAAGATGTTAGCAAATAACTTAAAATAATAAGTAAGACGTAAACTTAATAATGTTTATTGTACGAGAAACTAAGTGTTAGTTCGTCTTGAACTTGCCTGGTAAAACTTAATAGACAGATTAGCAAACATACTTGGTGAAAAGTGACTGTATGAAGGCAGTAACATAACATAACATAACATAACATAACATAGCATACCATAACATAACGTAACATAACTTAACAACACAACACAACATAACACCACCCACATTTCATCAGTTATGTTTAAGTCCCATCTAATAGGTGGCCGAGCCTTTTGCCATCAACCTGGCACAGATCGAAACACCGTGCTAACAAAGAAAACCCAATAACACTACGCCCGACCTGGTAATTGAACCAAGGACCTTATGAGTATAAGGTCTGCAGTAGAACTTGCTACCATTAGATCAACGTTTGAATAAAACTCCGTAAGTCTCATGTAGGTATTACACTAGCTTCTGCCAGTGGCTTCGCCCGCGTGAAGGTCGAAAATTATCCCGAGGGAACATATTATTCCCGGGTTAAAAAGTATCATATGTGCTTTGCCTGACTATAATCTATTTCTGTGTAAAATATCGTCCAAATTTTCTCGGGGTTTTTAAGTCAACAATAGGTTTCTTCTAGGCAAACGTGTTACACCGTCGACCACATCATCGCTTACCATCAGGTGAGATAGTGGTCAAGCCTATCAAAAATTAAAAATTGAAACTGCGTGAAGAAGTAACAAACATAAAAACAAAATCACAAACTTTCGCTCTCACACACTTCACACAATAGGCAGAAAATATTGAAGGCCACCTGCTACGATCCTTACATACTTATTTTGCTGCTCATGTATTTATGTGCGTAAAAAAAGGCTTTTAAACGTCAAGAATTGCACCACTTCAGAACACCATTTATTCCATAATGTTATTCAACAGACAGACCAGTCCTGACCATGTCGCTGGGCAGCACGCTGAACCCCAACGACATCAAGGAAGGCGATGACGTGTACTTCGAGTGTAACATCAAGGCCAATCCCAAGGAGCACCGCATCTCCTGGTATCATAACGTGAGTGAGTCGTGGCCTTACAGTAATGTAACCTTTTGTTATAAATCTATACATCTATCAGTATCTTCTTTACAAATAAATAAGGAAGGCGATGACGCGTATTTCGAGTACAACATCAAGGCCAATCCCAAGGAGCACCACATCTCCTGGTATCACAGCGTGAGTGTGAGTTGTGGCTTTACAGTAATGCACCTTTGTTTTTAAATCTATACATCTATCTATATCTTTTATACAATAAAAATAAAAGGAAGGCGATGATATGTACATCGATTGTAACATCAAGGCCAATCCCAAGGAGCACCGCATGTCCTGGTATCATAACGTGAGTGAGTTGTGGCCTTACAGTAAGGCACCTTTGTTTTTAAATGTATACATCTATCTATATCGGCTATACAAATAAATAAGGTAGGCGATGATATGTACATCGATTGTAACATCAAGGCCAATCGCAAGGAGCACCGCATCTCCTGGTATCATAAGTAAGTGAGTCGTGGCCTTACACTAATGTACATTTTATTGTAAACTAGCTTCTGCCCGCGTGAAAAGTGTTTTTCATCCCTAGGGAACATTATACCGAGAAAAAAAATAGCTTATGTGCTATTCCAGACTATAAATCTATCTCTGTGCCAAATTTCATCCATTTTGTTTAGCCGTTCTGACGTGATTGGGTAACAAACATCCATCTATCCATCCAAACTTACTCATTTATAATGTTAGTAGGATTACTTACAACCTAAATGAAAGCTGAATGCACCTTTTGGTAGAATCTGAATGTCAGGAAAAATACAAATAAGAATGACTCATACTGTCGTAAAAAGATAAAACAATCCAAAATACAACAAATTTAAATTCGTGCGAATCGTCCAATAACCCCAAAAAGGCTTGTGGTCCAGCTGCTCCAATTTTATTTTTTAGTTAGTATAAGATTATTATCTTTTTTTAAAGTAGTATTTTAATTATTGTGAATGTGAAGACTACGTGGATCATTCCTTTTTTTTGTTTTGTATTTTATTTTTCTCAGTTACTTTTAATCATGCTCTGGCAGTTTGAGTAATTTATGCGGCCTACTCAAATGTCTTTTATTTGGTATTATTCGTCGAATCGTTCATCATCATCAGCCCACAGCAGTCCACTGCTGGACATAGGCCTCTCCAATTGCACGCCATTTCTAAAACTGCTAACTTTATGTTTATACACGAGAGGTAAGTAACAAGTGGGTACTAAGCATTACTAGTCTAAACACCACTTGAAATAACATTAGACATAAAAATAATCCCATTTTGCAGACCGTTCAACTAATTTTGACTTATATTTCGTTGTTGATATGACAACTGTAGATGTAGTAAACAGTTGGTTTTGGTAAAAGAGCTATACTCTTAAGCCATCTTTGATTTTACGTAAAAGAACTCAAAATCGGTTGAAGGGACTGTAAAATGGGTTGTAAAAAAATATTTTCAATTAAAGTGCAAGTTCTTGTAAACGGATCGATTAAAACTGTCTTTCGGCTATGGGTGACGATGCGAAAGTATAGCAGAAATCAGAATCCCTCCATGCCTCAGAGAGCACGCTAAATCAAAGCGAAGCCTTGTTGTTGATTGTTTATCAGATGTACGAAAATTTATATCTGACCTACTATTAGAAATTTGGTGTTAGTACGAGTACTTAATTGGGTCGTGGAGGTCATGCGATATGACGATTCACCGCAATCGGAACAGCAAGTAACTAACTTGAGCATTAACTAATAGTAATGCAATGATTGAGATTACATTGAGTTGGACTCTCATCTTAAGATTGTACTGGCATGTAATGCTTCTGTTTTTAAAGGGTTTTTCATATTTCGAATAGGATTCGAAAAATTTGAAATTGATTGATTTAGTTTAGAACGGGATTCCTGTAAATAAAAAAAGAAATAAAAAAAACAAAAAAAAGGTAAATGGCCATCTGAGGCAACGCATATAATTCAATATACAGGCTGAGCAAAAAATCATGGATCAAAATAAAAAGGTTGATGTTTGGGGCTATTTGCAGTAGGTCATAAATATTTGTTTTTACGATTTGTTGTCCACCCTGTAGATTTACTAATTTGCTGAAAGTAATAGTATAGCTATACTCTATCTCAGTAAGCAAATGGGTAGCTAGATAGATAATAACTTCAGCAAATCGTATATTGAATTCTAAAACCCAAAAGAAAAAGTGAAGGCTCTTAAAACAGTCGAGTACCTCGATTAAGGTAATTTAGGAGCTGAGTTCTCTTGACGAAGCTCTTCGAGGGTATGGGTCAAAGTGAAGGGCCTTCGGAGTCGAGCTCGAGTATTTACGTTGCGATTCATTCAAACATTTCGTTCAAAGTTTTTTTCTTCAACCGCCATCACGAATGAAGTGATCATGGCGGTTGAGTGATTCTTTTTTAGGGTTCCGTACCCAAAGGGTAAAAACGGGACCCTATTACTGAGACTTCGCGGTCCGTCTGTCTGTCTGTCACCAGGCTGTATCTCATGAACCGTGATAGTTAGACAGTTGAAATTTTCACAGATGATGTATTTCTGTTGCCGCTATAACAACAAATACTAAAAACAGATTAAAATAAACATTTGAGTGGGGCTCCCATACAACAAACGTGATTTTTCTGCCGTTTTTTGCGATAATGGTACGGAACCTTTCGTGCGCGAGTCCGACTCGCACTTGGCCGGTTTTTTGAATTTAGGAAGTTTCAATTTCTCGTTCAAGTTAGTAAGCAAATAAGTAGATACCATAATGTAATTTTCAATACAGTTGTCAGTCACAAACAGAAGACCGACAACCGACACCTAATGTACAACATGGAGCAACCAAGGAAATGGCAATTGAAGAGTCGAAAGAGCTTCCTTAAGTCGACTAAAATCATAAAAGACAACAGCCCTGGCGAAGCCCACAAGAAACTGTGGCTCCTCAAATAACCGCCTCCAACTGACTGTGTTGAGCTTGCAGCAAAACGCTCCCAGCGGGCCATAAACAGCCATGGCCCATCTGGAAATCCCTAAACCGGTTACGAAGCCAAGTGGGCCGCTGTAGGCATAACTTAGTCAGATGGGGGTACTCCAATCGGCCACAATGTGACTGCGGTACCACCCCACAGACGATGCCCCATCTCCTGTCCTGCTCCTTATGTAACAATACCTGCACCATGCAAGACCTTTGCGAGGCCGGCGCTAGCTGAATACTGGTCGAAGAAAATTTAATGAAGGAATAATCGACACGAAGAAGAAGAAGAAGAATACAGTTGTTAAACATGGCGTACTTTCAGAGACTATAATTATGATTCGAAAATTAAATCTTATGCATAGGCATCTTTCTGTTACGCGGTCGTGACTTTTGTTTACGAGCTCGATCATTAGTTTTGCAGTTTAGTTTTAAATTTATAAGTCAATTTAAAAAGTTTAGTAGCAAAGAGTTTTCATACATAGAATAAAATGGGATAGATTTTATACGAGGAAAAATGAATGATTATAATAGATTGACGTTTTAGCATTGAACTCTCAAAAGTCTTTTTAATGGTTGTTTAATATATTTAATTACCAGTTTCAATTTAATTATTTTCACATCAACATTTGTCAAAAATCAAATAGGCTGTGTAGCCTGTTTTCGTTGTAAAAAAAATATGTCCAGGTGCAAAAACGCGCGAAAAATATTTTTTTTGTGAATTAACAAATCTAATTCTTTGATTTGTTTTTACTATTTCCCACAACTGTATTGATAAATATCGTGTGATACACGGGCGTGTAGGTTATTGCAAACTCGTGTCATTAAAAACCCTCGCCTTCGGCTCGGGCTTGTTAATGACAGCTCGTTTGCAATAACCTACTTTCCACCCTTGTATCACAATATACTATTTACTGATACCAAAATGTTTATTATATTTTTCTAGGACGTACAAGTAAGTCAGAACATGTCATCGGGTGTCTTCATCAGCACCAAGTCGCTGGTGCTGCAAAGGGTGACCAAGAGAGACGGTGGTCTCTATACCTGCAGGGCAGCCAACCAGATGGGAGAATCTAGCAGTCAGGCGGTATATCTGAGAGTGCAGTGTGAGTGCTTAATCTTCGCATCCTTATTCCTTATTAACAATAGGATAGGGCATGCCCCTGAACATGGCCACCACATTGTAAATCTGACAGGTAACAAGCAACTTAAATTTCTTTTTTTATTGATAAGCTCGCGTTTGACGAACTATCGACAATTCAAGGCTGGTATTTATTTGCTTTTATAAACAGTACATAATTTTAGCCCAGTAGAAATTGACATTAAAATCTCGAAGCCTGATGTATTTCTGGATTTTTAGTATGTTGTATGGGTCAGTTAGGGCAGTGATAAGCCAAGTTTGCAATTCCGATATACGTGTGCTAGCTGGAATGATCTTTAGGAAAGTACTGAATTTTATTTGTCGAAAAACGCATACGTAGTTTTTGACTTTTAGAGTATAAAGTGAAAAAAGTCACAAAATTTCGCAGTTTTTCGCGTAGTGCGCAGCGAGCACAATTTTTACGAAGTTGCATTACGATAACTGGTCCATACAACATACCAATAAATCAGACTACATCATGCTTTGCGATTTTAGCGTTTTACCCGATTACCGTAATGTGTTTATCAGTCTATATGTCGCAGGGATATGATAAAAACAGGGATTTGGTCAATTCCCTAAGGGATTTGATCAAATCACGGAGGATGTTAAAATAACAACACGATTTTATCATTTCCCTAAACAAATCTAGTGATTTGAACAAATCCCTAAATTGATGATTCAGTGAAATGATAAAAAAAACATGTCCAGTTCTTTTTTGCGTCGCGCTCGCGCTTGCTTATCAGTGACCGCGCCCCCTGCTCGGCGTGGACGATAGGTGCAAGTACGATTAGTATTTAAGCAAAAGAGTCGACGGAGCCCCCGCCGGGGCAAAAGGAGAATATTGCTGCTAATCATTTCTGAATGCAGGGTCTAAAGTAACCTAACACGTAGGAGATGACGGGAGCTCCCGTCATCTCCTTCGAACCTAACCTGTCAGTGTCGGGGTGCCCTAAGCTCCCGAAATCGCTTCGCTCGCTCTTGGACTGATTCATTTACCAAATCACTAGATTTGTTAAGGGAAATGATAAAATTGTGTTGTCATTTTAACATCTTCCGGTTTTTTTTTCATCAAAAACGTAGGTTTTTGATGAAAACCCTAATTTTATGAAAAACCTGCGACATATACATGTATGTATGTTTATTCCTATGTGGTGTTCTAGAGGCCAAATACGTTAGCCGATTTTGATAATTCTTACGTCAATCGATTCGTCTTAACCTTACGAGATGGCTGCATTCAAATTGGAAATTAGAAAAAAAATTGGGTTCCTTTGGGCGCCATATTGTGGGGGCCCATTTTTTTTTACTTCCGGACCCATCGTGTGACATATCAAAATAAAGGGTTTTATGAGATGATTTCAAAAATATATAACACTTACGTGTTGAAAAATAAAAAATTCGAAAAAAAAAAGTTCAATCTAAAAATCTAAAAACCCGACTGCTAAGGAAGTGGAAAAAATATGCTCTGCAGTCGGAGGATACATATTCGCGAGCTGGCTGACCAATACCAGATGTATCCTCCGACTGCACAGCATGATTTTCTTCTTGTTTACGTCTTTTTAGTTCACTTCTTAAGCAGTCGGGTTTTTAGTATTTTTAGGGTTGATTTCTACTGGGTTGTTTATAAGATTTGTAATTATGCTCGTTATATTAAATTCGGCCCTGATTGGATTGGCTGTGTTAGACTACTCGTAAGCTTGCATGCAAGTTTTAAAAATTCGGTGGTTCTAACTTATAGGCCCAAAATTGTTTGCCGAATCGGATTGGGCAAATAGAAAGAACAAAAACATCAATGTAATTAGATTGTTTACCCGTATTTCAAAAGAAAGGTAATTATTGCTTAAATTGTTAATCATTTTAAATTATTGACCTGTCACACAGATGCACCAGTCTGCGCACAACCGTCTCCCCTACTCATCGGCGCACGACTGGACGAGCCATTGCGCGTGCGCTGCACAGTGAACGCGGACCCCGCTGACGTCACGTTCTACTGGCAGTTTAACAACAGTGGTGAGAGCTTCCAGGTCTCACCTGCTAGATATGGTGAGTCAAGCATCCTAGTCTTGCCCCGACTACAAGAATCCCCAAGTTTTTTAGCTGGTCTGAAGTTAGCTACAATGGCAAATTTCATACTAAAGTCACCGCCAGATAACAAAAAAATAAAAGTCGTTAACACCTGTCTACCAACGTTTTCCCATATTTCAAAACGATACTAAAAGAATGTAAAGGCAGTATCGCTAACACGATCAAGACAAACGTATCGCGGTAAGGAGCGTTCTTGACCCTTTCACTTTGCATTCAATAATGAGTTAATATCTGATTAATATCTCATTAACGCGTGGACTGATTTACACGCTTTAAACGGACAAAATGTTTCTCCACCTTTCATTTGAGACTAAACTTACCAAAAAACGCCAATAAATAAAAAAATATGTTACTATGTTGTTGTAATTATACTTTTTGGTACAAGTTGATAAGTCGAATCAGTAGTGCGCCATACCATGCGCATCGCAAAGCCTTAAAGCGAAAATAACTTTCTTGACGGCAGTCGATAGTCTTTGGTTTTTGACACAGTGGCCATCTGTGCTCTTCTTCATCAGTTCCACTTGACACACCAAATGATACTTTCTTAGTGCAAATGCTTGCCATATTATTGAAAATACCAAAATCGATACATCACATCACATCATCAGCCTATTAATGTACCCACTGCTGGGACACAGGCCTCCTCTCTGTGAGAGGGAATGGGCCATAATCCACCACGCGGACCCAGTGCGGGTTGGTGGATGTCACATGTCTTCGAATTTTTGGTTCTAGGACATGCCGGTTTCCTCACGATGTTTTCCTTCACCGTTTTGAGAGCAGTGGTGATGAAATAATTTACATAAAGTAAAGTGCCTGCCTGGGCTCGAACCCACGACTTACAACTTGTAAGTCGCGGCCGATACCACTGGGCCACCACTGCTCTTCCTTGTTCATGATGATTAAAATCGTTATATCTCTGCGGAATATTTGAGGAGTTCCCTCGATTTCCATGGGATCCCCTCATCAGATCCTGACTTGGTAACAATGAGACCACTTCGAGAGTATACCCTACCAAATTAAAAAATAATTTTCAGAATCGGGCCATTATTGACAGAGTAATCGGTGAAAATACATTAAAAAAAAAAACAATCATACCGCCGAACGTATAGAACCTCCTCCTTTTTAAAAAGTCGGCTAAAAAGTAATTTTTCATTTTACCCACTTAGATAAATAATCTTCTTTTGTACTTTTCTTGTGCAGTATCAACGGGTGGGACATCGAGTGAGCTCCGCTACCGAGCAGCCAGTGAGAGGGACTACGGGGCGCTGCTCTGTCGAGCTACCAACGCGGTGGGTAGGCAGAAGAGGCCGTGTGTCTTCCAGATTGTGCCTGCTGGTAAGTTGTAGGAAAATAGCCTTTATTATAATGATCTACTAGATATTAGGTCCTTACCTATATGAAATTGGCGTTTATTGAAATGGTCACTGTAAGGTAAGTAGGGTTGAACTTAGAATTATAATTTTAAAGAAAGTTTACGTTAAAAGCATGTTACTTTTTAGGATTCCGTACCCAAATCGTAAAAACGGGATCCTGTTACTAAGTCTCTAATGTCCGTCTGTCTGATGATCTGAAGAATGATCAGTATGACAACTTATTGCTACCTCACCTACTAAATAAGATAACACGAGAGGTCTAACTAACTACCTACTTAACATACCTTCTAATTAACTTTACAACATTAAACACCTTTGCCTTCCCATCTCTCACGAGCCAAGGTCCATAAAACCCATGGTCAGAACACCATCAAGTCAGCACCCAACCGGAACAGTTTATAAAGAGAGTAAGAAAATTAGATGCGGCAAAATAATGTCTTGTATATTTTGGTATTTTCTTGAACTTGAATTGAAACCGGCATTGAACAAACTAGCGTTTACAATTAACACTACCTATTAGTGTAAATTATTAACGCTAGTTTCTACAATTCAACATTTCTACTCATACTATGCCTATATTATACCTATGTTTGCAATATTTGTAAGTATGTGAGAACCATGTTCCTATTTATCAAATGAAACATACCTATACGTACTATAGTAGTGTTAGTCTGGGTGCATCGTTCTGGCGCTTAATGTTCCCACTGATGGAACACAGGCTTCTTCTCTGTGAGAGAGAATGGGCCGTAATCCACCACGCGGTCCCAGTGCGGGTTGGATGTCACATATCTTCAAATTTTTGGTTCAGGGACATGCCGGTTTCCTCACAATGTTTTCCTTCACCGTTTTGAGAGCAGTGGTGATGAAATAATTTACACAAAGTAAGCCTGGGTTCGAACGCACGACCTAGAACTTGTAAGTCGCGGCCGGTACCACTGGGCCACCACTGCACTGCACTTAAATCATCTCACGAACCGTTTATCATTTTAAAAGAAAAGAGGTTCTCTTTGATTTTAACTTATTCAAAAAAAAAACTATTCAGATTTCTATACCAATATTATCCTGAAAAGAGAATAATGTTTTCTTACAAAATGTTCACCAAACAAAAAATAAATAACTGTTTTCCAAGCTCCATGGTTCCATCGTCCCTTTTAATTTTTTTCGGCCATTACGAAGAGGAACGCTAATAGAGCCTTGTTTTTGTGAGAAAAAGAATTATCCTAAAATAATATATTGAACTCCGACCGTCCCAAGCTTTGGCTGAGTTAATTCTAAAACAACCTTCTCCATTTTCTATAAAAACAACATTCTAATTGGATGAAAATAGAGTTTATATTTTAATTTCGTGATTTTATTTACGTGTTCTGCAAGTACAGCAGAATCTTATTAATATTATAAATGTGAAAGTTTGGATGGATGTGTGAGTGGAAATGTGGATGCATGTTTGTTACACAATCACGCTAGAACGGCTGAACGGATCTGGATGAAATTGAGCATAGAGATAGATTATAATAGTCTGGAATAGCACGCTACTTTTTATTTCGGTTCCTATAATTCTCTTACGATAAGAAAACACTATTGACCGTAGTATTGAAATATATATTGAATTAAACTTTAGATTAATAAAAGATCTACACTCTAATTGCGTGTTCTCCTGATCAGAATCCGAAGATAATATTCCACTGTTTCATATCCTTGGATAATTCGCCTCCACTTGTTGAAAGTGTTGTATTAATGAGATGACCTCGACGATTATTCACAATTCCAATATTTTCAGAGTTTAGTAAGCCCCCCGGTGTTACTTAATTATAACTCTTTTTGTGAAACTAAATGGCAGCCAACTTTATTAGACTTATTCATAAAAAATATTTTTTTTGAGGGCTGTCTCGTGCAACCTAGCTAGTCCCATATTTAAAAACTGGATTTCTGTACACCTGAACGAGAACAAAAAATGACGTGAGACTATATAGTTTTATAAGACTATGGGTACCTATACATACCTTCATATGTGTAAATTTTAATGTGGTTTTAATTAATTTATTTTTTATCTTATCTTGTAATGCTATTTTTGTATATGGGTGTTTTGCCTGCAATAAACGATTATTATTATTTACACCGACTTCCGAAATTGAAGATATTTTTCACTTTGCAGTGTTTTTATTTGGAAGTTGGTTCCATTTATTTGTTGTAATATTTTTGTGTTTTTTTTTTTTTCGTCCACAGTTATGCCAGAATAGATTACCCGAATAACATGAAACTTGTACACAACCGGTGACATTAGAGTGAACTAGGATGAACTGTCTTCATCTGCGTACCCCTTTAGAGCGTACCGGCGTGATATTATGTTTTGAAATGGTGTGAACAATAAACAGACATGCGATTGCAGCAATCCCGAGAGATTTGCCGTCATTTATTGAAGAGTTATGTTATATATCGCCAAAGTTCTTAATCAGATCAATTTTTAAATGTGACTACATGAGAAACACCAGCTTTCTTATAAAAAATAATCATCAAAAGTGGTTCAAAAAGTAAAAATTTCTAAGATAACAAACATTTTTTTACAGTCGAATTTGATAAACTTCTTCTTTTTTAAAATGGGTTAAAAATGTAGAGGATTTGAATTAAGAATTTCCTAATAGGCGCTAAAAAGTTCACAGATTTTTATAAATAGGACAAAAATTTACAGTAATAACGGTCAACACTACATTTACACCAACTGCAGCCAAAAACAAAAGTTACTCTTACAAAAAGCTTCCAGATTCTCATATTTGACTCAAACTCAATATTGGCCACACTTACCAATCAACTGCCAAACAATCACGACTCTCCAGTTTGGCCTATGATTCTTCAGCTTGACATTTCTGTACTCAATAATTTACAAAAGCTCTGACGCCCTAGAAGTTACTGAATTATTTTTAAACAAAATTTGTATTGAATGAAAATGAAAGATCACGTTAGCAAATACGAGTAAGTTCCAAGTACATGCTAACACCACTCAATTCCACTGATTTCGAAGAGATCGGTAAGCGTTTGGGGGTCTAGGATCTTGGACTTCAGCACGTTTATGTCAAAAATAACAATCACTACTCCAGTCCATTTCCAGTTTGAGTTGAGTTGAGCATTAGCATGGAATACCGGCCAAAATTCTCACACAATGCACCCTCTACGAAAAAAGTAAAAAACAGCTGCAATTTTATACTAATCGTCGACAAAAATGTAGTAATTTTCATTCAAGAATCTGACACTAAGGAATGCCCGAGACAGCACTAGTGGAGTCGCACGTACCCGGTCGTAAAATAGAGAATTTAATCGACTTTATAGCGGGCAAATAACTGAGGAAATTACTAATTTTATAGCCTATCGGATGCTCGCACGGTGTACTGCTAAAGTATTGGGTGTTTAAATCTTGCAGTTTATAGAGCCAGGTGTTTTTGGGCTAATGAACGCAAAGAGTTTGTACCTAGTAAGTAGCATTCACTCTTGTGTTCTCTCACCAGTCTAGACAGTCAGTGTAGGCAGTCGTTTCATGGTAAATACTGGTACTTAGCTGCATCTGGTTGGACTGGTAGCTGACCCAAATATAGATGAGAAAAGGCTAGGCAGATTGATTTAGTTATCCCCACTCTTAAGGGTACACTAGTCGACGGTACGAACTATTTTGTGCGCGGGGTTAAAATGCGTGCTATATGAACCGACAACACGTTCCGAACAGATAGATGCCGTTATGAGCAGTAAGAAGCTAGTTCGCGGACGAATACACACTTTTGCAAATTTGTAGCAAAATGGATGATGATTTAGAACGAAAACGAGCGCGAAAATTTAAAAAACAGACCTTTGGGAGTCTGGATATCATGAAAAAACAACTGAATGTATCTGTTCAAAATAAAATTATTTGCATTGTTGAACTACCAATCTATCTCTGTATGGAGGCCGTTTTTCAATTTTCCTTCTTATGGTATTTATTTGCGCCCAAAGATGCGTTAAAATTAGTGCTGAAATATGGAACTTTCGAAGCTCATAACTTGCAAGTAAATATTTTTTTTACTTTTTTGCTTCCATACAGGGCTAGATAATGATGAGATAAATTGATATCAATTTTTTTTATTATGAACATACATCGTCAAACAGTGGAGTAAAAGCCAGACTACGTTTGTATGGAAGAATTTTCGACTAGTGTACCCTTAAGTGTACATTCGCGTAACGTAAAGGTTAAACAATTTTCAAAGAGTTATACACATAACGTAAAACATTACACATTTTTTTAAGAAATACATATCGTACACCCAATAGTTGCCAGTTGTATTTAACATAACATAACATCACGTTTGTAGAAAACTTTGAAGCGGGAAAATAACTGAGGAAATAACAAATTTTATAGCCTATATCGAATGCCCGCAGCATGTGTACTGCTAAAGTGGGATATTGGGTGTTTAAATCTTGACGTTTATAGATCTAGATGTTTTTGGGCTAATTGATGCAAAGTTTATTGTGCACTAAATTACAATTCTATAGGAGCGTCCTCACTGGGAGCATTCGTTCGAGAGCATTTGTCAACAAGCAATCGTAAGCGAGCAACAAATGCTTCCCAGCGAGCCCAGCATTCGCGTTCGAGCAAAACTATGAACGTTCGAGTCGAACCTTCCCTTGCGAGCTTGGAGCATTCGAATACGATCTAGTTAAATGTCATTCTTTTCAAAATGTCGGATAGAGCGGTTGTGGCTGCAGCATTTTAGTTTTTTTTTATTGACCTCGAAGGTCACAAACACTTAAGATCAAGAAACTGTTCCTTGCTTTACAAGTGGCCAGTAATATTCCTACATACATACCATTATCTGAGTACTCGCTCTCGAGCGTTTTATTTGCGTGAACATTCGAATGCGAGCCGTTTCCGCGAAAATCGTTGCGACGTCCACACCGGCCGAAGTTCGCGCTTGCGTGTTAGTTTTTAAACGCTCGACTCAACGTCCACTCCACTCGAATATTCGACGTCGAATGCTCATTACAAGTGAATGCTCTCAGTGAGGACGCTCCTTTAGAGTTATTCCCATCTTGTAACACCTGACACCAGTCTTGCCGAGGGGTATCGTGTTACCCAGTTACTGAGTTGTGGAGGTCAGATAGTCGTTCCATGTAAGTACACAAGTACATGGTGGACATCCCACCATGTACTTTTATTATGCGTACAGCTAAGGAGTGGCATTCCCTGCCGGAGTCTATGTTTCCAGATAGCTACAATCTAGGGGCCTTTAAGTCAAGAGTGAATAGTTTACTTCTAGGCAAGCGTGCTTCATCGTCGATCACATCATAGCTTACCATCAGGTGAGATAGTAGTCAAGCGCGAGCCTAAAAGAGACAAAATTAATAAAAATTGTGGTGTTGTATCTGCGCCGTTACATATTCGCGAGCTGGCTGACCAACTGATTCTCCGACTGCACAGCATGATTTTCTTCTTGTTTACATCTTTTTAGGGTTTTTGAAATATAAAATTATCTTTTTTTTACATTTTTCAATCACACAAAACACTTTCGTTGAAAGAATGCCACTTGTCCAGGGCCTTTAAGGTTCCCCTAGTCGACGGCACGAACTATTTTGGGCGTGGGCTTAAAATGCATACTATCTCATCCGACAACACGTACGAAAGAGATAGATGCTGTGATGAGCAGTAAGAAGCTAGTTCGCGTACGAATTAGCACTTTTGCAAGTTTGTAGCGACATGGATTTAGGACGAAAACGAGCGCGCGAATTTTATAAACAGACCTTTGGGAGTCTAGATATCATGAAAAAACGAAAAAAAAAAATTTTTTTTAATGAAATTATTTGCATAGTTGAACTACTAAACTATCCCTGTATGGAGGCCGTTTTTCAATTTTCCTTCTTCTTTTGGTATTTATTTCCGCCCAAAGATGCGTTAAAATTAGTGTTGAAATATGGACCTTTCGATGCTCATAACTTACAAATATATATTCTTTTTCACTTTTTTGTTTCCATACAGGGTTAGATAATGATGAGACAAATTGATATATTTTTTATTTTGACCCTACATCGTCAAACAGTGGAGTAATCGCAAGACTACGTTTGTATGGAAGAATGATCGACTAGTGTAACCTTAAAAGTGGTTTATTATTTCATTTCTCTATGGGTCAATAGCCCATTTTTCGAGCCATGACATCAAAATTTGCTCATTCATAGGCAAAATAACAAACAAAAGTATCCTGTCGAAAATTGGCAATCCAATACAAAGTGAATTGAATAAATATACTCCCGTTTGATTAGTTTCACTGGTTCACGTAAATTCTCAAATAGTTGTCATGTCGGCCATTTTGTTTTCCGATCGGCTTACCAATTAACTGTACTTTTGATTTGATCATTATATTTTAATAGTTTTAGGTATTTATATCAATAATTTCAAAGCAGTCGGTTCAGTGTTTACTAAATCTTTATAATTGATATCAGCAATTATGGAGACATAATTATGAGTAATGATCGTAAAAAAAATAATTGGACGCTAATTTAATAACTCATTTTACACCTGAAAATGTTTACAAGTATAGAAAGAAAGAAGAAAGAAAATATATTTATTTGGCACAGACTAAAAGACACAACATAATATTATACATCAGATAAAATACAAATAAAATAAAAAGAAAAAGTATAAAGTATCGTACAAAGATTTTGAATGCTTTATGGAAACTCGTTTATTTATGGTACCACGCTACTTAAACGTGTCTCTTTGTACGATACTTGTAAACATTTTCAGGTGTAAAATGAGTACCATAAAAAAAGTGAAAAATAAAAATATTATTACAAAAAAATACAACCGACTACCAAATAAAAACACGTATGTAGTAGGCAAATCGCCCAAATTTTATTTTGGAGAATAGAAAATAAAAAGTACAGTCGTACAAAAAAAGTCGTACTAAAGCTCATCCGTCTTGTAAATAGTCGATTCGCACACCGATTTATACCCAAACTACCAGGAGGCCAGAATCATGAAGAAGTATTGCAGGGCTAGAATCATAAGCGGTAGAGACTAACGGAGTACTAGGTCTTCAGAATCGAAAATCGCCCGGTACTCTTTTTACCACTCATGATTCCAGCCTATCTTCCTCATGATTATAATCTCCTGGCACCTAAGTTAGTCTTTACCGGTTCCAGAATGACCTGATAGCGTATAGAGCTTTCTCTTTTTTTTTTTTGTAGCGAATATTGCTGTCTCCCTCTTATTGTTTTGTCGCCTGTCTATCTTATTATATTAACTGGCATATCTCCACGTTTGAAGTGGTAATTACATATTTAATGAATTGCTTTCCTAGTTTCTAGTAAAATAACTATTTACTTCGATTAATTCTTCATATTATTTCCGAGACCGTGAGCACGACTGCACTTTTTTTATTTTTTGTTCACTAAAATATAATTTGGGCGAATTGTCTACTACATAATTTTGGACTGGTCGATTCGCCCACCGATAAATTAACTTCAGGCGAATCGCCACAAAAAAAATATATTATTTTTAAAAGTGGACGATTCTCACTTTTCGGGCGAGTTAAATTCCTGCGAATCGTCCAATAACCCATAACTTCAATTTCGGAAGGCGGCGTCAAAAAAGTTTTTTATGAATAAGTCTAATATAGTTGGCTGCCATTTAGTTTCATGAAAAGAGTTATAATTAAATAACACCATAGTAGTTTACTAAACTCTGAAAATACTGGAAATGTGTAATCGTCGAGCTCATCTCTTAGCACAATACTTTCCACAAGTGGAGACAAATTATCTAAGGATATGAAACAGTGGATTATTATCTTCGGATTGTGATAGGAGAACACACAACTAGAATGTGGATCTTTTAATAATCTAAATATATTTAAATACTTCTGCCAGCGGCTTCGTCTGCGTGAAAGTTGTTTTCTTATCCCAAGGGAACATTATAGATACCGGAATGAAAAATAGCCTATGTGCTATTCCAGACTATAATCTATCTCTGTGCCAAATTTCATCCGGATCCGTTCAGCCGTTCTGGCGTGATTGAGTGATCATCATCATTACATCAGCCAAAAGACGATCGCTCGGTGTGAGCTGACTCTAATATACCATTTATTTTGCACAACTAAATGTACTATTTATTGCTCTATCTTATAGTCGAAATAAGTATAACAGTCATATTTTATCCTATACACATAATTAAAGAACAACATACATAAAATATTATAATGGACATTTATTCTTATCACTGAAATCAATCGTTTAAAAACCTTTGCATAAACCGAAATACAGAGAAACATTATTGTTTATTTATCCCTCCTACAGTGCATTTGTATGTACGTACCTAATTTCACAGAATATTAAACAAAAGTACCAACACTTCATAATAATCACATTCATAATAATATAAACTATCGCTTCATCATGATTATCAGTTAGAAATTTTCTCTAAAAGGCATATTCCAATATTTTAGTATTAGACCAAAATAAAAGAAAATTCCTTAAAATCCTAACCCACTCAATCAATTTAACTTCGAAATAGAAATCTCAACGGGCACCGCCAATTACTCAGACTTGATCGGGCAGACTTTGGCAGATAATTCCTAGAAACTATGTACAGTTATGGCAGAAATAGGTTGAGCAATTTTCAACCACATTCGATTCTACAATTTTAAATATTTTAAAACAAAAAACATGAATGTAAAGAAAAATAATATTTTTGTCTTTTAGAACTAAGTTCAATATCGAACATTGATTCATTTTTTATGCAATTATGACAGGGACGTCATTTTAAGGGTTTCGTAACCAAATGGCAAAAAACGGAACGCTTATGGATTCGTCATGTCTGTCTGTCTGTCCGTTCGTATGTCACAACCACTTTTTTCCGAAACTATAAGAACTATGCTGACAATTGGTAAGTAGATGTATTCTGTGAACCGCATTAAGATTTTCACACAAAAATAGAAAAGAAAACAAAAAATTTTAGGTGTTCCCCATACTTAGAACTGAAACTTTTTCATCAAACCCATACGTGGTATCTATGGATAAGTCTTCAAAAATGATATTGAGGTTACTAATATATTTTTTTTCTTAACTGGTAAAATGGTGGCAAAATGTGTCCCCCCCCCCAAGTAACTTCTAAAATAAGAGAATGATTAAACATTACCATGAAAATTGTAAAATACCAAGTACGGAATCCTTCGTGCGCGAGTCCGACTCGCACTTGGCCGGTTTTTCTTTAAAACTTTTTCATTAGGTATTGCTAGTTTCTTTGTTTAAAAGATGTCATCTTTGATAATTTTCTTTGAATTTGCTAACTTATTATTATTACACACAGCCAACTGCTTATGTTTAAAAAAAATAACACCTTTTTCATTATGTAAAACCACCGTATAGACTGACCTTTATAGTCTTTTCTTTAAATCTTCAAAACGTATATTTCGTTCATAATGTGGGCAATGCGTAGTTCGCAAAAGTGCAAACAAATATAGGACTTAGATGCCCAACCTTATCTTTATCTGACTGTACGTAGCGTAAATTAATAATTTTACCAAGTTAATTAAAACATTCCAGTATTCCTAAATTGATCGGTGACCCGACTTCGACGGTTTCAGAAACCGTTTTAAAATACGGTCTAACTTTTGCAATCGCGACTTGGATCGTATACGGGTTTACGGGAAAACTTGCACTACAAGCGCGTTCTCATTTCAACTGTTTTGAATGCGATCCGTTTTTTCTGTTCCGTTTTAGTTATGGTACATTGATGAACCTACTTAACTACATGGAGTTTGTAGAGTGTATGCGAAATGTTAGTTTTAAGAAAAATATGTATGGAAGTGAAAGTTGGGTATGGCAAAAAAGACATGAAAGTAGGATTAATGCAGTAGAAATGCGTTCCTTGAGAAGTATGTGTGGTGTAACTTTAAATGATAGATTGAGGAATGAGGTAATACGACAACGTTGTGGTTTAAAAGAAGATGTAGTGACTAAAATTGAAAAGAGTATGTTAAGATGGTTTGGTCATGTTGAGAGAATGAATGAAAGGCGACTAACGAAAGGTATTTACATGGCAGACGTGAATGGAAACGCCGGGAGGGGACGCCCTAGAAAGACATACATAGACCTAATAGGTAATGTTCTTCAGAAAGGCCAGGTACGCAGTACTCATAACCGGCGTGTGTGTATGACTAGATGTATGAATGTGAGTAAAGCAAAAGAAGTATGTAAGGATCGTAGCAGGTGGCGTTCTGTAGTTTCTGCCTACCCCCATGGGAAAAAGGCGTGAGTTTATGTATGTATGTATGTACATGCAAACTGTTTTTATTTTGTGAAGGATTGATTTATACCAGTAGGAGAGGGAGAAAACGGGTTGTAATTATAGGAATGGAACATAAATCGTAATATACCTCCGGTGGCTGACTTGTTGGTAGATACCAATATGTGATCGAAATTGAACATTTAATTAAAGTTATATACACCTCAAATTCACGCCTTTTCCCGTGGGTGTAGGTAGAAACTACACGACGCACAAAAAGAAGAAGGTTTCTTCTTCTTTTTGTTTACTTTCATACATCTGGTCATACAAGGTTGCAAGCACTAAGCACCTGATCAATAATAATATTCTATTTATACTAAAACTATGAAACAATCTAAATAAAGAAAAATTTAATTTAAAATATCAAAAAACCCGACTGCTTAAAAGCGAACTAACGAAAGATGTAAACAAGAAGAAAATCATGCTGTGCAGTCGGAGGATGCATGTTCGCGAGCTGGCTGACCAAAACCAGATTAATTAGCTTTTTTTATTTGTAACTTTTTAGTTATCTTTTTTTAGAATCAGCTACATTTAAACATATAAGTGTTCTATATTTTTTCAAAAAAAATTTGGGCCCCCACAATATGGCGCCCAAAATCCGCCATTTTTCTATTTTCCAATTTTAATGTAGCCAGTGACACTCGCAGGGTTAAGACGAATCGATTGACGTAAGAACCATCAAAATCGGCCAACGCGTTTGGTCTCTAGAACGCCACATAGGAACAAACATACATACATACATACATAGACTGATAAACACATTACCGTCCTTCGGCAGTCGGGTAAAAAGCAGGCGGGCGCTGTAAATTTTACGGTGAACATCAGTAGGTATATATTAGATCCTCGCCTGCATCATGGGCAGGCAGGACTCCGGGTCGCGGGCGGTCGAAATGGGGATTCTGTCCACTCACCAAGTGACTCCAGGAAAGATGGTGGCCCAGTGATCACTTGCTGATGTGCACAGCGAGGCTAAGGGGAGACGCTTCTCAGTCTCCAGCAGGATGTGGCCCCACAGGCGTTGCACAGAGACGGTTCCGGAGTGGTCTTTTAAGAGGTAACGGGGCGGGTCAAGTGCTGATGGTGATCACCGGGGTGGTATTAGTGAGGTAAAACTTCCACACGCTCTGATATTTGCCCCTAATTCCCTAAATCCAGGTGCCTTTTGAACGTATACTGAAGTCAAAAAATAAAACATACATTTTGATGTCACCTAGTATTACTGAAAACATGCATACCATACATATAAAATATAAAAACCGGCGAAGTGTGAGTCGACACGACACGAAGGGTTCCGTACCATTATCGCAAAACACTGCAAAAAAATCACGTTTGTTGTATGGGAGCCCCCCTTAATTTATTTTAATTTAATAATTATAATTTTTTGAAGTGAAAATACAACTAAACATTCTGTGAATATTACAAGCGTCTACCTGTTGCCGTTATTAACATCGAGCAAAAAACGGCAAAAATATCACGTTTTTTTTATGGGAGCCCTCCTTAAATATTGATTTTATATTGTTTTTAGTATTTGTTATTATAGCGGCAACAGAAATACATCATCTGTGAAAATTTCAACTGTCTAGCTATTACGGTTTATGAGATACAGCCTGGTGACAGACGGAAAGACAGACAGACAGACAGTCGGATCGCGAAGTCTTAGGTCCCGTTTTTACCCTTTGGGTACGGAACCCTAAAAACAATCACTACATAACTAAGAAGTGCCTTCATAAACCCACTTCGCTATGTTGACATACCCTTTCACAGACAAAACCTAAACTTTATGTTTTCCTTACATTACGCTGTCGGTATGAAAATACACATTCCTACTATTATTATAATTATTCCATTCCTAGTTTACATAACTAGCAATGTCGATAATTTCATTCACGTGTTCTTAGAATTTGTGTAACTACCCCCGCAGAGAGACTGGCTAAAGCTGGATGACTATTTGCGATTTAGGGTTTGTCCCCATCACCACGTCACGAGAGCACGAAAGCTGTTGGTCTTGCGGACGATCTCTCTGCAGTTTTGTTGGTTTGCGTCCTATTAGACTATGAGAACTAAAAAACCGGCCAAGTGCGAGTTGGACTCGCGCACGAAGGGTTCCGTACCATTATCGCAAAAAAACGGCACAAAAATCATGTTTATTGTATGGGAGCCCCTCTTAAATATTTATTTTATTCTGTTTTTTGTATTTGTTGTTATAGCGGCAACAGAAATACATCATCTGTGAAAATTTCAACTGTCTAGCTATCACGGTTCATGAGATACAGCCTGGTGACAGACGGACAGATAGACAGACGGACCGCGGAGTCTCAGTAATAGGGTCCCGTTTTTACCCTTTGGGTACGGAACCCTAAAAATGAACCTATAATAATTATATCCTACATACTTGGCTAATATCCGTTGAGATTGGCCACAGTGGCCGAAATTCGGTTGGGAGGATTATTAACTCCATAACAGTCGATTTGAGCCTCAAGGATAACCCAATAATACCAGAAGATCGAAGCCGGAACCCCATACTCAGCAGTCACGTTAGTACGCACTACTCAATAGTTCTTTTTGCAAGAAAACTACAGGTACTTTTTAACGTCAAAATTTCCCGTACGCAAAATACGCGCTTAGTCGTGGAGTTGCGGAAACCAGCCCGTTTTAACCTAACCTAACCTAACGTCAAAATTTAAATTTAAAAGTAATAATAATTGAACTACTCCAAACTTACTCCTGTAAAACAGTGTTTTACTAGTATTTGGTTACATAATTCTTGTTGAAAAAATACATATTTATGTGAGAACGATGTAAAAAAACGTGCACGCAAAAGCGTCTAGAGTAAAACAAACAATAAAAAAATTCAATACAATAAATAGGTAATTAGAAACAGGCCGAGGCAGTTATGACCAATCCCAACTGATGGCGCCCGTTCACGAACATGACACATGGATCGTCACCACTCAGCTCAACCATCATGAAGGGAACCGAATCATCCAACACATGTGCCACCATCAGAGTGACATTAGAGAGAGCATGACACACTATCAACTGCCAGGGCACAAGTCAACGAACGACATATAGGTACAGTAAATGGTAGATTTACAGTTGGTACATAGTACTCACATAGTTATGTGCTGTGCAGTTATATAATACTAAAAAAAATGGAGTTTATACAATACAAATATATTCATACAGTCTTCAGCAGGTCCAACGACTTTAGAAATTTTCTGTTTATCACTTGTTTTTGCGCCCTAGTGGTTGTGGAGCAGGACTAGCGTTGAGCCAAGCATTTTTATCAGCGATGTAATACCCCAACTTATAATATGCCTGCTGCCTGCAGTATCTCCATTTTCAATTTTTTATTTATTTCTTCCACCAGCTCGACCTTCCCCACCTCGGAACTGCACAGCCAAGCGGCTGATCCTGCGCAGCGAGCCCCACCTGTCCGTCAAGTGCGCGGCGGGTTACGACGGGGGCCTCAACCAACACTTCACACTAGATGTATTGGGGGAAAATGGCAGGGTGCTGGGCAACACTACTGCTAATTTTGTTGGTAAGTTCATTCTACTTCTCTTTTACTTGTTTTAGCGTTGCTTATTTGTATATGCTCGATTAACTTGTAACGCTACAACGCTACGCTATTGGGGGATTGGGATTGGAGGAGTCTTCGTTTTCTGTCAAATGCGCGACGGGGTGTGATGGGGCCTCAACCAACACTTCGCTGGGATTGGAGGAGTCTTCGTTTTCTGTCAAATGCGCGACGAGGTGTGATGGGGCCTCAACCAACACTTCACACTATATGTTCTGGGGGAGAATGGGAGAGTGCTGGGGAACACTACTGCTGACTTTGTTGGTATGTTCATTCTGCTTCCCTATTTCCTCCTTGTTGGTTCTTTTCTGTCAAATGCGCGGCGGCGTACGATGGGGGCCTCAACCAACACTTCACACTAGATGTTCTGGGGGAGAATGGGCGAGTGCTGGGCAACACTAATGCTAATTTTGTTGGTAAGTTCATTATACTTCCTCAATTTATCTGCTTATCTCAATTTATTAGGAGTTGGTGCAACATTTGCTTTTTTCTTCCACACTTCTCTAATAGTCCACATCTCTGAAGTAATTTTGTGGGTCCGATATAGTCTCAATCTTCACTTCATCCTAGACGTACTGATTTAGAATGCGTTCTACTTATTTATTACCTCTTAGTTAGATATTTCAACCTTGCAGTAATCTATTTGCTATCAAGTATAATTCATGAAAATTACGTTTTTCTAAAAATTATTGTATCTGGAGATTAAGCGGTGGGATCTTAGACTATATGTACATGTGCGTGGTTTAGCCGTTCGCTACTGTGGAGCATTACCTTTGCTCTTTAGTTCCTTGTTATTAAGTTTTAATAGCTCTTTATGTATTGGGGAAATGGAAGAATGCTATTTTTTATCTGGAGTTTGTTCTGCTTCAGTACGTTAATAAACTAATCTTTACAAATATATTTTGAAGAAAAGCAAACGGAATATTTCAAATTTATCGGGTGAAATTTTCATGTGGGCTTTGAATAATTTTCACAGATTCAGAATAACATTCATTGGAGTTAAAATTAACAGAATTCTTCGAAACATCAAAATAATTTGTAAATCGGAGCTTTTCATTAATTCAAATTGAATATTAATTCAATTTAATATTATATATTTGTGTATAAATTATTTTAGCGCAATTTCAACGTCCCGAACTAATATCTTATTAAGAATTTCAATAATTTAGTTTAAAATAGCTTTTTGAATGTTTGTTTAAAAATAACCGATGTTTTCTGCTTTATTGATAAAATAATCCATGATCTGTAAATAATTGTAACTAACATTCTAATAAAGTGGATTTATGGAAATATGTATTTTTGTACAAATAGCCACAATGAACTTGCAGTCGACTGAATGAAACAGAAACCAGTATAAGCTGGTCTCGTATTCCACTGAAATTACTTACTAGCCGATTATACGTTATGAATTCTTTGGGCAGCCAATTCTTCTACCATCTTGCTTAAAAGCATACGTAACTTTTATCACGGTTTCATTTTATTTTATAGTTGGTACTAACAGAAAGAAGAAAACCCGTAAACAAAGTTATGGTCCTCACATCACATAACCAATGTATTTTTTTGTTTAGGGGGGACTTTAGGGCAAAAAGACATGGGTACACACCCGTGTCTTTTCGCCCTAATGTCGGTTTTTTACCTCACAAAAACCACCCCGGTGCGGTGGACTGCATCAGCACGTAGAATGAGCCCCGCGACCTTTTCAAAGACCACCTTGGGACCTCCGCTGTGTAATGCCTTTTAGAATACATTCCTAGGGAGATTAAAAACGCGGCTCCCCTGAGTCCCGCTGTGCACATGATCACTGTGCCACCGTCTTTCCTGGAGTCACTTGGTGGGCACATAAAGTCCTCAACCTAAGTGCCCGCGACCCCGGGGTCCCACCTGCTTCTAAGCAGGCGGGGCTTCGGAGTTTAGTAATCATCATCATCATCATCATCATATCAGCCGAAAGACGTCCACTGCTGGACATAGGCCTCCCCCAAGCGTCGCCACATTGACCGGTCCCGTGCGTCTCGCAACCAGCGGATCCCCGCAACCTTCACCAGGTCATCGGTCCACCTAGTGGGAGGCCTTCCAACGCAACGTCTTCCGGTTCGCGGTCGCCACTCCAGAACCTTTCTGCCCCATCGGCCATCCGTTCTGCGAGCAATGTGCCCTGCCCACTGCCACTTGAGTTTGGCAATTCTTCGGGCTATGTCGGTAACCCTGGTTCTCTTGCGGATCTCTACATTTCTGATTCGATCACGCAAGGAAACTCCGAGCATAGCCCTCTCCATTGCCCTTTGAGTGACTGTAAGCTTTCTGATGAGGCCCATTGTAAGCGACCACGTCTCAGAGCCATATGTCATCACTGGCACTGGTTTAGTAATAATAATAAAAAATAACAATGATAATTACAGATTAACTTTAATCAGACTGCCTACTCTCGTACTTAATAAACGACCAAATTCAAGTCTCAATATCGTAATTATCACAGTAATAATATCAAAACTTGCCAAAATGGAAGGAAATTAAATGCTTTTTAGGGTTCCGTACCTAGAAAGAAATAAACGGAACCCTTATAGGATCATTTTGCTGTCCGTCCGTCCGTCTGTCTGTCCCTACCCACAAGACCCTTTTTCTCAGGAACTCGTGGAGGTATCAAGCTGAAATTTATATCAAATATTCAAGTCTACTGACCCTTAAAGCTGTGAAAAATCAACATTCTTAGCCAACGCAATCAAATTCAAATTCAATCAAAAGATACAGCCGTTTATGCCGCAATCTCCCGCTAATTTTCGACACTCGCAAGGGAATCAAAACCTACAGTGTACTTCCCGTGAGCCCAGAATCTTGAAATTTGGTACGAAGCAACGTCTTATAGCACAGATAAATTAAAAATTGCGAAAGCCGTATTTTTTAGTTACATCATATTTTTTTTTTATATTTTTTAACTTACTACCCCTTTCCTCGTGAACGCGTAGAGGTATTAAATTGAAATTCATATCAAATACTCAGGTCTATAATACCTTTAAGCTGAGGTTCGTACGGAACCCTCGGTGTGCGAGTCCGACTCGCACTGGGTCGGTTTTTTTGACATATTCTCTGTAATCTGTTATTAAAATCCACATTTAATTCACATGCAACATTTTCTTAGTTAACGTTTTTCACAAACGCTTTACCATGGAAGTACCTAAAAACGGGGTGAATAGGAATGCAGGGGTGAATGAGAACAAAACTTTGATTATTATTTTAACTTTGATACCGCTTTATTGGTTTCAATCAAAGCATCGTTTTGTTTTATAATTAATTGATAAATTGAAGTAGCTACTTAAATGCTGCTAACACTTTTCAAATAACGTGATTTTTTTTTTCGAAGTTTTGTTACTATTCACCCCTTCATTCCTATTTACCCCGTTTGCCGGTATCGATTGACTTAATAAAGATGCGCATTCCACCGAACGATTTTCAAACCAAACCATTCAAACATGGAACTTCGAATCTCGAATGCAATAACGGCCAACTAACCTACCTGCAACAAAACGCACGTTCATATTTCAAAATGGCTTCGCGTGCCAGTAATTGGTTTTGCAGACCAAAATCAATATGATATCCATGTCAAAGTGTCCATTTACAATAATGAGATGTAATGACATATCCGACAGATGTGACGACGTGTATTGCCTGTAATCTAGAATGGGATTTCATTTATTTTGGTTTAATATGTATTTAATATAATACTGCATGTGTACAGCTTGAAAACATTTTACTTGATGATTTTATTTAGAACTAGCTGTTGCTCGCGACTTCGTCCGCGTCAAACTCGTAATAAATATATTATTTGTTTAGTTGCCCGCCGGAACTATGAATTTTCTCGTGATCAAACATAGCCTACTCGTTATTACATCAGCTATATACCCGTGAAAGTCCCGTCAAAATCGGTCCAGCCGTTTCGGAGATTACCCGGAACAAACAGACAGACAAAAATCTTAAAAATTGCTTATTTGTTGTTAGTACCGTATATACTTTCACGTGCATTCAATAAAACTTTTTTTTTTATATTACATACAGACACTTCAATTTTATTTATTTGTATGTATAGATGATAGATTTTATTTACTCAGATTAACATGACTGCCTTATTCTTCTAGGGGTCTAGACCTCACTGCCCGACTCAAGGACCAATAAAATTATGGTTTTCATCTTATAGAAAATCTCAGTACTAAATTGAGTTTCAATTTGAGCATTCTTCTTTTGGTGGCGTACCTAACTGGCCATATGTAGTGAATGTACAATACAATATTTTTAGGATCTGTATTTTCTGAAAGGCCTTTTAAGAAATACAAACCTCAGTTGATTATTGAAAAGTCACAGCTTTTGTTTTTAGATTTTAACAGACACAGAAGATGCTGCTTCTCTCCCCATTGGCTATGATTTTTACTATTAAAACTTATTGTCATTTTCTCACAAAGTGTTTTCACCCTCAGATCTAATAGTCTGGTTCAACGTAAGCTGGTCAGCAGTGGAGTCACTGGAGGAAGATGAAGACCTGGCGGTGACAGCCCGCAACAGCAAAGGTGCTTCGGATCCTGTGCTGCTGCGGGACCTCGTGTTCAGAGACGCGGAAAAAAGGGCAGGTGAGAATAACTGAGACAAGTTAAAAATTAATTTATTAGGTATATTGGAAACCTTTAAAAATTTTATATTTTAGGTTGTTAACGTCCCCGTCAAAGTTTTGCGAACTATTAATGTTGTATAATTAGTAATGACTACTCGTAATGAGTAATGCGTACTCGACCGCGTTACAACATTTGTGGTTACATCACAAAAAAAAATAGTGCTTGTAAACTTATTTGTAGTTGGTAAAATGACCGTGATCTACATATTTTTGTGTCAATGTATAGAAACAATAGTTTTCCATCGGCAAAGATAAGTTTTCCCTCAATTAAATTGATGATGATATTCTGGTCAAATCTTGCAACTGCAGTCTTGCAGTTATCCTCAATCGATTACAATGAAATTTTGCATTTGATTTGGATGACAATAAAATTATATATAGATTGCACGGTAAACTAGAAAAAAACTTAAAAAAAATATTTTTTTTTATTGGAAAAAAAATATTACGAATGAGATTTATAATGTTATAAAACAGGTAAATTCATTCTACGCCTTTGTTAAGAGGAAATAATTATATGTGTTAAGTTATGTACGTACATTCGTTCAGAATAAAACATGTCGACTTTTTTAGTTTGGTCTTTCTTTTCCTCTGCAGCAATCAAAATTTATATCCTCATCACATATCCATACCAGACAACCGATACTCTTTCCACTTTTTCGTACGAAGGTCCTTAACTTGCGAAGGTGCAATTTTGGGTAAAATGTAACGTCACATAAGACTTTTGCGTTATACGCCCTCCATACGCCTTTCTTTTCAAGTGGCCTATATGGAAAGCACTCAATCGATTGCGTGCTCAGGTAGTCGATTTGAATGCAAACACAATTTGACAAAATGGGTTATTACAGGACCTTTTGATACCCAGTGTGAGTGCGGTGCTCCTGTGCAGAATATGACACACATGCTAGAGGGCTCCAAGTCCATACCCCTGCAATTTAGAGAACCTTATGAACGCCATGGATGCTGCGATTGGCGTGGCCGCCTACTGGGCCCAACTATTTTAAAGCCTCGTATACACCAGACAACATTTGAACTGCAGTACGTGACGCTCAACATGTTCGGCGACGTTGCCAGGCTGGTGCGTAGCATGACGCAACGAGAAAACGTTACTAAGCAAAACAGTTTCGTTGCCGTTCATCATGATGAGCAACATGTTATGCATCATGTCGCGCATCAAATGTTGCCCAGGGGATACAAGACTTACGAGTTTCCATCGATTCGAAAAAAGAAGTAGTAGAAATTTATCTTTCTATACATGCATATAGTCACACCGTGGGCTCTCTCTATCTTACTCGTTCTGTGGGGAACTTCGTTACTGACGGCAGTCCCCTGACCGCAGACATTTTTCTTTCAACTACTTGTCCTATTACTAACACAAAATTAAATGGAATTTTGATGTTGTAACTACATGATGTCAAGTGAAAAACCAACAAATTTTTCCCTTCTTCTTTTCAAGGTATTGTACAATAATAGGTACATGACATGGCTCGTTACTAAGGTAAAACTTGCAATAAACAGTGTAAATAATTAAAGAAACCCATTAAAGGCGTAATATAGGCAATATAATTCCATGAAGTTCTTTGAATGGGTGAAATTAGGAATAGTATTTAAATGACTGCTTTAGAAGCAACATCTTTTTAGAACGGCAGTGCTTTAAATTTTAGTTGAAATTGTGAAAATAGTGATCTTTGAAATTGATTAACGACGGTGTTCTATTCAAAAATACTCTGAAACTTTACTAAACACAAAGTGATTCGAGCTAAATTATGAAAGTGACATTCGGCGTGTCGTCATCCACGAGCCTTTTTTGAACTGAATTTGGATCAACTACTAGTCTTAAACGGATACAGCTGATTACTAGTATTGTTCACAGAGCACCTACCGTTCTGACTTCCACAAACCAGTTACTGTGTAATACAATATATTATCAGATTTCTGGACTTCTGACTACCCGTAAATAAATTGAGAAGTGATCATAAATAAATATATTACCTGTGGTGAACTGTGTAAGAGCCATTCGCCATGTCTAATAATGATACTACTCACGAGACTTCAGTGGATCATCAGGAATGGCAGATAATACAAACACTTAAATTGTGTATACACCTCGTTGTTTTTGTGCTGACACTACTAACGTTTATATACGGAGTGACATCATGGTGTATCATAAGAAAATTCCGTAATTTCAGAAATTTTGTATACCTCAACACAATTTTAGCAAACGTCTTATTGTATACATTTTTAACGATATTCATTTACAACAGCAGAGATTTTTTTGTAAATTGTGACAATTTATGGCTGCAAATAATAACTTTCCATTTATTTATGTGCTTTTCAATAGCGAAGAACCTTTGGTTGGTTGTTATATGCCATATGATTTATGTAGATATTGTTAAAATTTTCCATGGACATATTATGCGACGGAGGTATCTTAAAAGTAGCCTGTTTGCTTGGGGTTTATCTTTAATAACATCAAAATTATCTTTTTGGATTTGTACATATTTCGCTACATCTGAAGTAGAAATAGTGCTGCTCATGCTAAAAGGGAGTATTATTTTACCTTTAATAGTGAACGGTGTCTATTATTTTGTAATTGTGTTTTCAATAGTTCGTAGTTTTAATTCAAGCGCACATACAGCTGTGGACACCTGGCGTCGTTTGTACTTAGCCACTTTGATATTTTTGTTCAGTGATATCTTATTGCTGACAAATTATATCATAAAACTGATATGGCCCTCACACATAAACACAGTCATTCTTCTGCAAACGATATTTTATTATTTGAACACAATACTATTGAATGTATTTTTCGTCGTTGTAAGGAGTAATCGGGTGATATGGCATGAGTTTTATATTCAGAAATTAAATGAAAGGCATAGTAATCACGATCTCTGTTCGCAAGAAGAAGATATTCGTTAATCTGCTGGTAGGTGACCGAATATTTTTATATACAAGTTATTTAGAACTTAAGAGTTAAAATGGAATCGTCAAACTTTAAAGTGTGATGATGAATCATGATATGGATTACATTATTCTTGTTGGTTCTGTATTATGTGAGAACAATGTAAACAAGCTTTAAATTGTTTGTTAGGTGTTTTTCTATTGAAATTTCTATGACGATATAGTTTTACAAAATATGTAAATAAAAACATTTTACGTTTAAAAGTATTTTATTTTGATATAAGAACACAAATAAAAGCCGTTGTTACATATCACACTCAAACAAAGCATTTATTTCAATAAATCAATTTTTGAATGTTCAATCAGATAGATGAAGCTGGTTCCACATTTTAAAGATCTCTGTGGAGAAGAAGAAACGCCACGGACGCTCTTTTAAATCATGATATGTATTACATTATTCTTGTTAGTTCTATATTATGTGAGAACAATATAAATAAAATAAAAAATCTGATTAAAAAAAACGAGTAATTTAGTTTAAAGTAAGCCCGTATCCGTTAACAGATGACCAGTCTCAACTGACGGCCACCATTCACAAACATGACGCAAGTATCAGCACCATTCAGCTCAAACATTTTGAAGGAAAACGAGTGATCCAACACACGTGGCATCACTAAACATTGTGTTTGTTGATATTTCCTGCTTTACGCAATAACGAATGAGCAAGATTTTTGTATAGAAACAAACAATTATTTACAAGCTGGGGAATGATATAAACTCTTTATTATCAGTTGCTGATACATGCGTCATGTTCGTGACGTATTCATATTCGTCTTCAGTTGAGACTGGTCATCTCTTAACTGCCATTGGCTTGTTTTTTTATATTGTTTTTGTATCGTCTTTATTACATAACTTATTTTTTCACTTAAAGGACCGACAATTATGCAACAAGAATATTTGTAACATAACTTGATTTAAAAGAGTTTCCCTCGAGTTTATTGCACGATATTTTGTCCTCATAATGATACCTACGCTTCGGCATGTGTAGCTAGCTTCATCTTTTATTTATTTTATTTTATTTATTAAAAGGTACACCAACAGCATTACATATATAACATTTTGTAATTAACAAAGAAAAAATAAAGGTGCTGGTATGTATGCCTATTACAGGTATACGCAGCTTACACCATATGGTCAGAAACACAAAATTATTTACAATTTCAAAATAAAAGTTAAAAACATAGTAAAAATAAAAATAAAAACATACAAAATGAAAAACAGACAGAATAAAAATAGAAGCAAGATGAATATATTCGTAATTACTTACTATCTATATATCTATACAGGGTGTCCCAGAAATCGACGTCAAGCCGTAAATGGGTGATAGACCAAGTTATAACAGTTCTCAGAAAAATACGAAAAAAAATCTATCTCATGTTTTAAAAAAATTATGGTCACTTTAAAAATTTACTAAAAAAATCAATCCCTGTAATGGTTCTTTAACTCCAATTGCTACAAATCCCATAATTTATCTAATTTTTTTATTATTATGTAATCTTGAATAATGCTTGTGTAGATTTTTGCCTAAAATTCAAAGCCAACTCCTCCTACTTGGAAGAAAATTAAACTTTTTCAAAACCAAATTATTCAAATTTACTATTTCGCCCAACTTTAACTGACTGTACTGAAAAAAAAATGTACTACGCTAGTTTGGCAAGTAACATGAAAAATTGGCGCATTTAATAAGGATTCAAAAATGGTGTAACACTTGCTAGATTACGTTTTCAATAATTGGTCAAGTTTTTTTTTGTAAATAGTCTCAGTTTTTACACAAAATGTCCATACTTCCTTAAAATGACTTTAGCTTACCTAAAGCTTTGCTAAACTCCGTTTCTAGTTCGATAGAGACGGAGAGAGTCATTTAGCAAGGTAAGCTAAAGTCATTTTAAGGAAGTATGAACATTTTGGGTAAAAACCGATACTATTTACAAAAAAAAAATTGACCAATTATTGAAAACGTAATCTAGCAAGTGTTACACCATTTTTGAATCCTTTTATTAAATGCGCCAATTTTTCATGTTACTTGCCAAACTAGCGTAGTACATTTTTTTTTCAGTACAGTCAGTTAAAGTTGGGCGAAACAGTAAATTTGAATAATTTGGTTTTGAAAAAGTTTAATTTTCTTCTAAGTAGGAGGAGTTGGCTTTAAATTTTAGGCAAAAATCTACACAAGCATTATTCAAGATTACATAATAATAAAAAAAATTGATAAATTATGGGATTTGTAGCAATTGGAGTTAAAGAACCATTACAGGGATTGATTTTTTTAGTAAATTTTTAAAGTGAACATAATTTTTTAAAAACATGAGATAGATTTTTTTTCGTATTTTTCTGATAACTGTTATAACTTGGTCTATCACCCATTTACGGCTTGACGTCGATTTCTGGGACATCCTGTATATCTACTTAAGTTGAGGGATTTGCGCACTCCCGTACCACCAACACTGCTCTTCTAAACTTATTATTATCTACTTATCTTTTTGGACTGACCGACACTTTGACGATTCAAAAGTGCTTGTAAATAAATGGTTTAAATGAAATTAATGCTTTGAGTTGACTTGAATTATTCTGAATAAATGCAAGGTTCCTGTGGAATTGTCCACTAGAGCAAAACCGCTTGTAGAAGCTACTTCGACTATAAAGCTGAAGTTGAAACGAGCAGCTGTTAACACGCGTTTACAGCTGAACAGACTATTTGTACGGGCGTTTTACGTGCGTTTTATTGTGATGGCTGACCGTCTGAACTTAGCTTAGTTCTATCTCAACTCTCCGAAGGCAGAGTGTTATTTAGACATCTGCAAACGTCAAGGAGACTATTTAAAATGAACCCAGCTCCGGTGCTAATGATTTGTATCAGATCTTCTCAGAATATAAATGACTAGCACTTCGCCGGCGATTTCGTTCACGTGATCCGTGTTTTATCCTACAGATAACTTTTTAATAAAAAGTTTAATACAAACTTTTATCCCCTATTTCACCCCCTTAGGGGTTGAATTTTGAAAAATCCTTCCTTAGTGGATGCTAACGTCATAAGAGGAATAGGTGTGCGAAATTTTAAGTTTCTAAGGGTATAAACCCTAAGGGTTTGGCCTGTGCGTTGATACATCAGTCAATCACTTTTGCCTTTTATATATATAGATAGATTATAGAAGATGATCTCACGAGAACTAAATAAACATATTGGTCAACATTTACTGCGATGGTAACGGTTTAGGAAATTGCTATTATTAGCAATTTTATTTGAAATACCAACCTTTGTTTGTTTTTTTTCTTTGAAACTGGAATCGTCTTCTTTGCATATAACTATTAACTATCATTGAGACCTTCTGAATGTCGTTGTGATCCAGTGGCTTAGACCTCGCCTCTCGTGCTTCAAAGAGGTCGTTGATTCAAATCCGGGCAAGTACCAATGTGACTTTTTCAAATTAATATGTTCTTTCTAATTTTATCATGGACGTCACAGGCAACGGTGAAGGAAACATCGTGAGGAAACCTGGACTTTTATAGTTAATATAAGTCTGAAATAGCAAAGTCTTTCCAAAAGGATTTCCAGAGGCGGCTTAATTAACTCTGACACCAGAGGTGGCCACGTCCTCACACGAAAAGAAAAAGAGACCTTCTGAAGTCTATAGGTTTATCAATCTCATAGCACAGCGAGGGCTACACTGTAGCACGGAGTATAATGTATCTAAGACTAAGAGCTACTCGAATCCTACATTCATTAAATGTTCGCTTTCATAGCTCTTCAAGAGGTCTTTTCATATTTTTCAAGCGATTCCTGTTATAAATATCTTCAGAGCCTTTTGAAAAGATCATCTTCAAATGGTATCAATTATTTAGAAAAGCATAATTTTGAAAGCTACTGCACAGCTATGTTAAAACAAACAACACAAAACAAAACGAGAAATTAAACAGAAGAGAAATTTAAACAAACCACAACACACAGAGAACTAAACAGGAAATGTTTATATAAAGGGCTAAGTTAAGCAAGCTTTGCTTAACCTCGAGGATCGAACCGTGCGTTCGATCCTCGAGGTTAAGCAAAGCTTGCCAAGGTCAACCCTTGGATGGGTGTCCATCCATTATACACCAAGACTACTCCGTGCCTCAAAAAGCACGTAAAGCCTTAAGTCCTGGCTGACATAAGTAAATATTTGACAGTCGTTACGAATAGTCAGAAGCCGGAATAGCCCCTCCGGAACTTCGAAGAGAAGTTGCCTGTTCCTCCGACAAGCACAAATAGGAGCCTGACAAACGATACCTAATGTACAACAAGGACCAACCAATGAGACGGCGATTGAAGAGTCAAAAGAGCTTTCTTAAGTCAACTAAAAATCAAACAGCAAGTAGCTGTGGCTCCTCAAATACCCCTCTCCAACTGACTATATTGAGCTTGCAGAACAGCTCCCAGCGGGCCACAAACAGCCATGGCCCACCTGGAAGTCCCTAAACCAGTTACGAAGTTAAGTGGACCGCTGTAGACATAACTTAGTCAGATGGAGATACTCCAATCAGCCCCAGGTTGACTGCGGAACCACTCCACAGACGATGCTCCATCCCCTGTCCTGATCCTTATGTAAAAAGTCCTGCACTATGCAAGACCAGAGCTAAGAGCCAGACCAGAGCTTTGTGAGGCCAGTGCTAAGGCAACGACGTGGCTGAATACTGGTCGAAGAAAATTTAGTGAAGGAATCATCGACACGAAGAAGAAGAAGTCAGATGCCAGAAAACTGACACCAGTTTTGCTAATGGACCGCGTTACCCAGTTACTGGGTAGTACAGTTGCTGACACGTAACTTGGCAAGAGTAGTTAGATGCACATAAGTCGTTTTTTAACCCCCCGACTGAAAACATAGAAGTATTATAAGCTTGACGTGTGTACCTGCGTATGTGTGTATCTGTCTGTGGCATCACAGCTCCTAAACGGATGAACTGATTTCGATTTTTTGGTCGAATCGTGACATTATCGGCAGTTTTCTTATCTATGTATGTTTAATGAAAATCGGTTCAGCCGTTCAAAAGTTATGGCCTATTTACTATTTCAATCGAGGTATTTTTGCAAGAGATCGTGTTATAATTACGTGTTCGATAGATTGTCGATCGAAGCGTGTCTACTACTAGATACATTATAGAGCATGATATAAAAATGTGCCGGGGTTTTTTTAAAGTTTCATTTGTTATCAAGTGGGATGCGCGTTTTGACTCGAACGCGTAAGTGACGCGTATTACACGGCACCATAGACACGGCACTTAAGACCTTCTTTCCTCGAATTTGCAGTGTCGCTCACGTTGTTCCGTAGCGTGTACGGAACAGTCGCACCTATTAAAACACTGTTCTCAATTCTCAATTATTTATTGCGTACCATAATGTATACAGTTGGTAGGGAAATAATTATACTCGTATAAGTCACAATTATGGACCCTGTCGGGCACAGCATAAGCAAAGCAAGTAGGAGAGAGGAGGAAGAACACTGAGTGTTTAATGTGATAAATTGTAATATTGGTAAGTTTAGGTATTAGAAAGTTATATTGTTTTATTAATACAGAGTTGAATTTAAGAATTATAATTATTGTTTTATAAATTATATACTGCGTATTAATTATGTATTTAGTAGCATTGTACAAACCAAAAAAAAAATTAATTATTAATATTATAATTTTTATTTTTATTTAATAATTAATATTTTTATTTATTACGTAATTAATATGTATTATTCTTAAGGTAAGTTATTTATTAATTGGACACTCCATATTTATTTAAAATCCTGTTCCTCCATGTTCCTGAGCTGCATTCGAATACAGCAGAGGCAGACTCCAACTTATTTGAGGAAAAGATTTTTTTTTTCAACTATGTCGGTTGGCTTGAGTCTTAACTGGATGAATCTCATTATCAGTATTTTACGTCTGGGAGTAGTATATGAAATAAAAGATAAAAAAGAACAGTTGTGAATTTTAATGATACTTTTACATAACGACGTTACATTTAATACAAGTATGAAATAACATTAATTTTAACAACAAATCTCAAAAGTATTAGATTGAGAGTACCATAAGAAATACACTTAGGTGCTACATTATGGCCTTAAACTATTTTAACTCTAGAATAAAGACACAAATAAAATATTTAACTTAAATTGTATCCGGTGATTCTACCGACTCAATGCAATAGTAGTTCGATATTATTGTTTTATTTAGCCACATTAATCAAACAAAAGGAATCAAAGAATTTAGAAATTTTGATTTTTTTGCCAATCAACTCTGTCTAATTGATTTATTTACGAACTAGCTTCTACCCGCAGCTTCGCCTGCTCGAAAAGTGTTATGTATCCCATGAGAACATTATACCCCGATGAAGAGTATACTATTAACACATAGGATACTATCCATCGCGGTATTATTTTCTCCAGATTATGAAATATATGTTTGCAAAATTTCATCCAAATCCGTTCAGCAGTTTTTGCGTGATTGAAACACAAACACTTTAACATTAATAATACTAGTTCAATAGTAGAATTTATACTTCAGTAATCGCAGGTCGGCTATCAGCAGGTTCACAAATAATTCCTCTTTGCAAATTGGTATCTCGATTTCTATAGCTTACTGATAATGACCTTTCATTTAATTTCGTAACATAAAACTCATGCCATATCTCCCGATTAGCTCTAACAGCGACGAAATATACATCCAATATTAATGTATTCAAGTAATAAAGTATCGTACGTAGAAATAATGTTGTGCTCGTTTGGAGAGGCCATATCAGATATATGACATAACTTGTCAGAAACAAGATATCACTCAGTATAAATATCAACGTGGCTAAGAATACACGACGCCATTTGTCTGTAGCTGTATTTGCGCTTGCGTTAAAGCTACGACAAATTGAAAATAGAATTACAAAGTACAAGACACAGTTTAGAATTAAAGGTAAAATTAGACTCGATAAGACCATGAGCAAGACTACATCGACATCAGGTGTAACCAAATATTTATAAGCCAACATAGATAATTCTGATGTTATTATAGCCAAACCCCAAGCGAAAATGCTACTTTTAAGATATCTCCGTCGTATATGTTCATTAAAAACTTTTACAATATCAACGTAAAACATGTGGATTATAATAACCAACCAATGGTTCTTCGCTGTTGAAAAGTAAATAAATAAATGATTAGTTATAATTTCCAACCACAAATAGGCACTTTTTTCAAAATCATTTATGAGATTGTAATAGAGTTTCGTTGAAAATGTATAAACTAAAATGTTTGCTAAAATTTCGTTGAGATATAAAAAGTTTTTGATGTTACGGAATTTTCTTATGAGGCACCATGATGTTACGCCGTATATGAACGAGAAAAGTGTCAGCACAAAAAAAATGTAGTGCACTATTAATTCTACAGTTAATATTAGCTGCCAATACTGAAGATTGGTGATGTCACTGGCAAACGTGTTATATTCACTTGTATTATTAGACATGACGATTTTCACTTGCACAGTTTACAATTCAATTTAATAAAAGTTGTTTCTGAATAGTTCAACACAGTTGATTTGTGATCATAAATTTTCACAATTTGAACTAAATGTTCTGTCGTTCCAAAAATGGTATTGCTTCACAAACGGTCTGTGCAATACTATTCATAATAACATTTTAACTTGACAAAGGCGGAAAAGATAATTGAATTTTATTTTAGTTTTTGCCTGTTTATTTTAACTATTTCCTTGTTACTGGGCCGCGACAGTAACAACCGTAAACTACTTTTGAAAGAACAAGGAAAATTTTTATTGATAAAGTGTTTTTGCATAAATTTTGATCGGCAAAAAAATTAAATGGTGTTTAAACAATACGGTTCTACAATCGTATTGTACGTACGTACATACCTACTAGTTATGTTGAAAAGTAAAGGCTTGGTCCATAATAGACCATTTTAGGTACCTGAAGCTATTTAAGCCCAAGCAAGCTACTTTCAGACGGTCTGTCATCATAATAAAACGCACTTAAAAAGCCTGTTGGAATAGTCTGTTCAGCTATAAACACACGTTACCAGCATGGTCGTCTAACTACAGCTATAGAACCGAACTAATGTTTACCGGTGGTTTTGTTTACGTAGTCTAACTCACATGTTGATGAATGGACCTATGACTTTTAATTATTATAGTGGAATAAAAATATCTGCTGTGTTTTATTTATTCCTTACGTAAAAGTTATCTGCCTAATGGAAATGCAGCCAGAAGTAAAAAATAAATTAATATAAGTTTTTATGTTTAATAATTTTATTTTTTTGTGTTAGTTTTGCAATCGCCCCGTAAAAATACTATTGTTCAGCTGCACTCGGTTAGAATGGCACCCGATCAGAATCTGAATCGAGAAGGGCTAGATAGATATTAATGATGATTCAGTGAATATCCTTTAACAGTTTAGCTTGAAATACTTTGAGTTTCGAAAAGTTCGAAAGGTTTTTTTAAATATAATACTATTGGTATTTATTTATTTATGATCAATTCGCACAGTTTGGAACTAAGAGTAAATCACTACCGTTCAAAAAAGGTGTGCGCCGAGACAGTCAATGAAATAATAACGCTACTAACCTATTAAAATAACTAATTTAAATTATTATTCTCATGTTTTAATTATCATGCGGTCATTAATTAACGAAAAAACACGAGGAAATTTCTAGTGGTTTTGCACGTTTATCAGCAGGAAAATGAAACAACCACAGGCGCAGTTGTGTTGGTCATACATTATATAAATATGTAATTTAACCTAGAAGTTATGCAGTACCTATACAGTCGTTAATACGGTGGTGTCATGCAGCGATTAAAATAAAATTGTATTGTGTGGTGAGCATTGCGACACTATGTTGGTTGTATATGTAGAAAGATATCCAACCATAAAAGTTCTCTTTCAGCACAACAGCTATTCGACTCTCCAAAGACATATACTACTGCAACAAAATTGGTTTCTTTTGTAATCAAGCAAACTACACAAAACCTATTTTAGAGCCCTATTTCTAGTTCTCCTATTTTTAAGCTACATCAAACGTTATCATACCTTTTTTTACTCCTTTCGTCCTTACCTCAGTTCTCTCGTAATTTTGACGTTTGTAAACGTCAAAATGTACCTATCGTTCATTGACATCTGAATTGTGGGTCAAATGTCAGACTGTGTCGGGCTATTGGGCATGATGCTGATCGAGATTTACATTTTGTCGAATGGGGAAATTGGACATTAGCTCCTGGGAAAATATTTAATTTTAGTTGGTTATTGGGTTGGTAGTAGTCTAGAATTGTGCTAGAGGAGCTCGTGGCTAGATAATAACAGCCGCACGGGTCGATCTTCAAGGTTAAGCAACGCTTGATGAGGTCGGTCCGTGGATGGGTGACCATTTCAACATACCGAGTTTCCTCCGTGCCTCGGAAAGTACGTTAAGCCGTTGGTCCCAGCTGTCATTTGAAGATCTTTGACAGTCGTTACGGGTAGTCAGAAGCCTGACATCTGACACCAGTCTTGCCAAGGTGTATCGTATTACCCAGTTACAGGGTTGTGGAGGTCAGATAGTCAGTAGCTCCATGTAAAACACTGGTACTCAGCTGAATCCGGTAAGACTGGAAGCCGACCCCAACAATAATTGGGAAAAAGGCTAGGCAGATGATGGTAGTCTAGAATTGTGCCTGGTTGAAAGCAATGGGCTCGCTCAATATTACATGGGACTTAAGTAGAACTAGCAAAATGAGGGTGTTACTGGTGCACCTCTCCTTGAACTTTTGGGGAATACTAGCGTGATATTATGTGTGAAAAATAGTATATTATGCAATTAGTGAATAAAGGACGGATTTTAAGCGAGGGCCATTCGTGAAGGATTCTAATAAGTGTTGGAATCCTGAGCGACGCGAGTGGCCCTCGATATAAATCCGTTTTGTTCAAAAGTTGCATACTTTACTTTATACCATGACTACGAGAAAAATAAAGATTTAAGCGAATAGCACAAGGAGTATTTTTTGCGAAAGGAGGTTTAGATGGAGGTCAAATATATTGGTGTGTTCTAATTTCATCACCAAAATAGTGATTAAAAGTGATTTTTATTCACTGTTTTCGGTGAATAAAATAAGCTTTTTAGAGGGACAAAAATATTATAAAAACAAAAAACCCTACTGCTAAAAACTAATTAGTAAAAGTGTGATAGTGGTCAAACGCGAGCGTAAAGAAAAAAAATACTAAGTATAATGTATACATTAAATGGCGCCATATTTAAAAATTATAAAGCCTCTGTCACTCCTACAATTGAAACGAATACAACAACAGCTCAAGCCGTTTGGGCTGTAGAGCGTGCCATAGAAATGGACATACATATTACATACATATTAATAAAAAGTGATAAAGAAAATGATTATGAGCACGTAGTAAACCAAACATTACATAGGATAATCCAATGGTTAACCGAAAATAATCTTAAAATAAATATGGATAAAACAAAAATAATACACTTTCACCAGAGAACCCAACTCGCAAATATAAACGTTAGTTACCAAGGCGAAATAGTACATCCTGTGACAGATACAAAGTTTCTGGGAATTCATATTGATGATAGACTGACGTGGAAAACACATTTAGAAAATGTCTGCAAAAGAATTAATAAATCCTCATTTGCTCTGTATAAACTCTCAAAAATTGTCAATAAAGAAGCCTTATTAGCTGCTTATCATGGACTTGTGGCGCCTGTCCTAAGATATGGTATTATATCTTGGGGCAACTCAGTCGATAAGGAATCTGTATTTAAAGCTCAAAAGAAATGCATTAGAGCAATGTGTAATGTAGACAAAACTACCAGCTGTCAACCCTATTTTAAAAGCTTAAAAATTCTGACACTGCCTTCGTTATACATATATGAACTAAATGTTTTTGTAAAATCAAACCCTAATTATTATAAGACTGCTTTTAAAAGCTACTATAGACAATTACGTGATAAAAAAAGATTAGACATTGAAATACCATATGGGAAAACAGCACTAATCAATAAAAGTATTCTTGTTATGTCATCATTGATTTACAACAAATTGCCTGACGATTTCAAAAAGTTACCTGTACATCAATTTAAGTCGAAGCTGCACAAATTCCTAGTGAATAAATGTTATTATAATATCAAGGACTACCTACAGGATAAAAATATAGATAGAGACCTACAGTAAGAGTAATTAATTGACATTGAATAATATGACATTAAAAATAGTGTGACATGCTTAAATTTGACAGCTCTTTAATTTATTTGATTGTTAAGTTAAGACATGTAATTTAATCATCTGACATTTTTTTTTAATTTTTTTTTCACTTTTGACATTTGTAGTATTTTGAATTTATTTTATTTTATTTTTTGAGTGTAATTGTTTTGTAATGTTATTTTAATAATTATTTAATAAATTTGGCAATAATATAAATATTTGCACACCTTATTAGGTAATGATACAGTGTACTTTATTATATCTATTTGTAACATCTGTTTGAACCTACCTGTATTATGCAAATAAACAATTGATTTGATTTGATTTGATTTGATACGCTCGAACAACATTACCCTGCCGCAGTCGGGTAAAAATTTTCAAATAGATACAGGAGCTACACACAAAATTCGCACTCTCTCTTTATAAAAGTAGTATGGATGAAGAGTAACTTAGGGCCGGTTTGAGTATTTGCAATTAAAAACGTCTCAAATCTTACTTTAATGCCAGAGTTTGACAAATACTAACTTCAAATTCTTAATTCAGGAATCGTCGAGAATGCCTCGTTGGTCTAGAACTCGCAAGCGATACTGCCGAGCTCGAGGTCCTGACTTTGATGCCCGGTTTGGTGCAAAGTGTTATTGGGTTTAGCCATCTGGCAATTCACACACAGTAGCAGCCTATTTTTATTTTATTTTTTGGTGGTAAATCATCCAATGACTTCCCCCGCTCAAGGTGAAGTGGGCAGGCGTGTCAAACTTTTACTAATACCCATACGAGTTCCTTCAGTTGCTTGTGCCAGGTCACGCAGTCGCCTCTTCCTTCGCGAGCATTACTGCTTCGCAAAAGGAGATGACAGCTTCCCATGCCATCTCACCCCGTACGATGGCTTGAACCAGGGCCGGACGCGAGAGATCACCATCACTGATCGCCTCCACGAGGACAAGGCGGTGCTCCACCCAAGCGGGGCAGACCTCCACTGTATGCTTTACCATACACAGTAGCAGCCTTGAGCCTGGAATTGCGCCCGGATGATGGCAATAAGCTCGCTCCCTTTTACATGGGACTTAGACATGATATGACATGACGACATGTGGGTGTACTGTGGTGCCCCGCTGCCCAACACTTCGGGGAATGCCGGCGTGATGTTATGTTTCGTCTGGGAATTGACACATAAAGGGTCTTTCAACAAGGACGGGTCGATGTTAAAATTTAATAAAACAAGATGTGTGTGAGATATAAACGAAATTTATTTTTTATTTAAAAGGCCCATTTATGCCAATTATGGATGGAATATGATATCGTTCAAATGTCCGCTGCGGCTTCGTATGGTGGCACGAATCCGAGAGGTCCAATTTTTTATGACTCTGCTGCATAGATCGGGCGAGCGCTACAGATCAATGATAAACAATTTCTTTTGGCTTGAATTGAACAATATGGACGTGAACGACATGTGGTTCCAGCAAGATGGCGCTACTTGCCACACAGCGAATGACACAATCGACATTCTGCATGAACGGTTTGAGGGTAGAGTTAGAGTTCCGCTAGACTTTTTCTTGTGGGGTTTTCTGAAGTCGCAGGTCTATGCCAATAAACCACATTCGACCGTTGCCCTGAAAGCCAACATAACGCAGGCCATCGCTCGGATTCATCCGGATCTATGCAGCAGAGTATGCAGTATATAGGAATTGCTGGTAAATATAAACTAACAATCGTCAATTGTTTGGGCAACACTTCGCCTTTTGAGCAGCAGCAATTGAACTCGACAATCGAATTGAACCGATATGCAAATGAAAGCAGGCGATCAGCAAATAGGATTTTAGCAATATTTAGTTCAACAACGACTTTGTTGGCAATAGAACAGAAATATTAATGTTCTTTTTTCGTTAGATAAAAGAGCCGTTTGCGTTTTTAAGTGATTTTTTGTTCAGCGCTTGTTTCGCTATGCATCTATGCAATAGGGATGTTGTCAAAAAATATATATTTAATCTGAATAATATCTGTTTTATCTTTTACCACGTAAACAAAAAAATACGACGATACAGTGCTTTAAAATATCGTGTTACGTCTCGGTGTGCTACACTTTATACTGACAAAGTGACGTCACAAGCCCCCACTACTGAACTTTGATGCGATTTGTCTTTATAAATTTTATTTATTTTATAAAGCAAAAAATACGGGCCCAATATTAAAAAGAATTATCATTTTTCTACCCATGAAACATCCTATTTCCTCAAGGATAATTATCCACAGAGGATATCCATAACATATATACAATATGTTATGTATTCTCCAGAGAGTTAGGCAGAGGTATATCTGTACCAAACCCACATTTTGCAAGGTTGTACCATACTTAAACTTCACAAAGTAGATATATATCTACAAAATTAATGAATTTTCTTTTACCTGCCATACTCCTATTCTTCCTCTTCTTCTTCCTGCACTTACCCCATGTTATTTGGAGTCGGCGCAACACGTTTACTTCTTTCAAACAGTCCTGTCCCCTGTCACGCTATCACTGAATCCCTTTTCTTTCATGTCACTTCTCACACAGTCCATCCATCTTTTCTTTGGCCTTCCCCTCCCTCTCCATCCATCCACATTTATATTCATCTCTCTTTAAGTAACATGAGTTTCATCCCTCCTCATCTCATGACCATACCAGGACAAACGGTTTCCTTTCAACTTTTCTGTTACTGGCGCCACTTTCAAACTTCCTCTAATATACTTATTTCTCACTTTATCCATTATCGTCACTCCGCACATCCATCTCAACATTTCATACTCAATCTGCCATACTGTAGCAACCTACCATATTGAGCGGTCCCGTGCATCTCGTATCGAATGGATCCCCACAACCCCACAACGTTCAACAGGGCATCGGTCCACTTAGTGGGAGGCCTTCCTGCTCACGGCCACTTAAGTTTGGCAATTCTGGCTATCCTGGTTCTCTTGCGGATCTCTACATTTCTCATAAAAAATACTCCGGGATTTGACAGAGAAATGCCTAGTTCCTCATTACCATTAGATGATAAAGTAAGCTAATAATTATTATTTTTTTGGCACAGAAAGCACAACTCGAGCGGAGACCAAGTTTCCTACAGCGGCTGCATTCGCGGGACTTGCTGCTATACTGACAGCGGCAGGCGCTATCGTTGTTCTTGCTGTGAGGAAGTAAGTGTCACTTCAGGTCCATTTCTTTTTCATTCTGTCGTTATTTTTTGAAGCAAATAAGCAACTAAACATAGCACAAAGTTCTTTGAATCTTCACTTGACCAGAAGGCTGGCCTTTTCTTCGGCCAGAGAATCAGCATTGCCATCAAACGTGGCAATGCTGCTAGCGTTCTGGGCAAGTTTCCCATTGACATCGATGTGGACGAATTTTTTGATGCTTAATGAGCCCTTTTGCCCTCTCCCCTTTGTATTTGTATATAGGCTTGTTTTTTTTTAGTATATTCAATTGTATATATTATGTATTAACAAAACACGTAGTCAAATGAAGGTCCGTTGAGATCGGACTTGCTAAAACTATCCTGATTTCAAAATTGTTTTGTTTGTAAACTCAGACTTTAAAAGCCTCGGCAAGCACGTAACTTACACAAGTACTTAACACACTAGTTGTGAAAAAAAAGAAAAAAATAAATTGATTGATTGGCTGTGTAATAAGTTGTTAATCTCCCGGCATTACAAACTTCATATTTGACATTTTTTTTGGTTTGAATATCATTACACAATTTTTTTTTTTACAAAATTATACAATCGACTTACAAATAAAATCACTACAAAGTGAGAGATAACTTTGATTTCGGAAGTCAGTGTTTCTTCGTTTTTTGACAACCAACATACAGACGAATATAGAACCTCCTCCTTTTTGGAACATCGGTTAAAAACAAAAAAAGTCATGCCAGTAAGATACATACACCTCACCATAATCCCCGGCACGTAAGTTGGCAAGGGTTAGATGCGCATAAGTCGTTTTTAGGTCTCTTTAGTGTGAAACGGGGCGCGGGGAACATTTAGGACCGTTCCGAGTGCGCGATTGGTTGGTCACTTGACACAAGGATCAACTGACCCATCGTGTTGCGCCCACGTTCCGTTCGCTCCATATGTTGGTTGGTCAATTCGCGCAATATGCACGAATTACCCCCACTACGCCAAAACATTACCAAGTTACATGCCGGAGATTACACATTTCCAATTTAAAACAAAGATATCTCATCTCAGATAGGTAGTTCTACTCAAACACATGCATAGGTAAGTTCCCGTATGCAACTTAGTATAAACTCTCAAACAATTTGTCAGGTCTGAATTCAGAACTTATTATTTATTGGCTCCATAAGAGGTCTTGGGAGACACCTTTATGAGGCTAAGAAGTAGTTACATGTTTGCATCAATGGAATATAGCATACTTATGTACCATTTATTCTAACAAAATCTATTTAGTTACTTACTACATATTATACCTTGTATAAGTTTGGTTTAATATTAGGTGTTTACCTAAGAAATTGGCGTTTTACGAAACTGGTTACTTTGAACTGTGATGATATTATCAGATTGACAAGAATTTCTAAGATCAAATAAACTTTATATTTTAGTCATGTTATTCCTTTTTCAAATTCAGTTTTCTTTGTTTTTTGTTTGTAGTTATAATAACTATCTTCGAATTTCGTATAAGACCCAACCCAATATTATAAACTGTATAATCACTTAAATTTATTGGTAGGAATGAATTTATTTCCTTTCGTGTGATGCAGGTTTTGGAATAAAATACTTATTATATTGTTAAGGAAATGTTGATTGCTATGATATTTATATCAGGCGTTAAAAATCCATGGAAGTGTCGCGTCGTCTGGATTTTGTTACTCAACCAATCCCCTCCCTTTAGTATCCAGAACTAAGTTCTGTCAGCGACTTTGCCCATGTTGAAGTCGAAAATTGTCTCAAGAGAACTTGTGCACTCTGAAAAGTATCCCATACGTCTTTAGCCAAGGTTCAGTAGTTATGGAGGGTAATATGAGCAGGCAGATGGTCACTAACTTTTACCTTACAAAGGATAAGCACTAAACACATTATGAAATCACTAGTAGATAGCTCATAGACAACTAAATCAACACAGCAAGTCCTGCGTTTACTTTTTACCGATGCCATTATTTATGGTGGATGGATGATGGAACATTTGCTTTCGATAAAATTCTCCCATCAATCATCGAAGAAATCATCAAAATTATTACTCTAAGTGCTGTGATTTGTAATATAAGAGAAGGGACAACTCATTTTTCTGTATTTTAAGGAGGCATTTATATTATCCTGTTCGTAATGTGATCCAGAATTAAGCAATTGAGCGTCTAATTACAGAGACAATAGAAAAACAATAGCTTACGCGCACATGGTGTGCGAACCGAACGGTTTAGTCCCATCTCGGCACCTTCCCATCTCGGCATCCATGAATTTATTTATCATGTCTACGAAAAATTCCCAATGTTTGCTAAAGTTTATGTACGTTGATTCTTAAAGTGTTTGAAACGTATGTTAATAATTATGTGTATTTAATTTGTCCCGTATGAAAGGCTGGGCGCCAGTATAAATACTACCAATTATAAGAACTAGAGCTCTGCATCATCCCTGCAACAGCCCCAAAGCCACCAAGATGTGTTTAAACAGCCTTATTATTACTCAATTGTTATTTAAGTTAAGGTCTCCATAAATGCCTTCCTTGGCTCTTAGCCAGATCGTTCCAGCCAAGTTCTATGCCGACCGTACGCTTAATAGTTAGTTAGGCAGAGGTCGCTATTGTCTTAAACAGTATTTAGGAAAGCTGGAGAGCCTGTGGTCGGGATAAGGTTTAGGTCTTTGCATTCATTAGAAGTTATCTATGGGTAATGTTAAGTAAGACCTCTATTCATGAGTATAGCAAGGCAAGGGTGCTAGCTTTTCATAATCAGCAACTCAAGACATAGCGAAATTCTATTGGCGATTGAGATGTATGGGATTGGCATGATATGCTATTTCAATGTCACTTAAAAGGGTCTAGGCAAGTGTCATTCGTCATCAGAGATTGCAATTGTTGAAATGTCAAAATGTACCAAACATTTTTGACGTTTTTACCCGGCTGCAAGGAAAGGGTTATGTTTCTCGCGCGTATCTTGTATGTATGTTTGTATTTATGTTTGTATGTATGTAATATTCTTTATTACCTCGTATCTTTCAAACCACTTGACGGATTTTTATACATCATTAGATAGGTATTAGCCGCCCAAGTGTTAAAAGTGCCGTTAAAAAAAAAGAAAATTGCGGCTTTTGGGCGCTATATTGTGGCGGTAGCAATATTTTTTTTCTTAGAAACCCATCGAGTGCGGTATCAAAATGGAGGGTTTTAAGAGGTGATTACAAAAATATATATCACTTATATGTTTAAAAGTCATTTGAAAAAAAAAAACAATAACCGAGAAGTTGTAAATAAAAAAGTTAATAAAATCAAAGAACCCGCATACACATATTCACATATTCGCGAGCTGGCTGACCAAAACTATAAATATCATCCGACTGCACAGCATGATTTTCTTCTTGTTTACAATTTTGCAGTCGGGTTTTTTGATTTTATTAACTTTTTTTGCAATATTTCTTTTCTCTTCGTTCTCAGAGGCATTAGTCTAAACATATTGACATACTAACCATACTCTTTTCAAATTTTACTAATCTCCTACACTTTCTATTCGCTAATTCTATAGGTACAATGGCGGTCTTATCGCGGATAGCGATATATACTACACAATTAGATATATTACAATGAATTTACCTATAAACAGTTGAACACTGAAGTTAATTACAGCACAATACGCATTCATTATATGCCATAGTTATCAACAAAACAATGGTGTTGTATTGACATGAAATAGATAATTTGTATGGTATACAGTTTCTTCACAGCTTGCATACTAATATTATGGTACACACTTATAGAACTTCAAAGATTATGTACTTAACAGTGTTCCGTTTTGTACATATTACGTAGGTTTATCAACCCAACCCGCACTGGGACACCAACCCACACTGGGCTCGCGTGGTGGATTACTGCCCATTCCCTCTTCACAGAGAGGAGGCCTGTGTCCCAGCAGTGGGAACGCTAAAAGGCTGATGATGATGAAGTAGTTTTATATTCCTACGAATTGGCTTTTGTAATACGGAACCTATATAATATATAGGTTCCGTATTGTAATGCTTAACCTGGAAGATCGTAACGTGTGGCTGTTATTATTTAACCAAGAGCTCGTTAAGTAGACTGATATTACTTGACCATTCACTGTTTGTTAATTTAATCTTTATTTTTTTAACAGGCGAGGCGAAACCACGACCAGCAGTAAGCGCCCTTCACAGAGCGTGGTCCAAGTGGATGCCCAGGGAAGGAGGTTCCTCATTGCGTATCCTGCACCCGCGGATAAACTGGAGACCAAGCCTGATATACTGAACCCTAAGGCTGGTAAGTATGGTTAAGACCTGGACGCTCCTCCATAGCAAGTATGAATCTAGTCCCTGTCTAGTCATCTACTTAATATGTATACCTCTGGCCTATATAAGCTGTCCAGTTGTGTTTTTATCTGTTTTTATTTTTTGTGTACAATAAAGAATAATAATAAGGATGGACTCAATTTAAGTGCTTTGAAGATATATATCAGTTTTATATGACTTGTCGATAAAATATCAAACTGTGGTATAATTAGCATCTCAAACAACTTTCTTCTCAATACAGCTAAGGTTGGCTACCCAAAACGCACTGCCCCAAGCAAATGAATAAATATTGTCGTTGTCAAAAGTTAATTATTCAAGCTGACAGATGACCATAGATTTATGGTCATCGTCAGCAACAATTAACTTTTTAAGAAGATCTTCGAATATGAAATATGTAATCACACATTTTACATATTCGAAGATAGCTTGGATTCCCACGAATGTTACTCTTGTGATGAGCCTACCCTATCAAAGGTTTACCTGTACTCAAATATAGCTTATGGAAATCATATTCTAACCAAATCTTAATTCTTGTCCAGATAACGAGCCTCCTCGGGTGGTGCTGGAATCAAGCGACAACAAGAGTTACAGCATCAGGCAGGCGAGCAGTGAGCCCCACAAGTCAGCGTACAGCCCCCCAGCTACTGCTGAGAATATGGTAAGAGACATTACTGCCTGAAATAAGACAATACTTTCTGAAATGTGAGATGGAAAGAGACATTATTTCCTGAAAAATACACCTTTTAAAATAAAAATGAGATCGCATTTTTATTATTTATGTGAGTAAACTGGCTTAATCGGTAACCTGGACATTATTAACTTTTTAAGGTTACTATAATAAGGAAATTTCAAAAAGTTAATTTAAAAAAAAAACATGAGCGATTTTGGTATTTTCATGACTATGACATGACAAGCATTTGCAATCAGAAAGTATAATTTGGTGAAGTGGAACTGATAAAGAAGAGCACAGATGGCCATTAAAACTTCTTAAAAAGTATACCATGGCTGTAAGATCTCGAATAGTTAAGCGACTATGATAAAGCAAATACATATATATCGAAAATAGGAGGGCTATCTTCAATAATACCCTCGGTCTGTGGGCATATCGTGGGTATGCAATGCACAAAGCAGGTAACTTATGCCGTTTTAGAGATAGTTCTTGTTCCAATTTTATCAAAGCAGTGGATTCGGCCACCAATCGTTTCGCATTTTCCCAACTAAAACACACTTGTTCAAGTTCACACACGCCACTTTGGGCTACTTCTCAACTCTTTTTCTCTCAACTCCATTTTAACTCCCAAAACGCGCGTCCGCGCATATCTTTTCTAACTTCACGACACAATATGGCGGGAGAACCCACTCAGAGTGCCTCTATGACACTCCTGCTTTTTATTGGCTAAGAGAACCTCATCCGGCAAATTACTGCTTGTATTATCCAATCCAAATTGAGTATTTTGACATAAGAAAAATAAAGTGTTGTCAATCGAATAAAATCGAACTGAGAATTGATCAGAAGCTAAATGTTGCCAATTAAACAAACCTGAATTAATAATTGTTCCTAATTATCATTTACCTTCCTCCGATATAAATAAATAAATGGTATTGATGAAAATGATACCATCGAATTGGTCTGTTGATTAAGGCGGAAGGTAGGCATTGGAACGCCGTAATAAAACTATGTATCCTAGTTGGGTTTGATTATTGGAATCAAAATGAGATCTTGGCTATAAATTATTTTCATGGTAATATCATGTACCAAAACTAAACATAAAATAAATAAACCGACTTCTACAGCAAAATACAACAAAGTGAAAACTTTGTTTTCTGAAGTGGGTGTCGAAAAACGAAAACCCTTTCGAAACGATTTCGGCGAACAAAGTTATTTTTGGCTTTGTAGTGTTTTCATTTAGAAGTCGGTTATTTATTTTTGCTAAAACGTTTTATACTTACATTAAATAATAAACCAGTCGACAAAAAGAAACTACTCATCAGCTGAAACATTTAAATTGTTAGCCAATCTTCCCTTCACCAAAATTAACAGTAGACGAAAGTTTCAATAAATATTTAATGTTATTGCCCTCAAATCTGCCAAAGCTATTGTTTGCCACCGTAGTCCCTCGAAACTAATACGCCGCTGTATTTAAGCCAGTACTGTTGTTCCAACAACATTGGTTTAATTTGTAAATGGGTTAACCCTTTCTGACTATTTAGCTTATTTGGAATTTATTTGTTGCTGGCTTCACTTACTTGGTTTTATTAATTCATAGTATTTACTAGGAGGTAGAGTTTTGGAGGAAAGTGAAACAAAACTAAATAATTTGGTAGGAACCCAAGATATAGCCCTAAATTTATCTCTTCTCGTTCAGTCCATCCAAAGGTAGTCTGTAAGAGATTGCCCAGTGCGATAAGACCGCCCACCATTGTACACTTATTTGCGTAAATGTTTGTCGTGTAGGTATTTCGTGGTGTACAATAAGGTATATAAAAATAATAACAAAAGGAAAAGAAAACGAGGTAAGACTTTTTCAAAAGTGGGAAAACGAATTATAGAATACAGCAGGGTAAACTTGGACTAGGAAAGCGATACGCTGAACAGTGAAAAGGAATGGAGGAGTTTTTTGCCATAGTTGGGCAAACAAACCTGGTTGTCAGTGTCGTTAGGATAATATTAAAAAAAAAAAAAAACTGATTCTGAAAAAAGGCTTGTATATTCTTAGAATATCGTCTTTTAAATATCATAGTAGATACCTAGTCCTCTAAATAGGTAGGAGAATGTTAGTTGTAAAGTGGGAGAAAAGAGATTGAAAGAGGTTCATATGCGGCCAAATTGGATACGAGAGATTCTGAAGAACTTCTTTCTGAACTTGTCTTAAGTTACTTGGGGTCAGCGCAACATATTCTTAACTGCAATCATCAATTGATCAAGCGTGGGAACCAAGGCCTTCTATTAATTAATTAATCCTGAGGAGTAAGGCCTATATTTAAAATCCTTTCGAAGGAGCCTTCCTCCACTTTAATCGAAACAGTCGGCAACACAATGAGAAAATCAAACCTTGAATTTGATTGATTGGTGTCAGGAAAATGTCTTAAAATATAAGGGTAGACGTTTTGGTCTAAATGCCGAAGAAACGGCCTGCATAAGCGTGTTTGGAACCCCACAAGACTTAAATAATATTCTTCTTTGTTTCAGATCCCGGAGAGATAGCATCAGGATCAGATCCAGAGTGATATGTAAATAAATGTTCCAAAGACTATAAATAAATTGTAAATTCAAAGGATGCCAACAATTATTAATAGTTATTAAGGTACATATAGAATTTATAGACGAACTCTTCCATATCAATTTAAATATTTGTAAATTGTCGAGATTTCCTTCTGGGCGGCGTTTTTATCAAATTAATTTATGCGTTACTAAAAAAAAAATAAAAACAACTGTTTTTTTTTGTAAACATAAATGTTAAATTGAAAATCATTCTTAAAATAATGAAGAATATCATGCATATCTTCAAATATATCATAATATCATATCTAGAATAATGAACATAAAACTGTTTTATTTTAAAAACGCCTTCAGGACACTCAATCTCAGAAAGTTATTTTTAAGAGAAAAACTATGTGAATTATGTGATTAATATAATGAACGTTGGATTATTAAATAAACTTACGGTTTTCAAATTGTTGTTTTTTTTTTCTTCCTTGAGCATAATTACCCTGAAAACTTAATGCAGATGAAAATCCCTTAGGTCTTTATACTAGTATTCCACTAAACCTGCCAGACGCTTTGAGGAATACAGGTTTGATATAATTTTAATATGCCATATCGGCATATGGCATATTAAAATTATATCAAACAATGCTGGGCTGTGAAAAAGATGGATGAAAAGAGATTGCATGAAGCAGAGATGATAATGTTGAGATGGATGTACGGAGTGACGAAAATGGATAAAGTGAGAAATGAGTATATTACAGGAAGTTTGAAAGTGGCGCCAGTGACAGAAAAGTTGAAAGGAAACCCTGATATAGTCATGTGATACGGAGGGATGAAACGCATGTTACTACAATAGTTATGAATATAAATGTGGATGGATGGAGAGATAGGGGAAGGCCAAAGAAAAGATGGATGGACTGTGTGAGGAGTGATATGAAAGAAAACGGAGTCGGTGATAGCGTGACGGGGGTCGGTATGGAAGAAGAAAACGTGTTGCACCGATCCCAAGTAAAATGGGATAAGGGTAAGGAAAAGAAGAAGCCATACACCAATAGACTGTGGGCCAAAGTAAAACAGAGCTGGTGCCCAAAGACAGTGAGACGGCATCGCGGTACGTCACAAAGGAGACGGCTGGGACGAACTGACAGATTTAACCAAAACTGGATGGAGGACGCGTGGGCTTGTGAAAGGCGTGGAAAGTGAGAAAGAACAGGCTAGCAAAAAAGAAACCTGTAGAGCTATTCTGTAAATCACTCACCATGAAAACTGAACGCGAAGTGTGAGCGTTCAATTCGTCCAATCAAGATGGTTTCATGGCATGGTGGGGCAGATGGGGCAGCCTGCTACACCCTTCATCCTGAATCGAAACTAAAAAAATCCTGTTAAAGAGTTGTCTGTTACTGGTTCGAGAAGCCCTGGTTGGTTTTGCTGCCCTGAATATCCGACAGGCTTAGTCAGTGTCTGAATTATCTACTATTTTTCGAGATCCTTGCTTTTGCCCCACACCTAAGCAAATGCTGGATACGCCCATGGCTCACTTCTCGGTGCGATGTTTACAGAATATACCAGCTGTTCCTTCTCTCTTTCTACTTCCATATACTATAACAGCATGTCAAAGCTTTTGTGTTCAAATAAAGATAAACTTAATTTATACCCACCAGTAAAAGCTAGCTCAGAACATCTAACTTCAGGCTTTTATTCTCACACTGCAATGAAAAGAAAATTACAGAGTGCTGCTTATTATTCGAGGCGGGTAAGTACTGCTAAGAAATGTGAATTACTAGTCTTTTAGACGATAGTGTTAAAGCAGGTCCGTGCTATCTTTACTTTCGTGCCGTGCCTTAAGGCGGGTGGCTACGGGGAAGCGGTATATAAGTATCTCAAGGAAACCTACATCCAGGATATGGTCTACCCGTGTAGCAATTTTTATACAAATCTGTTTAACTGCTGATGCGTGATTGATATAAACCTAACAGACGTAAAGATATTTCTACTCATCTTTGCGTGCGGTGATGTGTGTGGGTAAGCATGTGTGGGTGGTTTTTTGGTTGGACGACGACTAGACTACCGCGTCACTACCACACGAATGCATAATATATAATTACAAGCGCACGCACACATGACGGCGCGCGCTAAAGTAGATGTATTCTGTAAACCGCATTAAGATTTTCAGACTAAAATAGAAAAAAAATTGGTGGTTCCCCTGTACTTAGAACTGAAACTCCATTTTTTTTTTATCAAACCCATATGTGTGGGGTATCTATGGATAGGTCTTTAAAAATGATATTGAGGTTTCTAATATAATTTTTTTCTAAACTGAATACTTTGCGCGAGAGACGCTTGCAAAGTGGTAAAATGTGTCTGTAACTTCTAAAATAAGAGAATCATAAAACTAAATAAAAAATATGATGTACATTACCATATAAACTTCCACCGAAAATTGGTATGAACGAGATCTAGTAAGGAGTTTTTTTTAATACGTCATAAATCGTAAACCGCAATTTACCAAGTACGGAACCCTTCGTGCGCGAGTCCGACTCGCACTTGGCCGGTTTTTAAATGAAGTTGTCTTTTTTTTGGTAATAATATGCATTATAAGCTGTTTCCCGGGGAGGTGTGTTGGTAACCATAACCAACTAGAAGAGATTTGGACCATTTCTTGGCAACGACACTACCAGCCGCACTACCAGTAGTGTCGTTGCCAATTAACGACACTACCAAGCATATTTTGGATTAAATTGTACAGTCAACACAGCAAAGCTCAGAAATATAATTCTTTATTTAATCCGTAAATAATGAAATATCAGCAACAGCAAACTTCAGAAATGTAACTTTTTATTTATTACCAAATAAAAGCAAACTTATTTGAAAAAATACAAAAAATTACGCAAATAATAAACTTCCTTCTTTCTTGTAACTGTAGTACTTACTAATAAAACTTAATATTGAACCTCAGATAATAAAAAATCGCGTGAAAATTTTTCACTGTTTCCCAAAATACAAGCTCAGGCTTAGCTTGGGAGTAGCAGTAACTTTTGTGTTATACACTAATACGAAGCATATGTTAGTTTAAGATAAGATAGATAACTGTATTAACTGGCGACAATAAAGGATTTTTATTTTTATTTTTTATTTCAAGTGACCGACTGTTACTGTAAAAGAGTAATAATACTGTTGCTTTGAACATATGACATTTTTTAAATTCATACTTTATTTAGTAAGAAGGAAACGTGGCGTAGCTAACATACTCGTACAAGCGAATACCCGCGTCGTCAACTTCTATAAAATATTAACGTAATATTTTGAGAATGTAATATTTTGAGTACGAAGGTCGGCTTGCATGGTAGCTTCAACCCTGATATGAAAATCACTGCTGGACATATCTTAACCGTAACTGTACCTAAACATTTTGCATTTTATAATTCGAGCACCTCCAAACAGATGCACCATTTTTATAATTTTTCAGTATATGATATTTGTGTTTCCCCAAAAGCAACGCAGTTCCCCCATTCGTCGGGCAAACGTGTAATACTGATTCGTTATTATCAGCTTCCGACATCTTATAGGTTTTATTAAAAAAAATTCAAAGCTAGACCTATGAACTGGTGTCTCGAAAAAACGTAATGTAAGAAATACTCTCACAATTATAATTTATCCATCAAATATCAGTCTTAGGTCAAACTTCTAAGTAAAAAAGAAATTGAAGTAAAAAAAGTTGATTATCAATAAAATTAGTTGAACTTTCAGTTGAATTTAGTGGAACAGGAATCCAAAACTTCTGTGTTGACTGTACAGTTTAATACGAAATAGGCTTGGTAGTGTCGTTAATTGGCAACGACACTACTGGTAGTGCGGCTGGTAGTGTCGTTGCCAAATAATGATTTGGACCACTACAGAAACTAAACACCCGTTTAAAATAAAAATATCTGAAAATAATTACTCAAAACCACGTATAAAAAATAAGCCAGAGTTTACAAAAGTCACGTTGCTATAAAAATCTTGAAGAACCTCTCTTCAATAATCTCGTTGTCTCGAAAAAGGTAAAAAAGGCAAAAGCAAGGATATTTTTATTTTTACTTTTTAGTCTACAATAAGTAATTCTTTTTCTATTTCTACATTATTGAATTAGAAAAAGTCATTGTGTAAAGCAATCCGTAAATTGTATGACTCATAAAATTTTGTTTACGTAAAGGTAAAAACCCGATAGTAACAAAAAACAACTTTTTGTCCTGAAGATACCTAACTGAAATGCACGATGATGTTAGTGTGTAGATCACAAAAATAGCAAAAAAAAGTGTTTTCATTTACATTTTCCTTTTTTTAGTGGTATTACTAGTATTAGATAACACATAATATCAAGCCTGTATTCTTCGAAGGGGCTTGGCAAAGGTCTATCCATGTATATTAGGTAAACCAGCATTTCACCAGTAATAATGGACAAGCCTATTGTCATCAATCGTTCACAAGTCCCGATTCCAGGCTGATACTGAGAAAATGTAAAAAGACATACACTTACAACACTTTTCTCAAGACTTGAATCCAACCTTGGACCTCATGTTCATGCGAAGAATTAATAGAAGGTACTTAAATAACACGACATCCCTTCCTACAACTGGTTGTTATACTTTTGCGTTACTGATTAGTACCTCAACGACAATCAAGGATCTTCGAATAACACCCGAAACCAATGTGCTTTCCGAAAAATATATTTTCACTTGACTAAAAATAGTCCCAGTTGTAAACGACCCTTTGTGCCTATTGGCCTTGTTTGTTGTCTCCTGCTTGATATGGAGGGAAGTGGAAATTATGTTTTTTATCCTACTCCTCCTTTATTCTTTTCTGATTAATTTCATTGCGGGATCCAAGACCCTGAATCAACAGTGGCGACCACCAGAAAGGTTGTCGCCACTGTTGATTCTGGGTTTCAGGAGTTGCAATGGTTTGGGAATAGTGCGTGGGAATGTCCCAAAGAAAAGAAAAAATAATACTAAAAAGAGAAACATGAAACCAACAACTTATTAATTAATAGGGTTGTCTTCCACTAACTGGATGCAGTAGAATTTCAGTATTTTTCATGGGGCGACTGCACAGAACAGAAAAAACGCTGTCTTCTCTGTTCTGTGGGCGACTGCTTATCTGACCTCCAACCCAGTAACTGGGTAACACGATAGATACACCTCGGCAAGACTGGTATCAGCTGAATATCTGTAACGACTATCAAAGATCTACAAAATGACAACATGCTTGCCGAAGTATGGAAGAATCTCGCTGTGTAAAGATGGTCACCCATCCACAGACCGACCTCGGCAATTGTTGCTTAACCTTGAAGATCGACCCGTGTGTTTGTTATTAATTAACCACGAACTCCTCACGAACAACTATACAAAATCAGAACTACATATCTTCAAAACTACAATTCCTACTGCCATAAATTCTACCTACTCACTTGAATGGAGGATATAAAATTGAATAGTTACCCCACGGGACATTGGCATAATATGATTGGATGCCGGCTTATCGCGATACATAAACTAACTTAATACCGTGGCTTGTTTCATAACCGCTGAGAACTATGGTAGGGTCTATAATATGGAGGAACTATGGCCGTTTTGAAGTGTGCTGTCATAATAAGTAAGATGTTCTTGCTGGCTTTTGGGTTGAACGGTAGTTTGGTAAACAACCCTCGTTGTGCGTTGTCTTGATGCATGCTTCTGTATGGTAATGATCGATTTGCAAAATCTACGTGGTTTATAGGGTTCCGTACCCTAAGGGTAATAACGGGACCCTATTACTAAGACTCCACTGTCCGACTGTCTGTCTATCTGTCACCAGGCTCTCATGAACCGCGATAGCTAGATAGTTGAAATTTTCACAGATGATGTATTTTTGTTGCCGTTATAACAACAAATTCTAAAAACAGAATAGAATAAGACAAAGACAAAGATATTTTATTTCAACTAGGCCACCAAGCGGCACTTTTGAACGTTACATTAAAATGATTCTACCGTGCATTCGGAAAGTAGCTTGTTATGGAGAAGAATGCACAAGAAACTCCATACTTACTCTTTTAAAAAAAATGTTTTTTTACAATATTTAGGAACATACATTATTAAATTCATACATGTGAGGACAATGCACCCAGAATAGCACTACCCACTATACCACCTACAGACAAAGTATTAGAAGTACTCACACATGTACTGCGCAGTTATATAATAGATACTAGAAAAAAATTAACATCCGAAGCAGTCAAGTTATGACCAATCCCAACTGACGGCGTCCGTTCACGAACATGACGCATGAATTGGCACCACCCAGCTCAACCATCATGAAGGGAACCGGATGATCCAACACACGCGCCACCATCAGAGAGACATTTGAGAGAGCATGACACACTCAACGGCCAGGGCACACACAAGTCAACGAACGACGCATAGGTACAGTAAATGGTAGATTTACAGTTGGGTACATAGTACTCACACACGTGCTGTGCAGTTATACAATACTAAAGAAATTGAGTTTATACAATGCAAATATTAATAATTCATAGTCTTCAGCAGGTCCAACAATACCTCAAAACAATAATGTTCTGCATATCACTTGTTATTGCGCCCTAGTGGTTGTGGATTGTGGAGCAGGACTAGCATTGAGCCAAGCATTTTTATCAGTGATGTAATCCCCCAACTTATAATATGCCAGCCTACATAGTGTGCGTTTTATACAGGTTTTAAACTTCGTCTCATTCAGTTCAAGAATGTGGGGAGGAATTTTATTGTAACATTTTGTACAGTACCCCATGAAAGATGAGGCTACTTTAGCCAGTCTGAAACCTGGTTGAACTAATTGGTCCCTATTTCTAGTAACGTAATTATGTCTGTCGCCGTTTTTACTAAAAAGATGTAAATTTTTTCTCACGTACATGATGTTTTCATAAATATATTGACAAGGAACCGTCATAATGTTAATGTCCTTAAACAGTTCCCTTAGAGAATCGCGCCGGCGAAGATTATATATTGCTCTGACGGCTCGTTTTTGCAGAATAAAAATTGACTCAATGTCTGCAGCCCTTCCCCATAATAAATATTTAAGTGGAGCTTCCATACGAAAAACGAGTCTTTTTGCCGTTTTTTGCGATAATGGTACGGAACCCTTCGTGCGCGAGTCCGACTCGCACTTGGCCGGTATTTTTTTTTGGATTTTTACAGTTCCTCAGGTCACGCCGTAAAATGCCTGCCAATGTGGCTTGATTGCTGAAATATTAAAATAAATATGTTTTACTTAATCTTCATTTTTGTTTTGAAAGAGTTCAAAATTTTAGTTTTTTGGTTTAGGTAGGTAATTTTTTATCAAAGGTAATCTCTGGAACAACCGATCCAAAGTACAATTACTAAAATTCTGAAAGTTAATCTGTCGCCGAGATGGAACTCGGTACTTTTATCCCGGCAAAAATACACAGTTCCTGTAGGATTGGCAGGCCACGTGAGCGAAGTCACAGTAAATAGCTAGGTAAATGCAGATATTTGTTACCAAATCCTACATAATAAACGCGAAAGTGTGTCAGGATGGATGGATGAATTAATGTTTGTTACTCTTTTACGCAAACACTACTGAACGAAATTCGATAAAGCTTCACAGTAATTCATAGCTTATACATCAGAATACCACTGGGCCACCATTGCTCTCTATGCGATTTACAAGTTGTAGGTCGTGGGTTCGAGTCCAGGCAGGGGCTTTACTTTGTGTAAACGGTGAAGGAAAATATCGTATGGAAACCGGCATGTCCTAGAACCAAAATTTTAAGATATGTGACGTCCACCAACCCGCACCGGTCCCGCGTGGTAGATTACGGCCCATTCCCTCTTACAGAGAGGAGGCCTGTATCCCAGCAGTGGGAACATTAATAGGCTGATGATGATGATGTCATCAGAATAAAACATAGGCTATAATTTATAAAGATAGAAGTACTAATACAACGAGGGCGGAGCCACACGTAGAAGCTAATAACTTCCATGTACAAAGTTCGAGAAATATCGTTAGCATTAGGAGCCCAACGAAGGCTGGTATCCAATCCGAAGTCTTCAGGGATAGCCATCATTCCCAGTTAATGTTATATACCTACCATAATAATATATTGTTTCTAATTGCGGATACCCGCCGCAAACAATTACGTCGGCGTGTATCGGCAGCTCAATGATAAGCAAGAGAGCTATTATCAGGGATGAGGGTTATAAGTTATTGTAGTAAAGTGTTAGTTATGTTTGTATGGTTACGGGAGGATGTGAGGTCTGGAGAGGTTGTACTGAAATTGATACAGTTGTAAATGATTTAGTTTAATGTTTAACAGTGTCAGTTTTTAGTAGATCAAAGTTAGTAACCTCTTGGTAATCGTAGCACGACGATGGGCGATTTCGTACAAGTATTTTCGAGGAAATCAGTATTACATAATAAAAATAGCTTATCGGTTTATTTAAAAATCTACAGGTCCATCTATACCTTGTCATACTGTATGGATCAGAATGTTGGGCTGTGAAAATAATGGATGAAAAGAGATTGCATATAGCAGAGATGAGAATGTTGAGATGGATGTGTGGCGTGACGAGAATGGATAAAGTGAGAAATGAGTATATTAGAGGAAGTTTGAAAGTGGTGCCAGAAACAGAAAACTTGAAAGGAAACCGTTTGTCCTGGTATGGGCATGTGATGAGGAGGGTTGAAATACGTTACTAAAAGAGTTAAGAATATAAATGTGGATGAATGGAGAGGGAGTGGAAGGCCAAAGAAAAGATGGATGGACTGTGTGAAGAGTGATATGAAAGAAAAAGGGAGTCAGTGATAGCGTGACAGGGGACAGGACGGTATGGAACAAGAAAACGTGTTGCGCCGACTCCAAGTAACAGTAAGGACAGGAAGATGATGGTTTGATATAAATCGAATCGCGTCCAGTTATCAGGAAGGTCGCTAAGCAGTAGCAAATACGCGTATTTCAGCCGCCAAGCAGTATTTTTGTAAACCAGTTTGTAAGGTACTGGATGTTTGATGGATTAATAATCCTCTATTTCAGCCTACTTGGGTACGCAATCGATTCAATGCTTTCAAAGTAGGCCGCAGTGCGAGTGCGGTGCATTTCAGACTGTCTTAATGAAGTATTCCCATTTGAGCACCTATTTTTAGAGCACCTATGCTAAGAGCACCAAAGGTATTCCCATTTGAGCACCAATCAATATAATAGCTTGGTGCTCAAAGGCGACCAAAAAATAAATTATGACTTTATTCCCAATTGAGCACCTACGGTAGCTTCTATATAGAATGTAAAATAAAACATATCGATAAAAATTGACAGTACTTTATTACATTAATTTTAGAAAATAAACTAATTATTATTAATATAACAATCAGCCATAGGTTTTTTTTTTTGGTCCACACCTACTTAAACCAATATAACAAATTACATTCCTTGTAACAAGAGTAGTCTTTACGCTTATTTTTTTAGTTAAATAATATTTCATAATAATACTTACATACATAATACAAGTAAAGAAAAATGGAAGTATGTGTACTATATTAGATATATAATGATGAAATAATATTTAATTTTTTAAATAATGTAATGTAATTGAAAATGTATGTAAGAATTTCATTAAATTGGAATTTAATTTTGCATGCCGTTAAAACGGTGAGACATGTAGCACTATGCAATGTTATGAAATGAACACCTCTGTAAACACCATGTTTCTGGCAAATAAATATTCTATTCTATTCTATTCTATAAAGATTTTGTATGTTTTAGAAACAAATATGAACTCTATATCAGTTATAGAAACTTTTGGTTGTAGTAATATGGTAAAAAATTAATAAATATTTTTCTAAAATTTTAATTATCACCATTTAACACGAAAATTGATTAATAACGCTATGCTTAGGCCCAGTTTCTCAGCCGCCTGTTACATTTCAAATTAGCTGACAATTTGTCACAAATTATCCAACCGTCAGTTGTCAACTTCGGAACCCTTCGTGCGCGAGTCCGACTCGCATTTAGCCGGTTTTTTGTATTTTATTAACATACAAAACAACTATTTTTGATAATTGTGTCAAGTTTTTTTATCTTCCTTTAAAAATACCGCGAGAAAGTGTAAAAAAAAAATACACACCTAATGCAACATTGCTCATCGTCCATTAAAAATAGACTGACAATTTTTTATAAGTGTTGTTCTGAACTCTTAGGATTATTTATGTAAAATTTTAACAGGATCTGTCCAGTAGTTTTGGCGCCAATTGAATGCATTGTGTTGCAGCAGACAAACAGATAAACAACATAAAAAAAATTGATTCAGTGACCTTCATACGAGTATACCCCGTATATCTTACTCTGCTTTTACTTTTTTTCAAAAATATTTAATGTACGGTTTTGACGTCTCTACAATTTTATTATATACTAGCTGACCCGGCAAACTTTGTTTTGTCATAAAAACACCAAACATTAATCGGTTCAGCTGTTCTCGAGATTTGCGCTTAGCAACACATTTAGCGATTCATTTTTATATTATAGATATAGATTTGCAAAGAATACGAGACACGGAAAAAAGTGCCGAAACAGTTTTGTTTCATTCGTCATATTTCGGGCTATTCGAGATATTCCGACGAACGGTAAAGGTGGCGCGCGCACCGCCTATATACGACCCTCTCAACTTAACTACTCTTCATAATAATATGAAAAGACCGATTTCTATTGTTAGTGTTTCATCTAGCCTACAATTGGTTCGGGGATAGATAAAATTAAAGTTGAGAAAACTTATTGTGCTATCACTACATATTATAAGTCCCTCGCCGCGTCTGTTCGCGATAATACCAAAAACTACTGAACGGATATTCATTCGGTTTTCATCAAAAGACATTGTGAATCATGGGGAAGATTTAGGTGTTTAATTTGTTAAGATTTTGTGTCTTACCGACACCCAAGTGGGCGAAGCCACTGGCAAAAGTTAGTTAACAATAAATGATTAAGTAAACTTTTATGGTTATGATGATAATTATGTAGGTAATTATCAAATGATAACATTCTGCAATAAAACTGCTGATTTTTATCGATATAGTATAGGTATTATACACTAGAAGCTACCGCACCGTAGGTGCTCAATTGGGAATAAAGTCATAATTTATTTTTGGGTCGCCTTTGAGCACCAAGCTATTATATTGATTGGTGCTCAAATGGGAATACCTTTGGTGCTCTTAGCATAGGTGCTCTAAAAATAGGTGCTCAAATGGGAATACTTCGTCTTAATTGCAGGAATTTACCAAAAAGTCATTCACCTGACACCTATGTAGATAACTTGAAAAAAATCTCTAACACTGCAATAAACGTGGCTAACAAATGCTCAAATACAATAAAATTAGATAACCCGACGACATAAAAACAAGAAAAGAAAGTTTGAAAGGCATAGGTGTTGGTGAATAAGGCGAGTTTAATGCATTCTCTACCAGTAAGTACAGGTTTTCTTACGATGTTTTCCACACCACGGTTGTCAGCAATGACCAAGAAAAACTTAAAATGCCTGGATTTGATTCCACGACCAGAGGAAGTAGGCCAAAATAGAGGATTACTGATCCATCAAACATCCAGTACCTTACAAACTGGTTTACAAAAATGCTGCACGAGTTGCTCACTATTTACCGAGTAAAATCGCCTGAAATACCTATGGCTTTATGTTTTTGTGTATCATTAACTAGCGAACGCCTCGCGGTTTCACCCGCGTAGTTCCTGTTCCCGTGGGAATACAGGGACAAAAAGTAGCCTATGTCACCCGGGGATAGTGTAGCTTCCCAACGGTGAATGAATGTTTGAAATCGGTCTAGTAGTTTTTAGGATTCCGTACCCAAAGGGTAAAAAACGGGATCCTATTACTAAGAATTCGCGGTCCGTCTGTCTGTCACCAGGCTGTATCTCATGAACCGTGATAGCTACACAGCTGAAATTTTCACAGATGATGTATTTCTATTGCCGCTAAAACAACAAATACTAAAAACATTATAAAATAAATATTTAAGTGGGGCTCCCATACAACAAACGTGATTTTTTTGCCGTTTTTTGCAATAATGGTACGGAATCCTTCGTACGCGAGTCCGACTCGCTATTGACCGGTTTTTTAAGTTTATTCGTTACTTACAAAAATACAAATCTTTAATATTAGTATAGAGTAAAGATGATTTTATCAATAAACAATCCCTTGATTCTTTCTCGTACCCAAAGTTGTCCTAAAAAAGATCAAGCCTAGCTTGTTGTACAAGCCTTTATTGTCCTGCAAGGTAGGTATTCGGTTTAATAAGAAGTTTTTATTGAGATACAAGAAAAAAAAATACAAACCGTTGACACATTTTTATTTCATGCTTCATAATTTATTTAGTAGTAGACACGATCGATCGGATTGAACATGTAATAATGAAACGATGTCTTGCGAAAACCCGATTCAACCAGTAAAAAGCCCACAACCTTTGGACGGTTGAACCGATTTTCATCTAATATACACACACCAACAAAGTCACATATCAAAAATACAAAATCAAATTCGGTTCATCCGTTTAGGAGCTATGATGCCAGAGATACACAAACACACAGGTACACACGTCAAACTCCTAACAACTAACACCCCTCTTTTTCCCCTGTTAAGTATACTATGAGAACATTATACCTCGATGATGAATAATAAATAAATAATAATGATAATATAAGCAAAAAGCAGTACTGCTGGAAACGGACACGTATTGTTAGAAGTTTCCTCTCTCTGGAGCCCTGACCGCCGATTAGCTTGGACCCTGTTAACGATACCGCTGGGCCTCTATTTTTTTTATATTTTAAATGTTTTTTTTTGTATTTGTTTTATTAAAAATATAGTGAATAAAAAATGTAATGAATAAAGGGAATGATAATATTATAGTAATATTTTTATAGCCGTGCAGTTCAACAGTGGCCAGGCAGGGGCCAGTAGTCCTCCAGTTTTAGGCAATCGATCCACTAAATCTACCCAATACAGTTTTTTCCCATATTTTGCAATAGTCCTGCACCAACCGGGGATTGCCCTTGGGTGCACTTGCGCAGTGCATACAGGGATAATTAAATATATATAATAAACACATTTCCTGATACATGCCTAACAAGGCCACTGCGAGTTGGCTTCGGCCCCTCGCACGCCTTTCAGAGGACCGGGACCACAGGGTCCCGAGATTGTCAAAGTCAACATAAATAATATATGATTTATAATGTTCCCATTGATCCCATCCAGGTTATGGATTATCTCTGTGCAAATTCGTTCAGCCGTTTTTGGGTGATTGAAACACGAACTTTCTCAATTTATATTACTAATTGGATAGTAGAATGTATACTTCAGTAATCGCAGGTCGGCTATCAGCAGGTTCACAAATAAATCCTCCTCTTCCTCCTTGCAAATTCATTTATTTTTTTCATTTTCAAAGATCGTTATTTTAAACTTGAACAAACACACTCAAAACCTTTCGCCTTTAAATTATTAGTGTGATTGTAACACTCACTCCTCAGACTAATAAAACATTACAAAAATGCACTTACCCTAAGCCACATTAAACCAATATAACACAGAACACTTTATGAGGAAAAAAAATTCACCAATCAAAGTTTATCACAAATATGATTTTAACAAACTTATAATTTTCGTAAATGTCAGCTGATTGTACGGAATTGCGTAGAAACTAGCAGCCGAGCGACCAGTTTATGATCAGTGGACGGAGCCACCCTGTCACCCGCGCTCCAGTGCTACAGTGGCCGGAGCCGGGGTGGCCAGTTTGGTATCGTGATTTGTATAGCTTGGTGATAACAACCTTTCATTAAATTTCTTAATATAAAACTCATGCCATATCTCCTGATTAGTCCTGACAGCAACGATAAATACATCCAATATCAATGTATTCAAGTAATACAATATCGTATATAGAAATATGATTGTGCTCGTTCGGTGAGGCCATATCAGTTTTATGACATAATTTGTCAGCAACAAGATATCACTCAGTAAAAATATCATCGTGGCTAAGAAAACACGACGCCATTTGTCTGCAGCTGTATTCATTCTTGGGTTATGACAGATTGAAAATACAATTACAAAGTACATGACACAGTTTAAAATTAAAGGTAAACTTAGACTCCATAAGAACATGAGGGCGAAATCGATATTAGGTGAAGCCAGATACTTATATGCCAAAATAGATAATTCTGATGTTATAAAAGACCAACCCCAAGCGAAAAGGCTACTTTTAAGATATCTTCGTCGTATATATCCATTAAAAACTATAACAAAATCAAGATAAAAAATATGGATTACAATAACCATCCAATGGTTCTTCGCTACTGAAAAGTACACAAATAAATGGAAAGTTATAATTTCCAACCAAAAACTGTCACGTTTTTCAAAATGATTTTGGTTATTGTAATGGAGTATCGTTGAAAATGTATAAAGTAAGATATTTGCTAGAATTGCGTTGAGGTATATAAAGTTTTTGATGCTGCGGAATTTTCTTATGAAGCACCATGATGTCACTCCGTATATGAACGAGAAAACTGTCAGCACAAAAACAATGAAGTGTAGTATTAATAATTGTAGATTTAATATCTGCTGCCTATGCTGAAGATTGGTGGTGTCACTGACAGACATGCCAAGAACGCTTGTATTATTAGACATGACGATTGTCACTTGTTGTGCACACAATTTACTTAGATTCACTGTACAGTTTATTTTGTGAACACAAATTTTCACAGTTTAAATTAAATATTCCGTCGTTCCATAAAAGGTGTTGTGTTCCAAACGGTCTGTACAATACTATTCATAATTATTAACGTTACAAAGCTCAACTAAAAATACTTGATTTGAATTTCATCTTATTTTTTTCCTTGTTTAAAATAAAACAGACAGTACTATTGAATAACTAAATTAAATTATTATCCTCAAATTAGAGAAGAATTAATTATTTATCCTGTTTTAATTATCATGCGGTCATAAATAAACAAAAAAACACAAGGAAAATTTCTAGTGGTTTTACACGTTTATCAGCAGGAAAATGAAACACAACAACAGACGCAGTTGTGTTGGTCATAAAATAATTACCTAGAAGTTATGCAGTACCTTTACAATATAAGTTTTTAAACTGTCATGGTCACTAACACTAACATTAACATTAGAAACGGGATATTTACCATGTTTACTGTTTGTTGCGAGTTTCCGATATTTCGGTGCTGTCGCAAGCACCATGATCACGGATAAACTGAAAAGTCATTGCGGGTGGGTGATTATGAGGAGACAAATCGGTCTACCCTCTTTCTTGTTCGTTTTTTGCACTCAGTACCGCTACCACTGTCACTCACAACTCGATTCTGTTCCCGACACACGACACTCACCGTATCCACTCGCGAACTTTTTTCGGCACTTTTTCGGTTTTTACACAGCTGAACCACTGGATTCCAAGCTCTCGACAGTTGAAACCCATCCTCCCGGTTGAAATTCTTATATTTGGTAATCTCGATAGCTTCCCTCACCAGTCTAGGAATATAGTGGCATTCTGTCGAAATGACCCAAACTGCAGCTTCACCCGCGTGAAAGTCGAAAATTATCACGAGGGAACATATTCCTAGGATAAAAAGGATCCTTAGTGCTATTCCTGACTATATCTCTTTGCCAAATTTCATCCCCATCCGTCCAACATGAAGAAGTAACAAACACACACACACTCACAAAGTTTCGCTTTTATAATATTAGTGTGATTGTTGACAATATAAACTAACAATTGTTTGGACAAAAGTTCGCCTTTTGGGCATCAGCAATTAAACTCGACAATCGAATTGAACCGATATGCAGATGAAAGTAGGCGAACAGCAAATTGGATTTTAGCAACATTTGGGTCAACATCGATTTTGTCGGAAATAGAAAATAATCTTTTTTAAATCGAAAAAAAGAGCCAATTGCGTTTTTGAGTGATTGTTTGTTCAGCGCTTATTTCACTACGCATCTATGCAATAGGGATGTTGAAAAAATTACTATTGAGTCTGAATAATATCTGTTTTATCTTTTACCATGTAAACAAAAAAATACGACGATACCAGTGTGATGAAATATCGGGTGACGTCACGGTGTGTTACTCATTGTACTGACAAAGTGACGCCACGAGCCCCCATTACTGAACTTTGATGTGCTTTATCTTCGTCAATTTTTATTTATTTGATAAAGCAAAACATACAGGTCCAATATTACTTGATAATCTTACTGACGGATTAATAGAATTATCATTTTTCTACCCAGGAAACATCCCTATGGCCACTAGGATATCCACAAGGCATATTCATAAAATATACACAATATGATATGTATTCTCCAGAAAGTTAGACAGAGGTGTATCTGCAGCAAACCCACATTTTGCAAGGTTGTTCTAAACTTACACTTCATAAAGTAGATATGTATCTACATAATTAATGTATTTTCTTTTACCTGCCGTACTGTCTTCTTCCTCTTCTTCTTCCTGCCCTTATGGTGTCCGTGGTATCATCAGTGGGCCTTATCAGAATATCAGCGCAGCAATATTTCCTTTTTGGTTATCGATGCACATGCTGAGATAGGAGCCTTTTTGGTCTCGCACGGGGTTTTATTTTTATTATTGTTTAATTTTTTGCTTATTTCTCGTGTCTCCTGTGCGGGTCACCAATAAATATTTTTTCTTTCTTTCTTTTCTCCTTTCATACTGTCCTGTCCCCGGTCACGATACATCGACTCCCTTTTCTGTCATGTCACTTCTCACAAAGTCTATCCATCTTTACTTTGGTCTTCCCCGCCCTCTTCATCTATCCACATTTATATTCAAAACTCTTTTAGTAACATGCATTTCATCCTTTTTCATCACAAGATCATACCAGGACAAAAGGTTTCCTTTCACCTTTTCTGTCACTGGCGCCACTTTCAAACTTCCTCTAATATACTTACTTTTCACTGTAACCATTTTCGTCATTCCGCAAATCCATCTCAGGCAGACGCTATCGTTGTTCTTGCTGTGAGGAAGTATGCCACTTCAGGTCAAAATTTATTTAACACAAAAACCCTTTACAGAGACAAGAAATGATACAGATTGAAGAGCACAAATAAATTGCTTATTTCATTCGAAATTTTATCCAGCAGAACTGCAACAGGAAAGGCATTTCTCAATTATTGTTTTTTTTATAAAATTATTATTGTTTACAGCAGGCTTTAAAAGCCTCGGAAAGCACGTAATGTATTTTCTTTTCTGTATTTTGTAACAAAAAAACGTTGGTCAATCTCCCGTCATTCTACTACGATTAAAACCTACATATTTGGCATATTTTTTTGTTTGATTATCATTAAACAAAAAACTTTTTACATAAAAATACAATGGACACCCAAATAAAAACTCTACGAAGTGGGAAATATTATTTTTCTCTGTGGAAATAGTTCAATTTCGGCAGCCGGTGTTCCTGTTTTTGTTTCTTTGTTTTTTGACAACCAACAAACAGCCGATCATAGAACTTCATCCTTTTTGGAAAGTTGATTAAATACTAAAAAGTCTAGTAAGTTCCAATACAAACACCACCAGTACACCAGCAGCGGAATTGCACGAGTGAATTCGGCAAGGCGAAGGGTTTGAACGCTATTAATCGACCAATCACATGCATCCCGCATGTGATTGAATGACGTGATGTGGATTTCCGTCTGTGCGATTGGTCGATAGTTAGCGGTGAAGCCCCTTGCGTTGCCCTATTCACTTACGCAATAAGACTGCGGCACCAGTTTTCCAGTGACACCTACATTTCCAATTTAAAACAAAGATATCTCATCTCAGATAGGTCTAATAGTTCTACTCAAAGACATGCATAGGTAAGTTCCCGTATGCAACTTAGTATAAACTTTCAAACTGTTTGTCAGGTCTGAATTCAGAACTTTTAATTTATTGGCTCCATAAGAGGTCTTAGGAGACACCTTTATGAGGTTAAGAAGTAGTTAGATGTTTGCATCAATGAAATATAGCCGAGTTAGATTGGGCACGCCACAATTGCGGCGATAAGGCCGCTTTGAGGAGTGGCTTGAGAGGCGTCACGACGTCCTCACTTTCCGCCTGACGCAGGTTCTCACCGGACATGGCTGTTTCGGGAGGTTCCTGTTCAGGATAAGGTTGGAGGAAACGCCCGTGTGTCATCATTGTGTGGATCGGCCGGAGGACACGGTGGAGCATACGGTGGAGGTCTGCCCCGGTTTGGCGGAGTACCGGAACGCGTCAGGGAGACTCAACGGAGAAGCCCTCACGCCGCTAGCCACCGCAGGAGACACACTGGGCGTCGGGAGTCGCAAGCAGATTCCCGGCTACCGTAGGCGCGGGCTTGCGGACGGCGAATAATGTTCCACGCGCGCCTCAAAGAGATGTCAGCAAAAACTCACGGGGTCCGCTAGGGCCGATGCCTGTTTGGGTCGCGGATAAATTTTAAAGAGAGTTACTGCGGTCCTAGCACAAGCAACTGAAGGAACACGGGTGGGTTTTAGTCAGTAAAAGTCTGACACGCCCTTCCGCTTCACCCAGAGCGGGAGAAGTCATTGGATGATTTCCCACGCCAAAAAAAAGCCGGGTTACATACCATTTTAGTCATATATAAGAGCTAGTTACTTACTACATAAATCATGTACAAGTCTTATATTTATTGGTAGAAATTAATTTATTTCCTCTTAGTTCAGTGTGATGCAGGTTTTGGACAAAATTACTTAGCATAATTGTTAAGGAAATGTTTATTGCTATGATATTTATATCAGGCGTTAAAAATCCATGCAAGTGTTGCGTCGTCTGGATTTTGTGATTCGACAATAATCCCGCCCCTTTATAGAATAGAATAGAACAGAATGCATTTATTTGTCAGAATATTGTACAAAGTTGTTATGAGAATTATATATTACGATCATAATATTCTGCCGTTTCCGGCGTACAAATATGGTTTGTAAAATTATGGGGAATCATTACATTAAAATTAAGTCATGAGAATTACAAATAATTTTAATAAATTGAACAATAATATAGTTGTAAAAGAGATTAATTATGTAAGTCAAAATTCAATGAAGTCAAGGAGATAAAATATGATTTAAAGACAAATATTTAAGTAAATTTTTATTTCATAAAATCATTTTCTTAAAAGAAAGTTAAATAATTTAAATGTTCTGAGGCTGAGAGTTTTGAACCCATCAGGTAATTTGTTATAAACAGTAATGGACATGCAGTATACACCATTAGAAAACAACTTAATTCTACGCCTAGGAACATTAAGCATATGCACTTTGCGGCTGGGTCTGGATACAACATCGTTATGCAAGTCAAATTCATTTCTGTTTTGGTGTACAAATATACAAATTTCAAAAATATATCGAGCCGGAAGTGGCAGTATTTTGAGTTTTTTAAATAGTGGCACACAACTGTCCAGTGGGTGCGCTCCACAAATTGAGCGTATACATTTTTTCTGAGCTCGAAACACTCTATTAAGGTCAACAGAATTACCCCATATTATAATGCCGTAACGCAAAACTGATGAGACATAGCCATGGTATGCACACAGTGCCGCATTATCACTAGCCACACGTGTTAATCTATAAAAACGAATACAAATCTATCTATCTTCTTACATAGTATCCAGAACTAAGTTCTGCCAGCGACTTCACCCACGTTGAAGTCTAAAATTATCTCAAGGGAACGTAGGAACTCCAAAAAGTATCCTATCCTCTCCTTTAGTTAAGGTTCAATAGGATACAGAAGGATAACATGGGGAGACGGTTAATATAGCCACTACTTATACCTTAAAAACGACAAGCACTAAACACTATCTGATACCACCAGTAGATAGCTCATAGACAACTAAATAAACGCAACAAGTCCTGCGTTTGCTTTTTACCGATGCTATTTTGACAGCCAAAACAGTACGAAACGGCGAAAATTTGCTTACAAAAAAAAATCTCCTATCAATCATCAAATAAATCATCAAAATTATTACTCCAAGTGCTGTGATTTGTAATATAAGGAAAGGGATAACTAATTTTTAGGGTTCCGTACCCAAAGGGTAAAAACGGGACCCTATTACTAAGATTCCACGGTCCGCCTATCTTTCACCAGGCTGTATCTCATGAACCACGATAGCTAGACTTTCACAGATGATGTATTTCTGTTGTCGCTATAACAACAAAAAATTAAAAACAGAATAAAATAAATATTTAAGTGGGGCTCCCATACAATCAACGTCATTTATTTGCCGTTTTTTGCGATAATGCTACGGAACCCTTCGTGCGCGATTCCGGCTCGCACTTGGTATTTATGTAATCCTGTACGTAAAATGCTCCAGAATTAAACCTTTTGACCATATTTCCTAATGTTTGCTAAAGTTTTTGTGCCTTGATTCTTAAAGTGTATGAAACGTACGTTAAAAATGATGTGTATTTAATTTGTCCCGTATGATAGGCCGGGCGCCAGTATAAAGATTACCTATCCTAAGAACTAGAACCCTGCATCATCCCTGCAACTGCCTCAAAACCTCCAAGATGTGTTTGAACAGCCTTATTATTACTCAATTGTTATTTAAGATAAGGTCTCCGTAAATGCCTTCCTTGGCTCTTAGCCAGATCGTTCCAGCCAAGTTCTATGCCGACCGTACGCTTAATAGTTAGTTAGGCAGAGGTCGCTATTGTCTTAAACAGTATTTAGGAAACCTGGAGAGCTTGTGGTCGGTATAAGGTTTAGGTATTTGCGTTCATTAGAAGTTATCTATGGATAATGTTAAGTAGGACCTATATTCAAGATGCACGACAAGCTTTTCGTAACCAGAAACCCTAGACATAGCGAAATTCTATTGGTGATTGAGATGTATAGGTTTAACATGCACTATTGCAATGTCAGTTAAGAGGCTCTAAACAAGTGTCATTCGACGTCAGCGATGACGATGGTTGAAATGCCAAAATATTAGGGTTTCATACAGAGACATTTCAATAACGTTTGACATTCCCAAACATTTTACAAGTTTTTCCAATCTTGCTTTTCCTTGGTTCTCAGAGGCTTTAGACTAGAGATATTGACATTCTAACCATTTATAAAACAAAGGTGTAAATAAATGTACATACTTAAACACTAAACAAAAGTAAACTATACAAAATTATACTAAACCTAACCACTTACACTATATACAAAAGAAAGGTACACTTAGGCGTCGAAGTACTCCTACACATCGCTATCATCCGGGAACATGCCCAGAAGACTGGCAGCATTACCACGTTGAATGGCAATGCTGATTCTTTTCGCAAAGAACGACCCAGCCCTCTGGTCACGCACAGTGTCGATCAGTCGGCGTTCCCAAAATTTTTTTACGATTTTCATACTTTATTTTCTCTTGGTTCTCAGAGCTTTTTGTCTAGACATATTGTCATTCTAACCATTTCACCCATTGAGCATCTAATTACAGAAACAATAGAAAAATAAAACCTTACGCACACGCGTGATGGGGCATACTCTTTTTAAATCTTACTAAATTCCAACACTTCAATGGCGGTCTCATCGCGGATAGCGTTATATACTACACAATTAGATATATTACAATTAATTAACCTATAAATAGTTGAACACTGAAGTTAATTACAGCACAATAAGCATTAATTATTTACCATAGTTATCAACAAAACAATGGTAATGTATTGACATGAAATTGATAATTTGTATGGTATACAGTTTCTTCACAGCTTGCATACTAATAATATTATGGTAAACACTTATATAACTTCAAAGATAATGTACTTTATAGTGTTCCGTTTTGTACATATTAAGTAGGTTTATCAACCAACCCGAAATGGGACACCAACCCACACTGGGCCATGGCATGGTGGATTACGGCCCATTCCATATTCACAGAAAGGAGGCCTGTGTCCCAGCAGTGATATCGTTAAAAGGCTGATAATGATAATGAAGAATGTTTTATATACCTACGAATTGGATTTGTAATACGGAACCTATATTCGTTCCCAGTATTAGGTACATTATGCTGTAAGAAGGATTCGTCAGTTAACTGATGTGGATACCGCGAGACGAGTCTATTTTAGTTACTTTCATAGAAAGAAAGAAGAAAGAAAAAAATAATATTTGTGACCCACACAGGAGACACGAGAAAAAGCATAAAGCATAGTATAATGTCTTACGGTATCTTACTATGGGGAAGGGCTGCAGAAATTAGGTAAATTTTTATTCTGCAAAAACCAGCCATCAGAGCGATATATAATCTTCGCCGGCGCGATTCTCTAAGTGAACCGTTTAAGGACATTAACATCATGAGGGTTCATTGTCAATATATTTATGAAAACATCATGTACGTGAGAAAGAATTTACATCTTTTTAGTAAAAACGGCGACAGACATAATTACGTTACTAGAAATAGGCACCAATTAGTTCAACCAGGTTTCAGACTGGCTAAAGTAGCCTCATATTTCATGTGGTACTGTACAAAATGTTACAATTAAACTCGTCCCCACATTCTAAAACTGAATGAGATGAAATTTATAACTTGTATAAAACGCACACTATGCAGGCATATTATAATTTGGATGATTACATCACATCATTTTCATCATGCTTGGCTCATTGCTAGTCCTGCTCCACAACCACTAGGGCGCAAATACAAGTGATATGCAGAACATTATTGTTTTGAAGTATTGTTGGACCTGCTAAAAACTGTATGAAATATATTTGTATTGTATAAACTCAATTTCCTTAGTATTATTTAACTGAACAGCACGTGTGTGAGTACTATGTACCCAACTGTAAATCTACCATTTACTGTACCTATGTGTCGTCCGTTGACTTGTGTGTGCCCTGGCAGTTGAGTATGTCATGCTCTCTCTAATGTCTCTCTGATGGTGGCACGTGTGTTGGATCATCCGGTTTCCTTCATGATGGTTGAGCTGGGTGGTGCCAATTCATGCGTCATGTTCGTGAACGGACGCCGTCAGTTGGGATTGGTCATAACTTGACTGCTTCGGATGTTAATGTTTTTCTAGTATCTATTATATAACTGCACAGTACATGTGTGAGTACTTCTAATACTTTATGTCTGTAGGTATGGTGGTGTGTAGTTAGCACTACACACACTTCTGGGTGCATTGTCTTCACATATATGAACTAATAACTATATATGTACCTATGTTCCTAAATATTGTAAAAAAACTTTTATTTTTTTAAAGGGTAAGTATGGAGTTTCTTGTGCATTCTTCTCCATAACAAGCTACTTTCCGAATGCACGGTAGAATCAATTTTTATTACTTGTAAATTTTAATAGTAAATTTTTATTGTGTAAAGTTCAAAAGTGCCGCTTGGTGGCCTAGTTGAAATAAATATATTTGACTTTGACTTTGTGGCGATGTTTGGGGCAGGCCTATGTCCCAGAAGTGGACATGTTTCGGCTGAATTGATGTTCAGAGGAAAACTTTCAAATGGCGCCTGGACTTTTGGGGTAAATACTAGAGAGTGTGGGAGTTTTACCTCACTAAAACCAACCCAGTGATCACCATCAGCACGTAGAAGGGGCCACCCCGGAGCCCCCTCTGTGCAAAGCTTGTTAGGGCACAACCCTGGGGAGACTGAAAAAGCGCCTCCCCTGAGCCTCGCTGCATGTGCACGGCAGCACGTGATCACTATGCCACCGTCTTTCCTTCAATCACTTGGTCGGGGACTGTACACCAGGCCCAGAAAAACACTTTTCTGTAGTGTTAACGCCAGGACGCTAACGTCAAAATGTTTGGCAATGACATTACCTGCGATCACAGATCGAACGTCACGCGCCACTGCGATCGAAATGTTTTGACTCAAACGCGTAAGTGACTACCTACTTTCCGCGTCTTGAATTTCACGTTATTCCGTAGCGAGTGCGGGAAGTTTCATCTTGACCCCAGGGGGCCTAGGCTACCTAGTAAAATACCGGTACTGAGCTCTGCATTCAAATAGAGCGGCGGCAGACTGCAAAATAATAGGGAAAAGCTTATTTTTTTCTAACTATGCTGGTCGGCTTCCAGTCTAACTGGGTGAACCCGAATACCAGTATTTTACATCTGGGAAAAAAGAGATTAAAAAATCTGTTGTGAATTTTAATGATACTATAACATATCGATTTTACATTTAATAGAATTATGAAATAACATTAATTTTTACAAAAAATCTCTAAAAATTAGATTGGGAGTCCCATAAAAAATACACTTAGATAGGTACATTATGGCCTGCCCCACTAGCCAAGTTACAAACGTTTCGTATCGAATCTCTTTCTACAATCGTTAACGCCTTCTATTTGTATGGTCTGACCACGTGACTTAACGTTCAGGTGTGTCATTCCCATACATTGATTCGTTTTCTACTAGCGTTATCGATTGTAAATTATCAACTTGGCTACAGGTTCAAGGCGATGATAGCTCAGTGGTAGTGACGTCGGATACCGAGACGAAGGTCGCGGGTTCGAATCCTACAATGAGCTTGAGCTTTCGGTGAAGGAAAACATCGTGAGGAAACCATAGCACGGTGGTAGGGTACTTTGTAGTACCCGCCTAGCTGGCAACCACCCTCAAGTTGAAAATCTGTCACCAAGCACCTTCCGGTGTGTTCCGACAGCAGCACTTGAGAGCCAGTTCCCTTCTAGGCTTTGTGTGCTTACCACCATCGGCCACATCATCACTGACCACGGTGAAACACAGGCCTATACATAGTAAAAAAAAAAAAAGGTTAAACTAAATAAATAAATAACTTTATTTCCAAAAATAGAATTTTTACATTTTAAAATTCAATTTACAAGTTATATAGCTAAGCTATATTAACTCTAGAATAATGACACAAATAAAATATTTAACACAATTTGTATCCGGTCATTCTACCGACTTGTTTCATTAGTAGTTCGATATCATTGTTTTATTTAGCCGAATTAACCAAACAAAAACCACAGTAAAATGTTTCACTGGGTCCCATCCAGGTTATAAAATATCTGTGTGCAAAATTGCATCCAAATCCATTCAGCCGTTTTTGCGTGATTGAAACACAAACACACAACTTTTACATTAATAATACTAGTTTGATAGTAGAATTTATACTTCGGTAATCGCAGGTCGGCTATCAGCAGGTTCAGAAACGATTCCGCCTTGCAAATTGGTATCATGATTTCTAAAGCTTACTGAAAACGACCTTTCATTTAATTTATTAATATAAAACTCATGCCATATCTCCCGATTAGTCCTTACAGCGACGAAAAATACATCCAACATTAATGTATTCAAGTAATAACATATCGTATACAGAAATAAGGCTGTGCTCGTTTGGAGAGGCCATATCAGTTTTATGACATAATTTGACAGAAATAAGATATCACTGAACAAAAAAATCAAAGTGGCTAAGAACAAACGACGCCAGGTATCCTTGAGTACAACTGTATGTGCGCTTGAGTTAAAACTACGACAAATTGAAAATAAAATTACAAAATAAAAGACACAGTTTACTATCCAAGGCAAAATTTGAGTTCCTATGAGCAATAGAGTGCCTAAATTGACACCAGTTGCAGTCATATAAAATGCCAAAAAAGATAATTCTGATGTTATAAAAGACATACCCCAAGCGAAGAGGCTACTTTTAAGATACCTCCGTCGTATATTATCATTAAAAACTTTAACAATGTCAACGTAGAACATATGGATTATAATAACCAACCAGTGGTTCTTCGCTGCTGAAAAGTACAGTAATAAATGGTAAGTTATAATTGCTAACCACATATTGACACTTTTTTCTAAATCAGTTTGGTTAATGTAATAGAGTATCGTTAAAAATGTATAAAGTAAGATGTTTGCTAGAATTGCGTTGAGGTATACATAGTTTTTGAAGTTACGGAATTTTCTTATGATGCACCATGATGTCATTCCGTATATGAAAGTGAGAAGTGTCAGCACAAAAACAACGAAGTGTACTATTAATTGTAGAGTTAACTGCGAATGCTGAAGATTGGTGGTGTCACTGACACAGGTTTCATATTCACAAGTATTATTAGACATGACGATTGTCACTTGCACAATTTACAATTCACTTTAATAAAAGTTGTTTCTGAATAGTTCAACTCACTTGATTTGAGATCATAAATTTTCATTACGATATTATCACTAAATGTTCCGTCGCTCCAATATAGGTATTGCTTCCCAAACGGTCTGTGCAATACTATTCATAATAAATCATAAACGTTTCAAAGGCGGAAAAATAATTTAATTAACTATTTCCTTGTTACCAGGCCGCGTCAGAATCAACCGTAAACTACTTTTGAAAGAACAAGGAAAAATTGAATTGAAAAGTGTTTTTTGCTTAAATTGTGTCTTTGATCGGCACAAAAATTAAATGATATTTAAACGATACGGGAGTAGGTACATACTCGTGTTATGTTGAAAAGTATAGACTTGGTCCAAAACCTTTTAGGTCCCTGAAGCTATCTAGGCACAAGCAAGCTATGTTGAGACGGTTGCTCATCATAATAAAACTCGCGATTAAAATAAATAAATAAAATAAAATAAGCCTTTATTGCTGTTCGATTTTAACTTATTTAACTTTTACATTACTTAAAAAAAAATATTACAATTGAGGTAGGAAACTATAAATTAAGTTGAACTAAAACATATTCTCAGCATTCGCCTTATCTCCCCTCTTAACAGCTTGTCTTTCGATACCTCCTCTAAGGATTGCCACTTGTTTCTGTCCTTTGCTGTACGTAACCATTCTGGCCCAGCTACTTGCTTCCAATCGTATTCCCATCGCTTTGGCTGTCTTCCTCTAGAAAGCATGTAATGCCGATGTTGATGAATGAACTACATTCAAAGTTGGTGTCGTGTATTAAATCGAAATACAAACTTAAGAAAAAAAAACATCTGTCACTATCCATAATCTTGCTTTGTAACAATTTTATTTCTGTAAGTTGGTTTGTACAAACATGTCAATCATATTTTTTTAAACTAGATGAGGTCGGAGTTTCCTATCTGACTACTCTGAGAAGAAAGGCCGAAACAAACTCAGAGTTTGAGACTAAGAGTAAATCACTGTCGTTACAAAAAAAAAACAAAATACCCGACTGCTTGAAAAGCGAACTAAAAAGACTTAAACAAGGAGAAAATCATGCTGTGCTGTCGGAGGATACATTTCGGGAGCTGGCTGACCAAAACCAGACGTATTTCTGATTTTTTTAATTAACTTTTTTTATTTATAACATTTTGGTTTTGTTTTTTTTTCGAATTAAGTACATTTAAAAATATAAGTGTTATTTATTTTTGATATTATTCAATACTTAATTTTGATACCCCACACGACAGGTTGGGAAGAAAAAAAAAAATTTGGGCCCCCACAATATGGCGCCCAAGAACCGCCATTTTCCTGTTTGCCAATTTTCATGAAGCCAGTGACACTCGCGGGGTTAAGACGAATCGATTGACGTAAGAATCATCAAAATCGGCCCACGCGTTTGGTCTCTAGAACGCCACATAGGAACAAACATACATACATACATACATAGACTGATAAACACATTACCCTCCTTCTGCAGTCGGGTAAAAGGTGTGCTCCGATACAGTCAATTAAATAATAACACTACTAACGAAAGAACTGAATTAAATTATTACTCTTAAATTTGAGACGAATAATAATGAATAATAATAAAATTTTCCTGTTTGTTATAATTATTATCGTCTTGCATTTATTATTCAGCGAATATAAGAAGGAAAATTTGTGTGGTTTTGCACTTGTCGGCATGAGTATGCAACAACCAAAGACGTGGTTGAAATAGTCATAAATAAAATAAGCTCTTGATCATATATGTTATTATACCTGGAAGATATGTTGTACCTATGCAGTCATTAATACGGTGAATCGAGTTTGAGAAAATTCTGTATTATATTTTGAATATTACAATGTTTAAGTAGCAGTGACACAGTACTGTATCGGTTGTATAACTAGATAGATATCCAACCATAAAAGCTCTCTTTTAGCACAACAGTTATTCGTCTCTCCAAGATATCTACTGCAACAAAACTGGTTTCTTTTATAATCGGGCAAACAACACAAAATCTATTTTAGAGCCCTCTTTCTAGTTCCACTATTTTTAAACTACATCAAACGTTGACATACCTTTTTCTCCTCCTTTCGTCCTTACGTCAGTTCTTTCATTATTTTGACGTTTGTTATCGTCAAAATGTACCTGTCGTTCATTGATACCTGAATTGTGGGTTAAATGTCGGATTGTATCTGGCTATTGGACATGCGATAGCAAATCGAGATTAACCGTTGATCAACAGAATCTTTAATCCTTTAACTTTTAATCCAAAAACCTCTTCACCCACGAACGTTTCGCCAACTTAACTCTACGTCACTGAATGCTTAACCAACAGAATGTTTTGACCAACAGACACCGGAACAGGTGAAAGTAAATTAAAGATTGTAAAAATAATGAAAAAAATATGAAAGTTTTTTAGCAACTAATTCGACGGAGCCCCGCTACGCATGGCTCCTATTTCTGTCTGCAGGGTCTAAAGTAACGTAACATGAAGGAGATGACGGGAGCTGAGTTCGCGCGCTTTGCTTGCTCACTTAGGTCCCGTCATTTTCTTCGAACCTAACCTATCCGTGTCGGGGTACCCTAAGCTCCCGAGCCCGCTTCGCTCGCTCTTGGACTAATTCATTGTTCTTTCACCTGTCTCGGTGTCTGTTGGCCAATTGTTCGTTGGGCGAAAAATAATTGGTCAAAACATTATGTTGGTTAAGCATTCACTGACGTAGAGTTATGTTGGTGAAACGTTATAGTTTCAGTTAGTTATTGGGTTGGTGGTGTGGTCATGGTAGTCTGGAATTGTGCCTGGTTGAAAGCAATGGGCTCGCTCAATATTACTTAAGTGTAACTAGCGAAATGTGGGTGTTACTGGTGCACCTCTACTTAACTCTTCGGGGTATACTAGCGTGATGTTATGTGTTTTTCATAATTAATCTATAATATATTATGCAATTAGTGAATAAAGCACGGTTTTAAAGCGAGGGCCATAGATCAGTCAAGGATTTGATTCAAGTGTTAGAATCCTGAGCGACGCGAGTGAGTCATGGCCCTCGATATAAATCTGTTTTATTCAAGAGTTGCATACTATACTTTATACCCTGACTATGAAGAAAATAAAGATTTAAGCGAAAATCACAAGGAGTATATATATTTTTAACGCAAGGAGGTTGTATAGCATTGAGATGGAGGTCGATTATATCATATTGGTGTGTTCTAAATTTAAACACCAAAATAGTGATCAAAAGTGTGAGAAAAAGGAGGAGGTTCTATGTTCGACTTTATGTAAGCTTTTTTTTTACTTTTTTTGTGTATATTCACCGATATCTCCGTCAATTGTGGACCGATTTTTGTAATATTTTTTTGCTTGAAAGAGTATGTACCGAAATTGGTCCCATTTTAATTTGGTGAAGATCTGATAAAGAACTTCGGAGATATACAACAGAGCTCTTCAATAAATAACGGCAAATCTTTTGGGATTGTTGCAATCGCATGTCTGTTTATTTTTTATACCATTTCATAACATAATATCACGCCAGTACGCTCTACGAGTAAAGGGGTACGCAGATGTGTACAGAACACCTTGGTACACTGTCATTTCACCAGTTTTGTTCAGTTTCATTAAATTCTGGTAATATATTCTGGAATAATAGGTACATTACTTGCCTATTAGGTAGGTACAACTAAAAAGAAAAAAGTAAAAAAAACTTGTTTGCAAGAAAATACTACCGACTTGAAAAAGTGAAAAATAACTTTAGTTTTGGAAGTCGGTGTCAATAACGCAAAAAATTGGTACCTACCAAAGACACAGATTTCCAAAATTAAAGTTGTTTTTCACCTTTGTAGTTTTCTTATTTGGAAGTCGGTAATATTTTTTTGCAAAAAAAGGTTTTTTTATTATTCACTATTTTCAGTGAATAAAATAAGATTTTTAGAGTGGGAATGGTATAAAATATATTATATAAACAAAAATCCCTACAGCTAAATATAATTCAAAAGTCAAACGCGAGCGTATAACAAAGAGAAAAATACTGAAAAGAGAAAAAAGTAGTATATATAATTTATACATTAAATGGCACGATAACTATAAATCCTATGTCACTTCCACAATTGAAACAAATCCAACGACACCTCAGCTGCCTCAAGCCGTTAGGGCTGTAGAGCGTGCCATAGAAATGGACATACAATACGCTCGAACAACATTACCCTGCCGCAGTCGGGTAAAAATGTTCAAATAGGTACTGGAGCTACAAACACAAAATTCTCACTCTCTCTTAATAAAATTAAAACGGATTAAGAGTCACTTAGGGCCGGTTTCTGTATTGAGTATTTGCAATAAAGAACGTCTCAAATCTTACATGAATGCCAAAGTTTGACACCCAAACACCAAACCCAAACTCCAAACACCAAACACCAAAACAACTCCAAATACAGTTTTTCAGGTAACCTCGAGAATACCTCGTTGGTCTAGAACTCGCAAACGATACTGCCGAGCACGAGGTCTTGGGTTTGATTCCCGGAATGGACAAAGTGTAATATTTATTCGACACAGGCACAACACAACAGCAACAAACATGGAATAAAAGACAAAAAAGAAGTGCAAAGTGTTGTTGCTGGGGGGGGGGTGTAGTGTACGGGTGTTATTGGGTTTTACCATCTGGAATTTTACGTAGTAGCCTGGAGTCTGGCATTGCACCCGAATTATGGCAATAAGCTCGTTCCCCTTTTCATGGGAATTAAAGATGACATAACATGACAAAATGTGGGTGTACTGTTCAAATTCAAATTTATTTATTTGGCTAAATAGGTAGGGGTAAAGATGTTATACATATTTTTATAATATTCTCCATGCTCTGCCGTCATATGGGCATGCAAAATTTTACACATAAATTACAATCTAGTATCAATTTTAGTATACAATAAATATTTAATATCAAGTCAAATAACAATAAATATTACAAAATTATTAAAACATTTTATTTTTCAATGCCAATGAATCCGTAGTCAAAAATTTTAAAAATCTCAGAGTAGATAATGAAATTAATATCGATAGAATAAATAAAAGTCCCAGATAAATAATAATTGAGAGCAAATAACAATAAATATTACTAAATTATTAAACCATTTTATTTTTCAATGTCAATGAATCCGTAGTCAAAAATTTTAAAAATCTCATAGTAGATAATGAAATTAATGTCGATAGAATAAATAAAAGTCCCAGATAAATAATAATTGAGAGCAGAGCATGTTATTACTATTGTCATAAATATTGTCTGCCATAAGGATTCCCTTTTAGATTCCCTTTTAGACTGCAGGTGAACCTCTGCCCAACCCGTCAATAATCTATCTCTTTGCCAAATTTCATCCAGATCCGTCCAGCGTGAAGATGTTACAAATACACACACGCACTCATAAACTTTCGCTTTTATAATAATTAGTGTGATTGTTGACAATATAAACTAATAATTGTTTGGCCAACAGTTCGCCTTTTGAGCATCAGCAACTGAACTCGACAATCGAATTGAATCGATATGCAAATGAAAACAGGCGAACAGCAAATTGGATTTTAGCAATATTTAGCTCAATAGTCGTCAATTGAACTTTGACAATATTTTTCGTTAGGCATAAGAACCGTTTGCGTTTTTGAGTGATTGTTTGTTCACCGCTTGTTTTACTACGCATCTATGCAATAGGGATGTTGACAAAAATATCTATTGAGTCTGAATAATATCTGTTTTATCTTTTACCACGTAAACAAAAAATTACGACGATACATTGTGTTAAAATATCGTGTGACGTAACGTCACGGTGTGCTACACTATATACTGACAAAGTGACGTCACACTCCCCCACTACTGTACTTTGAAGCGCTTTATCTTTGTCAATTTTTATTAATTTGATGAAGCAAAAAATACGGGCCCAATATCTCACTGGCGATGGCGGTCTAAATAGAATTATCATTTTACTACCCAGAAAACATCCTATTTCCACAAGGATAATTATCCACAGGGGATATTCATAACATACATACAATATGTTATGTATTCCCCAGAGAGTTAGACAGAGGTATATCTGTAACAAACCCATATTTTTCCAGGTTCTACTATACTTACACTTCATAAAGTAGGTATGTATCTACAAAATTAATGTATTTTCTTTTACCTGCCATACTGTCTTCTTCCTCTTCTTCTTCCTGCACTTATCCCATGTTAATTGGAGTCGGCGCAACACGTTTAATTCTTCCATACCGTCCTGTCCCCTGTCACGCTTTCACTGACTCCCTTTTCTTTCATGTGACCTACCTCTAATATACTTATTTCTTACTTTATCCATTATCGTAACTCCGCACATCCAACTCAACATTCCATACTCAATCTGCCATACTGTAGCAACTTACCACATTGAGCGGTCCCGTGCGTCTCTTATCGAGTGGATCCCCACAACCTTCAACAGGGCATCGGTCCAACTAGTGGGAGGCTTCCTGCCCACGGCCACTTAAGTTTGGCAATTTTTCGGGCTATCCTGGTTCTTTTGCGGATCACTACATTTCTGATAAAATGACCCCGGGCTGTTACAGAGAAATACCTAGTACCTAATTACCATTATATTAAAAAGTAAGCTAATAATTATATTGTTTTTTGACACAGAAAGCACAACTCGAGCGGAGACAAAGTTTCCTACAGCGGCTGCATTCACGGGACTCGCTGCTATACTGACAGCGGCAGGCGCTATCGTTGTTCTTGCTGTGAGGAAGTAAGTGTCACTACAGGTCAAATTTATTTATTTATGTACACACAAAAACACTTTACAGAGAAAAGAAATAATACAGATTGAAGAGCACAAAGATACTGCTTATTTTATTAGAAATTTCTTCCAGCAGACCTGCGACAGTGAAGGTATTTCTCAATTATTGTTTTTTTATAAATTATTATTGTTTTCGTTCTTTTTTTAAAGCGCATATAATTAACAAAACACGTCGTCAAATGACGGTTCGTTGAGATCCTTTCTAAAAATATCCTAATTTAAAAGTTGTTGTTGGCCAGCACGTAATACTTTACACTATGGTTTGGAAAAAATGGAAATAAATATTTAGATTGATTAGCTGAGTAATAAGAAGTTAATCTCCCGGCATTAAAACTACATATCTGGCATATTTTCGTTCGAATATCATTACACAAAAATCTTTTTACAAAAAATACAATCGACTCTACAAAGTGACAGAAAAAACTTAAATTTCGGCAGCCGGTGTTTCTGTTTTTGTTTCTTCGTTTTTTGACAACCAACATACAGCCGATCATAGAACCTACTCCTATTTGGAAAATCGGTTAAAAACTAAATAGTCATGCTAGTATAAGTTACATACACCGTAATCCCCGGCACGTAAGTTGGCAAGGGTTAGATGCGCATAAGTCGTTTTTAGGTCTCTTTGGTAGTGAAGCGGGGCGCGGGGAACCTTTAAGACCGTGCCGAGCGCGCGATTAGTTGGTTAGTTGACACAAGGATCGACTGAGCAATCGTGTCGCGTACACGTTCCGTTCGCTCTATATGTTGGTTGGTCAGTTCGCGCAATATGCACGAATCCACCCCACTACGCCAAAACTTTGTCAAATTACATGCCGGAGATTACAATTTCCAATTTAAAACAAAGATATCTCATCTCAGATATGTCCAATAGTTCTACTCAAACACATGCATAGGTTAGTTCCCGTATGCAACTTAGTATAAACTTTCAAACAATTTGTCAGGTCTGAATTCAGAACTTATTATTTATTGGCTCCATAGGAGGTCTTAGGGACACCTTTATGAGGCTAAGAAGTAGTTAGATGTTTGCATCAATGGAATATAACCGACTTAGGTACTTACTTATTTATTTACCTGTCTTGTACAAGTGAGGGTTTGGTTTAATATTAGGTGTATAACTATGAAATTGGCGGTTTAAGAAAATAGTAACTTTGAACTGTGATAATATCAGATTGACTAGAATTTCTAAGATCAAATAAACTTTTTTATTTTAGACATGTTATTCCTTTTTAGTGTTCCGTACCCAAAGGGTAAAAACGGGACCCTATTACTAAGACTTCACGATCCATCAGTCTGTCTGTCTGTCTGTCTGTCCTCTGTCACCAGGCTGTATCTCATGAACCGTGATAGCTAGACAGTTGAAATTTTCACAAATGATGTATTTCTGTGGCCGCTATAACAAATAAAAACAATAGAATAAAGGTGTTTTTTATGATGATGTTACGGAACCCTTCGTGCGCGAGACCGACTCGCACTTGTCCGGTTTTTTTTAGTAATTTTATTTTCAAATTCGACTATTTATTTGTTTCTCTGGGCTTTTTTTGTTATATTTTTACACTAGCGATCCGCCCCGGCTTTGCCACGGGATAAACCTGAGCAAATTATACACATAAACCTTCCTCATAAATCACTCTGTTTATTGGTGACTAGCTGACCCCCGCGGCTTCGCTCCCGTTAACTGGCTACCTAACTACCTACCACCTACCTACCGATCAACGTACCTACCCACCTACCCTACCCTATCCTATATACCTACCCTATCCAACATACCCTTCCGTACCTACCTACCCTACCTACCTACCAATTTGTTAAACTATTTCTTTGAATAAAAATTATTAATACTACAATATTAATGTAACTAACTTTTGTTTCTACCGGCGATCTAATTAAATTTTAGAACACAAAAGCTGGTAATTTAATTAGATCGCCGCCGCCGGTAGAAACAAAACTTGGTTACATTCGTATTGTAGTATTAAATTATTAAATTTAATTGCCAGTGATATATATATTCTCTCGCAGACTTTTTTGTAGTTAATAATGAGTAGGTACTTTAATCATGTAGTACATAATTTTAATGTATCTACATGATTAAAGTTCATCATCTTCCTGCCCTTATCCCATGTTACTTGGGGTCGGCGCAACACGTTTGCTTCTTCCATACCGTCCCGTCCCCCGTCACGTTATTACTGACTCCCTTTTCTTTCATAACACTCCTCACACAGTCCATCCATCTTTTCTTTGGCCTTCCTCTCCCTCTCCATCCATCCGCATTTATGTTCATAACTCTTTTAGTAACATGCGTTTCATCCCTCCTCATCACATGACCATACCATGACAAACGGTTTCCTTTCAACTTTTCTGCCACTGGCGCCACTTTCAAACTGCCTCTAATATACTCATTTCTCACTATATCCAATCTCGTCACGCCGCACATCCATCTCAACATTCTCATCTCTGCTACATGCAATCTCCTTTCATCCATCTTTTTCACAGCCCAACATTCCGATCCATACAGTATGACAGGTCTAATCACGGACTTGTAGATTTTCTCCTTTAACTTGAGAGAATCTACATGATTAAAGTAAAAAATATAACAATATATATATATAGCAATAGTTTTCTCAGCGCCGCGCGTTTGCTGTCAGAGAACCCAATTATGGGTTAAGCTCGCCTTTGTACATAAGTTTTCCTTTTGTATTTGAATATGCTTATTTTGTGTACACTACAGAATATGAATATGAATGAATTTTATAGGCATAATTTTGATACTTTGGGTTACATTATTGCAATTTTCATAAGGATCTCTAATTTTGTTGATAATTAATTATAGCCTATGTTACTCGGGAATAATGTAATGTAGCTTTACATAGGTGAAAGAAATTTTAAAATCGGTACAGTGGTTTCGGAGCCTATTCAGTACAAACAAACAGAAAAATCTTTCCTCTTTATAATATTGGTATAGAAAACCTCATGAAAATCCATTCAGTAGTTTTTGAGTTTATCGCGGACAGATAGACGCGACGGGAGATTTTGTTTTAATAATATGTAGTGATTTACAACTTAGTTCTGTGTGATGTAGAAAGTGTTGAAAATCGACTTAGCACATTGTTAAGGTAATGTTGATTGCAATGATATTTATATCAGGCGGAAAATCGTATTCATTTTTGACTGGATTGCCAGTATCAAGAAATGGCTTCTGCCAGCGGATGCGCCCGCTTGAAAGATGAAACTTATCCCAAAGGAACATACTCCCGAAATAGAAATTCATGATATATCCTTAGTCAAGGTTCAATATAGAGAGGTCTATACTGAGATTCATTCAAATTGGTTAAGCAGTTTAGTAATAATCATACAGACAGAGTCATCAGTTTAGTACAGTCCACTACTGGACATATTCCTCTTCAATCGCACACCATTTATCTCGATTCTCGGCAATTTCATCCAGCTGTACCAGTCATCCTGCGGATATTGTCAATCCACCTATCCTGAGGGCGTCCCGCATTACATTTACCAATTCGCAGTCTCTACTCAAGAACACGTCTACCCCAACGGGAAAAATCAATCCATACCTAATATTATAAAAGCCAAAGTAACCCTGACTGTCTGACTGTTACCTTTTCTCGCCTAAACCGCTGAACCGATTAAGATGAAATTTGGTATGGAGATAGTTTGAGACTCTGGGAAGGACATAGGTTTAAATCTTGATAATCATCCGTAGGGGTTTGGAAATGGGGGTGAAAGTTTGTATGGTGAACAAATAATTGCTCAAGTAAAGTGGTTAATGAAACCTCGGAGATAAAAAATGGGCTATTCGAAGTACTAATATTACTCCAGGCGAAGCCGCGGGAAAAAGCTAGTTAGAAATAAAGACTGTCCTAAGAATAAGAAACCTGCATCACTCCTGCAACAGCCACAAAGCCACCAAGATGTGTTTAAACAGCCTTATTATTACTCAATTGTTATTTAAGATAAGGTCTCCGTAAATACCTTCCTTGGCTCTTAGTCAGGTCGTTCCAGCCAAGTACTATGCCGACCGTACGCTTAATAGTTAGGTAGGCAGAGGTCGCTATTGTCTTAACAGTATTTCGGAAACCTGGAGAGCTTGTGGTCGGGATAAGGTTTAGGTCTTTGCATTCATTAGAAGTTATCTATGGGTAATGTTAAGTAGAACCTCATTTCAAGACAAAGACAAAGACAAAGACAAAGACAAAGATATTTTATTTCAACTAGGCCACCAAGCGGCAGTTTTGAACGTTACATTAAAATGATTCTACCGTGCATTCGGAAAGTAGCTTGTTATGGAGAAGAATGCACAAGAAACTCCATACTTACTCTTTTAAAAAAAAATGATTTTTTACAATATTTAGGAACATACATTATTAAATTCATACATGTGAGGACAATGCACCCAGAATAGCACTACCCACTATACCACCTACAGACATAAAGTATTAGAAGTACTCACACATGTACTGCGCAGTTATATAATAGATACTAGAAAAAAATTAACATCCGAAGCAGTCAAGTTATGACCAATCCCAACTGACGGCGTCCGTTCACGAACATGACGCATGAATTGGCACCACCCAGCTCAACCATCATGAAGGGAACCGGATGATCCAACACACGCGCCACCATCAGAGAGACATTTGAGAGAGCATGACACACTCAACGGCCAGGGCACACACAAGTCAACGAACGACGCATAGGTACAGTAAATGGTAGATTTACAGTTGGGTACACAGTACTCACACACGTGCTGTGCAGTTATACAATACTAAGGAAATTGAGTTTATACAATGCAAATATTAATCATTCATACAGTCTTCAGCAGGTCCAACAATACCTCAAAACAATAATGTTCTGCATATCACTTGTTATTGCGCCCTAGTGGTTGTGGATTGTGGAGCAGGACTAGCATTGAGCCAAGCATTTTTATCAGTGATGTAATCCCCTAACTTATAATATGCCAGCCTACATAGTGTGCGTTTTATACAGGTTTTAAACTTCGTTTCATTCAGTTCAAGAATGTGGGGAGGAATTTTATTGTAACATTTTGTACAGTACCCCATGAAAGATGAGGCTACTTTAGCCAGTCTGAAACCTGGTTGAACTAATTGGTCCCTATTTCTAGTAACGTAATTATGTTTGTCGCCGTTTTTACTAAAAAGATGTAATTTTTTTCTCACGTACATGATGTTTTCATAAATATATTGACAAGGGACCGTCATGATGTTAATGTCCTTAAACAGTTCCCTTAGAGAATCGCGCCGGCGAAGATTATAATATAATCTTCGCCGGCGCGATTATTTTATATATTATATATTATTTAATATATTATATTGCTCTGACGGCTCGTTTTTGCAGAATAAAAATTGACTCAATGTCTGCAGCCCTTCCCCATAGTAGGATACCGTAAGACATTATACTATGAAAATAACTAAAATAGACTAGTCTCGCGGTATCCACATCGGTTAACCTACGAATCTTTGCAACAGCATACGCTGCCGAACTCAGCCGCCCTGCAAGGGATACCAAATGAGGACCCCATTGCAACCCCGAGTCCAGCGTGATCCCCAGGAAAACCGTTTTATCGACGAATTCTAGCTTCTCCTTGTTTAATATAATGTCACAATCAGTACTTTTGACATTCGGCAAGGAAAATTTTACGCACTTGGTTTTATTACCATTTAAAACTAAATTATTGGCAGTGAACCAATCCTGAACCTGCCGAAGCGCGTTATTTACGTCGTCAACCCGACAAGTACGTCTATTTATTTTAAAAATTAAAGATGTGTCATCAGCAAATAACACCATGTTTAGTTTGTTTTCCAATAAACGGGGTAAATCGTTTATGTATATTAAAAATAAGAAAGGACCTAAAATTGAGCCCTGGGGTACCCCCATTTTTACGTTTAACCCCGACGAATTCACACCGTTTATCTGAACTAATTGCTGTCTATCATTCAAATAAGATTTAACCAAACTTAACGCTGCTTGACCTAGCCCGTAATGCTCAAGTTTCAGAAGTAATGTTTCATGATTAACGCAATCAAACGCCTTCGACAGGTCGCAGAAGATACCTATGGCATCCTGCGACTCTTCCCACGCATTAAAGATGTGTTTCAATAGGGTGACACCAGCGTCAGTTGTACAACGTCCTCTGGTGAAACCATACTGTTTATCATGCAAGATTTTATTCGTATTAAAATGAATGAGCATTTGATTTAGCATTATCTTCTCAAATACCTTGCTGAAAACCGGCAACACGGATACTGGTCTATAATTATTTGTGTCTTTACTGTCCCCAGATTTAAAAAGTGGTATAACTTTACTATATTTCATTAGATCCGGAAAAACTCCTTGATCCACACACAAATTGAAAATCAAAGCCAAGTATGGCGCTATAGTCTGAATAATGGAGGTACAAGCTTTGATGGATATTCCCCACAGATCCTCAGTCGGTTTAACCTTGATTTGCTTAAAAGTTTTTATTACTGTTATGGGATTTATATGTGAAAAGTTAAATACATTCGGGCAGGCTGAAACGTTCGCGTTTAATAATCCAAAAGCAATCGAGGGCGAAGAATTTAAGGTTTCAGTCGTTTTAATTGGGATGTTGGTAAAGAAATTTACAAATTCTTGCGCAACTTTTTTGTTATCTCTAATAAGTCCGTGTGTGGTCTCAAGCGTGTAATCAGTATTATTTCTTTTATTCCTATTCGTTTCATTATTTATAATTTTCCAAACCGTCTTGATTTTATTTTCTGCTAATTTAACCTTATTGCTAATGTACAAGGCCTTAGCTGCCTTGCATGTATTTTTAAAAATTCTTGAGTAAGTAGCAACATACTTATTAAAAGTTTCAGTGTTAATACAAGGCTTAAGGCCATATAGCTCGTAAAGTCTTTCCCTACTTTTCCTAAGTCCTGTAGTCGCCCAGTCACTGAATAAAAACTTAGGGCATATAGTTTTAGTTTTCTTCTTAAAAGTGTTATTGAACTCTTTTTGAACCACTGAGAAAATTTTATCATACAAAATATTACCATTATTCACTGTGAGGTCCTGATTGCTTAACTTACAGATTAAAGTACTGTTAAATTTATTTAATTTACCGGCTGTTATTGGTCTGGATTGAATCTGCACTTGTTTTATTCGCATAATGTACTCAAATGTCACCAGTAGCCCACTATGATCCGAAGGCAGATAATTTATAATGGCCTTGTCCAAGTAGTTGCCGCAACAAAAAACATTATCAATACATGTAGCAGAAGTCAGTGTAGTTCGGGTTGGTTCCATAAACACATGTGACAAATTAAATGATTTAAAGAGATTTAATAACCTACTGCTATCCGAATTATCTTCTAAAATATTAATATTAAAGTCACCACAGATAATTACTAGTTTATTACCCATTGCAAGTTTTGCCAAAACATCTTCCATCACTGACTCGAATATAGAGTAGTTCTTATAATTAGGGGGTCTGTAGACGCACACTATGACATGCTTATCCAGCTCAACACAGGACAGTTCAACACTTTGTTCAACTGATAGGTCTACTATATCATTACGAGGTTTTGATTTAATACCCTTTTTAATTAATATAAGTGAACCCCCACGCAACATAATCTTTCTGTTAAAACAACTGCCCACAGTATAATTTTCATAATTGATTAGCACTGCATAATCTTTCAGCCAATGCTCCGTAAAACAAATAATTTCGAACATTGATTTTTCTAAAAACAGTTCGATTTCCAATTCCTTCGAAGAAAAACCCTGAATATTCTGGTAGAATAATTTCAGACATTTTTTTTAAATTATATTTTTGTGAGCAAGAAGGTACCTTTTTGATGGTGGATATACTCTTATCTATTCCGTTATTGGTACCCTCCCTTGTCCTATCAACTAGTTTAAAGAATAAATATTAATAGCGTTTTTGCTAACGTTACTCAAGGTATACACCCCCATTAAATTAGTACTATTACTAATATCAATAATAACTGGATACTTCGACATACTACTTATGTCTGAGTTTATTGTATATGATAATAGCCGAGCTATTTTCTGTCTTACCCTAAGAGGCAGATACAAAGTATCGCCTGTCGACTTTAATTTATCAACAAAAATGTTGATGTCAAAAAAAACTAGTTTATCACTATAGTGACTCACAAGAAAGTGCAGATGCTTATTAAGCATGTGAATGTGATTATTTTGTCTATTTGACAATTTATCCAAGTAAGGGAATGCACACAAAATAATTTTATTGCAATTTAACTTTAACATCTCTGTTACACACTCAGTGATGTCATCTTTTTTTACTTTAATACTATTACCTACAAATACAGTTATATTGGTATCTGGTTTATATATATTCTTTGTCACAGATTCCATTATTTGCTTGTACGATGACCCGGGCATGCAATAATTAAAAGTGGAATGACTCTGATTGTCATTTATTAATTTACCTAAACCCTTTCCAATACCATCTGAAAACATAACCGAATGAAAACCTTCATTACTATGACTAAATGCAAAGCCAGCACTTTCAGGCCGGTTTACTTGAGGCAAATCCTGTGCTACATTAGATCTGTCTTGTACGAAGACACTGTCTTGAGACACCCTCTCAGCTTGGACCGGGTCCTCCGTAGCATCAGGCTGGACTGCAATTAGATTTGATACTGTCTGGCAGTTACACTGACACATCACTAACTCATTTGCAGCCAAAATGTGTTCTTTAATTTGTAATTTTGAATTTACATATTTATTGTAAAGAGAACTAAGTCTGTTCTCAAGAACCTGGATTTCTGTCTGCAAGCGGTGTGTGTCAATCTCATAGATATTTTTGCTGTCTTCTAATTTGATTTGGTAATTATTTAATTTATTTACTAGGTCAACACGTTCTTTCCTGAGTGGAATATTTTTTATAAATAACTTGTGTTGCTTCCTAAACTTGTTGCAATTTCTAATTATTTTATTTAATTTTACATATTTTTTGAGTTTGTTATGACTAACTTTGAAACAGTTTCTCTGATTTATTAAAGAATCTTCGGTTAGGTCAATTGTAGGTATTGAATCAGGTTTACAATTTGATTTAATAAGTTCATCATACAAATGGCAAGTTTCATCAACCTGAGTTGATTTCTGTTCTTTTTGCAATTTAATAATATGAGTATTTGCGTAAATCAATTCTTCTTCTAGATCCCTAACTTTACTTAAAGCCTCCTCATATAGATAACTGCAGTTATTGAAACCATCCGTGACTACCTTCAGTTGGTCGCGTTCATCCACAACATTCTGGTATTGCTGACTAAGTTCAACTAGCTCCCGTTTAAGGATTGTGTTTTTATAAACAATGTTCTCAACTTCTACTTCACAATCCTCTCTCTCTTGCAACATCTCCCGACATTGACTTTGTGAGTCTTTGAGTTCCTGGAGTGCTGTTCTCAATTTAATTTCTAAGTCCTGAGCTGTAGCCTTACGGGTCATCACAGGCATGGTTTCAGTATAGGTTACTGGAAAATAGAAAAAAAAAGGAATGGTGAGAACCAAGGAATAGAGGAAAAATAAAATAAAGCAAAGCTGGAAATGGAGAGAATAGTTAGTGTAGTTCAGTAGAGAAATGAGGTAGGCTGTTGAATTAGCTAAAAAGTTATTTATTACTGACTTTAGTTGCTTATTATTAGATTGAGATTTTACTTTTTTTTTTAATGTGGGGTAGGTTGCCCAGAATTTGAATGAATGTTTTATTGTAGTTTTCTAATTAAATTATGCAAAATAACGATCAAAGCGTTATGTAAATGTTTATTATTAAATTATCTTAATATATTAGTAGAATTATGTACTTGGGATCTTGGATTTGTTTCGTTTTCCAAGATGTCAACAAAACTATTTAGATTCACTGCACAGTAGTAAATCAATAGAATTTATACGTCAAAACAACAAGAACGTGTAACAAGGTTAAATTTACACTTCGTGTGCTATAAATAAACAATACTGCCCTTAGAATATCCGTAGATCATCACTTCAGTCGTCAGCTGTTTGATAGGTTACCGGTTCCGTGCCACAAACTTGTAATAACTCGATATTTTTCCAGCAAAACAAAAATCCTGAGCATTTATAGCGTTTCGTTGAGTTTTTACTTATAATTAAACCCTAATTACACTTAAATACTAATTAAATATAATTTTAAAATACGGAGCACAAATTTGACATGTCACTCGGGCAGTGTTGCCAATTTTTTTTCAAGGATCAAGATTATAGCAAGGAAGGGTGCTAGCTTGCGGACGGCGAGTAATGGTTAGCTCGCCGTCTGATAAGGACCAAGCCCGAGTCGACGGCGCGTAATGTTCCACGCGTGCCTTAAAAGAAATGTCAGCAAAACTGCCGGGGTCCACTACGGTCTGGGTCGCGGATAATTTGAAAGAGAGCTACCAACTGAAGGGACGGGGGTGGATTTTAGTCAGTAAAAGTCTGACACGACCTCCCGGAGCCACCCAGAGCGGGAGAAGTCATAAGATGATTTAAAAACCGGCCAAGTGCGAGTCGGACTCGTGCACGTAGGGTTCCGTACCATTATCGAAGAAAACTGCAAAAAAATCACTTTTGTTGTATGGGAGCCCCCTTAAATATTTATTTAATTCTGTTTTTAGTTTGTTGTTATAGCGGCAACAGAAATACATCATCTTTGAAAATTTCAACTGTCTAGCTATCACGGTTCATGAGATACAGTCTGGTGACAGACAAACAGACAGATAGACCTATTTAAAAGGATTTGATTCCAATTTTTACTTGTCTATGACAATGGCCGCTTCGGGCTTAGCACGCACTGCGATTTTTATTCGCGCGAATTTTGTCTCTTTCTACATGTTCATAGAGCTCAAAATATTCACGCCGCGGTGCGGTGGATTCTGTGGCAAAACACGAATTTCTTGCGGTATTATTTCTGCACGATTTTTTACCGCAATGCGAGCAACTTCATACAATTCCATAGGTCGCAGAATAGGCGAAAAAAATCGCACGAATAAAAATCGCAGTGCGATCTAAACCTTAGCGCATGCGCAATGCGGTGATGTGCTGGGTTTTGGCGCCATTCATATTTTGCAGGTTTAGTTGTATTGAATTTCATGAGTTTTTTGAATTCTTGCTTAAAAATGTGAAAAAAAATTGACTTCGCCCGATATTTTAGATGCGGCGTAGGAAATTACTCATAATTTATTACCAGCAAAGTCGAGAAAATTATATGATAAAAATGCTATCACGACTTTATGGCATGGAAAATGCAAAAAAGGTATTTAGTAGGTTCAATCCCAATGTATGAGTGTAGATAAAGTAGTGTATGAAACTGCACATAACTAGGTATTAAAACATACGTTCACATTACAACATTCGTGTGAAAACTATTAAAAACCTCGCCTACGGCTCGGTTTTTAAACACACACTCATGTTTTAATACCCCTTATTATGCAACAGTTCCATGAACTACTATTATCTACACTCACAAAGTAATGTGCCAAATATGAATTCAAAAAATATTGTATAAACACGTACTTTATATTCATGGATAGGTAAAATTAAAAAAAAAACCATTACAATGCAACATTTTCCTTCGATTTTTAAACAACTGCATCATAAAATAACTTTTTAATTTTTATAGCACACTTTTACTTTTTAATTTATTGGCGTTTATGGGCTCATTGAAGTACTGTCATTGTCTAAGGAGGCGCGCGCTGCGCAGTCATGCGCAATGAGAATCTAAATTGCCCGCCATACCAAATATTTTTCCGTTTCTACTTTTGTTTTATTGCAACTGTATGAGTGAAGATAAAGTAGTGTATGCAATAGCATATAATTAGGTATTAAAACACTCGCGTAATATTATTATCAAATTCGGCTTCGCCTCATTTGATAAACCTGCGCTCGTGTTTTAATAACCCCCATTATATGACCATTGCATAAACTACTATTTTGGTTTGAAAGATTATGTTTCCAAATTGGTCCCATTTTAATTTGGTGAAGATCTGATGAAGAACTTCGGAGATATACAATAGAACTCTTCAATAAATGAAGGCAAATCTTTTGGGAATGATGCAATCGCATGTATTTATTGTTTATACCATTTCACACCAGTACGTTAGTAAGTGTTTCGCAAATTTGTACAGTTAATTTTGGTACATTCTTATTTCACCGGTTATGTTCAAGTTGAATGATATTCGGGTAATTACTCTATTCTGGCATTATAGGTACCTTAGTAAAGAACTTGCCTATTAGGTACAACGAAAAAGTGTAATAAACAAACTTTTTTACAAAAAATACTAGGTACCCAGCGACTTCCAAATAAAAACACAACAAAGTGAAAAATAACTTTCTTTTTGGAAATGGGTGTCCATAACGAAAAAAATTGGTACCAAAGACATTTACTTCCAAAAAGATAGTTATTTACTATACAAAATTATACTAAACCTAACTACTTAAGTTATATACAGAAGAAAGGTACACTAGGTACTTAGGCGACGAAGTACTCCTCCACATCGCTGTCAACCGGTAAAGCGCCCAGAAGACTGGCAGCATTGCCACGTTGAATGGCAATGCTGATTCTTTGCGCCAAGAACGAGTCAGCCCTCTGGTCACGCACAGTGTCGATCAGTCGGCGAGAGACCTCCTAAAAAGGAAACTGTTGGGAATTCAACCCAACACTTCAGGCGGCCGGAGCGCGCCGTCTACGCTGCACACACATCTGCGTGACACGGCATCCGTGTGTGAGTGCGCAGCGCGGCGGCGGCGGCGGCGACGCGGCGCGTCTCGGTGAACACTCGCTACCATGGACTCCACCGCACCAGTCGGCACCTCTTCCTAAAAACCTAATTGTTTGTCCGGGACAGTTTAAATTTGTAAAGTAACGGCATTAAATCATTCTCCTAAAAAATACAGTCCACTCTCATTTTCATCCACGAGCTAACAGAGACCGAGGAGACTTGCACTCGGGCCCCTTGACCCAACCCAACCCTAAACGGCTCAAAACTTTAATTACCAATTAGGTTACAGTATTTGCGCCGCTTGAGGGCCTCAGCAGCCGCAGCAGCAGCGCCAGCACAGCCCGCCGTACTAGGAACATGAGATGGCGCAAGGGTGTCGACACAGGTTTATGGTGTCGACCATTTAACCAAAATCTTTTCAAATCTTAATCTCCAACACTCATTATTTGCTAATTCTATGGGTACAATAGCGATCTTTTCGTGGATATCGATATACACGACATAATTAGATATAATTACACAATTAATTTTTCAATACAGTTGTTAAACATGGCGTACTTTCAGAGGCTATAATTATGATTCGAAAATTAAATCTTACGCATAGGCATCTTTCTGTTACGCGGTCGTGACTTTTGTTTACGAGCTCGATCATTAGTTTTGCAGTTTATTTTTAAATTTATAAGTCAATTTAAAAAGTTTAGTAGCAAGGAGTTTTCATACATAGAATAAAATGGAATAGATTTTATACGAGGAAAAATGAATGATTCCGTACGTTTTAGCATTTAATTCTCAAAAGTCTTTTAAATGGTTGTTTAATATATTTAATTACCAGTTTCAATTTAATTGTTTTTACATCAACATTTGTCAAAAATCAAATAGGCTGTGTAGGCTGTTTTCGTTGTAAAAAAAATATGTCCATTTTTTGTCAATTAACAAATCTAATTCTTTGATTTGTTTTTACTATTTCCCACAACTGTATTGAAAAATATCGTGTGATACACGGGTGTGTAGGTTATTGCAAACTCGTGTCATTAAAAATCCTCGCCTTCGGCTCGGGCTTGTTAATGACAGCTCGTTTGCAATAACCTACTTTCCACCCTTGTATCACAATGTACTATACCTATAAACAGTTGAAAACATAAGTTAATTACTACACAATACGCATATATTATATTATATAGTTATCAACAAAACAATGGTTTTGTATTGACATAAAATAGATAATTTGTATGGTATACAGTTTGCTTCACAGCTTGCATACTAATATTATGGTACGCACTTATTACTTCAAAGATAATGTACTTTATAGTGTGCCGTTTTCTACATATTAAGTAGGATTATCAACCAACCCGCACTGGGTCACCAACCCACACTGGGCCCGCGTGGTGGATTACGTCCCATTCCCTCTTCACAGAGAGGAGGCCTGTGTCCCAGCAGTGGGAACGTGAAAAGGATGATGATGATGAAGAAGGTTTATATACCTATGAATAGGATTTTGTAATATGGAACCTATATTCATTCCCAGTACTAGGTACATTGTCCACTGTTGAACAATCAGTCTGCCTAGCCTTTTTACCCGACTGCCAAAGGAGGGTAATGTGTTTATCAGTCTATGTATGTATGTAAGTATGTATGTATGTACGTATGTATGTATGTATGTATGTATGTTTGTTCCTATGTGGCATTCTAGAGACCAAACGCGTGGGCCGATACTGTGCAGTCGGAGGATACATCTGGTTATGGTCAGCCAGCTCGCGAATATGTATCCTCCGACTGCACAGCATGATTTTCTCCTTGTTTACGTCTTTTTAGTTCGCTTTTAAAGCAGTCGGGTTTTTTGATATTTTTAATTAACTTTTTTTCGTTCGGCTTCCAGTATAACCAGCAGTATTTTATATGAAACAACTGTCTATCTCAACCTCACAACCCAGTAACTGGGTAATACGGTACCACTAGACAAGACTGGTGTCAGATTGCCTGGTTTTTGACCTCCCGTAAAGACTGACCAATATCTAGCGTTCAACAGTGTTTGTTCTCCAATATTTATTGCTTTTAATTTTATGTTTATTTCTGTCTCCTGTGCGGGTCTCAAATAAATATATTTTCTATCATCCTTTCTTTAAAAATGACAACCGGTATCAACAGCTTAACGTGTTACGAGGCACGGAGGAGTTTCGGTATGTATTGATGGTCAACCATCCACGGAGTGACCTCGGCTAGCGTTGCTTAACCTCGAAGATCGTATCGTGGGCTGTTATTATTTCGCTATGAACTCCTCAAGTAGATTGTACTTGACCATTACTTGTTTATTACTAATTTTTTAATTCTTTATTATTAGTTTGGGGGTTGTACCTTAAACAATATAATGCGCTTTACAATAATTAACTAGAAACTACTTATGCTAAAAAGTCATATAACATTACGGGTTTGAGATTACTGCCAGCCTATTAAGTTGTTTTGCTAGATCAGACTTAGGGTATGATAACATCGTCTGAATGAAGCCAATATCTAATGTGTTCAAGCCATACTCTCTTTCCAATTTTCTCTCTCATTCTTATTTTTAACACAATCCATCAACAAATGTTGTACCCCTCGATTTTATTACAAGTTGCATGCAATTATTTGGTGATTCGACTTTTTTTATCAAGTTGCGTTGACTCTGCCGATGGATAGTGCCCGGATCGGAGTATTAATGCTATTTTCACATAATATCTGCATAGTATACCATCATCAAACCAAATACCAGACGAGGAGGATGAGCCTGAATGGTTTTATATCAAATTCCTTTTGTTTCCGATTTTTCATCAAAATTATTTTTCCAGAACGGGTGATAAGTTTAAAAATTTAGAGATCAAATCTCATTAGTCCGGCAAAAATCTAATCTCCTTTTCTTCTACTGCTGCTCATTTGGATATTCGATCTGCCTCCTAGTTCCCCTTCGCACCAACATGGGCCGAAACCCATTGCAATCTAAATACAACACCATTTTTATTAAATTTATGAATGGTACTAATTTGTTGATTATTTCTTTAACAGGCGAGGAGAAACCAATTAAGCGCCCTTCACAGAGCGTGATCCAAGTTGATGCCCAGGGAAGGAGGTTCCTCATTTCGTATCCTGCACCCGCAGATAAACTGGAGACCAAGCCTGACATACTGAACCCTAAGGCTGGTAAGTATGAGAAAAGACCTGGATGCTCCTCCATAGCAAGTATGGAATCTAGTCCCTGTCTAGTCATCTATTTAATATGTTTACCTCTGGTCAACCCTCACCAGCTCGCCTATATTATAAAAGCTGTTGTATTGTATTTTTATTTGTTTTTTGTGTACAATAAAGAATAATAATAAGGATGGACTCAATTTAAGTGCTTTGAAGATATGTCTGGACTAAAACTATCAGTTATCAGAATCAGAATCAGAATCAGAATATTTATTTGTGAAACATATTTACATAAAGATCTTAGGTTAATTATAATGGGCGCTATATTTTACCGTGAAGGCGTACAAATATTGAAGAAAAGAAAAACAAAAAATAAACGAAAATAAAAAATCTAACAGAATAAAACAAAATTAAAAAAATTATATATATATGTCGGGTTTAGTCAATAGTACGGACGTCAAAACAAATCGCAAGCACGCCATCTGGCGGCAAAGTAAGAACATCTACGCTTTGGCGCGCTTTCTCTAACCACTTGCGTGGTGGGGATAATAGAATGTAGCAGTTGAGCTAAAATGTACTGGCAGTTGAGTACTGACAGCCGTAGAGCTAACACGTCGTAGAATCAGTGTCGATCCGTAATATTAGTAAGCAGGAATGTAACTTGTGTCTATTTGAATATACTCAGTGTATCGAATAATTTGTGTGATTTCATTTTCACGATTGTACCCACCGACCTGCCCACACGATGTCTTAACCTAAAGCAATACATCCTGACTTCCCGATGGTTTGCATCTATCGGCCAGCCTTGATGCGACATCAGAATTGGGATTCGGTCGTGCTAATGAGATCACACGTAAAAACAATGTTAGTGAAAATGGTTACATTCTTGCGAAAAAAATCGCGGTGTCAGTCGAGAATACCCTCAGTCTTGAATAATCAATAACGGAGCGGGGCAGCAAGGAAGCTAGCAACAACCAAGGAGCTGAAGAGGTCAAGGAGACGCGTGTGGACTTGTGGAAAGATCCATACACACTGATCCTTATGACAATCTGGTGAGTCGTTTTCAATTTGTTATGACTATGGCCAAGAGTTTTCATTATTCAAAAATCTGTGTTTTGTGTACGGTATGGCGGTCAGTGGATCGTTGGGGTAGCCCGTGTCAGTTCATAATTTCATGTTAGTTATCGTTGGTCAGGTTTTGGTGTTGTTGAAAGAGTTCTTATTTTACTATCACTGACAATAACCCTTGACTGGCCTTGGCTGACTATTATTGTTTGGAAGTTGGAACGATATGCTGACAGCGACGTACCTACCTTACATTTCAGTCTGTAAATTATGATAATTCCAAATGAAATACTTTGATTAGAATTGTAGTGCGATAGTTTTGTCTAGTGCGAGGTGAGAGTTGCCTTAGATTGAGAAGAGGCCTGATATTCTTCTTTTCGAATCAGAGGGCTTAACAACACCTAGGCACTTAGGGCAACCACATATTACAAAAGGTTCATGTTTTGAACAGGAACTCTGCACTCAAATTCAGTGTCCATAATAACCTATTTGGCCATGCCGGTTTAGGTAACTACTACTACTAGAAGCTCGTGGCTAAATAATAACAGCCGCACTGGTCGATCATCAAGGTTAAGCAACGCTTGACGAGGTCGGTCCGTGGATGGGTGACCATTTCAACATACCGGGTTTCCTCCGTGCCTCGGAGAGCACGTTAAGCCGTTGGTCCCGGCTGTCATTTGAAGATCTTTGACAATCGTTACGGGTAGTCAGAAGCCTGAGATTTGACACCAGTCTTGCCAAGGGGTACCGTTTTACCCAGTTACTGGGTTGTGGAGGTCAGATAGGCAGTCGCTCCATGTAAAGCATTGGTACTCGGCTGAATCCGGTGGGACTGGAAGCCGACCCCTATATGGTTGGGAAAAGGCTAGGCAGATTGATTAGTTTAGGTTACTACGAGTACACCGGTGCATCGGTTAATTTCCATCAAAGCTGTGTATAGTTAAGATAACCGTGTGAACATGTACTCTCGTAGTGTTTTTCATGTTTCAGATACCATATTGCGACACAGTGGAGCCTGTGCTGCAAGCTAGCGGTTGAGATGCTGAATGTGAAGGTTGACGTGTCAACTTCTGAGGAACGGCAGCCTAGCAGTTCGCAGGTGGTAGTCGAACGCTATGACCACAGCTGTGAGGTCGGGAGCGCGCGCAAATTTTGGAATGGAATACTCGGTGAGTCGCTTCCATGTTATTTCGATAGTGAGGTCGAATGTTCTCTAGTGAAGAGATGCTGGTTCGAGCTTTAAGAGTGTTCATGTTTGTCCACTGAGTTGGTCGTGGTTATATCTAGCACTATCACTAGGTAATTGAGACACACTTAGTAAAAAGCAAGTAGCTAATGAGTTTTCTATTGGCTAGTTAGTACTTTCCTAGTTTCAATATTAGGTATAGTACGAACCTTAGGATGAGATATCCCCAATGGAGGAGTTGAGATATCCAAAATGACTGAATAACTAGTAATTTTCAGTGGCAAAGCGAGTCGGTAATGTCGTGGGGCAACGAAATTGTATCGAGTTAGTAACGGTACTGGTCATTTACCTGTACTCAGAAAAGATCTTGTTGCGTTATGACTTACACAGCCGTCTTTGGATCTGAATTCACTTGCTTAGTTTCAAAGTAATATTATGATAGCACTAGATCTCGCAATCAGTTTTTCTTACATGAAAACTGAGTTAGTGAGCGATAGTAAAGGGTTACTGTTGATAATCTGATTTTAACGATATTGATCCGAGTTATTCGTGAAGTCCCTTCACACGAGCTATTAAGAAGCAAATATTATCAGGCTTAATTAACAGTCGGTATGTTCCAAAATCTTTGAGTAAAAGGCGCGGATCTTGCGAGAAGGATCCTCGATCATCAAGATTTTTTGAGAATCGAAGTCATAGTTGATGACAGTAGTGAAACCAAATCTGATTAACATTTCTGCTCATTAGACAAATTCTGGACCGCACCTCATGCGTAACATGTGGCGATGGGTTTTTGAAGAGGTTTCATGAGTTGAGTATGCATTGCCTTTGAATTATAACAAACTGTAACAGCATTGTTACTATTACTTTTAGTTGTTGAACTTGTTGATCGTAGGACACTTTTTTTCTAATGAATAGGGTAGTGTGGGAATCTCTAGTACGAAAACTAAATAGGCCCTGTATTAAGTCCGCGATAGGTGATTATGACAGGATGGTGAGCGTTATACACCGAAAGCTTTAAATAGGTACGCTTAGGACCTACAAGTATGCACACTGTAGGTTAAGAAAGATGCCAGCGGGTTATGTACCAGTAGATTTTGATGTCAAAAGGATTTTGATGATAATGAGCAAGCTTAAGGTGTCGAGTAATTGAGTCTATCAGCCATATTATGTTTGACCGTACCAGTGGATTCTGGCGGAGGTCGGGGTCTAGAGAGACCGTTGTGTGAGAGCAATATAATTGCTAGTCGGCTATAGAGCCGTGGCGTTAGAGGTTTTACTCGAGAGTTTCTGTAAGCTTGGCAGTTTTTGCTGCAGAATAAGTTTTAAAGTTTGTTTGGAATGACTGTGGTACATGGCCCAGGGCAACGGTTTAGTTAAAGAGTAGGGGTCTAAAATCTTTATTTTCACGAACCCAATAGTCTAGTTTGGTCAGGAGTAGCCGAGCGTTGTGTGGCAACTGTGAGCCTGAGTGGCGGGTGTTGGCTTGAGTGGCAACTGTTGGTCTTTATGGCAACTGTTGGTCTTTATGGCAACGGAAGGCCTGTATGGCAACGGAAGGCCTGTATGGCAACACTTTGACACTATGTCTGGCGTGAAAATTCATGTTTGTGTTAGGAACCTTACAGAAGGTTCTTATTGAGTCATGAGGTTAAAAGAAAGTAAACTCGCAGTCATGCGTTTGGTGGGGTCACCATGATAATTTTGATGACGTTCGAATCGTCAAGCCCTCATTACGAAAATTGAAATAATTTTGGTTTTCTAATTTTGATTACTTTGCGTGGATCGTGTTAGTAATACACGCGAAGCTCAAGTACCAATTGAGATAGTAGATGATGAATTGACGTAACATAGGACAGACTAAATCTCTGTGTGAACAGTTTCTGAGTTCAGAGAGTTGAGTTGACTCGACATCGTGGAGATGTTGTAGAGCAATTGTGATTGCTAAGAGAGCTATGAAATAGCTAAGAGACCTATGAGATAGCTTAGGAGAGCTATGTGATGGCTAAAGATTGTGAATAAGATACCTGGTGTCTTGTTTCTTTTGTTTCATTTAATGTGACATTAATGACTGTCAGTGGTACTTGGACTTTGTGATCACGAAGATTGGGTGCTTTTAGGTACCAAATCGATGATTGAGTTACTATTTTCTTTAAATTGGAAATAGGATTACTCTTTCCTTGCAAAGGTGAAAGGAGACATTCAAATGATCATGTTTGATTGATTCAAAATGTTTCCTCACTCATTTAGAGTATGCGTCAGGGTTGGACGAGTGAATACTGTTTGGAAATTTTGTGTTTCAGAAAAACATCCCTGGTATGATGGGAGACTGGCGGGTCGGAGTAGACTAAGAGGACGTGTGGCGCAACACGACATGAGATGGCATGGAGCAAGGACAAGAAGATGATGCCTGCGGGTGATAGATTTGGGGATCTGTCACCTGAGAGAGGCCCGAGAAGGCGACGTGTGTGTTCCACGCTCGCCTCTCAAGAGAAACTACGGCCTAGAGAACACCATGTGGTTTTAGTCAGTAGGAGTCTGACAGACCCCTCAGCTTTCCCCAAGGGCTGAGGACATCCATTGAGGATTTCCACATGATTCGATACACTGTTAAAACCTGACAATGAGGAACAGACGAGGACGCCTGTCACGCAGGATGGCCGTGTCGGGTTTAGTCAATAGTACGGACGTCAAAACAAATCGCAAGCACGCCATCTGGCGGCAAAGTAAGAACATCTACGTGGGCCCGGAGCCCATTGTGCCGCTACCTTTCGGGTACCTACGCGGTCTGGTAAGGCAACGCACCAGGGACCAACACAGTAAGCTTTGGGTTGACCTTAGCGACTGTAGGCAGGCCAAAGAGGCACTGCCCTCCATCAACGGCCGTTTCACGAAAAAGGCCCTACGACTGACCAAGACACAGTTGCGTGCTGTCACAGCCGTAACGACTGGACACGGGACCTTTAATAAGCACCTTTTTGTCATAGGGATCACGGACAGCCCACTATGTAGAGCATGCATGGTGGAGGATGAGACAGCAGCACATCTGCTCCTAAGCTGCCCTGTAATCGCAAGCTACAGGGCCAAATACTTCGGTGACCCAGGTACCCTGCAGGAGATAGTCGGCAACACCAAGGCGCTGCTAGCCTTCCTCGAGGAGCTGGGGTGGATCGAGTAAAGCAATTGAATCCCACCCGTACGCAAAATACGCGCTAGTCGTGGAGTTGCGGAAACAGCCCGTCGAAACAATACAACAATACAACAAGAACATCTACGCTTTGGCGCGCTTTCTCTAACCACTTGCGTGGTGGGGATAATAGAATGTAGCAGTTGAGCTAAAATGTACTGGCAGTTGAGTACTGACAGCCGTAGAGCTAACACGTCGTAGAATCAGTGTCGATCCGTAATATTAGTAAGCAGGAATGTAACTTGTGTCTATTTGAATATACTCAGTGTATCGAATAATTTGTGTGATTTCATTTTCACGATTGTACCCACCGACCTGCCCACACGATGTCTTAACCTAAAGCAATACATCCTGACTTCCCGATGGTTTGCATCTATCGGCCAGCCTTGATGCGACATATATATAATATAATACAAGAAAAGTTAAAAAAAAAACTATTTATTTAAAATATCTTAATAAAACCTACAATTAAATCTACCAAAAATGCAAAATTAAATCACATCAAATGTTTATTGCACACGAAATATTAAAAATTATCATTTATAAAATCTTCTACATTGCAATAACATTTTTCAATCAAAAGCGAGTAGAGACTTTTCTTAAACTTTAATAGGGACAATTTTTTTATGCTATCGGGTATATTATTATAAATTTTCGGAGCCATGCCAAAAAATCTCTTTTTCATTAAAGCGGTTCTACATTTTATGTCGCACAGTTATATAAGACTTATCGATAAAATATCAAACTTTGGTATAATCATCATCTCAAATAACTTTCTTCCCAATACAGTTAAGGTTGGCTACCCAAAACGCACTGACCAAAGGAAAATAATAAACATAGTCAGTGTCAAAAGTTAATTATTCAAGCTGACGATAATATCACACATTCTACATATTCGAAGATGGCTTGGAATCCCGCGAATTTTACTCCGGTCTACCTTGTGAAGTGCCGATCCTATCAAAGGTTTAAATGTTCGTAAATCCGAAAGGGATTTTAATTCTTTATTATATAAAACCAGAATCTTAATTCTTGTCCAGATAACGAGCCTCGTCGGGTGGTGCTGGAGTCGAGCGACAACAAGAGTTACAGCATCCGGCAGGCGAGCAGTGAGCCCCACAAGTCAGCGTACAGCTCCCCAGCTACTGCTGAGAATATGGTAAGAGACATTACTGCCTGAAATAAGACACTATTTCCTGAAATGTGAGACTCTATTTCCTGAAAAATATTCCTTTAAAAAAAAAAAAAAAAAAAAAAAAACAAAAAACCCGACTGCTTGAAAAGTGAATTAAAAAGACCTAAACAAGGTGAAAATCATGCTGTGCAGTCGGAGGATACATCTTCGCGAGCTGGCTGACCAAAACCAGACGTATCCTCCGACTACACAGCATGATTTTCACCTTGTTTACGTCTTTTTAATTCACTTTTCAAGCAGTCGGGTTTTTTGATTTTTTTAATTAACTTTTTTTATTTAGAAATTTTTAGTATTTTTTTTTCGAATTAGGTACATTTAAACATATAAGTGTTATATATTTTTGAAATCACCTCTTAAAATCCTTTATTTTGATACCCCACACGAAAGGTTTGGAAGAAAAAAAATATTTGGGCCCCCACAATATGGCGCCCAAGAACCGCCATTTTTGTTTATTCCAATTTTAACACTCGCGGGGTTAAGACGAATCAATTGACGTAAGAATCATCAAAATCGGCCCACGCGTTTGGTTTCTAGAACGCCACATAGGAACAAACATACATACATACATACATACTTACATACATACATAGACTGATAAACACATTACCCTCCTTCGGCAGTCGGGTAATAAAAATGAGATTGCATTTCGTACATTTTTTTATGAGTAAGCTGACTTAATCGGTAACCACATTATTGACTTTTTAAGGTTACTAAGCAAAGTTTAAAATCTTTTTTTTTTTAACATAAACGATTTTGGTATTTTCATAACTATGACAAGCATTTGCACTGAGAAAGATAATTTGGTGAAGTGGAACTGATAAAGAAGAGCACAGATGGCCACTAGAACTTCTTCAAAAGTATTTCATGGCTGTAAGATATCCCGAATAGTTAAGCGACTATGATGAAGCAAAAACATATAAATAAATGGTACGGATGAAAAAGATACCATCGAACTGGTCTAATGATGAAGCCGGAAGGTAGCTACTGGGACGCCGTAATAAAACTATGTATACTAGTCGGGTTTGGGCTTTTTGGAATCAAAATGAGATCTTGGCTATAAATTATTTTCATGGTAATATCATGTACCAAAACTAAAAAGAGATAAATAATACACGTTTAAACAAAAAAAATATACCGACTTCTACATCAAAACACTATACAGCGAAAAATAACTTTGTGTTCCGAAATCGGTGTCCAATGTACCTACCACATACATCGACTTCGGAAAACGAAGTTATTTTATGTATCTATCGTGGTAAATTCAGATGGGAGAATAGTATGAATGACGATACAACAAGTCCAGCGTGCCCTGGATAGTTAAACCCTTGCTAATCACAATATATGTGTTAGCTGTATGCTTCAAAACATGATAAGAAGTTTATTTATATTGGATGCTCTATGTTGTCAAATGGGAATTATAGTTCTATGTTCTATGTTAGGGGGGGTTTGGTTTCCGCACTTGGTCCCTCAAATGGACCTTTGTACGTAGGCCATGGCGGCCGTTGGGTGGTCATTCCAACCAGCCCACCTCCCTCCAGAAGTCAATTAGAGCTCCTGGTTTCTTCAGAACATCTGTGTAAGATCTGGGTGACCCGAGGGTTTGTGCTCTTATCTGTGCGACACCTGTGCATTCGAAAAGAACGTGCGCAACGGTTTCCTCAGCCTCCATGCATGCCCTGCACAGAGGACTGTCCGTTATGCCTATTGTGTGGAAGTGTTTGTTGAGTGAGCAGTGTCCCGTGATGGTCCCCGTCACCAGGCGCAGGCCATTCCTGTCCAGGCGTAAAAGACGCCTGGTAAGCCTACTGTCCAAGGATGGCAGAGCTTCTTTGGATTGCCTACAGCCTGGTGCCGAGGCCCACCAGTTCTCCGCCTGTGTCTGGGTGAATTCCTGTAGCCACCTGCGTATTTGGTTGAAGGGGATGGGTACAACAGGTTCGGGTCCATAGACCGTCGAGCTGGATCCGCGCCTCGCAAGCTCGTCAGCCGCGTCGTTGCCCAGCGATCCGCTGTGTCCCTTTATCCATTGTAGTGTCACCGTGTTACGGCTAGATACAGTTATCTGTTCTAGTGCGTTGTGACATTCTAGTATTAGTTTAGATGTAATGTATTTTTTTCGTAAGGATTGGAGGACTGATGCGCTGTCGGAGAGTATCCGTATGTGGGTGTCCGTAACCCTCCTGGCTTCTAGGGCATGGACCGCTTGTATGATGCCCACACACTCCGCCTGATAGACGGTGTTGAACCCTCCTAGCGGTCTGGATATATTTATATTGAAATCGTATGAGAAGACTCCGACTCCGGTACCTGAGTCAGTTTTTGATCCGTCGGTGTATATTCTCATCTCTTTCGGGCCAGAGTAGTCACATCTTTCCTCTGTGAGTATTATGTTGTAGTGCCTATGAAAGTGGTGTGATTTTGGGGCTTTGTCGCATGGCGATGCTAACATCGGTTTACGTTTGACCGCATCTTCCTTTATGCGTGTGTGCTTAATTCTGGAGTCTTTATTTAGGGAACCTGATAGGTGGAGTCTAAAGGCAGCTAGGGCTGCCTCCTCCCTCACAATTAAGTGTAGAGGCGGGAGTCCCAGCATTGCCTGTAGAGCGGCAGTAGGTGTGGTTCTCATACTACCGGTGATTGCAACACAGGCGAACCGCTGTAGTTTTTCGAGATCTCTTTGGGCTGTGCTGAGGTCTGTCCTGGGCCACCAGACCAGCGAGCCATATGTGATGATTGGTCGGATGACTGTGGTGTATAGCCAGTAGGTGACCATGGGGCTAATCCCCCAATTCCTGCCTAGCAGGCGTTTGCACTGCCACAGGGATATGCTGGCTTTTGTGGTGATATGGTTCATGTGTTTTGCCCAATTCAACTGTTTGTCCAAATAAATGCCCAGGTACTTGGTTTCGGTTGAAAGGCTTAGGGTTGTTCCGAAGAAACGCGGTAGTTGCAGTGTCATCGGTTGTCTCTTTTTAGTAAAGAGAATTAGTTCAGTTTTTGTGGGGTTCACTGAGAGTTGGTGCTCGTTGCACCATTCCTCTACTATTTTCAGGGCTTGACGCATGAGATTGCATAGAGTGTTTTCGTGGGTCCCGTTTATTATTATTGTTATGTCATCCGCGTAGCCAACGGTGAAATAACCTTTGTCGTTGAGTGTTTTGATGAGGCTGTCAGCTACCAGGTTCCACAGAAGTGGCGAAAGGACGCCCCCCTGCGGACAGCCCTTCGCGACGATGGCCCTTGTAGTGTTATTTATCGTGACTTGAACCGCTCTCAGTTTGAGCATGTTGGTGATCCAGCCCCCTAGGATCGGGTCTATGCCGTGTCTGTCAAGGGCCGTGTTTATGCTGTTGAACATGGTCTTATCGAAGGCGCCCTCGATGTCAATGAAGGCAGCCAGTGCTGAGCATTTGTGGTCCACTGCGCATTCAATTTTAGAAACCACGTTGTGCAACGCGGATTCTGTTGATTTGCCTGTGGAGTACGCATGCTGTTGTTTGTGTAGGGGTTTTTCCCGGAGAGGCCCATCACGGATGTGCCTATCACAGAGTCTTTCGAGGGTTTTCAGTAAAAAGGATGTGAGGCTTATAGGTCTATAAGCCTTAGGGTGTGTGTAATCAGTTTTACCAGGTTTGGGTATGAAGATGACTTTCACCTCGCGCCATCCGAGAGGTATGTATCTAAGTGCTATGCAGGCCCGATAGATCTCCAACAGCCATGGCGTTAGATAATCTACCCCCCACTGTAGTAGGGCTGGGAAGATGCCGTCCAGCCCCGCTGACTTGTACGGCTGAAAGGTGTTGATAGCCCATTTTATACGGTCTACTGTTACTATATTATGGGCTCTTGACCAGTCTTGTTCCGTTGGGGTCCATTCAGACCCAGCTTCCCACGTCCTGTCCTCCAGGATTTGACAGTCCGGGAAGTGAGTCTCGAGGAGGACCTTGCTGGTTTCATAGTCAGTTTGTGTGTATGAGTTGTCGGGTTTTTTCAGCGCGCCAAGGGATCGGTCCTGATCAGTTGATAGGATCTTAGTAGGGTAGAATTGGGGGTTCTGGATCACTTGCTCTCGCTTTGCTCGAGCGCATGATCCAGAAGCCCCAATTCTCCACACATGATTAATACAATGCGTATAGTAATCTGATTGCATCGACGCAGATGCGCGATGATGTTATGATTATTTAAACTTGCTCTCGCTTTGCTCGAGCGCATGATCCAGAACACCCAATTCTCCACACATAAACAAATATCATCGCACATCTGAATCTGATTGCATCGACTCATATGTGCGATGATGATTAAATTAATTATTATTTAATTGTTAGCAGTTATAGTTCAAAGCGTGTCTGCTTACAACGACTGATCATAATAAATGTCGCATCGAGACAATTGTCGAACGTGTCTTATTCGTTTGATGTCTGTTATATAAAATTAGCTCACTTTATACAAAATTATGTGATATTATCTGCTTAAAATTATTGGTCATATTATACTTTTTGTTATTCACCACAGTACGAATAAAAATAAGATTATAATTACTCTCTTAATTTCTTGTTAATTATTACACGTAAAAGAGTGTCAAGAATTCTCATACCATTTACAACCAATTTATAAAACTGCGAGAAGTCCCGATTCTAAACATATTCCTCGCTTTCTCCACACAAATTTACCAAGTGATAGGTATCAATCTTATTGTTCTGAGAGAGTACATAGCACTTCCTTTTTAGAAAATCATCTCAGGTATACGCGACAGAGCGGCGCCGTCGACAAATAGGGAAAGTAAGGATGCGATCATATTGAGTAAGTAACAATCAATGAATTTTAGACCCTATTTGCTGATGGCATAGAACTAATCTTTTAGCACACATGTCGAAAACGCTTTCTCACTTTGCTAGCGATTTGTAACTGTAATCACTGCTTTAAATCGTGTAATCTATAAATATGACTGCATTCAATAATTTCATTTTAATTAGCACTCATCCCGAGTACTCGTGGTTTTTGCTTTTTTCAATATTATTGTGATCAATAGAACTTCAAGTATGTGCGTATAACTCAAATAATATTAATATCGAATAATAAATTCGATATATTATAATATGTAATAGTTAATTGAATTTATGAGTGACTTTATTTATGGTGTTCTTAATTTTAGGTCGACAAATCCCTTCGATTCTGACTGTGAAATACCAGCATCTCAGCCAGCACCATCGGTAGAGAAAAAGAAGTCAAGGAAAAAGGTTTCCGGCAAAACAAATAAACCTGCAATAAAGAAGATTTCCAGTGCTCCAGTGGTAAAATCTAGCTTTTTTGGGTCCGACACGGAGTCGGATGTTGATTTGCCGGCGCCATCGACATCGGCCAAAAAAAGGAAGCTGTCGGATTCAGAGGTATGCTAAAGTTTATTTATTTTTTAAGGAACCCCCCACTGCAGGGCAAACCACTCTTCTCATACAGAGAAGGCCCGAGCATTGATCACCGCGCTTGCTCAAGACGGGTTTGCGATTTCACACTTATAGGTATTAACTATAAAGTCCCGGTTTTCCTCACGATGTTTTTCCTTCACCGTTGTCAGGGCCATCCAAGATAAACTTAGAAAATACAAATGAATTTGATAAATTCGCATAGGAACTTGCCCGTTTTTGAAACCACGACCTCAAGCATGAGAATCAAGGTGTTTGCCACTAGGTCACTAATGATAATCATTTTTAATTTCAGAACGAACAAGAACTTGGTGGTGAACCCATCCGCGCGGCTGCACTGCGGAGCTTCTTGTCAAGACGTAGCGGTTCTGGTTATACACTCCAGCGGGATCCCACCCGGCAGGGCAACTACTACGTGGAACTGCGTGTTTACAACGCTCGGGAAGCGGAGGCGCTCGGCACCGACCGCTGGAAACGAGCACTAGTTACCTTCAAATCGGCTGTTGATGACAGCAGTCCGGTATGGAAAGCAGTCACAAAACTTGTGAATTCTGCTAAAGAAGATTATCGGAAGATACAACCGATACTCTATCAGTCTAACTTATTTTAAAAAATAGGTAGGTAAGCGTCTCTTACCACAATTTTTAAAGACAGAAAAAGTTGTAACGATCACTTTATCAGTCTAATATTAAACAGTAATAAACAGTCTAAACTTACAATTTAAGTAAGTACATATCCATGAAGTCTATAATTGATATTTCTTTTTAATGTTTTTTTGCCGTAGATTAAGTAGATTAGTATAAGTACTTACTTGTATATCATTATTTGTATGTTTTCTTTCAGTAAACCAAAAAACTAAAAACCAAAAGCCAAAAAACTAAAAACCAAAAGCCAATAAACTCGAAATAATGAATCTCAAAGCTTAAAATACTAGACCAGTAATTATGACCTTGAATCTGATGCTTTAAGTACTTACTTGTATATAATTATATGTATGTTTTCTTTCAGTAAACCAAAAAACTAAAAACCAAAAGCCAAAAAACTAAAAACCAAAAGCCAATAAACTCGAAATAATGAATCTCAAAGCTTAAAATACTAGACCAGTAATTATGACCTTGAATCTGATGCTTTAAGTACTTACTTGTATATAATTATATGTATGTTTTCTTTCAGTAAACCAAAAAACTAAAAACCAAAAGCCAAAAAACTAAAAACCAAAAGCCAATATACTAGAAATAATTAATCTCAAAGCTTAAAATACTAGACCAGTAATTATGGCCTTGAATCTGATGCTTTAAATATTTAAAAAATCCAGATCAGTAATTGTGACCTTGAAACTTAATTTTGAAGAAGTTATAAATTCTAGACTAGTAATTTTGACCTTGAAGAACAAAACTTGAAACAACTTTAATTTTGGTGAATATAGTTAAGGTTAAATTAATGGACTATTGTTTTACTGTTTTTTATTCAATATAATCAAACATGAAGTTTTGCCAAGATTGTAAGGTTTATACCCAAAAATATTCATCACATAAGAAAAGTAATATACATAAATCAAACTGTTTGTTGAGTACTGATTTTGATAATGTACAAATAATAGCTACTGCTTTCAAAAACAGAATTGCTAGTTACAGATTTAATCCAATAAGTTTAGATAACATATCACCAGAGATATTTTTATCAGATATTTCTAGCATGATTTACAAGATTATTGATACATTGAGATTAAAACATCGAGCGATTAAAATACAATTTGAGCTTTTTGTATTATACAAGTTACCTAAAAACGACGAATTGTCTTTGAAATCTTTCAATACAAAGTATTATGTGATAATTCAGAATACTAATATAAAATTAGTTTTTGAAGAATGTGTACAAAAAATACTGTGTAAGTGCACAGAATTTGAATTATCAGAATCTGGTTGGGCTATAGAGTTGATTAATCATTTGGAAATGAATATTGTAAAGTATAATCCCTTAAAAGCTGGCAGTTACATATCTTTACCGATAAAAATTATTAAAACAAAGTCATGTCTTAATATTTGCAATAAAGATAGACATTGCTTTCTCTGGTGTATTGTAGCTCATATGTATCCAGCACACTATAACAGTAATAGAGTTTCATCATATCCACATTACTCTAAATTATTAAATATAAATGGTATATCTTTCCCACCATCATTTGATGACATAAAACAATTCGAAAAAATAAATCCTCATATAAGTGTAAATGTTTATGGTTTAGAAAAAAAAAACACTATTACTGGACCATTATACAAAACTTTACAGCGGAAACTTGCTCACGTAAATTTATTATTGATTCAAAGAGGAGACAAAAATCATTTCTGTTTGATAAAGAATTTTGCGCGACTAGTTCATCATCAATTAACAAAACACAAATCTAAAATTCACTTATGTGACGAATGTTTTATATACTTTGATTCAGAGGCAAAATTAGATAATCATAATTGTGCACGAATGCAAACAGTGCTCCCAGAAGAGAATAGCAAGCTTCGGTTTTCTAATTATATAAGGACTCAAAGAATTCCTATTGTTATTTATGGAGACTTTGAAAGCTTACTTCGAGAATATTCAGATAAAAATAAAAGTCAGTTTGTTGAAAACATACAAATTCATGAAGCAACATGTTTTGCCTATTATATATGCTGCGAGACTAATCCAGAACTTAATAATTTAGTATCTTATCGAGGTCCAAATTGTTCAAAAAAATTTGTAGAATCTATTGCTAAGGATTTAGAAAGTTTATATGATATTTTATCTTTGCCTAGAGACATGTCCCCGCTGAATGATGAAGAGCTTCTTTCATTTAAGACTGCTGCAGTTTGTCATATTTGTAAAGAAAAATTTTCTAGTAATGATATTATCGTTCATGACCATGATCATTTCACCGGTAAATATCGTGGTCCAGCTCATAATTCATGCAACTTAAATAATAAGTCTGTAAAGTTTATTCCCATAATATTTCATAATCTTTCAGGATATGACTGCCATTTATTTATAAAAGAACTTTCAAGTGTTTGCGGTCGAATCAATTTAATTCCAAGAACCAAGGAAAAATATATTTCTTTTACTAAATTTTTCCCATTTAATCCTCAGAAAGTAGTCCAATTAAAATTTATAGATTCTTTTAATTTCTTAAGTTCGAGTTTAGACAACTTAGTAAAGACGCTGGACTCCAATGATTTAAAGCATTTACGATCATTTTTCACTAATGAAAATTTATTTCGACTATGCCTCAGGAAAGGTGTGTATTGCTATGATTATATAGACTCCTGGGAACGATATGCGGAAACTCGGTTACCAGATCGCTCATTTTTTTTTAATAAACTCACATCCGAAACAGTGTCTACTGACGATTACAATCACGCTTTAAATGTGTGGTCTAAATTTGGTATTAAGAATTTAGGTGAATATACTGATTTATATTTGAAATGTGATGTCTTACTATTGTGTGACATATTTGAGAAATTCCGATCTATGAGTTTACGTCATTATGCGCTTGACCCTTGCCATTATGTTTCATCACCATCATTAAGCTGGGACGCCATGCTCTTGTTAACTAAAGTAGAATTAGATTTAATATCTGATATAGAAATATATCAAATGCTAGAAAAAGGTATCAGAGGAGGTCTTGCTCAATGCTCACTGCGGTATGCAAAGGCTAATAATAAATATTTGTCAGACTATAACGAAAAAGAATCAAGCACTTTTTTAGTTTACTTAGATTGTGTCAATTTGTATGGGCATGCTATGAAACAAAGACTTCCCACTGGCAATTTTAGATTTTTAACAAAATCTGAAATAGCTTTATTTGAAATTGCATCCGTTTCTGCTGATAGTGACGAAGGGTACATACTTGAAGTTGATATTCATTATCCTCCTGATTTACATGACACGCATTCTGATTTGCCATTTGCGCCAGAAAAATTATCCGTTCCTATTCCATCTGGTAGCAAAAACACAAAACTAATTGCTAATCTGTATGATAAATATAGATATGTCATCCACTATGCTCACTTACAAGAATGTTTAAAGAATGGTCTTATATTATTAAATATCCACAAAATTCTAGCATTTACTCAAAAAAATATCTTAGAACCATACATAAATCTTAATACAGTACTCAGACAAAAAGCTAACTCAGATTTCGAAAGAGATTTTTTCAAGAAGCAAAATAATTCAATATTTGGTAAAACAATTGAAAACAAAAGGAAACAAGTAGATGTTAAATTAGTTAATGTGTGGAAAGATAGCTTTAATAAGACCAATAAAATAAAGGGGGCAGAAAAATATGTAAGTGCCCCTAATTTTAAAAATATGGCTATTATTTCAGAGAACCTTGTTGCTGTTCAATTAGAGCCTGCTAAAGTTGTTTTAGATAGACCAATATACATTGGTTTTACAATACTGGAATTAGCAAAGTGTCATTTATATAAATTTCACTATTCTGTTATGAAGAAAATATATAAAGATGGAATAAAACTTTGTTATACTGATACTGATAGTCTCTTGTATTTAATACATACAGAAGATTTTTATAAAGACATGATACAAAATATAAAATATTTTGATACTAGCAACTTTGAAGAAAATAATATTTATGGTATTCCGAAAGTGAATAAACAAATACCTGGCTATTTTAAGGATGAGATGGGTGGAGATGTCATTACTGAGTTTATTGGTTTGAGGGCTAAACTATATTGTATAAATAGTTTAAACAACACAATTAAAAAAGCTAAAGGAGTTAAAAAATCTGTTTCTAATAAACTCACAATTGAGAAATATAAAAAAACTTTGAATAATGACATAAATCTCAGAGATACTATGTATGTCATTCGATCTAAAAATCATAAGTTGTATACACAGAAAATTAATAAATTAGTACTTAATGGAAATGATGACAAACGTCAAATAAGAAAAAATAAAAATGATACTGTACCTTGGGGTCATCATCGTACTATGTTCTAAGATGTTTATTTTGGACTATGTACCTGCTTAATTTTATTATCTACTATTTACTTTATTTTATTTTATAATGTTACAATAATATATCATTGTATGAACAATAAAATCTCATGTATTATAATATTTCTTGTTTTATTTCTCATTTTATGTAATAAATATACTCATTTGTCTAAAGTACTTTTAACCTGAGTTCAATTCTCAGTTCAAATAAATGTTTTAAACTTTACTCTGAAATCCTTAGTAAAGTTATTATTTTATCAGAGGAAATGACAATAGGCTAGACTTTTATTATAATGTGATAATGTTTTACTGTAGTGAGCCATCTAGTTACTAAGTGATGAACTTGATAGTTAGTCAAGTCCAACTTAATTTCACTTTTAAATTATAGATGGCATGCATTATGAGGCTCGTTCTCATCGATTAATGTATTTTTCAATTTGCATCCAAAACTGCAAAATATGGGCGCAATGCGAATGACATTTACAAAGGATGAGTGAATATGAATGTACGAATGAACTCTAGGAATGAATGAGTATTGTGTGATGTGTTTTATTATGTTATTTTACTACCCATGCAGTCTAACACAAAATGAAACTAGTTAAGTTGGAAATCATAATATTTATTAAACTTTCAGATTTATATATTTACATGAGACAAAAAGAAAGACTTAAATATTACAAAAACAAAATACATAATTTAACATAGTCAAATAATCAAAACACGCACTTAGGTAAATGTTCACAATCACAAAACAAACTCTTTATATTACACACATTTAAAACTGCTTATTACTTAATTTTTTCACTACTTTGCCGACTAGATGTTCAGTTTCATCTAAAATGTCATCATAATCATCTTTTACAAGGTATTGGATGTTTACGTCAGCGCTGTCACTCACATCATAGTCAATTTCACAATTTTGTTTATTGTCTTTAACACATCTGGTAAGATCATATATAAGTATTTTAATCAAATGATGAGGTATTCCTGTCTCCTTCCGAATAACGTAAGATGAAGACTGTGTAGGATACTTTTTCATGACCTTCTTGTTAATATTTCATTTTTTTCTTTTATGTTCTTTAGTTTCCACAGATTTCTGTTCTTCTTTTTTTTCATTTAGATACTCTTGATGTGCTAGTTCTGCTTCTGTGTTATAAAAAGTTTCCCTGTCTTGCGCAAAAAGAAACGGATTTCCAAGAGAGTAGGTGTCGTCTGGACAAAGATTATTCGTTTCCTGTAATAACATAAAATAATTATAACATAAAATAATTATAACATAAGTAAATTACAAATGGCTCAAATAACGATAAATTAAATACGCACCGCAAGAAAATCACTCTCCACAGGACTATACGATGGGGAGACAGACATAATTCTGTAAAAAACGAAAAAAAAAAGGTTAGACATAAATTCTAATAATTAATTATTGAGATATCATAATTATATGAAATATAAAATTATAGAAATACTTGCCTTGAAGATTTAATTCTGAATAGGTCCTACTTATTGGAAGAATAGTAATAAACTGAATTATGAGCTTTGTTGCTTCACTATATTGAAACTGGTACAGGAATTAAGTTACACTTACCATATTTTTATTATCTTTTACGATGCAAATAATCAAGTCTAAACTTGTTGTAGGATTGGGATAAAGTTACTTACCATATAAGTCGTGTATATAAATATGAAGGTCTATAAAGAATTGAAGTAATTAGCAAGATGAAGTTGATTAAACAACCCATATCTCTGAACGTTAATAATAATATAAATTTTAGTGACTCTGCTCACCAAATCAAACACAGCATTTTACTGCCTAATACGATTCGTTGTATAATATGCGGCCCTTCGAACTGTGGTAAAACAAACGTGATGATCAGTTTGCTTCTGCATGAAAATGGACTAAAATTTCAGAATCTTTATCTTTACTCAAAAACAAGTTTTCAGCCAAAATATCGTTTTTTAAGCGAAGTATTAAGAAGAGTACCTCAAATAAAGTTCTACGAGTTTAATGATGACAAAGATGTAATATCTCCGAGTGAAGCTTTAACTAACTCGGTATTTATTTTTGATGATGTAGCATGTGAAAATCAAATTAATATCCGCAATTATTTTTCTATGGGTAGACATAAGCAAATCGATTGCTTCTACCTATCACAAACCTATTCCAAAATTCCGAAACAATTGTTACGTGATAATGTAAATTTTCTTATAATATTTAAACAAGACGATGTAAATTTAAAGCATATTTATGAAGAGCATGTAAGTTCTGATTTAGAATGGAAAGAGTTTAAAAATATTTGTCAAACTGTTTGGAGTAAACCTTATAATTTTCTACTTATTAACAAAGAATCGTCATTAAATAATGGAAGGTACAGGCAGAACTTCGATACTTTTTTTAAATTTGATTGATTGTTCCTATATACTTCATGTCTGTAATCCTCGAAGGGTTATGCAGAGGCATACCCTAATAGTACACCCACATATAGCCAGTTATGTTTAAGCCCCATGTTATTGTTTATACATATAAGTAATTAACATGCGAAAACAAATTCAGTATGATTTGTTCACTAGCTGAACGCAGTTGATAATTAAATATGGAGAAAAATATTAAGATAGAATTAATAAAGTCCGTAGACTCCATAAAGAATAAAATAAAACATATGAAGAACCAGGAACACACAATGAACTTGTCACTCGATAAAATGCTTAAACCTGTCACAGATCCTCTTAAAACGCTAGCTGATTCCAACACAAATATGGAAAAAATATTTTTGTTACAAAATACAACCCCCACATGTTCTGGAGATATTAAATTGGATGAAATTAATAGTAGGTCGACTACAAAATTTGAGGATTGTTACGAACCAAATCAAAATTCCACACACTTGGTTAAAAAGTCTCCTAAAATGGAAGATGATTTAGAGATTTCATTAGAGGATTATGATATTTATGATGGTGTAAATATACCGTTTGGAATAAGAAGTGAAAACAAAACTTTATTTATGGGTAATTCGATAGTATCATTTTCTAAAATTGATAGTTTGAACAACGATAGCGTCATTTTGATTAAAATCGGTGATAAATCTTACAATTTAACTCCTGGCCTGAAAGAACTTTTACTTCGAAAAAAACCTGATTTACAATTAGTATCCCCTAAAGATAAACTTGTCTACAAGGATATATTGCATTACACAAATGCTCACAAAAGAGACTTTAATCCTAAAGGCCAAATAAAAGGTGATAAAGGAATAAAATATCGTGAAATAATCAGACCATTTTTTACTGACACGTTAAATGATAACATTCACGCCAAACTTGGAGGCAACTTGCCGAAGTTAAAGAAGTACAAAAACAATACCGACTTGGTATATTGGGATGATCCCAATGAATTGGTTGAGAGATTAAAATTATTAGTCGCTTCAAGAGATGCTGGCAATACAAATCATGATAATTAAATTTTATCGATAATTGAAGAATTAAAAGAAGCTGATATAATTAGAGAATAAATAGTGGAGATAGTATGCTTTTCATTCAGTATTATTGGTGGGTTCAAGACAAATGTTGATATACTGAATTAAAAATATGAGTAAAGCCGACGTAGTCAACGAAATACATAAAAATGCAAGACTAAACTTTCCACGAAGACATGTTATTATGAAAGATATAGATGACCTTTGGCAAGCAGACTTAATTGATATGCAATCAATTTCCAAAGAAAATAAAAATTTCAAGTTTATTCTTGCTGTTATTGACACATTTTCGAAATACGCCTGGGCCTTTCCTTTGAAAAGTAAGACAAAGGATAGTGTATGCAATTCTTTCAAGATTTTGTTGGTTAGTGGACGTGTTCCCAAAAATCTGCAAACGGATAATGGAACAGAATTTTATAATAACATATTTCAAAACCTTATGAAATCTTATAACATAAACCATTATTCAACCTTCTCAACAAAAAAGGCGTCAATAGTCGAGCGATTTATTAGAACATTGAAATCGAAACTGTACAAGAAATTTAGTTTAAAAGGTAACTATAATTGGATAGACAGTACTCTTAATAATGTTATTTATGAATACAATCACGCCTATCATCGTACAATTGATGAAATCCCAGCAAACGTGGATAACACTAATAAAAAACACATATTACAAAGATATTTCAGTCTAGTAAAAACTATTAGCCTAAAAAGCAAGTTTAAAGAGGGTGATTATGTACGCATTAGTAAGTATAAGGGGACATTTGAAAAAGGATATACTCCCAACTGGTCGACAGAAATATTTAAAGTTCGAAAAAAACAAAATACAACTCCTATCACCTACTTAATTGAAGATGCAATCAGAGGCCAACCCATTTTAGGAGCATTTTATGTACAAGAGCTTCAAAAGACAAAAAATCCTCACATGTATCTGGTTGAAAAAGTTCTTAGAAGGAAAGGAAACAGGGTTTTGGTTAAATGGTTAGGTTTGCCTTCTTCTGAAAACAGTTGGATTGATAAATCGAATATTTATTAAGTGTTCAGTCCAAATGTGTCAGTCTTATGATGTGTATTGAAGAGAGTAGTCTTCTCAATTGGATTATAAATCATTTACCATTTGAATTACATTTACCGGGATACAATTATTGTGGGCCTGGCACTAAATTAATTAAAAGGCTTACACGTGGAGATAAAGGTGTTAACAAGTTAGATGAATATTGCAAACAACACGACATTGCTTATCACGAGTCTTCAAAGTTAAAGGATCGCCACAAGGCAGATTTAGTTTTGTTAAATATGGCTAAAGAGCGCGCACTTGCCTCAGATGCGAGTGTAGGGGAAAAACTGGCAGCACGCTTAGTAAGCAGTGCTATGACGGCAAAAATTAAAACTGGATTTGGTCTAAAAAAAGACGACAAAAAGAGTTCTCCTAAAATTAAATGTGGAAAAGGATTAAAAAATAAATTTAAAAATGTTATTAGAAAAACGGGGAAACATATAAAAAAATTAAAACCGAAATGCAAGAAAGTGGCAATAGAATTAGCTATGGCCGCTGCCAGAGAATTAGCTGGTGATTCATCCATTAAACTTCCTCGTGTTATTCCTATACCAAAAACTGGTGGAGTATTGCCGTTGATTCCGATTTTTGCGGGATTATCTGCGGCGGGAGCTTTAGCAGGTGGTGCAGCTGGTATTGCTAAAACCATAAATGAATTCAAGATGGCGAAAAAGTTATGGGCTGAATCGAAGAGACACAATGAAAAGATGGAAGCTCTCTGCATCGGAAAAGGAATACACCTTAAACCGCATAAAGATGGACTCGGTATTTTTGTATCAAAAGAAAAAAACTAAGATATTGGCTACCCAAACGAGCCTTGAGTAATTTGGACATTTTGAAGTATGGAAATAATATTCCCTATTTCAGAGGTGTCTTTATGAGAGATAAGCTCCCTAAACATCCTTTTAAAAAAGAATGTGGAGTAATAAATTTAGATAGCTCTAAAAATCCTGGTTCTCATTGGGTAGCCTATGCAAAATACAACGATTATATTGAGTATTTTGATAGTTACGGAAATCTCAAGCCTCCTAAGGAATTTATAAAATACTTGGGATCCAAAGTTCACTATAATTATGATAATATTCAGCGTGATCACCCTTTTAATTGTGGACATCTTTGTTTAAACTTTTTAAAGAATTTTTGGTGCAGTGAAGGAATAAAATAAGCAGGATCTGCCGAAAGTTGTCAGTATAGAAGTATGTCTACTACGATTACCATCTCTGGGAAAAAATCGGAACTAGTTTCATACTTTCAACCACCATTGCATTTGTCAGATCAATATGAGTGCGGTTTGATATACTTTTTTTCAGTATTAAAATCAAGACCAAATATTCCCATTATTAACAAAGGTCTGTCTGTAATCAGAATCGAATGTGATCTTGTTCAGGGTTCGTACTGCAACGGATTACCAACTCATTTTATTCATGAATTTGTGTCTGATACTACTCCAGGTCAACAGTGCATGGAAATACCGCAAAATGTTATTTACTTTCCAGTAAATAAAAATATAATTTCATCGGTATCTGTTAAGATTGTAGATCAATTTGGACACTGTATTAATTTTGGAGAGGAACAAGTTCAGTTACGTCTTCACTTAAGGAAAACAAAATGATAGTACATTATAAAAACACTCAAGCGAATGAAAAACGTCTTAGTTCTTCTGCGATTGTTAAGGTGCAAAGACGCAAGGAAAAAGTTAAGAAATTGACTAAAGCAAATAAGGATTTTCTAAAAGCCCTAGGATTTAAAGTATGAATATACTACAGGTTACTGAATTACCACACTTCGACACTTCGATCGAAAGTTATGAAGTCCATTCATACAATCCCTACAATAACAGCTTTAGAGAAAACGATGAAATCAGAATTCCCATCCACCAGCAAGACATATACGTGCTACCATCAGCCAGTTCAATTTACATCGAAGGAAAAGCGAAGCTCTTCGGTAAAGATGGGAATCCAATCAAGAAAAATGTTACGTTCACTAATAACTCTGTTATGTTTTTGTTTCAAGACATCAGATACGAAATGAATGGTATTGAAATAGACCGCATAAAAAATTCTGGAATAACATCAACAATAAAATCATACATTTCATTAAATGAAGCAGAAAATAAAGTTGCTGCCCTATGGGGTTGGAGTTTAGAGGGATTTGAAAGTCATGGGCATTTTAGTGCGGTGATACCATTAAATAAGGTATTAGGATTTGCAGAGGATTATAATAAAATAGTGATAAATTGTAAACATGAACTTATATTGAACAGAAGTAACACTAATTTAAATAGCGTTATCCTTACTGATGATATTGTTAATTTTCAAATAGATGTACAAAGAGTTCAGTGGAGGGTGCCGCATATAAAAGTATCAGACCGAGAACGACTGTCACTTTTAAAACATTTAGAAAGAGATAAACCTATTCAGTTGACGTTTAGAAATTGGGATTTGTATGAGTATCCGTTACTACCTAAAACAACAAAGCATTCTTGGTCAGTTAAAACTGCTTCACAATTGGAAAAACCTAGATATGTAATTTTTTGTTTACAAACTAATCGAAAAAATAATAAAACTAAAGACGGTTCAGTATTCGATCATTGTGAAGTAACAAACGTTACGCTCTTTTTGAATTCTCAATATTATCCATATGAACCTTTAGGTTTAAAGTTTTCTGAGAACAAATATAGTATATTATACGAAATGTTTGTGAAATTTCGTCAGTCGTATTACAACTGTCCAATAGACCCGTTGCTTGATCTAAAGGAGTTCAAAGAAAAAGCTCCTCTCTTTATCTTAGACTGCTCAAGACAAAACGATAGCCTGAAAACAGGTCCAGTGGACGTGAGGTTGGAAATTGAATGTTCTACGGCAATACCAGATAAGACGACTGCATATTGTTTGATTATAAACGATCGACTTGTGGAATACAAACCTCTCAGCAACATTGTGCGCAGGTTATCATGATTGCTATTGTGGATATTCAAGGCTTTAAAACAGAGACAAATGAATTTATAATAAAAGAAATCGCTATATTGTATGATAAAAAATTACAAGTGTTTTTAATAAAGCCACCATTTCCATTTTCAAAATTAACGAAACTAGAAAAAAAACAAGTTTCTTGGATTGAACGTAACAGAAAGATACACTGGTGTGAAGGATTTTTACCCTATTCTAATTATCAGAATTTGGTTATAGATATTTTAAGAGATAAATGTATCTACGTTAAAGGTTCAGAAAAAGTGTTGTGGTTAAAGCATATTTTAGAAAATAGTAATTGTAATATATTTAATTTAGAAGATAAAGGTTGTTCTAGTTTGATAAGTTTATACGATCTATATAAACATTCTCAAGATTTATATAACTGTATTTATCATGACTCTGTATGTGCTTTAAAAAATGTATTATGTTTAAATAAGTGGTGCTTTGATAATAAAATTCTAAAATAAATATTGTTTTTGTTTTATTTCTATAGTTAGGTAAAACACATCTTAGTTTTCTACCCCCCTCCACATACCGCTGTCCGGTCTTTATAAGTTGTTGACAAAAGGTAGATGATATCATTATACGTTTATAATTGAATTAGAAAGTGAATAGAACATGTCTCAAAATGAATACAAACCTCGATATGACATGTATAACAAGTTTAAAATGCGTGAATTTTCATTTAATTATTACTGGGGGGTGTTTAATAAAAAGAAAAGATTAGTGATGGAAATGGCTGACGCAGGATTCTTTTACTATGGAAATAGTATAAATGATATTGCAGCATGTTTCTCATGCGGTGGTGTTATCGAAGATTGGGAGATTTATGACGATCCTTGGATGCAACATGCTATACATTATCCTGATTGTGTTTATTTGAACGCTGTGAAAGGGAGAGAATATATAATGAAATATGCATATCTCCACACAGCATTAAACTCTTAGCATTGTAATGTGATGGTTCCATCTTAATCAACGCTTGTTATATCAAGAAAAATAATAAATTAATATTATTCACAATATGTTTCATTCATCGAAATTTGATTTGGAAGGCATTTCTAAAGTTATTTTCAAGAATACTAGTGGTGAGATTCTATTTACTCAAGACATTAGTGACCAAAAAATAATGAACACCAGTTCATCAAAACTTCAGGACAATACAAGCAAGACAGAGCAAAACTCAGTAAAATCCACCATTGAAAATACGACATATCTAACACTCAAGAGAGGTCGCAATGAGCTCCTTACATTTGGTCGAGTTGGCAACATACATCCTGGTCCTGAAAAACTGGCTGCAAGGTCACCAAATGCTGTGCCTGACACTAAATTAATAACAAGAAGTATAGTGCGTGATATAGTGTTTCCTGATTCAGAAGACATTCTATGCTACCAGATACTGCCAGAAGATAAAATACCTTCTTTAATTAATAATATAAATAACTGTCCTATAACTACTAAAAATGTTTAAGCTTAAAATGATATTGTGTTTATGTGTGGAGAATTGGGGGTTCTGGATCATGCGCTCGAGCAAAGCGAGAGCAAGTGATCCAGAACCCCCAATTCTACCCTACTGATCTTCCGTACTCTTGCGGCCTCATTATTTGTTTCGATGGATTCACAGAATTTCCGCCATGCCATCCTCCTGGCAGTTCTAGTCTGTTTTTTGTATGCATATTGGGTCTCTTTGTATATCTCCCAGTCTTCTGGGAGTCTCGTGTTTTTTGCTCGGTTAAATTGCTTACGCAGCATATCTCTGAGTTTACCAAGTTCAGCGTTCCACCAGGGGTTCCTTTCGTTCCTGCTTTGTGGCGCTCTTGATTTACAGCATGCGTGGTAAGCTTCTGTTAAGTATTTGGATAATACTGTTACGGTGTGTTCTAATTGTGTTTGGTCCCTTACCGTTGCTAGATGTCCAGCTAGTAGTGAGGCCAGAAGGCTTTTGAACCCGGGAACGTTGGTACGCCTCGGGTTCCGCCTTGGTGCGGGTTTTTTAGTGTTTGTAGTTAGTGTAAAACGGATTCTTCTATGGTCTGAGCAAGAAGGCTCGTCCGATACGTGCCAATTTGTGATAAGGTTTGTCGCGTTTTCTGTGGCGAGTGTTAAATCTATGATCGTTTGTCCACGAGCCGTGACCCAAGTGGGTTCTGTGCCGCGGTTAACAATATTAAGATTAGTAGAGAATAAAAAGGTGGATAGTACCTCTCCTCTGGAGTTCGATGTGGCACTGCCCCAGAGTGGGTGGTGGGCGTTCGAATCGGTGCAGATGATCAGGTCCAAACTGGCGCGCTCACAGTGCTGCACCAGGTCAGCCAGCTCCTTTGGCGGGCAATCTGTGTCCTCACCTGGCATGTATGCCGAGGCCAGTACAACGTCCGGAGCGCTACCTTCGGTATGGAGCCTGACAGCTGTCAGGTCTCTGGAACAGAATTGAGTTAGTGTCGTAAAGGGAATTTCTTTGGGTATGTAGATGCAGGTTCTTGGCTTATCTGAGCCGTGTGTGTCGAGAATTATCTTACCTCCGATGTTACCGAGGCCACAAATTCTGTTGTTCCTGATCCACGGCTCTTGGATCAGTGCAATGGTTCGGTGTTTAACCTCCAGTGCCCTGCGTAAGCTAGCCGTGGCAGTCTGGCTATGCTGGAGGTTAGTTTGGATAATGTTGAGGGGTGTTGGTGGAGATGGAGTGGTGTTAATCGGAGACGGATCCATCGGATAGTCCCTCCGTCTCCACCTCCCGGTACTGCTCGTTGTCGTGCGTATCCCCCGGTGACGACGCAAGAAGCTGCTCGTTCCAGCCGGGTGATGCGGGCAATAAGGGTTCGGCGACATCGGCCATTACCGTTCGGGCCATGTACTCCTCGATGTGGACAATGTCCGTGTCGCTTGTCTGTGTCGTCGTCGGTTCTTTTGGGTTCGTGTCTGTGCTGTCAGTCTGGGTGTCGGCGGGGCGGGTCGTGGGCCAGAAGCGCACGTATATCGACCCTAACAGGTACGATATCCGTCGCTCCCGCCCCACGACCTTTTCAGCTTCCTCCGGTGGCAGCCCCAGGGTCAGATAGGTCCCGTAACGGTCGCCACCGATGGCAGTTGCCCTGTACAACGACCACCTCGATATGTCGTACCACGTGTTCTGACGGATCAGAATACCGTGGAGCCTGTTCACGTCACCTCTGTAGCGAGGGACGAAGAGCGAGGCTCGGACACGGGTGGGTACGTCGGTCTGTCTGAGCACCGTCAGTGTCTGGTCATTGTCGGGAAGTCTGATGTGGGGCACATTTTGGGTCAGCCAGGTCAGGGCGTTCTCGTCTTCGCACCATATCTGCACCGTGCCATCCGCTACCCGTGGGTATCCGCGGAATGCCGGGAGTGGCGTCGACGGGTCCGAGTCAATCAGTCTGTCCTCCAGGGCGGTCTTGATGTGCTCGGCCTCATCCCTAGTTAGCTCCCTACTGGGGTGGGGAAGGCAGATTGCTACGGCCAGCCGCGCAGGAATGTCCTTCGTGGCCCGCGCGTAGGTCCTCTGCCCCTCCTGTGCAGAGTGAACCCTCACACGCTTGGCGTCCCCCTGGAGCGTATTAGGTGAGGCTGTGTCGTCGGGGCGCGTCCTCTTCCCCGGCCCAGTATCACTCGGTACAGGCTTTGGGTTTGAGGTGCCTGGCTGGGCGTTGGATGCTAGCAGCGCCCGGCGTGAGGCATGGGAGCGCTTGCCCCTGGTGCGTCTAGGTCGAGTGTGGGTTGTGTCGGTGTCTTGGGGTCGGGCGGCGGCCCCGGCAGGTACTTTTGCGTGCGGAGGCTCTTCGCGCTGGGTTGCCCCTTCGCGTACCTGCCCCCGCTCGCTTGGGTCCACGTCCGGCTGCTTTTCGCGCTGGGTTTCCCCTGCACGTACTTGCGGCTGGTCGCGTGGCCCCGCGTCTGGCCGCTTGTCGCGCTGAGTTTCCCCTTCGCGTGCTTGCGGCCTGTCGCGTGGCCCCGTGTTCGGCCCCTTTCCGCGCTCTGCGCGTACTCGTGGCTGGACTCGTACCCACCCTTCAGCGTCCGATCGCGCTTCGCGCTGACTATCGCCTTCGCGAGAACTACGCTTTCGGTCGCCTACTTCCTTTTCTCGGGCTGGGCTTTTTCCGCGCTTATCCAGGCGTACTTCATCGACTGCAGCCGTGAGAGTGGTAGAGCTGCCAGGTCTGTCATCCTTCCCCGTGTCAGTCTTATTGTGTCGGTTCGGGTCATTGTCTACACTGGTGGAGCTGCTCCGCAAGACGCTCTGTTGCCAGAGGTTTGCGGGGGGCATGCCCCGTGTAGTGGGTATTGGCGCGTGGGTCGCTGCCGGAGTCGTGTCTGAGGGCGCGGTCGTCGCAGCCAGGGTCGTGTTTGTGGGCGCGTTATTCGCAGCCTGTGGATTGGGCGCTAAATCAGCTGCCATCCGCGCAGAGAAGCGCGGCATCAGGGAGTCTACATCGCAGATTGTTGCTCCCCCCATACTACGATGGGAGCTAACCGCCGAAGCGGTGAGGGATTCCCCGGCTTGGCCGGGACCCACCTGGGTAATAAGATTGACATTCACACACACATTGACATGGGAATTATATAACATCTACTGCAGCAGAAGAACCGGAATACCTACTGATGGAGGCAAATCAGTATAATAGAGAATAAGCTGAGCATAAACACAAAACCAGAAGGCTGATACACTTTAGGCATACAGAGCATTCAACTCCGCTACCACCTTATTAATACTTATATTTTCAGCACGGTATAATTTCCATGTACATGACGATACAAGAGAAGAAGAAGGTTACTTTACTTTACCATACTCACCAGCCTTAGGGTTCAATATGTCAGGTTTTGTCTCCAGCTTGTCTTCGGGTGCAGGGTACGTGATGAGAAACCGCCTTCCCTGAGCGTCTACTTGGGCCACGCTCTGTGAGGGTCACTTACTGCTTGTCTTGGTTTCTCCTCGCCTGTTAAAGAAATAAAAAAGCATGAAAATATGGATTAAAACACTTTACTTGGCACAGGAAGCCCCGACTCAAGCGTTCGAAAACCGACACAAGTGTTTTAGTCTTTAAGAGTCGTCTGACAGACCCCTCACCAACAGACAACCATGAAGATTTCCATCAAGAAAAAACATGAACATTAAAACAGTTTCAGCTCACAACAACTAAAAACGGGCCCACATAGGACGATGGTAACTGTAGGAGTTAAATCCAACGTCACAAGTGAAGTTAGAAAAAATATTATCTATTTGAGTACCACCGCGGGTAGAGGCAAGCGTTTGTATATTGAACCATTCTTGATTACCAGATATTTTTATTCCCCAAATAAAAGTCATGGGCCCTAGATACACTCAACCCCACATTACCGCTAGTAAAAGTTAGTCGGTTCTATAGCTGTAGTTAGACGACCATGCTGTGAATGCGCATTTACAGCTGAACAATCTATTCCAACAGGCGTTTAAAGCGCGTTTTATTACTCGTATGATGACCGACCGTCTCAACATAGCTTGCTTGGGCTAAGATAGCTTTAAGGACCTAAAATGTTCTATTTTGGACCGAGCCTTTACTTTCAACATAACTATGAGTATGTACTTCCAACCGTATAGTTTAAACACCATTCATTTTTTATTCCGATATCAATTATCAAACAATGACATAATTTATGCAAAAAATACTTTATCGATTAAATTTTTCCTTGTTCTTTCAAATGTGTTTTATTTTAAATAAGGAAAAAAAATAGGTTAAGTTCAAATAAAATATTTGTGTGTTGGCTTTGTAACGTTAATAATTATGAATAGTTTTGCACAGACCGTTTGGTAAACAACACTTTTTATGGAACGACGGGCTGATTAGTTTAAATATTGAAAATTTGTGATCACAAAATAAACTGTACAGTGAATCTAAGTAAACCGTGTGCACAACAAGTGACAATCGTCATGTCTAATAATACTAGCGTTTATGACATGTCTGTCAGTGACACCACCAATCTTCAGCATAGGCAGCAGATATTATATCTACAATTATTAATAGTACACTTCATTGTTTTTGTGCTGACAGTTTTCTCGTTCATATACGGAGTGATATCATGGTGCATCATAAGAAAATTCCGCAACATCAAAAACTTTGTATACCTCAACGCAATTCTAGCAAACATCTTACTTTATACATTTTCAACGATACTCCATTACAATAACCAAAATCATTATGAAAAACGTGACAGTTTTTGGTTGGAAATTATAACTTTCCATTTATTTGTGTATTTTTCAATAGCCAAGAACCATTGGTCAGTTGTTGTAATCCACATGTTTTATGTTGATATTGCGAAAGTTTTTAATGGACATATACGACGGAGATATCTTAAAAGTAGCCTATTCGCTTGGGGTTTGTCTTTTATAACATCAGAATTATCTATTTTGGCATATAAATATCTGGCTACACCCGATGTCGATTTAGTCATCATGTTCTTATGGAGTCTAACTTTACCTTTAATTTTAAACTGTGTCTTGTACTTTGTAATTGTATTTTCAATCTGTAGTAACTCAAGCATGCATACAGCTGCAGACAAATGGCGTCGTGTTTTTTTAGCCACGTTGATATTTGTACTGAGTGATATCTTGTTGCTGACAAATTATTACATAAAACTGATATGGCCTCTCCCAACAAGAACAGTCTTATTTCTATTTACAATATTTTATTACTTGAACGCATTAATATTGGATGTATTTTTCGTCGCTGTAAGGACTAATCGGGAGATATGGCATGACTTTTATTTTAAGAAATTAAATGAAAGGACGTTAACAGTAAGCAATAGAAATCAAGATACTAATTTGGCCGCCCCGGCTCCGGCCGCACTCGAGTGCGGGCGACAGGGTGGCTCCGTCCGCTGATCATTAACTCGTCGCTCAGCTATTAGTTTCTACAGCATACCGTGCAACCAGCTGATATTTATATAAATTATACTTTTTATTTACTTCGTCATACCTACATGCAAGCAGCAAAATTATAAGTGTTCTAAATAATTTGCAAAACTGTTACTAAGTTACCATAATATGTAGTTAAAAGTTTATGTTGTAATCAGTTTGCTAAAATCATATCTATGATAAACTTTTATTGGTGAAATTTGTAGCCTCATAAAGTGTTCTGTGTTACATTGTTTTAATGTGTCTTAGATTAAGTGCATTTTTGACCATTTTAATTTAAAATAAAGTTCTTTGAAAATGATAAAAATAAATAAATTTGTAAGGAGGAATTATTTATGAACCTGCTGATAGCTGACCTGATTTGGATGAAACCACCCAAAAACGGCTGAACGGATTTGGATGAAATTTTGCACAGATATTTCATAACCTGGATGGGGCCAATGGGAACATTACACGTCACACCACGCTGATCCAAATTGAGGCAATTTTGACTCTCGTCCATTAATGCCGTTGTCCGCCGATCCCGCTGACCTTACACCTCTGACTCCAGGACACTTCCTTGTCGGTCGACCGCTTACTTCACTGCCACAGCGAGATCTTCAGGAACACTCCATCCATCATTTAACTCGTTTCCAAAGAATCGAGCAACTGCGTCAACATTTTTGAGTTCGGTGGAGTAAGGAGTCCGTATCCGAGTTGCAGCAACCAAATGGCGTTCCTGCAAAGATGCATTGAAGCTGTACTCCTTGGTAGTGATAAAGGAGGATAACCTCCCCTTAAGTGGCAGTTAGGTAGAATTGTCGCCGTCCATACAGGATCAGATGGCATCGTTCGTGTGGCTGACATCAGGACTACTGCTGGAGTCATAAGGAGAGCCTTCAACAGAATTTGCCCGTTACCCGTCTCTACTGATTCTTGTTGAAAGATAATCTTTCAACGTCCGGGGGCATGTTCGAACGCCTGATCTGCACATCGTAGCAGCGAGTTGCGACGCTATCCGTCCATAGATTTTAAGTTTTTTTTAATGTAATAGCCAGTAGCTTTTGTGTCATTGTTCCCTATACATCGCTATTCACAGTAATCCATATTTCATCTGTTTTATTTTACCCCAAGTCCTGGTTGGTCCCGCATATTATTATTTATTTATTATTCATCATCGAGGTATAATGTTCTCATGGGATAATTTACACTTTTTAAGCAGGCGAAGCCGACAGACAGAGTTGGTTGGCGAAAAAATCAAAGTTTCTGAATTCTTTGTTTTTTTGTTGGATGTTGGCGTCTGCCTCCGCTCTATTCGAGTGCAGAGCTCAGTACCGGTATTTTACTAGGTAGCTAGATAGCTCCTGGGGGTCTAGATGAAATAATACCGCACACGCTACGGAATAACGTGAGCGATACTGGAAATTCGCGGCAAGAAGGTCTTATCTATATATATAAAAATGAATCCCTATTTCCCTTGGTCACTGCATCACGCGTGAACGGCTGGACCGATTTCGCTTATTCTTTTTTTGTTGTGTTTTTTATTGTTAGGAGAAGGTTCTTAAGAAAAGAAAAAAATGAAGAAAATAACAATCGTACCTTTCCTACATAGGCAGGATAGGTATGTGTAGGGTAGCTAGGGTAGATAGAGTAGGGTAGGGTAGGTAGAGTAGAATAGGGTAGGATAGGGTAGGGTAGGTAGGGTATGGTAGGGTAGGTAGGGTAGGATATATAGGGTAGGATGGTAGGGTAGGTAGGGTAGTGTAGGGTAGTATAGGGTAGGGTAGTGTAGGGTAGGTAGGGTAGGTAGGGTAGGTAGGGTAGGTAGGGTAGGGTAAGGTAGGGTAGGTAGAGTAGGGTAAGTAGGGTAGATGAATGTTTGGTGTCTTTATGGCAAAACAAAGTTTGCCGGGTCAGCTAGTATATATATATATAAAAATGAATCCGCAATTAGAAACAATATATTATTATGTTAGGTGTGTAACATTAACTGGGATGATGGCTATCCCTGAAGACTTCGAAGGATCGGAAGCAGCCTTCATTGGGTTCCTAATGCTAACGATATTTGTCGAACTTTATACCTGGCAGTTACTGGTTTCTACGTGTGGATTCGCCCACTTTACTAATACTAATACTTCTATCTATATAAATTATAGCCTATGTGTTATTCCAGATTCCAGATTTAAAACCAGACTCTCTACGATCTGCTACCAACGAGTCCTAAGTTACTTTGGTCACATCGCCCGGAGACAGCCAGACAACCTGGAAAAATTCGTTGTATCGGGCAAGGTGGATGGAAAAAGATCACGCGGACGTTCACCTACTCGCTGGTCTGACCAGATCAGGGCCATTACGGGACTCACGGTGACCACTGCTATGAGAAGAGCTGAAGACAGGGTGGCTTGGAAGCAGCTCGTCGTAGACTCCGTCAAAGCTTTTCAAGACGGGCACGACCTTCAGAAATGAAGACAACGAATAAGAAGAAGAAGTGTTATTCCAATGTCATCATCATCAGCCTAATAATGTTCCCACTGCTGGTACACAGGCCTCCTCTCTGTGAGAGGGGATAGGCCGTAATCCACCACGCGGGCCCAGTGCGGGTTGGTGGATGTCAAATGTCTTCGAATTTTTGGTTCTAGGACATGCCGGTTTCCTCACGATGTTTTCCTTCACTGTTTTGAGAGCAGTGGTGATGAAATAATTTACACAAAGTAAGTTCGAGCCCTGCCTGGGCTCGAACCCACGACCTACAACTTGTAAGTCACATAGAGAGCCGTGGTGGTCCAGTGGTATTCTGATGTATAAGCTATTAATTACTGTGAAGCTTTATCTAAATCCGTTTAGTAGTATTTGCGTGAAAGAGTAACAAACATTAATTCATCCATCTATCCATCCTCACAAGTTTTCGCGTTTCATCATCATCATCATTTCAGCCGAAAGACGTCCACTGCTGGACATAGGCCTCCCCCAGGCGTCACCAGATTGACCGATCCGGTGCGTCTCGCATCCAGCGCCTTCCCGCAACCTTAACCAGGTCATCGGTTCACCTAGTGGGAGGCCTTCCTACGTATCGTCTTCCGGTTCGCGGTCACCATTTCAGAACTTTTCGGCCCCATCATCCGCTCTGCGAGCAATGTGCCCTGCCCATTGCCACTTAAGTTTGGCAATTCTTCGGGCTATATTGGTAAATTTGGTTCTCCTGCGGATATCCTCATTTCGGACATGATCACGCAAGGAAACGCCGAGCATAACCCTCTCCATTGCCCTTTGGGTGACTTTAAGCTTTCTGATAAGGCCCATTGTGAGCGACCACGTCTCGGTCCCATAGGTGATCACTGGCAACACACACTGGTCACTGGACATTTGTCTTGAGACACTGCGGTAAATTGGATGAGAAGATACCACGCAACTTCCATCCCCAACTTTAACTTTAACAACAAAAAATACAACTGACTTCCAAATAAAAACACTACAAAGTGAAAAATATTTTTTTCAATTGCGGAAGTTCGATCTGTTTTCGTTTCTTCGTCACATACATCTGCGAATAAATACTCTTTTAACATAATCTAATTCATTAAAAAAAATGCAAGCTACTATAGCTGCTATTTTTACAGCTCTATATATTTCACACGGAAATCCAAACAAAACAAGAATAAAGTAAAGCTTTCAGTTCTGAATTCAAATGATTATCAGACAAATATTATAAAGGCGAAAGTTTGTGAGATGTGTGTGTGTGTGTTTGTATGTTTGTTACTTCTTCACGCTCAAAAGGCTGGGCGAATCTGGATGAAATTTGGCATAGATATTATAGTCTGGAATAGCACATAGGATACTTTTTAGCCCGGGAATATGTTCCCTTGGGATAATTTTTGACATTCACGCGGGCAAAGCCGCTGACAGAAGCCAGTAAACGATAAATCTAATAATTGATGGAATTCTAAAAATTAACATGGAAAATGAAAAAAAAAAAAAATAATAAAAAAAAAAAAAAAAATTAATTATCATTACATTTCATCGCATTCGTTTGTATTCAGAAATGCGATGATTGCCGAGGGACATTAAGAAAACAGTTGAACTGTACCTATCTCTCCCATCTTAAATCTGTAGGTAGTTAACCGGTGTTGGTGTTGGTTCTGTAGGTGGTGGTTGTGGTGGTTGTAGGTGTAGGTTGTTGTTTGTTGTCGGTTGTATAATGTATCAAAGTTTATGAAGAAGTTCGTCATTTTTAACCGACTTTCCAAAAGGGAGGAGGTTCTATGTTCAACTGTATGTTTGTTTTTTTTTGTGTATTTTCATCGATATCTCCGTCAATTATGGATCTACTTTTAATATTTTTTTTGAAATAGTATGTGCCCGAATTGGTTCCATTTAAATTTGGTGGTGATCTGATGAAAAACTTCGGAGATTTACATCATAACTATTCATAATGCCGTCATATCTAAGCATATTTGCAAAATTCTCTTTTTATTTGAAATAAATTTATTCCGAAATGGTCCCATTGAAATTTGGTAAAGATCTGATTAAGAACTTCGGAGATATACAACAGAACTCTTCAATAAATGACGGCCAATCTTTTGGGATTGCTGCAATCGCATGTCTGTTTATTGTTTACACCATTTCATAACATAACATACACCGGTACGCTCGAAAAGGGTAAGCAGATGTATATAGTTCACTCTGATACACTCTCATTCCACCGCTTATGTTCAAGTTTCATATTATTCGGGTAATCTTTTCTGGCATCACTTTTGATATTATATGTGCCTTAATAACAGAACTTGCCCATTATGCACTTCAAATAAAAACCGGCCAAGTGCGAGTCGGACTCACGCACGAAGGGTTCCGTACCATTATCGCAAAAAAACGGCCAAAATATCACGTTTATTGTATGGGAGCCCCTCTTAATTTATTTTATTTTAATTTAATAATTATTATTTTTTGAAGTGAATATACAACTAAATATTCTGTGAATATTTTAGGCGTCTACCTGTTGCCGTTATTAATATCGAGCAAAAAACGTCAAAAAAATCACGTTTGTTGTATGGGAGCCCCCCTTAAATATTTTTTTATAATGTTTTTAGTATTTGTTGTTATAGCGGCAACAGAAATACATCGTCTGTGAAAATTTCAACTGTCTAGCTATCACGGTTCATGAGATACAGCCTGGTGACAGACGGACAGACAGACAGACAGGCAGACGGATCGCGGAGTCTTAGTAATAGGGTCCCGTTTTTACCCTTTGAGTACGGAACCCTAAAAAGTGAAAAATACTAAAACGTTTTTACAAAAAAATACAACCGACTTCCAAAAAACACCACAAAGTGAAAAATAACTTCAAGTTCGGCAGTTGGTGTTCCTGTTTTCGATTCATCGCTTTTTGCTACCGACTTCCGAAATTGAAGTTATTTTTCACTTTCTATGGTTTTTATTTGGAAGTATGTATTTTTTTGTAAAAAAGGTTTTGCCTTTACGGAACCCCATCAGGCCCACGATTCATAGGTATATAAATCCTCATCCACCTAATCTCCCTTGTGCCCACTGCCCGATGACGTCACAAAACAGTAAACAAAAGAAACACACGACATTTTTGATTCTATTATATTTTGATCAGACTCCGTCATTCAAATCCCAGGGCATCGGCAGAGAGGGGTGATTTATTCATCCCCTCCGTATCGATTCGAATCAATTATTCGATTCGAGCAATAAATCGAGAGCTTTACTCGAGTATCGAGTCGCTTACAGATACGAAACAAAATATTTATGGGCTGTGTATGTGATATGCTGGTATAATTATTATCTTTTATTGAATTGAATTGTTGTTTAAATGTTTAGTTATTGGTATTTTTAACCCCCGACGGAAAAAGAGGAGTGTTATAAGACGTGTGTTGCTGTGTATCTGTGTATTTGTGTGTCTGTCTGTGACATCATAGCGTCCAAACAGGTGAACCGATTTTGAATTTGTTTTCTTTTTTTTGAAAGATGATTTTGTCGAGTGTTCTTAGCTATGTTTGAATAAAATCGGTTGAGCCGTTCAATAGTTATGGCCGTTTTACTGTTTGTCTCGGGGTGTTTTCGCAAGATATCGTGTCATAATTAAGTGTTCAATAGATTGCCGATCGAAGCGTATCTACTATGTACTAGATAAATCATGTAATATGAAATAAAAATTTGTCGGGGGTTTTTTAAATTATAAAATTTTACTTGTTTCTTAGTCTGTTTTGTACCACTGTTGGACAGAATCCGATATTTTTTCTCCACGCACGTCACTTTTCTGCCAATGCGGCCCCAGTCCTTCCGATTGAACTTGGACATCAAGTGATTGCTGTTTTTATTGTTAGCATGATTTGTCCCATTCATGCAACCATGGGCATTTTTCACTATTTTATTCTATAATATCCTTTTTTTTTGGTTAGGGAACTGTTTGATTGTCTTTAGCATGAACAACACACGCGAGTGTATTCGCGTGTGTTGTTCGTGCTAAATACAATACCACGTATAGAAAACAAAGAAATATAGAAAGAGCAGTGGTGGCCCAGTCGTATCGGCCGCGACTTACAAGTTGTAGATCGTGGGTTCGAGGCAGGCGCTTTACTTTACGTAAATTATTTCATCACCACTGCTCTCAAAACGGTGAAGGAAAACATCGTGAGGAAACCGGCATGTCCTAGAACCAAAAATTCGAAGACATGTGACATCCACCAACCCGCACTGGGCCCGCGTGGTGGATTACGGCCCATTCCCTGTCACAGAGAGGAGGCCTGTGTCCCAGCAGTGGGAACATTCAAAGGCTGATGATGTGTGATAAGATGTATAGAAAACTGGCTGCACCTACTGAAAAACATGAAAACATTTCTGCCAATTCGGCATAGCAAAGCTACTTAAGTCAAAAATAAATTAGTTACTTCTGGGCAAGCGTACTTCACCGTCGACCACATCATCCCTTACCATTAGGTGAGATAGTGTTCAAACGCGAGCCCATCATTAATAAAAAAACAAGACAAGAACACACAAAAAATAAACACTTCACTATAATTTCATAATCTCTCACCAAAGCCTAAAAAATCCGAGATCCATAGTCCCCCACAAAAAACCCGAACGACGCACAAGGGTTCCGTAACATAAAAACTTTCCTGACTATCTCGGTGCCATAAATTGCAATCTGGAAAAGCCTATCGATTTACTTTACTATAATAACAGACTATCGTTCTAAGGTTTCGGACACAGTGATAAGCTTAAGCGGGTGATAAGACGGGAGCGTTTACAATAAAACTTGCTTTCTTAGCCGCGGCTTGGTTTCTCTAGCGATATAAATAGTGATTGGTCACTCAGTGTAGCTTACTACAAGCACGGGGTCTCATTGCTAAGAAATAAAATTTGGTTCAAATAAATCTCACAAGATGGCGCGATGCAATCTGTTATTGAATGTGTGTAAAATTAACATTTTCTGGAATTGAACATAAAAATTGTATGTTCTTATTTAATCAATTCTCGTAAGTACATTTTTATTTTTTCTGGTATTAGGTTTGCGCTTGACCACTATCTCACCTGACGGTAAGAGATGATGTGGTCGACGATGAAGCACGCTTGCATAGAAGAAACCTACTCAGCCTTGACTTCAAGACTCGAATACGAAGACGGAATCGAGACTCCGGCAGGGAATTTCACTCTTTTGCTGTGCGCATAATAAAAGTATTCCCAAAACGTTTGGTATTATGGAATATAGGGCTCTTAATTTACATTTCAAAGATTATTTGAACGGATCATTTAAAATTGATGCCAATAGATGGCGCATTTTTAAATTTCTGAGGCATTCCACTCGATTGTTAAAATTTGCATTGTAACACATTTTGGTGCAAAAAACTGTAAAAACGTACGAAAAAACACTATAAAACAAACCTTCACTGTATTTAAAGGAAAAAATATTCACGAACGTCGTAGTTACGTCGGCACGCTTTCTTTGTTTCTTTCTTTGCATCTGTATGCTAGTATTATATTATCTGTGCTACAAGTGAATAAAAAACGTAACGTATCAGTCCATTTAAAAACATATTAGTTTAGAAGTTCACATGACATCCTTTAGTAAGATTGGCGGGCAGATTTTTATATGACAACTGGGACCAACAAATTAACGTCCTTTTTAAGGCACGGTCTTGGTACGAATCTGGTGGGATTCACTCGTTCGACAAATCGCTGCAAGCGAAGCTTAGTTCACATTGATTTAGCCACGAGCCCCTACAACTCGTGCGCGCTACCGCTTGTCACCGTGTGTTCACCCTTACCAAGGCCAAAGATGGACCAGCAAATTGTCCTTTAGTTGGGTAATGTTACAAAATAGGGTGGTTGTGGTACATAAAATGCTTTTTATAGTTAGTACCATGGTGCGGTCGAGTGGAAGGTACGATGGTGGATTTGGGGACTGGCCAATTGGTTTGACGAGACAATAGAAAATTGGTTTAATTGTTGGGACCACTGTTTGTTTGGTCTATTGATTGATGTTTTAAAGCTGACCTACCCCTCAATAATACACTTGGAGTAGAGTGTTAACCAGCCGGGCGAGCACGGCCTCTGTGATAGGCTTTACACGCATTTTATCACAGTTTTTGCTCCCAAACTGTGATATAAATGTGTGACTCAAGCCTATCATATTAGGCCGTCCTCGCCCGGCTGTATCAACTAAGTACTAACCATACATTTTTGGAAGTTTAAGCTTGGCATAACTTTACTCCGCGTTTATTAATAAGGGGGTTAAAGTTAAATGATCATCTACTTCGTCATCTTGGAGTGAGTGACGGTTGAAAGGGGAGAATGCAAGAAGAAAATGAGTTGCACAGATCCCAAGTAACATGGCGGGTGGTTACCCAATACCAGTCCGTGTCCGTGATTAGAGTTCCGAGTTCAAAATGTTCTGAATTATGAAAGATTATGACGGATAGAGTTCGGATGTAGTGTGCAATCTTCCTTACAAGAAGTACTACGGGTACATCGGAACCGAAATTTCACGGACACGCATCGGATGTTATAGTGCGTAACCAGCCTGCAGCTTTATTTCGTATCTTGCAAAACGATAGCGATTTTGGCGCAATAATTGCTCTTCAAAACAGAAGTTTTAGAGTATTTGCCGATTATTTTAGAAATAAGTTTATTTGACAAACAGCGAGCGATTAGCAAACGATTGTGTAGAACCTACCATACTACATCATCATCATCGTCCTGCCCTTGTTCCATGTCACTAGGGTTCGGCGCAACACGTTTTCTTCTTCCATACCTTTCATCCCCCGTCACGCTATCACTGCCTCCCTTTTCTTTCATATCACTCCTCACACAGTCCGTCTTTTCTTTGGGCGTCCCCTCCCTCTCCATCCATCCACATTTATATTCGTAACTCTTTTAGTACATGCGTTTTGATCCCGCCTCATCAGATGACCATACCAGGACAAAGGCTCTCCTTTCAACTTTTCTGACACTGGCGCCATTTTCAAACTTCCTCTAATATGCTCATTTCTCATTTTATCCATTCTTGTAACTCCGCACAACCATCTCAACATTCTCATCTCTGTTACATGCAATCTCTTTTCATCCATCTTTTTCACAGCCCAACATTCTAATCCATACAGTACGACAGGTCTAATCACGGACTTGTAAATATAGCCATATCTACCGTAAGTAATTCTGACTTTTATGACATATCGCGTTTGATGGTTTGATGATTGCTGATTGCTGTTTCTTATTGCTGATTGTCTTTTTTTTGTCCATGCCATTTATGTACATCATGGCTTTAAATTACTTAGATGATTCCCGAACTTCTAGCAGAGACACAAAGAGGGAGAAAATTAGTCTTAAATACATAAAGCAGCATCAAAGCTTATCACAATTGGTAACTCGATTTTGCCTTGCTGGTCGAGTGGTCGCAAGCGCTATTCTGGGCATTAGGTTCTGGATTCGTTGCCCGTGTCGGGTAGTGTTATTGGGTACTACTTCTGGAATTTCTCAGTAGTAGGCTGGCTTCTGGACCTGTGCCCAGTTGACAGCAATAGACTTGCCCCCTAATTACGTAGGACCTAAACATAACTGGTGAAATAATTGTGTACTAAAGGCCAACGCAGACCGGGTCGGGATGGCATGGGATTTAATTTTGGAAATGGAAATTCAAACGTATCGATATAGAAATACGACATAAATTGCTATGCTTTAAAATGATACCGTGGCATCCAAAGGGATTTCATTGCACGGCATTGAAAGACGCGCCACGGGCTCCCGCTGTGGGATGCCGTGGCATACTGCGTTAGGCAACGGCATGCCGAGGAAGCCGGCGCTCGTTGTGACATACCGCGGGGTGAGATAGGGGTAGAGAAGCGGGGGATGCGAGACTAAATGTGTATGGGGCAGCAGGAACTGCCGAGGCATACTTTGTCGTGCCGCGGCACGCCATGGCATGACGTGGCAAGGCGCTGGAATGCCGCGGTATCTAAGCGGCTAATGTGCGCTGACTGACGGCAAAATTCCTTGCCATGCCGTCCTGGTCTGCGTAGGCCTTAAGGGCGCAACTCTATCTAAGCCGTCAAAGAATACGGTCGTGATGTTAATTAAACAGAGCATGAATATTAAAACGCGATATTTTACAACAAAAAACGAAGTAAACAATGTAAATAATAATCACTACGTTGATTGTAAACACGGTGTTATTAAGTATTTAATCGTATCTGATGTTCACGCGGGTCTAAAGCATAAACTTAAAGCGATTTGCGTCACATTTTTTTAAAGGCTTTAACAGGCGCAAACAGGTGCGCCGAAATAATGTCATTTTATTTCTAGCAACAGAACAGGATTTTCACATATTTTTGCATACTCACCGAAATTTTACGAGTATGTTAACTATACTCTATACATACAAATAAATAAAATTGAAGTGTCTGTATATAATATCAAAATAACAACGTTTTATTGAATGCACGTGAAAGTATATACGGTGCTAACAACAAGTAAGCAATTTTTAAGATTTTTGTCTGTCTGTCTGTTTGTTCCGGGTAATCTCCGAAATGGCTGGACCGATTTTGACGGGACTGTCACTGGTAGATAGCTGATGTAATAACGATTAACATAAGCTACTTCACGAGAAATTTCATAGTCGCGGAGGGAAAGAAAAAAAAACAAAAAAATACGAGTTTGACGCGGACGAAGTCGCGGGCAACAGCTAGTAAATAATAAAAAAAAATTGCCAGATTACAATTTCAATGTCAAGTGGTTTAACAAAACGAAGATATAAATTAAGAATTATACTTAACACAGAGTTATATACCTCTGACACCTAAGCTAAGATTGAACTTGTGTTTAGAGTGATATTGAACAATTTTTGAGAAAACGCGTTGTCGTATGGCCTGCGTCGCGTCTGTAATAGAAATATTAGAAATATAGAAAAATTATACGTATCTTTGAACGATGTTTTGAATGGTTGACCAATGTAACTGGCTTTTGGGAAGCTAACTACTTGTTTATCGTAAATCTATGGTCGATTGTATTGTATTAAAATAATGACACTCAGTATGTATCGACTAAACGATACTAGTCAATGTCAAATAGTAATTGTCTATAGTTCTAGATTTTGTACTGCTATTGTCTATGAAACAAAACTCTCCATATTTTTCCTTGTGAAAGAAAGTCACGTCGTTTTATTTAATGTCCAATAGACTTTTACTGAATGCGAAAAAAACAAAATGTCTAAAGTTCTCTTTACCAAATGTACCTCAACGTGACCTAAGTTTAAATCTTGACGGCAAAAATCTTGAAGTTATAACGGAAACTGTATTCTTGGGGATTACAATTGATTCAAAATTGCAGAGGGGCGCGCACATTAGAACTCTTTCGGGTAAGTTAAGTTCGGTTGCATATGCAGTAAGGAAAATAAGGCAGTTAACCGATGTAGCCACAGCTAGGCTGGTATACTATGCTTATTTCCACAGTGTTATGTCTTATGGCATTCTGCTGTTGGGATCAGCAGCGGACGTTGACTCAATTTTCATCTTACAAAATAGGGCAATCCGCGCGATCTATAAAATGGGTCCTCGCGAGTCCCTCAGAGAAAAATTTAAAGAAATCGATATACTGACTCTTCCTTCACTTTTTATTTTGGAATGTATTTTGTACGTCCGCAAAAATCGAGGGCTTTTCAAAACTAGAAACGACTTCCATAATTTAAATACACGCAGTAAGCATGAAATTGTAATACCCAAAATCAGATTAACGAAAACTAGCATGTCTTTTCTTATAAACAGTATACGCTTCTATAACAAGTTGCCAAAGTCAGTTATAGAACTGACCGATGGAAAGTTCAAAAACTACATCAAACGTGTCCTTATTAAAAAAGCGTATTATAAAATCAAGGACTACGTTGTAGATAAATTTTTTGGCTTTAGCTCCTTCTGCGCATGCGGCTTCCTGGTAAATCATAAACGGCACCAATATGTGGATGTCTCTAACTATTCTCAATCTCATTTTTTTTTTCTCTTCTTTTAATTAGACTTTTTACAATGATTTCAATCATCTTCATAACCCTTTACTAAGAATAGTTACAGCACTGATAACAACATTTGTGCCACATGTTAAATTTAGTCTTGTTATACATTTATTTAGAGAAGAGAGAGAGCAGTGGTGGCCAAGTGGTATCGGCCGTGACTTACACTTCTCGAGCCCAGGCAGGCGCTTTACTTTGTGTAAATTATTTCATCAGCACTGCTCTAAAAACGGTGAAGGAAAACATCGTGAGGAAACCGGCATATCCTAGAACTAAACATTCGAAGACATGTGACATCCACCAATCCGCACTGGGCCCGCGTGGTGGATAACGGCCCATCCACTCTCACAGAGAGGAGGCCTGTGTCCCAGCAGTGGGAACATTAATAGGCTGATGATGTGATGTGATGATACATTTATTTTATTTTTTTTACCTTTGTATAAATTCTTTTACCGATTGTTTTGTGCATGTGTGAACATTGTAGGCCTTCTAGATTTCTAGATGCTTGATAACATTTGATAACTTTTATCTCGATATACTTTTTTTTTTTTTTCTGTCGTCTTATTGTCGGGCCTACGTTGTCCTACCCATATCTAAGTAATGCTGTAACATGGAAATATTATTTTCTCAAACATGCTTGGAAATGTGATCATTATTTTGACAACCTTCTTCGAGATAAATCGAAATTGCTGTACTGGTCAAATACATGCGCGCAGCGGCCGGCAAAAGTTGTATGAAAATCCATATCTGTCGTGTCTAGCGGCCAAATAAATTCCATAGTAAACTCATATCTGTCGTGTAGTTTAAAAATGGAACGATGTTTTACTCCGAAACATGGCAACCAAGGAGGTAACTTATCAAAGGTTTTATTTAAATTTCGAACTGGCTTGCAAATAGAACTCTGTTAATTGAAAAAAAAACAAAGGAACACTTTAACGCGGGAACAATTATTGTTGTTCGTCATTGATTTTGACAAAATGAGTTCTAGGTACTACTTAGTTTTAATTTCCGCGCATTATTTGAGAAAAGTACTATACAAGCCTTGGCCACAACTAGGCATTGATGGACTTACGTATGTGTGCCTCGGCTTCGCCTCGGCCCACATTTACACGTTCGTCCATCAATGCCTATTTTGCTGGCCGCTGCAGTAATGTACTAAAAACCAAACCATATTTTTAAAATAGTAACCGTGGAGTTTCTTGCCGGTTCTTCTCCATAAGAAACGACCAACCCGAACCGTGTGCCTTTTGTCGACGTTTTATAAGTGTCCATGTAGGCCTATGTAAAATAAAAATAAAATTGATTGGTTGAATTGATTAATTGACTCTGTCTCTGTCACCTCTAACCGAGACTAGGGTCATAAGCAAACACATCCTAAATATAAAAAATAAAAGAATGTATTTGTATCGTAAAATACTGGTCCCTACTATACCTAACACAGTTGGGAAAAGGCTGGGAAAATTTATGTATCGCTAGATAAGACAAAGAGTAGATTACCATAGGTACCTGCAGCTCATGTATGTTTGTGACACTAAATCATTTGAGATTGACTCCATGAAATTTCGGCAGAGGACAGTTATTACCGTAAAAAGTTATTAGTGAGATAAATCCCAACTCCAGAACCATGAACATCGGCGCCGAGTTGCCAGCCTGTCGGTTTCTTTCATTTCGGGGAATGAGCGTTGGGATTGCATGAACTAATTCCTCCTAGCCCGTTCCATCATCGGACTACAAGACGTACGGCGATGCGTCATCGGTACATGGTGGACATCCCACCTATATGCACCAAACGTTTTGGGAATACTTTTATTATGCGTACAGCAAAGGAGTGGAATTCCCTGCAGGAGTCTGTATTTCCTGATAGCTACAACCTGGGAGTCTCAGTCAAGAGTGAATAGGTTTCTTCTAGGCAAGCGTGCTTCATCGCTTACCATCAGGTGAGATAGTAGTCAAGCGCAAGCCTACCTACAGTAAAAAAAAATCCTATCGCTCATAGCTTGTACCCTACGCAACAGAAGCCATGTAGTATGCGGCAGCGCGTAGTCAAAGTAGTTACATGCACTTAAATACTCTGTCGACATCCTATTAGCTCGTTTTTAACGTAAAATATTGTAAATGAAAATACACTGTTTGACACCGGATTTAAACATGATAAACTGAACTACTTTTTCACTGAAAAACAGCGAATGAGCGTAACTTTTTCCGGGTAAAAATGTTTATTGTTTTTTTGGTGATGTTTTTAAACATACTTGCTTTTCGATGCGTGATATCCTATTGTGTTTTTTTGCTGTTGTTAATGTAAGCATTATTATAATATTTGGTAAAGGTTGGTGGCAGTAGGGAAAGTAATAAATCCAGCTTGTTACTTCTTCACTGCAAAGCAAATGTCTCTTCTCATACAGAGAAGGCACGAGCAAGCTTGCAATGCAGATTGGCGATATCAAACTTATATCTTAATAATTCTTACTAATATTATAAATTTGGTTGGATGAATGGAATGTTTGTTACTCAGTTACGCCAAAACGGCTGAAGGGATCTGGATGAAATTTATCACAGAGATAGATAATACTCTGGCATAGCACAGTTTCACGTGGTTGAAGCCGCTGGCAGATGCTAGTTAACTATTAGTCTAGGTTTTAAGGCCTTTTGAAGAAAGTTTCTTCCACTGCACTCGAATCACTCACCATGACAACTTTTACGGTATTGTTAGTACTGTTCATTTGATTATGAGACACAGAGTGGTGATTGAGCCGATTGGAAAGGTTTTAGAACATGGGCGTAAGAGTCTTAAATACTTAGTCTTATATGATGCTGTTTTGTTATAAATAGAATTTTGCAGTTAAGCTAAACGCGACATTGTGATACCAATGCGAGGAAAATTTTTCATAGACATTGTTTTACGAATAAATCCTAAGAGCATTGGTGTCGCACTGTCGCATTATCTTGTCACGTGCCTCTGTGGAGCCACTTTTAAAACACTTTATAAATAGTGTTAAAAACAAACAACTTGTCTTCTACAAAATACTCAACGTTGAAGCAAAAACTGAAATTCTTATAAAAGAAAATTACCTTCATAAAGTAAGATGCTTAGATGCTGCAAATACTTCCCGGGATATCGTGCTAAAGCTACCAAATAGCGAACTCATCATTTTTCTAGCCTTCCCCAACAATATCTTACGGAGTTTCCTTGTATTAAGATCCTGTAAATTTTCTCGAGATCGAACATAACTGTTTCAAGGAAAAATGAAATTCTTCCTCTTCGACTGAGAGGGAAAATTCAAGTGAAAAAAAATTGAGGTTATTTTTTTTTTTTAGATGCTTTGCCTATTAGGATAAAAGTTATTCCTCGATCGTGTAGAAGTTGCAAGCGCTATTTTAAAGTAAAGTTTATTTTATTTGCATAGATTGTAGGTACATGACATAAGGTATAAAAAAACAAGGGTCACACCCTTGTACAATCTACCAGATTAAGCATGCAAACATTAATAAATTAAGTAAACGAGTAGGTAATCAAAAAACTAGTCTCAAAATACAAAATTACGAATTACAGTTCAAAACGAATACAATGTTATAGTTGGTACGTTGTTAAATTGCATAAAACAAATTATAATTATATTAAATTAGAAATTTACAATAGAATAAATTTTAGTTATTGTGTTTTCTTTATTATGTCAGGTATTTTGTTTTATATTGTAAGGTTCCATACAAATATTGTTTTTTTAAATAAAGCAGTTTAGTAACTCTCAACTAGTAAAATATTTTTATACTGGCTTCTGATTGGTCTCTTACTAGTTTGCGATAGGTACTGTAGTAAAAAGTTACATGTTACGTTTAACAAAAATTGCTTTAAAATATACATTGCCGGAAATGTTAACAGCTTTAGGGACTTAAACACTGGAACATAACTGTCAGTCATTTTCATATTTAACATAGACCTCAAACAACGTCGGGCTTTCAATACCTGTTCCTGCAGACATATGCTCAATTTTTTTTATTGCTTTAGGTTTCCATAAATCATTTGACTGGCAATTACTATGCCTAAGAATTTTGCTTTTTGTACTTGGTCCATTTTAGTTTTATTAAGTTAAGTTTTTGAATTTGGTTTTGATGTGTGCTATTGGAAATGTATAATGTTAGTCTTTCCTAAATTAATTAATTTATAGTCGTCAAGCCAATTCGCAATGTCCCTGACTGAACTGTTTATGTCCTGTTCATATTTATTTGCATCAGATCAATTGATTAATGCAGTGCCGTCATCAGCAAAAAAAAATCATTGGGTCCTCAATGTGCCGCGGTAAATCGTTTATATAAAGCAGAAATAAAAGAGAACTTAACACCCCGCCCTGAGGTACGCCGTGTTTGACATCTATTTGATAATTATTTCCGTGTGTTGTTCACATTCACCCAGATATGATTTGACAAGATTAAGGACGTTTCCTCTTATGCCATACGTGTCCAGCAAGGTTTTATAATGGACACAGTCGAAAGCCTTTGTCATATCAGTGAGAATTATTTTGTCAACATTTTTTAAGATTACATTTATCAAATCGTAAATAGCTGAATGCTATTGATTGGCATAATCTCCTGGGTTCGGTTCTCGGGTCGGACACCAGAAACTTCTTGACTTAAGGTAGATAGTAATAGGCTTGACCGTGTAAATTAAGACTTAAAAACATAACTGGTAATATATATATATATATTTTTCTTTTTTTACTTTGCCCCACACTAGGAATTTAATCCGTGGGTGCGTTTACAAACATTTAAACTCACATACGTAAGACACCCAGATCCGTAAAAATTATCTGTAGCTCATACAAATATTTGACCGTGCGGGCATCAAACCCGCAACACGCAGCGCAGCAGCTGATTGCTCAACCACTACGCCAACCGTGGCGTTAATATTGATGAAACCCTGCCTAACACAGGTGTGCATATGCATACAGGTTGTGTCTGACACCGACGCGAAAAAAAAAACATGGAAACAGTACATGATTTTGGATCCCCTTGTGTTGGAATTTTACTTCGGCTTATTCCTATTAAAAAAAAAAACATTAATTCCCTTTTTTTACGAAAAACAGCAATGAAAATAAAACTCAACAGCGCTACCTGTCAGCTGATCTTCTTAAGTTTTATCGGCGTCAACGCCACCGGCTAGTACCTACACGCGCTGCGCTGCCCGCACTTTCTCTCTTTGTTGGCGAGCAATGGAGTATAATTAAATATCTAATTGGATAAGATAGGAATAACGATTTTGAACCGATTACAGTAAAAAAATGCTGATATGTTTTCATGTACTTATTCTATGGTACTTTTTTTCGCGTCGGTGTTAGACACACTCTGAATTGGTACCTGCAGGGTGAGTTTTCCAAGTGGACTTAGATGCTTCGATTGCGGGCTAGATACTCCTTTTACAAAAATCCAATGATGCAGTTTTAGTTTTCACAAAATCGGTCTCGTGACTCCTTTGAGTGTTTTTCGATTTCTTACTAATCTTACTTTTTACTAATATTTAAATGTGAAATGGATAGATGTATATTTTTTACTCAATCCCGCCAGAACGGCTGAACAGATCAGGATGAAATTGGCACAGAGATATAGAGTTTTTATCCCGGTATAATGTTCCCTTGGGATAAGAAAACACTTATCACGCGAGCGAAGCCGCTGGCAAAATCTAGTTCCTCATAGTTTCGGAATTAGCCATCCACGCCCACTTTAAAAACTCAGTACATAATTGTTATAATTATATTATGCTCTATCATAATTCTAGGGTAGTTCATATGTCACATCATCAACTACCATCTGTGAATAGCTAATATTATGATCTCCAGCAGCAGTCAAAGCTTAAAGACGCGTGCATAATTCTGTACCCAACTTCATCCAAGCAATTCCTATTGAACTGTTAAATAATTCATTAACTGATCACTTCCTAAGACCAAGTTCCGTCAATCGACCGAGCTTATTCAAAACTGTTCGTCAGAGCCACAGAGTTCGGAAACTTAGAGACGGTACTGTCAAAACTTACCATACAAACCAAGTGTGAATTTCTTTATTCACTTAGGTACAGAAATTGACGACCCGTGACAATCTAAGATTATAAAAGCGAAAATATAGATGAATGTTCCAATTGCCTAAGGATCCACTATGTCCCTTGATCAATTGGACGGTGATTCGATTGAATTTAGATATACTCTCCAGGGCGAGGTGGCACTCAAAGATTAGTTTTTTGCAAGTTGAAGCTAGTAGGATATATTCCTGAAAAAAATATTTAGTCCGCGTCTGTTTGATTACCAAAAGAGTTTTGACCTTTATCTTCTCATAAACAAAAAATTACGACGATATCACGCGTTGAAATTTCGCGTAAAGTCACGTCTTGGTACACGTTTTACCTAGAAGTGACGTCACAAATCTTGAACTTTGATGCGTCTTGTCTTTGCCAATTTTTATTGATTTAATAAAGCAAAAAACTGTGTGCAATAGTTTTTGATGATCGAACTGACAGACTGAATACATTTTCTGAACTATGGCTTAAATAGACGAAACTTACGTAGTACATTGCGTTCCAGAAATATTTTTAGCAATGGCGCCTCTAGTTACTTTTCGTACTCTGTGGTCAGACCTAACTTTTTGACCTCAAGTGTAAATTACATGGATCGTTCTTATAAAGTTCCGGGTGTCAATTTTATTGTATTACATTGTAATTATTGTTTTAATTCTTTGGTTCTTGTTCTGTGTTGTATTTGTAGTTTATGTTTTCTGATAGTTATATCCTGTGGGGTTTTTATAACAATAATGAATGGGCAACAAAATCTCAATATTTTTTCTATTAAAAAACAGTTACTTTATTTTTCGTAAACAGGGACTAAAATAGATCATTAATCCCTAGGGACAAAAAATGAATTGAATTTGGAATGTGGATATTGTTTGGGAATAGTGCGGTGGGATTGAAGTCTTATGTATGTCTTATGTTGTGTGTCTTATGTCTTGTGTGCTAGCCTATATCAAATGGGCACAAATCCGTACGCCGGGCTGCTACTGACAAATTAAAGATGGATACCAGTAATACTTACTCGACCCGAGACTCAAACCTAGAACCACATTCGCAGCAATAGAACTTGTAACCAACAGACCAACTAGGCAGATTAATAACACTGCAGACCCACCGTACCCCTGGCCATACCCCTGAATATATTATTTTTTCAAATATTGATCTCCGTATATTGGCTGACAACAGATTCGATAAGATTCAGTTTCTTAGCTTACCTTGTAAAATATTGTTGAGGAAGGAAACGAAACGATATTCCCATAAAGTAAACGGATGATTATAGGAAAAAGGGCTTTTCTGGCCCGTTTACTTTTTTTTGAGCCTCTATAATTTTGTCAAAATGCTAAAGCTAGGTACTGCAGAAGATTTACACGTGTTATAAGTCAAACTTCATGGATGATTAGTTTCAATACTAATAAGCTGATTCTTAATTCAAATTCTTCATAGAACTCTTGAATTTAAAATCTATACTAATATTATAAAGAGGAAAGATTTTTTTGTTTGTTTGTACCGAATAGGCTCCGAAACTACTGGACCGATTTGAAAAATACTTTCACCAATAGAAAGCTACATTATTCCTGAGTGACATAGGCTATAAACAATTTAATAATCACGTGCCAAGTCTGGTTGCTTAATTAATTTTCTTTCTATTTGAAAGAATTGCGCAATGGATTTTTTTTTTATTCGCCCAACTGTTCTTCAAAATTTTCTTTAAAAGGTATTTTCACGACATAGCTGCCGTCTTCGCGCCTTGAGGTTGAGGATTGAAAGAAGTCAATGCAAGCTTGGTCTTCTTGAGATATTGATAAGGGTTCGCGAATATCCTCCATTTCCCAGAACTGTTGGATATCGGTGAGATTGTTTAGGATCACATTGCACTGAAATGTTTTACAGTTGCCGCTTAGGATCCATCCCAGCTGTGTCTGCTGGGCAATGGGTAACATTCCCTCGGAACGGCAGATACTATCCAATAGGATTTGGGAATAAACGTCAGCACCGAATAAGGTATCAACTGGCCTACTTTTGTTAAATTCAGGATCAGCTAAGGTTATTTGGTTAAGAGTTGGCCAGTTGGGTTTAGTGAAGGTACAACTAGGCAAGTTCTTGACTAGTCTTTTCATTATAAATACGTCGGACTCGAAAGTGAAGTCATTAATTACTGACATACACTTAATAGAGATCATGCCCTTACAGCTTTTTTGGTCGTTTCCGATTCCAGAGATAAGTCCAGTGCATTTTTGCCGACGCAGGTTTAGGAGCTGTGCAGCTCGTTCAGTAATGATTGAGGTCTGAGATCCCTGATCTAGAAGAGCTCTCATTCTTTCGTAAGATCCGTCAGCTGCTTGAACCTTGATAATTGCTGTCGCGAGGAGTATTTCTGTAGGGTCATTTTGCATAGATACTAAGGTGTTCATGTCATGCTGAGGTGGAGATTTCGTAATAGTGGCCGTGTTCGGCCTCGTTTGCAACGCATCCGAATTAGCGTTTCTTGACGTAAAACATTCATGCAGAATCGTATTGTGGTCTTTATTGCACTCTTTACACTTTACTTCCGAAAGGCATTTTCTGCCTTCGTGATAGTGCAAACAGTTGACACAAAGGTTCAAATTTGCGATTGCGTTTCTACGAGCCGATGGATGCATTTTTGCCAGCTTTTGGTAATTTTGTATGCGATGATCGCTTGCATTGCAAAAACCACATTGCTTACGTCTTTCGTTATATTTCCAATTGGACTTTGACGATTGCGAAATGACCTGGTTTGTCGAATAGGTATGATTTGTGGTGTTGTTATTTTGTTTGAAACGAGAATAAAATCCTTTTGAATGAGATTGTTGGTTATTAAGATAGCCTTTAGATGATGAAGATGCGTGTTGGGATTGAGATGACTTTTGAAAGAAGGGTTCTTGTTTCTTCCGTGAAGTTTCCAGCGACGTAAATTTATTCTCCAAAAACCGAAGAAATTCTTCCAATACTGGTAACTCCTTTGGAGATTTCAACGAATCTATATAGTCATCGTTGGTTTCAGAGTCTAATTTCTCCGCTAGGATACATACGAGAAAGGGATCCCAAGTAGATACATCGATTCCGAGATTTTTTATAGCGTTCACGCTTTCGTACGTTGTATCGTGGATCCGTTTGAGGTGACTCACTGATTTTTGCTGAGATGTCGGGATATTTAGGAGGTTTTTGAGATGAGATGTAAAAATACGACGCTTATTGTCATAGCGATGCGTAAGGATATTCCAACAAACGGGGTAGTTGTCTGAACTTATTTGAAGATGTTGTATTAATTTTTCCGGCTCGCCCTTGGTCTTACTTTTCAGAAATTGCATTTTTTGGGCGTTCGATAACGATGGATTATTATGTACAGTTTCTGTAAAGAGATCTTTGAAGGATATCCAGGACGTATAACTTCCTTCAAAGGTAGCTATTTCCATTTTTGGGGTCGATTTCTCAATATGAGCCACCGACCACATCTTTCGGTTAATATCCCTTTTCAGAGTCTTATAATATTTCTCGTAGTTCGAGAATTGCTCGTCGTACTGGGCGTTTGAGCCGTTGAGCTCGTTGTCCAGTTCCCAGTGTAGGGTGTCAATAGCTGCCCAACGAGTTTTTAACGTTTTTAGGATGTCTTCAAACGCCCACTTTTCAGAGATAAGATTGAGATCAATCTCAGCAGCTTCTCTTGAAAATGCCCTAAAATTAGTAGCTTGTTTCTTCAAGAGGTCTTCTATATTTACGCTATCCTTAGGAGGATTATTTTGAGATGAGAGGTCCGAGGTTTGAGATATTGAAGATGGTTGAAAGGTAGGGGGTTTCAAAACAGGGGTTTGAGGTCTGTCTGTAGAAGGCTTATAATTCTGAATGGCTGTTTTAATATTGCTGTATTTCACCTTCATTTGGTCATACTGATCGGTAGTGAAATACGCATGAGATCGATCACCAAAGGATAACAAATTCATATGATTGTTATGAAACTCCGTAAAATATTGCTCTAGGCTTTCTAATCGTCGACGTAGGTAGTCGGGTGTCTTCCGCTCTGCTCCATCTTTCTTGAAGTTGGAGTAAAGTCTATCTATGTCTACAATGATTCGCTGTTGAGTAGCTAAAATGTCTTCCATTGTAGCCATAGTAAAAGTAAGAAGAAAGATACCTTACTTGTAGGGTTTCTTCGGGGTTGAACAGGATCGCGAGATGAGTGGCGCCCTCCTAGGCACTAGGATCGAATAAAATCACAAGATGACACAAAGTGGCGCCTTCCTGGGCACCGGGATTGACCAGGATCACGAGATGAGGCAAAGTGGCGCCTTCCTAGGCACCGGGATCACGAGATGTGACAAATTGGCGCCTTCCTAGGCTCCGGGATTGAACAGGATCACGAGATGAGGCAAAGTGGCGCCTTCCTAGGCACCGGGATCATGAGATGTAACAAATTGGCGCCTTCCTAGGCTCCGGGATTGAACAGGATCACGAGATGAGGCAAAGTGGCGCCTTCCTAGGCACCGGGATCACGAGATGTAACAAATTGGCGCCTTCCTAGGCTCCGAGATTGAACAGGATCACGAGATGAGGCAAAGTGGCGCCTTCCTAGGCACCGGGATCACGAGATGTAACAAATTGGCGCCTTCCTAGGCACCGGGATCACGAGATGAGGCAAAGTGGCGCCTTCCTAGGCACCGGGATCACGAGATGAAACACACTGTATTTTCCAAGGTTTCTAATTGCGTATAACGAAACTGGTAAAACGCACACACAAAAGAACAAAGCACAACGTTTTGCACACGCGTTTCGGTCTCGCTAACGTGCTCGAAGGACCAATGTTCGGGGTTGGGTTAAGATAGAGATAAAGGATGAGATAAGAGATGAAAGTCAGTTTAAGGTTAATAAATTCACTGTATTGTCTGTTTCCACAAATATGAAATTAAGACTAATTTATACTATGGTGAACGATATGGGATTATGAGTCACGCGCACGGTATGCCGCCGAATTACGTACTGAACTATTGCTGTGTAAGTGCAATAATATAAATGATGGAAACATACTGAGCGGGTGGCGCAATAATGATGACCCAGGTAAACGTACTGTACGGTGGTAGACCCGTACAATAGTTTTAGGTAATCGATCCACGAAACCTCCCAAATCTATAGCCCAGCGTGTTTTGTCTCCATATTCTGCAATAGTCCTGCACCAGCCGGTGATTGTCCTTGGGTGCTCACTAGTGCATACAGGGATGATTGCCGGTTGGTGTCACATTTTACCCAGATTTCAGCCTCATCTTTCATGGGGTAGGTAATGTACAAAATGTTACAATAAAATTCCTCCCCACTTTCTAAAACTGAATTTATGAAAACATCATGTACGTGAGAAAGAATTTACATCTTTTCAGTAAAAACGGCGACAGACATAATTACGTTACTAGAAATAGGGACCAATTAGTTCAACCAGGTTTGGTAAAGTAGCCTCATCTTTCATGGGGTACTGTACAAAATGTTACATTAAAATTCCTCCTTACATTCTCGAACTGAATGAGACGAAGTTTAAAACCTGTGTAAAACGCACACTATGCAGGCAGGCATATTATAAGTTGGGGGATTACATCACTGATAAAAGTGCTTGGCTCAATGCTAGTCCTGCTCCACAACCACTAGGGCGCAAAAACAAGTGATATACAGAACATTATTGAATATTGTTTTGAAGTATTGTTGGACCTGCTGAAGACTGTATGAATATATTTGTATTATATAAACTCAATTTCTTTTAGTATTATATAACTGCACAGCACGTGTGTGAGTACTATGTGCCCAACTGTAAATCTACCATTTGCTGTACCTTTGTGTCTTTCATTGACTTGTGTGTGTCTTGACAGTTGAGTGTGTCATGCTCTCTGATGGTGGCGCGTGTGTTGGATCATTCGGTTTCCTTCATGATGGTTGAGCTGGGTGGTGTCGATTCATGCGTCATGTTCGTGAATGGGCGCCGTCAGTTGGAATTGGTCATAACTTAACTGCTTCGGATGTTAATGTTTTTCTAGTACCTATTATATAACTGCACAGTACATGTGTGAGTACTTTTAATACTTTATACCTGTACGTAGTATAGTGTGTAGTGATTCTGGGTGCATTGTCCTTTATTAATGTATGTACCTAAATATTGTAAACAAACAATTTTTTTAAAAGAGTAATTATGGAGTTCCTTGGGCGTTCTTCTCACTGGACATGCACGGTAGAATCAATTTTTATTCCTTGTAAATTTTAAAGTAACGTTCACAAGTGCTGCTTGGTGGCCTAGTTGTAATAAAATATCTTTGTCTTTGTCTTTTATCTTTATATTGCTATTTTAGTATTATAATTCTTTTGAGACGATTAAACAAGACTGTCAGTTAGTAGCAATATTCTTTCGAATATTGATTAAGAATGACCACAGAGAAAATTTCATCCTATATATCTAACAAGGCTTCTGCTAGTTGATTACGGCCCCTGGTACGCCTTTCTAAGGGGCGGAGCCCTAGGGCCCCAGAATATCAAAGAAACAAATATAATCTGTCACAAAAACTCATACCTACCCACATTACAATTCCGACCAGCAAAAACTACCGTCACAAAATAGCTGTTATAAATTACAATAAATAAAACAGACTGTACATTTATTAGTCCCAACACATTCCTGCGCCTGGGGTCATCGCTGGAATATTATTTTATATAAGTTATTGACAAGTTTATTGAATTCCGACCCAGCGTGTGACCTTTGAAACCGAAATTGTGACCAGCATCAGTTCTCGTCGTAAACTGTACAAGTTAATGGTACATGTCGATCAAACGTGGCTTTTGCGATGCTGAATATTATTTTCGTTTGATATCTGGAAAGTGGGAAAGGTCGATGGATTTGATTTGAAATGTGATTGGGATATTTTTTTTAGAAGATTTTTAGTAGAAATCACGATTTTTAGAATATATAGAATATTTCACAAAAGCCTGTAACAGCGTGCTGTTTCATGCTTTCTGAAATGTAGACATTACTGACATGTTGTAAATTTGAATTTTGATGTTCTATCTATTTGGTTTCTGATTAATCGTATGAATCATAGATAAACAGTATGATAGGGTACCAAATTTTGACTTTGTTTCGGCGTACGTCAGGAAAATTCTAGAGCTATTAACCGGAAAGAAATCAGAGTCCAAACTGCTACTAAGAAACAAAACAGTATCGGGCCGTGAACTTGTGTTCATTCCCTACTCTCTGAATAATCTAATAGGAACATTTATGTCCAAATCCATACTGATATTACAAATGAGAAAGTAACTTTGTCTGTCTGTAAAATTTTCACGCTTAAAACGCTAAACTGCTTTAGATGAATTTTGGTATGGAGATAGTTTGATACCCTGGGAAGGACATAGGGTATTTAGCCTACAAATCATCCTTAAAAGGGTGGGAATTTGTATTAGGAACCAATATTTTTTCAAGGAAGGTTGTAAGGAAATCTACAACGAGATAAGGAAGTTAGACAGAAAAAAGGCTCCAGGATTCTGCTTGATTACAGCGGAAGTGCTGCAGCAATTGCCTAGAAAGGCGATAGTTTTCCTAACGCAGTTGTTCAATAGCATCTTAAGGCTGTCATACTACCCAAAATTATGGAAAGTCTCAGAAATCATAATGATTCTGAAACCGGGAAAACCACCACATCTTGTATCATCCTATAGACCCATAAGTCTACTGCCGGTCATTTCTAAGCTCTTTGAAAAAATTATATGTCGTAGATTAAACCTCATACTGGACGAAAACAAAGTTATCCCAGAACACCAGTTCGGATTTAGGCGTCACATTCTACTACAGAGCAAATCCATAGAGTTGTCACCAAGATAAGAAATGCACTGGAGAAAAAGGAATATTGCTCTGCAGTCTTCTTAGATGTTCAACAAGCTTTTGACAAAGTGTGGCACCCAGGACTTTTGTTTAAGCTTAAAAGTTACCTGCCACACAATCTTTACCTGCTTTTGGAATCGTATTTAAATGACAGATTTTTTAGAGTAAAGGTTAATGATTCATACTCCTCCTGCTATGACATCAAAGCAGGCGTGCCACAAGGCTCGGTATTGGGCCCCGTATTGTATTTATTATACACAGCTGACCTGCCCAATACGGACAGTGTTCTTTCTGCGACTTTCGCGGACGACACCGCAGCCCTTAGTAGCGATCAAGATCCGAAAAGAGCCTCGCAAAAACTACAGGTACACCTTGACAGGATTAGTACTTGGATGGAGAAATGGCGTATTAAAGCGAGTACTACCAAATCAGTACACGTAACTTTCACTCTTCGAAAAGGAAACTGTGCACCTGTAAAACTTGGAAACGATGTATTACCACAACATAACACAGCCAAATACCTCGGTATGCATCTGGACCGGAAACAGACCTGGAGACAACACATTGAGAAAAAGCGAGATGAGCTGAACCAACGCCTGCAAACACTGAAGTGGCTACTAGGTAGACATTCACAAGTATCTCTAGACAATAAGATACTTATATATAAAACCATATTGAAGCCCGTATGGACCTACGGAATTGAACTATGGGGAACAGCCAAAAACTCCAATGTGGAGATCCTGCAAAGGTTTCAAAACAAGGTGCTGAAAACCGTATCAAATGCTCCATGGTTTACCAAAATAACTGAACTACATGACTACCTCAAAATTAACACAATTAAAGAAGAGATTGAGCACAGAACAAAACTTTATAAAGTTCGCATTGAAGACCATGTCAACACTCTGGCTTCTGTACTGACCAACCCTCTGGAACACCGTCGACTGAAGAGACAGCACGTATGGGACATATCCTGATTTAGTCAAGTAGCAAGTAGAGGGTCGGCTCTCACTGGAGGACCGTTCTCGAAGCGCCAATATGCACACAACGCATCTGCTAATGGCTTGAGAAGCCGATCGCAAGATAGAAAGGAGAAAAAAAAAAAAAAAAAAAAAAAAAAGGAAGGTGGCCCACCATTGATATCCGATATCCGTGCGGCCCACAAACTTTCAATATAATTGCGCGATATAAAAAAACATTGGAACAAAAAAATAAACCGATATCCAAAACAAATCACTACAAAGCGAAAAATTACTTTCTTTTTTTTTTTAAGTTTGGATTAAATTTAAATGTGACCACGTAAGAAGCACCAGATATCAAATAAAAATGAATCATCAAAATCACACTATCACACTTAATATTATAAAGGCGAAAGTTTGTGAGTGTGTTTGTATGTTTGTTACTTCTTCACTCTCAAACGGCTGGACGAATCTGCATGGAATTTGGCACATAGAGATCTTATAGTCAAGAATAGAACATAGGATACTTTTATCCCGGGAATATGTTCCCTCGGGATAATTTACGACTTTCACGTAAAGTCGGCCGAAGCCGCTGGCAGAAGCTAGTCGGTTCATAATTGACGGAGTAATAATAACATAACTAACATACAAAAACATACAATCGAATTGAGAACCTGCTTTTTGAAGTTGGTTGCAAATTACGCTTTTTGAAGTACTAATTCTACGCAAACCAAGTATCGGGCAGTAGCTAGTACTTTATATTGATTTGATGTTTGATGTTCCATTTTCATACTTTTAGATTGCACGAAAACGGAAGGCTAATTATTTTCACGCATTGGTTGTAAAGATGGATGGAAAGAGATTGCATGTAGCAGTGATGAGAATGTTGAGATGGATGTGCGGATTGACGGGAATGGATAAAGTGAGAAATGAGTATATTAGAGGATGTTTGAAAAAGGCGCAAGTGACAGAAAAGTTGTCCTGCTATGGTCATGTGATGAAGAGAAATGAAACGCATGTTACTAAAAGAGTTATGATTATAAATATGGATGGATGGAAAGGGCCCCTCTCTTTCCATCCATCCATCATCCACGGCCAAATAAAAGATGGATGGACTGTGTGAGGAGTGATATGAGGGAAAATGGAATCAGTGATCGCGTGACGGAAGGACGGACAGGACGGTGTGGAAGAAGAAAACGTGTTGCGCCGACCCCAAGTAACATGGAACAAGGGTGCGAAGATGATGATGGTTGTAAAGACGGATGTTTTAGCCGTGACAAGCGTAGCAAAGACAAAATACAAAGTACGGTACGGGTTAAACCTTTGCCCAGCTGTGGGACAGTTAAGGCCAGTTAAAAAAACACGCACACACACAAAGGTATAACCTAACAAAATCCTTCATTTCCAAATTGCATAATACGTTTTTATCCTACCAATACAAGAAGCTATTCGAAGTAAAATGTAAATGTCGTAATAAACTTTACTAAATAGGCTCTAAGGACTGGCCTGCCTTAGGCTTTGGTCATAATGAACGCACGGTGACTAGGCCGGGAGCGAGCGCGGCAGCGGGCGAGATTAGGTGGTCACAGTGCATCGTGAGTTACTGTAGCAGTACATCATCATCAACAGCCTACATCAGTCGACTGCTAAACGTAGGTTTTTACAATAGCACGCCATTAGTTTTGGCATGGGGTCTCATTGCTAAGAAAGAAAATTTGGTTCAAATAAATCTCACTAGATGGCGCGATATGCACCTCAATCTGTTATTGAATGTGTGTAAAATTAACATTTTCTGGAATTGAACAGAAAAATTTTATGTTCTTGTTTAATCAACTCTCCTAAGTACAAAATTATGGAATATTGGGCTCATAATTCACATTTCAAAGATTATTAGACGGATCATTTAAAATTGATGCCAATAGATGGCGCATTTTTAAATTTCTGAGGCATTCCACTCGATTGTAAAAGATTGCATTTTAACACATTTTGGTGCAAAAAAAACTGTAAAAACATGCAAATAAATACTAGAAATCAAACCTTAAATGTATATAAAGAAAAAAATATTCACGAACCTAGTAAACCCTTTTACTTGCAAGTCGCTGCTAACACCATCTATCTATCACCGTGAAACTGAACCAGAATAAGCAGTCGAAAAAACGCTAGTTACGTCGGCACGGTTTCTTTGTATGGGATGAGGTATCTGTATGCTAGTATTATATTATCTGTGGTTTCGGTTTTCAGCAGCTCTCATCCAGCTGCTTCCAGCCATCCTGCGAAGATCCTCGCACCACCTAGCCTGAGGGCAGTATATGATATATTTTTAATTCATAATGTGAGGTAATTTCAATCCATCGCCACCAACTCATTTATCGAATTTGTCGTATTGGTTGATTTTTAAGTAACCATTTCTAGTTAGAAAGCCTCAACAAAAGTGCAATGGAATTTGAACTTTGTCAAGCATGAAAAAGAGGTTGTTGTTATAAAATGGATAACTATTTCGAATTCTAAAATCAAATATTAGGTTAAAACAATAGACGATCGTTCGCTAGCGAGGCCCCTCCGTCACGTCGCGCTAGCCACCCGCTATAGTTCCGGGGACTGTGACGATATGCTCAAACACTCCAGCATCCCGGCCAAAGGCAGCTGCAGGACACCGTGTGGTTCTAGCCACTTCAATATAGATGCAAACGGCGGTTTCATATGCGTGATAGTTCGCGCCCGCTTCAGCATCCGCTCTAGCTTATAACCCTGGCTGCGCCTGCCTTTAGGTTCACAATGTTATTACCCGCAGTAATTTGAAAGGGTTTGCCTAATGTAAGGTAGGGTAGGTATTTATTTTTAAAAGTGGGTTTTGGTTCCTAAATGGTTTCTCTAGACGTTTTAATGTTATCTTAGGGTTTTTGATTAATTAAGTGTGAAGGAAGAAGAGGCATCTGCCTCTTCTTCCTTCCTAAAAATAACAGGAAATATAATTGGTAAAGTTATAAGTACTCGTCCAGCTTCACTGACTCGGCGCTGTTCTGATTGTCGTCACTGTTGATCCTAGCTTTCAGTAGTTGGGATTTTTTTGGAAAAAATATTATTAAATGAACCTAGTACCTACCAGTTTAGCAGTGCAAAAAAGGGCGCTTTTATTTACTTTATAATCAGCAAAATAATCGATTATTCCACTCGTCCCTTCAAAGTACTTTTTTTTTAACCGACTTACCAAAAAGGTGGAGGTTCTATGTTCGACTTCATGTATTTTTGTATGTTCACCGATATATCCATCAATTGAGAACCGATTTCGAAAATTTATTTTTTTGTTTGAAAGACTATGTTCCTAAATTGGTCCCATTTTAATTTGGTGAAGATCTGATGAAGAACTTCGGAGATATACAACAGAACTCTTCAATTAATAACGGCAAATCTCTCATGATTGTTGCAATAGCATGTCTGTTTATTGTTTATACCAATTCATAACATATCATCACGCCAGTACGCTCGAAGGGGTACGCAGATATCTCATTTCACCGGTTATGTTCAAGTTTCATGTTTGTCGGTTAATCTATTCTGGCGTTATAGTTTTCGAAAATAGATTTTCTTTAGAACCACAGAAAACCAAAAATCTTCACATTCCTACGTCAAATTGACAAAAAGGAAACAAATCAAAAGCAACGCTCAACATTCCCTCACAGTAGTCAAGACAAACAGAAAGAGTTTCGACTTGAAAATAAATTGTTTGTCGCGATTAAATCGTCACAGCGGGCCGCAGTTCGACAGCGCGTGATAATCAACGCGGAGACGAGATAAACGAGTGAGTTGAGCGGTACTATTGGCTTCGGAAGTCGACGAAGTTTAGTGGTGATGAGATAACCCTGAAAAAAAGGGGTAACCGAATAAGCAAACTTTTTTATTACAAAATAAAGTTTAGTATATAAATATACAAAACTAATAGTAAAAGTCTGTTTTGTTCCTAGTAAGACAAACACGTAGTTCGCAAGGGGGAATATATAAACGCATTTTAGAAATAATGTTTCACGCTTTAAAATGTTGGGCTTTAGAAATTATTGAATGAACTATAAAAATAATGGTTGCCACTACTACTAATATTGCTACGTAACGGTTGGACAATTCTATAATTATGGTCAAGGACCGAGAGCGAGCGAAGCGAGCTCAGGAGCTTACGGCACCCCGACATGGATAGGTTAGGTTCGAAGGAGATGGGAGCATGCTCCATCTCTTTTAATGTCTCTTCTATTGAAACATGTAGCTAGATCGTAGTTAGAGATTGACAGATACTGTTCATAATCCAACAATCCAATCAACTAATGATCTGCTGGCTCTGGTTTACTATATAGCAATAATCACATTAATGTGAGTCACTGGAATCTCGAAAAAATATATCGTACACAGGGTGAGCTGTCCAATTGGACCAAATCCGAAACTATGTATTTTTAGCTTTTAAAAGAGTCTCTTTTTAAAGGAGTCTCTGGGCCGATTGTGATAAAAACTAAAATTACATCATTGGATTTTTGAAAACTCAGTATTCTTCGCCAGGTCCCGTTAATTTTGAAAATAATACACATTACAGCATGTGTATTATTTTCAAAATTAATTATTACACAATCCGATAGTGCCGCAATTAAGGATCAAATTCTGGGTAGTAATGGATTACGGCAAACATAAAGAAAATATTTGTTTTTTTTTTATTTTAAATTTTCTTAACAATTCATTCGGTACATTTTTGTCCATCGATTTTGAATCAAATAAATATATGCAATGAAAGGTCACATTATTCCCTTTAGTTAAAAACTATTTTGGTTAATGTAAGCCACTCTTCGCAAAGCGGGTCAGATTATGCCCCATGATCTTTTTCAGTAGATAATGTTCAAAGTGTAGGGTCCAAACATGTTAATGGGGGCGAGGGTATATCCAAAACTGGACAAAATTGCAGCCTTCGTGCTACTACAGAGAGATGGTTCCTGAGAAAAATCTCTGCAATTATTATAGTGTTTCTTGGCCGAAATAGAGAAACCATCTCGCAAGATTCATTAGTCAGACGTAATACTAAACAAGCTTGACAAAACAAAAATACCACTTTTCAGTTTCCCACAAGTTTCTTCTATTTATCACAAACTCACTTTTCAATATCGAGAACCAACAGTAAAAAAATTCCCATAATGCGTTCCGAAGCGTCCTCTCCGCGGGAGCGTTCAGCATTCGATTGTTTTGTGATGTATCTGCATGATACAGACACACAAACACACACTACGTTACCTTTGAATTCCACACGATTTAATGTAATCACCTGGAGTTTCACGTACGTTGGAACGAAGGAAAACCGTCGAGTCAGCGAATTGATTTTGCGATGTCAATGTGTTTCTATTTTCTAAGTTAAACTTAGTCTTTCGCATTGGTTGAGATATAAGAGAATGATTCATTCTTTTTTTTGTTGATAGGCTTGCGCTTGACCACTATCTCACCTGATGGTAAGCGATGATGTGGTCGACGATGAAGCACGCCTGCCTAGAAGAAACCTTTTCACTCTTGACTTGAAGACTCCCAGGTTGTAGCTATCAGGAAATACAGACTCCGTCAGGGAATTCCACTCCTTTGCTGTAAGCATAATAAAAGTATTCCCAAAACGTTTGGTGTGTATGGGTGGGATGTCCACCATGTACCGATGACGCATCGCCGTACGTCTTGTAGTCCGATGATGGAACGGGCTAGGAGGAATTAATTCATGCAATTCATGACGTGATAAAGTACTAGGTTTTAACCGAGGCTTCGCTCCCATGACGTATGTCACAGGAATTGTTAATTTTTTTCTGGATGATGTAGGACACTCGATTAGAGTTGAGTGTGAGTTATACATTGTTGTATATAATTCTGATCAGAACTATCAGTGATATCTCTTACAAATTTTTTTACTCTCTAATTATGATAAGTGTAAACGTTTAGATTTGCCAATCAGCAAGATGGTAGCGGGACTAAGAGCCCAGGATTTCCGGATATAAATGAGAAACATATACCTATATGAATTTAAAAATATTCTACTCATGGAGGCATCAAACAAGGAGGCCTTTTATGGTGATCCCATCAAAGTAAGCCGCAAAACATAAAATATCTTAGGTTTTTTTGCAAATTGCAACGCTGCTTTTCATTATTTGTTGATAAAATTCAACATGTGGCAATTATAACAAAATAGCGACTAGATTATAATCAGTTAAAACTATATGTATATATATAGCGCTCCAAATAATATTTCGTGCAAATCGTTACATTTCCACAAAATCTTTTGTTCTCAGCAAATACATTTCAAAAGCTGAGTATTAATGATTTTAGGAAAGCATTTTAATAATGTGGCTTTTATAAGGCTTACTTTCACAAACATTTGACATAGCAACATCCACTAAAATATCTCCATGATGAGACAAATAGTTCGCTTGAATCTCTGATGCATTGCACTCAACATGCACCATTTAGACCGATACAGAGATGAGGTGCATCAGCAGATTGAAATGCAAGTTGTGTTTGAACAGGAATAGATTTCTATTCAGATTTGAATGTATAAATAAAAGCGAAAGGTCACTCATTCATTCATCACGAAGTATTGAAAACCGCTTGACGTATAAAAATAAAATTTGGCAGGGAGATTCCTCAAGTAAAAAAGTGCGTACTAAGAAAAATTTTTGTACATTCCGTCCCTAAGGGGGCAACAGAGGTGTTGAATGTATGAAATTTTCAACACCTTCATGTATTTATTGGTTTTTGGGAAATTCCACCCCTAAGAAGGTAAAAAAGGGGGTTGAAAGTTTGTGTAAAATTTCTACGCTTTTAAGTGTGACACGTGAAATTCTTTTTATCAACCAAAAGCGTAAACCTTTATCTACGCTTTTGGTTGATAAAAAGAATTCATGTATTTATCGGTTTCTGGAAATTCTACCCCTGAGTACCTCCTCAGGGGTAGAATTTCCAAAAACCGAAGAAGTAGGTAGTAAGTAGTTTCAGGTGGTTTCATTTGTAACTTCTACCAAGTTACAAATATATAAGTCCAATCACCTTTTACCTAAAAGGTGGAAGGTGGTTGGACTACATACATTTGTAACTTGGCATAAATACTAATATAAGTAAATAGTAAAGATTTCCATTATTAGTTTTTCAAAACTACTCCTAAAAGACGATTTAGGGAGTGTGAGCTTGTGAAGAATTCTACTGTACAGGGCTTTTTAGGGTTCCGTACCCAAAGGGTAAAAACGGGACCCTATTACTAAGACTTCACGATCCGTCTGTCTGTCTGTCTGTCTGTCTGTCTGTCTGTCTGTCTGTCCGTCTGTCTCCAGGCTGTATCTCATGAACCGTGATAGCTAGACAGTTGAAATTTTCACAGATGATGTATTTATGTTGCCGCTATAACAACAAATACTAAAAACAGTATAAAGTAAATATTAAAGGGGGGCTCCCATACAACAAACGTGATATTTTTGCCGTTTTTTGCTCGATATTAATAACGGCAACAGGTAGACGCTTGAAATATTCACAGAATGTTCAGTTGTATATTTACTTCAAAAAATAATAATTAATAAATTAAAATAAAATAAATTAAGGGGGGCTCCCATACAACAAACGTGATTTATATGCAGTGTTTTGCGATAATGGTACGGAACCCTTCGTGTGCGAGTCCGACTCGCACTTGGCCGGTTTTTTATGATTATGGGAGCACTAAGATGGGATTTTTGGAAATTCAAGCTTTATAGGATGAAACTTTATAGGGTATTTATAGGGTGAAACTTAAAAGTCAACTGTAGTATAAAATACTGATCATGCGAACGAAGTCGCGGGTGAAGTGCTAGTATAAAAATAAATAAAATACCCTTAGTCAGCACTAACAGTTAACATGATCCAAGGAAGACCATGTTATAATAATGCTTACCAGGTTACCGTACATAGCCCGAAGAATTAAGGTCTGGAGTGACAATCGTATACCGGAAGACGCAGCGTTGGAAGGCCTGCCACTAGATGGACCTATGACGTGGTTAAGGCTACAGGAATCCGCTAGATGCGAGACGCACAGAACCGGTTGACACTTGGGGGAGGCATATGTTCAGTAGTGGACGTCTCTCGGAATGATAACATGTTCGACACGTTTGATTATTGTATACTATTACCACAGTGTTACCTAGTCGTTCCCATATCTACCATACAAAGCTGGCATATATGGCTAAACATTTTTTTCTACTATTGCAATTTGTGCTACAGTCATAAATCTTGTAGTCTAATTTCGTGTTATCTACAGAGTACAGAAGAACTAGACTATCGAAGTTGTTGTAGATGTTGTGTATATTTTGTACGTGTTTTTGGATTACAAGAATGGTTTCAGACACAAATGGAACACTATAATTTCTTCAAACGGGCAAAAATATCAGAGGCATTAGTGAGAGATTTTTAACGTTCTCGATCGCTTTATTGTAAACGTTGTCTTAAATATGTGAAACTTTATACAAAACAAAAACTTTTTTACAAGAGAATAGTACCGACTTCCAAATAAGAAAACTAAAAAGTGAAAAATAACTTTATTTTTGGATGTCGGTGTCTTTGGTAGGTACAATTTTTTTGCGTTATGGACACCGACACTTTGTAGTTTTCTTATTTGGAAGTCGGTAGTATTTTTTTTTACCAAGGTGTACCAGGTGTACCAAGGTGTTCTTTATGAAATGGTATAAACAATAAACAGACATGCAATTGCAGCAATTCCGAGAGATTTGCCGTTATTTATTTAAGAGTTCTGTTGTATACCTCCGAAGTTCTTCATCAGATCTTCACCAAATTAAAATGGGACCAATTTAGGAACATAGTCTTTCAAACAAAAAAAGAATTTTCAAAATCGGTCATCAATTATATTCTTATATCAATATAATTATATCGGTGAACATACAAAAAAAAACAAACATGAAGTCGATCATAGAGCCTCCTCCTTTTTGGTAAGTTGGTTAAAAAGGGTTTTCTTCTCACTGTCACCAGACGGCGCTTATCCAGTTGCAATACAAATTTACGTTTAATTTAACGCTGTCGAGCACGAGTAAAAACTCGCACTAAGCCCACATACTGTAACAACCCAATGACACTGCAAGACCCGGACATCGTATCAAGACCGCATGTTCAACAGTAACGATTGCTACCACTACACCAACGAGTCAATGGCTAACCCAGAGATAATTCACGAATCCTAGAATTTTGCTCTGAAGTAAATAATTAAAATGAAAAAGTATCCGTTCTACAGATTACGAATTTAGGGTCTCCTAAAAGTTCTGAGCTGTCTTAGCTATAAAATTCGTCAGACAAAAAACTGAAATTGAAGTAAAGAAAACAAAATTTGATACCTTTTTGATTTAAAACCAGCGGAATCAAAGAGATTTCGTCAGTCGTCTCACAATACGGCCAGATGAATAGTCCCCAAATATTGTGATATTTGTGCCATCAAATACTCTTATATTAAACCTGGACTTGATCCATGACGCAGTGAAGTTAGAACAGTAAGAAAACCATTTTTGAACGGTCAGATAAAAAGGTGAAATGTATGAAAAGAAAGAAAATTTCGTTAATTGAACATAATCTATGTATTAAAGGTAATGTCCCAACCAGCATATCAACACCCAGCTTAATCCACTAATGATAGAAGTTTGAAATTTTGAGAGAATATTGATTTTATACTGTAGATGTCATTTAAGAAAAGATTTTTCGAAATTCATCCCCTGAAGGGGTGAAATAGGGGTGAAAGTTTATATGGGCATTTTTTATTAACTCTAATACCGTCTAGGAGCTCAGTTAGATGTTCCATAACTGACAAGGATACCAGAATCCTGAAGTAAAAAAACAGGGGCTGGAATCTTGAACTACCAGGAGAATTAATACATAAAGAAAAGAAGTATATTCAGGGATGAAATCTTATGTGGTAAAGGAACTACCAGGAAATCAGAATCATGAAGAAATAGATCGAAAATCACAAATCTATATTAATCCGGGCGAAGCCAGGGCGGGCAGCTAGTCACACTAATATTCTAAAGGCGAAAGTCTGTGAGTGTGCGTGTTTGTCACTTCTTCACGCTCAAACGGCTGGACGGGTTTGGATGAAATTTGGCACAGATATAGATTAAAAAAAACGAAAAACACTTACAGAGAAATAAATTTATTTATTTATTTATATAAAATTACTAATTAAAAACGGTTTTAAAAGAAGTCGTTGTCGTATTCTTCATAGCAAACCCATTCATTTAATACCCATATCATGGAGGTGCATATAAAATAATTGGTCCGCCATCTTTGGGAGTCCACCATACTGGATTTAAAACGAAGTCCACGCTCATTTTCAACTACAGCTCATAAGTGACAAACGCTAGAACTCTTTGGAATTCTATTTTCAGGTTGAGTCATTAGCCCGGGTCCTTGTCTATAACTAGCGACCCGGCCCGGTTTTGCACAGGCCAAATATTATACACAAACCTTCCTCGTTTATCGCTCTTTCTATTACTTTAAATTGAAAACCGTATCAAAATCGTTGCGAGGTTTAGAAGAAATAATCGGCGATAAAATAAAGGCTCTTTGTTTTTTTAATATTTATATTTTTCTATCTCAGTCGTTCGTTGATGCTAAAGACTCCTTTAGGCCAATTTTTAACATTAGTATAACACTAACTACTATTAATTTGAATTATTTCTTGAACTGGAAGCCGGAATTTTCTTGAATTTCAATATGTTCATATTTATTCGCTTTTGTCTTTTATTATTTTATCTCCTTCCAATAACCATCCATAAAATCGTACGAACTTGGCCCTCTCCTCTATATTCACTGTGTCCCTGACAACTGACAACCAGTCAGAAAATAATAAAGGTGAAAAAAGTAATTTCTCTTGACAATCCGATGTCTGTCGGGGCGTTTATTAAATACAGTATAAGTTTGTCAGGTCTTCGCAAATATAGGAAGGGAGGGAAGATTATTAATTCCTTCTTTATAGTATGAGATCCCACTGCAAAAATCTACAGATTGAACTTAATTTTCATAAATTATTTATTGATAGTAGAATAGATAGTGGACGCGAGCCTATCTTAAAAAAAAAGATTGCTGCAGGGTTGTATGCAAATATCTAGCCGCAATTATCTTAATTACATAAATTGAAATTGTGAAATATTTGAGAGTTAACCCCCATTATACAAGTTTTTCAATGAATCCAATGTCATGTGAAAGAAAGTGGTATAGGAAATAGGAAAAAATAAGGTTGCCAGGTTTCAGTTAGTTGCAACCTGTGGGTTGCTAGTTTTCCAGCTAAACCTGATAACCTATGAATGGCTGCTAATTGAGAGCTAGATGACGTTCAATACGCACCCACGATGAAAAATTTAGTGTGGTTTTCTTTTTTTGTTTTATGTTAGTTATAAAAAAGAAACTGTTTGCAGCCAGATACGGCCAGGCAACTCTGCTGTAATCTTTAAAATATTAACTATAAAATATTGGGAGTTTTAATTTCGTAGACTAAACTGACAGCTGCCAATGATCTTATTTTTTTTAAATATTGCAAGTGCGAAGAATAGTGTTGTATAGGCTCAATCATAAGTAATTCATCAATTTAATTTAATTTTTTGGTATAAATAAATGTTTTATGAATATAAACGTAATATATTTAAATATAACAGTATTAATACACATAGTAATAAACCATTATTGTAATAAATAAGAAATCTGACAAAATGAGTAGAAATTAAATAAGGGCCGCTAGTTTTCTTAATGAATGTATTTTATTTTGCATTTTCGTTCTACATCGATTTTCGATCACTCAGGATACGGCTCTATTTTTATGTAACGATGAATTGGAAACCCCGAAACGTCAGTTTAGTCTACGAAATAAAAATCAGAGATTATCAAGAATCATTCCTAAAAATCAAGTTTGATCAAAAACAAAATTACCTGCAGATTTTTGCACTGGGATCTCAGACTACTTCTTTAGTACAGTTTATGACAATGGCGTATACGAAGGACGCTTCCCAAACCCTCGCCTAGGGCACTAAATATAACTAATAATTTTGTTGTATATTTATTGGAGGAAAGTTTTAAGTATTATTGAAGGGGTTTGGGTCATGTGGTTGTATTGTAGGTAAATAAATATAAATCTGGAGGGTAGTTTGGTATTCTTGGTCGTAGTGGTTGCTAAGAAAGACAGTGGTACAGGATTCGATGCTCAAGTCAAGCAAAAATTTATGTTATTTAAAATAGAAATTTTAGAAATGATTAAAACCTACAGATAGTTCGACAAATAACATAACAACAACTTAACCTAAATATTTATTTCTCTTCCACAAAGGTTTTCTATACATTTATAGAGTTAAATAATTTGGTAAATATTTTGTGGAAAGACTGGTATCTGCACTAGGAGATCCTGTCACCATTTATCATTTACCAAACCCTCTCCGCAAATACTGTGATTATTGATCGATTTAATTACAAATATAACCACTGTTGAAAAAAAAAACATAAATATACTTATCATTAATTGAAGATTGAATTTGTTATATAATCTTTAGTAAAAAATAAATTTAATTATTATTATTAGTACACACTGATAAGTTTAGATTTCATTTAAATAAGTAATAATAATAATTTTATTTGGTAGGTATATTATCTTTAGCTCTGAGACGTAGTCGCCCACAATAGGCTATATCAGAAAGCTTATTGTCACCCAAAGGGCTATGGAGAGGGCTATGCTTGGAGTTTTCTTGTGTGATCGAATCAGAAATGTATAGATCCGCAAGAGAACCAGGATTACTGATATTTCCCGAAGAATTGCCAAACTTAAGTGGCAGTGGGCAGGGCACCTTGCTCGCAGATCGGATGGCCGATGGGGCAGAAAAGTTTTGGAGTGGCGACCGCGAACCGGAATTTATTATTTATTGGGACAAACCCACCGCACTATTCCCAAACCACTGTAACTCCTGGAAGCCAGAATCAACAGTGGCAACCACCAGAAAAGTGCCGAGGCAATGAAGCTCGACAAAGTTCCGGATAATGAATTTAACTGTCTTGGATCCCGCAACGAAATTAATCAGAAAAGAATAACGGAGGAGTAGGAAAAAATATAAATTTCCACTTCCCTCCATATCAAGCAGGAGTCATTTACAACTGTGATAAGCCCAGTTGCCTAGCACCACGGATAAAAATTAGGATTAATATTAATGGTTCCTAGCATTGTGAGCTGTTATATTTGATTCCAATAATAGGGTATGGCAAAAACGCTTGAACGCACGGTAATTTGTTCTAGTTTCCACAAGGTCCGTATAGTAAACAACTCCTAATGCAGCCTGTAAATTATTCAACATAATAAGATATGATGTGCAGATTGTACATATTCGCAGTCAGATGTAGAACACGTACATTCTTGATATTCTTATGCAAAGCGTACAGGACGGTTAGTACTGAGGCCTTACCAGTACTTGATGGCGTACTTCCAGTCGCCCTTGAAGTGCAGCGACGTGCTGCAATGTACTATTCCGCACAAGAGACCATGGACGCGGATTTTTTAACGGGACCGGTTAATGTGGGGGAGGCCTATGTCCAACAGTGGACGTCTTTCGGGTGATATGATGATGATGTAACCTATCATATAAAGAGGTAGCATTGTTTGCTTGTTTTTTTATTTATTTGTTTCAGACAATATCAGGTCAACTGACTGAAACTATCGTTTGTGACACATAAATGGTACCTGTAAGATGAGCTATATTTGGCATTAAAAAATAACTTAAAGCTTGAGTGCAGATCGTCAAAAACTCAAGTACAATAAGTTTGACGTTACTTTCTGTATAATTTGAATAAAAAAACGAGATAAAATTCTAAAACATTTGATATCTTTTTGGGCGGAACCCGAGACATCTTTTAGTAAAAATTGTGAATAGTATTGCGTTACAAAAGTCTTTAGGCAACTGGGTGGGTACAAGTGGGGTAGTGGCCACTGTTTTTGGCTTAGGTGCTAGAATTTATTTTTAGTCGATGTTAATTAGTCTTTTTCCCTGGGGTCTAGTTGTTTGTGTATGTGAGTATAATAACGTTTGTAAATGCACACACGATATGAATGCACACACGATGCATATTTATTTTTTACCAGAAGGGTTTGCAAAAAAAAACCATCTGGTAAAAATAATTAACTGAAAAGAGAAAAAAAAGTGCTATGAAAATAAACATTAAATACTATGAGGTGCTACAGGCGGGGGCAGACCAAAATTATAGAGAAACCTACCAAAACTTCGTTTTTCACCGCTGGCAGCATCTCATAATTTGTTTTATTTCGGACTTTTAGTTTTATTAATAATAATAATATATTTATTTCGGACAAAAAAATGATCCATAATAATAAAAATAACATAATTAATGAACGAGTTTTAGTCCAAATAATTTATGTTGCAAAATATTATTTATTTTGCTATAAAAGTTACGCTTATCCGCTTATCTTAAAATTGTGGCAAGATAGTCACTGGAATGGTCTATTTAGTAGCTTTCATTTGATACCCATTCTGTTATGACAACGAAACACAAAATTGTAACACCCCCTTTTTTATAGGGGGGTGCCATATTTAAAAGTTATATAGCCTATGCCACTCCCATAACTGAGACTAATCCAACGACACCTCCTATGTCATAATCCGTCAAGCCGTTTGGGCTGTAGAGCGTGCTATAGAAATGGACATACATACATACATACGCTCGAAAAACATTACCCTCCCGCAGTCGAGTAAAAAATAAACAGTCAATCTGCCTAGCCTAAACGAATCCACGATGCAAGATAAAAAAAAGAAAGATGTACCAAATTACCAGTCTATTTCTTGGCACGCTCGTAATACTGGTTGTTTTACCAAGTGGCATCGCGAAGACTTTTGCCGCCCCGGCTGCCGCGGCGGCTAGTTTTGCCACCCCTTATTTGATATTACAATTTAAATGACTAAACTATACAGTAATTCAAAGAACCCATACTGTAAATCTATTTTTTTTTTGTTTAGAATAGGCTCGCGCCTTTTTTTATGTCTTTTTTTAAAAAAAACGTTGCCCCACTTTAGGAATTTCTTCCTGTATCGTGGGTGTGTTTACAAACATATAAACTCACATACACAATACCCAGAGCCGGAACAACTGTCTGTAGATCATACAAATATTTGTTCCGTGCGGGAATCGAACCCGCGACACGCAGCGCAGCAGTCAATTGCTCAACCACTGCACCAACCGTGCGCCCAAATGCCGCAATGATATTGTGGTCGACGGTGAAGCACGCTTGCCTAGAAGTAACCTATTCACTCTTGACTTAAAGACCCCTAAATTGTAGCTATCGGGAAACACAGACTCCCGCAGAGAATTCCATTCCTTAGCTCTACGTATAATAAAAGTATTCTCAAAATTAGAAAAAACATAAGATATTAACTAACCTTTTTATTGTGAAATTTAGACCCCCGGGCGGCGGCAAGTATCGCCGCCCCTTATTTGGTAATTACAATTTAAATTACTAAAACATACAGTAATGCCAAAGAACCCGTACTCTATACCTAACTAGAAAAAACATAAGATATTAACTTTTATATTAGGAAATTTAGATGCCCGGGGCGGCGGCAAGTTTCACCACCCCTTATTTGGTATTTTTAATTTAAATATACAGTAATTCCAAAGAACCCGTACTGTAAACCTAACTAGAGAAAACATAAGATATTAACCTTCTTAGTGGGAAATTTGCCGCCCACTAAAAGTTCCGCCCGGGGCGGGTCACACTTACCATACCACTAATATACGCCACTGGTTTTAAGAAACTTCTGTTGGTTGCACTTATTTCTTCAACTTTGCCGTCGCCTGCCCGTTTGTTAGTAATTAATCATCTTTCCTCTTTTGACTCCGAAGACTTTCCCAATTACTGCCAAGCAACTGACGCATTTCAAGCGTTGTAGCAACTCTATGTTCATGTGCAAGTTCTATGTTCTATGTTAGAGGGGTTTGGTTTCCGCACTTAGTTCCTCAAATGGCCTTTGTAAGTGGGCCATGGCGGCCGTTGGGTGGTCATTCCAACCAGCCCACCTCCCTCCAGAAGTCTATAATTTTTTTTTTTTTTTTTTTTTGTCTTCAATGAGAGCTCCTGGTTTTCTCAAAACATCCGTGTAAGATCTGGGTGACCCGAGGGTTCGTGTTCTTATCTGGGTGACACGAACGAACGGTTTCTTCGGCCTCCATGCATGCCCTGCACAGAGGACTGACCGTTATGCCTACTGTGTGGAAGTGTTTGTTGAGTGAGTAGTGTCCCGTGATGGTCCCCGTCAGCAACAAATTTTCGGAGTAGTTTCTGATGTATTGTAACTGATATTTATTACCTCAATAAATGTATAGATTTGCATGTGTGTAGTTATTATGTTTACAGCAGACGAACCTATTGTTTTAAGGATCTATAATAATCCCTGCGAATCTGAACAAAGTTTCATACCATAAGTGAAGACGATGGTGGAAATGCCGAATGATTTGATGATTTATCAAGTGACATATCGATAGCGCTTGGCAATCCCATAAAATTTTACGTTTTCACAATCGCTGTCACGAGACTTTTCTTGATAGAATGTCACTTGTATAGAGCTTCTTGTTATTTTAAAGCAGCGTGGATTAGTTCGGAATAAAAAAGCATCCCATTTCTCTCAGCTATGGCTTTCAGTGAAAAATATAATAGGATTCAGCACTTCAATAGATTGCCTTTTACAAACATAAACAAACAAACATTATATAAATAATAAATTTCTCTAGAAATAACCAGCGCCTTTGTGCTCTTCTATCTTTATATGTATTTTCTCTTTTAAGTGTTTTGTGTGTACATAAATAAATAAATAAAAAAATCAACTTTTTAACCGAACCGACTTCCCAAAAAGTAGGAGGTTCTCAATTCGGATATTTACTTATTTTTTTTATTTTTTTTTATACAATGTTCGGGAATAATTCCATCATAATAATATTAACGGATTTGCAAAATTCTTTTTTTTTCTAAGGAAGTTTATTACGAAATGGTCCTATTTAAATTTGGTAAAGATCTGGTGAAGAACTTCAGAGATATACAACAGAATTCTTCAATAATTGGCGGCAAATCTCTTGGGATGAATGCAATCGCATGTCTGTTTATTGTTTACACCATTTCATAACATATTATCACTCCAGTATGAAAAATAACTTCAATTTCGGAAGGCGGTGTCAAAAAACGAAGAAACGAAAACAGGAACACCGACTTCCGAAATTAAAGTTATTTTTCACTTTGTAGTGTTTAGTTTAGATCAGATTACTTCGAATTTTCTTGTTTAATTAATATTTAACAAAATATCCAAATATATATAAACATCATATCGTATCATAAATATAAAAACTGTATTGTGTGAAAGCGTATCATTCGCAGTGCGATCCTGGTCAGAATATTTAACGAGAACCACTAGTGATGTACCACACTACACGGTGAAAAACGGTTAATTTATAATTCTGTTTCGGATATTTCATAAAATATTACTATTTTAATACATCAATGTTATTTTAATGTCCGTTTTACATAGGTACGTTATAGTAAAATAAATATTGTTTTACTTTATTGGGGCACAGAGTCATTAATATGAAGGGAGACGCTAGTTGATGCAATTTAATTATATAAATGACTAGCTTTTACCAGCGGCTTCGCCCTAGCAGCCTTTGTGTTATGCCAGACTATAATCTATCTTTGTGCCAAAATTCAGCAGTTCTGGCGTGATTGAGTAACAAACACACATGCATCCATCCAAGTTTTCGCATTTATAATATTACTAGCTTCTGCCAGCAGCTTCGCCCGCGTGAAAGTCGAAAATTATCCCGAGGGAACATTTTCCTGGGATAGAAAGTATTTTATGTGCCATTCCTGACTATAATCTATCTCGGTGCCGAATTTCATGCAAATCCGTTCTGGGGTTCTGTCGTGACTGAGTAACAAACATCCATCCAAACTTTCGCATTTATATTGGTAAGATATAAGATAATGTTGTTTTTTTGTCTGTAATGCCTAAATTTTAGTTCAAAAATAAAAGACAAATAGATCAGACAGGTGGATAGACAGACAGACGGACATCAAAGTGATCCTATAAGGGTGCCGTTTTTTTCTTTTGAGATACGGAATTCTAAAAAAACCGGCCAAGTGCGGCCAAGTTTGGACTCGCGCACGAAGGGTTGGAACCCTGGTACCATTATCGAAAAAAATGGCATTGAAAACACGTTTGCTGTATGGGAGCCCCACTTAAATATTTATTTCATTCTGTTTTTAGTATTTGTTGTTATAGCGGCAACAGAAATACATCCTCTGTGAAAATTTCAACTGTCTACCTATCACGGATCATGAGATACTTACCTATAACCGCATTTCGCATATTTAATATCCGAAACTATCTGCTCACTATAGAAACCTAATTACATCACTATCCTTGTTCACAATCAAGAAAAAATAACAGGCAAATCTTCGCAAGAGTGCGTCTTTATTTTATTTATTCTTCTATTCATACTTAGATTTATTTTTAAACACTACAACGGTAAAAGGCTTTATTTATTATTAGCTTCAAGTCTCCCGAACACGGAGGTCGAGCGGGAGCATTCCCGTCAGCACTAGTGCTGAATGAAGGGAAGCTGTGCGGTACGCCTTGCACATATTCTGCACGACGCCACGCTGGACAGTCCTGAGCTGTTTTATTATGCACAACTTCTTGGCTGCCGGTGCCCAGACGCTAGCAGCATATAGAATAATGGGCTCTATGATCCCTACATACATAACCCGAATGACTTCTGAGTGGAGCCCCCAACTGACTCTTGCGGCTCTACACAGCCGCTTGTTGAAAATTGAGATAGCCCTTTTACAGATGAGAGAGACGTGAGCGTTAAAAGTCAGCTTCTCGTCGAACGTGACGCCCAGAAGCTTCATCTCCTTAGACATGCCTATCCCGACTCCCCCCATGCTCAGGCGCGGTGGGTCGTATTTTAACTTTTTGGTTATCACCATGGCAACTGTCTTATGTGGTGCAAATTTAAGCTTGTTATTGACACCCCACGCCTGAACACGACTGAGAGCGACATTTGCACGCTCCTCAATCTCCAGTGCGGTCTCTCCGTCAAAAACCAAAAGGACATCGTCCGCAAAAGCCTGGATGTAAATACCCTCGCTCTCCAATGCCTTTATAAGGGGGTCTAGGACCAGGTTCCATAAAATAGGGCCTCCAATAGAGCCTTGGACGCAGCCCTTACTTGTGCTTTTGCTGTATTCCTCCCCGCAGTACCTTACCGAGACTTTTCGGTTCTCGAGATAGCTGTCCATGACCCGCCTGAGGTTGATCGGGCACTTCTCCTCAGCCTGACGGACTCTTATCGTTGGCCACCACGTGCTATCGAATCCCTCTATGTCTAGAGATACAAGAGTAATCAATCTCTTCTGTGCGAGCTTTAGGTGAATGTGCTGCATGAGAGCATAGAGGGAGTCTTCGGTGCTCCTCTGTGGCATGAAACCGTACTGGCTGGTGCTCATCCGAGGTAAAAGATGGAACTTCAGGCGGGCCACTAGCATCTTCTTGAAGATCTTTCCCAGGATTGGCAACAAGCCTATAGGCCTATAGGATTTTGGGGTAGAGTAGTTCTCCTTCCCAGGCTTCCTTAAGATGATCACTGTTGCCTCTTTCCAGGACGCGGGGAAATAGCAATATTCCAGGCACTTATTTAAAAACTTCAAGATTGTCTCCGGGTCGTCACCAATGACGTGACAGCAAATGTCAGATGTAAATCCGTCGGAACCCGTCGCCTTTTTTGGGTTGAAAGACCTCATTGAGTTTTTTAACTCTGCCATTGTGAACGGTGGGTCGCAAGGTTCACCTTGTTCGTCATCGTTCACATGTTCGGCTTCGTTTCGTATAGATCGGTGATGGGCGTTATCACTTTCTGGGAGGTCTTCAGGATAAAACGTATCCGCTAGTAATTTAACGGAGCCTTTCGCATCCATCACGTCACCATTGCACTCCAATGGTAAGTCTTCCTTCCTGCGCTGCGTCCTGCCTATCACCCTATAAAACCCCTCCCAGACCCCCTCCCTATCCTGTTTCCCACAGAACTCCTTCTAACTCTCGGTTTGATCTTTGGCCACCTCCAACTCATACTCTTCCTTCTGTTTCAGGTACTCTTCTACGACCCTCGGCCTCCGGATTTGGGCGGCACAGCGAATCCTGCGCTTCTTGGTGGCGACTGACTTTTTGAGCGCCGCGAGTCTCTCGGACCACCACGGTAAGGTAAGTTCCTCTCTGGATATTTTAAGTGGCATTGAATGCTTACATGCTTCGTCTATGGATTTTGTTAGGTTATTTGTAGTTATTTCAATTTGTTTGGTGTTATTAATTTTGGCTATGTCTTCTATTGTGAATTTATTTTCTATTTTTTATTGGCCAAGCTTCACATGAAACTTGGACCTATTAGCTTTCCTGGTATTAAATTTCCGAGTTGTCCTTTCTTTGATATAACGCGATAAGATAAATAAGAATTCACTATAGAACATTTTAAGACTTGTATTCCCAAGCATAATAAATTGACATGACGTGACAATTAATGACATGCTTCATATTTTATACTAAGAAGGCAAGAAGGTTTCAAAGAAGCGTTTACAACATTTCTTCCTTCCTAAGTGAATTACATCAAATCAAATCAAATCAAATCAAATGTTTTTTATTTCACATAGGCCTACATGGGCACTTATAAAACGTCGACAAAAGGTGCACGCGACGGGGTTGCAGCGGCATGGTGCTGGTATCTGTTACAGCAAGATTAGCAGATGTTGGTGATGGTTTGGAAAGTAGGCTCAACTGGCAGTTCAGCAATCGGTGGTTCAACTATCGATGGTGTTTGAAATGAGGATCCAACTGGTAAATCATCTGGTTCGCGATCATTGTCTCTAGGTGGTGAATTTCCTGGCAGCCCAGGTGTGGGTGAGAGAACTAATACGCGAGGCCGTATATGATCCGCATGCCGACGCTTTTCCTCCCCACTGGGTGTAGTAACGACATAGGAATATCGGTGAGTGCGTGCTGAAATAGTAGCAGGCTGCCAAATCTTATCTAAGCGAGTTTTGATGAAAACTCTCTCTCCCGGACGATAGTTGGGTGAAGTTGACGCAATATTGCCTTGTACTTGTTTAACTTGTAGCTCTCTCCTATTGTTGGGCCGGATGTTTGAGAGAAGACAGTTCAATTGCCGACCAAACATCATTTGTGATGGAGACTTCCCTGTGGTACTATGAGGGGTATTCCGGTAAGAAAAAAGAAATTCATTAAGTCGATTTTTAGCAATTCCTTCACTGGATAGCATTCTCGTCTTGAATGTCCTCACAAGGCGTTCCGCCAAGCCATTTGTCCTTGGGTGGTATGGTGCTGACGTGACATTTACGATTCCATGGTTTCTACAGTACTGTTTGAACTCATGGGCTGTGAATTGTGGGTCGTTGTCTGAAACAATCATTTCAGGGAGACCAAATGTTGAAAAAACTTCATCCAGAACATAACATAGGTTCCTTGTTGTGATATTTTTCATGGGCTTAACTTCGATCCATTTCGACAGAGCATCGCAAAGAACTAACCAATATGTTCCTTCAAAGGGCCCCGCAAAATCAATATGCAACCTTTCCCAAACTCTTTCCGAAATAGACCATGAGTAAACTGGCAGTTCTGGGTTGCACGGTCTGTTTTCTTGACATTTACGACATCTCTTGACGAATGCATCGATATCTTCATCTAGAGCTGGCCACCATACGTAGAAACGTGAGAGTCCCCTCATCGCTGATATGCCAGGGTGACCTCGATGAAGATAGGTAAGTGTTGAATGACGTAAGGTTTCCGGTATTATTATCCTGCCCTGCCACAGTGGGTTCAGGCCAGTTGCAAATCGGTCTCGTAGTTGGCGTTCCAGGAGTTGGTCATCATATCCACAGTCCCTGCTTAACTGTTTAAGCCTGTTAGCGTAGCGTTCCATTGACTCCGTGTTCTCTCTAATTCAACTCCAAAATTCATTTAATGCTCGGTATCTTGTTTTTTTAATTCGATATATGTCCAATAGTTTTATTTTAATATCAGTAAAGGTGCTAGCGTGAAAGTTTGGTATAAGTGCTATTTTGACGTCTCGATATATTTCTGGAGTAAGGCAACTAAGCAGTAGGTCCTTTTTTAAGTTAATGTCTATTGACAGTATTTGACATTTGGCGTCGAAATAATCGATGAAATCTTCGATTCGACAACTGTCTGGGTCGAATTTTCCTACATCAAAGTTTTTGAGTATCGATATTTTGTTTGTCGTGGTGGATGTTTCTGATTGGGACGGTGTTCCATCCCTTGTTGCTGACGGTGTTCCATCATGTAGTTTTGTTACAAGTAACTGCAGTATTTGCGTGATTTGTTGTTGTTGTTCTTGTTGCACGCGTAAAAAATTGTTAAATTGCTCTTGGTTCATACTCGTCGCCAATTGATATAACGCGATAAGATAAATAAGAATTCACTATAGAACATTTTAAGACTTGTATTCCCAAGCATAATAAATTGACATCACGTGACAATTAATGACATGCTTCATATTTTTTATTAAGAAGGCAAGAAGGTTTCAAAGAAGCGTTTACAACAATTTTGATACCCTTAGATTTCCGTAAGAGGATACTAAACGCAATGCAGTTGTGGTCCGAGCTCGTGAGTCCCTCGTCAACTCTCCAGTCGTCCACCAAGTCCAGCAAATCATTGGAACAAGCAGTGACGTCTACATGGTTGCTGTACCACTTACCTCCTCCGATGGTGTCGAAGGTCGGCATTTCCCCTCGGTTGAGTATGTTTAGGTTTAGCTCACCGAGAGTTCCCGCCATCTCCTCACCTCTGGAGTCGATCTTGGGGCTACCCCACCATATACTCTTGGCATTGGCGTCCCCTCCAACGATCAGGTTCCTGGAACCGACGACGAGCCATATTTGTCTTAGATGTTCTTGATTTCTATATTATTCTATATCTTTGATGATTGTTCAAGCGTGACCTCCCAGGCACTGGTCAGGATTACCTACACTGACATGTTATTAGTGGTGAGTTACGGGTACTGTTTGACTACGAGGTCGTTGTTAAAAACGGCTATTGCAGCTTTAACAGTCCCATCTCCTATGCAAGTGTTCTGGAAGATCCGAACGCCCCTGTAACTCTTCATTACTTTAGCCCCGGCTACATACGGTTCTTGCAAGAGTGCCACCGATGTTTCGCGGCCTCTATAAGAGGCTCGTTGGTGGCTAATCTCTTGCGTTGGAGGTTTGCCTGCAATACCTCATAGGGGGCTTGTCCCACTGAGGTGCCCTTAGCAATACGCGACCGTCGAGCGGGCCACGTTATCTCACCTCCTTCGTACTGGGCAGTCCTGGCTAAATGCATTATGTTGCGTGCCTTGTTCTGTTCTGGACCTTACGCAGTTATGGCAAGCGAGTGGTGAGCCTGAAAGCCAATCTAGGCACTCCGGTCTCATATGCGGACCTTCACAGTGGCTGCATAGGTCTGCAGGCTCCTTACAGAACCGCTTGCTGTGTCCAAAGCCCAGGCAGCGGGTGCACTGGACCAACGGGGACTGATCCTCAGCTCTGATGCGTTGGAATTCTATATGCACGGTCCCTTTTTCCAGTGCCCGTCGCCAGATGGTGGGCGAGACGCTGAGGATGACGTGGCCGGCATGAGGGTTACGCGTCCTTCTCCTGTATTTGACTTTGACCCTATTGTCCCCACTGTCGAGGTCGTCAAAAACTCCCTTATTCTGGTTTCTCAGAGCCTTCACTATGTTTTCGTCAGTAATAATGGCTAGAACGTTTCTGAGAACCAGAAGAGGGTCCCTGTTCATTACTTCCTCGACGGTGAGGTCAACTCCTCCCTTCTGAAGTTGAGTCTTAGCCTTGGTCCATTCCTCCTCGGTTTCAAACCCCATAATTATTTTCCTGTTCTTGGCTTTCCGAACCGTCTCCACCTTTATCCACCCCTCCTTTGGTCTCTCAACTCCTTTGAACACTCTCTTTGGAAGCTCACAAGGTTAGGTTAGCTCTCAAGGTTAGGTTAGCTCACAAATTTTGCTTAGGTTAGCTCACAAGGTAAGGTAAGGTTAGCTTATAAGGTTAGGTTAGCTCTCAAGGTTAGGTTAGCTCACAAATTTTGCTTAGGTTAGCTCACAAGGTAAGGTTAGGTTAGCTCACAAGGTTAGGTTAGCTCATAAGGTTAGGTTAGCTCATAAGGTTAGGTTAGCTCATAAGGTTAGGTTAGCTCTCAAGGTTAGGTAAACTCACAAATTTTGCTTAGGTTAGCTCACAAGGTAAGGTTAGGTTAGCTCACAAGGTTAGGTTAGCTCATAAGGTTAGGTTAGCTCATAAGGTTAGGTTAGCTCATAAGGTTAGGTTAGCTCACAAGGTAACCTAGCTCACAAGGTTAGGTTAGCTCATAAGGTTAGGTTAGCTCATAAGGTTAGGTTAGCTCATAAGGTTAGGTTAGCTCTCAAGGTTAGGTAAACTCACAAATTTTGCTTAGGTTAGCTCACAAGGTAAGGTTAGGTTAGCTCATAAGGTTAGGTTAGCTCTCAAGGTTAGGTAAACTCACAAATTTTGCTTAGGTTAGCTCACAAGGTAAGGTTAGGTTAGCTCTCAAGGTTAGGTTAGCTCATAAGGTTAGGTTAGCTCATAAGGTTAGGTTAGCTCTCAACGTTAGGTAAACTCACAAATTTTGCTTAGGTTAGCTCACAAGGTAAGGTTAGGTTAGCTCTCAAGGTAAGGTTAGCTCACAAATTTTGCTTAGGTTAGCTCACAAGGTATATGCTATATGCTATATGCTATATGCTATATGCTATATGCTATATGCTATATGCTATATGCTATATGCTATATGCTATATGCTATATGCTATATGCTATATGCTATATGCTATATGCTATATGCTATATGCTATATGCTATATGCTATATGCTATATGCTATATGCTATATGCTATATGCTATATGCTATATGCTATATGCTATATGCTATATGCTATATGCTATATGCTATATGCTATATGCTATATGCTATATGCTATATGCTATATGCTATATGCTATATGCTATATGCTATATGCTATATGCTATATGCTATATGCTATATGCTATATGCTATATGCTATATGCTATATGCTATATGCTATATGCTATATGCTATATGCTATATGCTATATGCTATATGCTATATGCTATATGCTATATGCTATATGCTATATGCTATATGCTATATGCTATATGCTATATGCTATATGCTATATGCTATATGCTATATGCTATATGCTATATGCTATATGCTATATGCTATATGCTATATGCTATATGCTATATGCTATATGCTATATGCTATATGCTATATGCTATATGCTATATGCTATATGCTATATGCTATATGCTATATGCTATATGCTATATGCTATATGCTATATGCTATATGCTATATGCTATATGCTATATGCTATATGCTATATGCTATATGCTATATGCTATATGCTATATGCTATATGCTATATGCTATATGCTATATGCTATATGCTATATGCTTTATGCTATATGCTACATGTTTTACGCAATATGCTCATAAGGTAAGGTTAGCTCACAAGGTAAGGTTAGGTTAGCTCATAAGGTTAGGTTAGCTCATAAGGTTAGGTTAGCTCATAAGGTTAGGTTAGCTCTCAAGGTTAGGTTAGCTCATAAGGTTAGGTTAGCTCACAAGGTTAGGTTAGCTCATAAGGTTAGGTTAGCTCATAAGGTTAGGTTAGCTCTCAAGGTTAGGTAAACTCACAAATTTTGCTTAGGTTAGCTCACAAGGTAAGGTTAGGTTAGCTCACAAGGTTAGGTTAGGTTAGCTCTCAAGGTTAGGTTAGCTCATAAGGTTTTTTTTTCTTTTTTTTTTTGGCGCCTACCTCTCCGCGCATATGGCGGAGTCTGCGAGCTACATGGTTCCCCGGACATAGTCCGAGACCTTTGGGACTCATTTAATCTAAGTTCAATTTTGTACATTACATTATTATTATCAGAGATTACATTTTTATCGAGTATACATATGAGTTTCTTAAATAATACTTATTTTTTACAGACATTAAGATCCTATTTTATAGTATGTTTTAGTGATATCTAGTTTCTATTTTGTTCTTAGATTAATATATCACTCTGTACGCTTATCCTATTTTATATGATCATATAAAATTTTGAGCATTGCTGTAGTTTATTTATTTTATCAGATGTTCTTATTGCTGTGTTTACACAGTATTTGATAAAAACGATACTAAACTTTTGTCTGCTATAAGTTTTCAGAGATTCTCAGGTCTATTTGCAACGGAAGACTAGTTCTTAATTTGTTTGTAATGTCTAGGTCTCATATTGACTTATTATATAGCTTGTTATTAGCAATATCTGGATTCAATTTTGTTTATTGATTGTATATTGCTCTGTACGCTTCCCATTATATATATGTATATATAATTTCGAGCATTGATGTTAACTATTTATTTCTTTTGACTGTTTTTCCTGCAACATTGAAACAGTATTCTATAAATACAGTGCTATATTTTTTATCAGATATGAGCCTATTTAGATTCTCCGGTCTAATATCAATCCCTAGTTTCTGTTCGATTTCGTACCTTTCTTGGCCATATACCGGGCAGTCAGTAATTATGTGGATCGCTGTTTCGTCTTCGTCGGGGTCACAAGTGCATGATGGGCTTTCCTTGCACCTGAACCTGTTCAGGTATTCCGAAAACCCACCATGCCCAGTCATTACTTGGGTAATTAGCCCGGTCGGTCTTATTTTTTTGACGATATTATAAGCGTCCACTGCGTCCGGGAAGAAAAGTTTTGTTGTTGAGGCTGTGTCACCCATCCTGTACCTCCGGTTCCATTCGTCAAGCGAATCCTTCCGGATTAAGCGCTTGACGAATGAAACCGGACACTGGTCATAATCCGGTTTCTTCTTAAAATTTAGCGCAGCTTCTTTAGCCAGATGGTCGGCTCTCTCATTCCCTTCCATTCCTGCGTGCGCCTTAATCCAAAACATAGCAACATGCTTGTTTTGGATTTTGCATTTTCGCAAGTTCTCCCTGGCTTCAACTGCGAGGGGATGAGAGGATCGGTGGTTTGCGACCGTTTCCAGTGACGACCGTGAGTCACTGAACATGCCAAAAGACCCTTCTTTGTTCTTATGGATCTCCCTCGTGGCTTTGCAGGCCGAACTGCTGGCCATATGGCCAGCAGTTCGGCCTGGTAAACCGTGCAGTGGGACGACAACTTCAATTTCTGGCATTTGGTTTCGGCGCCATTGCTCCAAAGAGACAATGCCGCTCCTACCTTTCCATCAATTTTGCTGCCGTCCGTGTATATCTGCACTGCTTGTGTGCAGTGGTTTTCGAGTTGTTCCTGGTCTGCCAAGCATATGAACTGCAGACTCATATGTTCCGCCGGGTGGGGTGTCGAAGCAAATGCGGTACGTCGCCCGACGTCCCTGTCTCCTAGCATTGGCTGGGGTACCCCCCTCCTCGCCTCATACAGGGCAGCTGCCTCTCGTATTCGGAGGTCGAGGGGTAGTATCCCAGCCAGCACCAGTGCCGAGTTTAGGGATACGGTGCGGTAAGATTTACACAATTTTTGTGCAAATCCTCTCTGGACCACTTTTAGCTTCTTCCTAACACACAACTTGTTGGCTGCCGGTGCCCATGCGCTTGCCGCGTACATTATTACCGGTTCGACTACTGCCGTGTACATGGTGCGGATGACGTCGGGGTGGAGTCCCCAGCTGACCTTCGCAGCCCTCGACAATTGCTTGTAAAAGTCCACCGCTTTTTGGCACACATTTGCAATGTGCTTGTTAAAAGTAAGCTTATTGTCGATGGTTAGCCCCAGGATCTTGATGTCTTGCGTCATGCCAATGGCGACCCCTCCCATGCTCAGCCGCGGGGTGTCGTATTTCAGTTTCCGCGTTATTACCATCGCATTCGTTTTATGCGGTGCGAATTTCAACTTGTTACTAACACCCCATTGATAAACACGGGCGAGGGCGTCATTCGCCTTTCGCTCGATCTCGATCGCTGTATCGCCATCAAATACCAGCACCACTTCGTCAGCAAAGGCTTGGCAGTAGTCTCCCCGCTCTGCCAGCCCCTTTAAGAGGGGGTCCAGTAGGGTGTTCCAAAGAATTGGTCCTCCAATGGATCCCTGCACACAGCCCTTGGACGTCTGTCTTACGACTTCTTCGCCTGCATATCTGACCCTGACCCTTCGGTTATTGAGGTAGCTGTCAATGATTCTCCTCACATTTACCGGGCATTTTTCCTCAGCCAGTCTAGTTCTGATAGCTGGCCACCATGCACTGTCGAAGGCTCCCTCTATGTCTAGCGACACCACTACGATCATTTTGCGCTCTGCTAGCTTGCTGCGTATGTGCCCAACTAGATCATAGAGAGAGTCTTCCGTGCTCTTCTGGGGCATGAACCCGTACTGGCGAGTACTGAGTTTCGGTATAATGTGCCATTTCACTCTGTTTATGACCATTTTTTCCAGGACTTTTCCTAGCACCGGCAACAGACCAATTGGTCTGTAGGATTTTGGTGCCGTATAGCTCTCTTTCCCGGGTTTCCTTAGGATCACGACTGTGGCTTCCTTCCAGGTCCCGGGAAAGTAGCCCAGCTCCAAGCACTTGTTAGCCAGTGCCAGGAAAGTTCCCGGATCATAGTCGATCGAATGCTGGCAGATATCGGCCGTGAGGCCATCCGCCCCGGGGGCCTTTTTAGGGTTGAAAGTGCGCAAGGAGGAGTTTAGCTCCTCGATGGTGAACGGTGGGTCATGTTTATCATCATGACCCATGACGTTCACTTTTTCAGCCATCTCTCTAACTCGCTTGTGCTCCTCTCTATCATCATCCCTTTTATCTCCGGGGTAGAATGTTTCGGCCAGCAATTCGGCAGAGTGGAGGTTGTCCAGTACCTTTCCGTTCACGATCAGGGGCAAGTCCTCGTGCCGTTTCTTGGTTCGGCCTATTACCCGGTATATGCCGTCCCACAGCCCTTCCCCGTCTTGTTTCTCACAGAAAGCTTTCCAGCTTTCTGTTTGAGCGTTTCTGGCTTTAGTTTCATATTCTTGTTTTATCTGCAGGTACTCAGCCACGACGGCCTCTCTCTTGACCGGTGCTGCGACACGGATTCTGCGCCTCCTGGTGGCGACTGCCCTCTTCAGCGTGGCGAGCTCCTCCGTCCACCATGGTAAGTTGACCCTGTTACTTGGCTTTATTAGGGGTATACTTTTGTTGGCTACTTCTATAATTGTGTTTTGATATTCCTGAATTTTGTTTTCTAAATCTACTGTATTTTTATTTTTTTCTATCTCTAAAGGGTTAATATTTTGTTCTGTATGCAACTGGGTCAATTTCTCACGAAATTGATTCCAGTCTGCTTTTTTACTATTGAATCTACGTGTTGTCCTACTAATTTGTATACCCCTTGCCTTCTCCAAGGCCAACTTGAAGGTGATGGTGTTATGGCCTGAGCTCGTCAAGCCTTCTACTACCTTCCAGTCGTCCACCAAGCCGAGCAGATCCGCCGCACAGACCGTGATGTCTACTACACTTGAGTAGAGGTTGGTTCCACGCACTGTGTGGAACGTTGGAGTACCGCCGACATTGAGTATCTGCAGATCCATTTCTTCGAGAGCACCAGCCACTTCATTCCCTCTCACGTTGGTTTTTTGGCTGCCCCACCAAGAGTTTTGCGCGTTGACGTCACCGCCCATGATGATCCGCCGGCCGAAGTTCCGCTCAATCCTTTTTAGCTGCTCCAAGTATGGCCCTATCGGTTCTGGCTTTGGTTCGAAGTAGAATGAGACTACCACGATCTCCCAGGCAATCGTCCTCATCTTCACCACCGTGATGTTAGGTGTGGTGAAGTCCGGGCACTGGATGACGTCTATGTCACCGTCAAAGACAGCGATTGCTGTCTTGACGGGACCGTCTTCCGTTCTATTGCTCTGGTAAATTCTAGCGCCGTGGTAGTCTTTCATTCTACCTATGCCTCCGATGTACGGCTCCTGGAGCAGTGCAAAGGCCATATTCCTTTTGTTCGCCTCAAGCATTAATTCATTAGTTGCCAGTGCCTTTGCAAGTTTGCTTGGGCTACTACGTATGGCCTTGTGTTTGAGTCAGATATTCCGCCGGTGACCACCTTAGCAATACGCCGTCGTGCTTCTGGCCATTGCATCCCATTTCCTTCTTATGGGGCAGTCTTGGCTGAAGGCGTTGTGCTCCACTTTATCCAGTTTTGCCCGCGTGCAGTTGCAGCATGACGGGCCCGCTCCCTCAAGCCAATCTGGGCAGTCTGCCTTCATGTGGGCGCCCCCACAATGGCTACACCTTGCCTGGGTTTCCTGGCAGAATCGTCTGCCGTGTCCGTATCCCAGACAAAGCGAGCACTGGACTAACGGAGACTGGTCGGCCACTCGAATCCTCTGGAACTCGATGTGTACCGACCCAGCCCCCGTCATTCGTCGCCAAATTGCGGGGGACACCCGCACTATGACATGACTTTGGTGCGGATTCCTCGTGCGCTTTCTGTAGGCGATCTCTAGTCTGTCGGCTTCGCCGAGTCCCTTGAACAGATCCCTATTCTGTTTTCTGAGCGCACCAAGGATGTCCTCGTCGCTGTGGTACTGCATCACGTCTTTGAGCACAACTAATAGGTCTTTATTTTTAAGGTCTTCGGCTCTCAGGTTTTCTGACTTTGTCAGCCTAGCCTTTACCTTTTCCCTTTCTTCCTGGTTCCTAAAGCTCATTATTACCTTCCTATCCTTGGCCTTTCTTACTTTTTCTATTTCCACTCCGCCCTCCTTCGCGTTTACGACCACTTTTAGTCTGTTCATAACATCCTCACTTGTCTCCCGCTCGTTAGTCGTCGTGACCACCAGCGAATGTAGTGCGGTCCGCTCCGGAGGCTGTCTCCCAACGGACGACACCACACCCGCGTAGGTTTGTTTTTCGACTTTTTCTAGTTTTTCTTGTAGTTTGACCATGCTTTCTGTATTTGTTTTTAACAGGTTTGCATGGTCATCGAGCATTTTCCTAAAAGCCTCTCTCTCCCTTTCCCTTTCCCGGTCCGCTATCCCTTCCTGACTTGCCTTAGAAAGTTTAGGCGATTTCAGAGGCAGTTCCGTCTTTTTTGTTTTTGTCGTGGACTCTGCCTCTTTTGCCAAGCTATACAACTTTTCCGCCGCCAGAGTGATCTCCGCCTTAATCTCGGTTTTTATGTTCCTCGAGAGGCCTAGCTGAGTCTTAATTTTTGCTAGGCATCTGCCTACCTTGCTGTGTGAGTGACCGAAGCCATCCTGGCTTCGGTCACTCTGTCTTTCGGCTTTGCTGGCTCAGCCAGGGTGGGTGACGCAGCGGCGGTGGTGGTGGTGGAGGTGGAGGGGGCGGCCTTCAGTTTCGCAGGGGGGGACTTTAACAGGGGCTTTTTTATACGTGTGTGAAGTTAGCATCTCAAATGTTAGCATCTCACAAATTAACACCACATATAATGGCATCCCACATAGTTCTATAGTTCTTGATAAGTTTTAACAATAGTTCCGTCGATTTTACTATCAAAATTGCATTTTGAAAAAATGAGATGCTAACTTCGCAATACATATCATAGCATCTCATCGAATTTCTCAAAAAAACACCACATATAAGGGCATTCCGCATAGTTCTACAGTTCTTGATGCGTTTTATCAATAGTTCCGTCGATTTTGCTATAACAATTTTTTTATATCAGCATTTAAAAAAAATGAGATGCTTACTTCTCAATACATATCATAGCATCTCATCAAATTTCTCAAAAAAACCCCACATATAAGGGTATTCTGCATAGTTCTACAGTTCTTGATGCGTTTTATCAATAGTTCCGTCGATTTTGCTATAACAAATTTTTTATATCAGCATTTTTAAAAATGAGATGCTAACTTCTCAATACATATCATAGCATCTCATCAAATTTCTCAAAAAAACCCCACATATAAGGGCATTCCGCATAGTTCTACAGTTCTTGATGCGTTTTATCAATAGTTCTGTAAATTTTGCTATAAAAATTTTGCATATCAACATTATGAAAAAATGAGATGCTAACTTCGCAATACTTATCATAGCATCTCATCGAATTTCTCAAAATTGACCTTGTTGTAGTTGGAAGCAAAAGAGTTCTGCATCCTAAACCTATTCTTTTGATAGTTCTGTCGGTTGAATCTAATTTAAATCCCTAAAAAAATATAAACGAAATATACGAACAGTAGTGAGATCCTGAGGTATAACTGGTCGTTCCAGGTCGTATCTTTATACAGCCCAGAAGTACCAGTTATACCTGGTTTTAACATTCGAACGATAAGTCTAGATCTCTCAAACAAGTCCCGAAAGAGTTTTAGTGTTTAAAACATCCACAATAATTATAAATCATTGTTATAAACAAAAGTGAGATGCTAAGGTATAGCTGGGAGTTCTGGTTCGTATAAAACCATTTTAACTATTAGGCTAGGATCTCCTCCGTTTCAAATAATAATATGAATGGACTTTAAAAAGTATGCTGCTGAAAGCGAGAACTCTCACTCAAGTATCAGCAGAACATGGTTGAAGATTTAGGTTAGCAAAAATCAAGGAAATATACATGGTACGCAAAAAACAACAAAAAAATAATAACAAGAGGTACTGAGGCCCAGCATCTTATTGAATTATATTACTTCTATAAATTGTCTTAATGGAAACATAAAACAGATAGCCAGAACTTTCACCAAAGATTTCACAGAGCCTGGTTGAAGATTTAGCTTTGCTATAATTAAGGAAATATACATTGTACGCAATAAAAAAATCAAAAAAAATGTTAAGAGGTACTGAGGCCAGGCATCTTATCGGTTTCTAGTACTCTTATAACTAGGCTTTACAAGAACATGCTACAGAAAGCCAGAACTCTCACTTAAGTATCTACTGAGCCTGGTCGAAAATTAAGTTGAACAAAAATCAAGAAAATTTTCAGAGCTCATACACAAAAATTTCAAAAAAATTGTTAGCAGGTACTGAGGCCCGGCATCTCATCGGTTTCTAGTACTCTTATAACTAGGCTTTACAACAACATGCTACAGAAAGCCAGAACTCTCACCAAAGATTTCACAGAGCCTGGTTGATGATTTAGCTTAACTCAAGGAAATATACATTGTACGCAATAAAAAAATCAAAAAAATGTTAAGAGGTACTGAGGCCAGGCATCTCATCGGTTTCTAGTACTCTTATAACTAGGCTTTACAAAAACATGCTACAGAAAGCCAGAACTCTCACTTAAGTATCTACTGAGCCTGGTCGAAAATTTAGTTGAGCAAAAATCAAGAAAATTTTCAGAGCTCATTACAAAAATTTCAAGCTTTCTGTAGCATGTTTTTATAAAATCTAGCTATAGTGGTAATAGAAACCGATGAGATGCCGGGCCTCAGTACCTGCTAACAATTTTTTTGAAATTTTTGTAATGATCTCTGATAATTTTCTTGATTTTTGCTCAACTAAATTTACGACCAGGCTCAGTAGATACTTAAGTGAGAGTTCTGGCTTTCTGTAGCATGTTTTTATAAAGTCTAGTTATAGTTGTTATAGAAACCGATGAGATGCCGGGCCTCAGTACCTGCTAACACTTAAAAAAAAAATATAATGTGCTCTGAAAATGTTTTTGATTTTTGCTCAACTAAATTTTCGACCAGGCTCAGTAGATATTTAAGTGAGAGTTCTGGCTTTCTGTAGCATGTTTTTATAAAGTCTAGTTATAGTGGTAATAAAAACCGATGAGATGCCGGGCCTCAGTAACGGCTAACAATTTTTTTGAAATTTTTGTAATGAGCTCTGAAAATTTTCTTGATTTTTGCTTAACTAAATTTTCGACCAGGCTCAGTAGATACTTAAGTGAGAGTTCTGGCTTTTTGTAGCATGTTCTTGTAAAGCCTAGTTATAAGAGTAATAGAAACCGATGAGATCCTGAGAGGCCTCAGTACCTACTAACAATTTTTTTGTATTTTTTATTGCGTACAATGTATATTTCCTTGATTATAGCAAAGCTAAATCTACAACCAGGCTCTGTGAAATCTTTGGTGAGAGTTCTGGCTATTTTTTTTATGTTTCTATTAAGACAATTTATAGAAGTAATATAATTCAATAAGATGCTGGGCCTCAGTACCTTTTAACATTTTTTTTAGTTTTTTTTTGCTTACCATGTATATTTCCTTGATTTTCGCTAACCTAAATCTGCAACCAAGCTCTGTGGAATCCTCAGTGAGAGTTCTGGCTTTCTGTAGCATGTTTTTATAAAGTCTGGTTATAGTGGTAATAGAAACCGATGAGATGCCGGGTCTCAGTACCTGCTAACAATTTTTTTGAAATTTTTGTAATGAGCTCTGAAAATTTTATTGATTTTTGCTCAACTAAATTTTCGACCAGGCTCAGTAGATACTTAATTGAGAGTTCTGGCTTTCTGTAGCATGTTCTTGTAAAGCCTAGTTATAAGAGTACTAGAAACCGATGAGATGCCTGGCCTCAGTACCTCTTAACATTTTTTTGATTTTTTTATTGCGTACAATGTATATTTCCTTGATTTTAGGTAAGCTAAATCTTCAACCAGGCTCTGTGAAATCTTTGGTGAGAGTTCTGGCTTTCTGTAGCTTGTTCTTGTAAAGTCTAGTTATAAGAGTACTAGAAACTAATGAGATGCCGGACCTCAGTACCTGCTAACAAATTTTTTGAAATTTTTGTAATGAGCTCTGAAAATTTTCTTGATTTTTGCTCAACTAAATTTTCGACCAGGCTCAGTAGATACTTAAGTGAGAGTTCTGGCTTTCTGTAGCATGTTCTTGTAAAGCCTAGTTATAAGAGTACTAGAAACCGATGAGATGCCGGGCCTCAGTACCTGCTAAAATTTTTTTTGAAATTTTTGTAATGAGCTCTGAAAATTTTCTTGATTTTTGCTCAACTAAATTTTCGACCAGGCTCAGTAGATACTTAAGTGAGAGTTCTGGCTTTCTGTAGCATGTTCTTGTAAAGCCTAGTTATAAGAGTACTAGAAACCGATGAGATGCCTGGCCTCAGTACCTCTTAACATTTTTTTTGAATTTTTTATTGCGGACAATGTATATTTCCTTGATTTTCGCTAAGTTAAATCTTCAACCAGGCTCTGTGAAATTTTTGGTGGGAGTTCTGGCTTTTTGTAGCATGTTTTATAAAGTCTAGTTATAGTTCTTATAGAAACCGATGAGATGCCGGGCCTCAGTACCTGCTACCATTATTTTTTTATTTTTCGTAATGAGCTCTGAAAACTTTCTTGATTGTTGCTCAACTAAATTTTCGACCAGGCTCAGTAGATACTTAAGTGAGAGTTCTGGTTTTCTGTAGCATGTTCTTGTAAAGTCTATTTAAAATAGTACTAGAACCCGACGAGATGCCGGGACTCAGTAACTATAAACATTCTTTTTGCATTTTTTATTGCGTAGAATGTACATTTCCTAGATTTTCGCTAAGCTAAATCTTCAACCAGGTTCTGTGAAATCTTTGGTGAGAGTTGTGGCTTTCAGTTGTATGTTTCCATTAAGACAATTTATAGAAGTAATATAATTCAATTAGACGCTGGGCCTCAGTACCTCTTATTATTATTTTTTTGTTGTTTTTTGCGTACCATGTATATTTCCTTGATTTTTGCTAACCTAAATCTTCAACCATGTTCTGCTGATACTTGAGTGAGAGTTCTCGCTTTCGGCAGCATACTTTTTAAAGTCCATTCATATTATTATTTGAAACGGAGGAGATCCTAGCCTAATAGTTAAAATGTTTTATACGAACTAGAACTTCCAGCTATACCTTAGCATCTCACTTTTGTTTATAATAATGATTTATAATTATTGTGGATGTTTTAAACACTAAAACTCTTTCGGGACTTGTTTGAGAGATCTAGACTTATCGTTCGAATGTAAAAACCAGGTATAACTGGTACTTCTGGGCTGTATAAAGATACGACCTGGAACGACCAGTTATACCTCAGGATCTCTCTGTTCGGATATTTCGTTTATATTTTTTTAGGGATTTAAATTAGATTCAACCGACAGAACTATCAAAAGAATAGGTTTAGGATGCAGAACTCTTTTGCTTCCAACTACAACAAGGTCATTTTTGAGAAATTCGATGAGATGCTATGATAAGTATTGCGAAGTTAGCATCTCATTTTTTCATAATGTTGATATGCAAAATTTTTACAGCAAAATTTACAGAACTATTGATAAAACGCATCAAGAACTGTAGAACTATGCGGAATGCCCTTATATGTGGGGTTTTTTTGAGAAATTTGATGAGATGCTATGATATGTATTGAGAAGTTAGCATCTCATTTTTAAAAATGCTGATATAAAAAATTTGTTATAGCAAAATCGACGGAACTATTGATAAAACGCATCAAGAACTGTAGAACTATGCGGAATGCCCTTATATGTGGGGTTTTTTTGAGAAATTTGATGAGATGCTATGATCTGTATTGAGAAGTTAGCATCTCATTTTTTTTAAATGCTGATATAAAAAATTTGTTATAGCAAAATCGACGGAACTATTGATAAAACGCATCAAGAACTATAGAACTATGCGGAATGCCCTTATATGTGGTGTTTTTGTGAGAAATTCGATGAGATGCTATGATATGTATTGCGAAGTTAGCATCTCATTTTTTCAAAATGCAATTTTAATAGTAAAATCGACGGAACTATTGTTAAAACTTATCAAGAACTATAGAACTATGTGGGATGCCATTATATGTGGTGTTAATTTGTGAGATGCTAACATTTGAGATGCTAACATTTGAGATGCTAACTTCACACACGTCTTTTTTATTGTATCCTGCTTTGCCGCTTCCCATTCCCCGATACTTCTCCTGACAGTCGAGTTTGCTACCGGTGGTGTTTTTTCCGGTGCGGTATGTTGTGGTGAGGTCCTCGTAAACGTGGAGTTTAAAGGGGGTATTGTTACCAATCTTCTGGGAATGGCCTCCTCTCTCTCATTGTTTTGGGCTGGTGTCCTGCTCATCATTTTAATTTCGGGGGTTGGGTAAGGTGGCGCCTATAGATTACACTTACAAGGTTGTAAAGGGCCTTATAAGTGTATGTCAATAGCGAATTTGGGTCAAATTTAAATTGTAGTTTGTAAAGGGGGTATTGTATAGGATGCCCCACTTTGTCTGTTACTGTTGATTTTCTCCTTATCAAATAGGTTACTGATCAACAGTTTAATAACTTTGTCCTATTCTAAAAGTATAGCAGCACAATAGTACTGCTATATGTCATCATCATCAGTCGCGACCTTATCCCATTTACTTGGGGTCGGCCCTCCTTATCCTTTTTCTCCATTGTGCACGGTCTTGGGCAGTGCTGTTGTCCAAATTTACTTCTTTCAGGTCTTTTTCAACCGTCGTCAACCAAGTGGCAGGTGGTCTACCGCGTCCGCGTTTCGTCGTTGGCAAGTTAAGGGCAAGCTTCACCATATGATCATCTGGCCTTCGTTGGATGTGGCCATACCATCGTAGTCGATTTTCCTTTACTTTGTCAATGATGGGAGCGATTTTAAAGCTTCCTCTCACGTACTCATTCCGGATCTTGTCTAGTCTGGTGACACCTGCCGACCAGCGCAACATTCGCATTTCTGTTGTATGTAGTTTGTTTAGGTGTTGTTTAGTGGTTGCCCAACACTCTGATCCGTACATAATTGCGGGACGTATGGCTGTCTTGTAAATATGGCCTTAGGTTTTAATGGGGATTTTTCTGTCACATAAGACACCTGTGAGTTGTCGCCATTTTAGCCAACCGGTTGTTGTTCTGTGAGTCACGTCGCTATCAATTTTTGCATCATTAGTAATGATTGAGCCTAAGTATTTGAACTGTTTGACTGTGGGGACTTGAGATGTACCAATGGTGAATTTTGTGCTATCAGAGTCCGTGATGCCATCAAATATGCATGACATATGCTCTGTTTTTTTCCTGCTTATTTTTAGACCATTATGTTCGAGTGCTCCAACCCAAGCATTGAAGTTTTGCTGGAGATCGTCTGTATCTTCCGACATCAAAACAACATCGTCTGCATACAATATGTTCCAGGGGATTGCTTTCTGGCAGTGTTTCGTCAAATAGTCAATTGTGGTGTTGAATAGCAGTGGGCTAAGAGTAGAACCCTGATGCACTCCGACCTCCAGCTCGAACTGTTCACTGATGCCGGCTGGGCTTAGAACCTGTGTGGTAACGGTTTCGTACATGTCCTGAATGAGGTTCACATAATATTCAGGCACTAGTTGTTGTCTTAGAGCTTCCCAGATCAGATCTCGTGGTATGTGGTCGAATGCTTTCTCTAGATCAATAAATATTATATGCAAATTTTTATTATTTAACTTGGCTTTTTCTAGCATTATACGGACTGTCTGGATTGCGTCTGATGTACCCTTTTGCGCCACAAAACCGCACTGATTTTGAGTCAAAGTTATTATGTGATTCAATCTGTTGTTAATAACACGTTCCCAGATCTTCATGGTGTGCGACATTAGTTTGATGGCTCTATAGTTGCTGCATTCCCTCACATCGCCTTTGCCTTTATAAAATGGTACCAAGAAACTATTTCTCCACGACTTGGGTATGACGTGGCCCTGGATCAACTTGTTGAACAGCTCGTAAAGCCAGTGAATGCCCTGCTCACCTAAGTATTTCCAGACCTCGGCTGGTATTTCATCTGGGCCTGGAGATTTGTTGTTCTTCATTTGCTGTATTGCTCTATTTATCTCTTGTGGCTCGACAGCAGGAACTGGCCCGTGAACTGCGCTTGGTGAACAGTAATTTTGGTTTCTGGGGCGTGTTATGTTAAGGAGCTCCTTGTAGTACTCGGTCCATCTTTTTTTGATGTCATCATCTCGTGTCAAAAGTGTGCTTGTTTTGTCATATATGTATTTTACAGTCGTTATGTCTTTCGTCCCGTTATTTCGTGCTTTTGCTATCTTGTGAATGTTAATATCTGTGTTTGCCGACTCTAATTTTTCATAAAACTTGTTGTTCGATTTCGCCATAGCTATTGCCACATATCGTTTCGCTTGCTTCTTTTTGTCTTTGTAGGCCTCACGGTCATTTTCATGTTGCGTGGATTGCCAAACTTTAAAAGCTTCTTTTTTTTCCGATATTATGTCTTTGATGTCGGTACTCCACCATTGAGTTTCCCTATTTAGACCTTTCTACTTCTTGTTCTACCAAGGTGCTTTTCCGCGGATGTTATGCATACCTTTTCAAATTTGTCCCACATTTCTGTTGCTGTGAGGACCTGATTGTCATCCGAACAAAGATGGTCTTCCAGGTCCTTTATAAAGTTGTCTCCGGCAGGTTCGGTTATGGCTCTCCATTTGATTTTTGGCATCAGTTTTCTTTTTAGCTTGACAGGTTCTGGCAATTTATAAACAGATACTAACAGTCTATGCTGAGTGGTGAGAGGTTCTCCGGGTATGACCTTGCAATCCTTGTACTTGCCTAAATTACTTCTTCTCGTTAGCATGTAGTCTATTTGCGTGGTGTGGCCGCCACTTTTATATGTAATTAAGTGCGTCTCTTTTTTCTTAAAGAAGGTGTTTATTATGGCTAGGTCATAAGTGGATGCAAATTGCAGGATGGTGTCTCCATCACTATTTTGCGCACCGTATCCAAATCCACCGTGCCATCTCTTGAAATTTGTGTTACTGGCACCGACATGACCATTTAGGTCACCGCCCAGGTGTACAGACTCGCTCGATGGTATAGTATTAGTTAGATTGCAAAGGTCTTCCCAAAACGCTTCCTTCTCACTGTCAGTAGCGCCCGTTTGCGGAGCGTATGCTGATATTATGTTAAAGCAAGGCTGATTTTCGAAAGCTATTTTAACTGACATAAGTCTATCGCTCACTCTTTCCACTTTCACAAGTCTGTTCGTCAAGTCCTCCGATAGTATGACTCCTATTCCATTCTTACTTGTTACGGTCCCATTGTAGATGAGCTTGAACCCATTGCCGATAGGTCTTGATTTTGCGCCTTTCCACTTGGTCTCTTGTACACAACATGCAAAATAAGAGATCTGGAGCCGGAGGATGCAAAAAAAACCAATTTACTTAGAACAATTTATTGTATAAAAGAATTACAATTGAATTATAGCCTAACAAGATGATACTCGGTCGATGGTTGTACCAAGAATGCCTTATTGTTTTATTACAAAGTTTCTGGTGTCAAGTAAATTATTGCGAAATAAAAGTGGCGCGATCGGAAATGCACGTGTTGCTGAGTCGGCTCCTCGTGTCGGCGCCTCGTGTCGACCGCGGTTGCGATGCGCAGAATTGGTATCCAGCGTCAGCGATTCCTAGCTTGTACCGTGGCGTAACACCTCCCCCCGTAGAACAGCAACTATTTGTTAACAGCGGTTGAAAATGTTGCTGTTAGAGTATTCGGATCAACTCTTATCTCGGCGGGGCGTAAGCTCCTTCTAGGTTCCACTTGAGCGTACATGTCTTGCGCAGCTTCCATCTCAGTAGCATCGCCCTTTTGATCTTTATTTCTCGCATAGTAACGTCGATATATTAGGGCAATACTAAGTGCTCCTGCACCTAAAAGTAGTAGGTAGACGGGTATGGTGGTATGGTAGATACTGTTATTCGTGATCGGCGTAAGTTTTATTGAAGGTTGCACGGAGACTTTCTTGTAACTGTCGTGAAGGCTTTCAAGATTGATTGAGTTAAGTTGGACCAGTGATTCTTCAGTTTTCAGAGAGACATTATGAATGCTGGGTGACAATATTTTCAGTGCGTGTCCTTTAATCCGATCATTGAGGTTGGCGATAGTGAATTCAGCCGTTCTCATAATACAATCTTGGGGTATGGTTGCCAGATAACTCCCTTGTAGCATTTGGAATTGTTCTTGTCCGCAGGATGTTTGAACCTTAGTTGGTTGAGGAAAGTTCAAAGTGTAGTGCCTGTCATCTAGTTGCTCTAGGGCTTCTTTGTGCAGGACGACCGGTGTCAGTGTACAGGAGTTGAGATGCTGTTTGGTGATGAGCTGTTGAATGCAGTCTGGTTTATCCAGAATCTTGTAGCCAATCTTCTCTTCGCAGAGATACCATGAGTTCATCTTCGGACATTCTGTCTCTATGTACATAGAATATGATCCCTGAATTGCTATGTAGGGTAAGGTAGGTATAAGGGCTAGGTTATTTTTAGTTGGGACTATGGATAGTTTATAGAGGGTGTAAACTCCAGGTGAGGCAATCGGCAATTTTATGACTATAACTATTCTGTTATCAATATAATATGAACCTAATCTAATAATATTATAATATTCTCGAAGGTCAATATCGATGATTTCGTCCTTCGAGTACAATAATCTTAACTTACTTAACATGCTTTTAAGATTAACTAAACTAACCATGGTATGGGTAGCACTTGATGCACGTATAAAGGCTAACATGTATTCTATCTTATTTAGCTCGTCTGATAGTGATTCTATATTATCGTTTAAGATTAATAGATGTTGGGCTAAGTGAGCGAAACTAACTACATCTTGCTTAGATACGTCCTGTTTTATTATAGAATTAAGTTTTTTAGCAATTAAGTTTTGATTGTTTAACATTTCTTCAAGTATACTGGAATGTTTAAACATCCAGTCCTTAGTTAGGCTTATATGACTGTTAAATTCGGACGTTAACTTTTCTTCGTTTCCCTGTAAAACTCGGATGGCATTATTGTATTTTACTGCGTCTGTGTAATCCAAATTACCAGAAATACTCTTAATTACAGATCCTAATCCGTCGATAAGTCCACGCTTATTACGACTAGGCTTGAAACTCTCTAGCTGAGAAGATAACTGGTTAAGTTTGTCCGCGAGATAACTAATATGTGGATCGAAAAGTGATAATGTTCTATTGTTAGCTAAAGGCTTGAACTCATTCAACTGTAACGCAACTACATTAATCTTGGATTGAATATCGTCTAGATCTATGTAAAGGAGGAAAGAATGATAATGTGATATTATCTTTGCTGCTCCTAGTTTAAAAGGTAGTAATCCGGGCCCATCTTCTAGACGTTCAAGTATTATGTCGTCCGCTCGGGCCAGGTGGAGAAACATCATCAGTAGTATCCTGTAACAATTGTTTAGTGTTAGCCGTTCTCTTGAGGCGCGATTTGGCAACGGGACCACGTTTCTTTCTAGTGTATATATGAATAGGTAGGTCTGCTAACACCGTATCGTGGGTAAAACGGGGTGCGAGTTTTTGTCTACTAGCCAATGGGTTTTTCACGAATACATGTTGGTCCGGTTCATACTCCTTTTCAGGTTCCCTATCTTTATTCCTATTTTCAATCAATTGCGTACGCTGATGTAAAGATGTTTCACTTATTGCCTCGTACAGTTTAGACATTTTGTCCCGATGCTCTAAGACGTATTCTTGCAGTAAATGCACGGATAGGTCTATATCTAGAGGGTCGCGTGGATCCGTATGCCCGGTAATTACTTCGAGTGGTCGGCATTTCGTAAAACTGTGTATGCTGCTGTTATACGCCAATATAGCGTATGTCATAAGATTGACAACTGGTTCACTACGATTTTGTATTCTAAAAATCCTCAAGTGCTCTAATAGAGTGGAATGGAGTCGTTCAACCATTCCATTATCATTAGGGGCATGGGCCAAAGTTTTGTGGTGTTGGATTTTATGAACCTTGGTGAATTCAGTGAAAAGTTGGTTTGTGAATTCAGGACCTTGGTCTGTAATTATAGATACTGGGACGCCATGATGAGAACACAACTTTAAGAGGGCTTGAACAACGCTAACAGCGGTACCGTCTCTGAGATGATATGCCTGGGCATATTTCGAGAACGCGTCAATTATTGTTAAATACTTTTCGTTTTGGGCGGTAAATAAATCTAAATGGACTACATCAAATGGTTTTGTTGGCGGCGGAACTATAGTGAATTTTTGTTTTATGGGATGCCGGTCATATTTGGCCTGGCCGCATATATTACACTCATTTATGTACTTAGCAATTTGCTCTCGCATTTTTGGCCAATAGTATCTATGAGAAAGGGCTAGGTAGCATTCATTAATACCACGGTGGTTGGTTTTACCTTCATGGTATTTTTGAATGATTTCCTGTTGTTTTAGATACTCTTTGACGTTTTCTACCTCGGTCTTGGTCAGGACAAGATTCATAGCTGAACTTTTAAATTTCTCTTGTATAATGGGTATGATCTTATACATTGCCAAAGGGGGATATATTATGATGCCTGTTTTTACTTTTGGGTTTGCATATTCCTTGATAGCATTAATCACATCTTCCTGGAGATTTGATTCCGAGAGTTGAATTGAAGTACGAGTGTGGGTCTCAAATGGTTTAGAAACCGTTGGACGTTTCTTTATATCGCCTACTACAGTAAAACAGATCTGCCTATTAAATTTATTTAGGTGATCATCCGAGATAGGTATTTCCAGAATTGGGTTTTCGGTACTTGTATGAGCTGTAGCTGTGGACGAACCAGTTAATGAAGGTGGCTTTTCCGATACATTGACAGCAATTGAGTCTGTTTCTTCGGTATTAATCTCAACGCGAGAAAGAGCATCTGCGTTCGTGTTAATTTTACCCTGTTTGTAAATTACTGTAAAATTGTATTCGCTCAATTTTAATCTCCAACGTGTTAATCTAGAGTTAGGCTCTTTCAAGCTCATAACCCACTGGAGAGGCTTATGGTCGGTGAAGATTTTAAATTTGCGACCAAATAAGTAAGGCCGAAAATACTTCGTGGCCCAAACTATAGCCAATAGCTCCTTTTCTATTGTACTATAGTTTATTTCACTTGTATTTAGCGTCCGCGATGCATAGGCTATCGGTTTATCCGACCCTACTGGTCCTTGTGAAAGGACTGCTCCTATTGCTAGATTTGATGCGTCAGTTGTAAGCAGGAAATCTTTGGAAAAATCGGGGTATTGCAATATTGGGTCATTGGTAAGCAAAGTTTTGCACTTCTGAAAGCAATTAATATAATTAATATCGTTACAATTTATCTTAGAGCCTTTCTTAAGGCATTGTGTCATTGGTTTGGTGATCTTTGCGAAGTCAGGGATGAACTTACGATAGTACCCTAACAGTCCCAGAAACCTTTTAATTTCTGTCGAAGTCCGCGGTAAAGGGAAATTTTTTATGGCAGCAATTTTATCAGGATTTGGTTTAATCCCGTCCTTACTAATGATATGACCCAGATACGCCGTCTCTAACTTTAAGAATTCCGACTTATCCATCTGTATCTTAAAGTTAGAGTCACGCAGTCTTTTAAATACCATTTCTAAATTACCAATGTGTTCTTGTAAAGAAGTACTGAAGACTATGATGTCATCTAAATATACCAAACAGATAGAATTTTGTAGGTCCCGAAGGACATGGTCCATGACACGTTGAAATGTCGATGGAGAATTTTTAAGTCCCATCGGCATACGCAAAAACTCGAAATGACCGTGTTCGACATTGAATGCTGTTTTGGTAATGTCGTCTGGATTCATCTCAACTTGATAAAATCCACTAGCTAAATCGAGAGTAGTGAAATAATTACAGTTTCCTAGTTTATCTAAAACGTCTGCTATGTTTGGTATAGGATATTTATCATCTATGGTCTTTTCGTTGAGCTTTCGAAAATCAACTACAATGCGTCATTTAACTTTGCCGGACGCGTCTGCTTTCTTAGGAACTACCCAGATCGGTGAGCTCCACGCAGATTCTGAGGGGCGGATAATACCCTGTTCCAGCATCTTTGCAATTTGACTTCGAACTTCTTCGCGATGTACGAATGGGTAACGGTAAGATTTAGTATAAACTGGTATTTCATCTGTGGTACGTATGTGGTGTTTTATTTTATTAGTGAAGGTAAGAGGTTCACCATCTATGTAGAACACATCAGCGTATTGGGAAACTAACGATTTTAAATTGGCTCGCTCCTCTTCATTCAAATGGTCAGTACGTAAACGAGATAAAACTTCCTGCACGCGAGATGAAGATGATATGTTAACGCTTTCAGTGTTAAAAATCTCTGCTTTAATTGGGTGGTCCATAGAAAATATTAAATCATTAGATGTAGGGTTAAATATTTCTAGATATCCGCGATTATTTTTTACGCTAGTAATACACTCATGCACACAGCAGTTAGAAATACTTTGTTCCGAAATAAATACGTCACCGTTTCGAATATCAACTGGGACTCTGATTAATTTTGAAGAATTTGCCGGAATTATATCTTCATATAAATTACAATTTCGAGAGTTATACATTACTATTGGATTAACGGCATGCTTTGTTACAAGTTTATTATTTTTAAGATCGATAGTTGACTCCCATTTATTTAAGAGGTCTAATCCGATCAGACCGTCGAAATAGTCGTGAAATTTATATATATAAAACGTTAATCCACTGTCATCATTGAATTCCTGAAAACAAGGTAAGTCAATGGAGTAGTCGTTACGACTAGTCGCATGCACATTTGTGACTTCAAACGGGTCGTAATTCCAAGGTAAGTGAGGGTAATATTTCTTTACAGTTTCCGGCCTAATGAATGATTGATTTGCCCCGGTATCAATGAGCAGTTTTAATGGCGGATTAGAGATTTCTATGTAAGGTAAGTAACGCTGTGTCTGCAAGTTAACTTCTATTTTGACTCTTTTGTATTCGGACATTTCCGAAAATTTTCCTCCTTAGGAGTCGTAGCATTAGCTGGCGTTTCCTCAGGAGGCGCGCAATGTACATCGGCACAAGAAGGTTGTTGAAGCATAGACATATCATAGTAAATGCAGTCAGGTTGTTCGTAATAGCCACAGTGATATTCTTCGTAGTTATTATCGTAAAACGGCTCGAAATCTGGATATTCGTAACATTCATTAAGGTTAAGTTCTCTACTCCTAAAATAGTTAGAGGGTGGTGGATTACCACTCCTCGTCCAATCATGACCACGTATTGGCATTGGTCTAGATACATAATGCGATACTCCACTCATAGGCTTAGGTGCATCATTTGAATTTGGAACTTTAGGTTGAAAACTAGGCTGAGGTTTGAACGCATTATTTTGCCCGTTATAATTAAGAGGGCGTGCACCGAACATTTGTTGAGTGCGCGAAGGGCCTTGGAATTGCGGTGATGGATTAAAGTTTGGTCTCCACATAATTTGAGGACGTTGAGGATGCATAGTTACATTCTGTCGCGAAGGGCCGGGCATGCTAAAATTAAATGGCTTCTGCATAGGCGACATGACAGGATTGAACGGCTTCATTGGCTGATTAGGAACCTGAGATGGAGTTTTCTTCGTTGGTAATTGCTCATTACGCTGCTGTAAGTACAGAGTATTCATTTCTTCGTGAACGAACTCTAAGGCCTTTTCAATCGTGTCTGGTCGCATACATCTTATGCGCGACCCTAGTGGGTCCTGGAGGCCTCTTAAGTAAGACTGAAGGGTTAACTTTTTATAGAGTGACCGTTTCGATTCTATAGTGCTCTGAACAGTCTCGTGCAAGCTAACATACGTCATAATAGTTGCAAATAAGCTCTGACAATTCTCATAAAACTCCTGGGGTGTGGAATTACCTTGAGTGAGTAAAGCCAAGTCATTATAAAGCGAAGTCTCATCGCGCTGATCGGAGAAATTATTCACTAATGAGCTACGAATGCCTTCCCAAGTTTCTGGAACACCGTTAGTATTTATTAAACGTGCTGCGGGTCCAGTTACTTTATTAAGGATTCCGTTTAAAAGCGCTAAATTTATTAACTGATTGCCTGGATCCTGCGAAATGAAGGTTTGCACTAATTGGTCACAGAGTTTAATGAATCTAGTCAGGACATTCGTGTTCCCATCAAATTCGGGGACAATACGCAAAGCCTTATAAATGTCATCAATTGACGCCATTTCCGTTAACGGTACACCGATATTATTCCTATCACTAACACTAAAACCAGAGCTTTGTCTTATTGAATCTATAAAATCTGACCTAGAGGATCTATCTAACCTAGGGGTCCGCGATTGCCTGGGATGGAAAATCTTGGAGGATTAAAATTACACGGTAAAAGTAAAAGGAAGCAACTCGAGAACTATTCTAGAGTACTTACATGCACATAATTGGTTTCTCTGCGGTATCTATGTCTGGATACACCTCCCAGCTGCAGGTCCTGTAGATCCGGATACTCGTATGGTGCTAGATAGCCACCCGGGTAGCCCGCGTATCGCGCCTATAATAGCGATTCTAGTAAGCTACTCTCGCGAACCGGCCCGCGAGTATCCTACCGACTGCGCCAAATAAGAGATCTGGAGCCGGAGGATGCAAAAAAAACCAATTTACTTAGAACAATTTATTGTATAAAAGAATTACAATTGAATTATAGCCTAACAAGATGATACTCGGTCGATGGTTGTACCAAGAATGCCTTATTGTTTTATTACAAAGTTTCTGGTGTCAAGTAAATTATTGCGAAATAAAAGTGGCGCGATCGGAAATGCACGTGTTGCTGAGTCGGCTCCTCGTGTCGGCGCCTCGTGTCGACCGCGGTTGCGATGCGCAGAATTGGTATCCAGCGTCAGCGATTCCTAGCTTGTACCGTGGCGTAACATGCATCTATGTTTCTTCTCCGCAGGAGGCTGCTCATTTCGGCACTTCTGCCCGTCATAGAGCCGACATTCCAGGTGGCTAATCGCAGAAATGCACTTGTACAGTTTCGACCGTTGCTTGAGGGGGACGCCCTAGTATTCATGCCTCGATCGTCGCTTGAGGGGGACGCCCTAGTATTTATCGTATTCCTGTTATCATTCTAATCCCGCTCAACAAAGTTGGCGCCTATTCTGTGCAAATTCTTTCATTCCATTCCTCTTTCATGCCTCTCGTACTTTCATTCTTCATACCATGGTTCTTCTTGCATACGTCTTCTTGTATACAGTGGGTGGGACTCCCACTTTGTATAAATACTTAAAGGCAACTTTATTTATTTGGTGTAAGGTTAAAAGAAAAAGTGCTACATATACAAGAATACAAAAAAAGTGCTGTTGATCACAGTAAAATATGCAAAAAGTGCTGCAGATCACAGGTAAGGTACAGAAGTGCTGTTTATCACAGGGAATATCACAATATAAATAATGCCTTACATTTAGGGATGAGAAGCACAACAGTGCTTTTCACCATACAGACAATCTGTTTTCTTAGGTACTACCCCAGTGAAGGGTTCATCATTGCAGTTTTGTGCGTGCTATTCTATGCTTCTTACAAATATTCTTATAATACTAGTGAAGCATAGTGCTGCTTCAACTTCGGTTTCGTGCAATGACGGTGGAGGCCACATTAACACAGTACACCAGGAACTTTTCCCTGTGTTGCTTACTCATGAGCCCATGCAGGCTCTCCTTCGTCAGTCTCCTGTCCAGCTCACATTCGAGTTGGTAGCGTTCCCTGATAAATAACGGGCAATCTACAAGTATGTGCTGGACAGTCTCTGCCACGCCTGGATCGCAGACGCACGATGGGTTATCCTTACACTTGAAACGATTCAAGTATTCAGAGAACCCGCCGTGCCCCGTCAAAACCTGCGTGAGAACGCCTGTGGGCCGCACCTGTTTTATAATACGGAAAGCCGCTATGGCATCCGGAAGAAACATCTTCGTCACAGAAGCTGTCTCGCCCGACACATATCTTCGGTTCCATTCATCAAGCGATTCCAAACGGATCTGTCGCTTGATAAATGATACCGGACACTGGTCGTAGTCCGGCTTCCTCCGTAACGACAATGCTGCCTTCTTTGCCAACTCGTCCGCTCGCTCATTCCCCGGCAGGCCCGCGTGGGCCTTGATCCAGAACAAAGAAACAGCTTTGCTCTGGCCCAGGGCTTGAGCCAAATTGGCGCGCGCGCGAACTGCCAGGGGATGGGGAGAGCCATGGCTTGCAAGCGTCTGCAATGCTGACATTGAGTCACTTTACAAACCATAGCTCGTCTCTTGCCGCGTAAGGATCACGTCCGTCCCTTTGCAGATGGCCAGGAGTTCCGCCTGGTAGACTGTGCAGTACGCGGCTAAGCTAAGTTTGAGGTTCCGGACTTCGCCTTCATTATCCCAAATGGATAATGCGGCCCCGACCTTCCCCTCAATCTTGCTGCCGTCGGTGAAGATTCGCACCGCCTGCACATTGTTGCCGTCTAGCAACTGTTGGTCTGTCAGGCACATGAACTCCAGGGGCATCTGTGTATCTGGATGAGGAGCCTCTGCAAACCTTACCGCACTTTCGATCTCCCTATCTCCTGGCACAAACCGGGATGGCCCTCTCCTCGCTTCATACAGGGCGGCTGCCTCCTGTATGCGCAGATCTAGAGGTAGTATTCCGGAAAGTACCAGTGCCGAGTTCAGGGAGACAGTACGGTAAGATTTACAGATCTTCTGGACGAATCCTCTTTGGACCGAGCCTAGCTTCTTCCGTATTCCCAGCTTCTTCGTAGCGGGAGCCCAGGCTGCGGCCGCGTACGTTATTATGGGCTCAATCATAGCAGTGTAGATTGTGTGTATGATCTGTGCGTCCAATCCCCAACTCACTTTAGCGGCGCGGGACAGCTGCTTATAAATGTTAACTGCCCTCCTGCAGACGTTCGCGGTGTGCTCGTTGAAGGTGAGCTTCTCGTCTATGGTTAGACCCAACAACTTCATCTTCTTAACCATACAAATGTCGACCCCGGCCATGCTCAACCTTGGGGTATCATACTTGCGCTTGTTGGTTACGACCATCGCACAGGTTTTGTGCGGAGCGAACCTCAGCTTGTTTCTGACGCCCCAACTCTGAACATGGGCGAGGGCTGCATTGGCAGGGGTGCAAGTTGAAAGCCTCCACGCGGCGCACCCTGGGCAACGTCGGCTCCAACTGCCCACCTGCGTTGGGTGGACAGTTGGGGCGGGCGGCTAATTTCAACACACGAGGAAAGGTCACGGTTCCAAACACAGATCATCATCCATGATGGTCTGTGAAGGGAACCGGGCTAGAGGCGGGACGGGTAGTCCGTTGCTGCGGTGGCCATCTAACGCCTACTCCCCCCTCTGCTGTCAGAGGGTAGGTCGAGTGGGCGTGTAGTAGAGATGGAACCCAATCCCAAGGTCTAGCGTGCCGAGGGGATGAATGGCCGGAGGGTTTGTATCCGGTCCCTAGCGCAGAGAGAGGGACCGCACCCTTAAAAAGGAACAACAAAATGGATAGCAGACTAAAGGAAAAAAGTCCTCAGGCGGGTACCCTTGCGCAACGCAAGGGCGAGTCCCGCCCCTCTAGGAATCTCCTAGAGGGCAGCCCCATCGTATCTGAGGGGGGCACCAATAGTCTCGCGGGCCGGCAGACCACCGCCGACCTGCACCAAGAGAGCCACGAGCGACAAAAGGAGCTCCCGACTGACCTGGAGCAACTGCGCGATCTGGACGCACCGCTTGCCGTCGCCGACGGCAACAAGGGCCGAGGAGGCCCAAGTCCTGCGGACAATTTGTCCGACCAGGACTCGCGTGGGTGCACCTCCAAAGTTTGGAGGAAGCGTCCGCGCAGCAAAGAATCGGGGTCGCTAGGACTCTCCTCAAGCGAGGAGAACCTGTCGGCCCCAAAGGTGTCAACGGGGCGGAGAGGGCGGGGTCGCGCCGTTGCCACCGCTCGTGTGCCGGAACGCGACGTGCGGGGTCGCTTCGTGCCTCGGCCCGACACGCCTGCCCCTGCAGAGAGCGTGCAGAGCGACCCTGGGCACATGAGTGCGGACCAAAGCGATGGCTCCACCACGTCCTTGCTAGGGTCAAATAAGGCGGAAGCGAATGCCGCAAAACGGGCGCAGCGACGGGCTGTCGCAGCCGATGAGGTCGGTGAGTTGGCCCGACAGGCCAGAGAGCGGCGCTCGGCTCGGACGGCGGATGCATCGGCGGTGGCGCTAAGTCGCCAAGTGATGGACGGCCTGGATGTCGTCCTGAAGGTTGCCACCAAATCCGGCAACCTGAAGGGCACGTTCACGCGTGCTTTGAAGGACGCGGTGGACAGCATCAAGGAGGCGGTTGAGGTCCTCAGTAGCCGCACAACTACGGAAGAGACGGCGAAGTTGTGGGAGGAGAACAGCCGCCTTCGATCAGAGTTGGAGGACCTCAAGCGGCAGTTTGCCACCCAGAAGGCAGCCACCGTTGTCACGAGCCCACCGCTGGCACCATCATCGGCTCCATCTCCAACCCCGTCGTCGGCTCCATCTCCGGCCCCATCATCGGGCCCAGCACTTGCAAATGCAGATATTGAGAAGATCGCGCGCATCTGCATGATGCAGTGCGGTCAAATGGTGGGTGCCCGGTTGGAGGCCATAGAGGCGAGACTGCCGGCCGAAACCCTCCGCCCACCACTCGCTGGAGACAAGCGGAGAAAGGAAGCGCCCGCAAAACCGGGCCCGGCGGCAGCAGCGGTTGAGCCAAGAAGAGCCGGCCAGGAGGCTGGCAAGCCCGCGGAGGATAGGTCCACGCCCACCTCCCAGTCAGTGGCTGCGACATCGGCTTCACCACCTGCCCCCTCTACGGAGGCCTGGACGAGGGTGGTCAAGAGGGGCCGCCGTCGTAAGAAGAAGACAGCGCCGCAGGCACCCTCTGGAGCACTGGAACCGGTACCAAATAAGGCCGCGGGACCGCCGAGGGTCAGAGCCCCACGCTCCGCGGCTGTAGTAATCACGCTGCAGCCCGGAGCCGTCGAAAGGGGCGTTTCCTACAAGGCGGTCCTGACAGAGGCGAGGGCCAAAGTCGCGTTTCCCGACCTCGGTACACCGTCCGGCTTCAAAATGAGGCCGGCGATTACGGACGCGCGGCTGCTCGAGGTGTCGGGTACCTCAAGCGCCGAAAAGGCGGACATTTTGGCCGCCAAGCTGCGGGAGGTCCTCAATCCGGAGGACGTCCGAGTGTCCAGGCCGATGAAGACGGCTGAGCTACGTATCGACGGTCTGGACGACTCGACAACCCCAGTAGAGGTCACAGCGGCCATCGCCCGAGCCGGCGGATGTCCATCCGAGGATGTGCGGACGGGTGAAATTCGCGCCGACGCTACCGGGCTCGGCATGATTTGGGTGCGGTGCCCGGTAGCGGCAGCGAACAAGGTCGCTAACGGTGAGCGACTGTTGGTGGGGTGGGTTGGTCAGCACGGGTGAAGCTGCTGCAACCCAGGGCATTGCGGTGCTATCGTTGCCTGGACATTGGGCATGTCAGAGCACGATGCACCGCCGAAACAGACCGCAGCGAGCAATGCTATCGCTGCGGTCAGCCTGGACACAAGGCGGCCCAGTGCTCTGCGGCGCCAAACTGCAGCCTCTGTACAGCTGCAGGGAGGCCCGCTGGGCACAGAGCGGGTGGAAAGGCCTGTGGCGCACCCGCGCAGCAGAAGAGGAGAAGGAGGGCCAAGGTTGCCGGGGGCTCTTTACCCCCCCGTCAATCTGGCTGCTCTTCGGCCGACTCCCGGCCTAGGAATGGAGTGGAGGGAATGGATTGCGCATAATGGCGCTCTACCATTTCCTCCAGGGCAATATCAACCACTCTGCCAGAGCTCAGGATGTCTTGCTCCAGAGCATGGCAGAGTGGTCGATTCACGTGGCTGTGGTCGCCGAGCCGTATTTCGTCCCACCCAGGGATAACTGGGTTGGAGACCTCGACGGTTTGGTGGCCATCATTGGCGGGGCTCTAGTCAGCCCGTCCTGAGGTCACGGCTGGGTGGCCGCCCTCGCGGACGGCGTTGGCATAGTTGGCACGTATTTTTCGCCCAACAAGAGTCTCGCCGACTTCGAGAGTTTCCTTGTCGAGTTGGGCGCCGTCGTAGGCCGACTGCACCCTCGCCCTGTGCTGTTGCTAGGGGATCTCAACGCCAAGTCTTCGGCGTGGGGATCTCCGGTAACCGATGCTAGGGGCGAGGTGCTGGAAGAGTCACCACTGGTCTGGTCGTCCTAAACCGGGGCTCGGTCCACACATGCGTGCGACAGCGGGGCGGTTCAATAGTGGACGTATCGTTCGCAACCCCTGCTGTCGCGAGCCGTGTCCGTGACTGGCGTGTCGCCGTGGAGGTGAAGACGTTATCGGATCACAGATATATCCGTTTCGACGTCTCCACCCAGACCGCCGGCGGCCGCGGTGCGCTGGCCCCGCGAACGGACGGTCCGCGCTGGGCGCGCAAGCGCATCGACAGGGAACTTCTCGAGGAGGCCACCATTGTCCAGGCCTGGATCCGGGAGTCGGCAACAACCGGACCCGTCGACGTCGAACAGGAGGCGCTGTGGTTCCGCGGGGCGATGACGCAAATCAGCGACGCGTCTATGTCCCGGGTCCACGCACAGTCAGCGAGGCGCCAGGTATACTGGTGGTCCGCTGAGATCGCACAGATGCGTGTCACGTGCGTAGCGGCCAGACGCCAGTACACCCGATACCGGAGGAGACGTCGTCGGGTCCCTGACGAAGAGGCCGCGCTGTATGAGGTGTACCGCGCGGCGACGGAGACTCTGCGGCTGGCCATCGGCGAGGTGAAGAAGCGAGCCAGGGAGGAGATGTTGGAGACTCTAGACAGGGATCCTTGGGGGCGCCCTTATCGAGCGGTTCGTGGGAAGCTTCGAGCCGCCGCGCCTCCACTTACGGAGAGTCTCCAACCCGAGCTGCTGGAGGAGGTAGTCGCAGCCCTCTTCCCGGCGAGAGCGGAGCATATCCCGCCGCCAATGGCTTTGCCCACGGCCGCAGAGTCTACGGAGGAGGATGCCATCAACGTCCCAGAGGTGACACTGGCAGAGATGGGGGCGGCCGTGATGCGGCTCCGGGCCAAGAACGTGGCTCCGGGGCCCGACGGAATCCACGGCCACGTGTTAGCCCTCGCTCTGAAGGAGCTAGAGCCCTGGCTGTGCCTTGAGCGGGGCCAGTTTCCCACTCTGTGGAAATCTGGTCGTCTGGTCCTGCTCAGGAAGGCGGGGCGCCCTGCGGACTCGCCGTCCGCGTACCGGCCCATAGTGCTGCTAGACGAGGTGGGTAAGCTGTTCGAGCGGATAATCGCTGCCCGCCTCGTCAGCCACTTGTACAGAGAGGGGCCGGACCTGGACGAAAGCCAGTTTGGTTTTCGGCATGGGCGCTCCACCATCCACGCGATATCGCACGTGAGAGTCCTGGCGGAGGAAGCGGTGTCCCGGGGTGGGGTGATGTTGGCGGTGTCCTTGGACATTTCCAACGCCTTCAACACCCTGCCCTGGAGTTGTGTTCGGGAGGCACTGCGGTATCATCGAGTGCCTCCCTACCTCCGCCGCATCGTCGGGGCCTATTTGGCGGAGAGGTGTATCACCTACGTGGGACGTGATGGCGTCGAAAACCAGCACCGCATGTCGTGCGGTGTTCCACAGGGCTCGGTCTTGGGCCCGCCCCTGTGGAACATCGGGTACGACTGGGTGCTGAGGGGCGAACTCCAACCGGGCGTAGACCTGACGTGTTACGCGGACGGACGCCTTCGGGCCGCACCTGTTGTACGATACGGAAAGCCGCTATTGCATCCGGAAGAAACATTTTCGTCACCGAAGCTGTCTCGCCCGACACATATCTTCGATTCCATTCATCAAGCGATTCCAAACGGATCTGTCGCTTGATAAATGAAACCAGACACTGGTCGTAGTCCGGCTTCCTCCGTAACGACAATGCTGCTTCCTTAGCCAACTCGTCCGCTCGCTCATTCCCCGGCAAGCCCGCGTGGGCCTTGATCCAGAACAAAGTCACAGCTTTACTCTGGCACAGGGCGTGAGCCAGGATTGCGCGCGCGTGAACTGCCAGGGGATGGAGTGAGCCATAGCTTGCAAGCGTCTGCAATGCGGACATTGAGTCGCTGTACAAGCCATAGCTCGCCTCTTGCCGCGCGAGGATCACTTCCGTCGCCTTGCAAATGGCCAGGAGTTCCGCCTGGTAGACTGTGCAGTACGCGGCAAGGCTAAGCTTGAGGTTCCGGATTTCACCCTTATTATCCCAAATGGATAATGCGGCTCCGACCTTCCCCTCAATCTTGCTGCCGTCGGTGAATATTCGCACCGCCTGCACATTGTTACTGCCACGCCGTGCCCTCATATCTGAAGTAGGCAGTGACCTGTCGCTGCCAGCCGTAGTCGAGTCTATGGTCGGCAGCGAGGAGTCCTGGGACGCGGTGGTATCCTTCTGCGAAACAGACGTCTCGCAGAAGGAGGCTGCGGAGAGGAAGAGGGAGATTTCATTCGCTAACCCGATCCGCAGCAGGCGCGCCGGGCGTCGGTGGAGGGCGGACAACGCCCTCTTCCAGCCCCACTAAATGGGTCCAGGGGCGACGGACTCGGGGACGTCCGTCGCCCCCCACACATCAGGACCCGAGGTGGTGGCGCGTAGTGTGCCACGCGCGTCCCTCTTAGACGTCGTGGGGGGAGTCCAACACCTCACTCCCCCCCCAACCCGAGGTCGTGGCCGCAGAGGCGGGCCGGCACTAGTTGGGGGTTGCGGAAGTATCGTTGTTCCCGCGACCCCCAGCGTAGGTGTGAGATGGAACACCGGGGTGGTTTTTAGTCAGTACGAGTCTGACAGACCCCTCCGCCCTCCCCAGGGCGGAGGACATCCAATGAGGATTTTCCACATAGGAAAAAAAAGAAAAGATTAGCTCACATGGTTAAAATAGGTAACAAAGATAGGTTAGGTTAGCTCACAAGGTAAGCGGAAAGTGACACTTTCCGCACATTTTGGCTGCTTAGAAAACGCTCTTTTCGAGGACATGCATTGTAAAAATAATAACAGCCGCAAGGGTCGATCTTCAAGGTTAAGCAACGCTTGACGAGGTCGGTCCATGGATGGGTGACCATTTCAACATACCGAGTTTCCTCTGTGCCTCGGCAAGTACGTTAAGCTGTTGATCCCGGCTGTCATTTGACGATTTTTGACAGTCGTTACGGGTAGTCAGAAGCTTGAGATCTGACACCAGTTTTGCCAAGGGGTTTCTTGTTACCCAGTTACTAGGTTGTGGAGGTCAGATAGGCAGTCGCTCCATGTAAAACACTGGTACTCAGCTGAATCCGGCAAGACTGGAAGCCGACCCCAACAATAATTGGGAAAAAGGCTAGGCAGATGATGGTTTTGTTCAGCCATCTCGCGAATATGTATCCTCCGACTGCACAGCATGATTTTTTCCTTGTTTACGTTTTTTTAGTTCACTTTTCAAGCAGTCGGGTTTTTGTTTTTTTTTATTAAGTTTTTGTATGAAAACACATATTACATGGATGTTAAGTTTATCTTACCTGACCGTTGTTCTTCTCTGATTAATTTCGTTGCGGGTTCCTCGACAGTCGAGCTTCATTTCCTCGGCGCATTTCTGATGATCGCCACTGTTGGTTCTGGCTTTGAGGAGTTACAGTGGTTGGGAATTATGTGGCAGGCTTGCATAACCATGGCCTAAACTAATGGGGAACTATGACGTAATATTATGATATGAGGTAAATAACCCGCTTCTCAATTTTATGTAGATAAAGCTAAATATTTACTCCCATGTTAATATTGAAAGACTGACGTGAATCTGTTCGTAATGAATTAATAATAGTGACGTAATGCAGTATTATGTTCCGAGTAAAACCCCAAATAAATTCATTTATAATTTCAAACTTTTTCGAGTTCCGTACCCGAAGCACAAAATGAAGTATAGTACAAGTACCCGAAAGTGCAAACGGAGCCCTATTGCTGTCACTCACGTGTCCGTCTGTCCGTCCGTCCGTCCGTCCGTCGTCTGTCACAATTTGTTGTAAGTTCCCATTGACTTAATTATGAACTTGAAATTTTGTGATAATTATTACGTAAATTGTAGGGGAGGTAAGCCTAAAACGGGTACGCTAAGGGACATGTGAAATAAAAAATACTTAGAAACGTAAAATGTACTAAATAGTTTTACTAAAGGAAATGTTTATTTAATATAGTATATAAAAAAATAACAAACATAACCATTCTCTTCAACAATTTTAGAAAAACAGAAATTAGGAGACCCTTCCAAATACCCGTTTTGCCCTTATATGGGGCCTAAATCAGGTACCTCATCAGGGCATAACGGGTAAAGGCTATATAATGAGAACAATCAACTTAATTTTATAGTTTTACAATATTTATTAACATAAAATCACTTATATTTTCATTTAAGCGTCTTAAATTATTAATCAGACTCATATTCAATCTTATCTTGTTTAAACTATAAATCATCTTTGGCAACAAACAGCTACTAAGAAAAATTTAAAAATAAACTAGAGTACCTATTGTTATTTTTATAGTTTTACAAAATACTTTAACATGAGATCACTTATATTTGCTCATTAAAACTTCCTAAATGTTTAATTAGACCCGTATTCAATCTTTAATCTTGTTTAAATTATAAATCATCGGTGGAACAAAACAACTAAATAAAAACTAGTAAATAAGAATTAAATGAAAACTAAATTACTCTTGGCAGGCATCACAGTAATAATTGCCTCTGCCAGAATAAGAAGTGCACGCTTCGTGAGCCCACATGTCACAATCGTCACACCTGATCCAATCTTCTAGAGGTGGTTCAGTATATAGTTCAGCACAGACTAAGCAAGCGTATTCAGTTTTGTCATTCTGACTGTTTTTTGGACCACGTTTGGATCTTACCTGTCTCTTGTTGGTATTACTACAACAAGCTATTACTTCCTTCTTATTAGTGCTGGGTTCCTTTAAATTTTTCTTCACTGCCTTAAGTTTAGTGTTAGTAGGTTTCTTCTTTTTGTTTTCTTTTTCCCTTAGTTCCTCTTTTACTGGTGTGCTTGTTAGTATTTCAGCCTTTTGTGCCTTACGTTTTCGTGTAGTTATATTCGGTGTGATTTGAGGGAGTGGTCTGATGTCTATTGGAGTTTTATGCTGTTTTATTGGTGGTGACGGCTGCATTTCCGGAGTTGTGGGCCTGTTGACTTCAGTAACCTGTAACTCCAAGTCTGTGTCAGCTACTAGTGGCGGAGAATTGTTGGACTGCACTTCTGCTGTTTCGCTTAAAATAGTCGGTGTTTCTGTAATATCGGTGTTATCGTTAGTAGGTATCTCGATATTCAACACAGCGGGTTGAATATTTGCCGACTCCTCATTTCCAGTAACTGGCTCCGGCCTGTCTGTCAAAGTAGATGGCATATAATCACTTTCGTCAAATACGTTCCGATTGGTTGGCCAAATGCCAGTAGATGAAAACCCTTTTATTGCGTTATGGGCACTGGCCGCTTTCATGTAGGCTTCACCAAACAATCTGGCCACGTCATACTGTGAAATAATGCGCCCGACGTGGGTACGCTGAAATACCGAAACAGCTTGTTCGAAATAATTTTTAAGTGGTCCGTAAACACACGTATCCAAAGGCTGTAATCGGTGCGTTGTGTGTGGTGGAAAAGACACAAAAATTACATTGTTCTTTGAAGCATAATCCAGGACTTCTAAATATTTATGTGACACGTGATTGTCCATTACTAAAATTATTTTTTGCTCACTAGTTGGCCTAGTCATAGCCACAAAATGTCGAAGCCAGTCTAAGAATGTTGGGCCATTTATCCAGCCGTTGTCTGTGCAGCTTGCGACTGATCCAGGTGGAGCGCCATCTAGAAGTCTTGCCACCATTCGCTTTCTCCCAAAGATTAAAAATGGGGGTATAAACCCACCTGCTGCATTGCAACAGCAAACCACTGTTGTGAGTTTACCACGCTCGACACTAGATATCACACCAACCTGTTTTTTTCCTGATCTACTAAGAACTCTAGGCGGCTTGTTGCTATTAGTCTGAATTCCAGTTTCGTCAACATTGTAAATGCGCGTCGCGTCAATTTTATGTTTATCGATCTCTCCCTCTAGCAAATCGAAAAACCTCTGTACTTGTGGTTTGTTAAAACCCCTAGCGCGTGCTAATGACGTCGGTTCTGGACGGCGTAGACTTAAATCAGGATGTCGTACTTTAAACCCAATGTACCAATCTTCACCTGCCATTCCATTTTTGAATGGGTGTGGAATATTGTTGTTTTCGGCATATTGGTACACGAGTTCTAAGAATTCTTTCTTGGTCAGTCCAAAAAACAAACCTTCCATATGAAACACATATTCAAGAAGCTCGAGTTCCTGAGGATCCGTGAATACAGTTGTGTACCTGCCAAGTTTCTTCTTCGGGCATCCTTTTTTGATGTGCCGCTGCAACGTGGATAAGTTTATACCGTACTTCTTAGCCGCACCTTTCACTGAGGTTTTGCTAGCTTCTTCCATAGCAAGTTTCATAACTGCCTCGTCCCAAGATGCATTAGAGGTTTTTCTTTTATATTTGTTAACCATCTAGAATAAAACAAACCAAAAATCTTAATTAAAACCTCATTTCAACCACCCAAACTACTTACATGACCATACTAGGGCAAATCGGGTACATACCCGTTTTACCCCTACCCGTTATGCCCAAACGCATGTTTTTATTTTTAACCGCCATAACCTCAAAACCAAATGCAGGAATGCCACAAGTTTTTTTAATTTAGATGCATAATTCCTTACAAAATCACAACACAAAACTTAAGTAAACATAATCCATACAATATTTGAGTATTCACTGTTACCAAAAGTCATTTTTTTTTAGTAAAACCATCAAAAATATTGTTTTCAATCTTACCTTGCAAGCACTTGCGTCACAGCGGAGAGCCGACTGCCTGTGATTGGCCGACTGTCACGCCACCTCGCTGCACTTGTACATTCTCACTAATAGACGTAACACGCACACAAACAAGCATACCCGATTTAGGCGGGGTACCCGATTTAGGCTTATCTCCCCTACTATCAAATACAAATATATTCAACAATAGCTTCTGCCCGCGGCTTCGCCCGCGTGACCAGTGTTTTCTTATCCCAAGGGAATATTCCAGACTATAATCTATGTCTGTGCCAAATTTTATCCAGATCCGTTCAGCAATTCTAGCGTGATTGAGTAACAAACATACACACACACACACATCCATCCAAACTTTCACATTTATAATATTAGTATTAATTTGGTACGGAACCTTAAATATGCGAAGTCCGACAAGCACTTGGCCGGTTTTCATCAATGGTACATTGCATTAAATGGTACATTTGCTTATTGACTGCCTGTCAGTTAAAATTAAATATTCTTAGCATCTTCTTAGAAATAAATTCCTTCTGTATCAATAGATAATTCACCTCGGGCGCGGTGCTCATGGCTAAATAATAACAGCCATATGATGTCAAGGTTAAGCAACACTTACATCGGACGGTCCGTGGATGGGTGACCGTCCACTATATACAGAGATTCCTCCGTGCCTCGGAAAACAAGCCAAACTTTTGGTCCAAGCTGTCATTTGTTGATATTTGGCAGTCATTAAGGATGAGGAAGGAGTCAGAAGCCTGGAAATCTAACATCAATCTTGCCAATGGATATCGCCCAGTACCCAGTTACTAAGTTGTGGAGGTCAGATAGGCAGTCACTCCATGTAAAATACTGGTACTCAGCTGCATCCGTTTAGACTGGAACCCAACCCAATATAGTTGGAATAAAAAAAGTTAATTAAAAAAATCAAAAAACCCGACTGCATAAAAAGCGAACTAAAAAGACGTAAACAAGAAGAAAATCATGCTGTGCAGTCGGAGGATACGTATTCGAGAGCTGGCTGACCAGAACCAGAAGTACTATATCATTTTAATGTAGCCAGTGACACTCACAGGGTCGATTGACGTAAGAATCATCAATATCGGCCAACGCGTTTGGTCTCGCTAGAACGCCACATAGGAACATATATACATAGACTGAAAAACACATTACCCTCCTTCGGCAGTCGGGTAAAAAGGCTGGGCAGATTGATCATCATCATCTCAGCCGAAAGACGTCCACTGCTGAACACAGGCCTTCCCCAAATATCACCATATTGACCGGTCCTAGGCTCATTGATCACTAGTACGCCTGCTATTTAAAGATTTCGATCGCTGAGTGTCACTCATACCTCATAATACTTACGACCAAAAATAACCTGGAACTTTGCCGCCCTTGACACTCGAGGCCAATGAACCGTGACATTAATACCTACACCTATATTGTCTAATTCAGTAAATGTCTTATACCCTCACGCTTACGTAGATATTATTATTTTTATTTTTAGAATGTCTGTCAGATATTTGTGCTAATAGCTTCAAAAGAGGGGTTATTAATTCCCTCTGTGTAGTTGAATATGACAATAACAAAACGTTTTGTGAAGTCGTGAAACCATGCTGGGTAAATATGATAAAATGCCTTAGTTCTAAAAGTCACTGAACCATTTTCTTTGTTTTGAGATATTTTTGATCATTCAAAGTGCAAAAAGAAAGGAACAATCAGCGAAAAGGAGTTTTTATGAGTCTACCTGCAACAGATATTTATTTATGTGCATAATACAAAACACGATTTGTTTACAATATCTGATCTCCTGGTTTGCTGATCTAAAATATCGCTAAGATCTTAACTTGGTTACAAAAGTTAACGTAAGTAAGTTTACGCCTTCAACCCGAATATCTTCAAAGTTAGAGTGAACAGGCTTCTTCTGGGTAAGCTCACTCCATCGTCGACTCTGTCTCTGTCACCTCTGACCAAAACAAACAAAAGGTCAAACCAACAACAAATAAAAAAAAAAGAAAGAAAAACAATTTTTATCCACTAGATTAATCAACGAAATTTAATTTATCCGGATATCATTGTCAATCAGTTTAATAGAAATAAATACCCATAGGCTTTTATGATTTTTTACAAGACTTGTCTAAACATAGAGTGTACTGTATTCTGGCATAATGTATGTAGGTTTGCGGGTGTTTTTATCTTATATTCCTTACAGGTACACTTCAGAAATCTAATTTACTTATTTTTACACAAAAACTACCTACATTGATATGTTTATTTAGCCTAGAGTGTCTATGTCCAACTACTGGGCTATTTATCTCCACAATTGCTTTTCTTGCAAACAAAAAAAACACTACTATTTGGGTCACAAATTAAATTTAATTACAAAAACTTATTATCACAAAATACGGCATGTCAGCAACATTCGTCATGTAATCAGCCTTACAGAATTCGTGACATTTTTATTCTTTTTTATCTTCCTGATCTTTATTATCTTTCTTGGGAGGACAGTCCTCAAGCTTCACACATTTGCCGCTCACGGTGTCCCTGACAGTGGGAGCGTTGCAGTAGCAGGCCGAGTAGTCACAGACGGCACCCTGTTCAGGAGCAGGGTTGGGTACGTCACAGGTAGCTTCAGGAGTCATGGGGCCGCAGAAAGTGTTGTAGGAGCTGGTGCCCTCCTCACACTCCTTCCAACCTGGAACAATAGTAACATGTTGAGAATTGTTGCTGAGAATATTAAAAGAAATAGCTTCTGCTGAATATGAGATTTTCTAATTCGCTCACTACTATTATTTATTCTGTGACATAACTGGTGAATTGCAGGTGTATTATACATAAGTATGTCTTTTTTTTCCGTGATGGACAATCCTCATTGGATGTCAGACCTCTCCTACTGACTAAAAACCATCTCACACCTTCCACCACCATCTCCCGGGGGTCGCGGGAACGTACGATCCTTCCACAACCCTCGGCTGAAGTAAGTGTATCTCTGCTACTAACCCTTCGTCAAATAAAGGCGTGATATTATGTTGTAAGCATTAAGTACCAAAAAATTTACTCCGTATCAAATGGTTCCATTCGCAAAACGACATTTGAGCAGAATGTCCTATTCTCAAAATTACTTAGTAGCAAAACGTCCTACAAACAAACGAATTGGAATGATACAGTCATATCACACACAAGATACAATTACAAATATAAAAAATACCCCGATTTTAATTTTTATTTCATGCTTTTTAAACTACATAGGTATAATATATCTAGTAGCAGACACGCTTCAATCGACAATCTATCGAAACACTAATAATGATACGATATCTTGCGAAAAAATCCAGATTCAAAGAGTAAAATGCGAATAACTTTTGAACGGCTAAACCGATTTTATTCAAACATAGCTAAGAACACTTTCGACAAAGTCACCTTTAAAAACAAACAAAAAACCGGCCAAGTGCGAGTCGGACTCGCACACGAAGGGTTCCATACCATTATCGCAAAACACTGCAAAAAAATCACGTTTGTTGTATGGGAGCCCCCCTTAATTTATTTTATTTTAATTTAATAATTATTATTTTTTGAAGAGAATATACAACTAAATATTATGTGAATATTTCAAGCGTCTACCTGTTGCCGTTATTAATATCGAGCAAAATACGGCAAAAATATCACGTTTGTTGTATGGGAGCCCCCCTTACATATTAATTTTGTACTGTTTTTAGTATTTGTTGTTATAGCGGCAACAGGAATACATCATCTGTACAAATTTCAACTGTCTAACTATCACGGTTCATGAGATACAGCCTGGTGACAGACAGACAGACAGACAGACAGACAGACAGACAGACGGACAGCGAAGTCGCAGTAATAGGGTCCCGTTTTTATCCTTTGGGTACGGAACCCTAAAAACTAAATCAAATCGGTTCATCCGTCTAAACGGACGTCTAAACAGACACACAGATACACAGATTCACAGCAACACACGTCAAACTTATAACACCCCTCTTTTCCGTTGGAGGTTAAAAAATGGAGTTTTTAAAGTATTAATTTGTTTCTACATTTTCTTAAGTCTATGAACTTCAAAATAAAATAAAAGTAAAATAAAAATTTGTTGTTTTTTTGCATTCATTTCGAAAGTGATAATTTCCAGTTAAAGTTATAAATCGGTCCAATGGAAAAAATCTTATAGATGTTCTCCGCCTTGGGGCGGGCGGAGGGGTCTGTCAATCTCTTAATGACTAAAACCAAACGGTGATCAGCAGCTACCTTTGACCAGTGCTGGAGTGGTTGCGCAATTCATCACACTTTCCCGACCTAATGCGGATCCTCGTCATCCTCTGTAAATGGTGGCAGTTCCCCTTGGAGAGTAAGCGTGGAACACAGCTAAATCAGGCGAACAACTCCCCAGGTTTGTCACACCTTATAACACCTGGCCATCATTTCGCGATTTCCAGTGTCCATTGCGTCTGCAATGGTTAGGGACGGAGGTGTCCTCCTTTCGCTCCCTTTCTGCCATCTCCTTTACGATCATCACTTCCTCGCAGAAGAGGGCAACTGCATCCCACGCACTGTTACTTCTGACCATGGACTAGACCATGACCGGAAGCAAGTCGTTTCGCAGTACCGGCGACCACCGTTGTGCAGATTCGTGACCCCGTGTTGCTGCGCTTCACAACCAAGACTGGGAACTTCTCCAGGCGGCGTCGCCTCCACCCTCGAATATGTAATGCGGGCTGCATTACAGTTTTCTGTTCCATAGAACCTTCATAATACCAGAAGTATTTTTAACCCCATGATCAGACTAATGCTTTAATTCTTTATTTCAATTTTACTTTTAAAACTAATTATATAATGAGCCATGACGAAATGACAATGATGAAAAATCGAGAGTATTACTTAGTATAACTGTACTTTGCAACAAATGATTTTTTGTTGTTGTAATATCAGAAATAGAGTATTCAAACGAATGCCAGCAGATCAATAAAATTCTAGTTAAGAACATGATAATTAAAAATAATTACATTCGTAATTAACGACTACAAACTTATTTCTTCAATTAAGGTAATTCGTTTTGAAATGACATTTTTCTACGTTTCTAGATTCGTTTATTATGTCTACAGCTGGTATGGGTATTTCCATCTCAAGTATTGAATCTGGTAATTATACTGCGGAAACTGTTTTGGAATTTATATAATGAGTTTTTAATGCATATCAAATCTGAATCTTATAATTATTATGACGATGATGATAGTCTAGCTTTGAACTTGATAGTTCGACGCGATTCGAATTTATATCTTACCGATAAACGATTTTTATTAGGCGAAATGGCAAGTACCTACGTTCACATGGACGCAATGCGATGCAATTAGACTGATTTGCACTTAAAATTTTCTTAGAAAATCTATGTGCAATATAACCTATACGCGCAATTTAAATTGGCTCGTACCATCAGAAAGGTTCCTCAAGCTCTCTCTCCTGAATACTCCTCTTTATGAATAACAGCAAACATTATCTTCCTCAAATGACCTCAACCTAACCCAACATGGAGTAATATGAACCATTGTATGTACTACCAGTCAGGATAGAAAACCATGGCATACGAAATGACAACTATTACGATCGTGGTAATTTTGCCAGAATAATGTAAAATTAGTGAAATAAGTTCGTTCTCGACCAGCTGAATATCAAAACTAGATTCCACGATGTTTCCAACGAGTACTAAACATCGTCGGTCATATCGCCCGGAGGCAACCAGATAAAAAATGGACGGAAGGAGACTTACTTGCTGGTCATTAATATGACCAGCGAGTAAAAATACTATAGCCAACAATAACTCCGAATCTAGTCTGATGCCAGAAGGTAATTAAAAATAATGTGTATCAGTTGAAGCATACACGATTCTAAACATAAATTATCTCATTATAAATAAGCACTAAAATAAAATACAATAAATCTCCCAATTAGGAAAAATAATCTCAGTGCATAATAAAAATACGAGAACTTGAGATAAATATTGTTTTGCAACATAATCTGGATGTTATCTTCAAGGCTTATCGAAAGGGTCACTTAGCATACCACATGAGTAACAAAGAAGGCATCTAAATGATAGTATTATGAACTTGAACTAAAACCCCGATGCACGAAGTAATTTAAATTGGGTCAATAGGCGAGATCAAGCACGTATTTATAAAGCGTATATACGTTATAGATCAAGTGATTAATATTGCATTATTCGTAATGCCCGGGCAATTTAAAAAATGCCCAATATGAGAAGGCAATATGATAAAAAATATTGAAATAATTTAATTGACCGGGCTTTCTGAATAATACCCTGAATATTGGGCCGGGTAATAAAAAGATGTACTTATTTAAATTATTTGAATGTTGACATTAGTTTTCATGGTAAGTACGATTACTATTTAAGTTACAAAGTCTGTGTAGAAGGCGTTTTTAGGGTTCCGTACCCAAAGGGTAAAAACGGTACCCTATTACTGAGACTTCGCGGTCCGTCTGTCTGTCTGTCTGTCTGTCACCAGGCTGTATCTCATGAACTGTGATAGCTACACAATTGAAAATTTCACAGATGATGTATTTCTGTTGCCGCTATAACAACAAATACTACAAACAGAATAAAATAAATCTTTAAGTGGGGTTCCCATACAACAAACGTGATATTTTTGCCGTTTTTTGCGATAATGGTACGGAACCCTTCGTGCGCGAGTCCGACTCGCACTTGCCCGGTTTTTTCTGTTTGTGGTCTGCAGGGTCTAAAGTAACCTAACATGCCATGCTCCTTCAAACCTAACCTATCCGTGTCGGGGTGCCCGAAGCTCCCGAGCTCTCTTTGCTCACTCTTGGACTAATTCATTGACCATAATAATTATCAAACCGTTACGTAGCAATATTCATAATGAACAAACAATGTGATAAATATAGAAGTTTATATCAGTATTTATTACATTGCCCGATTTGAGTTGACTAGATTCATAATGTCCGGGCATTATACATAGTGCCCTGATTAATCACTTGGTCCATGACATATACATAAGCTCTTAATTCATCTCCTGTCGTTCAGTCCATCCAAAGGTTGTCTGTAAGAGATTGCCCTGTGCGATAAGACCGCGCATTATACACTTTGTATGAAAATGTTTGTTCTGTATGTATTTTTTATGGTGTGCAATAAATAATATATTAAATAAGTAAATAACTGAGGTCACAAACTCACGAAGTTTTATAAATGGGTAGACAGAAACCACAAAACTACTTATTTGCTTCATCCACGCACTGTAAGTGTATGCCGATTAGTATGGTGAATAAGTTTATAACAGTGTATGTGTGTGTGTGTGTGTTGTAATGTTCTAAATGAATAGTCTATTATAAATAAGGATTTTTTTGAGGTAATCACAGGAAATACTGATTCAATTGCGAAAATTATTTTACTAAAGCTAAACAAGAACTGCCTACTTTTTACTTCGAAAATTGCATTTAAAATCCAGTGATGTCACACGACATTGAAGTCGCGCAAAATAACAAAGTCAAAACGTTTATTGTGAACTAAGCGTATATATAATATTGGTATTATGTTATGTTAGTACTTATGACTTAGCAACCCTTTTACAAGCATTGCAATTATCATTCACCTGCCCATAACATCCTAAATTAGCTTGCATCAAGTGGATGACCACAAGAATAGAAAAGACTGTACTGTATTGTACACAAAAAGGTTTTTTTTTTTACAGAACTTAATTTATACGGGTACATACGCGGCCTCATCGCTGACAGCGATATCTACCAGACAACCTATCGATGGACTGAAAGAACTAAATATAAAAACCAAAAACCCGAATGCTTAGGCCCGCATACGTACGTTTTCCACGTTCGATTTCCGAATTTGTTTTCCGTATTCGGAAACCCGAATTCACCGTACGCTAATACAATACATTGACTGCCGCACACGTCCGTTTTTTTCGAACGGAACACTTTCCGTACGTACGTATCGGATGCCAGTCAAAAAGGAAAAATCTATTGTCTGTGCTAGGTTCACGGAATTCCGAATCTGTATTCCGTATTCGGAAATCAAATGCGGAAAACGTACGTATGCGGCCAGCCTTAAAAGTGAACAAAAAAAAGTTAATAAAAAAAAAGAAATCCCGACTGCTTATGAAGCGAACTAAAAAGACGTAAACAAGAAGAAAATCATGCTGTACAGTCGGAGGATGCATATTCGCGAGCTAGCTGACCAAAACCAGATGTTTACGTCTTTTTAGTTCGCTTCTTAAGCAGTCGGGTTTTTTTGATTTTTAGGGTTCCGTACCCAAAGGGTAAAAACGGGACCCTATTACTAAGACTTCGCGATCCGTCTGTCTGTCTGTCTGTCTGTCTGTCCGTCTGTCTCCAGGCTGTATCTCATGAACCGTGATAGCTAGACAGTTGAAATTTTCACACTTTTTGCTCGATATTAATAACGGCAACAGGTAGACGCTTGAAATATTCACAGAATGTTTAGTTGTATATTTACTTCAAAAAATAAAATAAAATAAATTAAGGGGGGCTCCCATACGACAAACGTGATTTTTATGCAGTGTTTTGCGATAATGGTACGGAACCCTTCGTGTGCGAGTCCGACTCGCACTTGGCCGGTTTTTTGAATTAACTGTTTTATTTATACTTTTTAGTTTACATGTTTTTTTTCGAATTAGGTACATTTAAACATAATTATATGTGTTATATTCTATTATATTATTTTGAAATCACCACATAGAACCTTTTGTTATGTACCCGTTTTTACCCTTTGGGTACGGAACCCTATTGATGAATTAACTTTGACTTTCTACCTATGCAAGTCAATACAAATAAAAATAAACATTGATTTAATTTTAATGTGAAAGTTGTGTTGTTCCTGCGAGTAACAGTCCTGAAGCAGGGCAAAGACCGCTACTCATACAGAGAAGGCAGAAGCAATCAACGCCTCTTGCACAAGACCAGCTTGAAGATTTCAGACCTTCCTTTCGAACGTCCTGGTTTCCTCACGGTTTTTTTCCTTCACCGATGTCAATAATTTCCGAAATAAACTTACGAAAATACTAGTATATAAAACTATTTTGATAAACTCACATTTCCCTTCTATGTAGATACACCTTTTCGATCTTGTCTGTGGTTTGCCCGACGATAGAGCAACTAGTGCCACTACACACAGGACTATTAAAAACTTCATGATTTTTAATTCTGAATTCTAATACACGAGCTGTTAGCGTGAGCTATAAAATTGCACTGTCCTAGACATGAATTAGGTCGTCTTATATAGCTACAATGACCGGTCAGTAGTTTGTAAACAAAAAATAAATAATACATGAAAACCGGTCAGATAAACATACACGCGGTACCTACATACATAATTATATGATAAGGTCGTATGATGTTTGAGCAATTTTCAGATGATTCCATAAGCAACGCAGTCATGATTATTAGGTATTATATATATTGGATAAGATTATTTGGTTTAACTATTTTTAACAGACTTCAAAGTTTTTTTTTTTTTTTAATCTTTGCTCCACCTTAGGCATTTCTTCCTGTATCGTGGGTGCGTTTACAAACATAAAACACACAATCACAAACACCCAGAGCCGAAACAACTATCTGTAGGTCATACAAATATTTGTTCCGTGCGGGCATCGAACCCGCGACACGCAGCGCAGCAGTCAATCGCACAATCAATGCGCCAACCGTGCGCCCTACGTATATCACCGGTTACAACGAATGTGAACTGGCAATACTCTTGGGATTGCTGCAATCGCAAGTCTGTTTATTGTTTACGCCATTTCATAACATAACATCACGCCGGTACGCTCTATAAGGGTACGCAGATGTGTACAGTTCGCCCTCGTTTAAGTTCTATATTATTCGTGCAATTCTATTCTGACATAACTAAGTGCACCTTACTATAGAACTTGCTCATTATGTACTACAACAAAACAGTGAAAATATTACAATTTTACATAGAAATACAATCGACTTCCAAAAAAAAAACAATATAAAGTAAAAAATAACATCAATTTCAGAAGTCGGTGTCAAAAAACGAAGAAACAAGAACACCGACTTCCGAAATTGAACTAAGTTTTTCACTATCTAGTCTTTTTTTTTGGAAGTCAGTTGTATTTTTATGTAAAAAGTTTTTGATAAAAAGTATCGTGTGAATATACATGTATTTCTTTTTAAGTATCTATTACACATTTCGTTATGATTGATTTAGCGAAAATGTAACAATTTTTTTTTCCCTTTTTATTATTAGCATGGAATCGGATCTCGTGGCTAAATAATAACAGCCGCACGGGTCGATCATCAAGGTTAAGCAACGCTTGACGAGGTCGGTTCGTGGATGGGTGACCATTTCAACATACCGAGTTTCCTCCGTGCCTCGGAAAGCACGTTAAGCTGTTGGTCCCGGCTGTCATTTGAAGATCATTGACAGTCGTTACGGATAGTCAGAAGCTTGAGATCTGACACCAGTCTAGCCAAGGGGTATCGTGTTACCCAGTTACTGGGTTGTGGAGGTCAGATAGGCAGTCGCGCCATGGAAAACACTGGTACTCAGCTGAATCCGGTTAGATTGGAAGCCGACCCCAAAATATTTGGGAAAAGGCTACTCAGATGATTATTAGCATGGAATTATGGATGCTCCACATCTAAGGAGTAGAATTCTGTGCTTCTTGATATCTTCAACCTCGACCAGACATCATTGCTTACAATCAGGTGAGATTTTAGTCAAACGCGAGCCTATCAACACTTAATAAAAATATAATTAAAAGTCAATTGTGCTACTTAGCTGTATTTCAATTTAAATATCTCAGTCTATCGAAGTTTACTGATAAACATAGACGGCATATCTCAAGTTCCACTTGAACAGTCTCAGGCTCTTTGCCATCTATAACACTTCTTAATAGATACTCCCGCGACTTTATCAATAAAATTGATAAATATGTATAAACTTATGTAACCTATTATAATATATATAAACTTATGTAACCTATTCTAATATATATAAACTAATGTTATCTATTCTACTATAATGTTTACTGTGGCCGCTAATGACCTTAGATGTTAAAAAGCGACATAAAAAAAATAAAAAAATTGTTTTTAAATATCTTTGTTTATTTTAAAGTTTAACTCAGCTGTTATTAAATATTTGTTTAGTTTTTAGGGTTCCGTACCCAAAGGTTAAAAACGGGACCCTATTACTACGACTACACTGTCCGTCTGTCTGTCACCAGGCTGTATCTCATGAACCGTGATAGCTAGACAGTTGAAATTTCTACAGATGTTGTATTTCTGGTGCCGCTTTAACAACAAATACTAAAAACAGAATAAAATAAATGTTAAGGTGGGCTCCCATACTACAAACGTGTTTTTTGCCGTTTTTTGCGATATTGGTAGGGAAACCCTTCGTGCGCGAGTTTGACTCGCGCTTGGGCGGTTTTTTAGCAAATTATAAGTTAATACAACAAGATACAAGATATTTATGTCAAAAAGGCCAAACTAAAACACTACTTATCGGCGAAAATTAAAACCGAAAACTAAAAAATTTACTTACATAATCCCCAAGGGCAAGTAGCACCCTGTAGGGACAGATATAAGTACTATAAGCAATAGAAAGGAGCAATACACAGAGTAATTAAGATCTTCATTCTTGCCAATTTTATTTTTATTAAAAAAAAAAACTAAACTAATATAAAGCCAATATATGGCCCAACTAAGGTCTCAGTAAGCGAACTGATGAAATGGGTTATCTTTTGTCTCTTATATAGCTGCAGATCCTCTCATACTTACCTAACTCGGGATTATCTGGCTGATTTTTAGGGTTCCGTACCCAAAGGGTAAAAACGGGACCCTATTACTGAGACTGTCCGTCTGTCTGTCTGTCTGTCACCAGGCTGTATCTCATGAACCGCGACAGCTAGACCGTTGAAATTTTCACAGATGATGTATATCTGTTGCCGCTTTAACAACAAATACTAAAACCAGAATAAAATAAATATTTAAGTGGGGCTCCCATACAACAAACGTGATTTTTGTGCCGTTTTTTGCGATAATGGTACGGAAGCCTTAGTGCGCGAGTCCGACTCGCACTTGGCCGGTTTTTTCATAAGGCGATGCAAGCATAACAAATATAGAGTAACCCAATACGCAATATCTAATAACTTGTAGGTATACCTACTTGGCGCCATCAATATGCTTTAATTTAACATGATTTAAATTAAAAAATAAATAAAGAAATACATAATTATTTCACCGAATTATAAAGTCTAAAATAAATCTCGCATGATTATAAACTCTCGACAAATCGTAAACAGAAATTTTATTTTCTATACAACTAAATAAAATGTATGTGTCTGTATGTAATATCAAATTAAGAATGTTTTATTGAATGCATGTGAAAGTATATCCGGTATCAATAACAAATACGCATTTATTGAGATTTTTCTGTCTGTCTGTTCCGGGTAATCTTGGAAACGGCTGGACCGATTTTGACGGGACGTACGAAGTTGTGGTCAACAGCTAGTTTTTAATAAAACGCATCAAAATTCGGTAGTTTATAACCTTCCGTTTCTGGCCGAGAAATCATTTAAATGTAGGTTAGGTAGTATTTTAACAGTTGTCAAAGATAGAAGTCCGAAAGACTATCAACCAATCTTACTAAACCCAAAATCATACTATGAAGTGGAGGTCAGATAGAAAGTCACTTCATCTTAAATACTGGCACTAAACCGCCTCCAGTTGGACTGGTAGCCGACCCCAACATGGGCAGGGAAAACATAGGGAGATTATAATGTCGACAACTTAGGAAAAAATCATTAAAAACTTACCTTCGCCCGTAATACAGATACTGTCTCTTGAGTTTTGGTTAACAGCTGACCACGCAATAAAAGCAAAAACACCAAAGGCGATTACAACCTTCATAATAAATTATCTTACTTTTATATTTCTTTTTATAAAAACAGTCAAAATATTCATACTACTACAATATACAAATGTTTACAATATCCAACAACGCAGTATTCATACAACCACAATATTCCAACAAACACATTCATCCGACAACACATCTAAGCGACAACACATCTATCCGACAACATTTCTATCCGACAACACTTCTATGTGACAACACATCTATCCGACAACACTTCTATCCGACAACACTTCTATCCGACAACACTTCTATGCGACAACACTTCTATCCGATAACACTTCTACCCGACAACACATATACCCGACTTTACCTGACAGCACGTTTACTCGACAACACATTTACTTAAAAACACATTTATCCAACAACAAACCTACCCGACAACACATTATTCCGACAACACATTCAACTTAACAATCATACTTTGACTAAAATATTCTACTGGCCGATCCAGCTAGATATGCCGTGTTATAGAGCACCGGTGATCGGTAAATAATTCGTTTTTAATCAAAAACCACCCGGTACGATATAATAACTACCATTTTATATACAAATGTAATTAAGATAAGAGACTCTAGACAAAGTAACATTCTATAAGTTTTGAAGATTGTAAAAAAAAACCAGCCAAGTGTGTGTCGGGCCACGTAGTAGGGTTCCGTATTTGCTCAATAACGGTAACTAAGAAGAGAACTTCTTGTTGTTTCATGAACATTTAAACGGTTTCGACGGCTCACGTCAAACGCCGCCGCACACTCCAATGCGTTATTCGAGCCTAAACATTATTCAGCGACAGACCGCCCCTCCTCTATGAACCGTTTTTTATTCGTTCTGGTCTTGATTTCTTAATTGAGATATGAATTTGAAATTTGGAAGGGATATCAGAACGAGGAAAAAAACGGGCGTCAGCTTTTTTGTTTTGAATCTGGACTGAATGCGAAAAGTCGGTTGACTACTTAATAATACCAAGTGTACTATTGTATCTGAAAACTCTTTAAACTATAATATATACGGTCTGTGAATGTTATCAAATCATTGAATTGCAATAAATATAATTTATTGAGTGTGGAACTTAAATGTGAGCATTTTCACTGGTTCATTAACCTCGTTGGTCACCGCTTCATATTAAAAGGCTCGTTTGATCGGCGTATGAGGCCACAGCCCGGTCTCCACACTCCTTGCTGCCTGTACCTGCACTGCCTACCTGCCCGTTAGCCTGACTGTTAGTTCAGCTGCCTTGATCATCTACCTGTGTTCCTGCCTATCCGTCCTGCTGTCTACTCTACTGCCTACCTGCCCGTTAGCCTGACTATTAGTTCAGCTGCCTTGATCTTCTATCTGTGTGCCTGCCTAACCGTCCTGCTGCTTACTCTATAGCCTACCTATCCGATTGCCTGCTCATCTGTCTATCCAGGGCACACCACGTCTTCATATCCGACCTGCTACCTGCTTAGCTGCCCACGTCGTGCGAAGCCGGACCTTAATTTTATTATCTGTATCCTTTTTCTTAGTTTTAATTTATAATTACTTTTACTTTTATTAACGTGGCTTACGTTTAGCTGTCTGTGCTAAACGTAACGCTACAATATCTTGACTCTTACAAAAAAATTAAAGCTTAATTTTACGCAAACGGATCGCAGAATCGAAAATGGTCTTGACAGATCCGTAATATTTTTGAATGCCCTATCCAATGATACCCCACACCATGAGAACCACGAGAAAAAAAACATCTCCACTTTATGTCTACAGGAGGTAGTCTAAAAAAAGTTTTTGTCATGTTTTTGTTATACCAATTTGTCGGCGTGATTAATAAGTATATTCATGCCAAATTATAGCTTCCTAGTACTAATAGTCTCTGAGGTAGGCTGCGGACGGACAGACGGACATGGCGAAACTATAAACCCTTACCCTCTTACTAATAAACACAGAATAAAGTTATACCAAGTTTAAACTTATGAAAATGTATGGATATTCCTTTGTTATTCCTGGTATAACTTTATTCCGCGTTTATTAGTAAGAGGGTTATAGTTTCGCCATGTCCGTCTATCCTTGTTAACTACGGAACCCTAAAAACAACATGTATGGCGCCAATCTCACGCGATTTATTATAAACTTACGGTGTTTGCAATAACCTGCCTGGTGGCATATATAATAGAAACTACATAATTATGATGCCCTAGACAAATCGCATTTTAACGCGGCGATGGTTGAAATGCCAAAATGATCCCATTGTTCAAGTAACATTTTGAAAGCGCTTGGCACTCCCATATATTTTTGACATTTTAGCAAGCGCTATTGCGATGCTTTTGTTGACAGAATATCACTTCTTTTAACATACAAAATTAAACCGACTTCCAAAGCAAAACACTACAATGCAAAAAAATTACTTCCGAAGTCGGTGTCTTTCCTTTCAGTTTTTGGCATTATAGATGCCTTACTATAGAACTTACCCATTATATACTACAACTAAAAAGTAAAAATTAAAAAACGTTTTTACAAAAAAATACAACCGACTTCCAAATAAAAACACTACAAAGTTAAAAATAACTTCAATTTCGGAAGTCGGTGTAATAAAACAATCTTACGTAAAAAAACAATATTCCGGCGAATTGAGAACCTCCTCCTTTTTTGAAGTCGGTTAAAAATAACCGGAATTAGAATTAAAGAAATATGTTGGATAGTAGAAAAAAATGTGAAATGTTTTTTTTTTAGTTTTAAGTAAGGCAGACAGACGTATTTTTTTAATTTTTTATTTGTATTTGATAAAAGTAAAAAAAAAAAGTTGATAATTAGGCCATTTTATAACTCCTTTCCCTTTTCCTCACAATTCTTCCTTTACGTGTAGTGTGCAGTGCGGGCCTGTCCTGTCAGTAGGAGTTGAGCTTTTTTTTAATTAGCTCTTAATCTTTCGCTAATACGCCTACTATTTAAAGTGTTGTCTCACCTTACGATCCAAAACAACATTGAACTTCGCCACCCTTGACAACTAAGAGACCAATGAACTGCAGCATTAATACCTAGAGTCTGACAAACGAAAGTAGACACTCGAATTATTTGCAAACTTTTTATATGGCAATGCTATACTAATATCAACATATTTTTTTGGTGATTTGTTGTGGTCTTGATAATAGCATTTATTAAGTGAAAATGAATAAAACAATTAAAAGTGGGTTACGGGAGATATCGTTTCGCAGGATGTCTAAATATCAAGAAAAACATCAGGAGAAAGACGTCGAATTAAAAAAAAACCCCAGATTCTTTACGTGTGGTGTTAGATTTCATAAGTTAGTATGACGTTAATAAGTTGAATAAACCAAAATTATTACAGAATACTGTTGTTTTTTTTTATTGAGATTGATAAATAATATCTAAAATATTACCTACCTCAATTACCTATTGTATTTTTATTCAGACGAAATAAAATAAATATTTCTAAAGGGGAAATAATAAGTCTAGCCACAAAATTATTTATTGGACACGTGATTAAACTTCTAATTTTATAACTAAGCAACGGGAAAATGACATAGCCTCTAATAAACTAATTCGTCTTTTTTGCAACGCCAACTAAATATTCTACAGAAAGCGTCAAGTAAAGATCATCAATTATTGTGACTTGTCCTTCTTATTTATAAATTGCCACGTAATTTACTAACTCGGCCACGGATTTTATATCTTGTCACCATTTTACGTTTTACAGCTTCAACGCAATATCCTCAAAAAAATATAATTCAAGCTTCTATCGAAGAAAGAAAGAAAGCATAATTTATTATAACTTAGCATGTAAAACAATACATCATATTCTTTTATCGTGAAAATAGCCACTGCATGATTTGGCGCGAGTACGCGAGACGACAGCGACCGGCCATTTGCACCAATCAGAGAGCGCCATTCGATTCATGTGACGACGAGTTGAGTTGATCACATCTCGATTCGACGAGTTGATTATATTTAAAATAATAAATGACGGTCAATGAATAAGTCCAAGAGCGAGCGTAGCGAGCTCGGGAGCTTAGGGCACCCCGACACGGACAGGTTAGGTTCGAAGGAGATGACGGGAGCTGAAGTGAGCGAGCAAAGCGAGCGAACTCAGCTCCCGTCATCTCCTTCGTGTTAGGTTACTTTAAACCCTGCATACAGAAATAGGAGCCCCGCGCAGCGGGGCTCCGTCGACTCTGTCGCATAAATACTAATCCAACTTGCACCTATTCTATATTAAAACCAAAAAATATAGTCTTTTATTTTGTCTCTCCTCAATAGCTTCTGGTAATATTAGTGGCCAATATACTATTTGATGAAATGTTTTTGCAATTTTTTTACGATCAATTAATATGGGATGAGTTACATTTTAAACGTACTGAGTTAAAAAATTAGAAGCTAAATAAATATATTTTTTGATGTCATTTAATAGTATTTTAGAAATTTACTGTTAGAATGCATGTTAAAAATTTTACACGTAAGTTACATTTTAAACGTACTGAGTTAAAAAATTAGAAGCTAAATAAATATATTTTTTGATGTCATTTAATAGTATTTTAGAAATTTACTGTTAGAATGCATGTTAAAAATTTTGATGCTAAAAAATAACCATCATGCTGAGTTGTATTTAGAGTGGTTTACATAGAAGATAACTAGTGGCTAACATAGTATTATTTAGATGCTCGTTAATTGTGGCTGACTTAGTAATTTAGAAGGCAACATACATTTTTGGGGGCGAATAATGATATTAAAAAGAAGCCTGTTTAATTAGCACCCTTTCTAAAGTATCAAATTGGGTTATTCCAGGTATTTCATACTAGTTTTAGGGTTGCTATGCTGATATTTTTTAAATTTTCCGCGCTTTTTCAGTCTCTACTTTCGTTTGCCAGACTCTACACCTATATGGTCTAATTCAGTACACGCCTTATTTGTACCCTCATACTAACGTAGATAAATAAAATTTATTTTTAGACTGTGTGTCAGATATTTCTGAATAGGTTCAAAAGAGGGGTTATTAATTCCCTATCTAAAGTTGAATATGACAATAGCAAAGAGTTTTGTGAGGTCGTGAACCCCTGCTGGGTTCTACAATACTTGTAAATATGACAATCAGAATAATGGCGAGGGGACAGTCAATGAAAAGGAGTTTTTTAATGAGTACCTTTGAGATATTGAATTAAGTGCATAATTCGTGAATATAATGTTATTTCTTAGTTTGCTGGTATTAAATGTAAGATCTTGACTTGTTTATACACCAGAGAAGCGTAAATCAGGAGGTTGTTGAGTATAAGTTTGTTAGAAACAATCAGCTTAGGCCTCGCGAGTTTTGTCCCGAGCTCTTTACAGGCCACTTATAGAATACTAATTTCATTAATTTGTATACAGAACTGTTAGGCAAAAGCTTCCTCCATATCTTCTCAACCTCTTTTCTTGCACCTCATAACAACAAAAAAGGCCCCAATTAGGATCACAAATTATCATTTAATTTAAAAAAAATATAATCACAAAATACGGTATGTCAGAAACATTCTTCATGTAATCAGTCTTACGGAAGTCGTGACATTTTTATTCTTTTTTATCTTCTTGATCTTTATTATCTTTCTTGGGAGGACAGTCTTCAAGCTTCACACATTCGCCGCTTACGGAGTCCCTGACAGTGGGAGCATCGCAGTAGCAGGCCGAGTAGTCACACATGTCTCCCTCATCAGGAACAGGGTTGGGCTCGTCACAGGTAGCCTCAGGTGTCATGGGCCCGCAGCCAGTGGTGTAGGAGCTAGTTCCCTCCTCACACGGCTTCCAGCCTGGAACATAAGAAATGTGTTGAGAATCTTGTGAGGTGCTGAAAATAGGAGGAGGGATAGCTTCTGCTGGGTATATAATAGGTCCTGGGTTCTATAGGCGGGTCATTAGGCTGGTGCGTATCATGTTTGTTAACTCAGAACTTTTTACTAGGTGAACTGATTTTAACGTTTTTTTATTGATATCTGTTTTAGCTCATGTGGTCCTATTACTACATTGTTTACACCATTTCATAACATAACATCACGCCGGTACGTTTTAAAGGGGTACGCAGATGTGTACAGTTTACCGTCATTGCACCAGTTTTGTTCAAGTTTCGTGTTATTCAGGTAATACCTTACTATAGAACTTCAATAATATACCACAACTAAAAAGTGAAAAATAAAAATGTTTTCCAAAAAAATACAACCGACTTCAATATAAAAACACTACAAGGTGAAAAATAATTTCGATTTTGAAAAAAAGAAGGATCAAGAACAGGAACACCCGACTTCCGAAATTGAAATCTCGATCTATTAAGTAAGTACTTACATTTCCCCATGATGTACTGGCAACCGTTATCACCTGGCTGAGGGTCAGCAGAATCACCAGAAGACAAAGCGACGAACGCCAAAACACACAGAGCGACTAAGAACTTCATGTTAGGTAACAGTTTTTTTTTAACTTTGCGAAAAACACGACTTGATTTGTTGAACTCTTTTGTTCCACTGCCTGTCCTGACTAAATAGGTCGCTTTTAAATAGTTCTTGTTAACAATTCAATATTATGTGGGTACATCGAGAATCGTGCTAACCGGTATGCTTATTATGATACACGGTAATTATTTATTAAATTAATACATGATATCCAGGGCCCTAAACTCTAATTTAGGGTTGTGTTATAACTGTTAGGAAGTTCGATATTTTGGCAACCCTAACTCTCTAACATTTATTACACCACCCTTAATTAGGGTTTAGGGAGCTGAATACCGTGTAGTGTAATAAGCCCTTGAAGCGCCCGCCCCCGAGACGATCAAACGGTTTGATTCAAACTCGTAGATTTTGGTTTGACTCAAACGATTTTGATCATTTACATAGCTAATTTGAAAGGTTTGTCAAACTTTCACGGGTATGAAACTTGTTTGATGCGTCATTTGATAGTCTCCCGATGCGTTTGAACAAACACGGCTCAGTTTGCACTGGATGTTGTAGCGGGCGAAATCGAAAAGCGCCCTATTTTGGCGATTTTCGGCGATCACCAGTTCATGTTTGCCATACAAATGAACGCGAAGGTCGCATGTTCGCACGATGTTCTCGTTTATACAAACATTTTTTTTTTTAGTACCGTACGACTTATTGTCGGGCCTACGTTGTCCCTCCATATCTAATGCTACAACATGGAAATATTGTAAAAACAAACCAATGTTTTTAAAAGAGTATTTTTTTTATTTTAAATTAAAGACTCCGCTGTCCCCATGGGGAGCCCCATTTAAATATTTATTTTATTCTGTTTTTAGTATTTGTTGTTATAGCGGCAACAGAAATACATAATCTATGAAAATTTTAACTGTCTAGCTATCACGGTTCATGAGATATGTTCATGGTGACAGACGGACAGACGGACCGCGGGGTCTTAGTAATAGGGTCCCGTTTTTACCCTTTGGGTACGGAACTCTAAAAATTGGGTTTTGTATTTTGTCGTATCATGGGGAGCTCAGTAAAATATAATGCTGTAAATGTAAACCTGCAGTCTCTGCAACGATGCCAAATAGACTACCGGTACATCGAGGTGTTGAAGTGTTTGCACAAAAACGCCACCATGTCAGTTCGACTTCAGCATCAGACGTCGGAAACCGTCCTTCTGCAGCTAGGTGTAAGAAATGGAGACGTCATATCTCCAAAACTGTTCACCGCTGCACTGGAGGATGTCTTCAAGGTTCTGGACTGGAGAGGGCTAGGCATCAACGTCAATGGCGACTACAGTACAATGCTCGATGACCTCAGTAGAGCTGCCGAAAGAGTGGGTCTTAGGATGAATATAGACAAAACCAAGGTGATGTTGATTACACACACAAGAGTGGTCATCAAGGTCGGAGACTCCACACTCGATGTTAGGGGCGACTATGTCTACCTGGGACAAACGATCCAGTTGGGTAGGACCAATTGCTGGGTGTTGCCAGTGATGAACTATGGCTTTGAGACGTGGTCTCTCAAAATGGGCCTCATCACACCTACTATTTGTCTCGCAGTACTTACGATCCAAAACAACCTTGAACTACGCCACCCTTGACACCCAAGAGGCCAATGAACCACAGCATTAGTACCTACACCTACATGTTCTAAATCAGAACAATTCATATTTATACCCTTGTCCTAACGTAGATAAATAATATTTATTTTTAGACTGTCTGTGTCAGATATTTGTGAATAGGTTCAAAAGAGGGGTTATTAAACCCTCTGTATGTTGAATAAGACAATGCAAATGGGGTTTTGTGAGGTCGTGAATCCCTGCTGGGTTCTACAGTACTTGTAAATATGACAATTGGAATAATGGCGAGGAAATAATCAGACAAAAGGAGGTTTTTTATGAGTCTACCTGCAACAGATATTGATTTATCTGCATATTAATTCGTGTTTACATTATTTTATCTCCTGGTTTGCTGTTCTATAATAACGCTAAGATCTTGACTTGTTTTCAAAAGATTTAAGGCCAGTTTTAAACACCAAATAAATGAATGAAATTGAATACAATTTGTCTGGCAAATATTATATGCAGTAATCCGGAGGTTATTGTGAAGCAGTTTATTAGAATCAAATATGGCTTTTCGATGCTTATTTTTTTTATTTTTTACAAGATTGTCCAAATTAACTTTATCACAAAAATAAACCGACTTCTAAAGCAAAACACTAAATATGTATCGTTTCGGAAGTCGAAGTTTTTGTACCCTATCTCTAAAAATTAAGCAAAGTCTAGTAAGATATCTAAAGGATTGACAAAATACACATAATAACTTTATTTACACATTCGTGCTGCAGCATGGCAGCACGAATGTGTAAAAAGCAGTTCGGTTGTATGTTCCATATCTTAAAAACTGCTTAACAGATTTTGGTGAAACTTGCACTGTTCTCTAAGTTGAGATTCACTAAATCCAAAAAAATAGGTTGATCACGATATAATAAGGAGTTTCGGCGAAATGCGTGGACAAACATACATAAATACATACAAACAAAAATACATATATTTATGAATTATGGCACACTTGTTTAGAAGTCCATACATACATACACATATGTGAATATTGTCCAATAGGGTAGTTGACAAAAAATATATATTTCGTCCGTCAGTTAGAAAACCTAAAAATATTAGACACGTATTTTTATTTTGCCGCGTAAACAAAAATTACGACGATACACTGCATTGAAATATCGTGTGACGTCATGGTGTGCTACACTTTTATACTGACAAAGTGACGCCATAAGCCTACTCTCCAGAACTTTGATGCCCTTTATCTTTGTCATTTTTAGGGTTCAATACCCAAAGGGTAAAAACGGGACCCTATTACTAAGACTCCGCTGTCCGTCTGTCTGTCTGTCACCAGGCTGTATCTCATGAACCGAGAAAGCTACACAGTTGAAATTTTCACAGAAGATGTATTTCTGCTGCCGCTATAAAACAACATTGTTGGACACGTGAAATTTTAGATTTACGCTGTTTGTTGATAAAAAGAATTTGTGTAAATATTGGTTTTTGTAAATTCCACCCCTAAAGGGGTTAAAAGGTGGATTTTTTTTGGGCTTATACATTTGAAACTTGGCATAAATACTAAGTAAATAGCAGTTAGTTATTTTTATACAGAACCTAGCTACATTGATATTTTATGTTAGCCTAGAATGTCCAACTACTAAGACAAAGACCACCCCATATCTTCCCAGCCTCCTTTACTGCGCCACAAAATATAACAAAAAAATACTTCAATTAAGGTCACAAATTATCATTTAATTAAATAACTTATAATCACAAATTACGGCATGTCAGCAACATTCGTCATGTAAACGTCTTACAGAAGTGGTGACATTTTTATTCTTTATTATCTTTCTTGGGAGGACAGTCCTCAAGCTTCACACATTTTCTGCTCGCGGTGTCCCTGACAGTGGGAGCGTCGCAGTAGCAGGCCGAGTAGTCGCAAATGTCTGCCGTACCAGGAACAGGGTGGGGCTCGTCACAGGTAGCCTCAGGAGTCATGGGGCCACAGCCAGTGTTGTAGGAGCTGGTGCCCGCCTCACACGGCTTCCAACCTGGAATAATAGAAATGTGTTGAGATCGTGGCAGAAAACAGGAGACGAAATCGCTACTGCAGTGCATAAGGAATAGAGCTGGGTTTCCGCGGTTTCAGGGGGGTGTATTATGAGCTACTGCTGGTCATCTTGGGTCCAATTCTTGTGTCGGGCAAATCTTGATCTCAACCAGGTTTTCACAACCGTTGCTTTTCAATATAAGAACATAATTAAAATCAATAAAAGTCTCGTTAGGGACAAGATAATTAAAAATAACTAAGTTCGTCATTAAAAACTTCAAACTTATCCACACACTTAAGGATATTCGATGTAAAATGCCACTTTAATTACTTTACTACTTATATTTTTCTACGTTTTTAGAAAAGTCTCTTTTATCTACAGCTAGCATCTAAGAACGCAATATGTTAATTATAAATACATACATAGATACATAAAGTGACGCCTGTTTCCGATGGGGGCGGCAGAAACTACAGAGGGACATCGCTACGATCCTTACATTTATTTATTTACTAGCTGTAAAAAACTCGTAAAAAATATATTTTTTCCGCCGGGTCTATGAATTTTCTCGTCATCAAACGTAGCCTATGTTACTCGTTATTACATCAGCTATCTACCAGTGAAAGTCCCGTCAAAATCAGTCCAGCTGTTTCGGAGATTACCCGGAACAAACAGACAGACAGACAGACAAACAAAAATCTTAAAAATTGCTTATTTGTTGTTAGTACCGTATATACTTTCACGTGCATTCAATAAAACGTTGTTATTTTGATAGTACATACAGACACTTCAATTTTATTTATTTGTATAGATTGTATAGATTAGTATATCCTCGCATACAGGTCCGCTCTCGGCACACCCCGACGACGAGGCAGAGGCCATGTATGAGGATATCTCTACAGCCATGCATGGTTTCAAAACTCACTTCACTGGGCAAACGAGACGAGGATGAGCGTCAAGTGGGGCAATTTGGAGTTGGACGTCGGAACCACCGGGGTCACCTACTGGCCAGTTTTATAGAGAAGGAGGGCCTCTACATGATGAACTCCTTCTTCAGAAAGCGTGAGCACAGGAAGTGGACCTGGCAAAGCCCCGATGGTGCAACTAAAAACGAGATCGACTTGATCATGTCAACCAAGAAACAAATGTTCAATGATGTCTCTGTGATCAATTCGGTGAAAACCGGGAGCGATCACCACATTGAACATTAATGTTAAGCTTGAAAGGTCTAGACTGATGAAGTCCACGCTCCGTCCAGCACAGATCCAGGTCCAAAACCCCGAGAGCTTTCAGCTCGAACTCCAGAATCGTTTCGAGTGCCTAGGGAGCTCCGTGGGCGAATACAGCAATGGGTTTGTGGAAGAATACGGTCGGGTCTAAGTTTTTCAAGACTCGCCGTACAGATAGGAACAAAAAGCTCTCTGTTCCTACTATCAAGCTCATGAAGGAGAGGCGTGAGATGATCTCGCAGTCTTCAGACAATGCGGTGAATAGACGGATCTCAAAGTCCTTGAAAAGCGACCTCCGCCGCTTTAATACTGTAACGATTAAAGACGCGATTGAGCGGAACAAGGGCTCCAAGGTCTTTGCAAAAGACCTGTATATTGGGCAGAGCCAGCTCACGAAACTGAAGACCGATGATGGCAGGATCGTGTCCGCCAAACCGGAGCTTCTGTGTGAGATTGGGAGATTCTATGGACAGTTGTACACGTCAACCAGTAAACCCGTCGCGAATCTAGCGATTGACCCTAGAGCTAGATTGACCCGACACTATATCAAAGACATTCCGGACGTCAGCCTGTTTGAGATTAGGATGGCTCTGAAACAGCTTAAGAACAACAAGACACGGGGTGATGACGGAATTACGGCCGAACTCCTAAAGTCGGGTGGAAAACCAGTACTTAAGGCCCTTCAGAAGCTATTTGATTCCGCCATACTCAAGGGGAAAATGCCACAGGCATGGTGCAGATGTGTGGTGGTACTCTTCTTCAAGAAGGGTGACAATGTCCTACTGAAGAACTATAGGCCCATCTCACTTCTTAGCCATGTCTACAAGCTGTTTTCAAGAGTCATCACGAATCGTCTCGCGCGCAGGTTTGACGATTTCCAGCCTCCCGAACAAGTCGGATTCCGTAAAGGGTGTGCTTCCGAAAGAGTGGGTCTTAGGATGAACATGGACAAAACCTAGGTGATGTTGAATGGCCATGTTATATCCACGCCTATCAAGGTCGGAGATTAAACACTCGAAGTTGTGGGCGACTATGTCTACATGGGACAAACGATCCAATTGGTTAGGGCCAACTTCGAGAAGGAGGTCAATCGTCGAATCCGAATCGGCTGGGCAGCGTTCGGAAAGTTGCGCGGTGTCTTGTCGTCCAACTTACCACAGTGTCTCAAGACGAAAGTCTATGACCAGTGTGTGTTGCCAGTGATAACATATGGCTCTGAGACGTGGTCGCTTACAATGGGCCTCATCAGAAAGCTTATAGTCACTCAAAGGACAATGGAGAAGTCTATGCTCGGAGTTTCCTTGCGTGATCGAATCAGAAATGTAGAGATCCGCAAGAGAACCAGGGTTACCGACATAGCCCGAAGAATTGCCAAACTTAAGTGGCAATGGGCAGGGCACATTGCTCGCAGAGCGGATGGCCGATGGGGCAGAAAGATTCTGGAGTGGCGACCGCGAACCGGAAGACATTGCGTTGGAAGGCCTCCCACCAGGTGGACCGATGACCTGGTGAAGGTTGCGGGAATCCGCTGGTTGCGAGACGCACGGGACCGATCAATGTGACGACGCTTGTGGGAGTCCTATGTCCAGCAGTGGACGTCTTTCGGCTGATATGATGATGATGATATCCTCGCACTGGAACGCCTTGCAGCAGTTACACCAATGGAGCACAATCTTATAATAAACATACTATAAGTTTCCTCACTATGTTTTCCGTCACCGTTGTCAGCAATGTCCAAGATAAACTTAGAAAGTACATATGATTATCTTTATTATTTTATTTCCATTTTTGTGTTTTTAGTTTATAAGTATTATTTGTAGAAGAAAAATAAAGATTATTTAGTTTTTTTTTTTATTTAAAAATGTCATACTGGTACTTGTCCGTATTCGAACTCACGACCACAAGCACGAGAGGCCAGGTCTTATAGCCACGGGGCCACCACGACTCATACATACATACTCCTTTTGCTTCATTATCCTCCATATATCTTGTCGTACGCGCACGCTATTCGCATTCTAGTAATTATACTGCGATAACTATTTCAAAAGTTGTATAGTGAGTATTTACTGCACGTCAAGTATTTAAAAATTGCGGAAATTTTATAATTCTGATGACGATAATTCTAAATGGGTATAACGGTCAGCTCACATTGAGACACGAGGCAAGGCGACGAACTTTATTTACTACACAAAGTACAAAAATCGTCTAAGCCATTCAGCTTTTTGGCGAAACGGACACTCGATCTAATGGATATTTGAAATTGTGGTACATGGATGCTATGAAATTTCGGCTATTCGGACGTTCGATCTGATGACTTCGGAGAATTAGCCATCGGGTATATGACATTTGAAATCAAGTCAGTAAACCCATAATAGAGGAGAAATTGTTAGTTTGTTTGTAATGGGTAAATATCTGAAAGTACGTGTCAAATTTAGAAAATTCTTTCACTAGTAAAAAAGCTACACTATCGGCCACGTGAGCGAAGCCGCAAAAAAAAAGAAGCTAGTGATAAATGGTGATCAAAATAAACGAACATCGTTCGATTGTATCCGACCTTGATCGTGAACAAGTATTGTATGTGATTTATGACACCGAAACTCATGAATAAATAGCAGCCTAATTGCGTTAGTGAATTCGGCAAAGAACATGTATAGGTCGTTCAGGTTCCGAATTTCCAATTCCCAAAATGTCCTACGGTTTCAAAATGTCCAATTCCCGAAATGTCCAATGCCCGATATGTCCAATGCCCAATATATCCAATTCCCGATATATCCTTATCACAAAAAGTCTAATTCCTAAAATGTCCAAATCCCGAAATGACCAATCCCCAACATGGCCAAATTCCGAAATGTCCAATCTGTGAGATAATGGTTAATTTGTAACACTAACGTGTCTTTCGTGTCGTGCGTGTCTTTTCAGTCTATGTATGTATGTAAGTATGTATGTATGTATGTATGTATGTATGTATGTATGTATGTATGTATGTATGTATGTTTGTTCCTATGTGGCGTTCTAGAGACTAAACGCGTGGGCCGATTTTGATGGTTCTTACGTCAATCGATTCGTCTTAACCCCGCGAGTGTCACTGGCTACATGAAAATTGGAAAATAGGTATATGGCGGTTTTTGGGCGCCATTTTGTGGGGGTCCAAATTTTTTTTTTCTTCCAAACCTTTCGTGTGGGGTATCAAAATAAAGGATTTTAAGAGGTGATTTCAAAAATATATAACACTTATATGTTTAAATGTACCTAATTCGAAAAAATAATGAACTAAAAAGTTATAAATAAAAAAAGTTAATTAAAAAAATCAAAAAACCCGACTGCTTGAAAAGCGAACTAAAAAGACATAAACAAGGAGAAAATTATGCTGTGCAGTCGGAGGATACGTCTAGTTTTGGGCAGCCAGCTCGCGAATATGTATCCTCCGACAGCACAGCATGATTTTCTCCTTGTTTATGTCTTTTTAGTTCGCTTTTCAAGCAGTCGGGTTTTTTGATTTTTTTATTTAACACTATTATAGATGAAAATATTAACCAGTATCTCATAGATTGAACATTATGAGAATTGCACATTTTGAAACCGTTGGACATTTTGGGAATTGGACATTCTGAACCTGAACGGTATAGGTAGGTATACGGTGACAAGACCTTTAATATAACCACTTTCGGATTGCGGAATACCTACACCCAAAACGGGCTGCTCCTAATTTTACTATTTAGAGGAAATGTGTACCCTTTGCCCTGCTGCAGCCAGGATTGTCTCCTCACTAGAGAACTCTTCAACGGGTAATAGCACGGTCACGAAATTTTGTATGTTAGTTTAATTTTGATAGTTTAACACGATTTTTATCATGAACTGCTACTGCAGCTAGCATTGTCTCCTTACGAGGGAACTCTTTAACGGATAAAAGCATGGACTCGAAACGGTGTAGGCATTTAAAAAAGTGTTAAATGTTAGATTCAGAATTTACCACACCATTAAATGAAACAATAAATTATTAAAAAACAAAAATAATAAAAAGAAAATTATTTAAATAAGTAATTTGCAAAGTATTCTATCATACAAAATAAATAACAAAACTATTTAACAAATGTTTTGTTTTTGTTTTCACCTATTGTGACAACCCTACCAAAATAGGTAACAATTTTGCACGTTCTTAGGAAGCTTTGTCTCTGTTCCGTTTATCTACTCGTGTGATAATATTGTGTATGACTCGCTTCCGTTTGTGACTTTCTTCTCGTGTTTTTATATAAAACACAAACTATTTGACGCTTGACAATAGCGTAACTTCAACTATACAGGAGGTTGAAATGAGTCTTGAACAATATTGAAACTATGAAACTGCCTTTGGAAGGTTTTGCCTAGGTGACTAGGCAAAACCTTGTATTTTTATGAATAGCAAGGGCGTTAAACCTTAAGATGACAAAAACCGGCCAAGTGCGAGTCGGACTCGCACACGAAGGGTTCCGTACCATTATCGCAAAACACTGCAAAAAAAACACGTTTGTTGTATGGGAGCCCCCCTTAATTTATTTTATTTTAATTTAATAATTATTATTTTTTGAAGAGAATATACAACTAAATATTCTGTGAATATTTCAAGCGTCTACCTGTTGCCGTTATTAATATCGAGCAAAAAACGGCAAAAATATCACGTTTGTTGTATGGGAGCCTACCTTAAATATTAATTTTATACTGTTTTTAGTATTTGTTGTTATAGCGGCAACAGGAATACATCATCTGTGAAAATTTCAACTGTCTAACTATCACGGTTCATGAGATACAGCCTGGTGACAGACAGACAGACAGACAGACGGACAGCGAAGTCTCAGTAATAGGGTCCCGTTTTTACCCTTTGGGTACGGAACCCTAAAAACTATCTTCCCTGATTGACAAACAATAGATACAGTTATGGTTTGAGTAAACTAAACTTGTAACAGTAAGAACTTTAATTGTTACAAAGATACGTTAGTACGCATCAGAAATAAAGAAATGATGCGTATTTAAAAATCATTTACACATTCAGGTCGAGCCATAAGCTCTGCCGTACGTAAGATCAAACGATAACGATTCATACTGTAAATACAATGTTGTATTTACACCAAAATATTTAGGGTATTGACCTCAACGATCTTTGCATCAGCGTAAGATATAAAATAAAAATGTAGTACATATAAAAAGTAGCTTTGTAAACAGTACCTACTAATGAATAACAATTCGAGAGTTAATGTAATGATAAAAATTGCTATCAACGTGAAAAATATAGATAAAGACATTTTGTCTTTTTATAATAAATATATGTTGTTGTTACTGCCTACCCCCATGGATAAATGTCGTGAGTTTATGTATGTATAAAAATATAAAATAGATTCTTCGAAATACGAAAATAAATCTGACATATATATATACCTACACCTAGCTATCGAAACATGCTTACCTGGGTTATTTTTAGAAACACTACATTCTATTAATTATAATAAGCAAACAAAATATAAAAACTTTATAACAAAAAATCAAACCGACTTCCAAAACAAAACACTAGAAAGCGAAAAATAACTTTCTTTGCCGAAGTCGGTGTCTTTTGTACCCATTATTTCCGTTATTCGACGAATGTAATATGTAAGCTATCTAGCAAAACATGTTTTACGCTTCTGTGTCGTTAGAATTATTTTTTAAATACAAATACAAAATTTACAATTTCTCCCTCAAAGGACCATGCGTCATTTTGGGCCCACTTTTCAAGATTGTCCAACAGTGATGAATTATATGTCATATGATAGCTCTTGAACTGTACTTTATTTCATTCTATGGCAGCTAAGTTCATATCCAGCGCGAAAATGGTGTTTTGGTGCTTTTTTGAAAATCTGTTTTGTTTTGATATTCAGATTATAAATAGCTCTTATTTGATTAAAAATACAATAAAAAGATCAATATAATAGGTTTAGAGTGCCCTGGTTGGGTAGGTAGGTAGGTAGGGTAGGTGGAGTAGGTAGGGAAGGTGTGGTAGGTAAGGTATCTACCCTATCTAGGTAGTCATGACGGGAGCGTCATGTCATGTACAATTTTTGTGTCCGCAGGTTCACTCCCGTCAACCCTAGCTACCTAACATATCTACCTACTCTACCTACCCTGCCTATCCTACCAACCCTACCCACCCTGCCTAACCTACCGTGCCTGCCTGCAGTGCCTACCCTATCTACCGGAACTACCCTGCCTACCCTACCTTTTATTTTTTAATGTTCCGAGGTGGAAAATCCTCATTGAATGTCCTCCGCCCTGTGGGGCGGATCCACCTCACACTTCGGAGGTCGCGGGAACGTACGATCCTTTCGCAATCTCCAGCTAGTGCTGACCCGCATCTGCGGAGCTCGACATCGTGTTGGGTAGGAGTGAGGTGTTTGACTCCCCCCGCGACGCCTAAGATGGGCGCGCGTAGAACACTACGCGCTACAACTTCGGACCCATTTAGGGGGGCTGTAAGAGGGCGTTTCTGCCCTCCACTGACGCTGGGCGCGTCTGCTGTGGATCGGAAGAGTAGATAAAATCTCTCTCTCCCTTTTCGCAGCCTCCTTATGCGAGATGACTGTTTCGCAGAAGTATACCACCGCGCCCCAGGACTCCCCATTGCCGACCATAGACTCGACTACGGCTGGCAGCGAAAGGTCACTGCCTATTTCAGAGACGCGTCGTACACGCGGCTCCTCCCAAGCGGCTCACTCTGCCAGCGTATGCCGCGCCTTGTCCTGCCGGTAGTCGATGCAGTGGTGATACCGGGCTTCCAACTTCCTGTTTATGCGACACAGGTACTTTTCGAAGCAACCATGCCCCGAGAGCACCTGCATTACCCGAAACGACAGGGAGCCGTGCCACCTCCCGAGCCAGCGCTCAAACACTGGCCGGACCTCTTCGATGGTGCAGAATGGTGGTAGGGCGTGAAAGCCTGTCCCGCCATTCCAACTCCAGGACCTCACGGAGCTGAGACTGACGCAACTCCATATGTCGCTGCATCGGCCCGTCGCGACCCGCGAGGTGCGCCTGCGCTACCTCGCTCCACCAATACAGTGACGCGATTACCTTCGCCCCCAGGTCCCAGGGTGGGGATCCAGCCACTACACAAGCCACCTCATAGGAGATATATATCCCTCCTGATGACTCTGATGCCCATCGCTCTCTGCGGCTTTCGTAGAACAGCGGTACTACCGGCCGTTAGATCAGCCGCTCAGATCGGGGCCCCTTACAGGGCAATCGATCGCACGATTCCCACATAGAGCTGCCTACCGGTGGCGCTTGGGCCCCCCAGATTTGGAAGCAGCGTTGAGATCGCATCAGCCACTGCACTGATAGTTGCGGCCGAAATCCCACCAGCTGTAGAGCATCAATCCCAAGTACTTCATGGTTGATTTAACAGCGATTCGATCCCCCCCCGACAACAATGTGTGCATCGGGCGGCGGCGCCCGCCGGGGACCATAAAAAACCATGGTCTCCAACTTGTTGTGGGCCATCTTCAAGCGCCGTATATGAGACCGCAGCCGTATCGTATCGCGTATCGTCCGCCTAATACGTCAGGTCTACGCCCGATTGGAGTTCGCCCTTCAGCACCCAGTCGTACCCGATGTTTCACAGAGGCGGGCCTAAGACCCTTTGGAACACCGCACGACATGCGGTGCTAGTTTACGACGGCATCAAGTCCCACGTAGGTGACACACCTCTCCACCAAATAAGCCCCGACGATGCGCCGTAGGTACCCTACCTATTTAATCTATCCGTATACCGTATAAGTCATGCGCATTTTTCATTTACGATATTTTTTGTAACATACCAAAACGCCATTTTTGCGCTGGATTTGAACTTAGCTGCCATAGAATGAAATAAAGTACGTGCCAAGAGCTTTCATATGTCATAGGTTTCATCACTGTTGCACAATTTTGAAAAGTGGGCCCAGTGTTCATACAAAAGTGCCCATGGTCCTTTGTTTGTAGGTCCTTATTTCAATAATTTGTAAGATATCCGCGTAAATGATACCTCAAAAGAAAGAGCGATTGTCAAGCATATTTTCAAAAAGGTTTGAACAAAAAAAACACGCCCCGTCTTTTTTTTAAATAAGGTTTACAAATTTGTATTTATGATTTTGATTTTTTTTATGAACTTTAAATGCCTGTAAAAAAATGTCTAACGACATAGAGGCCTAAAACATGTTTTGTTAGATTGCTTACACATTACTTTTATTAAATAAAATAAAAATGAATTCATTTATCATTCAATTTGACCATAAATAAGCAGTTAAGTAAAAATTTTGGGATTTTTCAAAAATAGTCTTAAAAATTTGGTAAAAAGAAATGTTAAGACTTCGTCTAAGACAACCATGACTTAAATGGTTCTAAATTGTCTGTAATATCTTCGCCTTTAAGTTTTGCACCCAACTTCCAATCACCCTGTATTTATTTGAACAAGCACAGTATATGGTACTAGTTCTAAGTAAACTTATTAAATAGGTCATCTTATCTATAGCTACGGTCATACATAAACTCACAACTTTTTTGAAATGGGTAGGTAGAAACCGCAATACCTACAACTTATTTATGGGTTTGCTTGATTCCGAATATTATTAATAATAATATAATTATTAATTACCCGAAGTCATCAGATCGAACGTCCGAATCGCCGAAATTCCATGGCATCGAATTACCACAATTCCGAATAGCCATTAGATCGAGCGTCCGTTTCGCCGAAAAGCCATTGCAATGATAGTTCTATGCATCGAATGTCTATTGGCTCGGTGTGCCAGTAAGTCGAAAGCTATTTACCGTAAAATATTCAAGAAGACTAAAAGAAGGAATGAATACTAGCCAAGTGCGTGTCGGGCCACACGCAGTAATAGGGTTCCGTAGTTGCATAATAATGCGGACTAAGAAGAGGAATTTTTGTTTTGACATGAACATTAAAACGGTTTCAGCGGCTCACAACATCTAAAAACGGGCCCACATAGGACGATGGTAACTGAAGAAGGAGTTATAAAATCCAACTTACCAAGTGAAGTTAGAAAAAATATTGTCTATTACGCGGGTAGAGGCAACCGTTTGTAATAAAGATTTATACCAGCATCACTTAATAATTTGAATACTGCAGTATTGCCGTTACGGAGATAGTCTTCGGTGAAATCTCCAAATATTTATAAACCGAAAACAAATATTTTAGTATGAGTATTTTCAAACAACCTACTCAACTACCAAAAACTAAAATCAAATTATTCAATGATAGGAACAAACAACAAATGTAAATAGGCTGTAATAAATAATCTATATGAAGGACGTCAATTGCGAAAGGAGCGCGCGTTAGAGCCACGGGGAATGGTATGGTTCGTTCCTGGATGCGCGCGCGCACGCTTCTTATTTATTTCTCTTTCGGAATTTGAAAAATTTCGAATGTATTCACCTGAGGTTTTCACTATTTCGTTCTGGAAAGTTCTACGCTACTCAATTAGTGATGTAGTCGGATCGAATATTGACTTTATAGATGGATATCGACAAGAGAAAATAAGTAATCTAATATTTGTGTAAGATAAAGAGGCGTGACGAGATTGGATAAAGTGAGAAATAAGTATATTAGAGACAGTTTGATAGTGGCGCCAGTGGCAGAAAAGTTGAAAGGAAACCGTTTGTCCTGGTATGGTCATGTGATGAGGAGGTATGAAACACATGTTACTAAAAGAGTTATGAATATAAAATCCGGAAAACTCTTGAGGGCTGGGAAAAGGGGTTTGCTGTTGGTGGAAAGCGCATCTCCAATCTGCGTTATGCAGACGACATCATTCTCCTTGCTACAACTTTTGACGACATGAAGGAGACACTGCACAGACTGGAGGTGGAGAGGCAAATTAGGACTTGCAATAAATAGGCAGAAAATCAAGCTTATGGTGATAGATCGTGCGGGAAAGCTAGCGGGCGCCAATAGCATCCAGAGTATCGATACCGTGGACAGTTTTATTTATCTGGGCTCTAGTATTAATAATGAAGGCAACTCCGTCCCGGAAATAAAGCGATGGATAGCCATGGCTAAAGATGCTAAGACGCGTCTCCAGGTTTCAAAACCAAAGCGCGTTTGGTCAGAGCACTGGTTTTCCCGATTTTCCTCTATGGAGGACGTGGACAATCCAAGCAAGAGAAAGACAGAGGATAGACGCATTCGAAATGTGGTGCTGGAGGCGGATGCTCCGAATCCCAAGGACAGCCAAACGCACAAATGTGTCTGTCTTTTTACAACTCAATATCAAGACCCGATTGTCTACGGTTTACTTACAGCGTATTTTTATTTTGGACACATTTTAAAAGTATTCAGACCACGAGATAATGTCAGAAAAATGTGTTTCCTACACTATGCTGCAGCGTATTTTAATATGATAATTGGACCTGTAATTTAGTATCTATTTATACCTTTTAATTTCATAAAAATTGTAATCTTTAGCAACTTCTAACACGAACATTTTAAATGGATATGTACTTAAATGGCTGATATAAATAAAAATGTGATGAACTTACATCTTCCCCAAGGATCATAAGAGCAGCCTGTTAGAGGTGAACCATACGCCAAAGCAACGATTGACAAAATACACAACGCGACCAAAACGTTCATTGTTTCCGACTTAATACTTATTTTTCAACAAGAAAGAGCTAACTGGTTAAACCTAGAGCTGTTAATAAACTGAGTAAACATTGCGAAACTTAGTGTTCTTATAGTCCTTTTATAACTACCTAACTCCATCTGACTGATAATGGTACCGATTAAAATATTTTATAAAAACAATTGTTAGAGCTGTGGCTAATGTCGATAAAAATAAAAACATTTTTAAAAGATAATGTGCGTTGAAATATTGTGTGACGTCACGGTGTGCTGCGGTGTGTCATTTAATATATACGTGTCTAATTGATTACCTCCTTTTTTTTGACGTCGGTAAAAAAGGAATATATTGTATTGAAAGAACATTTATGTTTGTAGGTACGTTTGTGAGTTTTTTATCTTACCTTACAGGTCACAAGAAATCTAATTTCGTTATTTTATACAGAACCTAACTACTATATTTGTATTTTATGTTAGCCTAGAATGTCTAACTACTGGGCAAAGACTACCCCATATCTTCCCAACCTCTTTTCTTGCGCCACATAACATAATAAAAAAAAAAACTTCACTTAGGTACACAAATTATCAAATACTTATAATCACAAAATATATCATATGTCGGCAACATTCGTCACGTCAACAGCCTTACAGAAGTCGTGACATTTTTATTCATTTTTATCTTCTTGACCTTTATTATCTTTCTTGGGAGGACAGTCCTAAAGCTTCACACATATTCTGCTCAAGGTGTACCTGACAGTGAGAGCTTCGCAGAAGCAGGCTGAGTAGTCGCAGATGGCTGGACCCTACCAGGAACAGGGTGGGGCTCGTCACAGGTAGCCTCAGGAGTCATGGGGCCGCAGCCAGTGTTGTAGGAGCTGGTGCCCGCCTCACACGGCTTCCAGCCTGGAATAATAGAAATGTGTTGAGAATCGTGTGAGAAAACAGGAGACGAATTCGCTACTGCAGTGCATGAGGAATAAAGCTCGATTCCCAGGTCTGGGGAGTGTATTTTGAGCAAACAGGAGCTACTATTATATTCAAGATAAGAATGCTTGGAAACAAGCTGGTCCTGCTGCACAGAGCAATCTTTAGTGCAGACCAAATCAAACTAGTTAATTTTTATTATATTCGTAATTATAGTAATGCTTTAGTTTTACTTTTTTCTTCTCATTTTGTTTAAGAAATTGACTCGCACACTGTTCCGTTGTTGTTGAATTAGGTAATTTACCTATGTTTGCAATATTTGCAAGTATTTGAGAACCATGTTCTTATTTATCAAATGAAGGATTTTACCTGTTATGTAATACTTTTTTTTTTTTTAAAAGGTTAAGTATGGAGTTTCTTGTCCGTTCTTCTCCTTATCAAGCTATTTTTCCATATGGATGGTAAATTCAATTATTATTAACTTTAAATTTATATATTTGAGGTTCAAAAGTGCCGCTTAGTGGCCTAGTAGAAATAAATAATTTTTGACTTTGTCTTTGTCTTTGACGTGGGGTCTTGGGTACAATTATTAGTACACAGAAATTGTACCCAATATTGTTTTTTTTTGGCATTTCTTAATAGCAGTCTAATATGTTGATGGCTATATACACTCACCCCCTATTCATGGTTCTTAATCATATCTGGTGAATTGTTGGTGTATTATGCATAATCACCTATACCTCTGCCCTAACCCTTTGGCTAATACGGACGTGAAGGTATGTTGTAAGCATTTAATAATAAAATCATGTTGCTGACCCACTCTAGGGGCAGGACAAAGGCCTTTTCTCATAAAATCAATTAATTGTCAACGGTTCGTTTATTTATCTAACGGTTCGTTTAGAACAATAATTGCAATTTACAAATTGAATTTGGTTCAGTATACTGTTATCCATGCATTTAAATTTGTTTTATCTAAAGTTTGTTTTTGTAAATTATTTCCTCACCACTGCTCTAAAAACGGTGAAGGAAAACATCGTGAGGTAATCGGCATGTCCTTGAACCAAAAATTCGAAGACATGTGACATCCACCAATCCGCACTGAGCCCGCGTGGTGGATTAAGGTCCATTCACTCGCTCACAGAGAGGAAACCTTTGTCCCAGCCGTGGGAAATGATGATATATTTTGAGTCGTAAAAATAAAAGATTCAGCTTTACTCCGTGACTGTACTCGCACTAACAACACATTTTTTGTATGAGTGGATGTGTGAGTGTATACAAAAAAAACCGGCCAAGTGCGAGTCGGACTCGCACACGAAGGGTTCCGTATCATTATAGCAAAACACTGCATAAAAATCACGTTTGTTGTATGGGAGCCCCCCTTAATTTATTTTATTTTATTAATTATTATTTTTTGAAGTAAATATACAACTAAACATTCTGTGAATATTTCAAGCGTCTACCTGTTGCTTTTAATAATATCGAGCAAAAAACGGCAAAAATATCACGTTTGTTGTATGGGAGCCCCCCTTTAATATTTACTTTATACTGTTTTTAGTATTTGTTGTTATACCGGCAACAAAAATACATCATCAGTGAAAATTTCAACTGTCTAGCTATCACGGTTCATGAGATACAGCCTGGAGACAGACGGACAGACAGACAGACAGATAGACGGATCGCGAAGTCTTAGTAATAGGGTCCCGTTTTTACCCTTTGGGTACGGAACCCTTGTAATATGTTGACGAGGAGCTCTCGAAGAGAAGAGAAACTCAACGTGGAGTGTTGAATATGTTTATATTTAGGTAGTCTCCATAGTAAAAGTGACAAGTAAACACATTACACTGTCTTTTATATTGTAGCAAATGACCCCAATTCGTACGTCAATATGTTACGGTAATTACTATAAATGTAGCAGTGCAACAGTGAATTATGACATATACTACATCTCCCCCGAAAAGACACCCTTTACACCACCGGATTAAAAAAAAAAAATGTATGACGCACGCACTTGAGTCTTACATTTTTATATGTTAAACTTAGACTAGGTAAAAATAACATTGGCATATTAGTAAATATACAATTTCTTTTGTTTTAATTAATGAAGTTATATAATAATAATTTATTAATAAAGTAAATAACACATTGACAAAGGTCATGGTTCACAAAACAATTTAGTATTATCTTTGTGGACAATATAGGATTTATTATTTTTCAATATTTCAACATTAGGTGATAAATCCTTAAGAACTCTGTATGGTCCTAAATAAATGTTGTCTAATTTATGTCCAGTTTGATTTTTCAAAAGTACAAAATCACCTGGCTTATAAGTTATCGAATTTAACTTCTTATCATATAATGATTTTCTCTTAAGTTTACTGATTATCAGATTATTCCTAGCATCTAATAATGCGCGCTGTAGCCTATATTTTAATTCCAAGGGGTAACTGTCTAAATTATAGAGTGGATCTACTCTGTCTAAAGTATAGTTGAGGTTACTAGGCAAGTTACATAATTTACCAAATACAAGCTCATGCGGTGTATATTTTGTCTCCGAGTGAACAGTGGTATTAAAAGAAAAACACCAATAACTTAACCAGCTACTCCAATCTGTTTTATTTTGGCTACATTGAATTCTAAGATATGCACCTAAACTCTTATGAGTGTTTTCTAATCCACCTATAGTCTGGTGGTGGTATGCAGTAGAATGTAATTTGGTTATTCCTAATAAGCTACATACATCTGACAACACTTGACAAAAATTCTGTTCCCTGATCCGTTATGATCTCTTTGGGGATGCCATATCTTAAAATAAATTTATTTACAAATGTTCTACTTATGGATTCAGAGTCCTTATTAGTTAGAGGGTAAGCCTCTACAAATTTTGTCAAATGACATTGTAGGGTTAAAATGTATTTGTAGTTATAATTGTCTACATCTAGAGGTCCTACTATATCTAAGCTAACTCTCTCAAATCCTGTATTAGGGGTCGTAGTTACAGACATTGGTTGTTTATTTGAGTGTTTTTTAATTTGACACTCTTTGCATTTATGCACATATTCAATCACATCATTACTTATGCCTGGCCAGAAGTAATATTTTTTAATATTATTCAACATCCTGTTTACTCCTGCATGTCCGCTAGTAGGTAACAGGTGGAAATCATTTAAGATAACTGTCTTTTCGTCTTTGTTACTTATTCTTATTAGATCTTTAATTACTAATATTCTTGGTAAATCAGATTGCAAACTTTTCATGCATCTTAAGAACTCGTTTATTATGTGTGAATTTTCTTTATTCTTGATCACAACAATTTCGTTAGTATTAAGTCTTTTACAAAATGACTCCAAGTCCCTCGCTAACACACTTACGGTAGGAAACGATCGGGATCGTAGGTATATTGTTGACTCGTTTTCATTGAACTCAAAGTGACCACTGTCGCTAAGTAGGTGTGGTCTATTTGAACTGTTCTTTACTACTTTTCTTGAAGTTAGAATTAGTTCTATACTATTAATAGGTTTTTTAAGAATTTCTACAACTTTTGGGCTAGAGGTTCCAGAAGTTAAAGGGATTTCAGATGTCAAATCGGCAGTATCGGAGCCGCTTGCTTGTTTACGAGATTGGGCCCTTGTCATAACTGATATTACATTTTTGTTAATTCTTTTTAAATCTGTTATATTCAAAGGAAGACGACTTAAGGCATCTGCGGGTCCATTGTGTCGACCTGGAAGATATTCGACAGTAAAATCGTATTCTTCCAAAAATAATCTATATTTTGTTAGTCTACTTGAGGGATCCGTAATTCCGAATAAATACACTAATGGTCTATGATCTGTCACAACTTTGAATTGTTTACCGTATAAATAAGGTTTAAAATGCCTAATCGCCCACACAATAGCTAGCAATTCTAACTCTATAACTGGGTATCGTGTTTCGGCGGGTTTCAAATTGCGACTCGCGTAACCTACTACTTGTCCGTTACTGTTAGACAATACGGCGCCCAGACCTATTTTTGAAGCATCTGTGTTTAAAATAAATTTATTTTTATCTGTTAAATCTGGATAGTCTAACACTGGAGGATTGCAGAGTGCACGTTTTAAAGTATTAAATGCTGATTCGCATTCATGGGACCATTCAAAAGATGCGTTTTTCTTGCTTAATTGATTGAGAGGATATGCAATGTCAGCAAATTTATTAATAAAACGCCTGTAATAATTTGCAAAGGCAACGAATCTTTTTACTTCGTCGACATTTGTAGGTCTTGGATAATTTTCTAACACGATAGCTTTAGATGGATCGGGATAAATACCTTCTGGAGTAATTTTATGGCCTAGATAAATAATTTCTCTGCGTAAAAATTCGCACTTAAGAGGATTTAATTTTAAATTAACTTTTCTAAGACGTTCTAAAATACAAGTGAGATTTTTGTTGTGGTTAATTAAGGATTTACCCAGAACGATACAGTCATCTAAATAAATAAAACATTTATCGTAGTTCAATCCCGCCATCGCAATAGTCATAAGTCTGGAGAATACACTTGGACTCGTTTTTAGTCCCATCGGGCACCGTTTCATTTGGTACATCTTATCAGTAGTGAATGCTGTATACTTCCGTGAGTCGTTGTCTAAAGATAATTGATACATGCGGTCAAGATTAAAAGCCGTGTATTTTCTAGAGTTTTCTGTAAGATTTATTTGGTAATAACTTTGAGATAAATCAAGTTTAGAAAAATATATATTACCGGAAAGTGAATCTAGAATTTCTGTGATATTTGGCAAAGGGAATTTGTCATCTACAATTCGATTGTTTAACTGACGATAGTCAATTACTAGCCTCCATTTCTTCTCGCCTGATTTATCTGATTTTTTAGGCACAAGAAGAACGGGACTTGACCACTCTGACGTAGTTTCTTCTATAATATCATTATCGAGCATTTCTTGTATTTGTTTTTGTACCTCATTACGCAAAGCGTACGGGATCCTGTAAGGCTTGCTATACGCAGGGCTCACGTCATTTTTCAGTGTTATACTATGTTCTAATAAGTTGGTCGTACTTAATTTATCGCCTGGTAATTGGAAGACATCTGAGTATTTTGCACTAATCTTTTCAATGCTTATTTGCTCTTCTGTATTTAAGTATGTGTTCAATTTAAGTAGGCCAAATAGAGCTTTTACTCTATCAGAGTTAGATATCGTATTCTCAAAGTTCAACACTTCGAAGCTGTTTGTGGAATTTATTTCTAACCCTGACAAGTCTAGCTCCACCTTGCTATTAGTTGTATTTAGAATTCGAATTGGGATTTCCCCATTTTTAGATTTCGAAATCAGTCCAGCAATGAAAACACCATCGCGTATTTCTTGTGCTAATGTAATACAATCCCCACGTATGGTGGTAGGTATGTACCGGATAACCTCGCATCGCGGCGGTATTGTAAACAAATATTTATTATAATTAGTCCTTAAAATAGGTATACTAATATGATCTCCATTATTTTCTAACGTTAAGGATTTTTTTTTATAACTTATGACAGCATTATATTTTATAAAGAAATTGTGCCCTAAAATGGCGTTAGCTGCACAAGATAAGGTTTGAAAAACGTAAAATTTTCCCTTGAATATCAGTTTGTTAAAATATAAATCTAAATAAATATATCCTAGAGAGGTTAGATTTCCACTTACACCCTTTATTGTTACCTTCTCCGGAACTATATTATTAATTAATTGGGTCTTAGATCTTAACCACTCGTGCTTTAAAACGCATAGGCTAGCTCCACTATCCACTAAAAGATCTAAGGCATAAGTAGAATCTACAGTGCATTCAATTATGCTAGTATTATTATAATTCAAAATAGAGCATTCTAATTTAGGAACGAAAAAACTGATTATCCGTAATATTAGTGTCATGGATATTATTGGTCTCCGTGTCGACACTATTGTCTACACAGTCAGTGTCATTTTGCTGAGTGTGCTCGGTGTGTTGTACGTAAGGAGTACGTCTCGCATTCCATGCACCAGTTGCCTGAGTTCGTTTACCTCTTTGACCTGTATTTACAAACGTACGAGTTCGTGAATAATTATTATTTGATTTGTCGAACTGATAATTTTTATTATTACGACTGTTCGAGTTTTTGTAACCGATAGATGTATTATTCGGTCTGTACGCGTCTGAACGTCTAAAATTTAAAACTTCGTTATGCCTTGGTGATGAAGAATCTTCGTCTAAAGCGCTCCTAATCGCTTCTGGAAGTGATGAGAATTGCCTGGCAGCAATAATTGTGCTCAACCTCGCATCAGACAAACCATCCGCAAAACGTTTGATGGCAGTTTTTTCATTTATAGGACGTAATATTTCGTATTTGGTCGGATCATCGTCTGACTGAGAAATCGTCAGGTTAACAAAAAGTTCCTCTATCTCATTACCAAAAGACTCTATAGACCGACGTCCTTGAGAAGAATGATATAATTGAGATTGAATAGCTTCAGCCGACCTTTTAGGCAACAAATGCTTTCGCATAGCATCTACTAATACTTTTACGCTATCATAAGATAACTTCATGCGAAGTTTAGCACTAGGAGTTAATCTAGTTTTGAGAATAAAATTCAATAAAAGTTTCTGAGAAGTGTTGTCTATCATGCTACTGTATAGTGAAATGGCATCAATGAGCTGTTTCGTAACTTGCTCTTGTCCTGTCTTTACAGGTAACAAGGCTATCGCAGTCTTTAAATCAAACTGAGACATCTTGGTATCTGGTTCGTCAAGTGTTTGAGACACTGAATCTACGCTTGTTAGTAAACTTTGTATTTTCTGATAAACGGTCTTAATTTGTTCCACTAAGTTATTGATCAAATCAATGTCTTTGCTACTAAATTTTGACTGTTCAATCTGAGACAAAATATTTTGCGCTTGACTGTATATCGCTTTAGCTTCTTCCAATTTCTTATAAGCTATCTCTTTTTGCCTACGTTCTGGTCCTATTTTTACCAAATATTCCCTAATTTGATGTAATTGATCTCGACATGTTACTAGATTATCAGTCATACTAATTAATAATATACTGTTTAAGTGAAGTCCTATTAGACTTTAAAAAAATGTACTTAGCTAGGAAAGTGGGTCAATTGACTGCTGTTCATTTCTGCTGACGGTGCGGAGCTGCGAACGTTGACCGGGTAACTCGATGACGAAGTCACGAGGCGCTCTGCGTCGTTGCCGTGCGACTCGTTGTTCGATGACTGGACCGGGCTATACCCTGGATTCAATGGGCCGGGATTTCCCTGGACACCGCTCGTTCTGGCCGGGCTATACCCTGGACTCGTCTCCGTCTTCTTTCAGGAACTGGCAATGCATCTTCTATAAGTTTACAGAAAGTCTTCTATAGGGTTACAGGAACTCTTCTATAGGGTTACAGGAACTCTTCTATAAGGTTACAGGAACTCTTCTTTGATGATAGAACAAGTATTGATTCTTCTGGATGTGGTTTCTTAACGCCATTCCGTATCGACGTGGCAGGGTCGCCATGTAATATGTTGACGAGGAGCTCTCGAAGAGAAGAGAAACTCAACGTGGAGTGTTGAATATGTTTATATTTAGGTAGTCTCCATAGTAAAAGTGACAAGTAAACACATTACACTGTCTTTTATATTGTAGCAAATGACCCCAATTCGTACGTCAATATGTTACGGTAATTACTATAAATGTAGCAGTGCAACAGTGAATTATGACATATACTACACCCTAAAAACCGGCCAAATGCGAGTCGGACTCTCGCACGAAGGGTTCCGTACTTGGTAACGACGGTTGCGGTTTACGATTTATGACGCATTAAAAAGAGAGTTGAAAATAATGAAATGACAAAAAGACAAAATGGCTTACATTAGCTTTATTTGTTTAGTGTTTTCGACATTAAAATGTAACGGCAAAACGTGAAAGTGAACAAAGTTTGAAACTAAGGCAATAATGTTGCACAATACAGGACCTTACGGTCCGAACGAGGCCCCCGTAAACATGGGAGCGCCCGTAAATATGACACCAATTAATGGTCATATGAATATCGCGACCAATTTTTGGTGGAAGTTTACATGGTAATGTTCAACATATATGTTTTTTAGTTTTATCATTCTCTTGTTTTAGAAGTTACAGGGGGGGACACATTTTACCACTTTGGAAGTGTATCTCGCGCAAACTATTCAGTTTAGAAAAAATATATATTAGAAACCTCAATATCATTTTTGAAGACCTATCCATAGATACCCACACGTAGGGGTTTGATGAAAAAAAAATTGAGTTTCAGTTCTTAGTATGGGGAACCCCAAACGTGCCATACGGACGGACAGACAGACAGACAGCCAGACAGACAGACAGACGGACAGACAGACATGAGGGTTCCGTTTTTGCCATATGGCTACGGAACCCTAAAAATACACATCATCCACACATACAAAACATTCTATATTATCAGATATGGATGTTTTGAGACTTGATTATTTTGCAACTTGAGCTTTTTGAGATGTAGATATTTTGCATCTGAGTTTTCGAGATTTGGATCTTATGAGATATGAACGTTCTGCATCCATAATAACATGTTTATTTTGCAACTTGAATGTTTTGGGAACAAACTTGCACGTCGAGTATTTAAAATTGGATAGTATTTAAACGAGCGAAAATAAATGCAAATTAAAGGTGTAAAAAATACTGAATATGGCTTACTGAAATACTAAGTGGGCGACAAACAGTGGGCGAATACAAATGTTTAAAACAGCGGCTTGAAAATAAAAGTTTGTCGACGGGGTTTTGTTTTACATGAAGGAGATGACGGGAGCTAAGTCATCCCCTTCGAACCTAACCTATCCGTGTCGGGGTTCTCTAAGCTCCCGAGCTCGCTTCGCTCGCTCTTGGACTAATTTGTTGAAAAAACGAATACTCCCGAACTCCCACGCTGCACAGCGATGTCGCCTTGATGGTTGTTCAGCTATTTTCAAAAGAATAATATGCTAAAATAGAACCCCAAATACAATTAAAGCATGTAACAATATTATTACAGCAGGTCACAAAAACCTTCTAAAAGGTATTACTCAAACCGGATAATTAGTTATTTACTTAGTATAATAGTCGCCCATTCAGTATATTTTTCGCCCGGTTAATAATTTTCCTTTAAAATGCGGCAATTTTATAATTCTGATGACAATAATGCTATATGGGTATAACGGTCAGCTCACACTGAGACACGAGGCAAGACGACGATCTTTATTTACTACACAAAGTACAAAAATCGTATAAGCCATTCGGAATTTGTCAGTGGCTAGTTTATTTTTGACATCGCTGACAACGTAGAGTTAATCTAAGTTTGAAATCGCCAACCCGTCTTGAGTAAGCATGGTGACTGCTCGTGCCTTCTCTGTATGCTGTCCTGCAGTGGGACAGTTACAGGGTGGTATTATTATATTTTCAGTGTCAGCGCTTAGGTCGCTTTGACTGCAAGTTTTAAGGCAAAGCGGGTAGTGACGTAGGTGAGACATAGTTTGCAATGCAGTTCCCTCGAAGACTAGAGAAGGCTTTTCCTCCTGTGAAATAAAATAACTTTCTCACTCACACTTTCTCCACTCAACGCTACCTTATGAGTAACAGCATACATTATCTTCCTCAAATAACCTCAACCTAACCCAAAACGGTATAAAAACATATTGCTCATAATAATGCATTAAATGAGTAATATGGCCCTTTGTTTGTACCACCACTCAGGGTAGAAGACCATGGCATAGAATGGTACTTGACCTCCATATCTTTATGTTGTTGACCATGGGTTTTTCGTTAAAATTACTATTATCTATCTTCATGGTGATTTATTTTGGTTGTTTTTATCAAAATCAAAAGTAATTTCAACATCATCATCATATCACCCGAAAGACGTCCACTGCTGGACATAGCCCCCCCCCAAGCGTCGCTACTTTGATCGGTCCCGTGTGTCTCGCATCCAGCGGATTCCCGTAAACTTTACCAGGTCATCGGTCCAACAGGTGAGAGGCATTCCAACGCAACTTCTTCCGGTACGCAGTCGCCATTCCAGAACCTTTCTGCCCCATCGGCAATCCGTGCTGCGTCTGATGTGCCCTGCCCACTGCCAATTAAGTTTGGCAATTCTTCGGGTTATGTCGGTACCAGGGTTACCTTTCTCCGTTCTCTTGCGGATTTCTACATTTCTGATTTGATCACGCAAGGAAACTCCAAGCATAGCCCTCTGTAAGCTTTCTGATAAGGCCCATTGTAAGCGACCATGTCTCTTACCTTAAAAGTCATTTACCTATTCAAATTAGATTGAGAACCTACTTTTTGGACTTGAAAGTTCTACATAAAGACAGTTCTCAAAATATCCCCGCCCATCACCGCTAATGTTTGAGCTAGGAAGATAAAGTGGTGCAACTAACTCCCCAACATAATTTATAAAAAATACTAGCTGTTGCCCGCGACTTCGTCCGCGTCAAACTCGTAAAAAATATATTTTTATTTTTTTGTTTCCCGCCGGAACTATGAATTTTCTCGTGACCAAACGTAGCCTATGTTACTCGTTATTACATTAGCTATCTACCAGTGAAAGTCCCGTCAAAATCGGTCCATCCGTTTCGGAGATTACCCGGAACAAACAGACAGACAGACAGATAGACAGACAAAAATCTTAAAAATTGCTTATTTGTTGTTAGTACCGTATATATTTTCACGTGCATTCAATAAAACGTTGTTATTTTGATATTACGTACAGACACTTCAATTTTATTTATTTGTAGTATAGATGTATAGATAATAGAATAATGTACAGATAAGGATATTATTAAACTTGTGTGTCATCGCAAAATTAAATGCCATAAAACAAAAAGGTACTCTATGAAACAGTCAGATAGTTCCAAGCTTAGTAAACTTTCAATTTACTGGGCATCAGAATTGGCAAACATTTAATTTATGTTGTAATTAGGTAATCTATGTCAGTTGTATGACTGTACTTATGTAAATATTGTAAAACACTTATTTAAAAAAAAGTAAGTATGAAGTTTCTTGTGCGTTTTTCTCCATAACAAGCTACTTTTCCGAATGCACGGTAGTATAAATTTATGTTACTTGTAAATTTTAATTGTTGACGTTCAAAAGTGCCGCTTTTTGGCCTAGTTGAAATAAATATATTTGACTTTGACTTTGTTGAAGCACAAACGAGTCTGAACAAATTTTCTCATCAATCAATCATCAATACATATTATAATAAATCTGTAAGAAAGTCGTTTTTGTAAATCGAAAATATTTCCAAAAAAAATAGCCAGGTTGTTAAAGGATAACCAACAGAACCCATTTCCAGCATCTTTGGATTTTTTGTGTGTTTGTCTGTTTATCCTCTCAGGTGTCCATTGGGGGCCGAACATTGTCGGAATAATGTCCGGGAGTACCCCCGGTATCGACCCGGACTCAGTAAACTCCGATATTTCTCGGTATTTTTGTATAGGAACCATGTATGAATGTTATGTTGTTAGAATCGTTATGAAATAAACTATAAGATTTTACAGCGATTTGCCCAGTTTTACCTTGTAATTTATTTATAAAAATTGTGTAAAGTAATTTTTTTCCCAGTTTTGGGTACTTCGTGCACTGACTTTGACAATAAATATAATGACGTTTGGCGGATCCACAGACCAAAACGACTAAAAACCAAAAAGTTATCGAGAATATCCGCCCTACTGACATAAATAATATAATGTCAAAGTGGCGGGCCTAAATGGCAAAATGGCGGTCTTTGACATTATGCGGCCGAGGTGACAGATGGCAAAGTGGCGGCCTTGACAGTTGTGCACGCACCACGTAAAATTTACGAAGCCCAATATAGATAAATTTTATACATAAAAATTGTGCGTAACTTAACTTGAAGTATTACTTAGTTTTTGTTTCATCGCAATCGGTTCACTCTATGAAAAGTTAGATGAATTTAAAGTGTTCAAGAAGTCAAATATCGCAAATACGCAATTCAGGTACTTGAACTGTTGCATCCATATTCGATAGATGGCGTTGTGCATTTCGCGTCATTTTCTGAATGGCGGTGTTAAGATTTTCCGCGGAAGAACGACGGATGATTTTTTTATGTTTTTGCTTCGGTGTGGTGTTTTGGAGTGCTACTAGATGGCGCGCAGCAAATCTATCATTACTTTTTTGTATAAACTATGAAGTCGATATTCTTCTCCCTAGAGTAGATAGTATTCTGTGCAGCGAACGCTCGATCTAGGTAGGTAGAAAGGTAAGTAAAGTAAGGATCTAGGTAGGTATAGGTCTAGGCTAAACTAATAGTCTGCACCGGAAAATGGCCATTCGTACCGCACGAGGTTACCGAACGGTATCCTTTGAGGCGGCAACTCTCCTGGCACGCTTTCCTCCGCTAGATATTTTGGCGGACATGGACGCAAGGGTTTATAACCGAATCCGCGCCATCCACTGGAATGGTGAAGGCGTGCCAGGGGTCGCTTTAGTAAGGCTTAGGCGGCAGGAACGGCGACACGCGCTCGAGCGGTGGCGAGACCGGCTACAGCGGCCGCAATTTTTGCGCAAGCGCGTTGTCGAAGCCGTCCTGCCGCACTTTGAAGCCTGGCTGAAAAGAGAGGAGCGCATCTCCTACAGGCTCACTCAGGTACTGACCGGACACGGCACGAGAGACCACGGCAAATTGCCACCATTGTGGAGGTGACCTTGATTCTGCACAGCACACGCTCGAGGAGTGCCCGGCGTGGGCCTCTGAGTAGCAGGTCTTGGTCGCCAGGATCGGGCGATCCATCCATGCATGGCCCTCACAGCTGCTGGCAGAGACAGAAAATTGGAGAGAAATGGCCTCCTTTTGTGAGACTGTGATGGCCCAGAAGGAGGCCGCCGAGCGGGATCGTGAGAGGGCCGATCCCGCTCGAAGAAGAAGGCGTCGGGGACGCAACCGCCTCGATGCCTAAAACGCCGAAACCCCGCCTGCGTAACAAGCAAGCGGGATTCCGGGGTCGCGGGTGGTCAGATTGGGGACTCTGTCCACCCACCGAGTGACTTCAGGAAGGACGGCAGCACAGTGATCACGTGCTGCCGTGCACAGCGTGGCTTAGGGTAGGCGATTCCTTCAGCCTCCCCAGGGATGTGCCCTAACAGGCGTTGCAAAGAGGGGGTTCCGGGGTGGTCTTTTAAGAGGTGACGGGGCCCCTTGCAGGTGCTGATGGTGATCACCGGGGTGGTTTTAGTGAGGTAAAAATCCCACACTCCCTGATCTTGTCCCCAAAAGTCCAGGCGCCTTTTGAAGGTTTCCCTCCGTAAGCAAAAAAAAAACAAAAAAGATATGTCTACGTAAGTTAGGTACAGGTAAGTAGTTAAGTAGTTAGTATAAGTAGTTAGGTACAGGTAAGTAACTAGCCCCCCCGGTGGGTTCCCGCATTGTCGAGGCGGGGGGGCTCAGTAACCGTGGCTTGGTCACCCACGGTGAAGCGAAGAGGAACCCGAGGAGGGGCCGCTCGTCAGGGCTTTTGCCGATAAGCCGACGACGTAGCGGCCAACATGTAGGTTGCGGTGCTGCCTGGGCAACATCGCAACTGAGGCGGGCCGTGATGTCGTATGGGGTCTCCCAAACCCATACGATGTCACGGCTGAGGGTTGGAGGCCGCGGCGGGAGAGGAGTGCCGGTATTGCGGTGCGCCGCTCTCCCTACCTTCCGCGGCCTGGACGGGGTCGCCACCGTCTGATGGCGGACGCGGTGGGGCCGCAGGGGAAGAGGAGTGTCGGTATAGCATTGGCCGCTCTCCCTATCCCCTGCGGCCGAAACATGATAGGTGGCGGGGCCATTGACCTTGACCCGTCACAAGGGGACCAAGGGTGCCATACACGGGGTCGTCTGGCACCCATGTACTGGTTTGGTCCCTGGGGTGGTCACGGCGCACAGTGTGTTCTGGTGCGCCGGTGATGGGGGGTAATCCCCAGAGGAGGGTCCGGAGACGGACAGCCGCGGCGGGTTCGCGGTGAGTGCTAACGCGTACCCGTGTTCCCGCCATAAGCGGCACAGGAGGACACCGTGGAGTTTTAGTGGGTTAGAGTCCCACATAACTGCGCTATCTCCCCGTGGTAGCGCAGTATGCATGAGCATTTCTCCAAGCAAAAAAATAAAAATAATAAAAAAAAATAAAGGTAAGTAACTAGCTAGTTATAAATAAGCATCCTGGTAGGCATCCACCCTCTTTTCTTGCGTCACATGGTACGACAAAAAAAATCTACAATTTACGTCACAAATTGAATTTAATTTAAAAAAAAACCTATAATCACAAAATAGTGCATATCCGCAACATTCGTCATCTTACAGAAGTCGTGACAATTATATACTTTTTGATCTTCTTGATCTTTTTCCTCTTCTTAGTCTTTCTTGGGAGGGCAGTCCTCAAGCTTCACACATTTTCCGCTCGCGGTGTCCCTGACGGTGGGAGCGTCGCAGTAGCAGGCCGAGTAGTCGCAGATGGGTGCCGTTCCAGGAACAGGGTGGGGGTTGTCACAGGTAGCCTCAGGAGTCAAGGGCCCGCAGCCAGTGTTGTAGGAGCTGGTGCCCGCCTCACACATCTTATAACCTGGAACAAAAGAAATGTGTTGAGAATCGTGTGAGAAAACAGAAAACAGGAGACGAAATTGATACTACTGTGCGTGAGGAACAGAGCTCGATGCTCGGATCAGGGGCGTGTACTATGAGCAAACAGGAGCTACTGCTGATCATCTCGGGTTCAATTCCTGTGTCGGGCAAAGTGTCCTATTGTTTTTCCTTAGGATTTCTTAATATTCCTGCGAATTTATAGTGTAATATACAAAATTACCTATATCTCTGCCCTTCGGCAATTATAGACGTGATGGTACGTTGTAAACATGTACAATAATACCAGCCTGTTACTGACCCATTACGGAGCCAGGGCAAAGGCCTCTTCTCATGCAGAGAAGGCCTGAGGTAAGTACACCTCTGCTAACCCTTCTATGCTATAATAATGGTACAAGATAGGGCAACGCCATCTAGTGACGAGAGGAAGAACTAGGTAGTAACTAGGGGCGCCATCTAGCATCGAATAGCGGAACTAATATTCTCGAAGGCTCGCGTTGAATGGAATTTTCCAGAATGTTTGAGCCGAACATTCTGGCAGTTTCTAGTCGTTTCGGGAACAATGCTTTCGAATGTCGATTGTTGTGGAAGATTCTCGAAGTATCTAGAACAGTATGGAACGTTCTAGAATCATCTTCCGTGCTATATAAAGAGTGGTCAGGTTCGTCGTGAGTCAGTTTCTATTTGGAAGCGACACAGAGCGATCAGAAAAGGAAAATAGTGCGAAGTAATAGAATTGTTTAAGAAGTGTTTTTGTAATAAAGTGTGATTAATTGAAGTCTGCTGTTTCAATAATTTATCCCTGAACCCGAGCTCGTAACAATAAGTCTGTTGTATCGAAAATTATTATTATTATCAAAACTGCCCTTGAAACTGAAAAAGAAAGTCATGGATGAGTGTCTGCTACCCTGCATGTCATACGGATCACAAACATGGATATACAACAAATATGCAAGGGACAGAATACAGAAGACCCAGAGGGCTATGGAAAGGAGTATCCTGAATATCAGGCTAAATGACAAGCAAAGGTCAGAAAAGATAAGGAAAAAAACCAAGGTTAAAGATGCTCTCCAGCAAATGAAACGACTGAAGTGGAAGTGGGCAGGTCACATGGCAAGATTGACAGATGGAAAGTGGACAGAACTAGTCACAAATTAGCTAGGCCCAAGAGGCAAGAGAGCCAGAGGATACCCTAGAGAACGTTGGATAGATGAGATAAAAAGTAGTGCTGGAGAAAACTGGAAAAAACTAGCAAAGACAAGAAAAACCTGGAAATTGTTGGAGGAGGCCTGTACCCGCCAGGGGCCTTAACTATAAAATAAAATGTATGTAAATTTGTGTACCTAATGTTAAGAAACTCTATGTATGTTAAGGAAATAAAATGGTTTAATAATAATAATAATCGAAAATTAGTACATTATTCAACCAAACTGACTCAAAATGATAATACTGCTATTTAGACTAAATGTAATTAACATTATGTAGGTAATGTTCTTCAATTCATTGTCATTTTATTTATCATGTCCGTAAGGATTGAGGAGCCATTTTTTGTATTTTAATGAAATTAAAAAACTTATTTAGTAGTAAGTTTAAAAATTTTGTAGGTTCATTCCTTGATTTTGTAGTATAATACTTCAAAAGTTATATGAACATCAAGGTGGCTCCTCAATCTAAATGTTTGAATTGAGGAGCCACGTCAGAACTAGGAAGATCATGGATTAATATTTATCATAATTTGGTATGATTTAGTAGCATTTGAGAGTATTTAGTAGACAAAATCTGAGCTCGGTTGCATTAAAATTAAAAAAAGTTATCATACATTATAAGTGGCTCCTCAGACCATACATACGACTCGTCATTTTTCAAAGAAGCAGTAGGTCAAATAATGCGCAATTTCTTCGTCATTTAGTAGTAAGTATATTAGATTTGTAGGACAAGAATCAGTAATTAAAAATGAGTGCATTGGGAGATATGGCACATTTTAACTGGCTCCTCAATTGAGATGCTTCGGTAAATAGATTTGCCTCTAATCTACTGATACTTGTGACGAAATTTGGAAAAAAAACATCTTATTTTGTATAAATTTATACTAAATGTACGTATAATCCTACCATAAAAAAGTAAATATCTACGAAGTTATTAGGAATCCTTTAATTTCCTATCAAATTCTTTTGTAGGGTGTCCATGAATAAACTATTTTTTTTCCGTTTCCTGGCTTTTAAAAACACAAATAGAAATCTTTTTGTGTTTTTTAATTTTATTTCAACTCGTTATTGAAATCCTTGACGGTCCAACAGATTGAATATCATTTATTTTCCTGTCTATTCCATTTACATATAAGGGTCTCCATTCTCACTAGATATAAAATAAAAAAAAAATACAGTTACCAATTCTATTTGCTATAAGAAAAAAAAAATATTAATAAAAGGTTCTAAAGATTTCATGCCAATGCCTTTTTAGGGTTCTGTAGCCAACACGGAACCCTTATAGTTTCGCTTTGTGCGTCTGTCCGTCCGTAGTTTAGCTCAGAGACTCTTAGTGCTAAAAATCTATAATTTGGCATGGTTAAACATATTAATCACTCCGACAAAAGGATTTCTTTTTCTCGTCTTTTCCTTAAGTGGATCCGTTTACCTAAAGTTAAGCTTTTAATTGCTAATTTTTATTAGAGTCAAGTGTATGGATATGTGAAAAAAATCATATAGATATATCTTATATCATAGAGTATAACGGAATTAAAAGGGAAACTATCACAGCTAAGTAAGCTTTATAACTTTACGAATAATAGTCGACCAACTTATAAAATGAACTTGGGAAAGTAAATATTTTCTAAAGCCATTGAAAAATTACTTAATAAGTTTATGAACCATGTAAAAATATACATTAATAAAATCATAACATCCATAGTATTTTTTTTTCTGATGTTTACGCTCGAATGACGCATTGGAGTGGGTGGATGGTTTGCAGTACCGGCGCGTACGGCGCATACGCGGGGATGTCTATTTTGTTCTTAGTGCAGTAAGTATTGATATTTTCGATGTTTTGTAATCTAAAGTCAAAGTAGATTCGATTGCCAAGCAAATTCCGCTACCCGACCATATATAGTGGTATTCTCAGTGGTCGCAATTATAGACTTAATTGCGTTTGCCGTAAAGTTGACATTCGCCTCATAGGTCGAAATATCCTAAGCCACATCAGTGCAGTATAACACATTGCATTTTTAATTACATTATCGATATCGATAGATACCCGAGTACGTTACCCCAATAGGAAAGTGGCTCCTACAGTGATAAGAGCGGAACGTATAATTAGTGCGTAATCTGTTGTGAATGTGCGCCACATAAAAAATTAGTGCGTGCCGTCGTTTTAGAAAAAAATAGAAAAAAACGTTTCCTGCTGGAGTAAAGCTGTTCCAGCAGGAAAATTCTAAACGAATGATCAGAGTGAGAAATATTGTGCATGGGCAGAGAGCTTATAGTTGTGCAAGAATGTGCGCCAAAAACATAATTCGTACGTCATCAGGTTTTCGAGATATTGCATTTCCTGCTGGAGTAACGTTTTACAGAATCGTTTATCTCTAAAACCATTGTATGTGCGCCTGTAGGATAAACATACGCGAGTAGCTCTTGATATGTGCGTATTTGTGCCGGAATTATATTTAAGGAAATATTTATAATTTGCATATAATCGCGCTTTTTTTAAATCGCGAAATAAATTCGCGGTGATTAAATGAGAAAACGTATAAACTCGCTGAAAACTGTATTCAGTCCATCTTGACGCTTGTATTGACCATAAAAAGTTTCAAAAGTATACATGCTTGCGTTATCGAATAATATTGGCTAAAAGTCAAAACGTCGGTGTCATAACTTTGACAGCAAAATACAAGAAACCGGTCCAACCCAAGATAGGTAGGTGTATAGCACAAATAAGAACGTTTAGTCAAAAATATATAGTGAAAATAATCAACTTGGATGTTTCGCATTAAGTAGATTTAAACGAAAAACTAAACATGTAAACAACGGCTGTTATCCGACCAAATTCAAATGACTACAAAAAAGCGACGGATAAATTTTATTTAAAATTATATTATTATTTTACTATTATTTAATTTATATTTTCTAAATATAATTTATGTTTTTGGCATCCAAAGTTTAGATGATGCAATTTGTATTGCAGAAGAAAAACACGTTTGTACGGCTTTTAACCACAAAACAATGTGCAAATATACTCTATCAAACCCAGTTTAATTTGAACTAAATGTTTGTACCAAGTTTCGAGTAAACGAGGTACCAGAATCTATAATGATTACAAGTAGATCATATACATTAATAGGCGTTATAGAATTTATACCTGGAATTAGCGACGCTGGCATGGGCCACTATAAATGTCACTACCCAATGAAGGATGAGATGTTTTGTTACGACGACTGTAAAATTCGTAAAAGCACCAACCAACCAATATTTATTAATTCTTTAACTTATGTAGAAATTGATTTAAATACCTAAAACATATCTGTACATACCTGCCTATATTTCTATATTGTCGATTTGTTAAAAATTAAATTTCAAAAACTTGTCATCCTGGTTTCATTCATATAACATGGTCACCCTTAATAGCGAATTCTTAAGGATTATCAAAAGTAATTTGTTTTTCAGATACCGAATGTATACAATGTTGATCTCTACTTAAGTATTTAATAGACATTCATACTAAATGTTAGTGTCTCTGGTTTTTGATTCCGTTGTAATCTCAGGTAGGTACAGTAACGTTGTGATCTACAGTAACGTCAGGATTGAGGAGCCAAATAAAATTGGATTTGTTACTAAATTCACTCAGTTTTACTACTTTGTCCATGTGCTACAAATTCGAACACACTTACTACTAAATGATGAAGACATTTCGCATTTATTGAATTACTGCTTCTTTGAAAAATTACGAGTCCTATGTATGGTCTGAGGAGCCACATATAATGTATGGTAACTTTTTTAATTTTAATGCAACCGAGCGCAGATTTTGTCTACTAAATACTCTCAAGTGCTACTAAATCATACCAAATTATGATAAATATTGATCCATGATGTTCCTAGTTCTGACGTGGCTCCTCAATCCAAACATTTAGATTGAGGAGCCACCTTGATGTTCATATAACTTTTGAAGTATTATACTACAAAATCGAGGATCGAACCTACAAAATTTTTAAACTTTCTACTAAATAAGTATATTAATTTCATTAAGATACAAAAAGTGGCTCCTCAATCCTTACGGACATTATTTATCTACCAGTCCGTTAAGAACAATTATTAGCTATCTGAAGTTTGTGATTAAACTGAATGTATTTTAAAATGTTAAAACCATATCCCGTTTTCATCAGTTAGTCAACATTTTCGTATTGTTCTCGTTTAGAATATAATTATGACACGTGCGTGTTGGAGAATTTGAAATCAATCTGCCTAGCCTTTTCCCAACTATATTGGGATCGGCTTCCAGTCTTACCGGATTCGGCTGGGCACCAATATTTTACATGGAGCGACTGCCTATCTGACCTCCACAACCCAGTAACTGGTTAACACGGTACCCCTTGACAAGACTAGCGTCAGATCTCAAGCTTCTCACTACCCGTAACGACTGTCAAAGATCTTCAAATGACAGCCAAGACCAACGGCTTAACGTGCTTTCCGAGGCACGGAGGAAACTCGGTATGTTGAAATGGTCACCCATCCACGGACCGACCTCGTCAAGCGTTGCTTAACCTTGAAGATCAACCAGTGCGGCTGTTATTATTTAGCCACGAGCTTCACCAGTGGATTTGATTTGATACACAATTATTAAGAATTAGTGTTTCAACTGTTTTACCAGCAGCTTCACCCGCGTGAATGTCTAAAACAGGATCGTTCTACAGCGATAAACCCAAATGATGATGATGATGATGTCCTAATCTGTATGAAAAGACCATGGTCTACACGTGTAATGAGTTTCATTCAAATCCGTGCAGCTGTTGAGGAGTTTTTTACTAACAAACAAACAACCAAACATCACATTCAAATTTAAAGTAGGATTTGAATGATATTTTGTGCCTAGTAAAAATACATCAAAGATTCTCTTTACAAAACAAATTGTTTATGTTATCGTTAATTTTAAGTTGATCTCAACCAGGTTTCCACAACAGTTGCTTTTGTTAACAATACATAAGAACATAATTCAAATGAAAGCCAACTGACCAATAAAAGTCTCGATAAGGACAATACAATTAAAAATAATTACATTCGTCATTAACGACTTCAAACTTATCCACTCAATTAAGGATATTCGTTATAAAATTACACTTTATTACTTATATTTTTCTAGGTTTTTAGATAAGTAGAAAGAAAAGAAGTAGCGGTTAACAAGTGGGTTGCGGTGCCGCTTGGTAGCCGCGGCGGGAGAGGAGTGCCGGTATTGCGGTGCGCCACTCTCCTTACCTTACGCTGACTAGACGGGGTCGCCACCGTCTGATGGCGGTAGAAACTGGTTGTAGTAAGAAAAATTAACAGAAGGAGACCGTGCGACCATCCACATGCTCGCTGGTCATACCAAATCACTGTGACCCCTGCCCTATGAAGAGCCGCAGTCAGAGTGGCTTGGAAGCAGCTCGTCAATGAATCTGTCAAAGTTTTACAACCTTCAGCAGTCATCATAATCATCGTCATTTCAGCCAAAAGACGTTCAATGCTAGACATATAGGCCTCCCCCCAGCGTCGCCACACTGATTGGGCCTATACGTTTCGCATCCACCAGACTCCTGCAGCCTTGATCAGGACGTCGTTCCAACTAGAGGGCCTTCTAACGCTGCGACTTCCAGTACACGGTCGCCACTCCAGAACTTTTCGGCCCATCGGCCAACCGTTCTGCGAGCAATGTGCCCTGCCCACTGCCACTTAAGTTTGGCAATTCTTCGGCCTATGCACTGACACAGCCCGAAGAATTGCGAAACTTGGAACCTAGTTTACTGTAACTTGGTTCTCTTAAGGATGTCTTCATGTCTGATTCGAATACGCAAGGAAAATCCGAGAATATCTCTCTCCGGGCAATGGAGAGAGATATTCTCGGAGTTTATACTACACAATAAAATTATAATATACAAGCATATTGTATGCCAATTTGGACGTATGGTATCCAACTATGAGGCTGTACTGAACAAAGCAATGTTAAAATTATACAACAATTAAAAATAAAGTACTCAGAGACGCTGTTAATGCACTATGGTACATCAGAAATGACGACCTTCACCGCGACCTTAATATGAAACTCGTCACCACCGTTATTCAAACTTTGCTGAAGCCCACGAACACAGACTTCATCGACATGTGAATGTGGAAGCAATCCAGCTGCTAGATAACACGGACATAGTGCGTAGGCTAAAGAGAACTAAACCATTTGAGTTAGTGTAGTGTATAATAAGTGAAAAAATTATAGCAAACAATACTGTGCTATACATGTAACACGTGAACTAAGTGTTTTTAACGTATCAGACTCTAAGAAAGTGCTACCGAACTGTATAAAAGTGCAAATTGACACTATTCTTAGTCATGACTTTTTACAACATAATAATAAGTTAGAGTTAAATTGCATATTAGTCTATTAAGGCTAGATTGTAATTTATTACTAAGAACCTTAGTTTTTATTAAAATAGAAAAAAAAATTGCTGTTTACAAAAATAAGATCTAAGTATAAGACAGATAGTTTCAAGCTTAGCTAACTTTCACTGTACTGGAAATTGTTGTCAGAATTGCGAAACGTTTAATTTATATAGTTCATAATAATGCCCGAGTCTAGTCTGATGCCAGTTGGTAATTAAAATAACTGATATCAGTTAATGTAAACACTTGTGGAGGAGCTTGTGGCGAATAATAACAGCCGCACGGGTCGATCGTCAAGGTTAAGCAACGCTTGACGAGGTCGGTCCTTGGATGGGTGACCAATTTAACATATCGAGTTTCCTCCGTGCCTTGGAAAGCACGTTAAGCCGTTGGTCCCGGCTGTCATTTGAAGATCTTTGACAGTCGTTACGGGTAGTCAGAAGCCTGAGATCTGACACGAGTCTTGCCAAGGGGTATCGTGTTACCCAGGTACTGGGTTTTGGAGGTCAGATAGGCAGTCTCTCCATGTAAAACTCTGGTACTCAGCTGAATCCGGTAAGACTGGAAGCCGACCCAAATATAGTTGGGAAAAGGCTAGGCAGATGATGATGAGTTAATGTAAAAACGTTTCTGAAGATATTATCGCATTATAAATAAGCACTAATTCGCCCAATTAGAAAATATAATCTTAGTTCATAACAAAAATATAACTTGAGATAATATTGTTTTGCAATGTAATTTGGACGTACCTAAATGTTATCTTCTAGGTCACAGATTTATAATACTTCAGTCAAGGTTTATCGATAGGGTCACTTGGAATAAGTACTAAGTAACAAAAAATACACCTACATGATAGTAAGTATTATAAAAACCGGCCAAGTGCGAGTCGGACTCGCGCACGACGGTTTCGTATCATTATCGCAAAACACTGCAAAAAATCACGTTTGTTGTATGGGAGCCCCCCTTAATTTATTTTAATATAATCATTATTATTTTTTGAAGTGTATATACATGTAAACATTCTGTGAATATTTCAAGCGTCTACCTGTTGCCGTTATTAATATCGAGCAAAAAACGGCAAAAATATCACGTTTGTTGTATGGGAGCCCCCCTTAAATATTTATTTTATACTGTTTTTAGTATTTTTTGTTATAGCGGCAACAGAAATACATCATCTGTGAAAATTTCAATTGTCTAGCTATCACGGTTCATGAGATACAGCCTGATGACAGACGGACAAACAGACAGACAGACAGACAGACGGATCGCGAAGTCTTAGTAATAGGGTCCCGTTTTGACCCTTTGGGTACGGAACCCTAAAAAGTGACCTCACTGATGGCGCAAAGTAATGCACGCACGTATTTTTACCCGACTGCGCGACGCAAATGAGGTCAATTTGTTTAGCAGTATGTGAATGTATGTATGTACAAACATCCTATGTGGCGTTCTTGATGGTTCGAAAAAAAACCGGCCAAGTGCGAGTTGGACTCGCGCACGAAGGGTTCCGTATCCTTATCGCAAAAAACGGCAAAAAAATCACGTTTGTTGTATGGGAGCCCCACTTAAATATTTATTTTATTCTGTTTTTAGTTTTTATAGCGGCAATATAAATACATCATCTGTGAACATTTCAACTGTCTAGCTATCACGGTTCATTAGATACAGCCTGGTAACAGACAGACAGGCAGACGATCTGCGGAGTCTTAGTAATAGGGACCCGTTTTTACCCTTTGGGTACGGAACCCTAAAAAATAACTCAACTAACTAGATGCAGCTCTGACCTCTACTTATAAATACAGGGAAAAACAAAAAAAAAAGAACTCAAAACTTTGGAAAAACTGGTGTCCAATTTTTAAGTTTCTGACTACCCGTATCGACAGTCAAAGAACACCTACGTCTTGCTAGTAACTGTCCTAAAGCAGTCCTCTTCTCATGCAGAGAAGGCACGAGCATAAATTAACACCTCTTACTAAAGGCCAGGTTGACGATTTCAGACCTTTATTAACTACGTATAAGTCCAGGTTTCCTCACGGTCCGGTGTTTTCCTTCACCGATCTCAGTGATGTCTAAGATAATCGTAGAAAGTACAAAATATAAAGTGTTTTGATACATTCAAATCTTCCTAAAATGTAGATACACCTTTTCAATCTTGTCTGTGGTTTACCCGGCGATAGAGCAACTAATGCCACTTCAAACAGGACTATTAAAAACATCATGATTTGGATTGATTTTACTAATATAAGAGTTATGATTGGGAGCTATAAAATTGCACTATCCTAGACACGTATTAGGTTTTTTTATATAGCTGCGATGACCGGTTAGAAGTTGCTAAACAAAATTAAATATTACATGAAAATCGGTAAGTTAAACTTACACGCGTTCCTACATACATAATAATAATATGATAAGATCGAATGACGTTAGTGCTATTTACAGATGATTACATAAGCAACACAGTTTATGAAAATGAATTTGGATAGGTACTACAGACTTAAATACTAGGCATTTTGTGTTTCAATAAAACCAGTTTAGCGACATACGTGTGAAAACGTAAGAAATAAACCGTAAGACAGTTTTTTGAATCGATATCGACTATCAATAGTGAAAGATAATAACTTAATATTAGTCCATACAAAAAACACTCGACTATCGAAGTCCACTACTAAAGAAAGTTTAGACCTCTCTCAAGTTCCACTAGAACAGTCTAAGGCGCAGGCCACATAGAAATTACGTCGGGCGCGGACATGGCACGGGCGGCTTCTTATTCCATTAAAATTTCAAACAAAATGCACGGAAATAAAGCGCTATTTGATCAGGTGTGGGCGCCGAAATGGCGCGTCATAACCACGTCCGAGCAACGACATACCGTGTGTCCTAAATTGCGCTTTATTTCCATGCATTTTGTATGAAATAGGAAGGCGCCCGTGCCATGTCCGCACCCGACGCCATTTCTATGTGGCCTGCGCCTAAAGGCGTTTACGCACTACATCCGATCCGTATCCGTGAAATTTCGGTTCCGAAGTACCCGTAGTACTTCTTGTAGGGAAGCTTACGCACTACATCCGAACTCATCCGAACTTGTCCGAACTCATCCGAACTCATCCGAACTCATCCGAACTCATCCGAACTCTATCCGACATAATTCAGAACATTATCAATTCGGATAGAACTCAGAACTCAGGGATACGGATCTGATGTAGTGTGTAATCGCCCAAGGCTATTTGCCATCTTATATATCCACCTTTCTCAAGTATAGTTCTCGCCAAACTTCTTGGTCGCCCTGAAGTTGGCTTTCCGATACGCAGGACACGGATCGGTGCTTTTTTGTATGAGAATTACTACTGCGCAGCCATTGTAGCCAACTTCAGGGCGGCCAAAAAGTTTGGAGAGTCTCGCGACTTTATCAATACTTAGCTTTCAAATATCTATGTTTATTTTAAAATTAAACTCAGATGTTTGATTAATCTTTGTTATGTACGTATTTTGTTTTGATATATGCATTGGTATCTTTAGCAAATAATAAGTTTTTTTTTATTTTTATGATTGTAGATATTCATGTCAAAAACGCCAAACTAAAACATTACTTATCGGCGGAAATAAAAATTGTTAACAATTTTCAAAGGTTAATACACATAAAGTAACTAAGACACCTTCATTATTGCTAATTTTCTCAATAAGTAAGACCAACATATGGCTGAACTAAGGTCTCAGTAAGCAAACTGATGAAATGGGTCATCTTATATACTTCATACAGGTACTGTCCCTGCCCATGCCCACCTAATTCTCGATTATCTGATTGATTAAATTTATTTCTTAAGGCGATGCAGGCAAACGAAATGTAGGACCGATACGCCGCCGCCGCCGCGCCGTAATGTATGATATACTTGCTAAAACATACAAAGAAGTACATATTTCACCGAATTATAAAATAAGTCTATAATAAATCTCGCATGATTATAAACTCTCGACAAATTGTGAACAGAACATTTTAATTTACAATAAAACGCATTCAGCTTGTAACCTGTCCGTGTCAGGCCGAGAAATTATTTATGTGTAGGAATGCAGTATTTTTGACAGTCGCTGGGAAAATTGCGTATGTTTCGTCTCATAACTCCGTATCTCAGTTGTTTTAAAACTAAATGAGCTGTAATATTGATTTGTTCCGGTCTGATCCCCTGGAGCATCAGTTTTTATTTATAATATTTTCTATTCCGGTCTAATCCACCGTGCAGGGTATCACAAATAAATTTCAATATTTTATACCGGTCGGATCCCCTAGTTATCTATTAACTGATTTTTGGACAGTCAGCCACAAAATATAGGTATAGGGTTTAAAATTGTTAAATAAATAAATAAATAATTATGTTCGTAATTTTTATTGTAATGAAAACGTGTATCCAAGTCACCGCAGCCGGTATGAACCCTTTTTACCCGACTGCCGAAGGAGGGTTATGTGTGTATCAGTCTATGTTTGTATGTAAGTATGTATGTATGTATGTTTGTTTGTTCCTATGTAGCGTTCCAGAGACCAAACGCGTTGGCCGATTTTGATGAACTAAAAAGACGTAAACAAGAAGAAAATCATGCTGTGTAGTTGGAGGATGCATCTGGTTTTTGTCAACCAGCTCGCGAATATGTATCCTCCGACTGCACAGCATAATTTTCTTCTTGTCTCGCTTCTGAAGCAGTCGGGTTTTTTGATATTTTATTAGATTTTATTTATAGCTTTTTAGGTTTATATTTTTTTCGAATTAGGTACTAGGTACATTTAAAAATATAAGTGTTATATATTTTAGAACGCACCTCTTAAAACGCTTTATTATACCTCACACGATGAGTTTGGAAGAAAAACAATAATTGGGCCTCCACAATATGGCGCCCAAATGCCCCCTGTTTTCTATTTTCCAATTTGAATATAGCCAGTGACACTTGCAAGGTTAAGACGTATCGATTTACGTAAGAATCATCAAAATCGGCCAACGCGTTTGTTCCTAGAACGCCACATAGGAACCAAAATACATACATAGACTGATAAACACATTACCATCCTTCGGCAGTCGGGTAAAAAGCTCACTTGCCATCGGAATTTTCTTTCCTTTTCTCAGTTTGGTATTTTGGACTATTATAGGTATAATAGGCCGAAATCTTAACTAAGACCGTTCCTAAGGTAGCAAGAGAGATACTGAAACCCATCAGGAAGCTTACAACTGACAGGTCACTACACCCGCGTAGTAAAGCCCACCCAAGTAGGGTCAGTCCGCCTATGTCCCTACATTTTTTAAATTTATGTTGTTTTATATTGTTTGAAGTTTTAATAAGTAAATTAATACACACCTTCCGTACCGCGCAGCTACTCCAGAATGGTCTCATGGAATAGTTAAGAGGAAATGTGGGTTATTGCGTGATTCGCACTTTTCGGGCTAGTTAAATTCGTACGAATCGTCCAATAACCCGGCAATGTGAGCGAGAAAGATCCGATTGAATATCCTAAGTAAAAAGTCGTAATTCGAAGTTTAGCTCTCGCCTATTTCCCCCTCCAATATTGGACCAATTTAAAAGATATTCCATAAAGTGAAAAAGAAAGGTATATACTATGTCCCTTTGTTTTCCTTTTTGATGATATATTATCGTTAGAAGCACTAGAACCCTCAAAAAATACTCAAAATTGCGCTGTCACCATAGGCCTAATGTACAAATTTGACAACTATAATTGAAAAAAGAAATAAAAACCGGCCAAGTGCGTGTCGGGCCACGCGCAGTTATAGGGTTCCGAAGTTGCATAATAAGGGTTTTGTTGTTGTTACATGAACATTAGAACGGTTTCAGCGGTTCACAAAGTCTAAAAACGGGCCCACATAGGATGATGTTCTTTTTTAATCTATATTCTTGCGTTTGACCACTATCTTGCCTGATGGTAAGCGATGTTGTGGTCTACGGTGAAGCACGCTTGCCTAGATGTAATCAATTCACTCTTGACTTAAACTAAATAAGGACTAACTGGTAACTGAAGAAGGAGTTATAAAATCCAACTTCGCAACTGAAGTTAAAAAAATATTATCTATTCGAGTACCACCGCGGGTGCGAATTGCGATAGGAGCCGATGCGAGCGCGCGTTAGAGCCACGGGGACTGGTATAGTTCGTTCCTGGATCCTTGCGTGCACGCTCCTTGTTTATTTCTCTTTCGGTATTAGAAAAAAATCGTATGTATTCACCACTAATCTCCTCTAATACCGCAGATTAGAGGTGAATCCTCTAATCTGCGGTATTCACTATTTCATTCTGGAAAGTTTTACGCTACTCAATGATGAAGTCGGGTCGAATATTGACTTTATAGAAGGATATCGACAAAATAAAATAAGTAATTTGCTTGGAAATCGAATCTAATTTGACTTTACTTTTACGTTTTAATTACAAAACGTCGAAAATACTTCTGCACTAACACAAAATAGATTCCACCGCGCGCATGCGTCGTATGGACTACGGACTGGTACTGTCAACGATTCCGACCACTCCAATGCGTTATTCGAGCTTAAACATTATTAATTTAGAAATCATTATTATTAAGGATGTTATGATTTTATTCATGTATATTTTTACATGGTTCATAAGCATATATTTAAAATCTGTTTTACACAGTTAACATCGTTATTTAAGTAATTTTTCAATGGCATATGTACGAAAATTTTACTGTGCCGAGTACATTTTATAAGTTGGTCGACTATTACTCGTAAACTTGTAAAGTCTCTTATGATTTTATTTTTGTATAATTTGACATGGTTCATAAGCGTATACTTACCCTGTTTTATAAAGCTAACTACGTTATTTAAGTAATTTTTCAATGGGATTTGTACAAAATTTTTACTGTTCCAAGTACATTTTATAAGTTGGTCGACTATTACTCGTAAACTTGTAAAGCCTTGTTATCCGTGATAATTTTCCTTTTAATTTCGTTATATTTACTACTGCCGTGAATTTTTTCACATAGCCAAGAGCAACCATTTTGCTGGCAGGGGGGGGGGACACTTGACTCTAACATAAATTTGCAACTTAAATCTTAATTTTACGCAAACGAATCTCTGAATCGAAAAATGGTTTTAGCAAACTCATAATATTTTTGAATGGCCTATCCAACGATACCCCACACCATGGGATAGATGAGGAAAAAAAAATACATCCCTACTTTACGTCTATGGGAGGTACCCGAAAAAAAATATTTTTCATGATTTTTTGTTACCACTTTGTCGGAATTATTAATATGTATATACATGCCAAATTATAGCTTTCTAGTACTTAGATTCTCTGAGCTAAGCTGCGGACGGACAGACGGACAGAGCGAAACTATAAGGGTTCCTTGTTGATTTCGGAACCCTAAAAAAAGGGGCATAGATATATATATTTCTTTTACAGTTTATTGAATATCTTTTAAATGGGTCCAATATTGGAGGAGGAAATTATGACGCTTTTACTAAGGTTATTCAGTCGGAGTTCTCTGCCCATATTTCCTCTGGCCGGTGTATCGTTTGATTCTTTAGGATAGGGGAGGAGGTTTACAAATCGGTAAACACTTACATAAATATATCAAATCACAGGATAGCACTAGCTTCTGAAGTTACATAAGTACCAATGTATTACTGTCCCAATGCCCACTGAAGGGCAAAGGCCCTCTTCTCATACAGAGAAGGCACATGATACGATAATCACCACGTTTGCCTAAGGCGGGTTGGCGATTTCGAAATGTCTTTCGAAAGTCCTTCCTTACCATAATAATAATAATAACAGGAGGAACCACCTAGGAGGCACCTTAGGAGGCTCTCGTTAGGCGGCTGGGTCAAGAGCCTGATGCCGTGTCAGCAATACTGCTTTCTGGATCGCATTGGTAGGAGGTTCCTCTCTCTGGAGCCCTGACCGCCGGTAGCTTGGACCCTATTCCCGATACCGGTGGGCCTCTATTTTTTATATTTTTAAATGTTTTTGTTTTTTAATCTATTTTATAAAAATATTTAAAAAAGTAGACAATAAGATATTACATGAATAAAGGATAATAATAAAAGTCCGTCCGTTGCCGAACTGGAAATCTCCAGGGCCGGACGGGCTGCACAACTTCTGGATAAAATGGCTACAAAGGTCGCACGCTCGTTTGGCATCTCAGTACCAGGCAGCCTTAGAGTCTGGTTCGCTACCCAAGTTCCTTACAACAGGAATTACCTGCTCCACAAGGCTGGTAGCACTGCGGAACCCAAAAATTATAGACCTATTACATGTTTACCGACAGTCTGTAAGGTTCTTCAAAATTATCAGAAAATGAATGAATTATTCTTATTATTAAGTAACCTTTGGATCAAAATTTTATATAACTAAGATTTAATACGAGCGCTTATCCCGCAGACAAACTGTTATGCAGTTTGGTGGGTATAATTAAATGTCTAAAATTGTTTGATCCAAAATAAACGATTTATTTATTTATTTGATTCTTACATCCATTTTGAGAGTTACAATTAATAAACACGTCGACAATAACTTCATCATGTCGGCCTCTCAGAATAGATCTAGGAACGGGTCCCGCGGTACTAAGGAGCTTCTCCTTATATATATGGCCATTAGCCAACAGGTTCAGCGTTCCGGAAAGGATCTGTCAACATGTTGGATAGATTATAAGAAGGCCTTTGACTCGGTGCCTCATACATGGCTCATGAGGGTGCTAGAATTGTATAAAATAGATATAACTCTACGTACCTTCTTGATGTCGTGTATGGAGCAATGGAGCATAGTCCTTCGCTATCCAGGATGTTGAAATATCCAGAAGAATAGCGAACCTGTAAGGATTGAGCGAGAAATATTCCAGGGCGATAGTTTGAGTCCACTTTGGTTTTGTCTAGCCCCGAATCCTCTAAGCATGCTGCTGGAGAATTCAGGGCTCGGCTATCGGTTGAAGAGAGGTGGTCAGGTTATATGTCATCTCCTTTACATGGATGACCTGAAGCTCTTTGCCCCCAGTAATCTTCAACTGATGGAGCACTAAAGGTAACTGAAACTTTTAGTAGCGCCATCAGGATGGAGTTTGGTGTGGACAAATGTGCGGTCATGCATGCAAAGCGAGGGGAGATTGTGGAATCTATTGGAATTCATCTCGCGGATCCCATAAATCTGAGATCCCTCTAACCAAACGAAACCTATAAGTATTTGGGTATGTCGGAAGCGTTAGGTATCAGCACTACTGACATAAAGCAATCGTTGAAGGAACGCTTCTTTGGCCGCCTGAAGAAGGTATTCAATAGCTTCTTTCAGGCGGAAACAAGGTGCGCGCCTTCAACGGTTGGGTCATGTATTGATGTACTCTTTCGGCATACTCAAATGGACTCAAACGGAACTTGACGCCCTGGATAGGCGGGTCCGTACACTGATCACACATATCGAATGCACCACCCACGATCGTCGGTCATGAGATTGTATATCTCGCGGAAGTGTGGTGGCCGAGGCTTTTTAAATGTCAAAAGCCTTCACAACCGCGAGATATGGAGTCTCAGGGAATATTTTCTAAACACCGACGCGTGTATGCTTCGAGATGTAGTAGCAGTGGACAAGGAACTCACCCCGCTCTCCTTGGCGAATGAGAACTGGCGCCTGTAGTGCTTGACACTAACGACCGCAGGGCAAGTATGGCAGAGTAAGGAGCTTCACGGACGCTTTTTCCGAGCCCTACATGGGTCCGATGTAGACCAGTCAGCGTCCGTAGCCTGGCTACGTTTCGGAGACCTCTTTGTGGAAACCAAAAGTTTTGTCTGTGCAATTATGGACGAAGTTATCATGACGAATAACTACCGGAGATTTATTGTGAAGGATGGCACAGTTGACATCTGTCGGGCATGTCACCGCCCGGGTGAATAGATCCGTCACATTATCTCTGGTTGTTCTCGTCAAGCTAACGTAGAGTACTTGCATAGGCACACCCTTGTAGCCAGGATTATCCATCAGCAACTTGCAATACGCGTAGCATCCATCTGGATACTTTACAAGTCGCGAGACTAAGCGGACGTGTTTATTGCTAAAATGAAATATCTATTAACAATTCCAAAAATAATAATATAAATAATTATTTGCGGCGTCAGTTAAGTGTGTCACGTGTGACTAATAGGTTTCTTCCGACTTTTGTGTGCAAGATGAACTAAATTGTCTATTTTCTATCTACATTATACAAGTGTTGTGGGTAGTATGTCTACCCCAGGATCGAGCCCATTTGGTCGTAGCCAACTACTAAGACGAAGTCCTCCGCCGACGCCTATCCAAGAAGTGCCCCCGAGACATACAAATCTACCAGCACCTGCGGAGATTGAGATGCCGAGTGAGGTCATCAGCACGCCAGAGATCCATAAATGGTTAGTATCAATAGACAGCATTCTAAACGAAGTGTGCATTATTGTCGGTGATGGAAAAATTAATTCGGACCAGAAACTCCGTGTCTCAACTCTTTGCCGAAAGGTCTCAAGTGGGACTTCTCAGATGGCTGTCCTTTTTCAATCGCTGAAGCAGAAAATGATCCAGAGCCACAATACCGTCCAGCACCTACAACTTCAGCAGAACATGATGAACTCTCTGGAACAGTTCAAAGAAGTCTTTCAATCAAAGCTGAACCCCTCATCTTCTTATGCTAGCATGGTGAAGAAAGGCTCCGACAACTTCGTCCGTCCTGCTAACCTAAGCTCTATCGCCATTATATCCCAGCAATAATACTAAAACGAGTGACGACACCAAGTCACTCTTTCAAAAGTTGATTTCTCTCGAACAACTTAAGATCCAAGTCCGTGGCCTGAAGAAAGTAAAAAATGGAGGCGTACTGATTAGCACGGAAAGCAAAGGCGACATAGAAAAACTTAAAAAATTGGAGAATATTATTTCTTCAGACCTTTTTATAGAAAAAAACCGGCCAAGTGCGAGTCGGACTCGCACACGAAGGGTTCCGTACCATTATCGCAAAACACTGCAAAAAAAATGCCCCCCTTAATTTATTTTATTTTAATTTTATTATTATTATTATTTGAAGAGAATATACAACTACATATTCTGTGAATATTTCAAGCGTCTGCCTGTTGCCGTTATTAATATCGAGCAAAAAACGGCAAAAATATCACGTTTGTTGTATGGGAGCCCCCCTTAAATATTAATTTTATACTGTTTTTAGTATTTGTTGTTATAGCGGCAATAGGAATACATCATCTGTGAAAATTTCAACTGTCTAACTATCACGGTTCATGAGATACAGCCTGGTGACAGACAGACAGACAGACGGACAGCGAAGTCTCAGTAATAGGGTCCCGTTTTTACCCTTTGGGTACGGAACCCTAAAAACCATCTAAACGACGCCCTAGGGCCGCAGTTATTGGTGTTCCCGTCGCCCTTACTGAGAAGGAAGTATTTGACTGTATTTTTGAGTAAAATCTGTCAGACAAATTGCCGAATACGAGTCGAGAGACACGAGAGACTTAAGAACATAAAATTGAGCCATAAGTCGGGTAAAAAGTGCCTTCCAACCTGCAATTACATCGTGGAACTACCCGCTAGCATAACAAAAGTACTAATAAACCAGAGCCGAATATTTATTAAATGGACTTCATGTCCTGTTCGAGATTTCACAATTGTCACAAGGTGCTTCAATTGCCAGCAGTTTGGCCATGCAGCCAAGTTTTGCCGTGAAAGTGGTCCTACATGCGGCCACTGTGGAGAAACTGGACACTCATTGAAGGAATGCAGCAGCAAATCTTTTCCCCCTCAATGTACGACGTGCAAACGGTTTAAGAGGAAATGTGACCATCCAACCTGTGATGTAAGTTGTCCAACACGTAAACATGCAGATACCAATTATATAAGCTCAATAGACTATGAGGGCGCCTAAAAGAGCGCCACAGAATATTCTATTTAGTAGGCACTCACCACCTTTGATTGTATTTATCCTTAGTTTTTAGTTATCATGAGTAATCAGCTCATCTGTGATCTAGATAGTTTTGCTGTGTCTGAATCTTAAACCTGTAATATTGAGGACTGCAAACACCTTCTTCCCTCTGGTGACAAAACTCTTACCTTGCTTACACAAAATATTCGCAGCATTAATCGAAACATGAACAGCTTTGAAGTGTTGTTACGAAGCCTCGACATAAACTTTGATATTATCCTCCTGACCGAATGTTGGTTGTCAAAACAAACAGTCAACTCATCATCATCTCGTCATCTCTGGACGGTTTTTATTCATACAAAACAGACAGGCACACAAATCAAAACGACGGAGTAATAGTTTATATTAAAAATAACTTCACATCACACATCACATCATCAGCCTATTAATGTTCCCACTGCTGGGACACAGGCCTCCTCTCTGTGAGAGGGAATGGGCCGTAATCCACCACGCGGGCCCAGTTCGGGTTGATAGATGTCACATGTCTTCGAATTTTTGGTTCTAGGACATACCGGTTTCCTCACGATGTTTTCCTTCACCGTTTTGAGAGCAGTGGTGATGAAATAATTTACACAAAGTAAAGCACCTGCCTGGGCTCGAACCCACGACCTACAACTATTAAATCGAGGCCGATACCACTAGGCCACCACTGCTCTCAAAAATAACTTGCGAGCTATCAAAGAAGAACCCCCCTCCCAAGATAGTAATAGTTTAATAATAAAGATTATTCCCGACACAGTAGTCATGGCTATATATAGGCCCCCTTTTCATAATATCGACAGATTTCTGATCTCACTTGACACAAACTTAAAAAACTTCAGAGAAACTCGACACGAATATTTGCTCATCACATGGACTTTTACCAGCTCATTATCACCCTACACATCAGAGTGGCTCTTGCTTGGATCATATCATTCTAAAATCAAAAAATCCATCCAAAGCATTGGTAACTAACTTCTCGCTTACCGATCATCAAGCTGTACTACTATTAACAATGCAAACAAGTTCACTTAGAAAAAACTGCGAACGTAGCTACACTAAAGTCAATATGACAAACCTTAAAAGCGACATACGGTATTAATTTTGACCCAGTTTATGATTCTGTTGATGCAAATTTTTCATTAAAATATTTCATAAATTCACTACAGCATGCAATTAGCAAAAACACTTTCACTAAGACAGGCCCTAGAAAGTATAGTTATATTTAACCGTGGATCACACCCGGTCTCGTTCGTTATAGAAGACAGAGACAAACTTCACTTAAAATCAAAACTCTCACCCGACGACGAAATACTTTCTGTTACTTATAAAAGATATCGAAATTTCTGTAATAATCTTTTGGAAAAACTTAAAATCCAATACGATAAAAATGAATTACAGAAAGAAGGGAAAAATAATAAACTTGTGTGGAAATTTATAAAAACCAATACATTTAGATAAAAAAATCCAGAACCTCCGCTTGAGTTACTAACTACAAAGATTAACCCATCCAACGCAGCGAATAAAGTAAACACCTTTTTTGTGAACGTTGGTAAGAACTAGGCATAAAAATCTTTAAATAGTAGTTGTCTTCCCCCTCAAAATCCAGCTAGGACACCTTCTACATTAAATTCTTTCGTTTTATTAGATACTGACGTCAACGAAGTAGTAAGCATAATAGACGGGTTGAAGGATGCTTGTGCTACTGGGTGGGATGATATACCCAATAACATTCATAAAAGGTTTAAACACTTCCCACATTTTCAGCTATGTTTATCCAAAGGAATATTTCCTAAGTTGTTAAAAAAATCTGTGGTCACACCTATTTTTAAATCAGGAGATGCAAGGCTGTGAACAACTACAGACCCATTTCAAAGTTAACAGGCCTTTCAAAAATTTTAGAAAAAATTATCAACAGTAGACTGATAAAATACTTGGAAGATAACAAACTACTTTCAGATAATCAATTTGGGTTTAGGCCCAAAAGATCAACTAGCCAAGCAGTAAACAAATTGACTAATTATATTAGTACAAATTTGGATATCTGAATGCATACGGCTGGGATCTTTCTAGACCTTGCCAAGGCCTTCGACACATTTTCATCAGTAGGTACTATTTATATATAACTATTTGCTTCATCATAGTCGTTTAACTATTCGAAATATCTTATACCCCATGACATACTTAGCATTAAGGAGTTCTTTTGGCCATCTGTGGTCTTCTTCACCAGTTCTACTTCACCAAATGATACAATATGTGTAGTTACCTATATTGATTTACCTGTTCACATCTGCTTGTCAGGTGGCAAGGCATATTCTGTGTGTTAAATTAGTAAACGATGAAATTCATTCGGTTATGAAAAGAGTGAAGGTAATGAAAGAAAATTGATTAAAATTAATTCAATTAAAAATAGAAATGTAAACATTTCGATAGACAAGTTATCATAAGCACATTTGTTAATAAATTATATTTGATAAAAAATATGTCTCATCCAGTTATCTAATGGGTGAAGGTAGATCTTCCACGTCTCTTATGCTATTATCTTTCCCGGCTTTCACTAGGTTCCCGTCATGCGGGACGGTAATGTCAACAATAATTGCACGCCTCTCGATTCGGTCCACCACCACAAGCCTATTACACAAGCTACAATAGTCTTGACAGTGATGATGGACCGATACCAGTACAATATGATATTGCCATTTTTGAGAACTGGGTCGGGCAAATACCTATATTACGGTACCTTCGGTGCCACAAGAGTGTATTTCAGAGCAAGTTGCTGATGAATAATCCTGGCTACAAGGTTGTGCCTATGCAAGTACTCTTCGTTAGCTAGAGACACGGAGTTTCTGGTCCGAATTCATTTTTCCATCACCGACAATAGTGCACACTTCGTTCATGCTGTCTATTGATACTAACCATTTCTGGATCTCTGGCGTGCTGATGACCTTACTCGGCATCTCAATCGCAGGTGCTAGTGGATTTGGATGTCTCGGGGGCACTTCTTGGATAGGCGTCGGCGGAGGACTTCGTCTTAGTAGTTGGCTACGACCAAACGGGTTCGATCCTGGGGTAGACATACTACCCACAACACTTGTATAATGTAGATAGAAAATAGACAATTTAGTTCATCTTGCACACAAAAGTCGGAAGAAACCTATTAGTCACACGTGACAAACTTAACTGACACCGCAAATAATTATTTATATTATTCTTTTTGGAATTGTTAATAGATATTTCATTTTAGCACAAATAAACACGTCCGCTTAGTCTCGCGACTTGTAAAGTATCCAGATGGATGCTATGCGTACTGCTAGTTGCTGATGGATAATCCTGGCTACAAGGGTGTGCCTATGCAAGTAGTCTTCGTTAGCTAGACGAGAACATCCAGAGATTATGTGGCGGATCGATTCACCCGGGCGGTGACATGCCCGACAGATGCTAACCGTGCCATCCTTCACAATAAATCTCCGGTAATCATTCGTCATGATAACTTCGTCCATAATTGCACAGACAAAACCGTCGGTTTCCCCAAAGAGGTCACCGAAACGCAGCCAGGCTACGGACGCTGCTTGATCTACATCGGAACCATGTAGGGCCCGAGAAAAGCGTCCGTGAAGCTCCTTACTCTGCCATACTTCCCTGCGGTCGTTAGTATCAAGCACTACAGGCTTGCACCATTTCTCATTCGCCAAGGAGAGCGGTGTGAGTCCCTTGTCCACTGCTACTACGGTGTGTACAAAATATTCCCTGAGATTGCATATCTCGCGATTGACAGGTTTTTGGCAATTAAAAAGCATCAGTCACACATATTATTATTATCTGGAGTAAAGTACCTTTCAAATGGTAAAAAAAAACAAATAGGTGCAGCGGTTCCAATCATTGCCCTCCACATATACACAACTCACAAAATTCGCACCTCTCTTTATACTATTACGAGTAGTATAGATTTAAGAAAACCCAACCATTTTATCAGCAGCTGAGCAGTGGTGGCCCAGTGGTGATTGTCCCGACTTACGTGTCGTAGATCGCGGGTTTGAACCCAGGCAGCTTTACTGGTGAAGGTAAACATCGAGAGCAAAGCGGTATGTCCTAGAACCAAAAATTCGAAGACATGTGACATCCAGCCCGCACTGGGCCCACACTGGGCCCACATGGTGGATTACGGTCCATCCCCTCTCACAGGGAGGAGGCCTATGTCTCAGTAGTGGGCAAATTAACAGTCTGATGAAGATGAACCATTTAATCGCTATGAGGCAAGCACTATGCGACAAAATATTAAGATATTTTTTTCTACCTAATGATGAAAATATCCGTGGATTTTTCTAAGACAAGTTTCGTTCTCGCATGACCGTTATTTTGAAGGAGCACGTCGCAACTATGAATGAAACTGCCAAGCCTTTTTCCCAACTGTGTTGGGGTCGGTTTCCAATCTAACCAGATTCAGCTGATTACCAGTATTTTATTAGTCGGTAAAAAATGAATATATTGTATTGAAAGAACATTTATGAATGTACGTTTGTGAGTTTTTATCTTACCTTACAGGTCACATATAGAAATCTAATTTAGTTATTTTTATACAGAACCTAGCTACATTGATATTTTATGTTAGCCTAGAATGTCCAACTACTAGGCAAAGACTACGCCATATCTTTCCAACCTCTTTTCTTGCGCCACATAATATAACTGTGCTCCATTGGTGTAATTGCTGCAAAGCATTCCAGTGCGAGGATAAACGAATAAATAATAAGTAACAAAAAATAGTTCAATATGGGTCACAAATTATCGTTTAATCAAAAAACATATAATCACAAAATACGGCATGTCAGCAACATTCGTCATGTAATCAGCCTTACAGAAGTCGTGACATTTTTATTCTTTTTTATCTTCTTGATCTTTATTATCTTTCTTGGGAGGACAGTCCTCAAGTTTCACACATTTGCCGCTCACGGTGTCCCTGACAGTGGGAGCGTTGCAGTAGCAGGCTGAATAGTCGCAGATGGCTCCCCGTGTATCAGGAACAGGGTTAGGCTCGTCACAGGTAGCCTCAGGAGTCTTGTAGCCGCAGCCAGTGGTGTAGGAGCTGGTGCCCGGCTCACACTCCTTAAAACCTGGAACAATAGAAATGTGTTGAGAATCATGTGAGAACACAGGAGATGAAATCGCTACTGCAGTGCATGAGGAACAGAGCTTGATGGCCGGGTCAGGGGAGTGTATTACGCAATGGAGACGCTCTCACGCCCCAAGCCACTGCAGGAGAAGTCCTGGGCGTCGAGAGTCGCAATAGCCGATTCCAGGCAACCGTAGGCTCGGGCTTGCAGACAGCGAGTAATGGGTAGCTCCTCGTCCGATAAGGATCAGAACCGAGTCGACGGCGCGTAGTGTTTCACGCTCGCCTCAAAGAGTTGTCAGCAAAAACTGACGGGATCTGCTAGGGCCGATGCCTGTCTGGGTCGCGGATAAATTTGAAAGAGAGTTACCGCGGCCCTGACAAAAGCAACTGAAGGAACACGGGTGGGTTTTAGTCAGTAAAAGTCTGACAAGTGCTCCCGCTTCACCCAGAGCGGGCCAAGACTTTGGATGATATCCCAACCAAAAAAAAAAATAAGAGCGGTGTATTATGAGAAAATAGGAGCTACTGCTGATCATCTTGGGTCCAACTCTTGTGTCGGATAAAGTGTCCTATTATTTTTCCTTGGCATTTCTTAAAAGTGATAATGGGCTGATGATGATGATGATTTCTTAATAGCAGCCTAGTTTGTTGATGGCTTTATGCACTCACCCCCTATTAATGGGACCTCCGACGCGTATTATGAACTAACGCTAGTTCCTGTTGTGGTACATAACTAGCGAATTGTTGGTGTATTATACATAAGTACCTATACACCTGCCTTAATCCTTTGGCAGATACTGACGTGATGGTATGTTGTAAGCATCAATACATATAATAAATCTGAAGAAAAGACGTTTTTGTACATCGAAAATATAATCGCCGCGACAGAATGACACTTGAATAACATTGGTAGGTAGAAAGGGTAGCTAGCAAGTCTATTATGGTAGGCAGGTAAGCAGGGGGTGTCAATTCTATAAGTCGAATCAACGACATACCTTCAAGGGCTATTTCAGGTGTGGCTAGAGTAACACAAAGACACTGACTGTATCAAGAATGTTGCTGTGCCCGACAGGGTCCATAATTGTTTCTGTAACTTGTATTTACCACCTGTATGTACATTATGGATGCAATAAATTTAATTTGTATTTGAATTTGAAATAATAATTTGGGACCTAATGCACGAGACAAATAAAATACGTTTTATGATGTCAATGATGACGTTGTCGTGTGTGCAATGATAAGCGCGGTGGCTAACTATCCCCAAGGTTCCGGGTTCAAATCGAATCTATGGATAAGACAGTTGAAATTTTTACATTATGATGTATTTCTGTTGCCGCTAAAACAACAAATACTAAAAACAGAATAAAATAAATATTTAAGTGGGGCTCCCATACAACAAACGTGATTTTTTGCCGTTTTTCGCGATAATGGTACGGAGCCCTCCGTGCGCGAGTCCGACTCGTACTTAGCCGGTTTTTTTTTGTATGAAGTCGATATTCTTCTCCATAGATTAAATAATATTCTGTGCAGGTAGGTAAGTTGGGTACGTAGGTAGGGTAGGTAAGGCGTAGGTAGTGAAGGTAAGGCGTAGGTAGGTATGGAGGGTAGGCAGTTGACGGGAGGAAGCCGCGGGCACAGCTAGTTTAATAATAAAAGCTTGTTACTGACCCACTGTAGGGGCAGGGTAAACGCCTCTTCTCATACAGAGAAGGCAAGAGATAAGTACACCTCAGCTTCTACAAATCCACCGTGATGTTATATTGTAAGCAGTAGTATAAAAAAAAAACATTTTCCAACCAAACTGACCCAAATAGCTATTTAGACTAAATGTTAATTAACATGTAATGTTCAACAATTCATTGTCAATTTATTTATCTACCGGATCGTTTAGAACAATAATTGCAATTTATAAATTGCATTTGCTACGGTATACTGTTGTTCATGCATTTAAATTTGTTTTAACTAAAGTTTGTTATCAAACGGAATGTATTTTAAAATGTTGGATCTCATTGGTTGTTTTAATCGTTTGGACTAAATTTTCGTATCGTTCTCGTTACGAATACAATTACGAAACGTGCTATGGGATTTCAAAAGCATAATTTTACAAAGATTTTTATAAAAATTCTTTGATTCAAATCCCCTCGGATTTGAATCAAAGAATTCAGCAAATCAGTCGCTAAATAGTGTCGAGATTTTTATAAATGGCGTGGATATCATTAGTTTATTAAGTACTAGCTTCTGCCAGCGGCTTCGCCCGCGTGAAAGTCGATCCCGAGGGAACATATTCCCGAGATAAAAAGTATCCTATGTGCTATTCCAGACTACAATCTATCTCCGTTCCAAATTTCATCCAGATCCGTCCAGCCGTTTGAGCGTGAAGAAGTAACAAACATACACACTCACAGACTTTCGCCTTTATAATATTAGTGTCATAGTGTGATTAACTTTAAATACTAGCTTCTGCCAGCGGTTTCACCCGCGTGAAAGTCGAAATTTATCCCTAGGGAACATATTCCCGGGATGAAAAGTATTCTGTGTGCTATTCCTGACTATAATCTAGGTCTGTGCCAAATTTCATCCAGATCCGTCCAGCCGTTTGAGCATGAAGATGTAACAAACATACAAACACACACACACACTTACTAACTTTCGCTTTTATAATAATATATGATATATATATATATATATAATATATATATATATATATAAGTGTAAAATGGGTTGCCTAGCGGCTTTGCCTGCGTGAAAGTCGAAAAACGAGAACGGGATAAAAGTATAGTATATCCTAACCTGTATAAATAGATCATAGTCTACCCAGAGTTTCATCCAAATCCGTGAAGCATATAACACGATTGTTGATAAATAAAACAACGAAAAACCGGCCAAGTGCGAGTCGGACTCGCGCACGAAGGATCCGTACTAATATTGTAAAATATCACATTTGTTGTATGGAAACCCCACTTAAATATTAATTTTATTCTGTTTTTAGTATTTGTTGTTATAGCGGCAACAGAAAAACAAAATCTGTGAAAATTTCAACTGTCTAGCTATCACGGTTTATGAGATACAGCCTGGTGACAGACAGACGGACAATGGAGTTTTAGTAAATGGGTTTTGACCCTTTAGGTACGGACAAACACACATTCTTAAAGTACGATTTGAATGATATTTTGTGTTAAGTCTATACTATATACTATCTATACCAATATTATAACGAGGAAAGATTTTTTTGTTTGTTTGTACCGAATAGGCTCCGAAACTACTTGACCGATTAAAAAAATTCATGCACCAATAGAAAAATACATTATTCCTGAGTAACATAAGCTATTTTTTTATCCCGAAAACGGGTCCTGTGGGATGGTCCACGGGAGTGAAGCCGCGGGGAACAGCTATTAAAATATATATCAAAAAGATTCTCTTTGCAAAACAAATTGTTTATGTCATCGTTCAGTTTTAATTGATCTCAACCAGGTTTTCACAACCGTTGCTTTTTAATATAAGAACAAAATTCAAATGAACGCCAACTGATCAATAAAAATCTCGTTAGGGACAAGATAATTAAAAATAATTACATTCGTCATTAACGACTAAAAACTTATCGACTCAATTAAGGATATTCGTTATAAAATTCCACTTTAATTACTTTACTACTTATATTTTTCTACGTTCTTAGATAATTCTATTTTATATACCGCTAGCATCTAAAGAATGCAATCTGTTAATTATAAATACATACATAGATACATAAACTCACGCCTGTCTTCGGAAGTAGGGTCGGCAGAAACTATAGAACGCCACCTGCTACGATCCTTACATACTCCTTTTGCTTCACTCACGTTCATATATCTAGTCATACACGGACGCGATGCGCATTTTGGTAAACTAATCATGAACCAATTGATCAATCAGGTCACTATGTATAATGCCCGTCATTATGAATCTAGTCAATTCAAATCGGGCAATGTAATGAATACTGATTTAAACTTCTATATTTATCACACGGTTGGGCAATTTGATAATTACGGTCAATGTGCCAGTCCAAGAGCGAGCGAAGCGAGCTCGGGCTTAGGGCACCCCGGGTTATCTATCATAAGTTCGAAAAACATTTGACCGAATTTCATTTCACCTAAAACTTTTCAACTATTATCGTTTCGTTTTTTTTTACTTCATCGAAGTCACGTCTGCCACTGTCTCAGTTGACCTATTATCAATTCGTTACTCCGACGTTTCACTTGGTCGAAATACTTTTTACCGAAGTTACACCATGGAAATAACATTTGTTCGAAATATTTATTTTTAAACGCATATCAAAATACTAAGTGAGAGAGAAACAGTGGGCGAATACAAATGTTTAAAACAGCGACTTGAAAACAAAATTGCCGACGGAGCTTCGCTCCGCGGGGCTTTGTCTGCAGGGTCTAAAGTAACCTAACACGAAGGAGATGACGGGAGCTGAAGTGAGCGAGAAAAGCGAGCGAACTCAGCTCCCGTATTATTAATATTTTTATAAATAGTTGTAGATTTCGTTTCGTTTGCTAGTAAAGTTATAGCCAATAATTAATTTTGTTACGGTTCTGGTGGAACGGTACACATTACGCAATTTTGAGTAACGTTTCAAATCCCTGGTTCTTAGATAGGTGAAATTATAAAAAAACCGCTATGTTTGTTTTTTTGTGCCAGTCCCAATTCCTTTTCTTCCATGCCCATCGCGTGGGGTATCAAAATGAAGGGTTTGAAGAGGTGATTACAAAAATATACACCACTTATATGTTTAAAAGTAATTCTAAGAAAAAAATGTTGTAAATAAAAAAAGTTAATTTAAAAATCAAAAACCCGACTACTTAAGAAGGGAACTAAAAAGCTGTATAAAAGAAAAAATCATGCTGAGCAGTCGGAGGATCAGGGGGTCAGCCAGCTCGCGATTATGTATACATTCAAGTCGACCCTAAGCTCTGCCGGTACCTAAGATCATACGATAACGATGCAAACTGTAAACTTGTTGTCGTGTTTAAACCAAAACATTTAGGTTATTGGCCTCAACGATGCTTGCATTATCAGCCTCAAAGATAAAATAAAAAAAAAACAGTAGATATAAAAAGTTTCTTTGTAAACAGTACCTACTAATAAAGAACATTTCGAGTTAGCAACATTATTTCGAGTTATTAACATTTCGGGTCCCGTTTTTACCCTTTGGGTACGGAACCCTAAAAAGTAGGAGATTCTTCGAAATAAAATGATATCTGATAAGTATCAAAATATATTTACCTACGTTATTTTTAGAAGCACTACATTCCAGTATTATTTCATAGTTTCTTGCAAATACAAATATGATTTGTTTTTATCGTTATTATGTAGTGTCTTCTCTAGCTACTGATACTTGGAGTATCACATGCAAGCATATTACAAGAAAGCTAGCTCAGAAAAACCGGCCAAGTGCGAGTCGGACTCGCGCACGAAGGGTTCCGTACCATTATCGCCAAAAACGGCCAAAAATCACGTTTGTTGTATGGGAGCCCCCTTAAATATTTATTTTATATTATTTTTAGTATTTTTTGTTATAGCGGCAACAGAAATACATCATCTGTGAAAATTTCAACTGTCTAGCTATCACGGTTCATGAGATACAGCCTGGTGACAGACGGACAGACAGACAAACAAACGGATCGCGGAGTCTTAGTAATAGGATCCCCTTTTTACCCTTTGGGTACAGAACCCTAAAAAACAATTCAATCAATCTAACTGGATGCTGCACTTACTTCTACGTACAACTACTGGGGTAACATGTTACCCCAGTAGTTGTACGTAGAAAAATCTGATCTGTGTTGAAAATCTGACTACCCGTATCGACGGTCAAAGAACACCTTTCTATGATAAACTTAGAAAGTACAATGTATAATATTGTTATACTCACATCTCCCCTCAACGTAGATACACCTTTTCGATCTTGTCTGTGGTTTGCCCGACGATAGAGCAACTAGTGCCACAACACACAGGACTATTAAAAACTTCATGATTTTTACTTTTAATTGCTACAACACAAGTTATTAGCGTGAACTATTATATTATACTGTTCTAGGTACGAATTAGGTCGTCTTATATAGCTGCGATAACCGGTCAGAAGCTGCTAAACGAAAAATTAATATTACTTGAAAACCGGTAAGATAAACATACACGCGTACCTACATACAATAATATAATAAGATCGAATGACGTTAGTGCTATTTACAGATGATTCCATAAGCAACGCAGTTTATGATTATACATATTTGAATACTCGTAGGTACTACCAGTCCAAAATAAAACACTACAAATTGTAAAATAAATTCAATTTTGGAAGTCTGTGTTCCTGTTTTCGTTTCTTCGTTTTTTGAAAAAACCTTCCGAAAAAGAAGTAATTTTTCATATTATTTTTCTAAGAATTGAGCTAGCTCCAGCCGTTTCCAAGATATGGGACTTTTTAGTTTTTATGATTTGGTCAGCGGTTCGTTCTTGGTGGCGGCTCGAGGTCGGTTCTAGAAAAGTGTCGGCTCGGGTCGTCCTGTGATGGAGGATTTTGTACGTCTGGCGTTTAATAATATTGGTATTCAAAGAAAACGACCGCGTTTTCCAGTTCGGAGGTTCAGTTCCGCTTGACAAAGAAGTTTTTATTCTTGCTGATTGTATGATAATGTATAATTATGCTCGAATTAAAATTAAATGGTGTTTTACTTCGTAGCACGACCATGAACGCATTCTTTATAACTTTAGATGGTACTAAAATCCTTTTAATTTGTACTATTTTATACCACTGATTAGAAATTTTGTACCTTTCAATTATCGCAGATATAAGGTTTGTGCTGGCAAGATTCTTTCCCAGCACGACCACGCTAAAATTCCAGATGGCGTAGAAGTGATGAAACGGGAGCATGCCTAAAAATTTGTACTCATTATGTACTCCTATTTCATTGCTGGCACATTGTTAGAAAAGCAAAAAAATAATCTGCTATAAATAAAATACTTATAGTATGTGATTTGTATACTAGATGGCGTTAAATGTGGCAGCAAATGTTTTGTTGCTTTTCTAACAATTTACGACAATTTGCCAACAATGAAATAGGAGTACATAATGAGTACAAATTTTTAGGCATGCTCCCGTTTCATCACTTCAACGCCAGCTGAAATTTTAGCGTGATCGTGCGGGGAAAGAATCTTGCCAGCACGACCCTTATAATTATATCTGCGATAATTGAGGGGAACAAAATTTCTAATCAGTGGTATAAAATAGTACAAATTAAAAGGATTTTAGTACCATCTAAAGTTATAATGAATGCGTTCATGGTCGTGCTACGAAGTACAACACATTAAATGGAGGGGATCTGGAGGTGTCCTGGGGCCTCGCCACATAAGTCGGCCTCATAATCGGGCTATCACGCTCCGTTTCCGAGTTATTTGTGTTTTTGTAATTTGGAGGTTGAATTTCGCTTGGCAAAAGAAGTTTTTACAACTGATGGATGAACATTTTTTAATTGATATTTAGCATAAATAAAAAATAAATAAATAATTATAATTGCATAAGTTGATAAAAAATGCTATGCAATAGCTTTACCACGGCAGTCCCCGAGTGCCACAGGTTTTTTTTATTTTTTTTCACTTTTTACTGGCTAGGTACCTATAATGCCCAAAGTCATGCCAGAATAGATTAGCGCAGCGGGGCTCCGTGCACTTAGTTGCTTAAAAACCTTTAATTTACTTTCACCTGCCCCGGTGTCTGTTCCCTAGTTGTTCTTTGAGTGAAATGTTATAAAACCGCTTGACGTATAAAGATGCAATTTGGCAGAAATTTATTAGTTATTTTTTTACAGAACCCAGCTACATTGGTATTTTATGTTAGCCTAGAATGTCCAACTACTGGGCAAAGACTACCCCATATCTTCCCAACATCTTTTCTTGCGCCACATCAATATAACAAAACATAGTTCAATAAGGGTCACAAATTATCATTTAATTAAAATAACATATAATCACAAAATAACAGCAACATTTGTCATGTAATCAGTCTTACAGAAGTCGTGACATTTTTATTCTTTTTTATCTTCCTGATCTTTATTATCTTTCTTAGGAGGACAGTCCTCAAGCTTCACACATTTGCCGCTCACGGTGTCCCTGACAGTGGGAGCGTCGCAGTAGCAGGCCGAATAGTCGCAGATGACTCCCCGTGTATCAGGAACAGGGTTAGGCTCGTCACAGGTAGCCTCAGGAGTCTTGTAGCCACAGCCAGTGTTGTAGGATCTGGTGCCGGCCTCACACTGCTTCCAACCTGGAACAATAGAAATGTGTTGAGAATTGTGTGAGATAACAGAAGACGAAATCGGTACTGCAGTGCATGAGGAATAGAGCACGATTCCCAGGTCAGAGGTCAGGTCAGAGGCGTATTATGAGCTACTGCTGGACATGGAGTCTTAGGTCCAATGCCTGTGTCGGGCAAATTGTCCTATTGTTTTTCCTTGGAATTTCTTAATAGAAGCAAAAAGTGCGTAAGCGGCGGCGCGCCGCAGACAGAGGCCACTACGAACAAAGCGTGATTTTGCACACACACATTGACATTGCCATTTTACAGGGGCAATATTGGACCGAGCTCAGTCGCGGCTGTCACGAGTACTTTGTGCGGGGGCTTGTCACGTCATTCATACATAAAGTACTGTAACGAGGTTGCATTGGCTGGGTTACCTTTATTCATTGTTACAGACCGAATATACTTTAAATTAATTCTTTAAATTCGTTCATTTATTCATTTTTAAGTTCTATAGGTCATTATTTTTTTCAATGTGACAAGTTAGAAATTCAATATTGTAGCGTTACGTATAGTTCTGACGAGCTATACGTAAGCCACGTTAATAAAAATTAAAGTAATTATAAATTAAAATTCATTAAAAGGATATTGAATATAAATCTATGGGCTGGCTTCGCACGACGTGGGCAGCTAGGAAGGTCCGGCTTCGCACGACGTGGGCAGCTATCTCATAGCAGGCAGGCAGGCTAGGCAGCTGGACGGGCAAGAAGGCGTGGAATGCCCGAGGTAGGCACACGAGCAGGCAATTGGATAGGTAGGCTCACAGATAGATGGTCAAGGCAGCTGAACTAATTGTCAGGCTAATAGGCAGGTAGGCAATAGCACTGGTGCAGGAACAGGCACCAAGGAGGCCGGGCTGTGGCTTCCTTCATACGCCGATCAAACGAGCCCTTTAATATGAAGCGGTGACCGACGAGGTTATTGAATCAGTAAAAATGCTCACATTTAAGTTCCACACTCAATAAATAATATTTATTGCACTTCAAAGATTTGATAGATTCACAGGCCTTATATATAACAGTTTTTAGTTTTTAGAGTTTTTCAGATTCAATAGTACACCACGTAGTACTAAGTAGAAAACGGACTTTCAGCGTTCCGTCCAGATTAAAGACTAAAAAAGTGACTTCCGTTTTTCTTCGTTCTCTGTCATGTCTTATGGAATTCAAATATTAATTAAGAAATCATGACGAACGAAATAAAACGGTTTACAGAGGGGACAGTCTGCCGCTGCCCTTATTATGAAAATTATAATGTACAACGAGCTTAAAGAAGCTATAGAGTATGGTATCTTATGTCTATGGTTTAAGAAAATAAAATAGACATGTCATGTCATATAAAATGACAGAGTTAAAAATATTCTATGATTTCACAAATTAGCAGTAAAAAGGTGTTAAAAATAAATAACAAGGAATACATAAAAATGGAAAACATGAGTTGATACAATTTAAAAAGGTATGATGAAGATTTGAAAAGTATATTAGAAAACGTAAGTAGATTAAGCCATGTGGAATGAACACCACAATATCTAGGAAGATAATAAATTATTTTAAGTCCATAGACGAAATTGGAAAAGCCATGAAACTTTTCAAAATAATATGGATCCAGTTCACAAATATGTTTCCTCTTTTCGCAAACTTTATCTCTTTATAATATTATTATAGATAACGTAAGAATCAGCAATAATAGAGCGATCAAACGCTTTAGTTCATAGCTAATCACTAATCACTCGCTATTTGTCCAATGCATTTATTTCTAAAAACGAAAACCGCCAACAATTCTAAAACTTCTGTATTGAAAAGCAATTATTGCGCACAAATCGCTTTCGTCTTGCTCTTGCAAGATACATAATAAGCCTACCGATATATATTAACTTTAAAACTTTCGCGTTTCATAATGGAAAACAATATATCACGGGAATTTAACGCGATGATTTAGATTATTTATTTACCTATTACCGGTTTACCGGTATGTTAAGATGGTCACCCATCCACGGAGCATCGTCGGCAAGTTTTGCTTAACCTTGAAAATCTACCCGTACAAGTATTATTACTTGACCATCGAACTACTTTGTAACATCGCAAATTATACAAAAAAAATATTAACTAGATTAATAATGTACTTACATTTCCCTAAAATGTATTGGCAACCGTTACCACCTGGTTTAGGGTCAGCAGAATCACCAGAAGACAAAGCGACGAACGCCAAAACACACAGAGCAACTAAGAACTTCATTGTTAAAGGATATTTTTTACTTCGCAAAAACACGACTTGTTTTATGAACTACTTTGTTCCACTGCCCGACCTGACTAAATAGGTCGCTTATATATAGTTCCAACGAATAGCTTGTTCACAATTAAATATTTATGTAGGTACATCAAGAATCGTGCCAACCGGTATGCTAACAACGTACCGTCGCCATTTTAGGTTTGTTTTTTTTTTCGTTTATGATTTTATGTTGTTGCCAGTGCCATTTTTAGGGTTCCGTACCCAAAGGGTAAAAACGGGGCCCTATTACTAAGACACCACGATCTGTCTGTCTGTCCGTCTGTCACCAGGCTGTATCAAAATATATATATAAATGGGGCTCCCATACAACAAATGTGTTTTTTTTTGCCGTTAATTCCAGAATGGTACGAAACCCTTCGTGCGCGAGTCCGACTCGCACTTGGCCAATTTTTTTATTTTATTTCAAATCTACCCTCATTTTATTAATATTAACAATGGATTTTAACAGTTAAACTTTTAAAAGAAAATACAGAAACAGAAAATTGGGTGTCATATTTTATCCCATAGGATGTATCCCCGTGATCGCATGGGGATCAGTATAAATATATGATCCAAATCCCATATTGTTACCATAGCACAATCCCAAAGTAAACCCATAACGTAACCTCCTTTATTTTAACGAATCATAACGATAATGTGTATGTGTTTACAATAAAAACCGGTCAAGTGCGAGTCAGACTCGCATTCGCACACGATGGGTTCCGTACCATTTTGCAAAATATTCTTGGCTAACAGCCCTAAAGGTTTTGTGAGTGTTGAAGTAAGCGGTATAGCGAAACCTTAGTATACGAGTCCGACTCGCACTTGACCGGTTTTTAATTTTGTTGTTATTTTACTCTTAACACTATTTACGTTATTTGATGTTTATTAAACATAAACTTCGTCTGTTGTTTGTCGTTTAGAAGATACTAGTGGCCCACCCCGGCTATGCCTGGGTTGTAATAATTTATAGATACCATCTTATTTCTAAATTGGTGAAAGATTTTTTTAAGAAGGTGTAATGTTTCCTACACGTCTGAAGAAACCCACAAAATTATAAAATAGAGCGAGGACAGAAACGTCTAAAAAATGTACATTCCTTGTATGAGGACTTGTGGTTTGAATTATTTGTTGTTCTAGCGGACATGGTAAGACTAACGTATTCTCTGCAATTTTCAAATGCTTACACTCATCAGTCATAATTAGCGAAACAATAGACAGACGCCTTTTAAAGGCGTCGTGATAGTTCCAAAGATAGGTAGACCAATAGGCAGTGGGGGTTAGGTAGTAACAGGGTTCCCATCGTCACCATGGCCGAGTGGTCGTGGTCATGGATCGTCTGATAAGTTGGTTGCGGCTTTTGCGAGACTTCTCCATCTCTCTAGTCGTGGCACTGCGTGTACATTCAGTGAGGGAACCCTAACGGATACAGAACCCTAAAAAAGATGGGGTCAATGTAGGACATAAAAATATTAACGCTTTTTTGCGATGCGTACACTGCTTGCAGATGACCGAATGACGTGTTTCCAATGTCAATTGTACGAGTATTATAAAAAACCGGCCAAGTGCGAGTTGGACTCGCACACGAAGGGTTTCGTACCATTATCGCAAAACACTGCAAAAAAATGACGTTTGTTGTATGGGAGCCCCCCTTAATTTATTTTATTTTATTATTATTATTTTTTGAAGAGAATATACAACTAAATATTCTGTGAATATTTCAAGCGTCTACCTGTTGCCGTTATTAATATCGAGCAAAAAACGGCAAAAATATCACGTTTGTTATATGGGAGTCCCCCTTAAATATTAATTCTGTACTGTTTTTAGTATTTGTTGTTATAGCGGCAACAGGAATACATCATCTGTGAAAATTTCAACTGTCTAACTATCACGGTTCATGAGATACAGCCTGGTGACAGACAGACAGACAGACAGACGGACAGCGAAGTCTCAGTAATAGGGTCCCGTTTTTACCCTTTGGGTACGGAACCCTAAAAACCTGAGGTTTTATGATGCATCTTGTAAAAATACAAAAACGAGTTTGGTAGCTTTTTTGTTTTATTAAGGTTGATGTCATGTTGATGTAAATTAATCTCCAGACTTAAACGGTCTTATCAGTCATTTTAATCAAGTCTCGCACTGTTTGACATTTGTAAGTGTTGTTTACGTACCTACAAATTTGATATTTCATGTACGATTCTTAGGTTATTTTACCCCTACTCAATAATAATATCAATCTGTTAGCAACTGTCGTGGCGAAACAATCGACTCTTCTCATAAAGATAATGCTCACGCCTATTCAAGGTGGGTTTTAGATGCTCGACTTTTATTAATTTCACTTACAGATGTGGTCACACACTACGGGAAGCGCTTGTCAATCCCATAAAGAAGAGGTATCACAATTGACCCAGAACTCGATACGAACAAACTGTATGCCGATCGATTGCTTAAAACGAGCGAAATAACCCTACCCAAGTCACATACCCATAATCCATGGGATATCGGTGCTATAGGCTGACAAAGTATGCATGAAAAATCATTATCTACTGAGAATTTTCTTAACTCTAGTACCAAAATCAGAGGTGTGCTTGACCGTTCTATTAATTTTAATTGTTATTTTGAAATAATATGTACCTAAAACAAAAAAATATGTTGCACCAATTCTCTTTTTTACCCGACTGTCGAAGGAGGGTAATGTGTTTATCAGTCTATGTATGTATGTATGTTTATTCCTATGTGGCGTTCTAGAGACCAAACGCGTTGGCCGATTTTGATGATTCTTACGTCAATCGATTCGTCTTAACCCCGCGAGTGTCACTGGCTACATTAAAATTGGAAAATAACAAAATGGCGATTTTGGGCGCCATTTTGTGGGGGCAAAAATTATTTTTTTCTTCCAAACCCATCGTGTGGGATATCAAAATAAAGGGTTTTAAGAGGTGATTTCAAAAATATATTAAACTTATATGTTTGAATGTACGGAATTCTAAAAAAAAAAAAAACTAAAAAGTTGTAAATAAAAAAAAGTTAATTAAAAATATCAAAAAACCCGACTGCTTGAAAGGCGAACTAAAAAGACGTAAACAAGACGAAAATCATGATGTGCAGTCGGAGGATACATCAGGTTTTGGTCCGCCAGCTCGCGAATATGTATCCTCCGACTGCACAGCATGATTTTCTTCTTGTTTACGTCTTTTTAGTTCGCCTTTCAAGCAGTCGGGTTTTTTGATATTTTTAATTAACTTTTTTTATCTATGATACGCTCACGCTTGACCACTATCTCACCTGATGGTAAGCGATGATGTAGTCGACGATGGAGCACGCTTGTCTAGCAGTAACCTATTCACTCTTAACTTAAAGACCCCTAGATTATAGCTATCGGGAAACACAGACTCCGGCAGGGCATTCCACTCCTTAGCTGTACGCATAATGAAAGTATTGTCAAAACGTTTAGTACGTATGGGTGGGATGTCCACCATGTACCGATGGCGCATCGCAGTACGTCTGGTAGTCCGAAGATAAAACGGGCTGGGCGAAATTAGATCATGCAATTCCATCGCACACTCCCCGAAATGTAACCGATAAAAAAACCGTCAAGCAGGCAACTCGGCGACGAATTCTTCTTTGCATATCGACATAGTGCGAAGAAAGAAGCTTCCTTTCTTTTTGACGCTTAGCTGACTTTTTAGCTGTTGGGATGTGGGGAGGCTAAGGTATATATTCCTCGCACAAACACCTATACGCCGGACATTTTGATCATACAATTTTTACTAACAAAGAAAAGCAGCTTCTTTTAAGGGCCACCCTCTACTCGACAACAAAAATAAAACGAATTCGATATAGGACGTCATATCTTCTGTACATCGATTTATCTGAGTTCTTACAGATGAAAGATAGTTTGAGAACATAAAATATACAAGGTCATAGGACTATACAGAAGATTAAATTGGAGCGTATCTAAAACTTTCACCGCTGCTGTCAGCTGATTGAGCTGTCAGTGCTTTGTTAGTAAATATTATATCTTCATCTTGGCCAGAGTATAAGTAAGAAGAAAGAATGAAAACACATATATTTGACACAAGCCACTATACTTCATAAAAGATAGCTTGATCTCTGCGACAGCTGTCAGTATCAATACAGTAATAATAACGCTTGACAGGCGAATAACGTATACGTCAGTTTGACATATGTCGCAGAGATCAAGCTTTTTTTTAAGAAGTGTAGAACACACAACATAAACATAAAAACTTATACTAAACAACTATAATATAAAAGAGAGAAAACAATATAAAAGTAACATTGTGTGTCCCACGGCTGCGCCAAATAGGAACAGGGGTGACCATAAGCTCTTAGAGTAAGGTTATTTTGAGTGCGTGTAAGGGACAGATGTATATGACTTGTATACATCTGTCACTTACGCGATCTCAAAATAACCTTACTCTAAGGGCTTATAGTCACCCCCCAGTTCAGCAAAATGTCGGGCATCTAGTGCCCGACGACGTGACGGACGTAAAACAGTTTTATAGTAACTAAATGTGTAAGTATGTGAAATAAGTACTTATATAAAAGATAAAAATAGATGTGTAGTATTTGTATATTACAAATAATAATAGATACATGTACACTACATAAGAATAAATAAGGTGAGTGTGACAAGTGTGTGTAGTTTGGCTAGCCCTTTTCTACTCGAGCTGCGTTAAGCTGGACTAGGAACATGAAGTGATCCCATTAATGAATATTTTTCTAGCGCACCGCCCTATAGAACTTTCATTGTACGCACAGCTAAGGAGTAGAACTCCCTTCCGGAGTCTTTGTTCCCTGATAGCTACAACCTTGGGGTCTTTAAGTCAAGAGTGAATAGGTTTCTTCTAGGTAAGCGTGCTTCACCGTAGACCGCATCATCGCTTAACATCAGGCGAGATAGTGGTCAAACGCGAGCCTAAAGAGTATAAAAAAAAATCCTATAACATCACATAGTTGGCGGAAAAGCACCCTTATTGCGTTTAGACCCGTTGAAGTCGGTATTTTAGTAGTTGGCAAAGAGATTGAAGAGAGGCTCCAGGCAGGTGACATTTAATCAATGAAAGCATGGCAACCCCTTGGAAAAAAGTTAAAAATGTATGAGAATGCCAGCGTTATTCATGATTATAAGATTTTCTTTTCTTGATTACATCTTTGCAGACGGGTTTTATGATTTTATTAACTTTTTTTATTCGCTTTTGTAGACCGTCTGTCCAAGTCATGTTCATTATGTGCTCACATTACTAGAAACGGGTTAAGAATAATAATATAATTGTTATTAATTATTGTTCTGAAGACGAGTTCTGCACTTATATCGATTAGATTAATACAAGATTCAAGGCTGGTGATGTAATCTTAGTTTATATCAAAGTTTTCCTGGATGGCTGTCTCATCGGTCTAGAAGTAGCAAGCGGAGTCGCAAGTCCTGGGTTTGTTTGCCTGGTTTTGCTTATGGAATTTCTTAGTAGCCTCTGGCTCTGTCAATTTGGCAATAAGTTTGATGCCTTTGAAATAGGACTAAAATAACTTGTGAAATACATAGGTGTTTGAGGACAAAGCAGTGCCGAATAGAACATTTTTGAATGTAGCGACACCTGTCGGTCAAATTGTGAATGTAAACCATCCGAGGAGACAAAAAAATCTCAAACACACAAAAAAATTCTTCCAGCCTCAGCAACACATTTAGCCTATCGTTTTTAGGGTTCCGTACCCAAAGGGTAAAAACGGGACCCTATTATTAAGACTCCACTCTCCATATGTGTATCACCAGGCTGTATCTCATGAACAGTGATAGCTAGACAGTTAAAATTTTCACAGATTATTTATAACAACAAATAAAATAAATATTTAAGTGGTTGAATGGGAGCTCCATTCAACAAACCGTGCCGTTTTTTGCTATAATGGTACGGAAATCTTCGTGCGCGAGTCCGACTCGCACTTGGCCGGTTTTATTTATAAATGAGTAGATAGATAAATAAGCATGGATATACAAATAAAACTAAGTGTCTTGGAAGTCTGCAAGGTTCTCTCGCACACAAACGTAGTCTTCCGCCTCTGTACATGTGTGTGTGCGTAAAGTGTTAATAAATAAACTGCCTTGTTAGTCAAGTGGTTGCAAGCGCTACTGCTGATCATAAGGTTCTGGGTTCGATTCCGAGCTCGGTATTGAGTTTCGCCAGCTGGAATTTCTAAAATAAAATTGGGCACCCACAATATGGCGCCCAAAATCCAGCTATTTTTCTATTTTAAAATTTTAATGTAGCCAGTGACACTAGCAAGGTTAAGACTAATCGATTGACTTAAGAATCATCAAAATCGGCCAACGCGTTTGGTCTCTAGAACGCCACATAGGAACCAACATAAATACATAGACTAATTAACACATTACTCATTCGGCAGTCGGGTAAAAATACGGGTGTGCTATAAGTATACCTCTGCTTAAGACCTCGTGACGCGTGATGCTATGTTACTTTATGAAATTGCATATATATGAGGTGACCCATTCTTACCAAAAAAACATAATGACCTCGATGAAATCGTACTTACATTAAAACACCATACACACTTAACTATATACATAAAGCTCGTAACACATTAGCGACAAACAAACTCGATAGTACTAAAACACAAAATAAAATGCCGTTACTTGATCCGTTCGGTTGACATACCGGTACGAATGAACTCGTTCGATGTTGGGCCATGAAGCTGGAGGGTTTATGCGCGAGGTTTGTTGACCTGAAGTTCTATGGCAAAATATTAAGAAGTCCCACTTTAGGAATCGGGGTCTCGGCAAATTGTAGGAAATAAAAAAATTCAAATGTGTTGGAAAGCGATGGAAGAGATCGACGGTAAAGCACGCTAACCTAGAAGTAAACTATTCGATCTTGACTTAAAGACCCCCTGGTTATAGGTATTAGGAAAAACAAGGAAGGAAGATGTTGGGATCAGGTTACGGACCTCCTGCGCACACTTTCTGAAGCTGCCTTCAGATAATCGTCAGGCAAGCAACGGCACATGGACAAATTATGTTTGCAGGGTGCAGGCGTCGCACATATGGGTCGCGAATAAATTTGAAAGAGTTACCGCGGCCCTGGCAAAAGCAACTGAAGGAACTCGGGTGGGTTTTAGTTAGTAAAAGTTTGACTCGCCCTCCAGCTTAGCCCAGAGCGGGAGAAGTCATTGGATGATTTTCCACCCAAAAAAAGAAAAAAAGGCATGGTACGTATGCGGCCACCGAGTCGGGGGTGAGCGCGACTTTAATTTTGCCCGAGCCCGTATTATCGTAGCGTTACGAACCGTGGAGTTTTATTCGTTAGGGAGTCCGACATTATAAATAAGATCATCATCACTAGCCTAAATCAGTCCACTGCTGGACATAGGCTTCTCCAATTATACGCCATATGCATGCATTTTCGCCAACTGTCATCCAGCTGCTACCAACCACCCTGCAAAGCTATCGTCGCCCCACCTATGTTTTATGTTAGGGGGTTTGGTTTCCTCACTTAGTCCCTCAGGTGGACCATTGTGCGTGGGCCATGGCGGCCGTTTGGTGGTTATTCCGACCAACCCACCTCCCTCCAGGAGTTAATTACGGCTCCTGGTCTTCTCAGGACATCTGTGTAGGATTCGGGTGACCCGAGGGTTTGTGTTCTTATCTGGGTAACACCTGTGCATTCAAAGAGCACGTGCGCGACGGCTTCCTCGGCCTCCATACACGCCCTGCGCAGAGGACTGTCCGTCGTTGCCCCACCTATCCAAAAGGATATCCCCAGAAAAAATAAAGGTACGCATTATAACAGTAAACCTTCTGCTCCAAACCTTCATGGTACAAACATCATCAGATTAAAGATCCAGTTGGATGTTACTTTTCAGGTTATAATCAGCATCTCGTTCCTTGCATTGGGCGATCACATAAATACGTACTTTACATAAGTGCTTAATGTGATTTCAGATGCCGTTACAACGATTACGATACGCATACAGTAATTTTGGGCAATTTGCGAGCACAGGTGTAGCGATAAAAATGCTTTTTGGATGCAGATTTTTTTATATTTTCGTCGTGATTTTTTTGCTGTTTTTTGGTCATGCATTTTTGCTGTTATACGTGGTTTGTCTTTATTTTATTGTGTTTTTAGCTTCGACGTTTACGGTACTTACGAGATCTTACGTAGTAATAATACTATTTTTCTGGTCTCCTAATATTCTTTGTTTTTGGTTGTGTTTCTTTCCGTTCAAAGATCTATATTTGAAACTGGCTATTTAGAATTTCCACGATCAGTAACTTTACTTTTAACATTACCGATCTTTAAATTTAATATGAACCTAAATACCTTGGTCTTCTATTATTGATATCTAAGGGTCAGCTCATACTGAGAGCGATGCTAACTACACTTTTTAAGATGGAACTTTATTTACCATACAAAAAACGGACCAGATTTCATGTGAGACACATGAGAGAATGCAAACACATCACGCGGATTTTGAAATTTGTATTTATTAGAGAAATGTGTAGCGTACTTTAAAAAAAATAACAAACCACTACCATCAATGAGATTTTACCAATAGCGTGTTTATCGTACTCATTATAAAAAACATGGCGGATATTTTACTTTAGCTACCTACATAAGATCTATGGAACTTAGCACTTTATTTCTATCACTGAGTAGTTAGAAAGAGATAAACATACTGTTCAAACGTACGTTCGTGTCGCGGTCAGACGCAGGACGCACTTCACGAGTTCACTCAAGCTGGTCAGCTTATGTTTGTATTGCCGCGCAAACGTCGGTAAAACGTATCTACCTCAGTATATATATAATATCATTGACTACTATTGCGAATTATATAATAATTTGAGTACTTTATGTAACTTTTAGCAATATCTGAGAAAACACCTTGATGACCTGAACTTGAAAAATATTATTCATCATTCTTTCAATGTGCCCACTAGGACACAGCACAGCCCTCCTATCTGTGAGTGAGGGAATGGGCCTTACTTCATCCACCACGCGGGCCTAGCCCGGTGGATGTCTATGTCTCCGAATTTTCGGGTCCTTGGCCCTGCCGGTTGCGGTTCCCTCACGATGTTTCCCTTCACCGTTTTTAGAGCAGTGGTGATGAAATAATTTAAACAAAATAAAGCGCCTGCTTGGGTCCGAACCCACGACCTACGACACGTAAGTGGGCGCCGTTACCACTAGGCCACCACTGCTCCACTGCTTCACTGAACTACTGTGTTACTTTTACTAATTTGTAAATGCGAAAATTTGGATGGATGTATGTTAGTTACTCAATCACGCCAGAATGGACGAACGAAACTGAATGAAATTTGGCGCAGAGAGATAGGTTTTAGTCTGGAATAAGCTACTTTTTAACCCGGTATAATGTTCCCTTGGGATGATAAAACACTTTTAAAGCAGCTGGCAGAAGCTAGTACACAATAAATCTTCCGCCTATTCTCTAGCCCCAACCATTCGATTGTCAGAGAATAGAATTAGTTTTTTGTCAGCACATACCCACTGACATAGTTGATTATGTTGATTAACCTAATACATTTAGGTATAGTGTCGTCATTTGTGATATATTAGTTTTAAGTGGAGAAAGCTTATCTAGATTTATGTGAGTATGGTCTAGTATTTAGAATTTTGGAAACACTTTTTCCTTTCTATACAATTTACGAATGTATTCGGGCATTTATTCGGGTCGGCCTCAGCCAAGACAGCCTCTACAGGCTCCTCTCGGAAGGCTCTCGTTTTCAGTGCTTGTGCGGCATCTCGTCACAGACCATGGCACAACTCTCGGAGTGTACCTCCGAGAGTTGGGCTTCCAGTGACCTGTACGTGCGAAGACCTTACGACTGCGTCACTGAATGGTGTTACCATAGCTTAATTGTGCCGGATCTGGGTGTCTTGTTTATGTGAGTAAATGTTTATATAGGCACCCACGATACAGGAAGAAATTCCTAGTTGTGTGGCAAAGAATAATTAAAAAAAAAACATAATATTTTTTTTATATATTTTCCATCGACACGCTAAAACGAATAAGCAGAACATATTTTATAAATCTCCTGTGGTCTTTTAAAAAGTATGCGGAATAGAAAAACCTGCTAATAAATAATTGTAGTATCAACTTGGGAAGATCACGATGGAAGACTCAGAAGCTTCTTCCTTCGGGCCAAACCAGAAGTTTCTTGGTTCGGGCAGCATGAATCATTTTGTCCAGTTTTTTTGTTCAGCCTCCCTTTGAAGTTCATCCCACTATCTAGCCGGGAATACCCAACGTTATCATCCACAGTCTAAATTATCGCCCACTGTTGGGTATATTATGCCACCTTTTCTCCTATGATACTGTGTCTACCTTGTCCAAGTTCTATCCGCGATGGACACAATGTCTTCTGCCCACAAGAATGCCCTACCCAAGGTTTACCCATTTGCTGTCCTTCAAAATAATTTTGTTTACTCACTATTGTCACATACTATATACTAACTTTGCTTTCGTTTGTGTGTCCGGTAACTAGTAATCCATTTTTCAAGCCCTTCCTGGCATACGATTATAGCTGAAACATGCCAAGTCACTATAGAAATGCCATTGCAACAAGCAAACCACTTATGTTACTATAGAAAGTCCGTGAAGTTATATTGAAATAATATATTATGAGTAAGCTGGTCTCATGATGGAGCTGGAAGGTTGCCATAGCAACTCCTCAAACAGATGATAGCACCATTGTGTTTGAGCTTATTGGATGTGTTGCAAGTGATAATACTTTTCGTACTTTTTAGTCCAATTAAAGTTGTTTTAAAAAGATCCGCCGCATCACTCCTGTTGCCTATTTCTCAAGAACTGATTTTTTTCGGAGAATGCTTTCAAACTTCCAGAGGTGTTAGTTGTGTAGACCTGTAACAATTTTACCTCTATGATATTCTAATCATAATATTTATATTTTTGAAATGTGCTAATTAAGCCCTATCCCACCCAAGACGGCACCTTCACATGTTTGTATGTTTTATTCATGGCTTTATGTCCTCTAGAGGGCGCCACATTTAATTTAGTGTTACATCCCATAGCCTTTGATCAGCAGACAATTGGGCGCACGGTTGGCGCAGTGGTTGAGCAATTGACTGCTGCGCTGCGTGTCGCGGGTTCGATTCCCGCACAGAACAACAATTTGTATGACCTACAGATAATTGATCCGGCTCTGGGTGTTTGTGTATGTGAGTTTATATGTTTGTAAACGCACCCACGGTACAGGAAGAAGTTCCTAGTGTGGGGAAGTATAAAAAAATAAAAAGAAATAAAAAAAATTAAGGCTCTTCTAACGATACCTCATTTATCAGATTATGATAAGCATAACTTCTATACAGTTATGTGCGAACAGATGGACATATGTATGTTCATCTGTTGCTTCATAACTTCTGTATGGAATGTACCGATTAAACTCATAACCCTCCATTTGGTTTCGTGGTAGTTGGGTAATTTAGACTTTAGAGAATCATAAAATCTATAAACTTACCTTATATAGGTTACATTAACATTACATTACAAGATAACATTGTCTTCCAGGACAGAATAATCGATACTTAAATAACAAGTAAGTAATTCACCATATCCAAACACTAAACATTATTCAAATTTATGCATTCCATAAACGGTTTGATCATCTTAGATGCTCAATAGCTCTCCAAGGCACTGTTTAAATTGAAGTTTTGGTTTTCAAAAAGTTATACGTACACAAGATACTTACTAAACTTAGTTTTAGGTTTAAACCTCTTCAACCTCGGTGGGTTTCCGCATAGTCGAGGCAGGGGTGCTCAGTAGGCGCCGACGATGTAGCAGCCGAAAAGTAGGTTGTGGTGCCGCTTGGTAACAGAAGCGACATCGCTGCGATGGAGCGAATTTCAAGAAGCTAAAAATAAAAGGTTATAAATTAACTTACTAAACCAGTGAGTAGCGGTGTCTGCACCACTTTACGAGTTGCAGGCTATGGGTTCGAACCCAAACAGGCGCTTTACTTTACGTAATTGAGTTCATCACCACTGCTCACAAAACACCAAAGGAACACATCAACAAAGAACCAATAATTTGAAGATAGGTGACATCCACTAATCCGCACTGGGACTGCGTAGTGGATTACACACAACTCCTCACAGAGAAGAAACCTGTGTCTCGGCAGTAAGAACATTTTAGGCTGACTATACTATTACTAAACAAGTTTCAAATTGTTTTTGACACGCAAAACATAGATTTAATTTAGTAATTTAGGTACTCCTAATTAAACAGAACAGAGAAATGGTTGCGATAATCTATTGTTTTAAATTTCTAAGAAATTAACCGTTTCGCTGTTATTTGTTCTGTACGATTTTGTAAGCAATGTTTCTGGGAATCGGTCTTAGCAGGGGGGTGTCACTCCGCAGTTTAGGTACGATCGGCCGGCGGTACCCTCTAGAGGGAATATCGCGTTAGGTTGCCGCTTACCGCTCGGCTCGCACGTTAGCCACGTTATTAATTCTATGATTTATGCAGTAAAGAACAATGACTTCTAAACGTACTTCTAAGGCCTTTAAAAGATATTGTTATGTTTACGGGTGTTTAAATAAAGCAAAGAACAGTCGTTATTAAGTTTTTTTAAAGTACCGAAAGATTTTGAAACGTAAGCTATTTTGTTGTACCTATTTAAATAATTACATAAATACTCTGTAACTATCGGTAGTAGGTGCATAATGAGTACGAGTTTTGTATAAAAATTTAAGCATTTTGGTGTTCATAAAAGAATGAATAGGTGTGTGAAATACTTAGACATTTTAGATTTTCGTGTTGTTCACAAATATAATTTGATTTCTTTTTTTATTGAATAGTTACCGTTTTGTCAACATAAAAATAAACGCTTCAGATCCAGTTTTAAATAAATTATAATTGCCTAAGTAAGTAGTTACCTACTTAGCCTAAGAATTTACCAATAGCCTGAATAAGTGTACGCACTTGTTAACGTTAACGTTTGTATATAAAACTAGGTACTTACTTATACCTAACGAACAAACAAACAATATTTTCTAAGAGTTCTTCAAGCCAACTTTAAATAAACTAACAAAAAATATCACTAAAGAGTAAACAATGATTTAGGTACCTATACTCAATTTAAAATAACATTAGACGTCTTTACAACGTAGTTTTACAGTCCGTTCAACCGATTTTGTGTTCCATCTCGTAAACATAAGGATGATATAAAAAGCACAAATTTGTTACCAAAACCAACTGTTTACTACAGCTTCCATTTGTCGTATCACCAACGCAATAGAAGTCAAAATCGATTGACCGGCTGTAAAATGGGCTTATTTAAATGTCTAATGTTATAGTAAATGAAGTTTAGGTTATCTAGTTTTCATTTGTTAAGTACCTAACAAAATGACGGTCTATAATATTCATTGTCTATCTACGTACTTGACCGTGTAACCATAGACATCAAACATAAGAAAGATTACGTGGTCAAGTAGGTAGATAGTGGATGTAAGCGAAAGCGGCAAGTCGACAACCCTTACGAGCAGAGTCAAACCGCGCCAGACAGCGACGAAGATACGCGTTAGAAGAGAGCGGCAACGTTTAGGTGAATATTACGTTAGGTACTGAGCGCTTATGCGAGCTGAATTGCACTTTGTCGCTTACTAGCAGGAATCTCTATTTCAATGAATTATTGCACGAAGTGACTCTTCTGTACTTGTACTATTATTTATTCTGTGGTCTTAGTATTTTATTTATCGATCAGGTATGTTTTTTTTTTCGATTGGCTATAAGTATAGGCCTACACAAGTACACAATGGTGGCTTACGAAGTCTGGATCCCTTTCAAAAAGTTAATTATTGCCAATATTAAAAGAAGCCCCTGATTATAAACCATTCTCAGTATAACGTCTGAAAGCAGAGTGCTCAGTTTTTCTTTGAATTCGTGTTGTTTAGTGCCGTGATAGTTTAGTGGCTAAAACGTCGCGTCGTTTCTCATTCTTGAAGTCGTGTGTTCAAAGCCGGCCAACTACCAATGTAACTTTTTCAATTCATTACGTACCTAACTTGTCTTGGATATTGCTTACTTCGGTGAAGAGAAACATTGCGAGGCCGGTTTCCTCCTTTCTCGTAGTTAATATAAATCCAAAATCTCGTGCCTTCTCTGTATGAGAAGAGGCCTTTGCCCCGCAGTGGGATAGTTACAGACTGGTATTATAAGTATTATTAACATCAGTAGAAGAAGGTTTTGAAGACTGCCAGTTTATAGCCAGTAGTGTCACAGATTACTGAATAGTTACTACGTAGTAGTGTGTAGTGTCGTTTTTTTTAAATTCAACTTATATTATATAGCTGAAGAGTTTGTTTGTTTGAGCGCGCTAATCTCAGGAACTCTTGGTTGGAATTGAAAAACACTTTTTGTGTTGGACAGTTTATATAACATCACGCGAAAAAAATATTCCTTTTTAAGAGTTTCCGTTGCGTGCGCTGCGTAAGCGTTTAAAGTTACCCAACATTCATGTATGTAAAGTAGGTAGGGTAGGGTAGGTAAGTAGCCAGTTGACGGGAGCGAAGCGGCGTGGGACAGCTAGTTTTAATATTATTTTATTCCTATTAATCTTAATTCAATTTTTATTTTGATTGTTTTTATTTTAATTCTAATGTTCATTTAATTTTGGTTTATTTTAATTTAAATTTATGGTTCATTTAATTTTGTATTAATTTATTTTTAAGTTAATTGTGAGTTAAATTAATTGTGTTCTAATTTTGATCTTGTAATGATTTGATTTGTTTAATTCATTTAATGGTAGGTATTTTTATATGTGCATATATTATATATTATAAGATTCACCTCTAGTAGATGTGAATCAGATTTTTTGCGATGTACCTACCTCATTTTATCCACGTGTTATTGTACATCAGTATTGTGAATTAAAATTAAAAAAAATAAGAAATTGCTATTAGAAAACACAGAGCCCTACCCGGAAAAACACAGTCACCACCAAAACTTTTACAACATTTAAGACAAAGGATTATTCCCATTCACTCATCACTTCAAAACATTCACATGACAAGACAACCCACGTACTTTTCTCCGAAGGCCTGATATGCATCGAAAATTATTCAAATGAACGCCACTGTATGCGACGCGCAAAAACGCATGATGTATCATCACGTCTGGTCCCGTAATAATGTACAATAGAGGAACGATGTTACTGGTCCATATAGATGTAATCTTTGTAACCTACTGACCTTTAAAACCTGCTTTCTTATTAATAACTGGGTGAGCAGAGAACTTAAAATGTAACAGTTAACAGTTTTTCCTCTGATACCTGGTATATGGTATTTTCCAGAGTGTCCACGCATGTTCCGTTGAGTGCATAGAATATAATAGAATATTTATTTACCTGAAACATGGTGTTTACATGGGTGTTAATTTCATAACATTGCATAGTGCTACATGTCTCACCGTTTTAACGGCACGCAAAATCAAATTCCAATTAAATTAAATTCTTACATAAATTTTCAATTTATAATATAATCATATATATCTATATACTTTCACTTCCATGTTTACGATATCATTAAATAAAACAATACTTTTAACATGTTATCACTTAACTTAAATAATTACTTAATGCCTGTATTTTGATGTCAGATCAAGGGAAAAATTACAGGGACATTTTACAAAAATAAAACCGGCCAAGTGCGAGTCGGACTCGCGCACCGAGGGTTCCTTACAAACCTCAGCATAAAGGTATTATAGACCTGAGTATTTGATATGAATTTCAATTTAATAACTCTACGCGTTCATGAGGAAAGGGGTAGTAAGTTTAAAATTATTAAAAATATTTTTATTATGTGATGTAACTAAAAATTTACAGTTTTCGCAATTTTTCCTTTTTCTGTGCTATAAGACGTTGCTTCGTACCAAATTTCAAGATTCTGAGTTCACGGGAAGTACCCTGTAGGTTTAGATTCACTTGCGAGTGTCGAAAATTTTCGGCATAAACGGCTTTATAAATATTTTGATTGCGTTAGATTAGAAGTTTGATTTATTCACAGTTTTAAGGGACAGTATACTTGAGTATTTGATATAAATTTCAGCTTGATACCTTTACGCGTTCCTGAGAAAAAGGGTCTTGACAGACAGACGGACGGACAACAAAGTGATCCTATAAGGGTTCCGTTTTTTCCTTTCGAGATACGGAACCCTAAAAATGTGAATTGAATAAAAACATTCCTGCATCAACCACTTCCGTAGTGCCGAACAAAATGTTTTGAAGGTTAGTTGGATAATTGACTTCGGCAAAGCATTATAAATCAGGGGAGTAGATACAACTCTTTCGGAAGAGTTGCAACTTAGGAACAGGTATTTCGAAATACAATGTGCAACTTTCCTCTTATTTGTATTATCCCTTCGTTCAAATAATGCAACATTGGATGGACACTTGGCAATTTCAAAGATATATATGCAGGGTACTGTCAAAAAGTAATGTGAATTAAATATAGGCCTACACGAATCAGACCATTCCATATAAAAAATTGGACGGATACATTGCAAGTTCCAGCTGTCACTATAATAAATTTATGGGTGTTAAAACACCGTTGAACACTGTAAGCCGTAAGCTTATTCTGTTATGGCCATTTACGGGATTGTCAAGTTTGAGCCCTTTAGTCAATATTTCACGCATTTTGATGCTTGAGAATTATATCCAGAAGACGAAAGACGTCCACTGCTGGACATAGGCCTCCCCCAAGCTTCGCCACTTTGACCGATCCCGTGCGTCTCGCAACCAGCGGATCCCCGCAACCTTCACCAGGTCATCGGTCCACTTGGTAAGAGGCCTTCCAACGCAACGTCACTCCAGAACCTTTCTGCCCCATCGGCCATCTGTTCTGCGAAGTTGATTTATCCATAGTTATATTACGCGTTAAGACTAAGTTGATTATTATTAATTAGAATTATTAATCAAATAGTTAATCATATACTTTGTATCGTGACATCATCGACAAAGGTTAAAATAAAAGATAATTTATTATTTACCTATCTTTGATTAACATCTCCAGCGTTTCCAGTTTCGTCTACACGTGTTATACATAAATAGATATTTCGCAATAATCAAATCATTACATTTTAGGTATCCTACCTGAGTAGTAATATTATATAATTGGTAGTAATACTTATCCATTGTGTTCCTTTTTGCAACCAACTGTTATTGTTGACCTGTGACCAGACCCGTTAAGACTTATAAAACTCTCAAACGTGAGAATTTCCCTCGCATAATTGATCGATCGAAAAATAATCAATTTCAAAGACAAATTCAAACCTGGTCGAAATAGGTGTGAACGCAGATATCAATCCATTAGAACTGGTGTTAGGCACTAAATATTACAGCTTAGCCTAAGAGGAAGGGTTGGGCCCTTCCGAGAATACAATCCTCCAGCCATACCCACCTATTCCTTCCACCTAGAAGTGCTGCTACGTTCTGGCTTGAAGGATATAAATGTTATAACTTAACACAAAGGTTGCAGAGGTAGACCTATGCACCCACCATTTTACCTGTTATTACCCGACTGCTGAAGGAGGGTAATGTGTTTATCAGTCTATGTATGTATGAAAGTATGTTTGTTTGTTTCTATGTGGCGTTCTAGAGACCAAACGCGTTGGCCGATTTTGATGATTCATACGTTAATCGATTCGTCTTAGCCCTCCGAATGTCACTGGCTACATTAAAATTAGAAAATAGAAAAATGCCGGGTTTTGGGCGCCATATTGTAGTGGACAAAAATTTTTTTTTTCTTCTATACCCATCATGTGGAATATCATGGGTCTTAAGAAGTGATTTCAAAAATATATAACACTTACATGTTTAAATGTACCTAAATCTTAAAAAAAAATAACTATAAAGTAATAAATAAAAAAAGTTAATTCAAAAAATGTAAAAACCGGACTGCTTAAAAAGCGAACTAAAAAGCCGATAACAAGAAGAAAATCATGCTGTGCAGTCGGCGGATACAACTGGTTTTGGTCAGCCTGCTCGCGAATACGTATCCTCCGACTGCACAGCATGATTTTCTTCTTGTTAACGGCTTTTTAGTTCGCTTTTTAAGCAGTCGGGTTTTTTTGTTTAAGTCCCATTTAATAAAGGGTGGCTAGCCTAGTGCCATCATCATAATCATAATCAGCTTTTCAATGATCCCACTGCTGGGACACTGGCCTCCACACTGTGAGAGGGAATGGGCTGTAATGCACCACGCGGGCCCAGTGCGGGTTGGTGGATGTCACATGTCTTTGAATTTTTGGTTCTAGGACATCCCGGTTTCCTTATTTATTTATATATGCTTTATTGTAGGTACACCAAGTTAATACATAGAGCAGGAAACTTAAAACTAAAATACATACAATGGGCGGCCTTATCGCATACCGCGATCTCTTCCTTCACCGTTTTGAGAGCAGTGCTGATGGAATAATTTACACAAACTAAAGCGCCTGCCAATGAACCCACGACCTACAACTTGTAAGTCGCGGCCGATACCATTGGGCCACCACTGCTCTCCTATTTCCATCAATTGGGCACAAATCCAAACTCTGGGCTGAGAAATCCCAAATGTAAAAACAAAAATAACATTTTGCTTGACCCAGGAGTTGAACCCAGGACTAAAACTCAGCAGTAGTGCTTGCGATGACTAGACCAATGAGGCAATTGTGGCAATATTATATTGACGATACGCACTGCGATGATTCTGGCTTTGCAAACGTCCATAGGTGGGCATGACCATGAAAATTATCATGTCTTTGCGCATCGGTCACTTCTAAAGTGGTTGCCCATACGCCAGCGCAGAGAGCTTAGGGCAATTTGACTACCTTGTTTTAATTTCTTGACTCTTCCAACTCCCCTAGTTATCTGGCCCCTTACTTTCAATACATTTGTGCGAACCACAACAAAAATCTTCGCTCTTCACATAACCGTCTTCTTCAATGTCCCACTCACCCCACTGACTTCATTCACTGTTCTTTCTTCGTTTCCAATTATCTGCTACCACTAGTTGTTTAAGTATATTCGTATATTTAGTGTTTGAGTATCTAGTGTATGTATTTATAGTATGTATGTATAGTTTTGTATTTGAATAAACCTACCATAGTTATCGTGATTTACTTTAAATATTGCAACTACTATTTGTCTCTGCATCAGCTTTGACGCGGACGGATGCCTTAGGCATTAAGTCCGCCACTGTACGTTTGTGTGCATGCAGTTTTAAATAAATAATAAATAATTGACCATGATTGATGTACCATCAAGTGTACTGCTTGCTTACCATACATATTAAAACACAACAATAAAACCGACTTCATAAACAAAACACTACAAAGCGAAAAATAACTTTCTTTACAGAAATCGTTGTCTTTGGTATCTTTATTTTATGTATTTGGCACCGCCATCCGAAAAGAAAGTTATATTTCGCTTTGTAGTGTTTTGTTTTAGAGGTCGGTTTAATATTTTTGTTAATTTTTTTATTTTTAGTTTTGGTACCATATATTACCATGAAATTACGCATTATTAAGGATAAACCAAAAACTACTCGTCAGATTTTGATCAAATTTAAATGGGACCACATGAGAAGCACCAGCTTTAAATAATCATCTAAATCGGTTCACCTAGTAATAAGTACTGAGGTGACACACATACAAAAATACAGTCGAATTGAGAATCTCCTTCTTTGTGAAGTCGATTAAAAAAAGGTTTTAATTATTCAAAGTCACACATCGCAATAACCTAAGCACCTTAATTAGTTACATAACATTCTGCTAAACTGGATAAAGTAGTAAACTGAGTTTCTTTTCATAATGTCAAGGTCAGCTCACAACAGTTCAACGACCTCTAAATAAAGCGGTAAGAACCTTTGACCTTACACACATTGGTCTTTACACAATGAACACTCATAGTCACACCTAGAGGTTTCGCATATACTAACTTACTTTTCTAATAGTTCCTGAGCATGTCATCAGGATTGAGGCACCGTAGACCCCTAGCAGCATCTTTTTTGTATTTTCATCCTTAGAATCCTTTTTCTTTTATAGTAAACTAGCGGACGCCTCGCAGTTTCACCCGCGTAGTTCTCTTTCCCGTGGGAATACAAAGATAAAAGGTAGCCCATGTCACCCGGGGATAGTGTAGCTTCCCAACGGTGAATGATTTTTTGAAATCGGTCCAGCCGTTTCGGAGGCTATTAGGAACATATATACATACTTTCTTATATAGATAGATATAAGATATAGTACACTAATTACTTTACCCGAAAATATGAAATCTACTAGCTTCTGCCAGCGGCTACGCCCGCGTGAAAGTCGAAAATGATCCCGAGGGAACATTTTCCCGGGATAAAAAGTATCCTATGTGATATTCCAGACTATAATCTATCTCTGTGCCGATTTCATCCAGATCCGTTCAGCCGTTTGAGCGTGAAGAAGTAACAAACATACACACTCACAGACTTTCGCCTTTATAATATTAGTGTGATTTATTCAGTCTGACAATCGAACCTAACCTTAGGATACCTAGGTTTGTAGATAGCTAGGTAAAGCACAACATTCAAAAGGATAATTACCATTACAACAAAAGTTTTGTTCATTAAAACAATCAATTAAGCCCACTTGTGCCACCCTGGGTTATTTTATTAACTCCGAGTTAGCAGCTGACATAGGCGCATTATTTATGACATATTATCGTGCAACTAACTCTGAGTTAAATTGTTGGTGTAAGTGTGCCCTAGAATATAAAACCGGCCAAGTGCGAGTCGGACTCGCACACGAAGGGTTCCGTACCATTATCGCAAAACACTGCATATAAATCACGTTTGTTGTATGGGAGCCCCCCTTAATTTATTTTATTTTAATTTATTCATTATTATTTTTTGAAGTAAATATACAACTAAACATTCTGTGAATATTTCAAGCGTCTACCTGTTGCCGTTATTAATACCGAGCAAAAAACTGCAAAAATATCACGTTTGTTGTATGGGAGCCCCCCTTTAATATTTATTTTATACTGTTTTTAGTATTTGTTGTTATAGCGGCAACAGAAATACATCATCTGTGAAAATTTCAACTGTCTAGCTATCACGGTTCATGAGATACAGCCTGGAGACAGACGGACAGACAGACAGACAGACAGACAGACGGATCGCGAAGTCTTAGTAATAGGGTCCCGTTTTTACCCTTTGGGTACGGAACCCTAAAAAGAGGTATTAATACTGACAAGTTAAGTTTCTTCACACCTACTACCGTCTTGCTGTGCCTACAAACATTTTGAAATGCAATAAATGATTGAATATTGAGAATATCTTTCGTCTGAGTCAGACTAGTATAGGATTCTCTGATATGTTGAAAGTTGAGTTGTGAGATGGAAAAACTTTACTATCCTAGCATCAATATCACATGAAAGAAGGAGAAGTACTAATAAAAACAAAGAAATAAGTTTTATAATATTTTAATATTACTTACAAGTACACAAATTCAGTCGCTCAATAATTTTTATGTCAATAAAATTTGAGACATATCGCCTAAAACTAACCTTACGATTACGATCACAATTTTCACACAAAACTCGCACAATTCTCACTCACGCACTGTTTCCGAGACCCATGTTCATGGCATTTAATATATCACCATTATCGGCATCAATTTCCCAAGCGAACAAACCTCCTAGCTTGTTATTCCTCACGTATTTTGCTTTCTCGATCGTTGATCTCGCATCATCATACGTAACAAGGTCTCCTGTCTCCTTTCTGAACACGTATGGTGCTTGAGCCACCTTATCATAATGGTACTCCCACTTTCCTTGAGCAATTTCAGTGGCAATCTCTCTGTAGTCCACCACACCATCCTGCCATGTTCCCTTGCACGGTCCAGTAGCGTTGCCAGTGAAAACGTTGTCATCCTTGTAGCCGTGGACTCCAGTCCAGCCTCGTCCGTACATGGCAACACCAACGACGATTTTCTTGGGGCTGACACCTTGAGCCAAGAGGAATTTGACACCAAAGTCAGTTGTGTAAGTCTCCTTGGGGTTCCATGCGGGAGCGTGCAGACCAGCTTGGTGACCAAGTGTGTCGTTGGACCAGGCACCCTTGAAGTCGTAGCTCATCAAGAAGATGTGGTCCATGTACTGCTGAGCGGCTTTGTAGTCTACAACCTGGATCTTGTCCCAACCGGAGCTGATAGCTGAAGTCAGTTCGTATTTCTTTCCAGTCTTGGCAGACAGTTCGTTTAACATCTCTCTCAATTCCTTCATCAATTGGACGTAGATCTGACCGTCTTCAGGACCACCAAGATCAGGGTTGGCTCCCTTACCACCAGGGAATTCCCAATCAATATCTACACCATCGAAGAATTTCCAGGTCTCAAGGAAGTCCTTGACTGAGGCAACGAAACGGCTTCTCTTTGTCTGGTCGGTGAAGAAGAAGAAGGGATCAGCCAGGGTCCATCCACCAACGGAAGGAAGGATCTTCAGGTCTGGTTTCGCTTGTTTCAACATCATCAGCTGACCGAAGTTACCCTTGTAAGGTTCGTTCCAGGAGGACAATCCCTTCTGTGGTTTCTGGAGAGCAGCCCAAGGATCGTGGATAGATACTTTGAAGTCTTCCCTGCCACTGCAGGACCTTTGCAGAGCTTGGAAACTGCCTTCGATCTCCTTCAAACTGTCGTTGATGCCATCACCACCGCAAATTGGGATGAAACCGTACAGAAGATGAGTAAGATTCGGAATTGGGATACGATCAACTGGGAATTTCCTCGGGTATACACCCCATTCGACGAAGTATGCACCAACGACCTTTCCAGAAGTCTGCTTGAAGGGCTTGTTCCTCTCTCCAATCGAATAGTCCAGAGGTGGTAGATGGCTACCATCAGTATCAGCCACCACTATCTCAGTCGCGTCGCTGTAGCTGCATCCATCCTTGTTACAGAGTTCCACTTTCATCTGATAACGACCACCCTTCTTGACTTTGAAGGCGGCTGAAGTAGCGGTGCCAGATCCGGTCCAGAACTCCTTTTCGTTCATCAGCACTCTAGCCTTGGTAGCAGGGTCCCCAGACCAGACGTTCCATGTGACGGAGACATCAGCGGCATCTCGTTTAGTGACTAGCTGGTTGTATGCTGTGGCTGCTTGGTTGACTTCGACGATGGCGAAGGTGCGTTCCCCCCAGCCTAAGGACGGCTTCCCAGGCGGGCCACACGCGACGACCGCGAGCAGCCCCGCAGTAACGACTAGCGCCAACATCGGACGGCCCATAACCGGTTCTAAAAAAATAAATACGAAATAATTGGACACACACTTCTCATTTAAGAGCTGTTTCGGAACTGGAGTTGCATCTCGGTGGTATCTTTTATATACTGCTGGTATAGTAGGCCAACCGCTACATGTGGGCCCGCATTGTGTTGAGTGCCGATAAACAGCGATTTTTGTGATACGTAATAATTATCATTAGCACAGTTTTCTATCCCGGTCAAGTTAGTAGGTCGGTCAAGGTGACAATGTTTTAATTGTTTGTTACATTTTAGTGTTGTCTGCCCTTTATGTGTTTAGAAAAGTAAATATGTGGCTTCTTATCTTACAATGAGTTTGTTACTGTAATTTTGAGATAAAAAAGTTAATTTATTTTTTGTCTCACAATCTGTTTGTTACTGGGACTTAGAGATAAGGATTTTAAAAATACGATTGGATATTAAATAATTTTTATTTGTCATTAAGTGGTATGTTAACTTGTGACAAGACTACGAATATTTGGTCAATGGCAAGGACACTTAAGTTTTATAAATAGTTCTTGACTGCAAGCGATTTATGAAAGCGTTATGTTTTTATGTAAAACCCAGCGAGCTTACAATTTTGTTTACATAGGCAACTACATGTTCTTAATTATTTTGCGCACAATAAAGTTTTAAAGTTATTGCAAGTAAAGTCACGCGCTGAGGTAGTTTAAAAATATTTTAATGATGGTAAAATCAGTGTCAATGGCGTCTCTTAATGAGTCATGGTTTGTTGTCATAAGATCTACTTTTATTTACGATATGGATTCTTAGATACTACACGGTCTTTGACTTAAAACATACGAGGTCTTTATTGTCTCAATATCTGTAGTCTACGATTTCATCAGAGAAAATAAATAATATGTTGCCATTGAACAAACATAAGGATATGTACGTCTTATTTACGTATGAAGTGGAATAATAATTCTGGTTTTAGAGAGGTTTTGATCGTCGCTTCTTTTTACTCTTTTAGTAATTTAAATTGAGAAAGTCTAAAATAGTGTGGTTCAACAAAGGTATAATAACGAATAAACCGCGACTTCAACCGTTCTGCAGAGTGTGATGATTAGATATGCCATCTTTTTATTATTGGACTACATTGCACTGTTCACAACAGCATATATGCCATATTTTTATTATTGGAATACATTGCACTGTTCACAACAAGATTGATGCCATCTTTTTATTATTGGACTACATTGCACTGTTCACAACAGCATAGATGCCATCTTTTTATTATTGGACTACATTGCACTATTCACAACAGCATAGATGCCATCTTTTTATTATTGGACTACATTGCACTGTTTACATTATTGGACTACATTGCACTGTTCACAACAGCATAGATGCCATATTTTTATTATTGTACTACATTGCATTATTCACAACAGCACAGATGCCATCTTTTTATTATTGGACTACATTGCACTATTCACAACAGCATAGATGTCATATTTTTATTAGTGGACTACATTGCACTGTTCACAACAACTTAGATTACAACTGCATTATTCAGAAAGCGTATTTGGTATTCTCATAAAGAAACCCTGATGTATTACTTTCTTTGGTAGAAACAGAAAAGCCAATAGAAACAAAATCATCATCAACTGCTTAATCGTTTACCAGCTAGGCATATTGGAGTCGGCATCTAAGTCTAAGTAAAGTTACCAAAATTCTACTTTTACTATGTATTATAATTATCTAATCGCGAAGGTTTGTGAGAATGGATGGAGGGATGTTTACTCTTTCACGCAAAAACTACAGAACGGATTTGGGTGATATTTGGCAAACTGATAGTTTATAGCCTGGATTCACACATAGAATCCTTTTTTAGGGAAGTTTCAGAATAATTCTCGACTTTCGCACGTGTAGTGATATGCCATATTTCAAAAAGGATTATTACGAAACTTGGCATACATCAGAATAACTTCGAGACTACCAGTTTTCGAATTATGTTATACGCGAGCAAAGCCGTGGTCAGAAGCTCGTATTAATTTATTCAAAAAATATTAATAAGTAAATGTGAGAAAAATATCCCTTGATTACACCCGCATACAAAAACTACATGACGTGTTCAGTTATTTAAACAATTCAACAGTGTTGCCCTTAGCCCATCAAAGTGACAGCGTTATGATCGAAGAATTTAAAAAGATAAGATACCTACTTATCAAACATTTTCGCTAAATAACTTAAAATGTATATAGTACTAGCTGACCCGGCAAACTTTGTTTTGCCATAAAAACACCTAATATGCATCTACCCTACCTACCCTACCCTACCCTACCTACCCTACCCTACCCTACCTACCCTACCCTACCCTACCTACCCTACCCTACCCTACCTACCCTACTTACCCTACCTACCCTACCTACCCTACCCTATCTACCCTACCCTACCTACCCTACCCTACCTACCCTACCCTACCTACCCTACCCTACCTACCCTACCCTACCTACCCTACCCTACCTACCCTACCCTACCTACCCTACCTACCCTACCCTACCTACCCTACCTACCCTACCTACCCTACCTACCCTACCCTAATTTTCCTTTTTTTTTTTTTTTTTTTGTAAATCTAAACCATTCTCGAATCTCCACGAACACACACAAAAAATTTCATCAAAATCGGTGCAGTCGTTTAGGAGGAGTTCAGTCACATACACACGCACACAAGAAATATATATATTAAGATAACATTTGTGGGAAAGTGAACCTTAATTGGTTAAAGCTAGGATAGAAAATTTAATGGTTTGTGTGTTTTTATAGATGCATAGAAGCTTAGATAGGAATTCAAACCTTAATTTGTTAATTGTAAGGTACTTAGAAATATGAATAGTTTTGTGTGTTTCTAGAGATTTAGAAATGAAGATCAATGATGAAGGTCGTGTACAGCTGTCCTATAGATTAGGTACTAGATTTTCCTACGGCTTTGCCCCTGTAGTCTACGACTGTGCTTTTTGGGATCAAAATCGAATTACTTATAATTATTTTCGGAAACAATAAAAAATAAAAAAATCTATCTATTTATTTCCACATGCATACATATAATTTTATATAGTAAATAACGCTCAATCTTTTTGAGGCAAAATTATGTGCGCTATCGATCCAGGTTTACAGTTACTCGCTCACAATTTATCTGATAGTGGACCCACACGTAAGCCCTTCCCCCATTCTAGACTTTTCAACGCTAAAGTAGATTTTCAACATGTTTTTTATTTGTCGAGGTTTCTTTGTATACCAGCAGCTTAAACTTTCAGCGATAGAGTAAGGTTCTATCAGTACAAGAATTGTAGTCGTCTTCTTTTCGTTTGAGGATGTGGCAACCACTAATGTCACATTTAATAAAACCGCCTCTGGGAACCCCACAGGCCTCTGACTTGGCTATTTCAGACTTACATTAACTATATAAGTCCAGGTTTCCTCACGATGTTTTCCTTCACCATTGCCTGTGATGTCCAAGATAAACTTAGAAAGTACATATGTATTTGAAAAAGTCACATTGGTTCCCGGATTTGTACCCACAACCTCAAGCACGAGAGGCGAGGTCTTAGGCACTTGGCTACTACGACATAATAATAATTGTAATCGGTACCTACTAAAGTATTTCCTTATCAAACTCTTATACCTCTTTATAATATTCGTTTTATAAAGAAAAAACTGCAAACAACGGTAATGCCCGTGAAGCGGACCAGCTTGACCAGTTATCCAAGTGTCTTTTCACGAGTAACGAATTAAAAGATACCTAACAGATCAGTGGGCTGATGCCAAGTGTATTGTCATGAGGTCCTATGTCAATTTCTAAACAAAAAACCGGCCAAGTGCGAGTCGGAATTAGTACATTTAGGGTTCCGCACCAAATCGCAAAATCAAGTTGGTTTTAATAGAAAAAATGTGGGAATTTCAAAGAAAAATCTGATTATACAAATATACGTAATAATAAACATTATCACCAAATTCGAAGTTTATAGGTCAATGGGAATATAGAAAATTTATGGGATTAAAAAAAAAGCTTCTCATTCCTTGGTTTACCAATATTTTTAAAACAAAAAACACAGTTTTATTAACTCAACTCTCTAAACAACGATACCCAGTGGAGTTGGTCAAATATATTTTTTCACGCCCCTCTTTTGCTGTATGGGAGCCCTCCTTAAAAACAATTTACAAAAAGATTGTCAATTTGTATGGCTTTGGGTCAACAAGTACACTATGAAAATACACATACAGTATACTGTGAAAATTTGAAGACTGTAGCTCCAACCGTTTGGCTGTAAAATCTGTGTGATAGACGACAGACGGACAGACAGACAGATGGACACGTGAGTGACAGAAATAGGTCTCCGTTTGGACACTTCGGGTACGGCACCCTAACAAGAGGTTTTTCCTTACTGTCACCACACAGCGCTTATCCAATTTCAATACAAATTGACGTTAACGTTAACGCAATCCAGCGTATGACAAAACTCGCACTAAGCCCACAGGCACTACCAAAATTAGATCACGATCTAGTTTGTTAGTAATCTTAGTGCGTACTTAATTAGTTTAGATACACATCTAGGTACAAGAGTGGTGGTGGGTTCATGGGTGAAAACCGTGAATTGAAGTACTTAGGATAGGATGGTCTAGATCGTGCGTCAAACTACGCAGGGTGATTGGAAGCAGTTGGATGTGAGTAGCCGAGGATTAATCGTTCGATTATAAGAACAACCAATATCAATCTACCTAGTCTACCCGTCTCTGCTTTGCTTATCCTTCAAGATCAATCCTAATAGCTGTTATTATTTATTTTTTATACGACTAAATCTTCTCTTGATACGAACACTGTACCCGTTTTGGGATTCGAACTAGCGTTGAAAATTGCGAAAGATACATTTTGTTTCTTTTGTTTTGGAAACTTTGTATCTTTTCTATAAAATACATGTAATTTCGGATAAAAAAATTACATTCGTCTGAAAAATACAATCATAAACGTATATTACTTGTTTTATACTGTATATTTTTAATATTTAACAATCAAAGGGAAAATATCTTGCTTATTAATATTAATTGAACACATTGAACATTTACCATCTTATAATAATATATTAATGCGAAAAATACACCGTTAAAATACATGTAAAAATCTTAAACTTGTTAACGATTCAACCGAAGATCCGCAAGGAAAGTTATTGAAAAATAGATACAGGGGCGTTTGAAAGATACATGTATTTTATATGTTAATTTCAACGCTAGTTCGAATCTAGCATCCCACACTCAGCGATAACATTAACGACAACTAAACCAACTATATACTGATTAAGTGATTAGCAATTTAAGTTAGTTATTTGGTTTGTGTCGCTTATGTGACAAGGGTTACAGGGTGACAGGGACATTTCTTACAATCCGTAGCGGGTAAAGCCGCCGTTCCACCAAAGATGAGCGATCCTAGCTAAGCAGTAAAGTCAAGCTACAATATTCAGAGGTTTAAAGTAGATACTCGTGCATATGAAAAACTTTGACTATGAGTCTTTGAATTATGACAATAAAAACAGTAAGTAATTAAAGGCGATGATAGCTCAGTGGTAGTGACGTCGGATACCGAGACGAAGGTCGCGGGTTCGAATCCTACAATGAGCTTGAGCTTTCGGTGAAGGAAAACATCGTGAGGAAACCATAGCACGGTGGTAGGGTACTTTGTAGTACCCGCCTGGCTGGCAACCACCCTCAAGTTGAAAATCTGTCGCCAAGCACCTTCCGGTGTGTTCCGACAGCAGCACTTGAGAGCCAGTTCCCTTCTAGGCTTTGTGTGCTTACCACCATCGACCACATCATCACTGACCACGGTGAGATTGTGGTCAAACACAGGCATATACATAGAAAAAAAAAAATTCCTTACATTTTGTCGCGTTATGAGAACATAAATTAACATTAAATGTTTAAATTTCACCCGCCAAAATATTAACAATTAATTAAAAGTTATAGCAAGTGTATTTTTACACTAGAACTATGAATGTGGTGTAGCAGAGCGGGTAAAATGTGTTACATATGCTTTGTTAAAAAAAAACTTAGGTGCCTATAACCCCTTTGTACAGCTAAGCTATTGAAATCAATCCGATTGGTTGAAAATTATACATAACGTAAATGGCAAACTATGTTAACAAGTATTAAAAACATATCTTCGCTATGCGAGATAAGCTAACTTGGCATAGCTCTTGGTCTGAAACCGGGTTAAGGCTGAGTTGAATAGCGCGGTCAGAGGGTTGTTGAATTGTTTATCGACAATATACATAGGTCCAGACTTTTATTCGATATTTTTTTGACTCGTGGCTAAGGTCCAGTTTTTTGATACAGCATTTGATAGCATATTTAACCAATGGTTGGCTACGGATCAAAAAATAAACTTTTTTGTTAAACTGAGTCTCAGTAGGTATTACCAACCGCACGGGTGGTCGATCTTCATGATTAAGCAAGCTTGCCGAGGTGGTTCCGTGGATGGGTGAGCGTTCATTACATACCGCGACTCCTAAGTGCCTCGGAAGGTGTTTGTCCCGGTTGTCATTGGTAGATCTTTTACAGTCATTAAGGTTGTCAGAAGTCAGAGAAACTGACAACAGTCTGGCCAAGGAGTATCGTGTTACCTAGTTACATTTCGATAGGCGATCGTTCCATGTAGAATATTGGTACTGATTTGTAATCGTTATAACTGAAAGCCGACACCAACATATCTGTAAGTATTAATTTGCTTAGCCTTTACATTTTCCGCTTTTAGTATCTAAACGTAAGCAAAGGCTTGGCGTAAGTACGCATGTGTGAATTATCCATAACTAGCGACCCGCCCCGGCTTCGCACGGATAGTAGAGCATAGGTATTATATCTACTACGTTTTTTCTTTTGTAGGATCCCGTCATCGGTGTGAGGCCAGGCGTTTGAATTTATTTTCGCGCGCGTTAGTATTTATTTTCCGATAACTCATAAGATACTAATTTTAATGATATGATGTAAAGGGCAATTTTGATCTACGTGAAATGCACAACGTATCTAATGTATTTCATTGGATATGGAATAATACTGTATTGTTTAAAATAGCTTGGTAAATAACCCATAATGTTTTTGTAATATGTAAAAGATAAAAATGGTTGCTGTGGATTATCCTTAGCGAGCTAATAAGAATATACTGTCGCAAACTTTTTATCGATCTTTTTAAGATATTTATTTCCCTAGTACATTAATTTAATCTCTAATATACTATCTCGTAAGGTTAGCCAGCTTTTGCAATGTAAGCGCACAAAAATATGCTTGTTACGATATCACATTACAAATCTTGGAATTTCTCGGCTTTTCTCTACTATAATAAGCATGTATACTACATATAAACCTCCCTCTTGATTCACTCTATGTATTGCTGAAAACTGCATTAAAATCCGTTACGTAGTTTGGAAGATATAAGCGTACAAACAGCGAGAGCGACTTTGTTTTATATTATGTTAAGATACTAACAAACAAAGGAAAAACACATGAATAAATTGTCCGACTCAAATCAGGTCAAAACCACAGACAAACTTATCAATGATTGACGTTAAAAATTGAGTCATAACCTTACCTACTCATATTCCAATTAGTCATAGATAAAACCATTAAATAATAATAAAAGAAGGAAAACTAATGTTTATTTACAGTTGACAATTAGTTCGTTAGCCTTTTTGAAGTAATAAATTAATTGACAGTCTCGTTAGACTATCGCTACTACTAAGTACTATACTGGGTTTGATGCCCGAGTGTGACAAAATGTTATTGCGTATTTCTTTTGGAAATTTATCAGTAGCAGCCCGAAGTAGATTAAAAAAAACCGTTTATTTTGAAAAATACTTTTGTTCTTAAAATTACAAACCCACCAAACTGGGAACTGCAGATGTCTGCCTGGTTGATAGCAATTCGCGAATTATGTTTAAATCCCATGTGATAGGTGCATTATTAGGTACAAGATACAAGCTGGCAAAATAAGAGTGTAGCATGTACTGCCAAGCACAGCGAGGATCAGGGGGAGGCTTCTTCAGGTTTCCCAGGGGTGTACCCTAACAGACGTTGCATAGAGGGGGTTCCGGGTTGGTCTAAAAAGCGATGACCGGGGTGGTTTCAGTGAGGTAAATATCCCATAAGGGCTTATTACACTACACGGTATTCAGGGCCCTAAACCCTAATTTAGGGTAGTGTACTAACTGTTAGGAGTTAAGGTTCTCAAATATCGACCTTATCGACACGGAATGGTGAAGTGAGCCGGTATTCAGGGCCCTGAATACCGTGTAGTGTAATAAGCCCCATACTCCCTGGTCTTTACCCCGAAAGTCCAGGCACCTTTTGAAGTTTTCTCCGCGATAACATATAAAAAAAGTAAATTAAAAATATCAAAAACCTGACTGCTTAAGAAGCGAACTAAAAAGATATAAACATGAAGAAAATCATGCTATGGAGTCGGAGGGTACATATGGTTTTGGTAAGCCAGCTCGTAAAAATAACCTAAAGATGATTTTTTTAATACCTATTCAACGCATACCCCACTTGACATAGACCTTCGATTTTTTTTCATTTTGACAATATGACGTCTGGTTGTCGCTATAGGGAATTTTGATGTCTGTCATGTCTTTATTGACGCTCGAGTTTAAAACGACTCGATTGACGTAAGAATCATCAAAATCGGCCTACGCGTTTGGTCTCTAGAACGCCACATAGGAACAAACATACATACATAGACTGATCAACACATTACCCTCCGCAGTCGAGTAAAAAAGGGGGTTATGGGTACTCTGCAAAACTAAACCTTATGGGAACGCTAAATAGTAAAGAGGCTAGGTTCTGAGTCAACTTGTTTCTCATAATAATAGCTTTAAGTAGACATATTGACCTAATTTGACAATGACTCAGTAAAATAATGTCTTCTCCTTTGTTTGTTTACGACGCACAAAAATAAAATAAATGTTTACTTTACTTTTCTCGTTAAAAGGTTTCCCTTTTCGTCGCGATGTTTTCTTTTGAAGAATTTGCATTTCTTTTCTTTATTTTCCATTATTAAATAATTAAGGTCGCCTTTACTCTTTCTTTTTAAATAATAACTTTCTTATTTTTCAGACAGGATCTGGTTAAAATTCTTTTATTTAGTCTGTGTTTTTTTCTTTTGTTGTCCGTAAAGTGACTTTAAAAGCAAATATATTTTTTTGGAATCTTCTTGTTCAATCGGGCTCTTATTCAGGTCCAAATTTTGGAATACACGTCGTAATAAAATTTCAAGCTCTATTCAAAAATCAAACGTACATTTTAAAACTTCCTTTTTAACGTTAGCTTCTAAATACCGCGAAAATCCATCGACAAAACCCGTCACCAACAGCAATAAACAAAAATCTAGGCCAATCACTAATCCAAATCCATACAGAACAATGCATCATGAGGATTAGCAAAAAAAACTGTCACATTTTTTACTGCTGGCAACATTTGCATACAATGCGAAAGCTTTAATAATCTGTGGTCGCATTGAGGCTATTGACCTGGTATAAAGAGGTTATTGTGACCAGTGCAAGGCTAAGGTTGGGCTGAGTGTACACTGATGGAATGTTTTGCATTCTGTGCGTTCTGTTGCGTAAGTTATGATCTTCGTTTAGAATGCTAAATAAATGGTAATTCTTGTTGCAATTTGTTTTTATTTTGGGCAGAGTAAAGAATGTTTTGGAATTTAAAAAACGCGTTCTGTTGCGTAACTTTTAATGATTTACACGTTTTAGTTTTTTGATGATTATTCAATTATTTTAATGGTCGTGCTTTGTCTGTATGAGAAAAAGCCTTTGTCCTGTAAAGTGCCTTTGGACAGAAACAGACTATATTTTTTATAAATATTGCACAAAAAAGTGCTTAAGACAATTCGTAAAAACTAAAAAAAAAAATGTTACACCTCCCCCACCATTAGGAAAATACAGGCGTGAGTTTATGATACTCAATTAAAATATAATTATGATAAAAATAAACCGGTACAAGGTCAAGACGTAGAAATAAAGATGTCTTTTTAATAGATTTCGAGTGCATGAATGAAGCCACTAGCTTTCAAATGGTCATTAAAAAACAAGTTATTTATTTTAATATGTGATTTAAAATATAACTTTTATCTGGAAATACTACTTTCCATTTTAAACTACGACTCTAAATTAGCATGAATTTGCCATTATTATAGCTTATAATGTCTTATTTTTCTTTAATAAAAACCTAAAGTTGTCTATTCGGACTAATTTCGGGGTGTTTTACTATTTTAAACTACTTTCCTTTTCTGAATACGATTTAGAGATGCCAACAAGTGTTTTTTTTTTTTTATTGTTTATAGGCTCTCGGTTGACCACTCTCATCTGATGGTAAGCGATGATGTGGTCGACGGTAAAGCACACCTGCCTAGAAGTAACCTATTTACTATTGACTGGACCCCCAGTTTGTAGGTATCAGTAAACACAGACTCCGCCAGGGAATTCCACTCCTTAGCTGTACGCACAATGAAAGTATTCCCAAATCACGTTGTTATATTTTACTACAAAAGACTTGCTTATTTTTGAGATATACCAGACCTTTTATGAGAAAAGATTTTTATTTTATTTTTAAATCGAAATAATTATCTTTATTTGGAAGTTAAGCGCGTTGATGCGGTTCACGTGTCCATCAGTGATTTTTTTTCGGATCACGATAATGCGAAAAATATATAGCTGAATATTCCATCAGTATTTTTCGTAGACAAAAATAAACCCTAATATACACTAACCGATCCAAAACACGGATGCCAGGATAGTGTTAGTGGTATATTAATAATTCGAGCTGCAAATGGAATGTAGCGGCAGGATTAAGTCTGTTAACCTTTGGTCCGCGCGAAATGTAAGCGATGCATTGTTTGCACATTAGTTATTGCTAGGGTTGGGACGGACTTGGCCCTTTTTTAAAAGGAGTAAGACGCACTTTACCTTTTTTTTATTAAGACCCACTTGCACTCGAAATCACTGAACATATTTAACGCGTCGATCTGTCACTGTCATCTTCAAACGATTGACAGAAATAGTATAGACCGATAATTTAAATTCGTTTAACGTTAAATGTATTGAGTCATTTGTGGTCTGGTTTAAGTGGGCCGAATTTTCAAATTGTTAGTTTTTATGGAACAATCAAAAGATAGAACGAGCTTGGCATTTTTCAAATTCAGAATCAATTCTAGCTACTTACAGAAAGTTTTTTAAGACACCACAAAAAAATGGACCACCTTAAAATCTAGTTTTTGAAAGTTCTGGTTTCTGGTTAGGCAACTCTCTTGATAAGGTAGTGTTTCAAGTAAAAATATTTTGGAGAGAATAAATCGCACGGTCCAATAACCTTACGAAGCAAGCAAAAACTCTTTGGCTAAAGACCGGAAAAATATGCAAAATAAAAAAACCATGTAAGTAGGTAATGTGTGTCCAAATAAGCATTCAATATGGATATGACACAAACTTAATTGAAATAGAGCAAGACACCGCAAAACGTCGGTATTTTGTTTATGTCAAAATTGAATACGCTATTTCTAAACAAGCGTAATCCATCTTCGACTATCATACTTTACCATCAGGTGAGATAGTGGTCAAATGCGAACATATAAATTTCCCTCTACCAAATTGAACCAGCTATTTTATTTGCAAACTGGGTATACAAACGACAGAAGCTGAGATATAGGTCTGGACAACTCGAGCAAAACAAAAATGATGACAAACTCAGTAGCTGCAGACATAATCATCAACGGACAAAATCACTTGGTGAGATTATATCACCAAGTGATCAAATGTCCAAAGAAATTGACAAAATAATTGCCAAGCATGGGAACAATTTTGGGCTTTGAAAGAAATAATGAAAAGCAAGGAGCTCGGCATTAAGATCAAGAAAAATACTGTCGATACTTGAATACTTCCCTGCATCACATATGGTTGTGAAAACTGGGCCTTGAAACTCGCAAGATGACAGAGAGCCATGGAAAGGAGCATACTAGGACAAAAGCTACAAGAAAAAGTCAGGAATATAGACACCAGACGCAAAACAAAACTAACAGACATCTTATCACGTATCGATCAACTAAAATAGAGATTGGAAGTTACTTAAAGGAGTTGCAAGCACGAAAAATGGAGTAAACAGGCGACTGACTGGTCCCCAAGCGATGTGTTTAGAAGCCGAAGTCTCAAAGCGAGAAGATGAGAGGTCGAACTGAAAATGACCTTAGGTCTGATTTGGCTAAGAGTGGCGACTGGCGACAGAAAGAAAACAGTGGAAGGCGTTGGAGGAGGAGGCCTATGCCTTAAGGCACACCGAGCGAAGAGATATATTATGAATTGAGCAATCCAAGTAGTATAGATGTATTGAAAGTTCGGAATAAAAAGGTTTTTATTATTTTTATTCAAAGGTTTTTTAAACTGTTGGATATGGGCCAAACTTAGACAATCATGGACCAATTGACGGACCAGAGCCAACATGAACATTCAAGGCTGATTTTACTGTACTTTTATGATAATTTCAGAAACTACCAACCCTGTAAAGTCGGAGCCGTGGTAGAGATTACAATTTGTATTCAAGAATATACGATTAACGTGCATTTTAAGGCATATTTATGGCGCGTCTCTAACCTTTGAATAAGTGCACCGACATTATGGTAATTTCTTTCATATTATGAACCTTGCAGTTAGAATGTTTAGGGTTTTTACCAAGCCATCCTGCAGAGTTATTAAGTGACTGATTCTATAATGTTTTCTTGTGTTATTGGGTGGTTAACACGCAGACGGCCCACCTGCTGGCAAAAAGTGGCCACTGCCTTTTAATTTTTTATCCACATTAGTATCTACAGGGCTTGCTACTTGCTTTTTCTGAGGCTTCGCTCTGTAGTCTCATCATCAGTCTTTTAATGTTCCCACTGCTGGGACACAGGCCTCCTCTCTATAGTCTTTTTCTCAGTCATCGTAATCGTATCACCTTTTCTGTCTTCATATTCATCAGAAAGTTTATATCCAAAATTTTTTTAACAAAAAAAAATTAAACCACCGTCCAAAGCAAAACCCTACAAAGCGAAAATAAACGAATAATAAGCAAATAAAATATTTTGGAAGTCAGAACCGAAAACCGAAAACCAATAAGTACCAAAGACACCGTAATACATACGAGTCAGTTAAACATAGAACCTCGTCCTTTTTCGAAAGACAGTTAAAAATTAAGTTTACTACCTACCTAAAGGCATCATAAAACAATTGACATGTCGATTTACAAAAGAAAGGAAAAACGAAAACAACGGAGCCCAAACAAACAAAAACAATGACTTTGTTCACCTTTCTTACTACGGTTGAGGAAAATGGGTTAAATCGTGGATTTATTTTCGTTGGATCCCACTTTTAGATCCCATTTTTTAGGTATTGGCGATGGGTCCCATTTTCTATTCCCATTGAATCCCATGTTATAACAATATGTGTACTTTTTAGAAGAAAAGTGATTTACCATTATCAAACATTTAAAAAGCAGCGTGTTTTCGGCACACCGAATATTAAATGATTGAATGAATGAAAGACAGAACAATGAAACATAAAAGGTAACCACAGACCACATACATACGCTGCGGCAGGTCATACAGAAGACCGAAGAGTACAACCTGCCTCTCTGTTTAGCGTTTGTGGACTACCAGAAAGCCTTATATTCGATCGAGACTTGTGCTGTACTGCAGTCATCGAAGGACATCGAAGTGTTGAAGTGTTTATACAAAAACGCCACCGTGTCAGTTCGACTTCTGGATCATGCCTCGGAACCCGTCCTTCTGCAGCGAGGTGTGAGATAGGGAGATATCATATCTCCGAAACTGTTTACCGCTGCACTGGAGGATGTCTTCGAGGTTCTCGACTGGAAACGGCTAGGCATCAACGTTAATGGCGAGTACATCACTCACTTTCGGTTTGCCGACGATATAGTGGTTATGGCTGAGACCATGGAAGACCTCAGTACAATGCTCGATGATCTCAGTAGAGCTTCCAAAAGAAGGTGAAAAAAAACCAAGGTGATGTTGAATGCCCATGTTACACCCACTCCTATCAAGGTCGGAGACTCTACACTCGAAGTTGTGGGTGACTATGTCTAGCTGGGACAAACGATCCAATTGGGTAGGGCCAACTTGTTCTTGTTCTAGAAAGAGGTCAACCGTCGAATCCGACTCGGCTGGGCAGCGTTCGGCAGCGTTCGGGCAGTTGCGCGGTATCTTCTCGTCCAACTTACCACAGTGTCTCAAGACGAAGGTCTTATGACCAGTGTGTGTTGCCATATGGCTCTGAAACGTGGTTGCTTACAATGGGCCTTATCAGACAGCTTACTGTCACTCAAAGGGCAATGGAGAGGGCTATGGGTTCTTCTCCATAGGAAACGACCAACCCGAACCGTGCGCCTTTTGTCGACGTTTTATAAGTGCCCATGTAGGCCTAAGTAAAATAAAAAAAAAAATTATTTTGATTTTGATTTTATGCTCGGAGTTTCCTTGCGTGATCGAATCAGAAATGTAGAGATCCACAAGAGAACCAGGGTTACCAACATAGCCCGAAGAATTGCTAAACTTAAGTGGCAGTGGGCAGAGCACATTGCTCGCAGAACGGATGGCCCATGGGGCAGCAAGGTTCTGGAATGGCGACCGCGAACCAGAAGACGTTGCGTTTGAAGGCCTTCCACCAGGTGGACCGATGACCTGGTGAAGGTTGCGGGGATCCGCTGGTTACGAGACGCGCGGGACCGGTCAATGTGGCGACTCTTGGGGGAGGCCTATGTCCAGCAGTGGACGTCTTTCGGCTGATATGATGATGATGATGATAAAACGACGATGAATGTGAAGAAATGCAAAACTTAAAAAGCCAAATAGGACGACTTAACTTAGAATTATCTTCTGCCCATGAGGAGATTAATCAGTTATCAATTGAGAACAGTAATTTGAAATCAACATTAGATGCTATTACCAATAAATATGACTTCTTAAAAAAAATGACTAAAAAATTAACTAGTGACATAGGGTCACCAACTTCTAAGACAACAAAGTCTTCAACTCCGTTAAAGTATTTGACACAAAAATTGAAACAAAGAGGGATAGTAGAAGATATAAACATGCCTCGTAAATTCTCTCTGGAACTTGAAAGACCTGCATCAATCAATATGATGAATGTTGCTGCATCAGCCGTAGATGATACCAAGAATATACAGAACGACTGTACTCAAGAACCTCAAGAAACGCTTAAAAATAATACCTTAACACTGGAAACACAAACTATTACAACGATTAATTGTCATATAAATACAACATCAGAGACACGAAAACAAAATTATAAATTATGTATGATTTCTAGCAATAATATGAATGATATATTGGGTATAGGAGAAAATACATTTACAGGGTATAAGTTCTGTCACTGTATCGTACCAGGTGGCGGTGTAAAACAGTTGTTTACAAATTTAGATAAGAAACTCGATAACTTTACTCATGATGATTATTGTATTATCTATATAGGAGAAAGAGATTTTGAAAACTCTAATAACTATAGTTTTTTAATAAACTGCATGAAAAATCAGCTTAAAAATGTGACAAATACTAACATTATAATATGTTCGCCGAATTTTAAGATAAGTAACCAATTTTCAATATTTAACAAACGAATTGAAATGTTTAATCACTTGATGTATTTGGATAATGAACTACATGAATATGCATATCTCTTTGATTCCAACTATTACTTGGAATACACAAATCAAATGTTCCGAAAATATGATGCAAGGGTAAATAATAGAGCAGTTGCCATGATCCTAAAAAACTTAATGCTATATATAGAGGACTTAGGTGCACAACCGGCATCTTCTTATGAGTCTGTTTCTCATCCTTGTCTTGATAATCCTGACGAACCAATTAATCGGTCATTTAACATTTGTAAACGTACAGATCAATCAACCCAAACTGAAAACACTGGCGACCCAACCGAACAAGAGCTTTTTCGTTTATAACCATTTATATATCCTGCACCAAAATATAAACGGATTGATGGGAAAGTCAGATTTGTTAAGTATTCATGTAAATGAACTTTTGCGGCAAGGGAAAAAAGTAGATATAATGTGTATTACCGAGCACAACATGAAGGATGACGATTGCATGCATTTAGATATACCTAATTTTAAACTCGCAACATGCTCGACAAGAAACACAAGAAATGGAGGAACGTGTATATTAATTAGAAATAGATACGAGTATAAAATTATAGATATTAAAGAGTTTTGTGTTCCTAATATTATCGAATGCTGTGCCATTGAACTAGTCGCACACAAAATAATAGTCATATGCATTTATAGACCTCCAAAATACACCAAAGCAGATACAAACATTTTCTTTGAAAAAATTGAGCATGTTTTAAACTATTGCGGACGTAATTTAAAAAAAAAAGTCATGATGTGTGGTGACTTTAATATTGATATTTTATTAAATACAAATTTGTCAATTCAATTTCAACATCTCCTTTTGAACTATAATCTTAAACCGAGTATAAAACAAGCTACGCGTTTATCAAGTGGAACATGTATTGATAACATTATACATAATCTAAGGGGTGGTACAGCTGAAGTTTTGGAATTGGCACTATCAGACCACACAGCCCAACTTTTTAAGTGTCCTGTAAAAAAGACTTGTTCTATTGATCATTGGTATGTTATAAGTCGTGATTACAGCTGTGAGAACATACATAAATTTATTGAAGCTATGAGTAATCTTAGTTTTTCTGAAGTATTCAATAGTAGCGATCCAGAAATAGCATTTAATTCTTTCCACGATTTATTTATACTTTTTTACGATTTGTGCTTTCCCACCATAAGAAAAAAGATTTGCGCTCGGAAAACCCCCCAATGGATGTCTAAAGGTATCAGAAGTTGCAGTAAGCGGAAAAGAGAAATGTTATGGCAATACAGACGGAAACCTAATATTGAAAATAAGCAATTACTGAGACAATATTCACGACGGCTAAAAAGAGTTATACAATTGACAAAAAAATCTCAAAACAGTTATGTCATTAATAATGCAGAAAACAAAACTAAAGCTACGTGGAAAGTAATTAATGGATGTAAATTGAACTTTCCGTCTGAGTCTATTAGTCATTTACTCATTAATGATAAAAATATAAATGCTCCTAAAGAAATAGCCACAGCATTTAATGATTATTTTATAGATTCAGCACGTTCTACAGTGAATCAGAACAATAATGCTAAATCGTATATTGATTATCATCCTAAATCCTTATTTATGGCACCAACCGATCCGAACGAAGTATTTAAAATTATTAATTCATTGAAAAATACCAATAGCGCAGGTTACGACGCGATTACTACTAAGATACTCAAGTCGGTGTCACATTTGATTGCACCAATACTTAGTTTTATAATTAACCTTTGCATAGAGCATGGTCACTTTCCAAATTTATTGAAAATGACTGTTATTAAGCCACTTTACAAGAAAGGCGATAAAGCGAATATTGCAAACTATCGTCCTATAGCATTAATACCAATCATTTCTAAAGTCTTTGAGAGGGTGATTTTCAATTCTCTCTACTCATTTTTTGAAGTAAACAATATACTTGCCGAAGAACAAAATGGTTTCCGGAAAAACAAAAATATTAATAAGGCAATTTATGTATTAATATCTGACATACTCAATAATGTTGACCAAAAAAACCCGATCGCAGCAGTATTCATGGATATGTCCAAAGCATTTGATCACGTGGACCATGAAATACTGCTGGGAAAGTTGGAACGGTACGGTGTTAGGGGAAATGTATTAAAACTAATAAAAAGTTATTTAAGTGGAAGAAGACAAGTCACAATCATAAATAGGATTTCCTCTACATCTAAGATAGAAGTTGCTCATGAGTCTACAGTAAGATATACAGTGTGTGGTGTACCCCAGGGAAGTGTCCTTGGACCTTTGTTATTTCTCATTTACATTAATGATTTACCAGGATGCATTGAGTATCGAACTGTTTTATTTGCCGATGATAGTACACTCATTATCCCATGTAAATGTTTGGAATCATTCGAATACGACATAAATTATTCAATAGATTGCATAATAAAATGGCTACATAAAAATAAACTAAAAATAAACTTAGACAAAACACAGATCATGCTGTTTCAACAAAGAACAAGACAGGTTAAATTAAATATATTGTATGAAAACCAAAGAATAGCTGAAACCAATACTGCTAGATTTCTTGGACTCCAATTGGACAGTAAACTTGACTGGAAGTGTCATGTTGAAAATGTTTGTAGAAAACTAAACCAGTACTCATATGCGCTGTATAATTTATCTAAAATTGTAAATGAGTCCATAGTTCTGACAGCATACAAAGCCTATGTTACATCAACATTACGTTTCGGACTAATATACTGGGGTAATAGTACTGATAAATTAATTGCATTTAGGGCGCAAAAGAAATGTGTACGTGCTATGTTCAGACTGAAAAAGACTGATAGTTGTGCTCCGTTATTTAAAAAATATAAGCTTCTTACCCTGCCATGTTTGTATATATATGAGACAGCAGTATTTGTGAAATGTAACCTTCACTTATTTCAAACATTTAGATCGAAACGACGCAACAACGATATATGTGCTGCGCCACATAACACTGCACTCTACTCAAAAAGTTTTTTGGGAATGGCACCGAAGATCTATAACAAGATGCCTACAGTAATAAAAGTACTGGACGACATAAGTAATTTCAAAAAAGCTCTTTTTAAACTACTGGTAGATAAAACGTATTATACAATAGACGAGTTCCTATCTGACAATTTTAATATAATTATTTAATACTAATTGATAATATCAGGATGTTCTTATATTAATCTTCTTTACATTGTGACATGCCTACTTGACTGATTTGGATTTTAATATAATGATTTTGACATGATAGACAAATATTGAATTTAATGTAATAACTTATTTTATTTAATCTGTTATTGTATTATTTAATCTAATGACTAATATTATTGTAACGTATTGTTTGTACGCCCTGTGGGTAGAATGTAGTGATACTTTAAAGATATGGCCTAAGCTTGTTAACACCTGTAACTAACGACACCTACATTGACAAATAAATGGATTTGATTTGATTTGATTTGATTTGAAAAGGTAAAAAAAAGTAATAATAAAAAAGAAATAGAGAATACGACGTTATCTAAAAATGAAATCTAGCTAGATCGATTTATCCGTTGAGGGGTCCTGGTCTAACTATAATGTCTAACTAGTTGGACTACGGGACTTCGGAAAATAATGAATGGACAACTGCCTCTACCGAAGACCCGTGGTCCAATTGATTTATTTTAATTATTTATATTAATATTCATCATCAGCCTTATAATGTTTCCACTGCTGGAACATAGACCTCCTCTCTGTGAGAGAGAAATGGCCGTAGCCCGTAATCTACCACGCGGGCCCAGTGCGGGTTGGTGGATGTTACAATGTCTTCGAATTTTTGGTTCTAGGACATGCCGGACATGGTGGTTTTCTCACGATATCTACTTCTTTTTTCTACTTTTTTATATTAAAGTATTGACTTGTTGTTGATAGTAATTTTGATAATGATTTTTCTTAAATTTATAATTATTCAATAACATTAAGATTTTCATTAAAATTACATTTTTATGTTTTATTTAGCTGTTAATGTCCAACTGCTGGGCAAAGGCCTCTCCATATCTTTCCAAGTGCTCTTTTCGAGCGCCACTTCAATTTTAGTTATTTATATAATAATATTCTTTAATATTTATATTAATTTTAATTTATTTTATTATTTATCGGCCCAGGCGTCTTTGAGTAATCGGGTAAAATACATTTTTAAAAAAGTTTCCGACGAATTGAGAACCTCCTCCTTTTTTGAACTCTGTTAATAAAATATAATCTCATTTTATTTAAACAATTTTGTTGTTGAAAGTACCCACATTCAGATGTTTTTAAGCATTTGGGATCCAACGGAAATAGTTTTTGGGATTCAACGACAATAAAACGTATTTTTCTTGCATTTTTAAAATTTGGGATCCAACGGAAATACATAATAATGTTTTGTGGGATCCAACGCCAAAAATATTAAAATGGGATTCAAAAGTGGGATCCATCGAAAATAAATCAAATCGTGCTCACAAGCAATTATTTACGGCAACCTGTTATTGTATAAGATCACATAAATTGATGAGGTTCCTTCGATTGTGTTTATTTTTAGATTGTTGTTTTATTCAAGCGTATAGTATATATGATAATTAGCTTAAAAGAAAGACGAATCAATTCTGACTTACTTGTACTGCACAAAATTATAAATGATTCCATAAATGCGCAATTGATTAACTATTTAAGGTTATTTAAGATTATTTATTTGAGGTCAAACTTGTCGGATTATCCTATCGATGTTTTCTCTATGAGTTTCGCTTGTACAAACGTTCCCTATAAGCTGTGTGAAAAATGTACGTCAAATATAGCTCAATCTGTTTTGTTTTGTTTTTGTAGTGTTCTAGATTTAGGTCTAGGGTCTCTAATATTCATTGTGTCAAGATCATACATACCTGTTATTTGCATGGTTACTGAAATGCCGATTTTAGATGTTATTTTATTTTAATTGTAAGTGACAGTGCTGTTGGTGTGCTTATTATAAATAAATAAATATGCAATTTTATTTCCAAACTAATGGTCTACGGTATCCTTCTACTGAGAAATTCAATTATTTTTGCGGTGATCAGCAAAAGTCTCTTTAAAAGAATCGTAAGTCAAAAACAACTAGATTGGAAAATGGATTGGTGATCAAAGTTAATAAAGCGAATGTTTGTAATGAGAACAAGCTCTAGACGAGTGGAATTCGATGTCAGTAAAGGCGGTAGTGGAAATGTCAAAATATAAAGGATTGATCAAGTGATTTTTCGATATCGCTTCAAAGTCAAAGTGAAATATGTTTATTTCAACTAGGCCATTAATTGCTGACGTTCAAAAATGCCGCACTTTTGAAAGTCAGCAATAAAAATTTACAAGTAATAAAAATTTATTCTACCGTGCATTCGGAAAAGTAGCTTGTTGTGGAGAAGAACGGACAAGAAACTCCAAACTACAATATTTACATAAGTACATACAATAATAAGTTCATATAATTATGTGAGGACGATGCACCCAGAATAGCACTACGCACTATACTAGATACAGGTATAAAGTATTGAAAGTAATCACACATGCACTGTGCAGTTATATACTAGGTACTAGAAAAACATTAACATCCGAAGCAGTTAAGTTATGACCAATCCCAACTGACGGCGCCCGTTCACGAACATGATGCATGAATCGGCACCACCCAGCTCAACCATCATTAAGGGAATTGAATGATACAACACACGCGCTTGTCAATCCCATACAATTTTGCCTTTTTGATAATCGCTATCGCCACGCTTTCGATGTTAGAAAGTCACTTATCTAAGGCCTGAGAATTTTGTTTTCCATGCTCTTATGATATTCCTTAAATAGGCTTTTGCGAAGCTACATGACGCATACACACCAAAAACTGCAAGTATCCGATTAAACTTGTCGAAATTAATTTCAACTTGATGTTATCTCATTCAACTAATCATAACGGCTCACATGAGTAATTACATTAAAAAGCCTAAGCCTTTGAAGTTACCACAGTAAATAAATTACCACTCTATTTTTTTTACTTGACACTTAGATATTGCAAGCACGCTAAGTGCTGCCACATTTCTAAAAAACTTACAGTTCCTGACACGAGAAACAAGTAAACTTAAAAGTCATTAAAAAGCTGATAATTGCCACGGATTTATTGACAAAACAGCATATTTTTAAATTTAATTATCGCATCGTATTTAAATAAACAAAAATTTGAGGTCAATGGCCATGTTTATCAAAGATCGATAAATGCACTTGAGCAAATATACGAAAACACTGAGAAAACTACTGTTAGCTTTTATTCCTTTGGCATAAAGTCGAGAATAGGATGAATAAAGTTTATCTCCACAAAAACATTGTACAAAGGAGTCTCCATGCTCTCGATTTGCGAAGGGACACGTAACGGTACAAAATAACGGTTAAACAATAAACGAAGTTCCAATTTTGAATCCCGCTTCGGAACAATTCGGATGGCGATCTCGCCCGATCTGAAACGACCCCGCGAAGATTGCAATCGACGAGTACGATTTTATTTCAAATACGAATTTAGAAGAAACAATTCTAAAATGTTTACCTGATTGGAATCGTCCGGAGCAGTGAGATAGTTTATTGATATAAATTCACTTGAGTTTTCATTTTGTTTTAGACAACATAAATTGGTTAATTTATTTACTTATATGTTTAAAATAGTGTCCGTGATTTACATAAACGTCTTAACTAACTTCATATTTCTAACTGACCGACTCCTTGGTATTTCAAAAATGCCTGGATATGGTTTAATTAAAACAAATACTTTGTACTTTTGAATTAAATTATGAACAGATAGAATAGTTTACACTTTACACCGTCCTCATACACAACACAACGTTAATACTACTAAAACAGCTGATTTGTAATGATAATAACATTAATCAGATCGCAGATAATACCGTATTAGCACGGCATTGATACCGTTCGGCTAACCTCGCGCTCCTTCGGCGAAATTCGGCACACGCATTGTTTCACATTCCAAATTGGAACTCGTGTGACATAAAGGGCAAACAAACACTTTCTCGAGGATATTATTTTGTATTATTAATTTTTTATAACGTATAGAAAGTTTTTTAAGATTAACGAAAACGATTTTTGCAAAAAATATTATAAAAGATACCACCGATTGTTCTTCAGAATAGGGTGAACTACCCTATATTTTACCAAAAATATTTTAAAATAAGATAGAAGGGTAAATAAACCAATTACCAGCCATCACAACTCGAGTCTAAGGTAACAACACCAATTTTCGTTTTCAAATTTTTCACTTAAAATCACACTTTTTAAATCCACTATTTAACGTATATTTCACGTGTGTTCGGCTATGTTCGTAGTGTATCGAAGCAGCTGCGCCGGCGCACGCCCTCCCGATACTAATGCTAGTGCACAGTACTATTGTCCAGGAAAGCATCGTAAGGGCCCGAATTAGTATTGCACTCGCGATTCTCCGCCTATGTCATACGTTCGTGGGGCACACAAATCGTGGCGACGTGTTCCGGTGATTATAAGGAAGGAAAATTGACGTATTATTTGTCGATATGTGACCAAAACCTATTATTGTATTGTATAGAAAATTTTAATACAATAAGTCTACGTGACGTGATGTGACATGAACTTTATGTAGAGGTCCCCAGAGATCAACTCAGAGCTCATATTTAGTACCTAACTGAATTCATATTTACATGGTGGAATTCCCATTTAAATTCCCAAACGCATGAAAGGATTCGGGAAAACCTACCTACAGCTAAGGAGTGGAATACCCTGAGGAAGTCTGAGTTTTCTAACACAACAAACAACACTATAAACTATAATCAACTTCTAAAGAATGTTGTCTGTGCAACACGGCAGTACAGACAAATGTCCGTGTCAATGTATGTCAAGTCTGTGCAAAGTCTGTGTAGTGTGGACGCACCAAAACGGCTGAACAAATTTTGATGAATATTGGTATAGTGTTACCTAAGAAGCTCGTGGCTAAATAATAACAGCCGCACGAGTCGATCTCCAAGGTTAAGCAACGCTTGACGAGGTCGGTCCGTGGATGGGTGACCATTTCAACTTACCGAGTTTCCTCCGTGCCTCGGCAAGTACGTTAAGCCGTTGGTCCCGGCTGTCATTTGAAGATCTTTGACAGTCGTTACGGATAGTCAGAAGCTTGAGATCTGACACCAGTCTAGCCAAGGGGTATCGTGTTACCCAGTTACTGGGTTGTGGAGGTCAGATAGGCAGTCGCTCCATGTAAAACACTGGTACTCAGCTGAATCTGGTTAGACAGGAAGCCGAGCTCAACAACAATTGGGAAAAAGGCTAGGCAGATTGATTGGTATAGTGATACCCGAACCATGAGCCGTCTCTGATGGTACAGTCAAATGACGAAGAGACGAGGGACACGTAGTGGAGAAAGCATTGCAATGACCCGAACATAAGAGAAGTAGAGATCGACCTCCGGCTACGTGCTGGACTAGCACGAAGAAACTCCTACTGGAGGAAGAACCGCCCGACCCGACGACCTAGGAGAGATTGTCCTGGCGCCAGAAAATTAGGAGAGCTGATCCCACCTAAAGTGGGATAGTGCTAGGAAGATGAAGAAGAAGATTGGTATAGTGGTAGATTGGACCTTGAAAAAGGACATACCTGTGATATTCTTTATTCCGGGAATATGTTCCCTTAGCATAACTTTCGACTAACACGCTTTCGAAACCGCTGGCCGAAACAAGAAGATACTAAAAAAACCGGCCAAGTGCGAGTCGGACTCGCGCACAAAGGGTTTCGTACCATTATCGCAAAAAAACAGCAAAAATATAAAAATCACGGTTGTTGTATGGAAGCCCCACTTTAATATTTATTTTATTCTGTTTTTAGTATTTGTTGTTATAGCGGCAACAGAAATAAATCATCTGTGAAAATTTCAACTGTCTAGCTGTCGGTTCATGAGATACAGCCTGGTAACAGACAGACGGACAGACGGACCACGGAGTCTTAGTAATAGGGTATCTCTTTTACCCTTTTGGTACGGAACCCTAATAATAAAGTCCCGTTTTTACCCTTTGGGTACGGAACGCTAAAACAAGATACACTTAGGGCCGATTTTTCAATAGTCTGATAACTTTTAAATGAGGAATAAAAATGGACGTTTGACATATTTTCTATACAAAAGCTGTCAAACAGCCATTTTTATTCCTCAGATAAAAGTTATCAGCTTTGAAAAATCAGGCCTTAATCGTATAAAAGTAATCGATAAGAAACTTCACATCGAGCGAATATTTTATAAATACAGTAACGGTTGCACAATGCAGTTCGTTCATTCTTTCCGAATGAATGGGTTCACGCGATCGCTACGTAATGTTCACTCATTCATGGAAAGGATTGACTGGCCGGTTATTTTTATGATATATCCCATCACTAGAAGCTACCGCAGGTGCTCAAATGGGAATAAAATTGAATATTTTTTATTGTTCCCCATTGAGCACCAGCTATTATATTGATTTGTGCTCAAATGGGAATACCTTTGGTGCTCTAAGAATAGGTGCTCTAAAAATAGGTGCTCAAACGGGAATACTTCATATTTTTGTGTACAGAAGATATGAATGAGTTTAAAATAAGAACGCCATGTTCTGATAAACAGCTTTATGTGGAATAAATGTCCCGGTGTTTGTTCTGGATCAAGTTTTTGATAGTTATTAGAAGGTAGCAATAGGATAAAGGGAATAGGTTGACCCCTAGTATAGCAGAATTGGTATTGGTATACCAGCAGCCTAATTGCGTTAGTGAATTCGACAAGGTTTGACCTTCATCAATGGACCACTCACATGCGAGATAAAAGTCGCGATGTGGTCTATGTGATTGGTCGATTGATGGCGGTCAAACCCTTTGCTTTGCCGAATTCATTTAAGCAATTACAGATTAGTGTAATTAGACTGCTGTTATAAATTGCTGCATACGAAATTTTTCAAATAAGTAGAGGAAGAGATTGAGATTCGTAGGTGAACTATCCCACCCATACGCACCAAACGTTTTGGAAATACTTTTATTATGTGCACAGCAAAAGAGTGAAATTCCCTGCCGGAGTCTGTGTTTCCCGATAGCTACAACCTGGAAGTTCTTAATTCAAGAGTGAATAGGTTTCTTCTAGGCAAGCGTGCTTCATCGTCGACCACATCATCGCTTACCATCAGGTGAGATAGTGGTCAAGCGCAAGCCTAAAGACAAAAAAAAAACTATATTTCGAGTCTTCTTTTTTTAACCGACTTCAAAAAAAGGAGGAGGTTCTCATTTCGTCGGAATCTTTTTTTTTTAATACATTGCCCTTCACTAGGCATTTCTTCCTGTATCGTGGGTGCGTTTAAAAATATATAAACTCACATACACAAGAGACCCCGATCCGGAACAATTAAACTACGGTAACCCCATTCGGTGATCCACTAATAAGGTCTTCGCAAGCACAGATGACAGGGCAAGCTGCGCACTCCGAGAGTTGGGCCATGGTCTGCAGAGAGATGCCGCACAAGCACTGAAGACTAGAGCCATCCGAGAAACCCCCGTAGAGGTTGTCTTTGCTGCGGCTGACCCGAATAAATTCCCAAATATATTAAAGAAAGGAAAAAGTGTTTCCAAAATTCTAAATACTAGACCATACTCACATAAATCTAGAGAAGCTTTCTCCACATAAAACTAATATATCACAAATGATGACACTATACCTAAATGTATTAAATTAATCAACATAATCAACTATGTCAGTGGGTATGCGCTGACAAAAAACTAATTCTATTCTCTGACAATCGAATGGTTGGGGCTAGAATATAGGTGGCAGATTTATTTTCAACAACTATCTGTAGGTCATACGAATATTTATTCCGTGCGGGAATTGAACTACCACTGCGCCAATCGAGTGAACTAATGTAGATGTAAGAAAGAGCGACGGATGTATGAATATTAAATGAATATGAATATTAAAATAATTACTAAAGTAAAGATATGAAAGTTTGGGCGCACGGTCAGCGCAGTGGTTGAGCGATTGACTGCTGCGCTGCGAATCGCGGGTTCGATTCCCTTATGGCACAAATATTTGTATGACCTACAGATAGTTGTTACGGCTATGGGTGTTTGTGTATGTGAGTTTATAAGTTTGTAAACCCACCCACGATACAGGAGGAATTCCTAGTGTGGGGCAAAGTTTTTTTTTTAAAAAGAGTTGATGAATTGTCGCGTTGACTCCAAATAAATTGGGATAAGGACAAGAAAAAGGTGAAGGAAATTATTTGTGTTCTTTTTGCTCTTTTCCATTTATTCTGCCTAGCCTTTTTCCAACTAAATTGGGGTCGGCTTCCAGTCTAACCGGGTACAGCTGAGTACCAGTATTTTACATGGAGCTACTGCCTATCTGACCTCCACAACCCAGTAACTGGGTAATACGATATTCCTTGGCAAGACTGGTGTCAGATCTCAGGCTTCTGACTACCCGTAACGACAGTCAAAGATCTTCAAATGACAGCCTGGACCAACGGCTTAACGTGCTTGAAATCTCGATTTGTAAAGATGGTCACCCATCCACGGACCGACCTCAACAAGCGTTGCATAACCTTGAAAATAGTTCCGTGCGGCTGTTATTGTATATTCACGAGCTCCTTTTCTCTTCTCGAGCTCCTTTTTGTTCATGTGGTGTTTACCTATAAGTAATTATTGCACTGTGTAGAGTTTGTACGCATGTTTTATTTTTGTTTGTAGATAAGTGTAAGCAGTTGTTGGTAGACCTAATAAATAAAATAAAAATAAAATAAAAATTCTCCTGTATCTTTAATTTAATATTTCACGCTTTCAGCGCTGCTGCATTTGCGTGGCGAATGAAAGGTTTATGGGCATTTCCTTGGCTAGCACAAGTTATCTAACAACACGTTTGTTTATTGCCTTAGACCTCACTACGGAAGCGAAAAAATCCGGAAACTAAAATTTACATGAGTAACATATGCCTCGTTGATGTCGTGTTCGCAGACGCGATGGATCACCATGAGGTCCTGGATTGATATCCAGGTTTGGGTCGCGGATAAATTTGGTAGCGAGTTACCACGGCCTTGGCACAAGCAACTGAAGGAACACGGGTGCGGGGTTTAGTCAGTAAAAATCTGACACGACCTTCCGCTTCACCCAGAGCGGGAGAAGTAATTGGATGTAATCCAAGCCCAAAAAAAAGGTCTGGAGTAGTGTCATTATTTTTTTTTTGTAGGAACTAGCTGCCAGCGGCTTCATCTCGTGTTTATCAAAAATTATCCCAACGAAACATATTCCCGGGACAAAAAGTATCCTATGTGCTATTTCAGACTATAATCTATCTCTGTGACAAATTTCATCCATATCCGTTCAGTAGTTTTTGTGTGAAAGAGTAACAAATATACAAACACACTTACACACTCACAAACTTTCGCCTTTATGATGATATATTATAATGTGATTTATCATCAGCAACTCGAATAGGTCGGTGAATTGTAGAGTTCCGTACCATTATCGCAAAAAACGGCACAAAAACACTTTTTTTATGGGAACCCTTCTTATATATTAATTTTATTCTGTTTTTAGTATTTATTGTTATAGCGGCAAAAGAAATACATAATCTGTAAAAATTTCAACTGTCTAGCTATTACGGTTCTTGAGATAATTTTCAATCAATCGTTCAATCTCACGCAAACGCATCTAAGTTTTATGTGATCCTTTTTTCTTGATTCCCGCCCAATCCCATTTCAGACTGGCAAACCTGCAGCCTAATTGCGTAAGTGAATTCTGCAAAGGAAACAAGTCGATTCTTTCAAAGAATCAGAATCTTTTCTTTCAACTTTTTCGGTATTGCGAAACTAATTTGGAAAGCTAGCGTTAAATTTCCAAATCCTCCTTTGAGTTGAATACAGACTACTTAGAGATACTACGGAGTTGAAGATATATGACATTTGCATTACACAATACCAATAGTGAAATTTTATCTCGATTCTTCCGCTTTCATTCATTCTTTTACAATCAATTCTACGTCAAAATATTAGTAATGAAAGGAGCTTATCCTTTCCGTTTCTGAGTGTAATATGCAATACGAAAAGTCGTTTTTGGGAAGGTTCCACCTTGTTTGCTTTGCAGAATTCACTTACGCAATTAGGCTGTTGTTTTTGTGTCCATATCGGATTCCTGTTTCGATGCGTATCGTGGCATTAAGTTACAGCCGTGGTGTCTCATCCCATACAAAGAAACCATACCAACGTTCTATACTGATTATTTTTTGTACATCGATCGCGTTCGGTTCCGTTCCGTTCCCTTCCACGGATATAGATGGTGATCTATCTATCGCCGTGGAACGGAACCTAACGCGACCTATTTACAAAAAATAATCGGTGTAAAAAAAAAAAACGCTAGTTACGTCGGCACAGTTTCTTTGTATGGGATGAGGCATTCGTATGCTAGTATTATATTATCTGTGCCTTAGCCATGAAGCCAAAAATCCGGTAACAAAAATGTTCTAAGCAATTCCTCAACTCGTGAGCCCCACAGTACCGAGGTGTTTGGCCCAACAATGAAGTCTTTGTCCGTCTGTCACTGGTTAGCATTCTGGACGCGACGCAAGGCCGCCATGCGCTAACTGCGGACTGGTGTTGCCAATGCTCCGAGGAAATTACCCGGGTGATTTTCGGAAAATTGCCGTGGGAATTCTGTTTTATTTACAAAAGTCTTCGTTGTAAAACTATCACACTATATCTATAATATAAAAATGAATCGCTAAATGTGTTGCTAAGCGCAAATCTCGAGAACAGATGAACCGATTTCGTTAATTCTTTTTTTGTTTTGTTTGTTATTGTTAGGAGAGGGTTCTTATGAAAAAAAAATTGGTACTAAGGTAGGGTAGGCAGGGCAGGGTAGGGTAGGGTAGGTAGGGTAGGGTAAGTAGGGTAGGTAGGGTTGGGTAGGTAGGGTAGATGAATGTTTGGTGTTTTTATGGCAAAACAAAGTTTGCCGGGTCAGCTAGTATATATATATATATCTCACACTAATATTATAAAGGCAAAAGTTTGTGAGTGTGTTTGTTACTCTTTCACGCAAAACCTACTGAATGGATCTGGATGAAATTTGGCAGAGACATGGATTATAGTCTGGAATAGCACATAGGATACTTTTTATCCCGGGAATATGATCCCTTGGGATAATTTTCGACATTCACGCGGGCGATGCCGCTGGCAGAAGCGGGCTCCATAAATGACTCAATTTGTCAGTTTTGAAAACATTTGGTAAATAGGGCTTATCTGAGGGCTTAGAAAAAATGCCATTCATACATTAGTTTTTTGACACCGACTGCCGAAATTGAAGCTATTTTTCCTTTTGTAGTGTTATTATTTGGAAATTAGTTGTATTTTCTTGTAAAAATGTTTTTTTTTTTTTCACTTTTTACTTGTGTACCTGTAATGCCAGAAGTCATGCCAGAATAGATTACCAAATAATAATAAATTGAACGTAACTGTTGAGTGAGAGTGTACTATAAACGGTACACATCTGCGTACGCCTTCAGAGCGTACCGGTGTGATGTTATATTATGAAATGGTAAAAACAATAAACAGACACGGCATTGCAGCAATCCCGAGAGATTTTCCGTCATTTATTAAAGAATGCTTTTGTATATCTTCGAAGTTCTTCAGATCTTTACCAAATTTAAATGGGACTAATTCGGGCATATTCATTCAAACAAAAAAACAATCATCAAAATCAATTCATAATTGGTGGAGTAATCGCATAACAAACATACAAATAAAACATACAGTCGAATTGAGAACCTCCTCCTCTTTTGAAGTCGGTTAAAAATAAAAATTTACCCAAAGAAAAGCAAAAATGGAACGCAGGCAACACCGCCGCCACCGCTGCCTCATTATTGCAGTTCCGTATTATTGTTAGAACAGACCAGGTTTCAGGAAATATTTCATTTTTATATCATGGCACTAGACAATTGAGGAAGAGCTACATACATAATATGCATTACGTGGGGTGATTAGAAGATTAGCTGTAGCTGTGTGTTGTTAATTGTATCATTAGAGTAATATGACTTGTGATACTGCTGCAATTTACATCGTAGGCTGGTGCAACGATTCCAATTTTTAACACGCTTTTATTAGCTTGGTATGTAACGAAATCTTTAAACGTGATTTTAACCCCTTTCAAATTGTCGGATTCATTTGAAACTTTGCACACTATCAAGGACCGATGACAATGCAATAATTTGAATAGTTGGTCCATTATCCATACCAGTGTTTTCAGGATAACCGATTGAACTAAAAAGTAAAAAATAGAAAATAGTTTAAAAAAAACTAAAAAAAAACACGCTTTAATAGAAAACGGGAATAAATATAATGACCACCAAAAAAAACTTTGTGACGATAACCCCTATCACCTAAAATATATACTAATCAGCAAAAAAAATAAACCTAAACCAAATTTAGTAAATTGATCACCAAATTTCATAAGTGCTAAAACCGTAAGATATCAAATCTAGTGATTTGGTCAATGAATCAGTCCAAGAGCGAGCGAAGCGAGCTCGGGAGCTAAGGGCACCCCGACACGGACAGGTTAGGTTCGAAGGAGATGACGGGAGCTGAAGTGAGCGAGCAAAGCGAGCGAACTCAGCTCCCGTCATCACCTTCGTGTTAGTTTACTTTAGACCCTGTATTCAGAAATAGGAGCCCCGCCCAGCGGGGCTCCGTCGACTCTGTTGCGATTCTAAATTTAATTTTGGTGATCATTTACTATTTTTGTCAGTATATTACTAGATTTGGTGGTTTGTTAAACATAAGCCATAGAAAACTAAACTAAAAAGTAGAAAATAATTTTTAATAAATTTCTATTAAGAATAGTGTGATTTACAAAAAAAAATATTTTATTGTAAAAAAGCATGGGGCACCCCTAATAATACCTAATAATAATACATTTTCAAAATGACTACTGTTACCAATATCTTCCAATAAAATGTTATTTAAAAATTATATCAAGCAACCCACGCTTTTTTACAATTTTTTTTTTGTTAATTACACTATTCTTAATAAAAATTTATTGAAAATTATTAGTTTGATTTTCCATTAAAGCGTGTTTTTTTTAATTATTACCTAGTTGTTTTGTTTACGAAATAGGCCGACGGTATAATGAAACTTTGTAAGAAAGAGCCTATAATTCCATCGGCACCATGGCCGTCAAATTTTAAACTGGAATTCAACCATTTTGCTTAGCTCCAACTAGCATTATCATCATTTTAGCCGAAACTCACTGCGATTTGGCATCCACAACTGGTGTTATGAAGAATATTAATTAAGTCATTTATACATTCTTATTAAATTACATTTATAAATATTTCTTTAAAAAAACTTAGAAAAATATATATATAAAAATAGAGGCCCAACGCTATCGGGAACTGGTCCAAGCTACGCCGGTAGCTTAGGCGGTCATGGCTCCAGAGAGAGGACTCTCCTAACAATACTACGAGCCGTATCCAGAAGTACTGCTTTCTGAATCAAGTCCTTGACCAACCCGCCTAATGAGAGCCTCGTCTGACCAACGTCGAGGCTAATATAAGAACATTATTACTTATAGTAAACGTATAACAGTAGGTACAAAATAACAGCCATTTAAAAAGGGCCGTTTGATCAGATACGAGCAACTGTCTGAAATCAGTCAAGGTATAAAACTTGTTTACCGCGGCGGTGATACTATATAGGCTGTGTCTCAGCAAGGAACCGAATAGGAAGGATTACCCTCCCGTCTTGACAACTCACAATCCACAGATTTCTTCTTTATATTTCTTTAATTTTCATTTAACAATGACCCATACTATCGCAAATTATGTACACAAACTATTTCTTACTGCTGGTATCTTCCAAATCGGTTATATCTTCAGCCATTTAGCCCCTTAGCCACCACTTAAAATCATTTCCCCTTACCCAAACTGACACATTAATATCCACTACAAATCTAAACTAGAAACTAGTAAGTCTAAGTTATAACTGGACTAAATAGATATATCTATATGTATCTAACTATAGTCTAAAGTTTACTCAGGAAGTCGGAGTCACGTACATATGTTATGCTGAAGTTTCATTTAACGTGGTTGTACGATACGAGAATTGTGAATATTGGGAGTGTATTGAAGTTTTTATTTTCGTAGGCAACTCGTGGGGAAGTAATAACAAAAGATTAGTTCAAAAACTAAAACCTGATTACTGAAAAATCACGCTCTAAAATGTACGAAACAAGAAAATATTCCCGTAAATTTACCCTTTTTATAACCAGCGGACAAACAAGACGCTTCCAAAAACACCTCATATGTCAAATTATGATGAGTAGTTTAGAATTTATGAGGGAACAGATGAACATACATACATACCCAAATACCAGTCAAAAACATAACCCTCCCTCTTGCTTCGACGTAGTCGTGTAAAAATTATAGCAATGCTTACCGAGGTCATTCCGTGGATGTTGGACCATAGATTAAAAACCGAGATCCCTCCGTAGTAAATACCTCGGAAAGCACGTTAAGCTTTTGGTCACGGGTCATTCGTTCTTTGACAGTCATTTCGGGTAGTTTGCAGCCCGAATGTCAGACAACTTGTCTTACAAAGGCTATCGTGTTACCCAGCAATTGTAGCAATACGGAACTAACAATCATTCAGCTTATCGAAGCAATATCATTTGCATGCAAAGCATTACGCTATATCAAAGACTTAACCTCTGACTAAAGCAGGGTTTCCTATTCCGTCTATTTCCTTGCAAATTGATATCTGGGTCCTAAAATCTGCAAATGTCTTTGTTATACGCACAGAATAGTGTGCAACTCTATCACAGCATCTGTGTCCCCAAAGCAAGAACGAAAAATATAACAGTTTGGTATTAAAATATAAATATAGTCGGTAATAAAAAAACATGAAGTTTTTTGACGTTTTCCACATTGGGCACCCTTTTTAACACCTAGTTAATGGCACCTTAGGTATTCCACATACGGCACCTATCGATATTTTTCGCAGGTGACATTAGTGGAATAACATATTATTTAAAATTTTATTCCACATTTGGCACCTACGGATCAGTAGGTACTAGTGTTGAGACGTATTTTTTAGGACATAAAAATTAAAAATTCGTTTAAAATCAGTAGAGTAAATATAACTTCCTCTTTGCTTTTTTAAATTAACATTATAAGCATTTTTACCCAAATTACCGGGAGGCCAGAATCATACTGAAGTCTTAGTATTTGCGGGGCTAGAATTATTACTGGTAAAGACTAACTTAAGTACCAGGAGATTATAATTATGAGTATGTATTACTGAGGCTGGAATCATGAGATGTAAAAAGAGTACCGGGCTATTTTAGATTCTGACCTCCTGGTACTCCGTTAGTCTCTACCGCTCTAGGCCCGCAAATACTTCCTAGGTAAGATTAAACGGTAAACAATAATTTATTTAATTATCCTTACAATATCAATGCTGATATCAATCACAAAGAGTTATTCTTGTCGGTAAAGGAATAAGGAAGAAGATACAGGAAAATACGTGACGCACATGCGTGATTGTAGGATCTAGTGGTTCCGTGGTTGAGAATCTGACTTTGGTGTAAAGAGACATGGGAACGATTTGTGTTTATTGTCAATTTTTTATCTGCCACTATAATTGTACAAGCGTTCGTATTGGTTAAAGTCAAACTGACTTCAAATTCACTGTAAATCTTTTTTTGTGTTTGTAAATACAGCATGCATTTTATTCATGGCTATCAACAGGAGGTGACAATAGTAAGAATATGAACAAATTTTATTATCTGGGACCAAAACTAAAGTCGAGAGAAAAATCAGCTGTGCCCTACATTCTGTCGACTTATGCAATCATCCCATACTAAAAGGACGTATTCCACATTGGGCACCCGTTTTAAAGGCATCTGAGTTTATGGCACCTCAGGTATTCCACATTCAGCACCTACCAATATTTTTCGCAGGTGTAATTGGAATGATTCATATTAAAACGGGTGCCCAATGTCATCATATCAGCCGAAAGACGTCCACTGCTGGACATATGCCCAATGTGGTAAACATCAATAAAAGTTATTTTGGATTAAAGTTAGCGACTGTTTAAAACCTAACGCAAATTTTTACCTTTGCATAAGATATGCAGAAACTGTTGGTAAACCTTAATAAATATATATATTTAATATTTGTTTCCAATCTGATAACAATGCGAACGTACAAGAACATTGAATAGCAAATAACGTATCGTAGTAAGTAGCGGCACACTCAAATTATGCCGTAATTAAATTGTATCGCTCGTAATATAACTCCAATACATGAGGCATGGAGGAAGAATGTTACAGAGCCCTCACACAATGACATTGTGAGAAGTATATAATAATACCCCATGGATATCTGAACCAGAGGATTGGTGTGTTTATGTAGTTTAAGCAAAACAATTTGGTCCATTATTATTTGGTAATATCACTGACGGACTAAATAGAATTATCATTTTTTTACCCAGGAAACATCCCTATTACTAGTTCCCGGGCTGCTACTGAGAAGTCGCAGATTTCGGATGGAAAACCCAATATATGGCCGGTTTATTTAGGGTCCCGAACCTGTAGGGTCCAAACGGAGCCCTATTGATGTCACTCACGTGTCTGTCTTTCCGTTGTCTGTCACACAATATTGTTTCTAAGATTTTTTTAACTTCCCATTTACCTACGAATTTGAAGTTTGGTGATAATGTTTATTATTACGTATACTTCACTAATAAATACCAATATATTGATAATTCAGATTTTCTCTTTGGTATGGAACCCTAAATGTGCGAAATCCGACACCTAAGAAAGAAAATTTGGTTCAAATAAATCTCACTAGATGGCGCGATATGCACCTCGGTATCCACCTATCTGTTATTGAATGTGCGTAAAATTAACATTTTCTGGCATTGAACACAAAAATTGTATGTTCTTGTTTAATCAACTCTCATAAGTACAAAACTATGGAATATTCACATTTTAAAAATAATTAGACGGATCATTTAAAATTGATGCCAATAGATGGCGCATTTTTAAATTTCCGAGGCATTCCACTCGATTGTTAAAGTTTGCATTTTAACACAAAAAAAACTGTAAAAACGTGCAAATAAATACTAGAAAACAAACCTTCACTGTATTTAAAGAAAAAAACATTCACGAACCTAGTAAACCCTTTTACTTGCAAGTCGCTGCTAACACCATCTATCTATCACGGTGAAACAGAACCGAATGCGTTCGATGTACAAAAAATTGCCAGAATAAGCAGTCGAAAAACGCTAGTTACGTCGGCACGGTTTCTTTGTATGGGATGAGGTATCTGTATGCTAGTATTATATTATCTGTGTCCGACACGCACTTGGCCGGTTTTTATTAAGAGTATCACCCTCATTCAGAATATTAGGTATATGAATTTAGCGACAGAGTTATTGAAATCAAAAGATATTTATTATGATTGTTTGTCAGTTTCAATTCTTTCAGTTTGGTCTCTGTTTATTATCTACTCCTGTGACTTCCGCTGTGAGACATTTGCATAACAAGCGAATCGTTCGCTTGTCTGATCTTGTAATGTTTCGGTATGATCAGCTAAAGTCGTTACAAGGCCAAGTCACAAAGTTCAACTGGATTTGACTGTACCATCTACTAATAATGTACGTTATTAATCCCCGTCGGAAAAAGAGGGGTGTTATAAGTTTGACTTTTGTACCTGTCATTTTGTGTGTATGTGTATCTGTTTGTGGCATCATAGCTCCTAAGCGTATGAACCGAATTAGATTCCGTTTTTTTTTTGTTTGAAAGGTGACATTGTGAGAGTGTTCTTAGCTGTGTTTGATGAAAATTGGTTTTGCCATTCTAAAGTTATAGGCGTTTGACTGTTTGAATCGGGGTGTTTTCGCAAAATAACGTGTCATAATTACGTGTTCAATAGATTGTCGAAGCGTGTCTACTATCTAAATAAATTATGTAGCATGAAATAAAAATATGTCGGTGTTTTTAATAAATTTTTATTTTACTTGTCACTAAGGTCTAGTCCGCAAAAATCTCACTGTGATAACATAGATGTCGATTTTTACTGAAAAGCACTGTAGTGCATAGCTATTCGTAACCGTCCGATTCCATCCTGAAATTAATTTTGTTTCTAACATAAAAAATATTATTTAACAGCATCCCTAAACGAACTTTATAAAACCATAATCATTCGATTCGGGATGGGATAGAATGGTTCACAACCAGCTGTGCAGATTTGAGCTAAGTCAATTTGTTGCTAATTTATGCATTAGCATAATATTTCCGTTTAACAAAACAGCAACACTGATGGATAGGCAGATCGATCGGTCGAAGAAGAAGGTTTTATATACGGCACTTTTTTTTTGGTAAGCATGTCTGGTCGATGCGGCACATATCTCCAGCACTTTCGGCCGGCAGACTTACGGCTGAAATTAAGGTGATGAATTCGGATAAACAATAAAATACTTTTTAATTGGACCTTGTTCACATTTTCTATAAAACATAACCTTCTTTTTCGTCAAAATTCCAGTTTCTAAACAAGTTTAAACATTGTACATAAGTACTGTGTTTGTCAATTCGTAGCACTCTGCATTTGACAAGCCAAAGTGGCATCGTTTGAGACCCATGCATCTTTTCAAATATGCAAGCTATACTAGCGCTTGTGAGGAAAAATCACTGTTTTTGACGGTTGGTGCATGCATCTTGGTCTCGGAAGAATTTAGATATAAAGTAATGTCTAAAAGTGTGTATTTGATACTTATTTTAGTCAAGGAATCTTTGCGTTTCGCCTATGTAGAATAGAACATTTAAACTAGCTTTTGCCTAAGGCTTTGCCGCTGTGAGAGTCATAATTATGACACTTGAACGTCATCATATCAATCACACTGCACCTCCTGAAAGCCAGAATCTGGAAACCCATTCAACATGGAGACACGTTCAAAAAGAAAACGTATAGGACCGCTGCCCGGGGGCGATCGCCGGGGCGCACCTGGAGCTGACGCTGGGTGTCACAGCATGCGAACCGTCAGCGGTGAGGAGTTGAACAGGCGGGCTCCCACCGATAAAGATGCTACAGCCGCAAGCATTGACGATGGTGACAGACTGACGGACAGGATAAACACCCCTGTAGAACCGTACAGTCCAAGCACAGTCTCATACACACCTTCTAGGCCATCATCGCCATCCATACCATCGTCACCCATGCCATCACCATCATCACCTCCCATTACAAGTTTAAATATAGTCCTACCCAATCCGACCTTGAATGTTGCGCGGGAGGTTAGCTCCTTTTTACCCGCGTCCACCAAGGCTGGAAAAGCAAGAGTTCGCATGAGATGGAGCAAAGAAGTAAACCTATTTATCATGCGAACTTACTTATACATCACTAAATTAGAGACTGATATGACCACCTACAGACAGCAATTGCATGAACTTTTTACACGCCAGTACCCAGAGATTACTGTGACAGAACAAAGAATTTCAGATCAAAGAAGAATTATAGTTAGGAACAAACTTCTGTCACAAGAAGTAATAGATCAGTTAAGAGAAGAAGTACGTATACATTTACAAGAAGAAACAGAAACTAATGAGAACGTTATCAATATCGCATTAATACAAAACACAAGAGAAAATATACAACACGAACAAATACAATTGCCCGCTCATTCAGATCTTTACACACAATCTCAAACATTCTATCAGTCACAAGCATATTCACAAACCACGCATACATCTACACAAACCGATAGTATAACCGTAATGTTAGAAAATGACATTGAAGTTCTAACCGATATCGATCAAAATCAACCCATAGATATGCGTATTCAAGAGGTACACGATAAATTTAAAACAGCTCTTACTCTATATTCTGGAATGGACCCGGCAGCTCGACCAAAGCTGCCTAAGCTCAGATACACACTAAAACTAAATCAACTTGTTAATTTATTTAATCAAAATATTCTCAACCAGTATATTAGCGAAGAAACACAATTAATAGACGTACATACTTTGATATACTGCACAGCATTAGTTATTTCAGAAGAACTTAATTATAAAATCACAGAAAATACAGGCAATTTTAGGCCAAGAAATAATAACAAACCAGCTTGGCAGCAGAGGCTTGAAAAAGATATAGAGAAACTTAGAGCAGGTTGTGGTAGACTAACCCAATATATTAACAACAATAGGTCAAACAAGGTAGTGAAAACAGTAGAAGCAATATTTAGGAATGTGACTATTCACACTAGACATGAAGGTGACAATAGGAAACCGGAAGAGTTTTTAGATACTCTGAAACAGAAACTAGCACTCAAAGTTCACAGGTTAAGAAGATACAAGAAAGCACAGGAACGTAAAAATGATAATTCTTTATTTGCTATGAACGAAAAGAACTTCTATAGAAATTTACAGACTAAACAACAAAGTTACACATTAACCGAAAATACCGTAGAATTACCAACAGTAGAACAACTTGAAACATTTTGGTCTGGTATATGGGAAGAGCAAGTACAACATAACGATAAATCTAATTGGATAACAGACGAAGAAACAAGATGGAGTTCATTAGAAGAAATGGATTTCATTGAATTTACTGAGTCTGACATTACTAGTATAACAGCAAGGCTCCACAACTGGAAATCCCCCGGTATTGATAAAATACATAATTACTGGTTTAAAAAATTAGAATCATTACATACAATTTTAGCAAAAAACTTATCAGACATTATTTTAGGGAAACAAAATATACCCGAATTTCTTGCTACAGGAATAACCTACATGGTACCAAAAGCCAAATACTCACCACAGCCTTCCCAATACAGACCAATTACATGCCTACCCACAATATACAAGATCCTAACGTCAGCCATCACTACAAAAATCAATAAACACATAGAACGACACAACATAATAGCAGAAGAGCAAAAGGGCTGCAGACAAGGTCACATGGGGTGTAAGGAACAACTAGTTATAGATTCAATAATACATAAACACGCTGCTACAAAAAATAGAAATTTACACTGCACCTACATAGATTACAAAAAAGCTTTTGATAGCATTCCACACTCCTGGCTGATCCAAATATTGCAGATATATAAAATAAACCCAAAAATTATAAGCTTCTTGCAAAATATTATGCCCCGATGGAAAACTACTCTTCAATTAAATTGTCGCGACAACGTTGTAACAACACGACAAATTGCTATTAAGAAAGGCATTTATCAGGGAGATTCACTGAGCCCTCTATGGTTTTGTCTCGCTCTAAACCCCCTATCTCACCTACTGCAACGCAGTCAGGCCGGATATGGCTTAAAACACACAACAGAAGTAACCACTATCTCTCATCTTATCTATATGGATGACATTAAATTATACGCAAAAACAGAAAAAGATATGAAAAAATTAATAGAAATCACAACAGAATTCAGTAAAGACATTAACATGCAGTTTGGGCTAGACAAATGCAAAACAGTACACATAATTAGAGGCAAAATTAAACCCGGTGACTACGCAATTAACAATAATGACACTATTACAGCATTGGACCCAACAGATTTATATAAATACTTAGGATACAGGCAACTCAAGGGGCTAGATCACACAGCGATTAAACACACATTGAACACTGAATATAAGAGAAGAGTGATCGCAGTATGTAAAACTCTACTTTCAGGAAAGCATTTAATAAAGGCATTGAACACCTATGCGATACCAATACTTACGTATTCGTTTGGAGTGATCAAATGGTCAAAAACGGATATCCAACAAATAGAGAGAACAACACGCACCATACTCACTAAAAACAATAATTTACACCCTAAATCTGCAGTAGAAAGACTAACTATCAAACGACAATACGGAGGGAGAGGCCTAATAGACATTCATCATCTTTGGCAGAAACAAATAACTAGACTAAAATCATTCTTTGACACAAAATCTCACACAAGTAGCATACATAAAGCCATAGTCACAAACGACATTAACTACACCCCCCTTAACTTAAACGAAGGGACTACAAGTTACGATATCAACAATGACCCTCAAAAACAAAAGCTAGAAGATTGGAAGAAAAAGGTGCTACACGGACGACACCCCCATGATCTAGAACAGTCTCATATAGATACGATAGCTTCAAATAAATGGCTCAAAATAGGAAATTTATTCCCGGAAACCGAAGGGTTTATTATAGCAATACAAGATCAAATCATCAATACTAAAAACTACAGGAAACACATAATTAAAGACCCCACAATAACGAATGACAAATGCCGCAGGTGTCGCAGTCAGCCAGAGACTATACAACACATTACAGGAGCATGCACAACGCTCACACAGACTGACTATACTCACAGACACAATCAAGTAGCAAACGTCATTCACCAAAATCTAGCAATAAAACATAAACTCATACAAGATACCAACACGCCGTACTATAAATACGTTCCACAAACTGTTCTAGAAAACACCACACATAAACTCTACTACGATCGCGCAATCCTAACCGACAGAACAGTTCACTTCAATAGACCAGATATTACTCTCCAAGACAAAGTTAATAAAATCACTTACCTTATAGATATCGCAGTCCCTAACACACATAATTTGCAAAGGACGATAGGAGAAAAAATAAGCAAATATGCGGAACTAAAGGAAGAGGTGACCAGAATCTGGCGGCAAGAAAAAGTTTACGTTGTACCAATAGTTGTCTCCACTACAGGTGTTATACCCAATCATCTCCACCATAGCCTCAAACTAATAGACGTAAAAGATTCAATTTACATTAAACTTCAAAAAGCCGCAATTTTGAACACCTGCCGAATAGTGAGGAAGTTCATGCAAATTGAAGAAAATGAAACAGTTCACAACACTTCTTCTTCATAATAAAAATTCACCACACGCTACATTGACTTGGCTATGTCCCGTTGATGTAGCTTAAACTAGCTAAAGAGCTAAGAAACAGTCCATGTTTACCAAAAATAATAATAATATATTTATTTCTCCAAAAAATTAACACAATAACAGAGGAGTAGGAAAAAAAAGAAATAAAGCGTCCCGGAAATAAAGCGACGGATAGCCATGGCTAAAGATGCTATGACGCGTCTCCAGAACATCTGGAAAAATCGTGGTGTAAGTTTCAGTCAGAGCACTGGTTTTCCCGATTTTTCTCTATGGGGTTGAGACGTGGACAATCCGAGCAAGAGAAAGACAGAGGATAGACGCATTCGAAATGTGGTGCTGGAGGCGGCTGCTCCGAATCCTATGGACAGCCAAACGCACAAATGTGTCTGTCCTTTCACAACTCAATATCAAGACCCGATTGTCTACGGTTTGCTTACAGCGTATTTTGACTTACTTTGGCCACATAATGCGAAGAGGAGATAGCAGCCTTGAAAAGCTGGTCATTGTTGACAATACCGAAGGAAAGAGAGCACGAGGCCGGTCGCCAACACGATGGTCTGACCAAGTGAAGGAAGCTACGTCCTCAAGCAAATTCCAGCAGGTGGTGATGGCAACTTTGGACCGGAGTCGATGGAGGCAGATAGTCCGCTTAAAGGAGTCCAGTGACCACGATCCTCAGTAATGAGGGACCGACTGAAGAGAGAGAGAGGAAAAAATACAAATTTCCACTTCCCTCCATACCAAGCAGGAGACAGAACAAACAAGGCCAATAGGCACGAAGAGTCGTTTCAAATTGGGATAAGCCCAGTTGTAAACGACATTGTCTAGCACCACGAATAAAAATGATCATTAATATTAATGGGAACAGGGCCAGTTTGTTTTCTAATTGGTTGTGCATCTAAAAATCCCGATAACTTAGTTTAAAAGCATTTTTTATTATTATTCGAGAAGCCTGTCAACTTAATGGAAACTAGATAACCCCATCTTGATAAACGGCGATGGCTCTGCTAATATCACTTGGCACCTAACAACCAATACCGTTATCAGCAAATTATCTATACGATCACCATTCCCTGCCAATTCTCACCCGCAATTAAGTCAGGTAAGTTACAACTTGCTCATCTAAGTGTAGGATTCTAGATTATAAGTAGACCTTAGGGTATAACGATTGCCGAAAATTTATATCGGTATTAGCGCTAGCGAAACGTCACGTCATCCATCCTAAAAACTTCACCTCCCAACCGCGACGCGAGACCGAGGCAACGTACCACGCTTGCGTCGCGGTCTCGGGGGATGTGTTCGCGCGCGAGTCCGAAACATGTGTTAAACAAAACCTTTCCTCGACTTTAGTCGTTAAAATCAATTATATTGATGAAAATTATTATTCCACATTACAGTGGAAAGCCAAGTTATCAAAATACTATTGGAGGAAGAAGAATACAACGATATTATATTATTATTATAAAAATAAACAAATATTGACTAACAACGAATTTGTAACACCCTTTTTTGGTAGAAATAATTCTTGTTAAAAGAAAGTTTGTTACCTAGTTCATCGTCGGGTTTCACTAAATTTCATTCGATATTTTCGACGCGCGACACCACTCATCCGAGAACAAGACCGGCTGGCGGTCTACCGTAGCACGTCGCGATCACGCGCGTGAACTCACTCCCATACAAAGCCAAAGAATAAGTGGCGTCGGCGTCGCTCGTGCGTCTTCTGTCTCGGTTGTAGGTCGCGGTCTCGCGTCGCGATCGCGCGGTGAACTCGCACCTTATGCGTTCACTGTTTTTTGAAATTGTATGTTTATATTATATTTGTAAAAGGTAATCTCTTTATGTTCAGATCCAATTTCAGAAATCCTTTCACTGATAAAAATCTACATGCATTGCGAGATGAAAAGTAATCTCGCAATATTGCATGGCTAGCTCCACTGGGGAGCAAAACCGCTTGGAAAAACCGACCAAGTGCGTGTCGGACTTCGCACAATTAAGATTCCGTACCAATATAATATGATATTTGTTAGTAAAATATACAGTAATAATAAACATTATCACCAAAAGTCAAAGTCAAAAATATTTATTTTAACTAGGCCATTTAAGTCGACAATTAAAATTTACAAGTAATAATAATTGATTTTACCGTCCATTCGGAAAAGTGGAAAGTGAAAAGTGGTTATGGAGAAGAACGGACAAGAAACTCCATAATAGAAATAACAAATGTCAAGTTCATAGGTTAATGGGAAGATAAAAAAAATCGCAGCAAAATGTGTGATAGATAACAGACAGACAGACGGACACGTGAGTGACAGCAATAGGGCTCCATTTGGACCCTTCGGGTACGGCACCTTAGAAACTAAATGGCTAATATCAAACACATCCTTCGCCCTTCTTTCTACTCAACATTGCAGCTTAACACATCTCTCGTAAAAAGCCAGTTTCAGTCTAGATTAAAACTGCAAACTGAGCTCAAGTGACCTTCCAAACTTGAAGTATTACCACATAACTCAATTCGCCGATCCAACTTATGATTACCAGAGTATCGGGGGGAGTAGATGATCAAAAAACTTTTCTCGTTACACCAGCCTGCTCATTTGACAAGTTTAGCCGTTTGCTAGCGAAGTTTTTGGTAATACGCCCCCGGATATATTGCCGAAGATAAGGCCGGACGAATGTTGGCTTTCAACTATTTGGTTTTTAATTATTGTCGATTGGGATGTTTGGAAATTAGGGGCAAATATCAATGTTACAGGCCTCTGCCTTTTTGGGAGGATGTGCGGTTGAAGAGAGCAGTGGTAGCCCAGTGGTAACGGCCGAGATTTAGTTGTAGGTCGTAGATTTGACTTCGAACCCAGGCAGTTGCTTTTTGTGAATTATTTTATCACCATTGCTCTCAAAACGCTTGGTAAACGGCATTTCCTAAAACCTAACATTCGAAGACATGGGACAACCACCAACCCGCACTGGGCCCGCGTGGTGGATTAAAGCCCATCCCCTCTCACAGAGAGGAGGCCTGTGTCCCAGCAGTGGGAACATTAAAAGACTGAACATGATATACAGTCGTTCGATCGGCCGCTCTAGGTGATGTATTATTGAATTGAATTATTCTCCTTCCTTCATTCTCTTACCAGTTCATGCTCACATCCTCACAAAATTTCCTAAACTAGGTCATCTAGATCTAGAATTCTATTTCAGCCCTTTTAGGTCTATTTCAGCCTTTTTCCGTTGTTATGTTAAAACATTTCAGGCGAGCCACTAATGGTTTGATTCGTAGTAATTTATCGTGCTACCTAACATTTTGCTAATTCTTTTGCTGAGCGCTTGTGTAACTGGGCAAGTTTATTTCCGACCCTCTAAATGTGGCGAATGGAGAATATTTTTCTTCAACACTGATTAATTTTCAGCATAACTGTTTAAGTTTGCGAGTGTTTTGAGAGCTTGCCGAGTAATAAGTAACTAGAGTTATTTAAAGGATAGAAGTCTTAGAATTAATCGTGGAAAGTTGACATTTGTCTAACGTTTTGCATAGCATTTAGGTACCGCTATTATTGTTTTGATTGCAGTGGTGGCCCAGTGATAACGGTCGTGACTTACAAGTTGTAGGTCGTGGGTTCGAACCCAGGCAGGCACTTACTACTGGTGGTTACTTAGTGTAAATTATTTTATCACCACTGCTCTCAAAACGGTAAAGGAAAACATCATGAGGAAACCGTCATGTCATTCACCAACATGCACTAGGCCCGCGTGGTGAATTACGGCACAGAGAGGAGGCCTGTGTCCCAGCAGTGGGAACATTAAAGGGATGATAATGATTCTTATTTTGCTATATAAGAGTAAATAAAAATCATATCTTAATTTATAAAACATAACTAAAATAATTGAAAAAATAATGTAGACAGAGTTCGCTGTCTTACCGAATAACAAAATAGAATTATTCATTCCTGGAATTCACCTAAATAAAAAAACAATTTGAAAGTCACTTTATTATTGTAGCAGTAGTATTAATTGCCATATTTAAAGAAATAGTCAAGACAACATATCACAAATCTTCATCAGAAGGCTTAAAGTAAACCAATGGGGAGGGGGCTATGCTCAGAGTTTCCTTGTGTGATTGAATCAGAAATGAAGACGACAAGAGAACCAAGGTTACCGATGATTTGACTTTAGGATACCTATTGTTGTGCATACAGAGTTACAAATTGTATAATTCTAATTGTCTCTTAAAACAGCACAAACCACCTCCCACTAACCCAACAATCAGCATATCACGCGACTTTTACAAATAACTACCCCTCATTAAAAGTCAAACCCATCGACCGCCCTAACAAAAGTAGCCTCACTACAGCACTCACCCCGTACATATCGTAATAGAATCGGCGCGGCCTATCTCCGTACAATTTATTGCGCAGCACGTATCGGCCTATTAACACGGGCCCTATTAACGGCATTCCTATTAAAATAACACGATCTAGTGTTGGGATACACTGGGAGGGTGGAGGATTAAGATACGATGAAAGAAAAAACAATATTTTATAAAAATACTAGCTTCTGCCCGTGGCTTCGCCCGCGTGAATCTCGAAAATTTTCCCGAGAGAACATATTCCCATGATAAAAATCCTTTGTACTATTCCTGACTATAATCTATCTCTGTGCCAAATTTCATCCAGATCCGTCTAGTCGTTTGAGCGTGAAGAATTAACAAACATACACACTCACAGACTTTCGCCTTTATAATATTAATTATAATTATAATATTATAATTCTAGTGTGATACCATCATCAATCTTTTTGAGAGCAGCGGAGGCTCAGTGGTATTGGCCGCGACTTATAATTTGAAGGTCGTGGGTTCGAACCCAGGCAAGCGCTTTACTTTGTGTAAATTATTTCATTACCCTTGCTCTTAAAAACGATGACGGAAAACATAGTGAGGAAACCGGCATGTCCTAGAACCAAGAATTCGAAAACATGTCACATCCACCAATCCGCACTGGGCCCGCGTGGTGAACTACGGCCCATCCCCTCTCACAGAGAGAAGGGGTGTGTCCCAGCAGTGGGCACATTAATAGGCTCATGATGTTGATGATCAGTCTTTTAATGGGAACACCCAATGCTGGGCCACAGGCCTCCTAACTGTGAGAGAGGGAATGGGCCTTAAACCCACCAAAAATATATGCGAACAGATAAATATAAAGTTTCGTCGAGTCGAAAATTGATTATTTTGAAATGTCGTCTCTGGAAAAGGTATTAGGTCCTTACCTATGAAATTGGCGTTTTGTCGTACTTTGATCTCAAATATTTCCTCTTTGGTTTGGAATTCCAACTTTAAATATTTATACAGCTATTTACTCATGAAAAAGGTTTGGAAAACCGTAATTCATTTGTTTTTTCCTCTTTTGGTTTTTTCTTTGCGCCAGTCATGTTACAAAATGGAAAACTTGAAATATCGCGTTATTTACGAGTACGAGTTCCATCGTGGCACCAGTGCTGCAGAAACGGCTCGAAGGATTAATGATGTGTATGGCGACGGTCAAGGGCGGATCCAGAATTTTTTTCTGGGAGGGGCACAAGGGGCGGACAGGCAAAAAAATCAACAATAACTGTTAGAAATAAACTTGAAGTATCATACTTCATGTTTATTTCTACAAGTTCAAGTATGTACAGGAAGGGTTATGAAAGACAAGAGTTTCACTCATGTTCTTTCTGTTCATCATCATCATATCAGCTGAAAGATTTCCACTGGTGGACATAGGCCTCCCCCAAGCGTCGCCACATTGATCGGTCCCGTGCGTCCCGCATCCAGCGGATGCCCGCAACCTTCACCAGGTTTTTGGTCCACCTGGTGGGAGGCCTTCCAACGCAACGTCTTCCGGTTCGCGGTCGCCACTCCAAAACTTTTATGCCCCATCGGCCATCTGTTCTGCGAGCAATGTGCCCAGCCCACTGCCACTTAAATGTGGCAATTCTTCGGGCTATGTCGGTAACCCTGGTAACCTCTCTTGCAGATCTCTACATTTCTGATTCAATCATGCAAGGACGGTTACCTATCATAAGTTCGAACAACATTTGACCGAATTTCATTTACCTAAAACTTTTCAACTATTATAGTTTCGTTTTTTTTTTACTTCATCGAAGTCACGTCTGCCACTGTCTCAGTTGACCTATTATCAATTCGATTTTTTTCGTTACTCCAACGTTTTACTTGGTCGAAAAACTTTTTACCGAAGTTACACTTAGCCGAAATGACATTAGTCCGAAATATTTTTATTTAATCGCATATCAAAATAATAAGTGAAAAAGAAACAGTGGGTGAATACAAATGTTTAAAACAGCGACCTGTAAAAAATATTTCTGTCTGCAGGGTCTAAAGTAACCTAACACGAAGGAGATGACGGGAGCTAAGTTCGCTCGCTTTGCTCCCTCACTTCACCTCCCGTCATTTCCTTCGAACCTAACCTATCCGTGTCGGGGTGCCCTAAACTCCCGAGCTCGCTTCGCTCGCTCTTGGACAAATTCTTTGAAGTAATTAATTAATAAAAATGTCTAATGCATGACAGCTATTAATATATCATATGCATGAAAACACAGACAAGGCTGCGTGAAGTCGATTTTGCAGCGATTCGTTTTTATCACTTAATTTTGTAGCATAACATATTAACTTTTATGACACTATTTCAATTTTAAATTGAAAATGCTACCAAGTAACCGGCTATATATTTGTGACTAAATAATATTCATTAACATGTTGTTTCGGTTTGGTGAAAATATGGCAAATGAAAAAAGTTCAAAAGAGGCTTCAGCCAATAGCAAAAAGTTATTTTGTAAATCGGCGAAATGTAGTTCGGTAAAATAATACATATGCCACATGATACTTCGATGATCTGAAAATATATCAAATAATGCTTATAGCAAAAAAGACATCGGTCAATTGTTTTCGGTTAAATGAAATTCGTCCAAAAAATATTCGGAAAAGTGATCGGTTCCCCGCAAGGACACCTCGAGGCTGGCCCTCTTCATTGCCCTTTGGGTGACTGTAAGCTTTCTGATGAGGCCCATTGTGAGCGACCACGTCTCAGAGCCATAAGTTCTTCTAGAGACACTGTGGTAAGTTTTACGATAAGAAACCGCGCAGCTGCCCGAATGCTGCCCCACCGAGTAGGATTCGACGGTTGACCTCTTTCTCGAGATTGGACCTGCCCAACTGGACCGTTTGTCTCAGGTTGACATGGTGGTCCACGACTTCGGCTGTGAAGCCACCGATCTTGATAGGAGTGGGTGCGACATGAGCGCTCAACATCACCTTGGTTTGTCTATGTTCATTTTTGGACCCATTCTTTCGGAAGCTCTACTGAGGTCATCGAGCGTTGTACTGGGGTCCTCCATGACAGCTTTATCATCGGCGAATCGGCCTATCCAAAAAATCAAAAATCAATCAAAATCAAATGTTTTTTATTTCACATAGGCCTACATGGGCACTTATAAAACGTCGACAAAAGGTGCACGGTTCGGGTTAGTCGTTTCCTGTGGAGAAGAACCGGCAAAAACTCCACGGTTACTCTTTTAAAAAAAATTGGTTTGTTTTTACAATATTTCCATGTTACAGTATTAGTGCTTAGATATGGGGGGACAACGTAGGCCCGACAATAAGTCGTAAGAAACCAAAAAAAAAATTGTATAAACGAGAGAGTTAACAAATGTTAACAAGCGTCTAGAAATCTAGAAGGCCTACAATGTTCACACATTCACAAAACAATCAGTAAAAGAATCTATACAAAGGAAAAAATAAATAAAAATGTATAACAAGACTAAATTTAACATGTGGCACATATGTTGTTATCAGTGCTGTAACTATTCATAGCAAAGGGCTATAAAGATTATTGAAATCATTGTAAAAAGTCTAATTAAAAGAAAGAAAAAAAGTAAAAATGAGATTGAGAATAGTTAGAGACATCCACATATTTGTGCCGTTTATGAGTTACCAGGGAAGCCGCATGCGCAAAAGGAGCTAAAATTTTTATCTTCAACGTAGTCCTTGATTTTGTAATATGCTTTTTTTAATAAGGACACGTTTGATGTAGTTTTTGAACTTTCCCTCGGTCAATTCTATAACTGGCTTTGGCAACTATAAAAGCGTATACTGTTTATAAGAAAAGACTTGCTAGTTTTCGTTAATCTGAATTTGGGTATTACAATTTCATGCTTACTGCGTGTATTAAAATTATGGAAATCGCTTCTAGTTTTGAAAAGCCCTCGATTTTTGCGGACATACAAAATACATTCCAATATATAAAGATAAGGTAGAGTCAGTATATCGATCTCTTTAAATTTTTCTCTGAGGGACTCTCGTGGACTCATGTTATAGATTGCGCGGATTGCCCTCTTTTGTAAGATGAAAATTGAGTCAACGTCTGCTGCTGATCCCCACAGCAGAATGCCATAAGACATAATACTGTGGAAATAAGCATAGTATACTAACCTAGCTGTGGCTACATCGGTTAACTGCCTTATTTTCCTTACTGCATATGCAGCTGAACTTAACCGACCCGAAAGAGTTCTAATGTGCGCGCCCCACTGCAATTTTGAATCGATAGTAATCCCTAAGAATACAGTTTCCTTTATAACTTCAAGATTTTTGCCGTCAAGATTTAAATTTAGGTCACGTTGTGGTACATTTGGTAAGGAAAACTTCAGACATTTTGTTTTTTTCGCATTCAGTAAAAGATTGTTAGCTGCGAACCATTTAGAGAGAACAATTAGACTTTCGTTGACATGTAAGACATCCGTATCTTTCCTATCTATTTTAAAAATTAGCAAAGTATCATCAGCAAATAGAATTATATCCGATAATTTGGCCATCATAAAAGGGAGATCATTAATGTAAACAAGAAAAAGGAAAGGGCCGAGAATTGAACCTTGGGGCACGCCCATCTTGACTAGAGACCCGGAGGACATCTCCAGTCTAGAATCTTGAAGATATCCTTCAGTGCAGTGGTGAATAGTTTCTTTCTGTTATTTTATTCATATATTTTAACATCTCTGTAATTTGATTTCCTTCTAAGTATGTACTGTGATGGAATCTCCACAGTACACAAAATACCGTCTGGGGGGGGCACGTGCCCCCGTGCCCCCCCCCTAAATCCGCCCTTGGCGACGGTGTCGCAAAAGAATACACAGTACGTTTTTGGTTCCAACGTTTTTATTCTGGCAATTTCGACCTGCAGAACAAGCCCCGTGGACGGCCGGTGACAAAAGTTGATAATGAAGAATTGAAGGCTATTGTGGAAGCGGATCCATCGCAAACCACGTCCGAGTTAGCTGCAGGCTGCGGTGATAGTGTTAAAACTGTTTTAATCCACTTGAAGCAAATTGGGAAGGTGAAAAAGCTTGAAAGGTGGGTACCTCATGAATTGAGTGCAGCAAACCGACAAACGCGCGTTGACTGCTGCGTTACATTACTCAACCGGCACAATAATGAAAGGATTTTAAATCGAATCATTACCTGTGATGAAAACTGGATCCTGTACAATAATCGGAAACGCTCAACGCAATGGCTGAACCCTGGCGAACCAGCCAAATCCCGCCTTAAGCGAAATATGACTCAAAAAAAATTACTTGTGAGCGTTTGGTGGACTAGTGCCGGTGTCGTTCACTACAGCTTTCTTAAATCTGGCCAGACGAATACGGCGGATGTCTATTGTCAGCAACTGCAAACCATGATGGAAAATCTAGCTGCTAAACAGCCGAGGCTGGTCAATCGCTCTAGGCCACTGCTGCTTCAGGACAACGCTAGACCACACACTGCACAACAGACGGCTACCAAATTAGAGGAGCTTCAATTGGAATGTCTTACAAATCCACCGTACTCCCCGGACCTTGCTCCAACAGATTATATTTTTTTCGAAATTTGAATAACTTCTTGCAAGGGAAAAATATCAACTCCGATGGGGCACTCCAAAGCGCCTTCAAAGATTTTATTGATTCCCGTCCGAATGGTTTCTTTAGTAAAGGGATCAATGAACTACCTATGAGATGAAAAAAGTGCAAAGATAGCAATGGTACATACTTTGATTAAATAAATATATTATTTTAAACAAAAAACGAATTTATATTCCTCCCTTACAAAACGTCAATTTCATATGTAATGACCCAATACTAATCCTGATCTCAAACATGGCACTGATAGTCATATCTCATTCGCCTTCTTGGTTCTGAGACATGCCAATTTAGTCATGATGTTTTCCTTCACCATTCAATAATCTGGGTTCGAACTCACGACAATTCATAACAATTGGGTCACCACCTTTAGTCTATGGTTGTACTATATCCCAACTATGTATTTGAAAACAAAAGTTAAATAGCTAATTTGTTTTAGTCTTACTTTAATAGAAGGGCAGATAAAATAAAACCATGAAAACAATAGCCAAACGACGAAAACATTAACCCATTTTGAAAACACATTTCTTTCTAGCATCTTCACCTTTACAAAAGGCAATTTTTATTCGCAATGCCACCAAAATCCAGTCGGAAAAATATTCTCTTAAAATTTGCATATAAAATAGACCTTTTACTTAATAAACCTATTCATTCCGAGACTGTTACAACTTACCTTGTTACAAATTGCCAATTATGAAATGCAGTAATGTCACTGTAATTGGAAACTCGACTAGTAACATAATTTATGAGAATATGTCCCATATTCTAACATATTTTATTAACAAAACTAACTGGCTTGTTATTCTTGGCTTGTAAACATAGTTATAGAAAAATGGGAATTCAATTTATTCAATCTTTATTTATAAGAGATGTACTCTTAAAGTCAAAGTCAAATGTATTTATTTCAACCACTATTTATTTTATGCGGCACTTTTGAACGTTAAAATTTACATGTAATAAAAAATTGATTCTACCGTGCATTCGGAAAAGTAGGTTGATATGGAGAAGAATGCACAAGAAACTCCATACTTACTCTTTAAAAAAAATATAGGCTTTTTACAATATTTACATAAGTACATACATTAATAAATTCTTATACGTGAGAATGATGCACCCAACACTACTATACTAAATATAGGTATAAAGTATTACAAGCACTAACAGGTAAATTCCTTCACTTGATAAATAGGGACATGGTTCTCACATACTTACAAATATTGCAAACATAGGTAAATTACTCAACTACAACGGAACAGTGTGCGAGTCAATTTTTTTAAACAAATAGAGAAGAAAATAAATAAAAATAAAGCGTTACTATAATAATTATGAATATACCGTATACAAATTAACCATGTTGATTTTTTCTACGCTAGAGATTGTCCTACGGAGCAGGACCAGCATGTTTCCAAGCATTCTTATCTTGAATATAATCATCCAATTTGTAATATGCTTGTTTACAAAGTGTGCTTTTAATTATTGTTTTAAATTTTCTTTCATTAAGTTTTAATATTTCACAAGGTATTTTGTTATAGAAATTAACACAGTACCCCATGAAAGATGTGTGTACTTTCGCTAATCTATAAGATGGCTGATCTGACTTATCTTTATTTTTATATTCTTATTTATAAGAATACATAGATGGGTACAGTACAACTATTTTCTTAATGTCCCTCAGCGGTCATCGCATTTCCGAATACAAACGAATACTAATTTCCATGTCACTCGGTACGTGATTCCGTCTCGCACTTGGCCGGTTTTTATAAAACTTATGATTTAACTAATAATATATGTTAAAAATAAATATTAGTAGGACACTAAATTATCTAAAATTAAGTTTATAAAATAGCTTTGCCTTGCATCTAAACGATCTAAACTAAATTATCGTTCCTGCAAGCAAAATAACGTTTCTTCTAGATCATACCGTATGTATCACTAATGCATCACCGTTAACCTAACTGCGAACATTTGTCATACTCAACATGTCTTTCCCGACAACAAGCGATTGCAACAAGTGTTCATACAGGCAACTACATTTACACTGTTCCTAAAAGAAGATATAACTGTTCATTAGTCGTATGAACTCCAGCGGTCATGAGAACTACATTTAGGTTTTAAATTGGCCATTTTGTTAAAATGGCCGCCTGCCTATTTGACAGCAATGCTGCGTTTGGAATGAACCACAAACATTTTTAGGTCTTATTTAGTTCGGAAACTATAGACCGACCGCTTATCTGAGACCGTTCCTTTTTCTTTATTTTTAACGTGTACAAATACAAATGCTCATGCATACTGCGGGGTCAACACGGGGAGATAGCGCAGGTATGTAGGTCTCTAACCCAGTACACACCGTGGAGTTTCCACGGTGTCCTCCTGTACCGATTATGGCCGGAAAACGGTCACGCGTTAGCACTCACTGCGAACCCGCCGCGGCTGTACTTCACCGGACCCTCAAAAGGTAGCAAGAGATATGTTGACACCCATCAGTGAACTATCGACTGGCAGACTAACCTACACTGCGGCACTGACTGCATCTGCGGCGACAGACAAACAACCGAAGGTCAAATAATTATATTAAATAGCTTCAGTCCTCGGCTTCGCCCGCGTTATAATCGTGTTTTATTATACCAAGTGTTTAGTTTTATCCCGGGGTAGAACGATACTTTTACCGTGATAAAAGGTATCCTATATCCAAATTCAGGTCACCAGTGTCCCAGTCGTTCAAATCCATTCTGCTGTTAAGGCCTGAACGTAATTGGGCACGCCACAATTGCGGAGATAAGGCCCGTCTTTGAGTAGAGGCTTGAGAGGCGCCACGCCGTCCTCACCCTCCGTTTGACGCAGATCCTTACCGGACACGACTCTTTCGGGAGGTTCCTGTATAGCTGTTCATACCAAATCAAACTCAAGTCAAGTCAGACTTGGCTATTTCAGACTTTAACTATATAAGTCCAGGTTTCCTCACGATGTTTTCCTTCATCAAGTTGCCTGTGATGTCCAAGATAAACTTAGACAGTACATATGAATTTGAAAAAGTCACGTTGGTGTACTTGCCTGGATTTAATCCACGACCTCAAGCACGAGAGGCGAGGTCTTAGCTACTGGGCCACTACGACATAATATGTCTTAGCCATTTATAATATTAATATCATTTTCGCAACAATCAATCTGCCTAGCCTTTTTCCCAATTATGTTGGGGTCGACTTCCAGTCTTACCGGATTCAGCTTAGTACCAGTGTTTTACAAGGAGCGACTGCCTATCTGACTTCCACAACCCAGTAACTGGGTAACTCGGTACCCCTTGGTAGGACTGGTGTCAGATCTCAAGCTTCTGACTACCCGTAACGACTGTCAACGGTCTTCAAATGACAGCCGGGACCAACGGCTTAACGTGCTTTCCGAGGCACGGAGGAAACTCGCTATGTTGAAATGGTCACCCATCCACGGACCGACCTCGTCAAGCTATGATAACCTTGAAAATCGACCCATGCGGCTGTTATTATTTAGCCACGAGCTCCTCCAATAATATCTCAATCATCTCCAGTAATATCATTTTCGCAACAAAAACCTTAAAAAGACGTATAAAAATTAATAAGAGCATAAAAAAACTAAAAGACACACTTTAATAGAAAACCAAATAAAAAGTGGAAAATAATTATCAATATATTTAAATTAAGAATAGTGTGATTAACAAAAAAAATATTTTATTATAAAAAATCGTGGAGTGCTTTTTAAGATATTTTCAAAATTACTCCACTTTTACCAATATCTCTGTCAATAAAATATTATAACAATTAACATCAAGCACCCCACGTTTTTTACAACATAAATATAAAATTCAAAATTCAAAAACCCCCGACACAAAAACCTCTATATACCAAAAATAAGCCTCGTACTCGCGTCAAATTTTAAATTAAATTTTTATTTCAGGTTTTCTAAACTACATATAATATACCTAGTAGTAGACACACTTCAATCAACAATCTACCGATACACGTAATTATGACATGATATCTTGCAAAAAATTCCAGACTCAAAGAATAAAATGCGGATTACTTTTGAACGGGTCAATCGATTTTAATCAATCATAGCTAAGAACACTTTCGACAAAGTCACCTTTCTAACAAAACAAAATCAAAATCGGTTCATCCGTTCGGAAGCTACGATGCCACAGACAGACACACACACAAACACGTCAAACTTATAACACCCCGTCATTTTTGCGTCGGGGATTAAAAATATTTTTTTTATCACACTATTCATAATTAAAATTTATTGAAAATTATTTTCTGCTTCTTAGTTTAGTTTCCTTTTAAAGCGTGTTTTTTTGTATAAACTGTTATTTACTTTTTAGTTAAATCGATAATCCTGAAGATCCTGGATAATGGGTAAAACTATTTATTGCGTTGATACTAATTTTTTTACTAATTATTGCGTTGTCATCGGTCCTTGATAAGTGTGCAATATTTCAAATTAATCCGACGTTTTGAAGGGGGTGAAAATCACGTTCAAAGATTCCGTTACATTGATACATACATACCAAGCATAAAATCGTGTTAAAAATATTAGGAGCTTGGTAATCCGACATTTTGAAGAGGGTGAAAATCACGTTGAAAGATTCCGTTACATTCATACATACATACCGAGCATAAAAGCTTGTTAAAAATATTAGGAGCTTGGTGTACCCCCGACCTACTTGTTTATGTGGAAAGAATCAAACACAATAGAAATGTTGGGCAAGATAATCAGAAATTAAAGCTTATGTGTTTCCCCTGATAAGAAAATAAAAGGAAACGAAATGTACCGACTACCTTACTTACTTACTAGAATTTATTGACCTACTGAGGTGGAACGAAGGTGAAACGTGAAAGAGCTTTGATTATCATTGCCTACTCTTTAAGGGCCTTTATTAATTAACTAATTCCAAGATGGCGCCTGAAAGCGAGATCTTTGGGCAGAATCTTAAATACAGTTGTCAAAGTCGCCTGAATTTCTAAAATATAAAACACCTTGTTAATTTATTTATAGTAGGTAGTTAGTATGGAGACGTAGCTGCGGGAGCTCCAATGATAAGCAAATAGAATTGTAAACTTATATTATTTCATCAATGTGCCTTGCCTAAGGCGGCTCTTACAAAAGTGACACGCAAAACGAAATAAAAATATCTTAAAATATTCCTAGCATTCCAAATATGATTACTCTACCTACTCCTTAAAAGAGGCAAGGAAGTCGCTCTGTTATAAACTCGCAATATTTATTGCTTCGACAAAGTTGTCTATTTAAAAGAAAAGTTTTTGTGGAACTGTGTGTTCAATATTACAATGTTTATTTAAGAAAACTGTGAAACTTTTTGGTTGGAACAACATTTCAAATTGATATTCGAACATGTGGTTTTTTGATAATGACTTGTGTCACTTTCTTGCAATAAAATTTTCTCTGTGCAAACAACGTTTTTAGTTCCATATCCTAGTTATCTAGTTTATTTCATCAAAAGGTCATGGGCCCAGTCACAAAATTTGCCATCAAGAACCTCTGTGGCCTAGATGACTACTCTACATGGAAATTCGCAATTAAAATGATTCTCATACGAGAAAAGTTGTTCACGTATACGGCAAAGTACCCCGATTCCAATGACTCCACCGCCATCGAGAAGGACCAAGACGCACTTGCTTTGATTTGTCTACATGTGGAACCTACACTTTACGCGTATGTACAAGATTCAAATCATGCCAAAGATGCTTGGGATAGCTTAGCGAAAGCGTTTGAGGACAAAGGCGTAAATCGCAGGATCACCCTCATGAACGCGTTGTTGGATGAGAAGCTAGAGAGACACACGTCGATGCATGAATATGTAGCAGCAGTTATGTCTCTTTCTCAAAAGTTGAAGGATATTGCCACCGGATTTGACGATGATCTTGTAGCTGTCGTGTTACTGAGAGGACTACCTGAAGAGTACAGGCCTATGCGAATGGCGCTGGAATACTCTGGGATGAAGTTGACTTCAGAGAACGTACGTCAGAAGTTACTACAGGAGGATTCACGTCAAGGATGCTTTACATCGTCTTCAGCGGACTCGGCATTGGCTGTGAATAAGAGTCGAAATGGATATAAAGACATGACCAAAGTTAAATGCTTTAAATGTGGAAAGAGAGGACATAAGAAGCCGGACTGTCCTGAAGGAAAGAAAACGGGTTCGATTACCAAACAGAGTGACGTCGCGATCGTGAGCCTGTCTTCATTCAGTGCCGGGGACTCCTTTAATCCGACGGAGTGGTACATCGACAGCGGGGCATCTTCACATATGTCTTTCCAGAAACACTGGTTTAAAGATTTGGTTATAAATGTTGGTATGAGTAATGTGAAATGTGCGAACAATGATAAGATTGAATGCAAGGGTAAGGGTGATATCATGGTGAGTTTGAAAGGTCGAATGCTTGCCGTGAGGGATGTCATGTATGTACCTGGTTTGCATGTTAATCTTTTATCAGTGTCTAAATTAGTAGAGAAAGGATGGAAGGTGAGTTTTGACAGAGATGGTTGCAAACTAATTCACCATTTGGTTCCAGGCCATTTCAAGGGAAAGCTTCTGGCTACCGCAAGTGAAGTCTCAGGAATCTACAAGCTTGAAGGTTGTCAGGCGGTTGTAGATGGGGCTGCGTTGACGTCAGTGAAAGCAGGTTATCCTTTGATGTTGTGGCACCGGCGGCTTGGACACGTAAATGAACAAGATTTACGTAAGCTTTCGGGTATGGATTTTGGAAAGAGCATAATGGAGCCTTGTGTCGCCTGTATTAAGGGGAAGGCACATCGTTTACCTTTTCCAGTTGGTGAGGCTGAGAGGGCAGTCGAGAGATTGCAACTGGTTCACACAGATATCTGTGGTCCAATGTCTGAGCCCACGTACGGTGAATCTCGGTATATGCTAGTTATTTTAGATGATTTTACACGAAAATCTTTTGTATTTTTCCTTAATTCAAAAGATCAGGTTCTCGATCATTTTAAAGATTTTCTAGCTAGTGTAGAGGTTGAAACCGGGTTAAAGGTGAAGTGCATACGCACGGACAATGGAACAGAATTTGTGAACAGGAAGTTTGATGGATATCTACGTCAAAAAGGTATAAAACATCAGTTGACTGTTCCCTACACTCCAGAACAGAATGGCGTAGTGGAGCGAGCAAACCGCACTATTATGGAGATGGCTCGAGCTATGTTGTCGGAAAAGGATCTGAGTGTGAAACTGTGGGGAGAGGCATGTAATACGGCTGTTTATATAAAGAACAGGCTGCCTCATAGTGGCAATAATGGTAAGATTCCTGAGGAGTTGTGGACAGGGAAGGCTCAGTCATTCGATCATTTCAGAGTTTTTGGAACGAAGGCGTTTGTGCACGTGCCCAAGGAAACTCGGAAGAAATGGAGCCCTAAAGCGGTAGAACATATGTTTGTTGGTTACTGTGAAGAAACCAAGGGATATCGTTTCATAAATTCCAATAATCCTCGCGTCATTGTTAGAGCAAGGGATGTAGTATTCTTAGAGGACTATATAGCAGCAGTTTCTGAGGATCCTAGTCGGCTCGTGAGTAGCGGTGACAAAGGTGTTGAAGTAATCTGGGAACTTGCAAAATTAGAAGGCCAGTCAGGTTCGTCGCCTGGTAGTACAGAAGCTACTCAAGGGCCGAGTTCCACAGATGAGGCTGAAGAATATGAAGACGCGGAAGTGGAGGTGGGAGAAACGGGTGACAGCGGAGCGAAAAATGTCGTGGTGGAAAACGAAGGAGAATGTCGTTATCCTCTACGTAGTAGAATCCGAGAAGGAAATCTTCATGGACTTGCATGCTGTACAGAAGAGCAAGAGCCTTTGACAGTTAAGGAAGCCTTAAGTCGGTAAGATAAGGATAACTGGAAGGAAGCCATAAAGAAAGAGATGGATTCAATGTACGAGAACAAGGTCTGGAAGCTCGTCGACAAGCCACCTGGAGCTAAAGTCGTGGGAAACAAGTGGATATTCAAGTATAAGTTTGATGTGGATGGTAACAAGACCTATAAAGCTCGACTTGTGGCGAAGGGTTTCACTCAGTCCTACGGGGTCGACTACTTCGAAACTTTTTCACCGGTGGTGAGAAGATCGACAGTTAGATTGCTGCTATCGTTGGCTGTTGAAAAGGATTTGTTCATCAGTCACTTCGATGTGAACACCGCCTTTCTGAACGGAGATTTACATGAAAAAGTTTATATGCGACAGCCGGAGGGTTGCATAGACGAAAACTCGAAGGAAAAAGTTTGCTTTTTCGTTTCGTTTGGAAAAAGCGATATACGGCCTCAAACAAGCTTCACGGTCTTGGAATGAAAAAGTAAATGAAGTCTTATTGTCTTTGAACTTCAAGCGCTATGACTTTGATAGCTGTCTTTACAAAAATAATAATTTTTATATCGCTCTATACGTTGACGATTTTTTATTATTTTACAAAGACAAACAGCAGAAGGAAGTTTTAAACATTTTAAACATTTCAAGATAAAGAATTTAGGGGAAGCGAGACAAGTATTGGGTATGCTTTTGTTTAAGTTGGATACGGGAATATATTTGAATCAAGAAAGGCTTATTTCGAAGATTTTGGTTGAATATGGTATGTCCGACTGCAAACCAGTAAAAACTCCGACGGAAATGGATTTCCATAAAACCTTGGCGGAAGGGGAAGGAGGTAAGCTATTATCCTGCCAAGGTTCTCGTAGTTATCAGGCATTCATAGGCTCGCTGAACTATTTGGCCTGTAACACACGCCCGGATATTGCAGCTGCGGTTAATTTTTTGGCGCAATATAACTCATGTTGTGAGGAACGTCATTGGAAGGCTGCTAAACATATCTTGAGATACCTTAAGGGTACAAAAGATCTATGTTTGATATTTCCCAAGTCGCCGGTGCAGGATATCACGGGATTCGTAGATGCTGACTGGGGAGGGAACGTCAAAGATAGGAAATCTTATTCTGGGTTTATTTTTAGATGTGGCAACTCGTTGATTAACTGGGAATGCCGGAAACAAGCTTGTGTGGCACTGTCGTCAACGGAAGCTGAGTATATTGCACTTTCGGAGGCAACCAAGGAGGCAGTTCACTTGCGGCAGTTGAATGCATTTATAAGAGGTGAATATCTTGGGTCTATTTGCATTTTCGTAGATAATCAGAGTGCTATTAAACTTGCGTACAATCCTGTAGCGCATAGAAGGACGAAACATATAGACATAAGGGCGCACTATGTCAGAGATTGCATTGCTAAGAATGTTGTGCGCCTGGACTATGTGTGTACTGAAGATAACCCAGCAGATGTACTGACAAAACCATTAGGTCGTGTGGCATTTAATAAATGTATGCGCGATCTGAATTTGAGTGTGTCTGGTGTGGTGTGATGTGAGGATATCTGATGATGGATGTTGTTTGAGGGGAAGTGTGAAACTTTTTGGTTGGAACAACATTTCAAATTGATATTCGAACATGTGGTTTTTTGATAATGACTTGTGTCACTTTCTTGCAATAAAATTTTCTCTGTGCAAACAACGTTTTTAGTTCCATATCCTAGTTATCTAGTTTATTTCATCAAAAAAAACATGCAACAGTGCACTGTTGCTGCAGCACGCACACAATATTTATATCGCTGAAAAATCTAAACAATTGCACTCTTCCAGTTAAAGTCACCGTCAGATAACAAAAAAAGTTGAGACATTGATCCGACTTGTACCAAAAGTAATTACGTAACTTGAAAACTAGATTTTTTGTTTATGAAGATATTGTTTTTTAGGGTTCCGTACCCAATGGGTGAAAACGGGACCCTATTACTAAGACTCCACGATCCGTCTGTCTGTCTGTCTCTGTCTGTCCATCTGTCCATAGGCTGTATCTCATGAACCGTGATAGCTAGACAGTTGAAATTTACACAGATTATGTATTTCTGTTGCCGCTATAACAAAAAATACTAAAAACAGAATAAAATAATTATTATAGTGGAGCTCCCATACATCAAACGTGATATTTTTGCCGTTTTTTGCGATAATGGTTAGGAACCCGTCGTGCGCGAGTCCGACTCGCACATGGCCGTTTTTTTTTATCTGGCGGTGACTTAAAGAGCGTCAACACGGAACGCGGTTCTCAAGTCGGAAACCACAGGATTCAGTCAACCACATTCCACATACGCATACGCAAGGTACCTTAGTCCAAAAAGTCAATTGAGAACTTTCTCCTAAAGAATTTCGGGGATAACCGAGGCAGGCCTAAGAAACGCCTGGCGTGACGATTTGGACTCGTTTTTTATGGATTCGCGGAGGAGGCAAAATTCAAAGAACGTTGAAGGCTCTGGGGCAGACAGACCTTTGCTTCTGCAGTAAGACAACATATTAGATTAAATTAAATAAAAACTTGCCGGTTTAGTTTTTGCAGGTTTAAGTTTGGCGTAACTTTAGCCGTGTTAAAGTTCTACCGCTCCTCTTAAAACCAATAAGCGTGAATATACCAAAAATGATAATAACTTTAGCTAAAGTTGCAGTGCATTTCATATTACCATATTTTGCTTGTGGTTTCAATATGAGGCCGGTATAGTCTGCGAGGACCGCAAGGAAATAAAACCGAAGCACCCACTTGCAATCAACATAGTTTCGTAAAAACATTTGCTTATGATATTAAAGGTACGCTGAATTTTGCTGCAGAGAACTGCAAGTGCAGCTGATAAAGTTTTTTTAACAATTTTTAAATATATTTATTACTTTATTTTTGTTTCATCGCAATCGGTTAACTCTATCAAAAGTTAGATGAATTTAAAGTGTTCAAGAAGTAAAATATCAACAACACACCCAAATCCAGATACTCGGACAGTTGAACTCTATATTCGATAGATGGCGTTGTGCGTTTGACGTCATTTTCTGAATGGCGGTATTAAGATTCTCTCCGGAAGAATAACACAAAAAAAAAATCGGCCAAATGCGAGTCGGACTCGCGCACGAAGGGATCCGTACCATTATCGCAAAAAACGGCAAAAAAATCACGTTTGTTGTATGGGAGCCCTACTTAAATATTTATTTTATTCTGTTTTTAGTATTTGTTGTTATAGCGGCAACAGAAATACATCATCTGTGTAAATTTCAACTGTGTAGCTATCACGGTTCATGAGATACAGCCTGGTGACAGACAGACAGACGGACCGCGAAGTTTCAGTAATAGGGTCCCGTTTTTACCCTTTGGGTACGGAACCCTAAAAATGGTAAGCATGTAGGGTAGATGGAAGACGAGTAGGGTAGGCAGTTGACGTGAGCGAAGCTAGTCAGTAGCACAGAGTAGATAAACGGAACAGAGACAAAGCTTCCTAAGAACGTGCAAAATTGTTACCTGTTTTGTTAGGGTTGTCACAATAGGTGAAAATAAAAACAAAACATTTATTAAATAGTTTTATTATTTATTATGTATGATAGAATACTTTACAAATTACTTACTCTAATAATTTTCTTTATATAATTTATGTTTTTTAATAATTTATTGTTTCTTTTAATGATGTGATAAATTCTGAATCCAACATAAAGTTTTTTCAAGTAATCTAACGGGAAACACTCACTTCTTCACTCAAATTAATATGCCATTATCAATTTTACAATCTTTAATACGTTTTAGTATTTCGTTGCCAATATTTACAATATTTATTTCAAGATCGAAATATTCGCGAAACTAACATACAAAATTTCGTGACCATGCTACTACCCGTTGAAGAGTTCCCTAGTGAGGAGACAATCCTGGCTGCAGCATTAGGTTATATCTATTATTTTATTGCATTGTCACTGAAGTTACGGTATACAAAATTACAGATCAATCAGACATCGGGAAGTGGTCCAAATCTTACTTGCAATATTTGAACTTAACACACATACCAACCCACCCACATACCTACAAATGTTTAGTAAAAGCTTGTAATAACAATAAAAAAGGTAAAAACACACCGTGTAGTATAAAATAAAGGTACTTAATTGAATAAAAAAAGTTTATTAAAAAAATCAAAAAACCCGACTGCTTAAAAAGCAAACTAAAAAGACGTAAACAAGAAGAAAATCATGCAGTGCAGTCGGAGGATACTTATTCGCGAGCTGGCGGACCAAAACCAGATGTATCCTCCGACAGCACAGCATGATTTTATTCTTGTTTACGTCTTTTTAGTTTGCGTGCTAAGCAGTCGGGTTTTTTGTTTTTTTTTTAAATAACTAAAGTCTAAGTTGTAAATAAAAAAAGTTTTTTTATTTACAACTTTTTAGTTATTTTTTTTTAAATTAGGTACATTTAAACATATAAGTAATATATATTTTTGAAATAGCCTTTTAATGCCCTTTATTTTAATACCCCACACGATGGATTTGGAAGACTAAAAATTTTTTCCCCCCAAAAAATGGCGCCCAAAATCCGCCATTTTTGTTTTTTCCAATTTTAATGTAGCCAGTGACACTAGCAGGATTAAGACGAATCGATTGACGTAAGAATCATCAAAATCGGCCAACGCGTTTGGTCTCTAGAACGCCACATAGGAACAAACATATATACATATATACATACATACATACATATACTGATAAACACATTACCCTCCTTCGGCAGTCGGGTAAAAAGTAATAATCCAATATTTACTTGCCTATTGTACTCCTTGGGATAGTTAAAGAATGATATATTTTTTCTAGTATTATTCACATACACAGTACAATAAACAACCATTATTAATAAGAAAATACAACGTTGGTACATTAAAATATTTAAACTTGCAACTAAAAAAACAAGCAACTTGTGTTGCACAGACCCTAAGATTGTACACTGGCTGTGCCAACGTAAACCGGTTTTTTTCAGTCTCGCCGCGTACGCGACAAGCGGCCAGTGGTCACGCACACATGCGTCCGCGTGCTTGTAGTAGTGCAACCGATTCGCGCGGTTTTATGAAGCTAAATCTCTGTTCCGTTTATCTACTCATGTGTGTATGATCGGTGTATGTGTATGTGTAGGGCGTTTCCACTCACATCTGCCTTGTTCGTCGCCTTTCATTCATCCTCTCAACATGACCAAAACCATCTAAGCACGCGCTTTTCAAAACATCATAAAAAATCAAAATCAAAATTCAACCGGCTTCTAACTAAAATCGCAAGACTGGTGTCAAATCACGTGGCTTCTGACTACCTGTATCGACTGTCAAAAGCCTTCACAGCTGTCATAGCTGGGACAAACAGCATAAGGAGCTTACTCCGCTTTAGTGCCGTAAAACATACTCCTTATACTTTATAAAAGGTAGCTTGATCTCTACTACAGCTGTCAGTATCAATACAGTAACAATAACATTAACGTACTAACAATAACATATACGTCAGTTTGACATATGTCGCAGAGATCAAGCTATTATTTAATAAGTATAGTAACAGCTAGGCTAAAAGGTTTGAAAAATATATATATATTTCGGGTTTAGTCAATAGTACGGACGTCAAAACAAATCGCAAGCACGCCATCTAGCGGCTAAGCAAGAACAACTACGCATTGGCGCACTATCGGCCAGCCTTGATGCGACATATATTTATTATTGATTTATGTACATTATTTGTAAAACATGGTTTTTACGTATGACTAATACTTTTGCTGTAATAAAAAATTAAAAACACGACATTTTTCACTTCTATTGCATACTTGCATACTTTAAAAGAGACTGACCTCTGAGTTTGTTTCGGCCTTTCTTCTCAGAGTAGTCAGACAGGAAACGCCGACCTCATCTAGTTTTAAAAAATATGATCGACATGTGAAAGTGTTTGTACAAACCAACTTACAGAAATAAATTATTTATCATTTTATCTTGTCCAAAACTACTTGGATGTTTAAAAATATTTTTACACAGAAAAAATTATGGATAGAATTTCTTCTTAATCGACATAGGTAAATCTAAAAATATTGTGTTAACAAAACTGTCCAAAAGGAGCTCAAATATTTATTTAATTTATTTCATAATATTTTCTGGCACCGAGCGGGCGCACGGCCAGTACCGCGTTAACATTAGGGAGTATATACGCCTTAACATGCCTTCCGAGGCAAACAGAACTGACGTCGACAGACGCGGACAGCGAATTTATACTATTTAGAGACTAAGCTTTAATTTTACTATCCCAAACGTTGGTCCACAAGACAATCAAGGGGAAGCCATCTGTGTTATAGTTCTGGGAAAAAGTTAAAAGACAATTAGCCTTAAGAAAGCCAAATTAGCCAAGAGACTAAAAAGCAAATAGAAGTCGTTAGCACAAAAACTAATCCACATAAAAGATTCATAGAGGCTATACCATTAAGAGTTTAATCCCTTTCTTTCTCACAATGGTAGCGTCTAGGTGTTGGGAGCAATTGGGAGCATTCGGTATAAACACGCTGCGCCGCTGTGTCGTGAAATCTTCTTAAATAGTCGCTATGGATTGTACGGGAGGATATTTTATGAATGAGCGTTGTGGTTGTTCTGGTTTTGCATATTTTAGAATTTTATCAAAAATCGGCGCGAATGGAGTTCATAAAAAAGTTAATTGTATAGTATAAAAAATATATTAATAACACCCTGTAACTGTCCCACAGCAGGCAGCTGTGTATAAAGCAGCTGCCAATGAAACCTCATAAAACTTTTTTATAGCGGAACTATTTAAATGTTTTTCGAGTACCGCAGGAGAACCTAGGTAACCGACATTGCCCAAAGAGTTATGGTAGATGGCCCATTGCTCACCAAGAAGGTCTGGAGTAGCAACAGCGCACTAGAAGAGACTTGTAACAGCGTTATAAGGCCTCCTACAAGAAGAATTGATGACATGGTGAAGCCTGCGGGAATCCGCTAGACAAAGATATTTTATTTTAACTAGGCCACCAAGCGGCAATTTTGAACGTTAGGTACATTAAAATTTACAAGCAATAAAAATTGATTCTACCGTGCATTCGGAAAGTAGCTTTTTACGGAGAAGAATTCACAAGAAACTCCATACTTACTCTTTTAAAATCATTTTTTTTTTGCTAAATGAGAGAAGCACAGGACCGGTCGATGTGGCCTTTTTTACAGCATTGGAAGTCTTCAGTGGCTAAAATAGTGATGTTTATATGAGCTCGTAGCTATGGTCGTAATATGTTAACATTGTACACTATAGAACACACGTGTACGCTCCTAAGAATTCCCCGTGTGTTTCCATCTACAACGCTAGAAATTGGTGGAAACCCGTAAACGCTAAAGCGGCGCCTACACTGTTCAACATAACGATGGCATTAACGAGAATTTGCGCTAACTACTATGCACCTTATTGTCACCAACGTTTTAAGGTTCTCGGAGACATTTTCTAATTATTTGGAGTTAAAAGTTAGAGTGAACAGGCTTTTTCCGGGTAAGCTCACTCCATCGTCGACTTTGTCTCTGTCACCTCTCACCTAGACCAGCCAAGAGTCAAGAGTAAAAAAAAAAAAAGGAAAAAAAAAAAAAAAAAAAAAACCTGATAGTTAGCTGCTGACAGATGTATAACTTTGACAGTCGTTTGGGATGTTTTGATGGCTGACCTGGTGAGGGTACTGGGAGTCCATCGGATGCGACACTTGGAGGAGGTCTATGTTCAGCTGTGGACGTCCTTCGGTTGAGATGATGATGATGATGGCAGTAGTTACGGGTAGTTAGAAGCCCAGAAGTCTTGCGAATACTCAGTAAGTGGGTTATGGAGCTCAGATTGGTAATTGCTCTATATAAATTACTGGCATTCAACTGAGTCCTGTTATACTGGAATCCGATATCAACATGGTTAGGAAAAGGCTAGGTTCTTAAACTCAGTGAATAGAATCAGCCTTGGCTGAAGACCCTGGTCTTAGGACAGCTTTTTATCGAGTAAACCCATTCCTATTGAACTTTTCTTCCACATTATTTATTCTTGAACTTTACTTTCCTAGCTGTGCCTGCGGCCTCGCTCCCGTCGACTGCCTACTCTACCCTACTTACCTAGACCTACCTACATACCCTACTTGCCTTGCTACCTACCCAACCTACCAATTATTTTCTAGTGTCATTCTTCCGCGGATAATCTTATCACCGCCATTTTTTTTTTGTTTTTTTTTTTACTATGTATAGGCCTGTGTTTGACCACAATCTCACCGTGGTCAGTGATGATGTGGCCGATGGTGGTAAGCACACAAAGCCTAGAAGGGAACTGGCTCTCAAGTGCTGCTGTCGGAACACACCGTAAGGTGCTTGGCGACAGATTTTCAACTTGGGAGGGTGGTTGCCAGCCAGGCGGGTACTACAAAGTACCCTACCACCGTGCTATGGTTTCCTCACGATGTTTTCCTTCACCGAAAGTTCAAGCTCATTGTAGGATTCGAACCCGCGACCTTCGTCTCGGTATCCGACGTCACTACCACTGAGCTATCATCGCCTTAAAATTCATGCCATTCAGAAAACGGCGTCAAATTCACGTCATATATCGAATATAGAGATCAACTGTCCGAGTATCTGAATTGCGTGTGTTGTAATATTTTACTTCTTGAACACTTTAAATTCGTCTAAGTTTTGATAGAGTGAACCGATTGCGATGAAACAAAAACTAAGTAATACTTCAAGTTACGCACAATTGTTATGTGTAAATGTTATCTAAATTTGGTTTAGTACATGTTACGTAATGCGTGCACAACTGAATAGATAAACAGACAAAAATTCCAAAAATGCTGGAAATGAGTTCTGTTGGTTATCTTTTAATACACTGGCAATTTTTTTTGTTAATATTTTCGATTTACAAAAACGACTTTTCTACAGACATTATATGTATTGATTGTACACAAAACATACAAATACCATAGGCTGTTTACGTACAAAGACGAGTTTAACCCATAATTGAGTTCTCTAACAGCAATCCTCAGTTGCGTAGAGAAAGGAGAATGCTCAATTGCTCATGGATGTATGGAATCCCGTACCATGATGCATCAAAATCAATCTTTGTTTTTTATAGACTACACTAATTATGTTAACGCCTACAAAAGTTATTTATGAAAACAAAACCCGGGTTTCGGAATTATATTATAAAATCGAAAATAACCTAAAAACTACGTCTATTTGGTTCTACACTACCAACGACGTAATTTATATAGAAATGTTATACATGGACGTTATGGTTATATACACAAAAGAAACGATTACTGGTTAGTCTTTTCATCATAAATCGATTCTATTGCATTCTACATCTTTATGACCGGCTGTGAACAGCCAATTAACCACAGATAAAATAATGATAATCTTTTAAATAAAGGTTCTATTCTATACTAGCTTTTTTTTAAATAATGTGGAATCGACCAATTATATTTTTTTTTACAGTGATCATGACACTTTCATGTTAATTATAATAATATCCATACTTTTATACTCAAAATTAAATTCCCTATTCAAAAATCCAATCTCCGATGTGTAATGTCGTAAAAAATTATGAAATTACTATAAAATTTTGGTCTTGATGCGTGAGTCTTTTGGTCACTCTCCTTTGCTTAAGAGGACAATACATCCAAATGATAAGTTCATTTTGATCGTTTTTTCGAAGTGACTTCACCACGTGAAAATGGCAAGAGGGCTGTGATTTTGGGACAAATCCCACAAAATTCCTGTTTCATAGCCCGCCTAGGACGCTATAATACTGACGGAAGCATTACACCAGTACTCGTTAATATACAAAGGATGTAAGCATCTAGATACCTACTTATCTACATATACATGTTTATATGATACCCATTTAATACCTACACGATACCTAAGATTCATATGTAATGCTTTCAAAGCAACTTAAGCAGTCAACTTGCATGGAATAATGATTTGTTAAATGGTATTGAAAGTGGAGCTAGAGGCTTTGTACATATAGCTAACCAGTGGAATTACCTGCTGGCGTCTGTGTTTCCTGATGGCTAAAACCTAGCCCTCTTACAAATAAACGCGGAATAAAGTTATACCAGGTATAACAAAGGAATAACCATACATTTTCATAGGTTTATACTTGGTATAACTTTATTTCGCGTTTATTTGTAAGAGGGTTAATCTTTAAGTTAAGCGTGCTTCACAGTCGACCACATCATCGCTTACCATCAGGTGTAGTGGTCAAACGCGACCCTATGTATTAACAATCTCTGAGCAGTATAGGTTGGAGTGCGGGGTGAGGCAGGGGGGTCTGACGTCTCCCAGGCTCTTCAACCTGTACGTGGATAACCTCATAGTCGCACTCAGCAGTATGCGTGTCGGATGCAGTGTTGATGGGGTTAGAATCAACAACATCAGTTATGCAGATGACATGGTGTTGCTGGGTCCGTCGGCAGGAGCAATCAGAGAGCTGCTTAAGACGTGTGAAGCCTACGCTGCCGCACATGGTTTAAAATATAATGTAAAAAAATGTGAATACATGGTCTTTGAGGTCGGTGCCAAACGCTATGGAGAGGGACCAGAGTTGCTCGTTAACGGGTCACCAATTAATAGGGTGACCACTTTTAAATACCTGGGGCATTTTATTGGACCTCAGGGACGATGTGGACATTGAGAGGGAGCGTAGGGCACTAGCGGTCCGGAGCAATATGTTGTCTCGTAGATTTGCGCGGTGTACGGACCTAGTAAAAGTAACACTTTTCAAGGCTTATTGCCAAAGTCTGTACACGGGCAGTCTATGGGTCAATTATACTAAAAGATCGCTGGATGGCCTGCGCGTCCAATATAACAATGATTTCAGGATGTTGTTGAGACTGCCCCGTTACTGTAGCGCGTCGGAGATGTTTGCGCAAGCTCGTACAGACGGTTTCTACGCGATTATACGAAAACAAACAGCGTCGCTACTGAGGAGAGTGAGGGACAGTCAAAACGGCATCCTGAAAACTGTAGCTGAGAGCTTCGGCTCTCCGATTATGCAGCAGTTTGTGCGGAGGTTGATTGTTACTAACACTAGGTAATAAGTTTTTCTATGCTACTAACACTAGGTAATAAGTTTGTATATGTTACTAACACTAGGCAATAAGTTTTTATATGTTACTAACACCCTATGGATCTTTGCGTCCGAAATAAAAGTTTTCTATTTCTATTCTATTTCTATTAACAATAAAAAAGAAAACAGCCCCAAATTAAAATCAAATTGGATATTTACAAGAATTACTTTTTTTTTTCACTTTACCTTAATTGAATTTTATTTCTTTCTTTTAACAATATCGGTTGGTAAGATATAGAAATCGAAATAATTGAGAAACAAAAACAATATATTCTCTTGTATTAGCATTCACACAAGGCCCAGTGGTAACGACCGCGACTTACAAGTTGTAGGCCGTGGGTCCGAATCCAGGCAGGCGCTTTACTTTGTGTAAATTATTTCATCGCCACTGCTCTCAAAACGGTGAAGGAAAACACACGATGTTTGATGGAAACCGGCATGACCTAGAACCAAACATTCGAAGACATGTGACAGCTTGTGGCTAAATAATAACAGTCGCACGGGTCGATCATCATGGTTAAGCAACTCTTGCCGAGATCGTTTCGTGGATAGGTGACCATCTTTACAAAGCGAGTTTCTTCCTTACCTCGAAAAGCACATTAAGCCGTTGGTCCCGGCTGCCATTTGAAGATCTTTGACAGTCGTTACGGGTAGTTCTGACTGAACCCCCGAACCTGAACCTGAACCTGAGATCTGACACCAGTCTGACCAAGAGGTATCGTGTTACCCAGTTTCTGGATAGTGGAGGTCAGATAGGCTGTCGTTCCATGTAAAACACTGGTACTCAGCTTAATCAGGTTAGAATGGAGGCCGACCCCAATATAGTTGGGAAAAAGGCAGATGATGATTTTCACAAATCCTATATAACTTTATAACATCATGCCTGTAGGGTTAGCCAGAGTACCTAAGAACACCGACATTTTGCCAGTTATGTCCTATGTATAATCCCTGGCATGTAAGTTGGCAAGGTTTTGGCGTAGTGGGAATAACTTCGTGCAAGTTTCGCGAACTGATCAATCAGTCGATCCTTGTGTCAACTGACCAATCAAACGCGCGCTCGGAATGTTCGACGCATCCCACTTCACTACCAAAGAGACCTAGAAAAAACGACTTCTGCGCATCTAACGACTCTTGCCAACTTACGTGCCAAGGATTATAAAAGAGATTGAGCCTATTGCCATCAACCGCAAACGAAACCAGACTGGGCTGCTGCTGAAAAATTCCAGTTAGATAAACCTGTTAACACTTCGTCCAACCCAAGAATCGAACTCAGGGTATCTTGCGCAGCTGCCATTATACCAACGAAGCAGTCGCCATATACCCATTAAATAAATCCTAAACAAAAATATTTAACCGACTAAAATGGAGAAACATTTTCAGTTGGTTAAAAACATAATTTTGTATATTCGCACAACTCTTTTCTCGCAGTTCTTCCTCACTTAAAACTTGTTCAGCAAGTAAATTATTCTTCCAGGGTAATAAAGTTGTTATTTCTAACATATTTCGTGCTTAAAGTTCAGTTTGTGTTAGGCGCCACCTCATCGAGTGAGTGAACCGCCCTGCTATCGTCGGGAAGTCTTCACGAGACGATTATATCATCATCTTCTTGTCCTTATTCCATGTTACGACGATCCCATGTTGACGATTACAATAATAAATACACTAAGAAGCAATAAAAAAGTTCCAGTGACATAGCATCAAATTACTCCTAAACGGGAAAGGCTAGCTTAATGACGCCGTCTGCAATATTGAAGTACATTTAACAGCGCATCAGAATATTACCAACTAAAAACGTAAATATTGTGTTCAAATTTTAAATTAAATGTGAAAAATTTTAATTAAGGTGTTTGTCGGCATTTTGTGGGTGGAACTATTTCATTGCTCGGCAGTTTATATTAGTACTTAGTTAAATGTATGTTATATTAGTGTAAGTGTCCTGTGTCTTTAGACTGGTGAAAATGTACCAACGAAAGCGATTCAACAGCGATTGATAAAATGTCAAAAATATTATATAGGATTGCCAAGCGCTATCGAAATTTCACGTGAATCTCAAAATATATTTTTTTTAATTATCGATTGGCTCGCGCTTGACCACTATCTCACCTGATGGTAAGCGATGATATGGTCGACGGTGAAGCAAGCTTGCCTAGAAGTAACCTATTCACTCTAGACATAAAGACTCCCAGGTTGTAGTTAGCTGGTACTTGGCAGATCCGTCCCAGAGATGAGAGCAGTACTCCATGCATGACCGAACTTGCGCTTGGTACAAGTTGAGCAACTGTCTGTTCTGGCGTGAAGTAATTTTTTGATTCTTTAAATCAAGAGTGAATAGGTTGTAGCTATCGGGGAACACAGACTCCGGTACATACAAATACATAAAAAAAAAAGTTAATCAAAAAATTCAAAAAACCCGACTGCTTAAAAAGCGAACTAAAAAGATGTAAACAAGAAGAAAATCATGCTGTGCTGTCGGGTTTTTTGAATTTTTGAATTAACTTTTTTTATTTATAACCTTTTAGTTATCTTTTTTTAGAATTAGGTACATTTTAACATATAAGTGTTATATATTTTTGAAATCAGCTCTTAAAGCCCTTTATTTTGATAAAAAAAATTGGGCCCCCACCATATGGCGCCCAAAATCCGCCATTTTTCTATTTTCCAATTTTAATGTCGCCAGTGACACTCGCAGGGTTAAGACGAATCGATTGACGTAAGAACCATCAAAATCGGCCTACACGTTTGGTCTCTAGAACGCCACATAGGAACAAACATACATACATACATACATACTTACATACATAGACTCATAAACACATTACCCTCCTTCGGCAGTCGGGTAAAAACCGGCCAAGTGCGGGTAGGACTCGCGCAAGAAGCATTATCGCAAAATCACGTTTGTTGTATGGGAGCCCCACTTAAATATTTATTTTATTCTGTATTTAGTATTTGCTGTTACAGCGGCAACAGAAATACATCATCTGTGAAAATTTCAACTGTCTAGCTATCATGGTTCATGAGATACAGCCTGGTGACAGACAGTGGAGTCTTAGTAATAGGGTCCCGTTTTTACCCTTTGGGTACGGAACTCTAAAAATGAAGTGGTCGGACGATAGTATCGCCGCAGTACACTAGCCCGTGGAGGTTGCGCTTTAGGTAAAACAGAAGAACAATGTAACTAGGTGAAACTAGCAAGATTTAATGTAATTTATTTTGTTTTTGTGATGAAAACGTAAAGGCAAGAGATTACAAAGTTACAGAGAAGCTACTAAAAGGGTCGCGGAGAAGAACTTTACAATTCATTGCTGCATTCCGGTTTAAATGGATGCACATTCCCGGGAATGTTGGTAGCTATAGGTGTATAAGACATTTCAGCTTCGTCTTTGAGATTAGTGTATCAATTATTGACCTATTCCGGTTTTACCTTCAGGATTTTTTCAAAAGTAGCCTTTGATTTGTTTTATTGGCCAATGGCAATGGGCTCATCCTTTTTAACCCCCGACTGAAAACAGGGGTATTATAAGTTTGAGGTGTGTTGCTGTGTATCTGTGTGTCTGTCTGTGGCGTCATAGCTCCTAAACGGATGAACCGATTTTGATTTAGTTTTTTTTTGTTTGAAAGGTGACTTTGTCGAGAGTGTTCTTAGCTATGTATGAATAAAATCGGTTTAGCCGTTCAAAAGTTATCCACAATTTTACTCTTTGAATCTGGTTTTCTTTTTTTCAAGATATTGTGTCATCATTGTGTTTCGATAGATTGTCGATTGAAGCGTGTCTACTACTAGGTATATTATATGTAGTTTAAAAATCATAAAATTAAATTACAAATGTATAAAACCCCCGACACAACCGGGGAACCGCCTACGTTTACAGCTGTTTCTTTTATTTACTTAGCGGTTCCCGACGCGAGTAAAAGGTTTATTTTTTGCTAAAGTTAAACTAGACAAGTCTGGAAATTACGTGGTATTGTAATACATTGATTAAAATATAATTGTTAATCTTTTTGTTTTATCATCTTATTTTTGCCTAAGTGTAAGCCAGTTATGTTTATGTACTCATCATCGGTCAGCTAAGAGACTTCCACCACTGCTGAACATCGGCCTCCCCCATGCGTTACTACATCGACTGATACACGCTGTGCTTATCACAAACAGCGGCCTCGACTGGCCCTCATTATGTCTTCGGTGTACATTTTGGAAGGCCGTCCAAAGCTGCGTCTTATTGTATATTAAAGGCTACTGGCACAATGTTAGCGAACTCCTTTATCGTTACTTTTACAAGCTTCATATTATAATCCTTGTTGAAACCATTTTTACCACAAACCAATCTTAGAATAGAATAGAATAGAATATACTTTATTGTACACCAAAAAATTAAGTTACACATCTCTTTTACAATAATACTTACTAAAATCTCAATCAATCTTACATAAAGGTGAAAGTTTGTGTGTGTGTTTGTATGTTTGTTACTTCTTCAAACTCAAACGGCTCGACGGATTTGGATGAAATTTGGCACAGAGAAAGATTATTTACTTTTTGTCCCAGGAATATATTCACATGGGCTAATTTTCTACTTTCATGCGGGCGAAGCCGCTGACAGAAGCTAGTGATATTACAAATGTGAAAGATTGGATGGCTGTATGTTTGTAACTCAATCACGCCAGAACGGCTGAATGGTTCTTGATGAAATTTAGCACAGGGATAGATTTAAGTCTGAAATATTACATAGGCTACTTTTCTGGCCGGTATAATGTGCCTTTGGGATAATAAAACGCTATTCACGCGGGCGAAGCCGCTGGCAGAAGCTAGTAATTTCAAAATTTGTCAAATGCAAGCAGCAATGATGGATTAGTCAAAACAGAAAAATCATATAAAAACCTACAAAAAGCACCAGTTTTCAACATGAAGTTTTCATACAATTATATTAGCTCGGCTAAGTAATTGCACTACGGAGCGCAAGGAAACTGAAGTATAAAATTGCTCTACCCACAACCAAATCTAATTATGAGAACACAAGCCGGTTTTTAATAGAACGCTAATGCAGGCGAAGCCGGGGAAATAAGTTGTGTAACGAAGTTTACTGGGAGACAATGTAGAGGGCTTTTTTGATAATTTTTTTGGGTACAAATTGTGACTAGTCCCAATTTTGTGTTTATGTTATTAATATATTTTTAGGTATTTAAGTATTTTTCTCGAGGTCTTGAGTTCGAATCTGGGCAAGTACCAATGTAACTATTTCAATTCATATATATACTCTCTAATTTTATATTATATGTATATCGCTGGCAACGTTAAAGGAAAACATCGTAAGGAAACCTTGACATTAAAGTTAACTAGCATCTGCCAGCGCCTTTGCCTGCGTGAATGTCGAAAATTATCCCAAGGGAACATTTTTCCGGATAAAAAGTAGCCCATAACAGGCTATAATCTTTGTCGGTCTAAATTTCATCCAGATCCGTTCAGTAGTTTTTGCTTGAAAGAGTAACAAACATACAAACTTACACACAGACAAACTTTCGCCTTTAGAATATTAGTGTGATAGGGTGACATAAGTTTGAAATCGCCAACCCGGCTTAAGAAAGCGTGGTGATTAATACTCGCCTTCTCTTTATAAGAAGAGAGCTTTGCCCAGCAGTGGGACAGTAAAAGACTGGTTTTATTAGAAGTATTGCCAGTAATATGTGCACTGTTCACTTAATGAGGACTTTCAATAAAAATGAAGCACCTAAATCGGATCATGTAATCATAAATAGGACTTACAGTGAGTTTATTATAAGATTTTACTCCATTAGTGTAATTGTTGCAAGGCGTTCTAGTGCGAGGATATACTAATAAATCAATAAAAGCATTTATTTTGTGCCTTCCATCCAAAGCGATCCAATTTGTTTGAACCGTGTATTTTGACCATAATAACTTAGGTAGGTACCTATATCATAGTGTCCGGTATAAAATCGCCAACCTTCTTATAAAAGAGAAGTCCTTTTATGGTGAATCCCCCTCTTGGCATACAATTTTAAGGCATAATATTGTTTTCCGCAACGCTTTCGCATAACTTTTATTAGCATGAAACACTGTGGCATAATAATAGTTTGGTAAGCATAACTGTCATTTGGTCTAATTTGTTTTGGCATAATTTGGAGTTGCATAAATTTTTAAGGCACATTATTTTTTTAATCTGATAAACAAAATGTGGGTGTTATGTACTTCCATTATTTATTTGGGAAAATAAATAATATACGCTGGAACGCCCAAACAGATTTGAGCCGACTCCCGGTACCTTGGGTCGCTTGTCCAAGGCCACTGGAACAACTTGCGACCCACGGATGCCCCTCAAGTTCAAGGGGAAACATCTACAATTCCGACCTGTCAACTGTATGGATCAGAATGTTGGGCTTTGAAAAAGATGGATGAAAAGAGATTGCATGTAGCAGAGATGAGAATGTTGAGATGGATGTGCGGAGACGAGATTGGATAAAGTGAGAAAAGAGTATATTACAGGAAGTTTGAAAGTGGCGCCAGTGACAGAAAAGTTGAAAGGGAACCGTTTGTCCTGGTATGGTCATGTGATGAGGAGGGAGGGCTCTAATAGATGTTACAAAAAGAGTTATGTCAATTAATGTGGATGGAAGGAGAGCGAGAGGAAGGCCAAAGAAAAGAATGGATGGACTGTGTGAGGAGTGATATGAAAGAAAAGGGAGTCAGTGAAGAAGAAAACGTGTTACGCCGACCCCAAGTAACGTGGGATAATTGAAATTACTCTATTGCATTAGGTTAAGATGCGTCCTCAAACACGAGAGGCGAGATAAGACCACTTGGCCGCGATAAAAAGATTGGTTAAATTGCCTTCAATCAAATTTAAATACAACTATTTATTTATTTGATATATAGCACAGCCACATCACATGCATTACAAATCGACGAAACAATCTATATAACTATTGGACCAATGCATAAAGTCAAAGTCAAATATATTTATTTCAACTAGGCCAATAAGCGGCACTTTTGAACGTCAAACATCAAATCTAAATTCAAAATGTACAAGTAATAAAAAATTGACTCTACTGTGCATTCGGAAAGTAGCTTGTTATAGTAGCATATGACAAGTACGGCGTACATAACACTCATTGTAACATTGCCGCCCTGAGATAACTATAAATTATACAATTCAAATCACAAAAAGTAGATTAAACAAAAAATATAAATGAATAAGTACATATAAATCAAACTTAAATAATTAAAACATTCACCATTCAGAGCGAATATTATGATAGATCACAGGTTCAAGCGTTGTGCTGCGAGTGTTAAAATAATACTCTTTAGAGCGCACTGTACATCGCTTTACACGTGCAGCCTGTGGGCTCGTTATACGCAACGATCGTTCAGCGCTCTGCGCGTCCAGTACAACAACACGTTCAGGGTGTTGTTGGGGCTGCCGCGCTGCTGGTGCAGTGCGTCGGGCATGTTCGCGGACGCGCTCGTAGACTGCTTTCACGCCGTGCGCCGCAAACGATACGCCGCGGCGCTCTGCTGACTGCGCGCCAGCACCAACAGCATCCTGGCCGTTATAGCGGATAGGCTGGACACACGATAAGTCCAACACTGGGTCAGGGCCCACATGATGAAATAAATGTATTTTTGTTTTCTTTAGTTATTAACCCTATTTGTTTGTTTTATTTACTGTACTAACATTCTATGGATTCCGTAAATCTGAAATGAATAGTTTTTATTTTTTATTTATTTTTATTATTTAAAAAAAATTTCAGAAATCAAAATCATAATGTAAATAATCAAAATTATAAGATCAAAATCATTCAAAAATAAAATAAAAATACAAAATCAATATAAAATTATTAAAAAATAAAATAAAAAGTCAAAACATATTCAAAATTATATGGTCATACAAAAAATCAAAAAGTCATACATCAAAACCATAGTCAGAAGTCGGAGTAATTATAAAATTTAATGCAAAATCGAAATCATTACAAATTAAATAAAATTAAATTGTCAAGCTAGTTTGCGTAGCGGCAGAAATACCTAAAGACCATAGTACTCAGCGAGCTTTTTTCAAAAAGCAATATTTTCCACTCCATCCATTGGAAAACACAAACGTATTTCAAAATGTTAACTAAATTAATTAACTGAAAAGCTCTTTTCACTCTCGTTTCCTTAAGGACCTCTCAGCTTGATAAACAAATCTTCAGTCACGTACAAATGTAATACGATGGGCACAAAAGGTTCCACGTCAATCGGATTAGCTGTTTTTACGTGTATCTGACAAAACAAACAGACAGGTTTTCCTTGTTTACAATTCTATTTCTCTTTTTTTGTATATTTCGAAGATTTTACAGTCACTTGCATACTTTTAAAAATACTCATAGTTTCCTATTCAGTTTTTTTCTAATTTATTTTAAATACTGATTAGTGCTCACAGAACGGAACCAAGGGAGGCGTTTTAGTTTATGTAATTTATACAGCACTAGCTGACCCGGCAAACTTTGTTCTGCCATAAAAACACCAAACATTCATCTATCCTACCTACCCTACCCTATCTACCCTACCTACCCTACCATACCTACCCTACCCTACCATACCTACCCTACCCTACCTACCCTACCCTACCTACCCTACCATACCTACCCTACCTACCCTACCCTACCTACATACCTACCCTACCTATGTTGTTAACCATTGTTTTTTCTTATTTTTTTTTTCATAAGAACCTTCTCCTAGCAATAACAAACACAACAAAAAAAGAATAAGCGAAATCGGTCCAGCCGTTCACGCGTGATGCCGTGACCAAGGGAAAAAGGGATTCATTTTTATATATATAGATAAAGATTAAGGGTCCTCGTTTTTAGTTTTAGATTTTGTGCTTCGACAAGAACTCAGCCACGTCGACAGCCCTAGCGCTGGCCTCGCACAGGTCCTTCATGGTGCAGGTGTTTGTGCACAGAGAGCAGGACAACAGATGGGGCATCGTTTGCGCTGTGGTTCCACAGTCGCATTGTGGCTGATCGGAGTACCCCCATCTGACCAGGTTGTTTCTACAGCGGCCTACTTGGCTTCGTAGCCTATTTAGGGCTTTCCATGTCGGCCATAGCAGTCTATGCTGGGAGCTTTTCTGCAGAATCGATATAGTCAGTTGGAGGGGGTATTTGAGGAGCCACAGTTTCCAGCGCGCTTCGCCAGGGCTGTTGTCGTAAGTCGTTTTAGCCGATTTAAGGAAGCTGTTCCGACTTTAGTCGCCCCCTTGATTTCTCCGTGTTGTATAGTAGGTGGTTATCATGCTTGTGCTTTTCGGATGAACAGGCAACTTCCCTACGGACCTCCGACAAAGCTATTCTTGCCAGTGGGTATAATGCATGTGTCATTTAGGGCTACATCTACTTTTTGGGCACGAGCGGATCGATGCCACACTGGGCAGGCAAATTCGCCAGCCGAGAAGCAGAGATGTACCTACGAAGGACGTGAGAGGCGGCGCCCCAGGAAGTGGATGTGAGTCGACGAAGCAAGATAAACATGCTTCGTCGTGTTTCTAGCATTGAAACAGATAAACTGTGTCGTATTTAATGTTTTTGTTTGTTTTACAAATATGTTAGTAAACTTTTACTAAATAATAACGAAGTAATTAACTTTGTAAACATAGCCAGTTAGCCAGAACTTAATGTCACTCAATCCTATAAGGATTTAGTGACCCATTTAAACCCTTGTAAAGTGTTGTTCGTTAACCGATTGTGCTGGAATTTGTGGGAGGCATTTAATTGTGTTTTTACTTATTCCTGGTATTAGATATAGCGTGTACTGGCATCGATTTACCAAGATCCTTACGCACATATCTTTGGAAGGCCTCCCTCTAAGTAGACCGATAATCTAGTTAAGGTTTCAGCCAGGAACCCGCTGGATGCGAGACGCACAAGACCGATCGATGTGACGAAACTTGGGGACCTATGTCCAGCAGTGGATATCTCCGGCTGAAATGGATAATGACGATGACGATGTAAAAAACTTGGTATGTCCTAGAACGAAAACTTCAAAGATATTTTGTCATATTCCATCACGGGATCTACCACGCGGGCCCAGGACGGTCTCTTGGCCCGCTTAGCTGATCCCTCTCACAGCTGCCCAGCAGTGGGAACATTCTAGATCTGCATATCTTAAGAGGAAATGCGCGGGCACAAACCTCGAATTAAGTTTTTTTTTTACTTAGCTTATTCATTCGGGTGTCTACGACCGCAGTTCCTCTAAAGAAAAAAAATTAAAAAGCCATTTTAATTTATCATGTTTTGAGAAACAACACAGCATTCTTCGTGGAAGAAAAAAAACCGGCCAAGTGCGAGTCGGACTCGCGCACGAAGGGTTCCGTACCATTATCGCAAAAATCGGCAAAAAAAACACGTTTGTTGTATGGGAGCCCCACTTAAATATTTATTTTATTCTGTTTTCAGTATATTTGTTGTTATAGCGGCAATAAAAATACATCATCTGTGAAAATTTCAACTGTTTAGCTATCACGGTTCATGAGATACAGCCTTGTGACAGACAGACAGATGGACAGCGAAGTCTTAGTAATAGGGTCCCGTATTTACCCTTTGAGTACGGAACCCTAAAAAAATAGAAATACACACTCTTACATTCCTATAGCCAAAAAAAAACTACGGCCTTCTTTAAAAACATCCAAAAAGCTTTACATTCTCCCCAGTTCATACGAAAACGTCCTTTTTAATAGTCCATTCCCATGAATCCTTAATACGCTCTCCGAGACCGTCTCTCAGAATTCTGTCTACCCTCGTTTTAAAAATTAGCGCGATATAAAAAAATCTATAGACGATCCTGGCAGCTTAATTGAACGATCTGGTAAAGCCGCTCTAAGTGCTTCTAATCCTTATTGCCTTTTAGCTAGCGTAAAATTGCTAATGAGTGGAATCTCTATTCTATGAGACGGAGCGGCAAGATGTCGCTTTTTTAAACAGTTAGAAAGAGGAGCTTATATTTGTTAGCGATCTTTATATTTAATTGAGCACACTAAATAATTTTTCTATGTTGGCAATAGTTTGTTGATATTTTTACGCTTGCAACAAAGGTGGACTGCTTTTTGTCAGGTTGGTAAACGATAAACTTGCACTTCTCGTTTCCCGCCCATTCCGAGGTAATAAATAGTGTGGTTCATGCCATCAAAGACAATCTATTTTTGATCGAGACGCCATTAATAAGTATCAGGGTAAGTGCTTTATAAACTGTATCCTATAAACTATGTTCTATAAAATATTTTCCATAAACTGTGTTCTGTGTAACTGTGTATTTGATATGAGAATACACTGAGTGAGTAAAACCTTTTAAGCATTTTTATTTACATCGCCATCCCCGCTGAAATACCCACACAAGATTTTAGTCTTTTAAGTAAAAGACAACATGTTATTTAACTTATTTTATTTGAATAAAAATATTGCGAAAAGTAAGTTTTCACCAGACCGTATTTTTTCGGCTGTAAATAAACAAGTAAAATACAAAAACTTTGAAAAAATCCCCGACACAGTTTTATTTCCTGCTTTAAAAACTATCTACATAATTCTACTAGTAGTAGACACGCGTCGATCGACAATCTACCGAACACGTAATTATGACTTGATATCTTGTGCAAATACCCTGATTCAAACAGTAAAGCGCCCATAATTTTTGTTGGGTTGAATTGATTTTCACCTATCACAGTTTAAAACATTCTAGATAAAGTCACCTTTCAAATAAAAAAAACTGAATCAGAATCGGTTCATCCGTTTAGGAGCTATGATGCCACAGATAGATACAAAAATATACAAACACACAGGTAAACACATCAAACTTATAACAATCCTCTTTTTCCATCGGGGGGAAAAAAGGCTTCGGTCAGTAAACGCGGGACTCGCTGTGTTGATTTACTTGACTATTAACTATTTACTAACAGTGCCATATAGTTTCTAATTTTTGTTATTTTTAAGATATCAGCTAATAGAGGCCATATTAACTGACTGACCATATTACTCTCATGTACCCTATTATAACAACTATATCTCTGCCCTATTTACCACGGATACAATCATCGACATTGATGGTCTTTTAAATACACTCCTAAGTGCACTGGCCCTTTTTTTCTACTATTCATCCCAGTAAGGGTAATTACCGTTTCTATCTCTGCCCCCCTAGCCAAGTTACGAACGTTTCGTATCAAATCTCTTTCTACAATCGTTAACGCTTTTATTTATATGGTCTGACCACGTGACTTAACGTTCAGATGTGTCATTCCCATACATTGATTGGTTTTCGATAACGATAGTACGTTATCGATTGTAGATTGTTAACTTGGCTACAGGTGCTGTTCTACCAAGAATAGACTTCACTCGTACTCAACGTGACATAGCTTTCATGTGTCAAATAGTTAAATATGGAGTCCCTCAAGGAAGTGTATTAGGTCCATTGTTATTTATAATATATATAAATGACCTTCCAAAAGTAATGAAATATCCAGTATATCACTCTTTGCCGATGACAGCACGGTCACAATAAATTGTAAAAATAAAGACACCTATGATAACGAAATTAACAATACTTTGAAATTATTGGTTGACTGGTTTAATAACAATAATTTAATAGTGAACCTTGAAAAGACAAAAGTTATGTTCTTCAGCCAACGTTTGTTACTCACCAAGGGATAGTAATACAAAAGGTAGACACAGCTAAAGTTATAAGTTTAACTATTGACAAACGTCTTAACTGGAAGGCACATACAAAAGAATTAAATAAAAATGTTTGTTCTTCTGCCTACGCACTCTATAAACTAAAACCCATCATAAGTACCACTGCGCTTATTACTGCTTATCACGGAATTGTCGGCTCAATATTAAGGTTCGGCGTTATATTTTGGGGAAATTCAACTAATAAGGAAATAATTTTTAGGTCACAAAAAGGTGCATTGGGGCTATGTTCGGCTTAAAAAAAAAACGGATAGTTGCAAACCGTATTTTATTAAATACAATATTTTAAATCTGCTTTTCTTGTTTATTTTTGAAGTGGCTAATTTCTTGTAAGAAATTAGCCACTTCAAAAATAAACAAGGAATCCAATCCCAAACTATTTAAAAGACTATCAGATGTTTCAATCCGCAATCGACGAGATAACAATAAATTATGGGCAGTAAGATCAACCACGGCACTCATGCGTAAAAGTATTTTCTCTTTAGCACCAGATATTTACAATAAAATCCCTAAACCTATTAGACAAATGCCCACAACTCTATTTAAAATACATCTAAAAAAATACCTAATAGCCAAATGTTATTATAGCTTAGCAGAATTTTTAAATGATCGTACTTAATGCTTATCATGGTACAGTTTTGAGATTGAGGAAATGTCATAACATTTCCTCAATCTCAAAACTGTACCATTTTTTAGTTTTAATGTTTTTCTATAGATTGTTTATAACCGACTTCATGACAGCATGTTAAATAATAGTTTTTTGTTAATTATATAAATTCAAACGGTTAATATGACCAAATATAATATTTAGTACGCCCTGAAAGGCAAAACATGTAGATCCCATTACCAAATGTTATTTTAAGACCGAGTGTCATTCTGAACTTCGACAGTTAATTACTTCGACACAGTCTCAATTTCGAAAAACAATACTTCGACTACTCATTGCTTCGACAGAACATATATTCGACAAGCATTAGTTCGACAGATTATACTTCGACAACACACATCTTCGAAAAACACTACTTCGACAGAACCCTACTTCGATATGCACTTGTTCGGCGGATCTCTAGTTCGACGGAACATACCTTCGACATAATACTGCTCTGAAATGCGACAATACGATCACGTGTCGGAGTTTCTGACTAAATTGCAGTGGCTGCCGATTCGGCATCGTCGAGGTACCCATATCCTATCTCTTCTCATTACTATCCTACATAATCCTAATTCTCGTCAATACCTTCGTGAACGCTTTGAGTACTTTTCCCGAAGGGTAAACCCTGTCGCACTTCCACTTCTCTTCTCCTTCGTACCCCACGTCACACTTCTAGCCGCTATGATGGCTCTTTCTCTGTTACTGCAGTGCGTCTCTGGAACTCTCTACCACATTCCCTACGCGACAGCCCTTCTCTGAACGTCTTCAAGAGGAAAATCAAAGATCATTTTCTTTCGGAATGACATAATATTAGTTAATAATAGTTAGTAAATTAAATTTATTATCACCCTATGTTGTATATGTAATTTTTTGTGTACAATAAAGAATTAAGAATAATAATTGAATTTCGCTATAAGGTTTTAGGTACAAAATAAAAACATAAATAATAATCGAGGTATTCCTCGAAGCGCCACAGTTTTGAGGCGCACCTAATGAGGCGCACCATTTTTATTCCTCGGAGCGCACCTTTTTGTAGCGCTCCCGATAACAATTAAAAATATTAAATTTTTATTCCTCGAAGCGCACCTACGTTTAAAAATAGGGAAGAGCATGAAGTAAACGTAATAAATTATATCGATAATTTTAAATACTCATTTGTGCATCATCATCGTTGAGAGTAAGGAAGGCCTCCACACGTCTTTATCGTACACCGCCACAAAGTGTTCCCATGTTTATTTACTTTTATCGGTATGTACGTGTTATTATCATATAATAAAACTTTCTTGCCGCTTCTGCTTTGTACATATTTAATTAGCGCGTTTCTATTACTTGATCCAGCAATTGGTTCCATGCTCACAAAACTGCCTTGCACAAACTTTCTTAAATAAACAAACTTTCTTCAGTTCATAGCTTCACTTGAGCCTACGTGACACATTCGCGCAACTTGTGAGTTATAGTGCTAACACACACGTCTGGATTTGTTTCGGCCGGACAGACTCCGCTCCCAAATGCTTTCTCGCTTACACACGCTTGTTTGGACTGAGACGGAATAAAATTAATAATAATAATGTCCTACACAGTTGAGTCCGTCACGCTCCACACAAGCGTGTGTAAGCGAGAAAGCAATTGTGGGCGGAGTCTGTCCGGCCGTACCAAATTCGAACGTGTGTTAGCACTATTAAACACAACAAAACAAAACTATGCAATTTTAAGTAAACAAGTTCCGGAAATGCTCGGCTGGATTCGTGTGAACTCGGCGAACGCGCCTTTGACGCGACTATCTAGGATACAATGGGGAGACGGGGCTGCGGCTTATGTGTGCAGTGCTCCCGCGCCGCATCGCCAGAGGTTAAATACGTACTGATTGATACAGTTGTCTTTGTCCATACTAACTAGGATAACTTTTTTTTTTTTTAAACCAATCTTTGGTCTAGGAGTATAGAGTTTTTGCAAATTGTATAAAATAACGTGTTTTACTTTTTATCGATAGTTTCAGTTAGTATCCTATCTCTATTCGAAAGTTAATAATAGGTGCGCTTCGAGGAATAAAAAGTTAATATTTTTAATTTTTATCGGGAGCGCTACAAAAAGGTGCGCTCCGAGGAATAAAAATGGTGCGCCTCATTAGGTGCGCCTCAAAACTGTAGCGCTTCGAGGAATACCTCTAATAATCAATTATGTATTTAATTATAATGTCACAAATCTTTGTACAGTTTAATCATTTCTTCAGATTTAATCAGCGATAATTAGCTATGAACATTGTATTAAAATACTTAAATAAAAAATATAAACTAACTAAACCGAAAAATAAACATGTCTAAAATATAGCGTCGAAACACTCCTCCACTTCGCTGTCCAATGGTATTGTGCCCAAAAGTCTGGCAACATCGCTACGATATTATGGCAATGCTTATCCTCTGACCAAGGTAAAAGGCAACTTTTGGGTCACGTGAAGTCAACTAGGCGTTTACGCAGATCTTTGAATAATGGGTGAGCACTCGGACCCCACGGACCAAAAGTTTCAACCCCAAACGGCTCGAAAATATAACTGCCGATGAGGTTATTATATTTCCACCACTTGAGGATATCTGCAGCCGTAGCGGCAGCGCCAGCACCGCAACGAGGAAGGAACATGAGATGGCGCAAGAGCATCGTAGCAAGTCGCGTCCCACACTAAAGGCCTACCCATCTTCCAATGAAACAAAGTGATCGTATTGTCGCATTTCAGAGCAGTATTATGTCGAAGGTATGTTCCGTCGAAATAGAGATCCGCCGAACAAGTGCATATCGAAGTAGGGTTCTGTCGAAGTAGTGTTATTCGAAGATGTGAGTTGTCGAAGTATAATCTGTCGAACTAATGCTAGTCGAATATATGTTCTGTCGATGCAATGAGTAGTCGAAGTATTGTTGTTCGAAATTGAGACTGTGTCGAAGTAATTTACTGTCGAAGTTCAGAATGACACTCTTTAAGACCATGCAATTCTATGGTATACTCATGTTTTACAAAAATAAATATCTTATCTTATTTTATCTTTGTTTCTACGTTGGTGATGCTTATGTGTATACAAAAAAGTGACATTGTATAGGGATTAACGATTGTCCAAAATGTTTAGGATTGACCACGAGCGTGATATTTCGGTAGCGGATGTCAATTCCATTATCATCATCAACATTTTTGACTTTTGTTAATTATATCGTTGAAAAAATGCCACTTTATCTAGTCTCAGGTCTTGTTTACGACCCTCCCGCCCCGGTGGATTGTCGTATTATCGAGGTGGGAGGGCTCTGTAGCCGTGGTTTTGACCCCCACGGTGAAGCGAAAAGGAACCCGAGGAGAGGCCGCTCGACAGGGCTTTTGCCGATAAGCCGATGACGTATCGGCCAACAGGTAGGTTGCAGTGCCGCTTGAGCAACATTGCAGGCGGGCCGCGATGTGGTATGGTAGGCACCGCGGCTGAGGGTTGGAGGCCGCGGCGTGAGAGGAGTTCCGGTATTACGGTGCGCCGGTGATGGTGGTGATTCCTGGAGGAAGGTCCGGTGACGGACAGCCGCGGCGGGTTCGCGGATGTATGCTTACGCGTGCCTGTGATCTCGCCATAAGCAGCACAGGAGGACACCGTGGAGTTTTAGTAGGTTGGAGTCCCACATAAATGCGCTATCTCCCCGTGGTAGCGCAGTATATATGAGCATATCTACAAGCAAAAAAAATATGTCTCCCGCAATCCTTTACAGCTAGTCTATTCTATTAAAATTGTCACAGTAAAAGCTTAGGTGAAGTGGGTATAGTTTAAAATACTCTCTTCAAGCTCACTTCACTTAAGTTTTCACGGTGAAATATGTACACAATAACAGTGCAGATCAGCCATCCTAAACAAAACATAATAATTTCACCTTCAAGCGGCATCTTACCGCTCCACCGGCAACACCATACCTTTGGACAAAGCTTCCCAACCATTGTGCGGTGTACTACAGAATGAGATCTTATTATAGATTGCCGGTTCACAGGCAGTAATCGATCTCCTCTAGCCAGATAATACCTTTAATATCGCAGAGGTTGAATAGCTCTCTTTGTGAGTAAATCTACAATACTGAGTTGAAAGCGCCATCTTAGGGCTTTTTGTGTGCGATAAGTTTTTTTTGTGTGTAAATGGTGCGTGTAGGGAAGCTCTTGGTTTGTATGCTCGTGTTTTGTGTTCTGGTATGGGTATATTTTTTTGTGACATAACCCTTTCGTTTTAAAGTTGGCCATTGCTTGTGTTCATTGATAAAAAGCTCCCTAGTTAGGTTCTTCTCGTTTCAATGGTACATTTCATTAAATTGTTTGGGTCCTGGACCACGTTTATTGCAGCTTCCGAAGCGTCGAACAGGTCATCTGGGATGCAAGTAAATGGACAATAGTGTCACTCCAGCAAATGGGACATAGTCTGTAGAGGGCACTACACTTGCATCGGGTGTACGGAAAATTTATTTAAAAAAATCTGCGGGGACCTACGTGGGTACGCAACCGATTCAATGCCTTTCATATAGGGCACCAATTATAATCATAATCTTTGTTTCTCCACACAAAAAGATGACTTAAGGAACGATTTATAAATTCAATTTAGTAGGAATATATTTTGCAGACAAGTGAGTGTTTGTTCGGAGCTGTTGTCTGTTATAGGTGTTATATATCAACAGATCCTCAACCCATGAACAAAATATAGGAATAACGAAAGACTCTTCCGATTTCCGTAGTTATCTGGCCCCTCACTTTCAATAACATTCAGTCAATTTATCTGTGGAATACTGTCCCCAGGATATCAGGATGGCAACCAACCGATTGACCTTTAAAGTTAAAGTTCGAGAACACATTCGCAAAAAGTTGGCAGTAGTATCGTCACAGCGCTATTTTTTTTTCCAATTGTCTATTGTTTAAAAATATTTCTGGATTTAGTTTATTCGTTTGGGTATTTATTGTATAATTATATTGTATTTATTTATAGCTTATATTTAAAACTCTGCCCTTAAAAACGGTGAAGGAAATCATCGTGAGGAAACCGACATGTCCTAGAACCAAAAATTCGAATACATGTGACATCCAACAACCCGCATTGGGCACGATTTGTGGATTACGGCCCATTCCCTCTCACAAAGAAGAGACCTGTGTCCCAGCAGTGGGAACATTAAAAAGGCTGATGATGTCTCTGCATCACCCAAAGGTTGACTGGTAGAAAATGCCTAAGGCATAAAGTCCTCCCTCTGTACGTTTATGTGCTTTAAGTATTAAATAAAATTAAAACAATTTAAGGATGGCAATACGCTCGCCCCGTACACACACTACACACTACACACTAGTACACTGGCGAAATGTGTGTCTTAGGTGCACGCTGCCTAACCTTTCTGCAAATACAGGTGTGATGATATGTAAATTTTATAGGAACCAGGAGCATACCGTGAAATATAAACAGTATGACAACATATATTATTTTACAATTTCTCAAAAGTATGTCATATCTGTTGCAGAATGCAGTATCCTTTTATGACGCTGGCCCGACAGAGTTTACCGAAATTTCCTCTGGGACATAAACAACAGGATAGTCAAAATGCATCGTGTCGTGGACAAATATGCTGCATTGCTAGTACAAAATTATTAATATGTGATGAAAATATGTAGGTCTTGTTATGTTTCAGTGGGAATAATGACTGACGAACGGTCAAGACACAGTCGTTTTGCGACAACAGAACCTTGTTTGGAACAAAAATGCATTAAAAATTATCTACGGATTACCAACCCTGAGCACTTATGCAGGTCAATGAAAGGGTAAACTTAGTAAGCGAACGAGCGTCGAAGAAAATTAATACAGGATTGGTTCAGCCAAATAGATGAAAGGACAACATATAAAAATATTATTATTTATTAAGACTTCATGCTTGAAGGCAAAGACGGACTTGGACGCTCACGCATACTAAAGTATACACCGTTAACATGTGGTGAAGAGAAAACATGGCAGGTGCATTCCTTATTTGTTAAAATAATTCAATTTGGTTTATCATCATCATTATCTCTTCCTGATGATAATGGACGCGCTGACGTCGGACATACAGGAAGTGGCACCCTAGTGTATGCTGTTTGCCGATGTTATTGTGCTGGTTGCTGAAAGTGACCTAGAGGTACAGAGCAGATTGGAGATGTGGTGGCACAGACTGGAGAGTGTTGGCTTGAAATTGAGCAGAACTAAAACCGAATTCTTGTTCTGCGATTTTGGCGGTCTCTCCAGTTCCGTGCCTATAGCTCTCGCTAGAACACTGATGTGCTCCGACTTCCGGTACCTAGGGTCGCTTGTCCAAGGGGATGGCGAGATAGACCGAGACGTAACGCACCGGATCAACTCGGGATGAATGAAATGGCGACAGGTCACTGGAACAACTTGCGACCCACAGATGCCCCTCAAGTTAAAGGGGAAAATTTACAAGTCCATGATTAGACCTGTCGTACTGAATGGATCGGAATGTTGGGCTCTGAAAAAGATGGATGAAAAGAGATTGCATGTAGTAGAGATGAGAATGTTGAGATGGATGTGCGGAGTGACGAGAACGGATAAAATTAGAAATGAGTATATTAGAGGAAGTTTGAAAGTGGCGCCAGTGACAGAAAAGTTGAAAGGAAACCGTTTGTCCTGGTATGGTCATCTGATGAGGAGGGATGAAACGCATGTTACTAAAAGAGTAATGAATATAAATGTGGATAAATGGAGAGGGCGGGGACGGCCAAAGAAAAGATGGATGGACTGTGTGAGGAGTGATATGAAAGAAAAGGGAGTCAGTGATAGCGTGACGGGGGACAGGACGGTATGGAAGAATAAAACGTGTTGCGCCGATGATCATCATCATCATTTTTGTAGGCGAATAACGTCCACTGCCGGACAAAGGCCTCCCCTAAGCGTTACCACATCGAGCGGTCCTGTCGCATCCAACAGACTCGAATTGGTTCATCATCATATTAATTTGGGACAATCCCACCGCACTATTTGCAAACCACTACATCTCCTGAAAGTCAGAATCAACAGCGGCGACCACCAGAAAAGCGCCGAGGCAATGAAGCTCGACGAGGTCCCAGAGAATGAATTTAACTGTCTTGGATTCCGCAACGAAATTAATGAGAAAAGTATAACGGAGGAGTAGGAAAAAATACAAATTTTCACTTCCCTCTATATCAAGCAGGAGACAGAACAAACAAGGCAATAGGCACAAAGGGTCGTTTACAACTGGAATAAACCCAGTTGCCTAGCCCCACGGATAAAAATTTGTATAAATATTAATGGGTCCTAACATTGTGAGCTGTTATATTTGATTCCAATAATAGGTATGGCAAAAACGCTTGAACGCACGGATTTTTTTCTTGTTTCCAAAAGGTCCGTATATTAAACAACTCCTGATGCAGCCTGTACATTATTCAACATAATATTGCGTTCATTCTGCCAAAGAATACGATCACATAAGATATGATGTGCAGATTGTACATATTGTACAGATGTAGAACGCTGACATAAAGGCTGTACGGATGTAATATTCCGCACGAGAGACCATGAACGCGGACTTTTTAACGCGGAATGACCGTGAGAAAATCTCTAGATTATTTAAACACACACGTATTGATGTCTGGGAGGAACTTTTATCCGAATGGCAAGGTAGGTGGGATAATACCAAATCAAGGGCCGACACCTCCACTAATTCTTTCCATACGTTCGCGTGCGGCTGGCCAGGACGTGGTTGGAGGTGGATCACTGTGTTGCCCAATTTCTCACAGGGCATGGTAACTTTAAAAGTAAATTATTTTCGTTCAAACTCGTTGCCTCGCCTTTAAGTCATCATCATATCAGCCGAAAGACGTCCACTGTTGAGCATAAGCCTCCCTAAATGTCGGCACATTGACCGGTCTTGTGCGTTTCGCATTCAATGGATGCCCACAACTTTAACGAGGTCATCGGTCCACCTAGAGGGGAGGCCTTCCAACGCAGCGTCTTTCGGTGCGTGTTCACCACTCCAGAACTTTTCGGCCCCATCATCCTTATTGATTCATCAAAATTAAAAAGCGTTAGTGTATTTTTAGAAATATGTAATTATGCCAAAAGCTACAAAACTGTCGGGTCAAGCCAAACGAGATCTAGCAAAGGCTAATTGGAGTTCAAATAAAGGCCTCTTTACAAGCTTAGTTTATTCTATTCATATGAAACTACACGGCACATATCCGATGAATGACTTATAAGTAGCTTGCAATAGAGAGCTCAAAGCAAATAAGCTTAGGAGGAGATTGTAGATCCGCACTGTGATATAACCGACTCAGTTAATCCTCTTTAGCGGATATAATGTTGTCCTTAAATCAGCTATGAAATAAACTGAACTTGTAGTAACGCGCCATCATCCTTATTTTAATAATACTACATTATTATTTTAATAATATTCAGTAAGAAATCATTCTTTTGGCCTTTTCTCAATGTCTTCTTCTTCAAGGAGTACCATGTTACCCAGTTACTGGGTTGTGAAGGTCAGATAGGTAAGCATAAGGATTATCATCATCAATTGTGGAAATTGTGGAAACTAGAACAAATTTCCATGTGTTCAATCGTTCATGCCATACCTATTATTAAAATCAAATATAACAGCTCACAATGTTAGGACCCATTAATATTAATGGAATTTTTATCCTTGGTGCTAGGCAACTGGGCTTATCCCAGTTGTAAACGACCTTTTGTGCCTATTGGCCTTTTTTGTTCTGTCTCCTGCTTAATATGGAGTGAAGTGGAAATTTGTATTTTGTCCTACTCCTCCGTTATTCTTTTCTAAATAATTTCGTTGCGAGAGCCAAGACAGTTAAATTCATTCTCCGGGACTTCGTTGAGCTTCATTGCCTCCTCGCTTTTCTGGTGGTCGCCGCTGTTGATTCTGGCTATCAGGAGTTACAGTGGTTTGGGAATAGTGCGGTGGGATAGTCCCAAAAAAAACTGTCCTCCAGCTGCTACCAGCCGCCCTGCAAAGATCGTCGCTCCACTTAGCCTGAGGGCATCCAACCTTACGTTTACGAGTTCGCGGTCTCCTCTCAAGAACATGCTTACTCCAACGGTCATCGGTTCTACGACTTATATGGCCGGCCCATTGCCACTTCAGCTTGCTTATTCTGCAACATGAGGATACAACTAGATGAGGAACAACAAATTGATGTACTAGATAGTAACTAGTAAAGTCAGACAATTTCTAGCTTGCGGTCAACCTGTCAGCTCCATTTCCTGAAATCCTAGTCTGGAGCAAGTATGGCACGTTCCATAATATAATTTCCAGTCCGAGTTTGGGCGATGTGTTACGTTAGTTTCATACAGTATATACTGTAAATATTATCCGATTTCTGGGGATATTATTTAATATAAACGATTACTTACTTACATAAATCGTATGATAGTTGAATAAGGCACTTTTTTATTTTTATTTCGAAGTAATTTCTTTGTATGTCTCATTGTAGAAGAGTAGTTTTGCATATTGTTGTCATAAAACGTTACTTTGATATCTTATACATTGTTTAGCAACCTAACTAACACAAAATTAACAAAAAGAAATATCTACCGAAACACTTCCTATAAGTGGGGAGAAAAAAAGTATTCATCAAAAATTCTCAAAACAAAAAGTGGCTTGATGCGATCTCGACACCTTCTTAAAAGTTTAACTTTTACAATATCGTAAAAATATAAACAAACTCACGTACCGAGGGATTAAACACTGAATAAATAGTAACAGAAGTCCAGCTCTATACAACGATTGAAAACAAGCACACGCACACTCTGTCTTTAATCAATCTGCCTAGCCTCCAAATCAATCTGCCTAACCTCCAAATCAATCTGCCTAACCTCCAAATCAATCTGCCTAACCTCCAAATCAATCTGTCTAACCTCCAAATCAATCTGCCTAACCTCCAAATCAATCTGCCTAGCCTCCAAATCAATCTGCCTAACCTCCAAATCAATCTGCCTAACCTCCAAATCAATCTGTCTAACCTCCAAATCAATCTGCCTAACCTCCAAATCAATCTGCCTAGCCTCAAAATCAATCTGCCTAACCTCCAAATCAATCTGCCTAACCTCCAAATCAATCTGCCTAACCTCCAAATCAATCTGCCTAGCCTCCAAATCAATCTGCCTAACCTCCAAATCAATCTGCCTAACTTCCAAATACATCTGCCTAACCTCCAAATCAATCTGCCTAACCTCCAAATCAACCTGCCTAACCTCCAAATCAATCTGGCTAACCTCCAAATCAATCTGCCTAACCCCCAAATCAATCTGCCTAGCCTCCAAATCAACCTGCCTAACCTCCAAATCAATCTGGCTAACCTCCAAATCAATCTGCCTAACCCCGACCGACATAAAGAAATTTTCTATACTTCGTTCACTACTTAGAGAGGTAGGTAAGAGTGGATTTCCCTGGCGCCTGGCTTCCATCATCACTTACCATCAAGTGAGATAGTGGTCAGACACTTCTGTACCCATCTTTTTAGTAGATGAAGTATGGAAAGTTCGTGAAATGCCCGCTATGGCCATAGCTCTTAAAACGTCCCCTTACAATATCGTATTATTTATTTAGGACGCGCTGTGGTAGAAAGCTCTCGTTATTAGGGTTGTCACGGCGGGCAATGTTGGGAACTTTCAGTTTGAAGTTAACTTTGCCTTGTGTAATATGTTGGAAGAAGACAAAAGCTGAAAAAATTGGAAAAGGACCCTAGAGAGATTGCCATCATTCTCATTGGCAGCTTGATTCCACCCAATGACGAGTATACGCCTCCTACTTTTAAATAAATGTAGTAAAGTACTAAAAAATCTAATTAAATTGAAATAGTTACAAAAATCATGTGCTCCGTACATTAATGTTCGATTAACTGGCAAAAATATAGGGACAGATAAGTTTTGGTGGTCGCATCTTAACTAATATTATGTAGAGAGAGCCTGAATTTCGTGAGTTTGTAGGGTAACCTCTGGAACAACTACACCTATTTGAAAGCTACATTATGCAATATGGTTATTTGCTATAAAATTATAAATTATTATTAGCCAGGCAAAACAGGGGCGGGCCACAAGTAGTAAACGAAAGTATTTATTATTATGAGCTTTATTACCCTCAAGAAGTATTCAGTAATTTTTATTTCACCTTGTTAACAAGAACACTGTGTTTCAGGTTTTGAAGCCACATGTTTTCCACACACAACTTCTGAAGATCTCAAAACGAAGCTGCGTCAACCCTAGTGCATTGGACAAAGTCTGAAAATGGAATTCAACTCGAAATCCAATTATTCGTTGAGATATAGTAGTATTTATACCTGGACGGTACCTCTTCATGTTTGCTTTCTAACTATTATGTTCCACACTACTTTCAATGTTATTTTTTTTAAGATTTTAAGAGATATTTATTTTTCAGACAAAGTTCTAATTATTTAATAATGATATTTATAGTAGTTTTTTTGCGAGTGGGTGCAGTTCAGATCAGATCTCATTTGCTCAAGTGTCCTACAGGTCCATTAAACTGCTCCCTAGATGACTTGACAACCAACTGGGCTCATTCTTCTTCTTCATCGTTTCGCTCTTGACAGAGCGGTCGTGATCACGATGAATTTTGTCCAATCACGGGTGTGGTAACCCGCCGCACGATCTCTCTCCATTTCGGTTACATGAAAGTTTAGCGCACTCATTTACAGGACCACCAACGGTGGACTTAATTTGATCAGTCCACCTCATCGGTGATCTCCCGCGTGGCCTGTTACCGTCCACTCTGCCCTGCACCACTAGGCGCTCAATGGAGTCGCTATGCCGCCTCGAGACATGGCCAAAGAACGAGACTGGGCTCATACCTACAATATAATTTGATACGCAGAACACAGAAGAAGTGGTAAGTTACCTAGGAGCAAAGTATATTCGTGGAAGTTGTAAGATTCATCGAATCCAATAAAAGCTCTCCAAAACACGCCTGAGATGGTACAGGCATGTGATGCGAAAACCTGAACACCACATGGCCAGACCAGTCCACAGCATCGACACCGGTTCTAAAAAGCGTGGATGGGCTGTTCTAACCAGGACATCCATTGTAAAGAATGCCCTGAAGGTTGAGTTCTTATATGTCTGGACGTGTCTGTGTAGGTTACACTAACACGGAGAATTGTTGGATAATACGAGTACTAGACAAAGAGAAAGAGAGAGGGAGAGATTGGAACTTATATTTCTTGACTCTATTTTACCTTTATGAATCCTAAAACTTTCACCAGATGAATACAGTGCAATATCTGCTCGTTAAAAAATAATTCCAGAGAGCAAAATCGTACGCAAAGCTAATCTGCCCTCCACTACTTTAGTAAAACTTTGTAACCCGTAAGTTTTTTAATTAAATCTAAGTTCACATTATTTTACTGTCGTTGGCACGCTTCCAATGGGAGTCTTTGTTCAAAGGAATAATTTGCGTATTTGCACTTAGTATTAATAGAAAAAAGTGGTCAACGGGAAATGATTATGAAATCCTAATATAATATTAGGTTGCTTTTTAACCCCTGACGGAAAAAGAGGACTATTATAAGTTTGACGGGTGTACCTATGTGTTTGTGTATCTGTTTGTGGCATCATAGCTCCTAAGCAGATGAAGCGATTTTGATTTCGTTTTTTTTTTTTTGTTTGATAGATGACTTTATAGAGAGTGTTAGCCATGTTTGATGAAAATCAGTTTAGCCGTTCTAAATGTGCGTCTTACTGTTTTAAATGGGTTATTTTCGCAAGATATCGTGTCATAATTACGCGTTCAATAGATTTCCGATCGAAGCGTGTCTACTATCTAGATATATTATGTAGCATGAAATAAAAATGTGTCGGGGATTTATTTTTTTATTGACTTATTCAACAAAAGATTTGCGAACTTTAAGTTGTACTAATATCGTAAAGGATTTTAGTTAAAGCAAACATTTATAGGCATATCGATTGCTGTGTGCGTGTTAACGTGTGAGAAGCGCTCACACTGGAAAGAACACTACGCATACTAGCACTCAGCTACACAACATTTCACAGCTTAGCTACACATTTCCTCGCACAACTCTGCTGGAAAATCACCTTTACCAATACATATCTAAGCTCCGGTATTGCATACTACTCCGGTGGGTACACCTTAGCCGCGAAGAAAGAAACAAGCAAAAGAGACACGAGAAATAAGCATAAAAATTAAACAATAGTAAAAATAAAAAACCCCGTGCGAGATCAAAAAGGCTCCTATCTCAGCATGTGCAGCGATATCCAAAAAAGGAAATAACGCTGCGCTGATATTGCATCACTTCTCTTTGCCGCTTTGGTTGAATTACTAAGATACCAACCCTATGCATGGCCCAGTTCAGGGATCAGACCCTGGTCTCCTGTAGCTGTAGCGCTTGCAAGCATTAGACCAACAAGAAAGTCACATTACACAATCAATCTGCCTAGTCTTTTCCCAACTACCTATTTTGGGATCGGCTTCCAGTATACCATATCATAAAACGTAAATTGCGTGTAACATAAAGAAGATAAGTTTATTAGCCAAATATAATCTATATTAATAAAAAGAAAAGTCCTGACTGACTCATCAACGCCCAGCCCAAATCCTTGGACCTAGAAAGCTGAAATTTTGCACAGAGGTTTCCTTTATAATTTAGACAAGGAATAAGGAAGGATTTTTCGAAATTCAATCCCTAAGAGAGTTAAATAGAGGATGAAAGTTTGTATGAAACTCTTTCATTTTTCATTTGAAATGAATGAGATATGTCATTTAGCCTCTAAATAAAAAATAGAAAATACTGTTTTAAGGATTTTTTTAACTTCATCCCTTAAAGGGGTAAAAAGGGGTGTTAAAGTTTGTAAGAAAAATAAATTTTTTATCATCAAAATTACTTGAAACTTAGCATTTAATCTGCTATTCAATACAATTAAAGAAAAACGTACTTAAGCATTTTTTTGAATTTCATCCTTTAAACTGGTAAAAAGAGGTGGTAAAGTTTGTACAAATGATTACCTACTAGATGTGCTGGGGAGGAATCAGTTGTTATACCTCGAATACCGCTGATACCTTCTGACTATGTCTTTGTCGTGTCGGTTTATATTTCGATAAAATAATAAAGTTGAGCAAATTTTGTAGTATACGCGAACAAAGACGGGGGCGGAAAGCTATGTTTAGATAATAATTTGTAATATCCCGCCAGAACTGCAAAAAACGAAACAACCAAAATCGTGTAGTATACGCAGACGAAGCTGCGGGCAGAAAGCTAGTTCATAATAAAATTAATACCGAATGGCTTTTGTAAATCTACTGTATTTTCCTACGTTTACGTATAATTGTCTGTTTTGTGTTATTTTGTCTATTTTCTTGTAACTTTGAAATGTTTGAGTGAATTACCCATTCAGTATCCGGTTTATTTTTTAAGCTTTTTCTGTTTACACTTAATTGGCCAAGTCGGGGCGGTATAACGTGCGCAGGCGGTTGTACTCTACAATAGAGCTCTCTTGTGCCTTGATTTGACTTGGATATAAATTGATAATTCTGTGTACTCCATCTGGAGCTGGGTTAGAGTTTTACCCTCTTACAAATAAACGCGGCATAAAGTTATACCAGGTATAACAAAGGAATAACCATACATTTTCATAGGTTTATACTTGGTATAACTTTATTCCGCGTTTATTTGTAAGAGGGTTAATCTATAGGTCAGTCAGCCATATAAATGACGATTTTTAGACGTTAATATCTAAGTAACCGTTTAAGCTATATTTATGAAATTTTGGTTTATAGTTTACCTTAAGGATTTTAATACATAAACCAAATTTCATGTGTTAAGTTAAATAGATTTTGAGTTATTAGATGACAAAAGTGGCTCCAAATGGTTCGTGTAATATTACACACAGCTGCTGCGTTACCAGTTCCTTTATGCTTGAACTTGGCTAGACACGCTGCCGCGTGTCTAGATTCAGCTGGATTCCAATGTTTTAAATGGAGCGACTGCATATGAGATCTCCACAATCCAGTGACTGGGTAACACGGTACCCCTTGGTAAGACCGGACGCGTCAGACTTTTTATGGAATCTGACTACCGTAACGACAGTCAGAGATCTTCAAATGACAGCTGGGAACAACGGCTTAACGTGCGTTCCGAGGCACGGAGGAATCTCGATGTATAAAGATGGTCACCCATCCACGGACCGACCTCGACAAGCGTTGCTTAATCTTGAAAATCGTTCCGTGCGGCTGTTATTATTTAACGACGTCACAGATAATATAATACAGATGAGATCCCATATAAAGAAACCGTGCCGACGTAACTAATTCTGATTAAGATGATTTTTTACCTAAACACAAAGTAAAGCGCTTGCTCGGGTTCGAACCTACGACCTGTATGTTGGTGCCATAACCAAAGAGCCATCACTGTTCATAAACCAATTATACCGAACCCCAAAAAACAGCGTAGCACAACAAAATGAACTCGCAAACACAATTTATTTCACATTTAAAAGCATCACAATACGAGACCCTTTTTAAATTATAATTATAACCCCCAAAATATTGTTACAAAATCCATTACCCAGGGAAGAAAGTGGAAAATTTAATTGGAAAATATAATTGCAAATAGGAATTAGGTGGTTGTAACTCAATTAAGTCGGAAAGCCGTTAGACATATGAATTAAATGTGTTGCACTAAGCGGGTTGCGAAGCGAGAACGGGTAGCGTGGCGAATTTCGACATTGCGAACGGTTAGAATCGTTTTTGTTATGTTGTTGGGAAATTAATATGTGCTGACTTAAGTGGGGTATTGCCACGTTTTGTTTATGACTTTAGGTCGTTCTATACACACCGTTATCTTAAAGGTCTGAAAGTACCTACAATTTGGTCATCTAGTATGAAGTTTTTTAATTAGTTTAAATATTTATTTATATTCACAAATTTCGCTTTTTCTTTTGTACTCTGGAGGTGAAAGGCAATATTTGGACTCAAATGAGTCAATACAGTGCCTATACTTATTGTATAGGATTTAGTCCTATGGGATTACTTTTTTACAAGCTAACCTTTTGCTTAGGTTTTTTACTTTCACCTGTCCCGGTGAAAACAAAACCTGTGAGTTAAAAATTAACTCACAGGTTTTGGTTAAAATAACCTACTTCGCGGTGTCCGATTGAGATGAAATTTTGCACACACTTTTATTTCTCGTCACAATGCATTTTTTATTATAAAAGCCATTGTTAATAAAAATGAGTTACTTGTTATCAATCATACATTTATAAAGTCAAAGTCAAATATATTTACTTCAACAAGACCACCAAGCGGAACTTTTGAACGTTACACAATAAAAATTTACAAGTAATTAAAATATAAAAGTAATAAATTTTATTCTACTGTGCATTTGGAAAAGTAGCTTGTTATGGAGAAGAACGCACAAGAAACTCCATACTTTATCTTTAAAAAAATAAGATTTTTACAATATAGTTTTTTATAACAAATAGATTAAAAAAACACACGCACCTGTGCACTCTAGGTGCCCTGACAATCGTTGACAATCTATCATTAAATGTCCATCTAACAATACTTAATACAAGGCTCATAACCAATGCAAACTCAACCGTTGCAATATCTTACACCTGGCCCCCTAGCCAAGTAACAAACGTTTCGTCTCGAATCTCTTTCTACAATCGTTAACGCCTTCCATTTGTATGATCTGACCACGTGACTTAACGTTCAGATGTGTCATTCCCATACATTGATTCGGTTTCTACTAGCGTTATCGATTGTAGATTGTCAACTTGGCTACAGGTGCTGGACGCAATAGCCAAAATGGCGATTGTGTCCAGGTGTAACGTTCCTTTCAAGCAATTCCTTTTCTTGAACAAAGCACCTATCTAAAACATTTCATATATCATGCAAAACAGCCTGCTGGGAAAAGTTAACCGCAAAAAAACTAAGACAAGACATGACAATGTGTCATTCACATGTATGTCATTCAAAGCTTAGTCATACACATCTTACCTACATGCATATCACAATGCATGATGACTTTCGACAATTTACCCCTGACCACAGCCAAAGTCCAGGAAAAAACAAATGCATTTCACAATTCTTTTCTTTGTACAGTTACTCATATTCGTATCCGTTTGTTTCCTCTTCCCTTCTATTTTGTATTCTGTAACCATCCAGATAGGAATGACTAAGACTAGTTCTCAATTTTCCCTGTTTAAAAAATTGGGTTTAATGCAATTGATTTGGGAATTGGGAAATTCACTTCGGTTAATAAAGAGTTATTTTTGTGGTTTTGCTAATTCGTATGTGATGATTGGTTTTTCTAAAAGGATAATTATTACCAAGTCATTGGAATTCCATACACTAATAAAACAAGATATTTTAAGGAAACTGGGGCAAAACAAAGACTATCCTTTATATTCCAATTCATGTCCTCCAACTTGAATTCACTTCAAATCATCTAATTTACAATTATATATATAGCTTGTTATTTAACATTCTGATCATCTTATTTTCAAGGTGACTCAGTCGAATGAAGGCCCTTCAAATTAACTTGGATTATGGTGCTTTTTTTTGCTAACGATGGGTAATCAACCTTCAAAAGGCGCCTGGACTTTTGAGGGAAGAGACCAGGGTGTGTAGGACTTTTACCTCACTAAAACCGGTGATCACCATCAGCACGTGAACCCCCACGACCTCTCAACAGACTACTTCAGAACCTCCTCTGTTGGAACATATTCCAACAGCGCTGGGGTGGTCTATATAAAAAATTGCCACATCATTAACCTAATCAAACCAAAGACTTCGACTTTTTGGTCCTGGGTCATACCGGTTTCTTTACAAAGACTTGAGAGTAGTGGTGACGAGAAATTTACAAGTTAAAGTGCCTGTGTATGTAGGTTTGAACTTGGCAGTTTCCACTGGACCTCCACTGCTCTCTATGTTGACTATGAATTGACAATCAACAGCACTATATCACAGCGATGCTCAACACGCTGATATCTACAAAAAAGACAAAAAAGCCCGCAGTGTTCACAATCCTCATTCGCCATCAATTTTTGAGTATGCGGATAAAATATTCATATTCGCTTCGATATTTGACAGCGCCCGCCAGCCCCGCGGTCGCTAATGAACCAAATACGAGTTATTATTGATGACCACGGCTCCAATTCATCATTCGTTGATCAACTTACGAAGTTACCTGTAACCCGTGACTGGCGATTGTGATAAACGTATTTACTTGTTTAGATAGTTAATGGTACCGTTGTGTGATTTCTGTGAGGTTATTGCAGTAAGAAAAATGAATGCTGATGTAGATTTGAAAAGGACTACCTTTATTTTTTGTTTGTTTATATGTATGTCGCATCAAGGCTGGCCGATAGATGCAAACCATCGGGAAGTCAGGATGTATTCCCTTAAGTTAAGACATCGTGTGTGGGCAAGTAGGTGGGTACAATCGTGAAAATGAAATCACACAAATTATTCGATACACTGAGTATATTCATATAGACACAAGTTACATTCTTGCTTACTAATATTACGGATCGACACTGATTCTACGACCTGTTAGCTCTACGGCTGTCAGTACTCAACTGCCAGTACATTTTAGCTCAGCTGCTATATTCTATTATCCCCACCACGCAAGTGGTTAGAGAAAGCGCGCCAAAGCGTAATTGTTCTTGCTTTGTCGCCAGATGGCGTGCTTGCGATTTGTTTTGACGTCCGTACTATTGACTAAACCCGACATGTATATGAATGCGGAGCTCGTGGCTAAATTATAACAGCCACACAGGTCGATCTTCAAGGTTAAACAAAGGTTGACGAGGTCAGTCCGTGGATGGATGACCATTTCAACATACCGAGTTTCCTCCGTGCTGGAAAGCACGTTAAGCTATTGGTCCCGGCTGTCATTTGAAGATCTTTGACAGTCATTACGGGTAGTCAGAAGCCTGAGATCTGACACCAGTCTTGTCAAGGGGTATCGTGCTACCCAGTTCCTGGGATGTGGAGGTCAGATAGGCAGTCGCTCCATGTAAAACACTGGTACTCAGCTGAATCCGGTAAGACTGGAAGCCGACCCCAACATTAATTGGGAAAAAGGCTAGGTAGATGATGATATGTATATGTATGCAAAATTTTTGGTTAAATTACCTGCCCCTTGTCAACTTTCGGATAATCTGCAATGCGTTACACACGTAACGCATTGCAGCATAAGCGTAAGCTAGTTACACTAGCTTTTGGCCGCGACTTCATTCCCGTGGCGCATCATATAACCTAACCATGTGTAGCGGTACCGACACCGCCACTTACAAAGTAATGACATGACGTCACACAAATCCTGCATCGCGCAAGCAAAGTTTTCGGCGCGATTTGAACGTATACAACAGTCCGACGATAACCGTTGGGCAGTTGCCCGGACCAGACACAACACCTGTCTGGTCGGAAGATCCTCCCTTTTCTATGGAGGTTTGTGGGACTTTACACCCTGTTCCATATACCCCTAAACTGGTGACCCTCGAACATGAACATCAGCGCAGCCTTCGTGCAGAGCTACTTCATCGTGACGTCATCATCACTTCCTCAAGCTTTCGAGCAGCGAGTCACACAGCCAGCCAGTACCCACGGCATCTACGGGGGTATCCTGACCACCAGCATGCAGCGGTTGCGCATACCTGGTCATCACCCTCAGCTTCTTTCATCACCGCTCCGACCCACTGGAGCCAGCAGCACTGTCCCGACTCACTGGGACACATCATCACCGCTCCGAACTACTGGAGCCAGCAAAACTATCCGGGACGGGGTAAGACGGGGGCGGAAAGCTATGTTTAGATAATAATTTGTAATATCCCGCCAGAACTGCAAAAAACGAAACAACCAAAATCGTGTGTATACGCAGGCGAAGCTGCGAGCAGAAAGCTAGTTCATAATAAAATTAATACCGAATGGCTTTTGTAAATCTACTGTATTTTCCTACGTTAACGTATAATTGTCTTTTTTGTGTTATTTTGTCTATTTTATTGTAACTTTGAAATGTTCGAGTGAATTACCCATTCAGTATCCGGTTTATTTTTAAGCTTTTTATGTTTACACCTAATTGGCCAAGTCGGGGCGGTATAACGTGCGCAGGCGGTTGTACTCTACAATAGAGCTCCCTTGTGCCTTGATTTGACTTGGATCTATATTGATAATTCTGTGTACTCCATCTGGAGCTGGGTTAGAGCTTTAATCTATAGGTCAGTCAGTGATAAAAATGTCGATTTTTAGACGTTAATATCTAAGTAACCGTTTAAGCTATATTTATGAAATTTTGGTTTATATAGTTTACCTTAAGGATTTTAATACATAAACCAAATTTCATGTGTTAAGTTAAATAGATGTTGAGTTATTAAGATGACAAAAGTGGCTCCAAATGGTTCGTGTAATATTACACACAGCTGCTGCGTTACCAGTTACTTTTTGCTTGAACTTTGCTTGACACGCTGCCGCGTGTCTAGATTCAGCTGGACACCAATGTTTTAAATGGAGCGATTGCCTATAAGACCTCCACAAACCAGTGACTGGGTAACACGGTACCCCTTGGTAAGACCGGACGTGCCAGACTTTTTATAGAATCTGACTACCGTAACGACAGTCAAAGATCTTCAAATGACAGCCGGGAACAACGGCTTAACGTGCGTTCCGAAGCACGGAGGAATCTTGATATATAAAGATGGTTTCCCATCCACGGACCGACCTCGACAAGCGTTGCTTAATCTTGAAAATCGTTCCGTGCGTCTGTTATTATTTAACGAGGTCACAGATAATATAATACTAGCATACAAATGCCTCATCCCATATAAAGAAACCGTGCCGACGTAACTAATTCTGATTAAGATGATTTTTTACCTAAACACAAAGTAAAGCGCTTACTCGGGTTCGAACCTGTATGTTGGTGCCATAACCAAAGGGCCATCACTGTTCATAAACCAATTATACCGAACCCCAAAAAACAGCGTAGCACAACAAAATGAACTCACAAACACAATTTATTTCACATTTAAAAGCATCACAATACGAGACCCTTTTTTAAATTATAATTATAACCCCCAAAATATTGTTACAAAATCCATTACCCAGGGAAGAAAGTGGAAAATTTAATTGGAAAATATAATTGCAAATAGGAATTAGGTGGTTGTAACTCAATTAAGTCGGAAAGCCGTTAGACATATGAATTAAATGTGTTGCACTAAGCGGGTTGCGAAGCGAGAACGGGTAGCGTGGCGAATTTCGACATGGCGAACGGTTAGGATCGTTTTTGTTATGTTGTTGGGAAATTAATATGTGCTGACTTAAGTGGGGTATTGCCACATTTTGTTTATGCCTTTAGGTCGTTCTATACACATCGTTATCTTAAAGGTCTGAAAGTACAATTTGGTCTAGTATGAAGTTTTTTAATTAGTTGAAATATTTATTTATATTCACAAAATTTCTCTTTTTCTTTCGTACTCTCGAGGTGAAAGGCACTGTTTGGACTCAAATGAGTCAATACAGTGCCTATACTTATTGTATAGGATTTAGTCCTATGGGATTACTTTTTTACAAGCTAACCTTTTGCTTAGGTTTTTTACTTTCACCTGTCCCGGTGAAAACAAAACCTGTGAGTTAAAAATTAACTCACAGGTTTTGGTTAAAATAACCTACTTCGCGGTGTCCGATTGAGATGAAATTTTGCACACACTTTTATTTCTCGTCACAATGCATTTTTTATTATAAAAGCCATTGTTAATAAAAATGAGTTACTTGTTATCAATCATACATTTATAAAGTCAAAGTCAAATATATTTACTTCAACTAGACCACCAAGCGGCACTTTTGAACGTTACACAATAAAAATTTACAAGTAATTAAAATATAAAAGTAATAAATTTTATTCTACTGTGCATTTGGAAAAGTAGCTTGTTATGGAGAAGAACGCACAAGAAACTCCATACTTTATCTTTAAAAAAGTAAGATTTTTACAATATAGTTTTTTATAACAAATAGATTAAAAAAACACACGCACCTGTGCACTCTAGATGCCCTGACAATCGTTGACAATCTATCATTAAATGTCCATCCAACAATACTTAATACAAGGCTCATAACCAATGCAAACTCAACCGTTGCAATATCTTACACCTGGCCCCCTAGCCAAGTAACAAACGTTTCGTCTTGAATCTCTTTCTACAATCGTTAACGCCTTCCATTTGTATGGTGTGACCACGTGATTTAACGTTCAGATGTGTCATTGCCATACATTGATTCGTTTTTTACTAGCGTTATCGATTGTAGATTGTCAACTTGGCTACAGGAGCTGGACGCAATAGCCAAAATGGCAATTGTGTCCAGGTGTAACGTTCCTTTCAAGCAATTCCTTTTCTTGAACAAAGCACCTATCTAAAACATTTCATATATCATGCAAAACAGCCTGCTGGGAAAAGTTAACCGCAAAAAAACTAAGACAAGACATGACAATGTGTCATTCACATGTATGTCATTCAAAGCTTAGTCATACACATCTTACCTACATGCATATCACAATGCATGATGACTTTCGACAATTTACCCCTGACCACAGCCAAAGTCCAGGAAAAAACAAATGCATTTCACAATTCTTTTCTTTGTACAGTTACTCATATTCGTATCCGTTTGTTTCCTCTTCCCTTCTATTTTGTATTCTGTAGCCATCCAGATAGGAGTGACTAAGACTAGTTCTCAATTTTCCCTGTTTCAAAAATTGGGTTTAATGCAATTGATTTGGGAATTGGGAAATTCACTTCGGTTAATAAAGAGTTATTTTTGTGGTTTGCTAATTCGTATGTGATGATTGGTTTTTCTAAAAGGATAATTATTACCCTGTCATTGGAATTCCATACACTAATTTATATAAAACAAGATATTTTAAGGAAACTGGGGCATAACAAAGACTATCCTCTATATTCCAATTCATGTCCTCCAACTTGAATTCACTTCAACTCATCTAATTTACAATTATATATATATAAAGGTTGTTATTTAACATTCTGATCATCTTATTTTTAAGGCGACTCAGTCGAATGAAGGCCCTTCAAATTAACTTGGATTATGGTGCTTTTTTTTGCTAACGATGGGTAACCAACCTTCAAAAGACGCCTGGACTTTTGGGGAAGGGACCAGGGAGTGTAGGATTTTTACCTCACTAAAACCGGTGATAACCATCAGCACGTGAACCCCCATGACCTCTCAACAGACTACTTCAGAATCTCCTTTGTTGGAACATATTCCAACAGCGCTGGGGTGGTCTATGTAAAAAATTGCCACATCATTAACCTAATCAAACCAAAGACTTCGACTTTTTGGTCCTTGGTCATACCGGTTTCTTTACAAAGACTTGAGAGTAGTGGTGACGAGAAATTTACAAGTTAAAATGCCTGTGTATGTAGGTTTGAACTTGGCAGTTTCCACTGGACCTCCACTGCTGTCTATGTTGACTATGAATTGACAATCAACAGCACTATATCACAGCGATGCTCAACACGCTATCATATCGCACCTTTAATAATAAACCGAAATAACAAAAAAAATTGAGTTATTAACATTTAATCAAAAAACGAATTAAGTCCGCGTAAAGAGTACGTACAGTCTAACGGACGCTTGATTCGAACAACTACAAGCGAAATAGAGGACCTGCCGTCTCTTTTTGTTTGACGGTGTGGACCAATGAGTATTCAAAAAACGTGCCATTTAGTGTTACGCCAGCAGTGACAAGAGTGAGACGTGTATGTGCCTGTTCTAATACCCAATAGTTCGTTTTGCTATAAAAAGGTAACTGATTTCATTTCTATTATTTTAGATGTAAAATGAACTTTTATAAGTTATTTCGTTTTGCTTTTAAAAGTTGGCTACTTAATTCGGCAATTTTTTATTTAATTCGGTTTACGATTAAACATTACGTTATCTTGTAAGGAATTTTTATATTTGTTACGTTTTATTATAAAAATTTTACAATGTTTAGTAAAATATTAGATGATACTTCTGTTTTTTATTAAATGTTTTTAAAATACAAGTTCAAATTATGAGTTGTTGCGTTTATTTTTTATTTGTATGTAAAATTCTGTTACATATTTTAAAGTTATTTCTCTTTTGGATTAACCAGGTATCAGCACTCAAAAGTTATGACGAGGTCGTCGACGAGAAGTCTACGAATTTTGGGCCTGTAAAATTACAATCTAAACAGTCCCAAAATAAGCAAACAAACGCAAAACGTTTATCAAAATGCGTAAAACAAGATACCGGTGACATAAATGTTAGTAAAATAAAAGGATAATATTATATTGTAGTATTGTCAAATTCATAATTATTAAGTAAATTCATTTTATTTTTATTACAGCCAAAGCGTCTGTAAATTAGTCAACAAGATAGTGTAGAAAATGTCAAACTATGCGATTCAGAAGTAAGTTTCTACAGATAGATTATGTTTAATAATTAAAATATTTATTTACTAGTTAACTTTGTGTTAAAATTTTCATGAGCCAATAATTGAGTTGCTTTTGTCTAACCTCGCTCAAGATTGGCTTAAAAAAGACCTTGCAAAGTTAAACGATGACGTAAGATGTTTAATGTTTCATTTTCTTTATGTTTTTAGTTACCTACCCCTTGTCACTGTTTAATATAATTACTTACTAATTCAAAATTTCAGGCCGGTCAAGTTCAATAACTTGACCGGCCCTGAAACTGATAATAGTTACTATCGTTCTCAGAAACAAAAATAAATCTTGTCCTTGTAAAAACAATTTTTATTCTGAAGATTGTTGTGGTCAGAAACAAGTTTATCGCAACATTATGTTTGTACGCTCCACAACAATTAAATATAAATAGTATAACTCATAAGTTCCTCATCAGAGGCCTCACCCAGAATGAGGCAGATAGTGAGCACAGCCTCATTGAAAAGGAGGTAAAAAAGAACCTAAAGTCAGTCCCAATTTATACTCCCGACCAATATGTAACCCTAATCAAGTCTGCGAAAAAAGTAGTCCAGCTATTAATGTTCACGAAATGACTTACGTTTTATTTATGGATATTAAAGAACTGCAAGAATACTGGGGTATAATTTTAATATCAACACTAATGGTCAAGCTGTAAATTGAAAAGATGTAAAGCATTTAAAGATGACTAAAGAAAATCCGTTTACTTTTTCCTACAAAAGTTCTTACGAGGATGAAGCATACAAAGAGGTGAACGTGAGAAACAAGAGAAAGAAGATGAAGGATCTAAATGATATTGTGCTTAAACAAGCGTATAATCAAAAAAAAAAAATTAAGCGCCAATAAGAATAAGGATTTGAAAGACCTCCTCACAAAAGGTTTAACTCCTGCTTACTATGCGAGTTTCTACAACATGATTTTGTAGAAAATAAAAGTGCATAGTGTAGTAATCTAATTATCATCTCATTTTATTACCTAGTGAGTAGATCCTACTTTATCGGCGCTTACGTTGATTGAAGAATTTAATCTCATTTATACCAATGAAAGAAATTAAATAATAGCCTAGATATTTTGTTTAGTTTGCTTAAGTTGATTTATACTGAAAGTATTAACATGACTGTTATTAATTATACGCAAGAGTTTGTTTTTAAGTTTTGTTTAACTACATTTTTTATCATTATAAATGTTGTTATTTAAAATTATATTTTACTGTAATAATATTTAATTATAATAAGACCGCCTACAAGGATATTAGTAAAAAAATAATACAGATAGGTAATCTAAATACCTAATTTGTACTTATTTAATGTTATTTAATAGTGAAGCTTATTGTGAGATTTAATAATAGTGTAAACTGTAAAGATTTTCTCTCAATTTATATAAGATCTTAATGTTAATTAAACTATTTTGTAATAATAAAAGGAAGTTTCTTTTAAAAATCCTTTGTTCCTGTAATATTAAACAGACGTTTTAAGTAATAAGACTAAAATTTTATCTTTTAATATACAAATAGAGCATTATACCTTAATGTATAAAGCTTTTCATATATTTTGTTAATAATAAACTGCACTAATATATTTTGGGTCGCATAATTTTAAATATTAACTTGTATTTTAATCATAAAACGAATTAAGCCGGTTGAATCTCTCTGTCACGTAGATGTAGACATAAGATTGCTATGTTGATAGAATATTCTATTAATGAAGTGATAGTAAATCTATCAAATTCTATATTAATTGACGACCCTGTGTTGCCTAGTTCAACTAGCAACATAAATTTAAACTAGTCCATAAGACAATAGAAGTTACCCCTGCAAATAATCAGTTATTATTAGTAAATAGTATGAAGGTATCTTCTGGCAATCCATTTAGTGGTACAAAGCTGAGGAGAGAGCAATACTCTTTAAAATTATTAAATCAGAACATTCAAGGTTGCTCTTCCAAATTATTAGAAATTGAACTATTTCTAGAAAAAACTAAATTTGATATTATTTGTCTAACAGAACATTGGTTAAAAGATCACCAAGTAAGGTCCATTAATTATGAAAATTATTGTGTAGTTAGCCATTTCAGCAGAAAACGAATGATACATGGCGGATCATTAATACTTGTTAAAAATTCTATTAAATCTAAAGAGAGAAAAGACATTGTTAGACTGTCGGTTGAACACACCATTGAATTGTCCTGTGTTGAGCTTGATAAGCATGTTGTAGTATGTGTCTACAGACCTCCAAGTTACCAGAATCTATCTGTGTTTGACTCTATAATGGAAGATGTGTTAAAAAAAGTTAGTACTAGCAGTAAATCAATCATCATATGTGGCGATTTTAACATTAACTTATTAGAAAATAACTCTAACAGTATTAGGTTATTGGGTCTTTTTAAATCATTTAATCTAACAAATGTTTTTATGGAGCCAACTAGAGTGACAGCTTCTTCTGCGACTTGCATAGATAACGTTTTTTGTAATTGTGATTACCTAAATAAAGAAATTGTAAATAAATTAACATCTGATCACAGTGGGCAAACAATAACGTATAGTGTAACGGGATTTTTTCTTGGGAACAATAAAGCACCATATACAGAGAACGATGTTTATTATATTTAACCCTTGAACACGTTACCAAAATAAATAAATTTAAAAAGGGTCGCTGGTTGCAGTTGGCTGGTCAACTTTTCCTCGTACTAAAATATTTCCCAACTAATTTAGAGTTGAGGGTGGAAGAACAAAAAAATAAAAATAATAATATAACGGAAGGGCCAGAAAGCCCGTCCCCTGAACCGTCGCGTAGCCAGCCAACTCCACACTGCGACAGCCTGCCTCGAGCAGATAGCCTCCGCCAGGCAATCAGCCCCAACCAGACAGTCAGCCCCAACCAGGCAGTCAGCCCCAACCAGACACCTCCTGAAGTTACAGAATAAAAACTTCTTAGCACAAAAACTCAAATTAAACACAAAGGGTTTTGAGTATATAGAACAGACAGGTCGCTAAAACACTGAAAGCAACATCCTATACACCGGGCTTTACATAGGCGAACACAATGGGTGAGCCGTCCGGCACTCTTCATGATTAAACACACAGAATTTAGGGTTAGACGGAGCAGACAATTCGCTACACATGGAAGGTATTATCTTACACACAGGCTTTACATAAGTGAACACAATGGATGAGCTGTCCCGCACTCTTCATGATTAAACACACAGATTTTATTGTTATACAGATCAGACAAATCGTTGGGATACGGGAAATATTATCTTAAATACCGGGCTTTACATAGGCTAACATAATGGATGGCCCTCCTGAGTATATGGAAATCATGCCTAAGGTGTATGTAAATAGGTATAATTGTATGGAGCTTGTCAACAAACACCCACAAAGGATAGGCCAGCCCAAATAATATAAATGTATCGGCCGCCCCAAGAAACCGAATACCAACTGACAGAGCCTTTAGGAAGTCAAACACGTACCTTTCGGAGGAAGAAAACCCGTAGGGTAGATAGGTCGGCCCAATTTCGACCCCACGCCACGTTGTTCTGAAAGAAACCAGCAAGTCAGCACACAGAACTCACAACGAAATACGATGGGGTCAATCCCCTGAGCAAAGCGACTTACCGTGAGGGATTATGAGCCCGACGTGGGAACACGTGGACAACGGGGCCAGTACCTGACCGAATCCCCGCTGCCACAGGAAGAAGCCCACGTTAAGATAACTCAGCAACACTATCAGTCAGGTCGCGGTCGCACGGACCTCACGGTTCCACGTGGACCAAAGCGACCTGATCAAAGCACAGCCAGGAGCAGCCTTTTCGGTCGCCGGGACGCACTCACGCGTCCCAATGCGGATCAGGCTACTCACACACACCAACTTCAGCACAACAGATTATTGGTTAGGGCTTCGGCCCAACCAGCACGTTAGCAGGCGGGTGACCGAAGATCCGGTCGCCACGCCGCCTCGCAGAAAAAGCCAAAAAAGATCCACGCACCCACAAGTCAAAACGTCAAGTCACCCAGTGCCGTTCGGATACACATCGCACTAAAATCAAATCACTATGATTTCAACTAACCCATAAAAGAATTCCAATCCTTGAAGAAATCACACGGAACAATCACCCTTCCGCAAAACACACTATCCCAGGTCCAAATCACATCCGTCAAATCATTCAAATACAATTTACAATTAAATTCTATAAAAACACAATCACTGACTAATAAAAATTATTTTAAACATGCACTGCGTCTAACTAACGATTTGCGCGTTTCCAAACGCAAACGCGGCACTCACAAATGACAGCTGGCAGTCTGTCAAAACAAACAAATAGAATTAAGTAAATATAAATTTCGGAGGACGAATATCAAGTGATTTTAAGTTATTTTAGTGAAATGAGAGTGTTTATAGGGAACTCACCGTCCCAGGGTGCGGTTCCAAAGTGGTTCCACCACCCAGCGGCAGTTTTAAGGCGAATGAGCAATACAAATACGGCAGAAATAGGTAACTAATTTTCTTTTGACAAAACTTTTATCTACCACAAAAAAAGTGTTACAGTATCCCCTCACCCGCCAGAATTTCGCGAGGTAACAAGCGAAATTCGAGCTGGTCCCCAGCTCTATGACCCGGTGGAGGCATAAGGCATGGCACAGAATGCGCCTGCTAATTTGCGGGACTGTTTCTTCAGCCCGTCTTTGGATACACACATACAAACACATGAAACTAAGGGTAGCCCCCATGCCAGCTACTCTGCAATACATATCAAAAAAATAATCAACACCCCTTGAGGCCCACAGTACTGGACATGATGACGCCAAAGCAAAAAAAATAAAAAGGAACGCCCAAATGGAGGATCAATCGGCACTCTTTATGTCTTTCACATGGCAATCACTCCTTCTACCATTCTCATCTTCCAACAAGTAAACCAGATTAGACAACTTCCGCACAACCTTACATTTCTCAAACCGTGGAGCCAGCTTGTAGGAAAAATGTTTCAAGGCATCACTCCGAACATGAGTGCGCCGCCACACAAAATCATCCTTCTCAAAAACAGCATCCCTTCTACGCTGATTGTAATACTTGGCATTACGCCAATGGGATTTTCTCAACTCTTGGTCAACTTTCACGAACACTTCTTTCAGGGTGCCCAACTTGTCAACGTAGGCTTCACGGGAAGTAGTATCAATCTCATGGTTGGATTCAACAGAAACATCCTCAAACCTTTTGCAACCATCACTAGCTAACTTTTTCTGCCCCTCAGTCAACGCATCAAAAGGGTGCAACCGACTCACTTGGGACACTATAACTTCACTGGGTTTCCGATAAGATAAATCGGCCCGACCCGTCAAGCTCAATATGTCCGGCGCTAGGTTAAAGGCCCTCCAAAAATTTATTCCAAATAGCAGAGGAGTGGACACCTCCGGAATCACAAAAAACTTTATCACCCGCAAGACATGGTTCACCGTCACCGGCAAATACATATACCCAAGAACAGGGGAAGTTGAACCATTCGCGGTTCTCACAACATCTACATCATTCGACTTATGGATCTGGGCCATACCCGAAAAATGATCCACAACAGAACCACCAACAATCGAAATCTCCGAACCCGAATCTAAAAGACCGGAAACAGACAAACCACAAATATCTACGTTTAAATAAGGACGGGTATCATCACCAGAGGAACGGACCGTCGCTACTTGTATTTTTGCATCCGGAGTCACCTTGTTTTTAGGAGAACACTTCGGACAATTCTTGGTTTTTACACCCTTCTCCCCACAGCGATAACAGATCATGACGCGGGGCGCCTTACACTCAAGGAGGTTATGATCCTTCACCCGACACCGTACACAAAACTTCTCCACCGCAGTCTCAACAGTCTCACAAACAGGGCGATTACCCTTACTAGCCTTGTACGCAAGATCGGGGGCAACAGCGTGTTGAACATTGCGTGGGGGTTCGGTAAAAAATTCCGACCTAACCTTCGCCGCTTCCAACTGCCGGCAGCGCCTTTTCAGTTCCGACCACGAATCAATATCAACTAAGGCCAGTTGGAGGGTATATGCTGGTCGGATATTAAACTTCGCGATGCTCAGCTTTTCTCTCTCACTCAGGGGACACCTCAAACGGGAAAAGTAGTTTTGTAGGATGCTGAGGTAATGGACTATGGACTCATCCGGACCCTGCGTCCGGGATCGGATCTCCTGCAGCAAGCGGTGGTCATAATCCGAAGGCAAATATTCCTCCAACAGCAAATTCCTTAACTGTTCCCAATTCTCAACCTCATCCCTGATACCTCGGTACCAGTACAATGCATCATCAACAAACAGCTCGACAGCAGACCTAAATAATCGATCCGAAGAGATACCACGCGACAAACAAAGCTCCTCAACTCTCTCCAGAAACTCATGGACGCCAACCTTACCATTAAATTTAATGTTCAGGGAATGGATATTAGCCGTACGATCACACGTGACACAACGTTTCTCCACGTCAGCACCCCTAGCGGCTTCCACGGGGTAGGTCGGCTCGGATCCGCCTACTTGTGGTTTAAACTCAAAGGTACTGGAAAAAGCATGAAACATTTTGTCTATTCGCCGGAGAATAACCAGGAGGCTTGCATCCAGCTCCGTCTTTAACTCCACGTCTCCCTTCTCCACGGGCTCGACACGGGTTAACCTATGAAACAAATGGTTCCCTAAACCTTGCATGCGGTATAACCGCTTTAACAAAAGTGGCTTTTTATCTAACAGTTCCTGCAGCTCTGCCAGTTTAGTTTTAATAGTTTGTAATTCCGTATGCACATCGCCTTCAAACATGTTAACCTCATCAGTGGGTATCTCTTTGGACAGGGCCCTGATTTGAGTACGCAATCGACCAACCGTGGCCTCAGGTACACCATCACGGATGGCAACCTCGTACAGCAGCTCATCTTTGTTTAGGATATGAAAACGAATGGGGCGTTCCTCCATTTCAATAAATAACTACCAGTATAAATTATGAAGTTACACAATTCAACTTATAGACTAACACAAACACACATCAAAAATTGACCAGCCAATTCGTCCCTGAGCATAAGACCAGGGCCGAGGACCTGCACCAACAATGTCCTGTTCGGGCGCCGATGTAACGGGATTTTTTCTTGGGAACAATAAAGCACCATATACAGAGAACGATGTTTATTATATTTAACCCTTGAACACGTTACCAAAATAAATAAATTTAAAAAGGGTCGCTGGTTGCAGTTGGCTGGTCAACTTTTCCTCGTACTAAAATATTTCCCAACTAATTTAGAGTTGAGGGTGGAAGAACAAAAAAATAAAAATAATAATATAACGGAAGGGCCAGAAAGCCCGTCCCCTGAACCGTCGCGTAGCCAGCCAACTCCACACTGCGACAGCCTGCCTCGAGCAGATAGCCTCCGCCAGGCAATCAGCCCCAACCAGACAGTCAGCCCCAACCAGGCAGTCAGCCCCAACCAGACACCTCCTGAAGTTACAGAATAAAAACTTCTTAGCACAAAAACTCAAATTAAACACAAAGGGTTTTGAGTATATAGAACAGACAGGTCGCTAAAACACTGAAAGCAACATCCTATACACCGGGCTTTACATAGGCGAACACAATGGGTGAGCCGTCCGGCACTCTTCATGATTAAACACACAGAATTTAGGGTTAGACGGAGCAGACAATTCGCTACACATGGAAGGTATTATCTTACACACAGGCTTTACATAAGTGAACACAATGGATGAGCTGTCCCGCACTCTTCATGATTAAACACACAGATTTTATTGTTATACAGATCAGACAAATCGTTGGGATACGGGAAATATTATCTTAAATACCGGGCTTTACATAGGCTAACATAATGGATGGCCCTCCTGAGTATATGGAAATCATGCCTAAGGTGTATGTAAATAGGTATAATTGTATGGAGCTTGTCAACAAACACCCACAAAGGATAGGCCAGCCCAAATAATATAAATGTATCGGCCGCCCCAAGAAACCGAATACCAACTGACAGAGCCTTTAGGAAGTCAAACACGTACCTTTCGGAGGAAGAAAACCCGTAGGGTAGATAGGTCGGCCCAATTTCGACCCCACGCCACGTTGTTCTGAAAGAAACCAGCAAGTCAGCACACAGAACTCACAACGAAATACGATGGGGTCAATCCCCTGAGCAAAGCGACTTACCGTGAGGGATTATGAGCCCGACGTGGGAACACGTGGACAACGGGGCCAGTACCTGACCGAATCCCCGCTGCCACAGGAAGAAGCCCACGTTAAGATAACTCAGCAACACTATCAGTCAGGTCGCGGTCGCACGGACCTCACGGTTCCACGTGGACCAAAGCGACCTGATCAAAGCACAGCCAGGAGCAGCCTTTTCGGTCGCCGGGACGCACTCACGCGTCCCAATGCGGATCAGGCTACTCACACACACCAACTTCAGCACAACAGATTATTGGTTAGGGCTTCGGCCCAACCAGCACGTTAGCAGGCGGGTGACCGAAGATCCGGTCGCCACGCCGCCTCGCAGAAAAAGCCAAAAAAGATCCACGCACCCACAAGTCAAAACGTCAAGTCACCCAGTGCCGTTCGGATACACATCGCACTAAAATCAAATCACTATGATTTCAACTAACCCATAAAAGAATTCCAATCCTTGAAGAAATCACACGGAACAATCACCCTTCCGCAAAACACACTATCCCAGGTCCAAATCACATCCGTCAAATCATTCAAATACAATTTACAATTAAATTCTATAAAAACACAATCACTGACTAATAAAAATTATTTTAAACATGCACTGCGTCTAACTAACGATTTGCGCGTTTCCAAACGCAAACGCGGCACTCACAAATGACAGCTGGCAGTCTGTCATAACAAACAAATAGAATTAAGTAAATATAAATTTCGGAGGACGAATATCAAGTGATTTTAAGTTATTTTAGTGAAATGAGAGTGTTTATAGGGAACTCACCGTCCCAGGGTGCGGTTCCAAAGTGGTTCCACCACCCAGCGGCAGTTTTAAGGCGAATGAGCAATACAAATACGGCAGAAATAGGTAACTAATTTTCTTTTGACAAAACTTTTATCTACCACAAAAAAAGTGTTACAATAGCACCTACATACCTTTGCAAAAAATGCAAATAAAATTTAGACCAATTACAAGTAAAAATTTATAAAAATTTAATAAAACCTTGACTAGTAAATTATGTGTTCAAAACTTTTTTAATATAGATAACCCAAATGAGTTCTATGCCGAGTTTTTTAAAGTACTCAACATGCAATTTAATGACACTTTTCCACAGAAAGCGAAAAGTATTTACACCAAGTTCGTATTTAGCGATTGGGCGACTCCAGGTATTCGTAAAAGCAGGGAAAAGCTATATGAACTTTATGGTCTAAAGCAACATATGAATAATACAAGTTTTGATAAGTATGTTGCGAAATATTCAAAAACCTTTAAAATTGCATGCAAAATAGCTAAAGCGCTGTATATAAGCAATAAAATAAAATCGGCAGACGATAAAATAAAAACTACCTGGAAAATAATAAATAATGAAACAGGTAGGAAAAAACAGCGTAATACTGAATTTAATTTAGCGACTGCACATGGCCCCATATCCTCAGATATAGAGGTAGCTCAGGAATTTGAAAACTTTTTTGTTAATATTCCTCTTAAAACTACAGCAGCCTTAAACTCCTCACCCACACTCTCTGCTGCCTTACTAAGAAAGAACGTAAATGCGTGCCCATCGGAGTTCAAGTTTCAACATACAAATCCCCAGGCTATTTTAAAAGCTTTTAAAGATCTTAAAATTAAATCAACAGAAGATCTTTGGGGACTATCTGTAAAAGTGTGTAAACCAATCATTGAAACTGTTGCACCCTATTTAGCTTTAATATTTAATGCTAGTGTCGATCAAGGAGTTTTTCCGGACCTCATGAAACACAGTAAAGTAGTTCCATTGTTTAAATCCGGGGATAGCAAAGAAGCCAATAATTATAGGCCAGTGTCAATACTGCCGGTTCTCAGTAAGGTCTTCGAAAAGTTAATGCTCAACCAATTGTTGCGTCATTTTAACAAACATTCTATCTTTTATGATCAACAGTACGGTTTTACCAAAGGGCGTTGCACAACTGACGCTGGTGTCACCCTAATAAAGAACATCTTTAACGCCTGGGAGGAAGCACAAGACGCCATTGGAATCTTTTGCGACCTCTCGAAGGCGTTCGATTGCGTTAACCATGAGACACTATTGTTGAAGCTCGAGCACTATGGAATTAGACATACAGCCCTTGGGTTACTTAGATCATATTTAAAAGACAGACAAGTTAAAGTTCAGATAAATGGCGTAAACTCACTAGGGTCTGAAATGACAATGGGTGTTCCTCAAGGCTCGATATTGGGTCCATTCCTCTTTTTAGTTTATATTAACGATTTACCCCAATTACTACAAAATCAACCGAAAATGGTGTTGTTTGCTGATGACACATCTTTGATATTTAAAATAGATCGGCGGTCACAAAATCTTGATGATGTGAATAACTCGATTCATCAGGTCCAAAATTGGTTCACGGCAAACAATTTGGTACTAAATGAAAAAAAAAACAAATGTATTAGATTCACATTGCCGAATGTTAGAAGTAGCGAATGCGACATCATATTGAATGGCGAAAAGTTGGACTTTGTAAATCAAACAGTTTTCCTGGGAATCACTTTAGACGACAAATTGCAATGGAGTTCTCACATAACATCTCTTGCGGGTCGGCTGAGCTCGGCCGCTTATGCTGTTAGAAAGATAAGACAGTTGACGGATGTGGAGACCGCGCGTTTGGTCTATTTTAGTTACTTTCACAGCATTATGTCATACGGTATTTTATTGTGGGGCCGAGCGGCTGACATTGAATCCATATTTATATTGCAAAAGAGAGCTATCAGAGCCATATATAATTTAAGTCACAGAGAATCTCTTAGGGAGCTATTTAAAAATATTAATATTATGACAGTTTCTTGCCAATTCATTTATGAAAATATCATGTATGTAAGGAAAAATATACATCTCTTTAGTAAGGTCAGTGATAGACACAATAAAATTGTAATACGAGAAATAAAGATAAGTTAGATCAACCATCTTATAGACTAGCAAAAGTACACTCATCTTTCATGGGGTACTGTGTTAAATTTTATAACAAAATACCTTGTGATATATTAAAACTAAATGAAAGTAAATTTAAAACTTTAGTTAAAAGCACACTTTGTAAACAAGCATATTACAAATTAGATGATTATATTCAAGATAAGAATGCTTGGCAACATGTTGGTCCCGCTCCGTAGGGCAATCTTTGGTGTGGACAAAATCAAATTTGCTAATTTGTATTCCTATTCATAGTTTTTGTATTCTTAGGTTATTTTTTATATTTTTTTCCAGAATTTGACTCACAGATCACAGGTAAAATACCTAATTCAACAACAACGGAACCTTGTCCGTTGTTGTTGAATTAGGTATTTTACCTATGTTTGCAATATTTGTAAGTATGTGAGAACCATGTTCCTATTTATAAAACTAATGAATTTACCTGTTAGTGCTTTTATTACTTTATACCTGTACGTTGTATAGTGGGTAGTGCTATTTTTGGGTGCATCGTCCTCACATATATGAATTTATTAATGTATGTACATAAGTAAACTTTGTAAAACATATTTTTTTTAAAAAGAGTAAGTATGGAGTTTCTTGTGCGTTCTTCTCCATAACAAGCTTCTTTCCGAATGCACGGTAGAGTCAATTTTTATTACTTGTACATTTTTTATTAACATTTAATTTTTGACGTTCAAAAGTGCCGCTTATTGGCCTAATTGAAATAAATATATTTGACTTTGACTTTGACTTTGACTTTGAATGTTTTTAAAGCCTTGTATTTTTTAATTAATAAATAATAATATTGATTTTTATATGCCATTTGAAAGGCTATTCTATTGGTAATACAAAAATTTTACTAGTTTTACTGTATCGTTTCCACCTTTATTTTAATTTGCAAAAATGTAGCTGCATCGCATTTGCAAAACTTTAAACGCGATTTCCCAACAATCGTAATTTTGTAATTATTTCGGTTTATTATTAAGGCAGCGATATCTACAAAAAAGACAAAAAAGCCCGCAGTGTTCACAATCCTCATTCGCCATAAATTTTTGAGTACGCGGATAAAATATTCATATTCGCTTGGATATTCGACAGCGCCCGCCAGCCCCGCGGTCGCTAATGAACCAAATACGAGTTATTATTGATGACCACGGCTCCAATTCATCATTCGTTGATCAACTTACGAAGTTACCTGTAACCCGTGACTGGTGATCATGATAAACGTACTTACTTGTTTAGATAGTTAATGGTACCGTTGTGTGATTTCTGTGAGGTTATTGCAGTAAGAAAAATGAATGCTGATGTAGATTTGAAAAGGACCACCTTTATTTTTTGTTTGTTTATATGTATATGTATGCGGAGCTCGTGGCTAAATTATAACAGCCACACAGGTCGATCTTCAAGGTCGACCTCGATCCCTTTGTTTACAAAGGTTGACGAGGTCGGTCCGTGGATGGATGACCATTTCAACATACCGAGTTTCCCCCGTGCACGAGCACGTTAAGCCGTTGGTCCCGGCTGTAATTTGAATATCTTTGACAGTCATTACGGGTAGTCAGAAGCCTGAGATCTGACACCAGTCTTGTCAAGGGGTATCGTGCTACCCAGTTCCTGGGATGTGGAGGTCAGATAGGCAGTCGCTCCATGTAAAACACTGGTACTCAGCTGAATCCGGTAAGACTGGAAGCCGACCCCAACATTAATTGGGAAATAGGCTAGGCAGATGATGATATGTATATGTATGCAAAATTTTTGGTTAAATTACCTGCCCCTTGTCAATTTTCGGACAATCTGCAATGCGTTACACACGTAACGCATTGCAGCATAAGCGTAAGCTAGTTACATACCTTTACAGGCACACGCCTGTAAAGGTATGTAACTAGCTTTTGGCCGCGACTTCATTCCCGTGGCGCATCATATAACCTAACCATGCATGACACAAAACGTATATTTTATACTTAGCGATAGTGTAGGTACACAGTTTTTCTTATGAATTACAAAATTAAATTAAATTATTGATTTTTAATTATATTATTGGAGAATTTCTGTAATCGGATCTGTACTTCCAAAGATTTCCTTATAACAAACAAACAATTTTATTCCGTTCCTAAGATTAGTTTTGATATCAACCAATTGACAATGTTGATCAACTCTGCGGAAGCATATTACCCAGACGAGCACTTTTAAAATAGATTAACTATGGCATTAATTCAAAGACGCTTCTTTCACCTGGGCAGTCAACCCCATTACCACGATCGACGTTTTGCAAATCAAAATCAGTAGTATAAAACTAGTTTAGATATCTACTGTTATGTAATAGATTAGGTTTACTGTAGGATGTGATGTAACTTAGGATAAGTGCATTTATCGTATTGGGTGTAATACTGTATAGATTTATGTGTTATGGCTGAAATAAATAAATAAAATTACTTAGGATCGGTGAAACACGTTTTCTTCTGCCATTCCGTCCTGACAACCATACGACTGTCAGTGACTCCCTTTTATTTCACATCATTCATCATCATTTCAGCCGAAAGACGTTTACTGCTGGACATAGGCCTCCCCTAAGCGTCGCGACACTGATCAGTCCTGTGCGTTTCGCATCCGCCGGACTCCTGGAGCTGTATAAACTCAATTTCCTTAGTATTGTATAACTGCACAGCACGTGTGTGAGTACTATGTACCCAACTGTAAATCTATCATTTACTGTACCTATGCGTCGTTCGTTGACTTGTGTGTGCCCTGGCCGTTGTGTCATGCTCTCTCAAATGTCTCTCTGATGGTGGCGCGTGTGTTGGATCATCCGGTTCCTTTCATGATGGTTGAGCTGGGTGGTGCCAATTCATGCGTCATGTTCGTGAACGGACGCCGTCAGTTGGGATTGGTCATAACTTGACTGCTTCGAATGTTAATGTTTTTCTAGTATCTATTATATAACTGCACAGTACATGTGTGAGTACTTCTAATACTTTATGTCTGTAGGTGGTATAGGGGTAGTGCTATTCTGGGTGCATTGTCCTCACATGTATGAAATTAATAATGTATGTACCTATGTTCCTAAATATGTTTTTTTTTTTTTAAAGAGTAGGTATTAAATTTCTTGTGCATTCTTCTCCATAACAAGCTACTTTCCGAATGCACGGTAGAATCATTTTGATGTGTCATTCAAAAGTGCCGCTTGGTGGCCTATTTGAAATAAAATATCTTTGTCTTTTGTTTTTGACCAGGTCGTCGCTCCAGCTAGAGGGAGATCTTCCAACGTTGCGTCTTACGGTACGCGTCTTTCACAACATTCCTGATAATTATCATGTATCAAGATCAGTACATACACAACATCACGCCTATAAGTATTACCCGAAAAATTAAGCAGAGGTGCACCTAAAGAACACCCATATTTCGCTAGTTACGTTTGAGTCCTTTGATAGTTAAGTTTAAGTCCCTTGTTAGTTACGTTTAAGTCCCTTGATAGTTACGTTTAATTCCCTTGATAGTTACGTTTAAGTCCCTTGATAGTTACGTTTAAGTCCCTTGATAGTAACGTTTAAGTCACTTGATATGTACGTTTCTGTCTCTTGATAGTTACGTTTCAGTCCCTTGATAATTACGTATAAGTCCCTTGATAGTTACGTTTAAGGCCCTTAATAGTTACGTTTTAGTCCCTTGTTAGTTACGTTTAAGTCCCTTGATAGTTACGTTTAAGTCCCTTGATAGTTACGTTTAAGGCCCTTAATAGTTACGTTTAAGTCCCTTGATAGTTACGTTTAAGTCCCTTGATAGTGACGTTTAAGTCCCTTAATAGTTACGTTTAAGTCCCTTGATAGTTACGTTTAATTCCCTTGATAGTTACGTTTAAGTCCCTTGATAGTTACGTTTAAGTCACTTGATAGGTACGTTTCTGTCTCTTGATAGTTACGTTTCAGTCCCTTGATAATTACGTTTAAGTCCCTTGATAGTTACGTTTAAGGCCCTTAATAGTTACGTTTTAGTCCCTTGTTAGTTACGTTTAAGTCCCTTGATAGTTAAGTTTAAGTCCCTAGATAGTTAAGTTTAAGTCCCTTAATAGTTACGTTTAAGACCCTTGTTAGTTACGTTTAAGTCACTTGATAGTTACGTTTAAGTCACTTGATAGTTACGTTTAAATCCCTTGATAGTTACGTTTAAGTACCTTGATAGTTACGTTTCAGTCCCGTGTTAGTTACGTTTAAGTCCCTTGATAGTTACGTTTAAGTCCCTTGATAGTTACGTTTCAGTCCCTTGTTAGTTACGTTGAAGTCCCTCGATAGTTACGTTTAAATCCCTTGATAATAATATTAGTTTTTTTCCTATATAAGCAATTTTAAGCCGATACTTACAAATGAAGCTTACAACTTAGTTCACACATAGGTTCAGAGTTATATATCAACAAAATCACCAAAAGGTTGATGCTGTGTTGAAATTGCAGCTCAGTTTTCATCGCGGGACTGCAGTAAGCTTCTTATAATTGTGCTGACAGTATGCAAATACTTGTTCATCCTGCTTTAGAGCCACTTAAATCGGGAGCGAACTACTGATTCCATTACAACGATTTAAAGGAGATAGTTTGAAGATTTGCATCCTTTGTGAGGTAGGTAGGGTTTTTATCGTTTAACATTTAATTCGATGATTAGGTTTTAAGAGATTTTACGAGGTATTATTTAACTTCAAATGTATGTATGTCTGTATGTAAGTGTGTTCTGGTCAAATCTTGCAGCTGAATGTTAAAGCAGTTGTCCTCCACCGATTGATTAAGATGAAATTTTGCATACACGTTTAGTTTGGATGCCAATGTATTTATTGACGTGACAACGTCTTATAAATTGGTTTGCCGGGTGACACTTCAAGAAACTGCGTTACGCTCCGCTCACGTTATGCGCTCACAATGAGAGCGAGTGAGAGGCACGCGTCCCTTCCACTCGGGCATGGTTAGCCCGCCTAAGAGCGAGAGAGACAGACATAATCCTTCTTCCTACTATACGAATGAATATTCACATTAAAATTATTTTACCACTCAAAGTCGTTGTCACGTAAAACTTTCGCCCGTATACCGACTTTACAGGCAACCAATTTTTTTTTTTTATTTATCACAATTACTCTCTGAACTTACAGTTCCACCCAACACGTGCAGAGAGTCATCAATTTCACTATTACATAATAATATGATTATAACATCAATTAGAATAATAAAACAGCAACAACAAAATTATCAACAAAACAAATAATTAAATAACAAATAATCAGATAATAATAACAAACAAATGCATGATTAGCTAAGTGACGTCATTCTAAATCCAATATGGCGGACGGTCCAAGGTGGCGCACTAGTTATTTTTTGTGCACTGCCATGATGTGGGTATCAAATGAAAGGATTTGGTGAGAAGAATACGATAAAACTTGTTTTAAAAATGTGTTTTTAATTAATAATTTTTATTTAAGTGTATTTTAGTCGGTGTCCATCATCTTCAGTCTACATTGGTTTATATTCACTTTGCTATCGTTCAATGTTTTTACCAAAAGCAAGTAACGATATAAAATAATAAAAAACCGGCCAAGTGCGTGTCGGGCCACGCGCAGTAATAGGGTTCCGAAGTTGCATAATAATGCGCACTAAAGAGAGGGTTATGTTGTTGTTACATGAACATTAGAACGGTTTCAGCGGCTCACAAAGTCTAAAAACGGGCCCACATAGGATTTTTTAATCTATATTCTCGCGTTTGACCACTATATCGTCTGATGGTAAGCGATGATGTGGTCTACGGTGAAGCACGCTTGCCTAGATGTAATCTATTCACTCTTGACTTAAACTAAATAAGGACTAACTGGTAACTGAAGAAGGAGTTATAAAATCCAACTTCGCAACTGAAGTTAGAAAAAATTTTTGAGTACCACCGCGGGTGCGTATTGCGAAAGGAGCCGATACGAGCGCGCGTTAGAGCCACAGGGAATGGTATAGTTCGTTACAGGATCCTTGCTTGTTTATATCTCTTTCGGAATTAGAAAAAATTCGTATGTAACCTCTAATCTCCTCTAATACCGCAGATTAGAGGTGAATCCTCTAATCTGCGGTATTCATTATTTCATTCTGGAAAATTTTACGCCATTCAATTAGTGATGAAGTCGGGTCGAATATTGACTTTATAGAAGGATATCGACAAAAGAAAATAAGTAATTTGCTTGGAAATCGAATCTAATTTGACTTTACTTTTACGTTTTAATTACAAAACGTCGAAAATACTTCTGCACTAACACAAATAGACTCCGAGCGCATGCGCCGTATGGACTACGGACTGATACTGCCAACGACTCCGGCCACTCCAATGCGTTATTCGAGCTTAAACATTATTAATTTAGAAATCATTATTATTTAGGATGTTATAATTTTATTTTTGTATATTTTTACATGGTACATAAGCATATATTTACTATCTGTTTTACACAGCTAACAACGTTATTTAGGTAATTTTTCAATGGCATTTGTACAAAAATTTTACTGTGCCAAGTACATTTAATAAGTTGGTCGACTATTACTCGTAAACTTGTAAAGCCTGTTATGATTTCATTTTTGTATATGTTTACATGGTTCGTAACCATTATATTTACTCTGTTTTACACAGCTATCAACTTTATTTAAGTCATTTTTCAATGGCATTTATACAAAGTTTTTACTGTGCCAAGTACATTTTATAAGTTGGTCGACTATTACTCGTAAACTTGTAAAGCCTTGTTATCCGTGATAATTTTCCTTTTAATTTCATTATATTAACTACTGCCGTGAGTTTTTTCACATAGCCAAGACCAACCATTTCGCTGGCAGGAGGGGGGGACTCACTTGACTCTAACGTAAATTTGCAACTTAAAGCTTAATTTAACGCAAAGGAATCTCTGAATCGAAAAATAATTTTAACAAACCCATAATATTTTTGAATGACCTACCCAACGAAACCCCACACCATGGGATAGACGAGAAAGAAAAAAATACATACGTACGTATTTTACGTCTATGGGAGTTACCCGGCAAAAAATATTTTTCATGATTTTATGTTACCACTTTGTCGGAATTATTAATATGTATATACATGCCAAATTATAGCTTTCTAGTACTTAGATTCTCTGAGCAAAGCTACGGACGGACAGACGGACTGAGCGAAACTATAAGGGTTCCTTGTTGACTTCGGACCCTAAAAAGGCTACTCATAGGCAACTTTGAGTGTACAAGAAATACACTCCAGGTTAAACTTTTGGAGAAAACAGATGTGATTTTATGTCGTTTACTAGTTTTTAAACGACTTCAAAAAGGCGGAGGTTCTCACATCATCAGCCTTTTAATGTTCCCACTGCTAGGACACGGGCCTCCTCTCATAGAGGGTGTGGGCTATAATCTACCACGTGGGCCCAGTGCTGATTGGTAGATGTCACATGTCTTTGAATTTTTGGTTCTAGGACATGCCGGTTTCCTCACGATGTTTTCTTTCCACGTTTTGAGAGCATCGGAGGTTCTCAATTCGATTGTATTTTTTTTATGTGTCAGAAATTTTATTAGGCGAACCGATTTTGATAATTGTGTCAGAAATTTTTACTAGAACCGATTTTGATAATTGTGTCAGAAATTTTTACTAGAACCGATTTTGATAATTGTGTCAGAAATTTTTACTAGGTGAACCGATTTTGATAATTGTGTCAGAAATTTTTACTAGAACCGATTTTGATAATTGTGTCAGAAATTTTTACTAGAACCGATTTTGATAATTGTGTCAGAAATTTTTACTAGAACCGATTTTGATAATTGTGTCAGAAATTTTTACTAGGTGAACCGATTTTGATAATTCCTTTTTTTTTGTTAGCTTCATATGGGGATGGCTTCCATTTAAAAGCCCCTACAAGTTTCACGAGCTAAAAATAGAAAACAGCTACTTTTTCATTGCAAAATTCTCAATAACTACAAGATATATGATAAATCTTTTAATGCGAATTTTTGCGTCACATAGTTATCTAGTAAATGTACACTGCATATTTTTGATAACTACTCAAAATAAATTAGAAAAAATAAATTCCTAACACACGTTTTTACGAAAGCCCGAAACACCAGGTTTTTTAATTGGTTTTTCAGTTTACTGGTGGCGAATAATAATCTGCAAAAAATTGTATGGACTCGGCATATAGTATACTAGTAAGCCACTAATTTTGTTTTTCAAATTTTATTGTATTTGTACTTAAAAAAAATGTTGTCCACTCAGAAAATAAGGCAATTGTATCATTTGCGAAAGCGTCGTCTACGCGTAAGAATATGTTGAATATAAAAATAACTGGTAAATAATTTGAAATTTGAGGTGTTTATCAATCGACTTACTTTATTTTAATAAATTGTCTAAATAATGCCTTACAAACCGTTGCGCTCGCTCGAGGCATTCAGTTTGAGTACTTTCAGTCTCGCTCAAGGGCTTGTAGACAACGGACCTGTGTCGTTTTTATTCTTGTCATTATTTTTTTTTATCATATTTCTTGTAGATATTGAGAAATTTGCGCTGAAAAAGTAGCTGTTATCTGTTTTTGGCTCGTGAAACTTGTCTTGACTTACTTGACTTAAGATCCTATGGCCCTTAGCTGGGGTAGAGGGCTTCCACAGTAGTCCTCCATCGAGACCGGTCTTGAGCTTCGCGCTTCACCCCGCTCCACGGCATTCTGATACTCGTCGCTTCAGCCAATACGGTTCGTCGCCATGTTTGACGGGGACGGCCTCGCTTCCTTTTTCCTTGAGGATTCCAATCCAAGGCCTGTTTAGGAATGTGATCGGAATCCCTCCGGAGCGTGTGACAAATCCAACACCATTTACGCCGCTTGATCTGGCGGTCGATCGGGGTCTCGTGGCATCTCTCTAACAGATCTACATTAGAGATGATCTCGGGCCAGTAAATTCCGAGGATGCGACGAAGACATCGGTTGATGAAGACCTGGATTTGATGTGAGATGTCCTTTGTTACCTTCCACGTTTCGCACCCGTAGAGCAGCACGGATTTGACATTGGTCCCGAAGATTTTTAGTTTAACCCTCCGGGTCAGTTTCCGTGATTGCCACACAGGTCTCAGCTGTGCGAAGGTAGCTCGCGCTTTGGCGATTCGTGAAGTGATATCCTCTTCAGTTCCTCCAGTCTCTGACACAACGCTCCCGAGGTACGTGAATTTGTGGACGCGTTCCACAACCTCTGTGCCGATTAATATCGAAGAAGAATTCCTCACACCTGTACGCATCTCCTGGATCTTCCGGATGTTAATTTTGAGTCCAGTTTTTGCCGACTCCTGGCGCAGGTCGTTCAGTTTCGACTGCATGTTGGCGTGTGTATGACTCAGCTGGCAAAGATCATCAGCATAGACCAGGTCTTCCAAGACGTTGGTCAATCCCCACTCAATCCCACGACGCCTGCTATCGTAAATACGCAACATGATTCCGTCGAGGACAATTATAAAAAGGAGGGGCGAAAGAAGAAAGCCCTGGCGAACTCCAGCGTGCAATGCGATGTCCTCCAAAATTAGGCCTTCATGAGTCACCTTGCAGGAATATTTCCTATAAATTCTCTCCAATAGGCGGACTATTTTTGGTGGCACTCCAATGTCCAACAGGTGGGACCAGATGCTGGACCACTTCAACGTATCAAAGGCCTTTTCGAAGTCGAAAAAAGTAAGATAAATTTCCATTTGCCATTCTGTTGCCTGCTCGAGAATGATACGAAGAGTGTTGATCTGGTCCGTACATGAGCGGCTCGAACGGAAACCCGCCTGCTCCCCGCGCAGAATAGGTTCAACGGTCTTCGACAGCCTGTCAAGTAATATCTTACAGAAGACATTAGAGGGAGTCGACAGCTACGTGATGCCTCTCCAGTTGTCGCAACTACTGAGATCACCTTTCTTGGGCACGGTAATTAAAAGTCCCTTGTTCCAGTCGTCCGGGAGTTCTTCAGCGGTCCATATCCTTTCAATTAAAGGCGTCAGCACATTGACGGCGGAGGCTAAGGCGGCTTGTAACATTTCCGCAGTTATCAGGTCGAGTCCAGGTGCTTTGCCTGCCTTCAAAGAGAGAATCGCTTTAGTCACTTCAGAGGCTGATGGTGGTTCCGTATCGATGTCGAGAGGTCGAGGTGGTGTAGAACCTACCTGCAGCGCGTCAGGCGTCAGAGCTGCTGACAATCGGAAGACCCCCTCAAAGTGCTAGCGCCATCGCTGCAGCCGCCTTTCCGACGTCACAATAAGCTGTCCGTCTTTGGATTTAAGCGGCTTCATCTTCTTGAGCTTTCTGTTACCTGCCAAGGTCTTCGTGGCTTTATAAAGCTCTTTCAAGTTGCCGGTGTTCGGTCCATATCCTTTCAATTAAAGGCGTCAGCACATCGACGGCGGAGGCTAAGTCGGCTTGTAACATTTCCGCAGTTATCAGGTCGAGTCCAGGTGCTTTGCCTGCCTTCAAAGAGAGAATCGCTTCAGTCACTTCAGAGGCTGATGGTGGTTCCGTATCGATGTCGAGAGGTCGAGGTAGTGTAGAACCTACCTGCAGCGCGTCAGGCGTCAGAGCTGCTGACAATCGGAAGACCCCCTCAAAGTGCTGGCGCCATCGCTGCAGCCGCCCTTCTGACGTCACAATAAGCTGTCCGTCTTTGGATTTAAGCGACTTCATCTTCTTGAGCTTTCTGTTACCTGCCAAGGTCTTCGTGGCTTTATAAAGCTCTTTCAAGTTGCCGGTGTTCGCAGCGTGTTGAGCACGATCAGCAATATCATCAGCCCAACGCCTTCTGTCTGCACGCGTACTGCGATAAATCTGCGTGAAACTTGTAGGGGCTCTTAAATTTGATCAAGATCTGACCTGATCTGAAAAAGAGAAAAATAAATAATGCACAGTTATGCCAGAATGGATTAACCGAATCACATAAAACTTGAACTTAACTGGTGAAATGAGAGTGAACTGTACACATCTGCGAACCACTAGACCATACGTGCGTAATATTATGTTATGAAATGGCGTAAACAATAAACACACATGCGACACCTCCACAAATTTAAATGGGACCACATGAGCAGCACCAGCTTTCAAATAAAAAAAACCGGCCAAGTGCGAGTCGGACTCGCGCACGAAGGATTCCGTACCATTATTGCAAAAAACGGCAAAAAAATCACGTTTGTTGTATGTGAGCCCCACTTAAATATTTATTTTATTCTGTTTTTAGTATTTGTTGTTATAGCGGCAACAGAAATACATCATCTGTGAAAATTTCAACTGTCTAACTATCACGGTTCATGAGTTACAGCCTGGTGACAGACAGACAGACAGACGGACCGCGAAGTCTCAGTAATAGGGTCCCGTTTTTACCCTTTGGGTACGGAACCCTAAAAAGCATCATAAAAATCGGTTCATCTAGTAAATAGTTCACACATAAAAAAATACAGTCGATTGACAGCCATCTCATTTTTGAAATCGGTTAAAAAAAGTTAACAAAAAATTTAAACCGACTTCCATAACAAAAACGAAAAAAATAGGCACTGAGACACTGACTTCCGAAAAGAAGTTTATTTTTCACTTGGTAGTATTTTGTGTTGGAAGTCGGTTAAAATTTTTGTTAAAAGGTTCTTTTTTATCAGTATAGGTAGGGATAGGAAACAGGTATTAAGTTTAAACCTTACGGTATTTCAGATTAACAGCTACAATCCTAAAGTAAAAGTTATTGGAAAACAGGTTAATGAAGGTACCCGCGATAAAAATCTTCAGCCTAACACTATTCCATTACAAACTTCACAACTTTTTAACACGAACACCGAAAACTACCCCCAATCGAAAACGAATCAAAAACTTTTACGTATATTCAAAAAAGTAGCCGAAAAAAAAACTATTCACGAAAATCACTATTGATTAAAAGGTTGACTAGGGAGGGGACACAGCGTTGGGACGTTTTTTATCGATAGACACGATCGTAAACGGCTCGGCCGTAAAGTGAGACTCTCGTCCGTCCGCGATAATGCCGGAATTCTCCCATTCACTCATACCTCACAAAATGCGACGGAGCATTCTAAAAGTTTTATAGGTTTTGTAATGTTTGCTATTCGTCGTGAATATGAAAGTCGTCGACGAAACCGATATACGACAAATAACAAATACAAAACAATAAATGAAAACTTAAAACTTGTAAATAAAAAAAGTTAATAAAATCAAAAATCTCGACTGCATAAGAAACGAACTAAATAAAAAGATGTAAACAAGAAGAAAATCAGTCGGAGGATACTTATGATTTTGGTCAGTCAGCTCGTGAATAATTATATATCCGCCGACTGATTTTCTTCTTGTTTACATCTTTTTACCCGACTGCCGAAGGAGGGTAATGTGTTTATCAGTCTATGTATGTATGTATGTAAGTATTTATGTATGTATGTATGTATGTTTGTTCCTATGTGGCATTCTAGAGACCAAACGGGTTGGCCGATTTTGATGGTTCTTACGTCAATCGATTCGTCTTAACCCCGCGAGTGTCACTGGCTACATTAAAATTGGAAAATAGGAAAATGGCGGTTCTTGGGCGCCATATTGTGGGGGCCCAATTTTTTTTTTCTTGCAAACCTATCGTGTGGGGTATCACAATAAAGGATTTTAAGAGGCGATTTCAAAAATATATAACACTTATATGTTTAAATGTACAAAATTTGAAAAAAATCCTAAAAAGTTATAAATAAAAAAAGATAATTAAAAAAATCAAAAAACCCGACTACATTTCGCGAGCTGGCTGACCAAAACCAGACGTATCCGCCAACTGCACATCATGATTTTCTCCTTGTTTACGTCTTTTTAGTTCGGTTTTCAACCAGTCGGGTTTTTTTATTTTTTTAATTATCTTTTTTTTTATTAGTCGTTGTTTCTTATGCAGTCGGGCTTTTATTAACATTTTTATTATTTAATTTTTCTTAAGGAGTCTCGGACCACTATCGGTTTGATTGAACTGAAATTTTGCGTACACATTTTTGCAGCAGGAAATATGTCATGTGTAATGAAAGTTGATTCCTAGAGGGCTAATATGACATCATACATCTACATGTATGTTGTAAAAGTTAAACATTTCGTACCTATGTACATTTTCTATATAAGCAAAATTATACTAAAACTGTAAATTCATGAAACGGCACAATAACACGTAAAAATGATAGGTTAAATCTGAAATTCGAGTCACTTAATGAGGCCATTTTGCGGGCCGTGTCAAAATGTGGTTGTATCCACTCTGTATAATGTGCATTTGTATGGAATTATGTAACACGAGCACTACTTTATTCGGTCTAGTTTGTTATAATAACAACCAAAGTCATTAATTTGACAGTACTAATTATTCGGGACCTTTCTGATGGCGCGACGGAATTTAAATTGCGTGGATAGGCGATATCGCGCACTTAATTTCAAAGAAAAATTCTAGTGTAAATCGGTTGAATTGCATTTCATGGCGTCCATGAGAACGCACTTGCAATTTCAATTAGTAAAAAAAGTTTAATTAAAAACCACTACGTTTATTATTTAAGTCTATTTTACCAGGCCATAATTCCGATTGACACCTTATTCATCAAAATCGAATGAATAGGTCAGGTGCTACGGAGGAACATCTTTATCATCATCATATCAGCCGAAAGACGTCCACTGCTGGACATAGGCCTCCCCCAAGCGTCGCCACATTGACCGGTCCCGTGCGTCCCGCATCCAGCCGTTCCCCGCAACCTTTATCAGGTCAACGTAGGAACGAGGAACATACGTAAATACAAAAAAAACATATACATAGACTGCTAAAATTATTATCCTTCATTTTGGCTTCGCCGTAGTCCGGTAAGAATCATTTATCGGTGAGATATAAATCAAATCGCTTCGTGCTATTACGAAGATCGCTAGGTTGTCTGAAAGAGATTGCCTAGTGCGATAAGACCGCCCATTGTACACTTGTCTATTTGAACATTTGTCCTGTATATTTTTTGTGGTGTACAATAAAGTATATAATAAATAATAAATAAATAAATAATAATAGCATTTTACTGTTTTACAACATTTTAATGTCTCTGTTGAATAAAACAGCCTGATTTTTTGTCATCGCATTCCGAAAGTTTTGGATGATACAATTTTGGGTGGAGCATTTGAAAATTGAACTGATAACACAGTCGGACCTTTGCCGTGCTTTCCCTTAATGAGACGAGGTCATCAGGTCACACTATAAATTAAATTAAATTAAATTGTCATTTATTTCAGGAAATTTTTCCCATATAAAACACTACAAAATTACATTGAATATACATAAGAATTCATATACATTAATTAACACATTAATAACATTGCATGCAAAATTTAAAATTGATTGAAAATTACAATATTATAGTTATTAGGTCCAAAATTCATTTAATAGCATTTAATATTTAATAATTCATTTAATAGCATTTAATATTTCATTTAATAAAATAGTTATAATTATAAAACAATTGTTATTTAATAAATGGTGAGGAACTGGCATGTAGGTGCATCCACCTCTCCAACAACACAGAGTCCCACCGCTCGGACAATACGCTCAGGATACTGTTAGAGCTGCGTCGGAAGCGACTTAGTAGCGAGGCGCTTCGCTTCCTAATAATAAATATAGGGCTAATCGCGTTAATATTCGTGGAATGTTGTAAATTTATTAGCTAAATTAATTTTTTCAAACAACACCCCTCAAAAACTAATAAACAAATATCCTAAAATCCGTTTACTTATTCACAACTTAGCTGGACCTTTGCGCCGTAAATGAGAAAAAACCGGACCGCACACAACCGTCCGAAACCATCCGGATCCGTCCGACTAACTACGTTAGTGTCACCGTTATTCAATTCGCGAAACGTGGGACATCTCGGAAATTGGCCATTTGGACCCAAACCTAATATTTCGATGCCCCGTCGCGACTACCGTCATATTTTTAGCAAAAATATTTGTACATTAAATCCTTATTATATGGTCACCGGAGTGAGTATAACGGGATGTTTATCGGTTGTATGTTCAGTTTGTTAATTATTTTCTTGGTCAACATTAAATACTAAGTAGGATAATTAATGAACAATTACTAGAGGTTTTTTATAGCTTTTGAGAGACAGTTCATTATGAAAGTACTGTTATAGGTAGATCATGATTATCATCCGCAGCCTGACTTAGCTTTTTTAGGTTAGGTACAAATGGTAATTTACTCTCGGCTAACAGTTGATAAAAAAACGCATTTTAGACAATCTGTAGTCGCACATGCGTTTCAGACTTTTCACACCGCTATACCAAGTTATACCATTCGTAAAACAAAGTTAAACACATAACTCACGAAGCTGGCTTCCTTTAAAACATACGTATATGTTTCACAGTCTTTATGAAGGGTAAAATGAAAACATAAGTTTCCACTCTTGCTGAAGTCTTTAGGTAATAAAATGGAGTCAAAGTTACATAATTATTGTCACATATTTACATGATGTGCGGATGGATGGATTATGTTCAAGATAATGGAGCTTAGAAGCAATAGGGAATAGGCATGTAATTTTTTTATTTGTTCAATGAAATACGTACTTATTAACTACTAGCTGTCCCCCGCGGCTTCACTCCCGTCAACTGTCTACCCTATCATACCATACCCTATCCTACCTACCTACCTGCCCTACCTACCCACCTCTCTACCTTACCAACCTACCTACAATTTTTTTTGTTACCATAAGTAGCCTATGTCCTTCCTCAAGATGTCATCTATCCCCTTGCCAAATTTCATTGAATTCCGTTCAGTGGTTTAGGCGTGAAAAGGTAACAGACAGACGGAGTTACTTTCGAGTTTATAATATTAGTATGGTTTGTAAACCAATATGAATGATTTTTTTAAATATCTTGATCAGGGGCGAAGTAATAAAGCGTAAAAGTTGAGAATTAGAAAGAAAACTCCGACGTTCCATCTGACATCAGGGCAGACCACTATACAACTGTCATAAACAGTGTTTTCATAGAGACGGACAGATATATTTCTTTAAATTTTTATATCTCTATCTGTCTGTCTGTCTGTCTGTCTGTTTGTCTGATTATATTGTGTCCGAGTCGTCAGCAAATCTAAATTTCCACGGAGCGATGTTTTCAGAATAGTCCGGTTGATCATACATCATCCGCTTGCCCTTAGAAGAGCCTCAATTTCGTGAGTTTGTCCCTACGTGTAGTGTAGGATAATCTCTGGAACCGCTACACCTATTTGAAAAATCTTTCACCGTTTGAAAGGTATATTATTCCAGATAGTTTAAATTATTACGACCCAGACAAAACCGGGGCGGGCCACCAATCACAAATAATTTATGGTCGGTGCAGCATGTTTTCTTCTGCCATACATTTTGTAGGTATCTACTGTTATCTCAATAGCATACATACATAAACTCACGCCTTTTTCCCATGGGGGTAGGAAGAAACTACAGAACGCCACCTGCTACGATCCTTACCTACCCCTTTTGCTTCACTCACATTCATACATCTAGTCATACACTCATGCCACGCTGGCATTCTGAAGAAAATCACCAATAAGGTCTATGTATGTCCTTCTAGGGCGTCCTCTCCCGGCATTTCCATTCACGTCTGCCTTGTTGTGTTTCCATTCATGTATGCTCTCAACATGGACAAACCATCTTAGCATGCTCTTTTTTTATAATAATAATTATCTCAATAACCTCTTTCTCAAATTCAAAATTTGAGTGAATTATTAATATGTAAGTGAAGTGACGTTCCTTTGAGGAATACGGTATGGAAAAAGTTACTTAAATCATTAATGGTACTTAATAAATTTAACATTTGAAGTACCACTCAAATTGATAATCTTATTTAAGCCGTAGGTAAATAAACACTTAAGGTTAATGGTAAGAGTGAAGTAGGTAGGTGGATCTTGAAAGCTTGTGATAAGAAAAAGTAAAAACAATTTTTAGGGTTCCTTAAATCAAAATAAAAAAAAAATAAAGAAAAAAATGTGTTTGCCTCCTGAACACGAAAAGTGGGGATGTTTTTTTTTCATCGTCTTTTCCACGGTGTGGGGTATCGTCGGATAGGCTATTCAAAAATATTACGGGTCTGTGAAAACCATTTTCTGATTCAGTGATCCGTTTGCGTAAAATTAAGCTTTTGATAGCAAATTCCCTGCCGGAGTCTGTGTTTCCCGATAGCTACAATCTAGGGGTCTTTAAGTCAAGAGTGAATGGGTTTTTTCTAGGCAAGCGTGCTTCACCGTCGACCGCATCATCGCTTACCATCAGGTGAGATAGTGGTCAAGCGTGAGCCTATTGAAAATAAAAAATAGTTGTAGTTTAATGTGATAAATTAATCGGCGGACTAAATAGAATTTGCTGTTTCGTACCCCGTCATCATTCCTATTGGGTAACATTTTAATCCTTCTTCTATTTAAGATGACACAAAAACAAAGCAATTCCTGAATTAGGAATTACTTTCATCATGCGTACAGCTAAGTGGCATTCCCTGCCGGAGTCTGTGTTGCCCGATAGCTACAACCTCGGGGTCTTTAAATCAAGAGTGAATAGGTTACTTCTAGGCAAGCGTGCTACACCGTGGACCACATCATCACTTAGGTACCATCAGATGAGATAGTGGTCAAGCGCGAAGCCTATCTTTAAAAAAAATAAAAGTGTAATTGTCAAAAAAAAATGCAATGACTTTTATCGTGATTTCAGGGGTTGTCATCGTAAAAGTGGTTCATAATGATGAGGGCAATGACCCCTTTTCAGGAATTGCTTTGTTTCTGTTACAACCTGTATAAATTAAAATTTGTTTTAAAGTGCGTATTTTTTCCAATTCTTAGCTTATAAATGGTCAAATCATTTTCTCTCCAACTTATTCGACCATTTGTTAGGCAAACAATTGATGAAAAACGCATTTTACCGAAATTTTAAACCATTGATTACTCTTTGAGTTAACTTCAGTTTAAAAAACTGGGCTTATGAAGAATGTTCGATTAACTACCAATAGATCAACATATTCTTTGGAAAAAATGTTTAGTATTTTTTAAATTTTTACTCGTATAACCTTGACTTCTTAGGCCCAGTTTTTTAACCCGTAGTTAACTCAACAAATAGTTAAATTTTCATTCAAAGCCGTTTATTCATCAATTGTTAATCTAATAAATAGTCAAATAATTAACTCTCCAACTACTAACCATTTGTAAGGTAACAATTGATGAAAAAACCGAAATTTTAAACCACTAGTTAGCATATTTAACCTTTTTTGTTATAACTACGTATAAAAAAATTGGGCCTTAGAATCGCTTAACACTAAGATGCCTTGCGATAAATCCCTAATTTAAAGTCAACTAGAATCATATCACCAGCATAATCGCATACAAGAAAAATAGTTAACGAACTAACTTAAAAATAGGAAGAGACGGAACGAAAACCATTCCATTAAAACCCCGTCGCTTATCAATGCAGTCTTTAAAAAGATCTTCAATTCAAGACTAACAAACGTTCAGAATCAGCCATCCGACCACAGAATAGACACGGTACAGAAGGACCACTGCGTGCAACTTGCAAACATTGGCGCACGCACATGTAGAGCCTTACTTACGTACGGAGATCTCAAACGGTTTCAAGGTTGTTTTAGAAGAAGAAGCGAATGCACATTATATTCCCAATTTATCCAAATATTTTTGTCTAAACAATAGGCTCTAGATAACATATCATTCTGTCATCTATGGCGAAAGTCAAAATGCCAAAATGTAAGCGATAATTTCGATAGCACTTGACAATACAATAAATTTTTCTTTTTTTTTCTTATTACTATCGCGACGGTTTCGTAAAAATGTCATATCAATATGTCCAATATGTATGACAGGCACCATTTTGGACTTTTGACAATTCATTTCGTCGAAGTGTTTTTGTTTTTCTTAGGGTTCCGTACCCAAAGGGACGCAGCGACCCTATTACTACGACGCATCACAATCCGTCTGTCTGTCGGTCCGTCTGTCACCAGGCTATATCTCATGAACCGTGATAGCTAGTCAGTTAAAATTTTCACAGATGATGTATTTCTGTTTGTCGCAATAACAACAAATAATAAAAATAAAATAAATATAAAAGTGGGACTCCCATACAACAAACGGGCTTTTTTGGCCGTGTTTTTGCGATAATGGTAAGTAATCCTTCGTGTGCGAGTCCGACTCGCATTTGGCCAGTTTTTTTCTTATTGCATTTTAATTCTAGTGCGACTATGCGTGCGTGCCATTTCACTCAATGTACCAAGCCTTCTGTACCAATCTATTCAGTGTCCAAACTATCTTAATCTATAAAAATCTAGATTGTGATTCAGTCTAGACTCGATTTAGCCGAGTCAGCATGGCCGGAGCTAATTGCCACTAGACGGAACATCGCCCGGTTATTATCAAGAGACATGAAAGCACTATGCGATTAAGATGTACCCGGTTTTACCCGGTTCTATGGAGCGGACACAATTGCATCCGGTTTCTGCACGGTTTTGTTTACGGATGTGGATTGAAACGATTTTCGTTAATGCGTTTGTGTTTGTTTTTCGTTGTTAATGTTTTCTTTTTATTTTTAGTGTTCTCTTTAGCTGGCTATAATAAATAGAACACAAGGTTTCATTGTGTTTCTTGCTACTGCTAATTGCATTCCTGTTATTTCTATGGAATAATTCAGGGCATTCAGAATTAAATATTTTGTGCTTGGAACGTGTCAAACCCTACGTTAATGTCAAAAGTAGAGGTTTATAAATACTCAAGTAACGAGGGTTTGGTTTTGGCGGGAACGCGATGGCGTCTATGTTGCTTCTCTGTTTTATTTTCCTAAAATTGTGTTAAATTGAATATTAATAGTGTACAAATGGTGGTTTTTTATTCTAATAATATTAGTGAACATGCACGAGTGTAGGCAAATAAAACACAGCGGTAGAAATGAGTTTGAACATGTTGTCGACAAAACTCCGTAGAAGCTTCCAAAAAGTTACCGCCATTTTATTGGGGCCTAACTTGGACATTGCACTAATATCTAAAGAAACTAGAACTTCTATTTTAAACTCTTCACTACACGACATTGGCAGGAATTGTCTTCGGCGCAAATTGCCATAAAAAAGGAGGGTCTGAGTGTGTCCTTGCTCAAAAATAAACAGAAATTCATTCATCATCATTTTAGCCGAAAGACGTCCACTACTAGACACAGGCCTCCCCCAAGTATCGCCACATCGATCGGTTCTGTATGCCTTGCATCCAGCGGGTGCGCATCGCATCCGCATCCTTAACCAGGGCATAGGTCCACCTAGAGGGAGGCCTTCCTAAATTTAGGCTACAAGTGCGGAAGGTAGGTGATTCCCGATGAGTGGATAAATCGACACGAGTCGGAAATCATCATACGTACGTGTAGCATACAACATTTTACTATGCATTGTGCGAGGAAATAAAAATACAAGCAAGAAATTAATAAAATGGCGGGTTTATTCAAGCGCGCTCAGCATATCGGCCACAGATTAACTAATAGTTCCTCTGGGTACTGCGCATGGGCAAATAGATGTCACGTCGTAACGCAAAAAGGCACGGGCAAAATATACGTTCTGCCAAACATATTTAATGAATATTTAAAATCAATTTATTGATCAATACTAAATCTAGAGTAATTAAAAACGCTTTTAATGACTTATTAGTTTTATTTTACCTTTTATATGAATGATAATCTGTACTTAACTAATTTGTAAAACTTTTCTCAAATAATAAAAGCTCTATGCGTCGGGCTGACGTTAGCGTTAAAAAAGTGACACTTTCCGCACAGTTTGGCTGCTTGGAAAACGCTCTTTTCGAGGACATGCATTGTAAATTAATTTATTCTAAGAAAATATAATTACCTATGTTAATAATGACAAAAGTTCGCAATCGCAGTTTATTAAACTATACATAATTTCATACCTTAACCAAAACACTAGTTGACCTATGCTTTATAAGCCGTTTGCATCGCATCCAAACTTTACCGGCAAAACAAAAACCGGATCAAAAACAAGTGTAAAACCCCTCCTAATAAGGCCATATACACACACCACGGACCGCAAGTCCACAAATAAAACACTTTTACGATCACTGGCATAAAACTAAGCGATGTTTACACCAGTACGTTACGATTATTTGTCGGACGTCCATTGCATGCTAAAATAGAAAGCTTAGCTTCTAATGTTGTGTTTACGCTGACTTGTATACCGAAACGTTGGAAAAAGCCGCTTTTTTTCGTTTTATTTTTATTGGAGTATGTTTGAGTTAATGTTTGGTTTGCAATGAGTTTTTCGACTCGAATTGTTGGTTAGTAGGCAAGTCTTTGTCCTACAATGTTGAAGACGTGTTTCAGTGTATCTTTCGGGTGTTTATTAATATTAATTATTGGTCTGTCTGTCAATTAAACTTTTAGGGCAGACGAGTGAATGATTCGTAATTATAGTCTATTAATGAAAGTAAGATGATTTGATGATTGATTGTCATGTTTAATTTGTTTTAAATTTTTGACTTATGAAACGTAAATTTTATGACCTTAATAAACATATATATTTAAGAATGTAATTGTATAACTATTAATTATTTTTAATATCAACATACATATAAACAGTTCCATGATGGAACTATTGATATTTTTTTTAATCACTAGTTCCATTTTAGAAGAACCTGAAAATAATGGAACTAATGTTGATTTTTTTATCACTAGTTCCACATTATTATTTTTGGCCCTAGTGAAATTTTTTCAGGGTGTAAAAACACTAGAGATAAAAAAACTTAAAATCAACATTATTAATTTTTTCTTACTTTATTTTGTTTTATTATAGTATGTAGTGATAGTGATCGAATAGAAACAACAACCTAAACGACGCAGAATTTACCAAGACAGAAATGACTTGATCATTGAAGCCCAAATGAAATTATTAACAGGCGAAATATCTGTGAGATTTTTTTTAGATAAAATACGTTGAGCGCGTGCTGTAATGAATAGAGATGATTTCAAAGACAACGGGGGGATGGTAAACAATTCGCCTCCCAAGAGGTATTTGAACTGGTCCAAACGCTATCCCATCTGAGGTATCGGGCATCCTGGCATTTACTTCCCCATCCTTCTTTCAAATATGATTATTTGAAATCCATACTGAAGCCAAATCATAAATGAAAAAATAAATATTTGAGGATTTTATTGAAATTTTTATTTGTTTTTTTATTTCTCCTTGTTTTTACCTCGTTTTTAAACCCTTAAAAAAATCACAAGTGCCTAAAATAATAATGTGGAACTAGTGATAACAAATTCAACATTAGTTCCATTATTTTCAGGTTCTTCTAAAATGGAACAAGTTATTTAAAAAATCATCAATAGTTCCATCATGGAACTGTTAATGGAACTAGTGACAACGAAGCATATTGTACACCCCATGGTTATGTTACAGTGATACAAAAATAATAATTGTAAGACCTGCCTTTTCACCTGTAACAAACAATAAATAAATGAATTTGAATGAGTATGTATAGCGTGAGTCAATTAATAAAAACCTTTGTTTGCCGAGTCCAGTTGGAAAGTTACACAGTAAAAGATCCTAGGGGCGCGACCATGACGTGTCAAAACTACCATGGTTTTACTGTGCGAGAGAGATGGAGCTATACAAGACAAATATCGCTATCTCTTTTTACCCGACTGCCGAAGGAGGGTAATGTGTTTAACAGTCTATGTATGTAAGTATGTATGTATGTATGTATGTATATATGTATGTATGTTTGTTCCTATGTGGCGTTCTAGAGACCAAACGAGTGGGCCGATTTTGATGGTTCTTACGTCAATGGATTTGTCTTAACCCCGCGAGTGTCACTGGCTACATTAAAATTGAAAAATAGGAAAACGGCGGTTCTTGGGCGCCATATTGTGGGGCCCCAAATATTTTTTTTCTTCCAAACCTATCGTGTGGCATATCAAAATGTAGGGTTTTAAGAGGTGATTTAAAAAATATATAACACTTATATGTTTAAATGTATCTAATTCGAAAAAAAATAACTAAAAAGTTATAAATAAAAAAAATAATTAGAAAAATCAAAAAACCCGACTGCTTGAAAAGCGAACTAAAAAGACGTAAACAAGGAGAAAATCATGCTGTCCGGTTTTTGATTTTTTCACAGTGGAAAGGTGATAGTTTTGACACGTCAGAGTACGGCCCCTGGTGGCCTGAATAATACCTAAAAGATAACTAAAAGAAATGGGTCCGTAAAAGACCACCATTTCCAAAGACAAATTACTTGAAGTATAATCTGACCTCTAGAAATTCCTTAACAAATGAGTCTTCAATTCAAGTGTAACTCAACAATTTTATCGACTATAACTATCTTGATTAACAATACTATCATGTCAACCAATTACAGTAATTATACTTTGTAAAGGTCACGAGAAATATTTAAACAAATTCGATTAGGTTAAGTCGATATCATCGATTTTCGCTACACTTAAGAATAGTTTCAAGTACAGTCGGCGAGATAAATTAATACTTACCTTCCTTTTTCACAACTTTTTATTGTTAGAATTAAATCTTTGCAAAAAAATGTAAGATATTTAACTAGCTTAATCCATCTGTCTGACTGCTTCCAAGTGCATGTAAATAATGATTTACTTGAAATAAATGCTTTGAGATTTTGAATTAGATTAATTGAAAAACTTACTAATTACCTTAAGCACTAGACAACTAACATTCTCTCAATGAAAGCGATGCAAAAGCTATTGAAAAAATCCGGCCAAGTGCGAGTCGGACTCGCACACGAAAGGTTCCGTACCATGATCGCAAAAAACGGCAAAATAATTAACGTTTGTTGTAAGGGAGCCCCACTTAAATATTTATTTTATTCTGTTTTTAGTATTTGTTGTTATAACGAAAACAGAAATACATCATCTGTGAAAATTCAACTGCCTAGCTATCACGGTTCATGAGATACAGCCTAGTGGCAGACAGACAGCCAGACGGACAGTGGAGTCTTATTATAATAGTCGCAGCGGATGTTTGTGTCTCTGAACTTGACACTGCCAACCATTGCGCAAGAAAAAGTTTGCCATCGAGTATACTGCATAGAGTAAGTGAGATAGGATGATGCGACAAACGTAAGCGAGTGAAAGAGACAGTTATACAATGCTATCTTCACTTTCAACATTGACACAAAAATAGCTACTGCGCAGTGTCTTTTTGCCAATTCAGAGACACAACGATCCGTTGTGAGTATTATAATAGGTTCCCGGTTTTACCTTTTGGGTACGGACCCCTAAAAATGACAAAAATGTGTGGGATTGTCAAGCGCTATCGAAATGTCACGTGCCCTATGCGTTACATTTTGACATTTCAACCGTCGCCATCTTTGAAATCAAATGACAATTATCTAGAGCTTCTTGCCTTTTGTATAGACTACCCCTGCTTGATATCAAAAGCAACAAAGGTTACATAGTGCAAACTAATTCAAAACGGAATAATAAATTGTTAAGACAGACTTTTTCTCTTTAAATAGTCATAGAACAGACGGATTTTTTTCAGAACGAAATGTCTAAACGCATATGTCGAAAAAAGATATATAGAAATCGATCTACCTGATTGTACACTGTCGTGACATATAATGGGACCTATCACGATCAAACAGCGCGGCAACAATATATTATTTAATAGCTTCGAAATGCCACGCGCATCCTTAACTAGCTTGCTTTACTTAAATGCTACTAAAAAGATTGCTTTGTAGCATTCGATTTAAAGGCTTTTTGAATATCTCCAATCCTTCAATATCTAGGACGCTAGCTTGATGACAGTTGCCGAAGATCGAAGAAAATGGCGTGCAATTGGAGAGGCATATGTCCAGCAGTGGACTGCTGTAGGCTGATGATGAATATCCCCAAATAATATAAGCCAGCGGACGCCTCGCGGTTTCACCCGCATAGTTCCCGTTTCCGTGGGAATACAGGGATAAAAAGTAGCCTATGTCACCCGGGGATAGTGTAGGTTCCCAACGGTGAATGAATGTTTGAAATTGGTCCAGTAGTTTTTAAGTTTATTCGTTATATACAAAAATACAAATCTTTCCTCTTTATAATATTAGTATAGATATACATGTTTATTTCTCTTCCACAAAGGTGACTGTTTCTCTGCTTAATGCTTCTAAACCACGTAAGCGAATAAACGTAGAAGGTTTGAGTAAATAATTTGTCCCGCACGAAGCCAGGGCGGATTGCTAGTCTTTACATAAATTAACATCACGCCTGTATTCCCTGTAGGGTTAGGTAGAGGGGTTCATATAGTACAGCCACTTTTCGCCAGATATTATTTATTAAGTCCTGTGGGACTTACTAAGACTCCAGTTGCTAGCTGATACTGAGAAATTCCAGATGGAAAAGTCCAATAATATCTACTTTTCTAAACCGGGAATCGAATATAGGAGCTTCATGAAATATACTTCCTTCTTGATATAGAAGGCTCATAGGGAGGACTAGAAGTGTAGTTTTTAATCTGCCCGCCCACCCATACGCACTAAACGTTATGGGTATACTTTTATTGTGCGTGCTAAGGAGTGGAATTTTCAGCCGATGTTTGTGTTTCCTTATAACTACAACCTGGGGTCTGCAACTCTATAGGAAAAGGTTACTACTCGGCAAGCTTGCTCCTCGTCAACCACTTCATCACTTAACTACTTCAGGCTTCAGACTGGTCAAACACGAGCCCATCGATAAAAAAAATCGATTGTAGAAAATTGTTATGTAAAGAATAACAATTTCCACAGACCATATCGCAATATATCCAACTTTGCCAAAGATATATTGACTAATCAGTAAACTAGTTTCATTACAAAACTGAATCCCGAACATGGCCGAATGGTTTGTTCAACATTAGGTACTGATACGTCACGGAGTGCGGTGTTAGTGGAGTGCTAGGGATCTAATAGACAGTCATATAGGCTGTATCGACGATAAAGCTAGGTATGAGTAATGAGTAGTTTAAAAAAGGTACCTAAAAATGGCTTTGAAAGGAGAATTCACCATTCACTATACCATAGTGTATTTGTGTATTTTGTAGTATTGTTTATATGTATTTTATTTTATTATGTCTAAGTAATATTATTTATGATATTTGGTATACTGACAACCCTAAATTCATCTCCTCACTTTCAGTCCATCCAAAGGTCTGTAAGAGCTTGCCTAGAGCGATAAGACCACCCATTGTATACTTATTTTTGTAAATGTTGGTCCTGTATGTTTTTGTGGTGTACAATAAAGTATATATAAATAAATATATTATTAAAAAGGTTGCTGTGAAGACCGTATCGAAAATAGAACCAACTTGCGTGCGTTCATGCGCTTTTGTTATTAGTTTTAATTCATGGTGTTTGGCAACTCAGCTTATTCCATTTGTAAACGTCACTTTGTTCCCATTGCCATACCGCACCTACCTATCTACCCTACCTACCCACCTGCCTTTTCTACCCTACCCTACCTACCAATTTGTTAAACTATTTATTTGAATAAGTATCAATACTACAATATGAATGTAACCCCGCAGACTTTTTTGTAGGTAATAATTAGTACTTTAATCATGTAGTACATAATTTTTATGTATCATCAATAGTTTTCTCAGCGCACGCCAAATATTGAATTTTATGGGCAAAATTTTGCTACTTTAGGTTACATTATTGCAATTTTCATAATCTCAATTTTTTTTCAAATAATTTATAGCCTATGTTACTCGGGAATAATGTAGTTTTCCATAGGTGAAAGAATTTTTTAAATCGGTCCAGTAGTTTCAGAGCTTTTTCGGTACAAACAAACAAACAAACAAAAAAATCTTTCCTCTTTAGGTATAACATTGGTATTGTATAGATAGATTACACGATGGCAATACACACCATTTAAAATATTCATGCCATGTACAAGCCAAAACTTTGCCCGTCTCTCAAGTTATACCTCCATTTACCACTTACTCCTTACAAAAACCTAGTTTTGTATTTATACAAACATTCGCTTTGATAAACACGGGCCTGTTCAATAGTTTGCATTCAAGTTCAAACAGGGCTTCCATATTAGTTTCATTGATAGATGTTACTCGATGTTTTCTTGTTGATTCGGAGGTATCGTTCTGTTAGTGTTTTTGCTTTAGCGGCCTTTTTATAGGTATATTATTGTAGATATTATAACATCTATTGTAGTGTTATTTCTTTGAAGCTAATTAGCAACTAACACGTATGCAAAACATGACAACTAAAAGCTACTCTCAAAAAATAGACATACAAAATGTATGTGTAATTAATGTGTGTAAGTAATGGGCATTATTCAGAAAGTCCGGTCAATAAAATTATTTTAATAATTTTTATCATATTGCCTATTCACATTAGGCATATTTCAAATTGCCCGGGCATTATAAATAATGCCGTATTAATCATTTGGTCCATAACATATATAACGAAATTAAAAGAAAAACTATCACAGCTAAGCAGGCTTTACAAGTTTACGAGTAATAGTCGACGACGTGGAAAAGTAAAAATAAATATTTTCGTTAGAGCAATGTTGGGAGCTTTCATTGTTTATGAATTTCAGTATTTTACCTAATTATGTTGGTGAATGTAGCTGTTTGTACGGGGCCCTCGGTGTGCGAGTCCGACTTGCACTTGGACGGTTTTTTTATTATTGATTTGCCTGCCTTTGACCATTATCTCACCTGATGGAAAGCGATAATGATTGTAAAGGGTCTTTCAACAAGGACTGGTCGATGTTAAAATTGAGAGTCATTAAAAATTGGACCTCTCGGATTCATGCCACCATACGAAGTCGCAGCGGACATTTGAACGATGTCATATTCCATCCATAATGGCATAAATGGGCCTTTTAAATAAAAAATAAATTTCGTTAATATCTCACACACATCTTGTTTTATTCAATTTTAACATCGACCCGTCCTTGTTGAAAGACCCTTTACTTGACGATGCGGCACATTTGCTCTTTAAAATTGTATATACTCGTAGTAATGTTTTCTGGCTGCAGAAATATTTTCATAAAAAATATAATCTTACTCTGAAATGTCTTTTTACAACGTATTACATAAAAGTTTTTGAGGCATTTTTTTGGCAGTAGAAATATTTTCCTAGTAAACAAGTCCTTACTTAGAAAATCTAGTGAAGATATATAGTAAAATACTTACTTAGCAACATGCTGGCTTAGGAGTATATAAGACTAAAAGAGTGAAACGCTTTACTGTTCAATCAGCAAATGAGAGAAAAGGAACGTATTGTTTCAATCACTTATCGTATGTATAAGAAGTATCTAAGCTTATCGCGACGATATTTTTGCAATACAATCACCAGTTTCACGTTTCATGAAAGTAAATATAAGGGATTTTTGGGGGAAAGCCAGCCACACTGTGACCAATTACTGCAACTTCTGAAAATGCAAAAGTGGTGACCGTCACAAAAGCGCCAAAGTAATGAAGTTCGACGAATCCCGGAGAAAAGATTCAAATATTTTGGATATCATAACGAAACTTATTGCTTGAAAGATGTCACAAAAGACACTATATTAAAACCAATCTAGAATAATAAGCAGCTAGATATAAAACACCTAACTCCAAACTACCAAATCTTCTCTTATAAACAACCGCGGGAAATCTTTCGAGTCCGTTATCAGAACTAGTTAGTTAGGACCGGGACCTAAGGCCCGGGACTTAAGTCCCATTGTCTAGTATACAGTGCAGATTAATTACCCCGCGGTGGGGCCATGCGGGTAGCTACATCTTTACTTTTAGAAGGAGTATTACGGAGATTTTGGAAATTTGATTTGTAGTGAATGTTGACGTTATGTGGAGTAGAAGAATTTCTGTTTGCTTTGCTGGAGCGTTATGTTTTCTAAAGAATGATTTATGCTCCCCTTTTTTACCCGACTGCCGAAGGAGGGTAATGTGTTTATCAGTCTATGTATGTAAGTATGTATGTATGTTTGTTCCTATGTGGCGTTCCAGAGACCAAACGCGTTAGCCGATTTTGCTGATTCTTACGTCAATCGATTCGTCTTAACCCTGCGAGTGTCATAGGCTACATTAAAATTGGAAAATAGAAAAATGGCGGCTTTTGGGAGCCATATTGTGGGGGGCCAATTTTATTTTTTCTTCCAAACCCATCGTGTGGGGTATCAAAATAAAGGATTTTAAGAGGCAATTTCAAAAATATACAACACTTATATGTTTAAATGTACCTAATTCCAAAAAAAAAATAACTTAAAAGTTGTAAATAAAAAAAGTTAATTAAAAAAACCCGACTGCTTAAAAAGTAAACTAAAAAGACGTAAACAAGAAGAAAATCATGCTGTACAGTCGGAGGATACATCTGGTTTTGGTCTGCCAGCTCGCGAATATGTATCCTCCAACTGCACAGCATGATTTTCTTCTTGTTTACGTCTTTTTAGTTTGCTTTTTAAGCAGTCGGGTTTTTTGATTTTTTTAATTAACTTTTTTTTTCCTGTGGTAAGTTCTCTTGTCTACAAAAGACGAAAAAGTACGATTTCCCATTACTCGCCGTCCGCAAGCCTGTGCCTACGGTTACCGGGAATCGGCTTGACACTACCAACGCCCAGGGCGTTTCCTGCGGTGGCTAGGGGCGTGAGGGCGTCTCCGTTGCGTCTTCCTCACGCGTTCCGCTTGCTCCTTCTCGAGCATTACTGCTTCGCAGAAGGAGAAGACAGCATCCCATACCCCAGCCAGTACGAACGCCTCCACGAGGACACGGCGGTGCCCCGCTCAAGCGGGGCAAACCTCCACCGTATTCTCCACCGTGTCCTTCGGGCGGTCCACACAATGGTGACACCCGGGCGTTTCCTCCCGCCTAATCCTGAACAGGAACCTCCCGAAACAGCCGTGTCCGGTGAGGACCTGCGTCAGGCGGATGGTGAGGACGTCGTGGCGCCTCTCAAGCCACTTCTCAAAGAGGGGCCTTATCGCCGCAATTGTGGCATGCCCAAACTAAAACACTCCTAAATATGCTTTTGGGTCTTCTATAGAAAAAGCTGGTTAGTGATTTCTTTGGCCTTTTTTTTCCCAACTTCATCAGTCAATCCACACATAAAGTTTTATCACTCAGGAACAATTTTGCCTACAAAAACACAGGCAAAACAAATGAATATCTATTTACTTAAAATTATAATATGGTTGATGCTCTACAAAGCGATTAGTGGTGGCAAAGTTATGAGATTGACAAACTCGCGTCCATAATCCTAAGAAGGACATCAGTCAAACTTTAATCTCTCATCAAGTAAAGCTGCGATCAAAATGTTGGTAGGTACATACAGTTAAAGAGCTGGTATTTATATATTTAGACATGCAATAAGGTCCAATCGGACCTAATGCCTTGGGCATTCTCTACTTGATGTAGAATATCCGTCCCTAGGTCCTAGGGTACTAAATCCTATCATCATACATACATTTATATATCATACATTTCCTGGTCGCACAAAATCTGTATGGTTGAGACTATAGTTTGAGTTAACCGACACGAAAGAAGAAGAAGTATATTTATGTTTTAATTTAACTCGTCATAGGTTATTTTAATATTGTACACTAGATCCTGCCCTCTAATATTGTCATCTTTCTCTGTCATCATAGGGTTTGCTGTAAGAGAACTCAACAATGAGTTAAGCTCGCCTTTGTACATGTACTTTATTATCACACTGTATGTAATGTTGTTTTTTTTGGTGTACAATAAAGAATTAAGAAGAAGACGTCTACAAAAACTATATCATTGTTTTTTGCCTTTGCCTCAATGTATGGGCCAAAATTGAGAGTCGATGTCAACGTAACGCCAAGAAGCTCAAGATGGTCAGTTATTGGCACGGTCACATCGCGGAAAGTTGGAGCCGGGTGAAATTGGCTCTTCTTAGCGGAAAAAAGACACGCCTGGGTTTTAGCAGCATTAAACTTGACCAGATTGGCATCGCCCCATTCGGAGACTGCCTGCAAGGACAGGTTCAAGCGCTCCAGCATGGCCTCCCGGAGTGACTGGATCTGAGGCCCGGTAGCACGAGCGTCGGACAAGTATCTCTCAGCAACAGTGCTGTCGTCTGCATACCCAAGGTTTTAGCAGATCGTTAATGTGCAGCAAGAATAAAGTCGCTGAGAGTACCGACCCCTGAGGGACCCCGGCATTAATATCCAAGTGGTCCGACGAGCAGCCATCGATAACCACTCGAATGGACCGATCTCTCAGGAAATCTGCAATCCAATCACACAGACCACCGGGCAAACCGAATGAAGGAAGCTTACCAATAAGGCTTTCGTGGCAGACCCTATCAAATGCCTTCGAGATGTCTAGAGAGACGGCAAGCGCTTACCCGTGCCTCTCGATGGCCTCACTCCATATATGAATGGCATACGCTAGAAGATCTCCAGTAGACCGATTTCGGCGGAATCCGTATTGGCGGTCACTTAGGATATCGTTTGCTCCATTGTTCCACTGTGAGAGAGTGACGGAGCTATACAGGACAAAGAGCACAATCATTTATTCACAGCGGAATCATGATACTTTGACAAGTCAGAGTACAGCCCCTGGAGACTACAATACCTACATTTTGTGCTAGAAGGCTGAGGCCAAACGAATGTAATTTTATGAGTTTTGAGACGCGTAAAATACGTCGCGGCATTTACGCTGCATTCGGTTTCATACTAAGGTCCTGTTTGTGCCACACGGCGACGCAAAATGATCTGTCTGCTGACTCACGCACATTATTTCAACTGAATTACGCTCGAGGAGAGGGAGGGGAGCGAGGCAAACGTCAGCGCCCCGTACAAAAGTAGAAATGAAATTACGTCCGTCCGTCGGGCAGCCTAACCGAATGTCAGTTAAACGTAAATTCAGCGACGCATTTTTCGCGACTTAAAAAATTACGTTCGTTTGGCCTCACCCTATAAAAGTGTCACTTTAAATCGCAAGATATTTGGAAATTTTTATCAGATCATTGACCTATATATTTTATATTAGAAGCATTATACATAAAATTGCAGCTCAAAATGATTATATCTTCAGCATCAAACTTATTAAGCCACCAGTCTCTAGTGCGTTTCTGTGTGAGTCTGTCCAGTGTGTTGTGTTTAACCAGTATCTTTAAAAGCTTATAATAATTGTGTGAAATTGTGGATTCCGCCTAACCCTACTAGATAATATCGCCGTCTTAAAGGCCCAGAACTAAGCGAAAACAAATTATTTCCTTACAATATTATCTCGTCCATATTTTGCGGCAGTTTATCATAACCGCAGTAGGAGACAAAACCCTAATCTTATCTCCCGACGAAATACTCGATTGTTTGTCAAAGGAGGCTTTCTATCTGTTTGTGAGGACTTATTCGTTTTTACTCGATTCCGTCTTAGTTTAATATTGGATTTAGACACAGAGTTCGGAATCACCACTCTGACACTGACTGGCTACCTACCAACAAAAGCATCGCGGCGGCGATTGGAAAAACCGGCCAAGTGCGAGTCGGACTCGCGCACGAAGGGTTCCGTACCATTATCGCAAAAAATCGCCAAAAACAGGTTTGTTATATGGAAGCCCTACTTAATATGTATTCTATTCTGTTTTTAGTATTTGTTATAGCGGCAACAGAAATACATCATCTGTGAAAATTTCAACTGTCTAGCCACACAGACAGACAGATAGACGGACAGTGTATTCTAAGTAATAGGGTCCCGTTTTTACCCTTTGGGTACGGAACCCGAGTCCGACTTGCACTTAGCCGGTTTTTGGAAATTTGTCTGTATGTCTGTTTATCGTCAAGTAAAATGTACGAATCCAATGTAGATAACTTTTATACATACAAATTATGCGTAACTTGAAGTATTACTTAGTTTTTGTTTCATCGCAATCGATTCACGCTATCAAAAGTTAGATGAATTTAAAGTGTTCAAGAAGTAAATTATCACAACACACGCAATTCAGATACTCGGACAGTTGAACTCCATATTCGATAGATGGCGTTGTGCATTTGAAGTCATTTTCTGAATGGCGGTATTAAGGTTCTCCGCGAAAAAATGACCCTAGAAAAAAATTGGTAGGTAAGAAGGGTAAGTATGAAGGTAGGCAGTTGACGGGAGTGAAGCCACGGGCACAGCTATATAAGAATGCACTGTGCACAAGTTTTGGTTGATGGATGTAGTTATAGTCAGAATTGTCACGGGCCGTAATTTTTTTGAGAAAACGGTGACATTCACTGACACACTTGGTTTGTAATTTTGTATGGAAAGTTTTGACAATTCAGTCTCTTGCAGTCTCCGCTAAGAACTCTCCGTGGTCTATGGATTCTGATGTGTTTGATCTTTCGCTTACAATGCTGCCATGTTTTATGATAAATCTGTTTTCAATCACAAAAGACCGCTTTCTTATTCTTTTGTTAAACAATTTCGGACAGGCGTAGGAAAATGTTTGGGCAGATTCCTTGTGGTCCATTTACATGCAAATCTGCTGAGCTTAAAATAGAAGGGGAAAACAACGCATTTTGCATTTTGAGAGATGAGTCTGCAAATACCTATATCTATCTAATGTAGATAAGGGTTTAAATTAAGCATAATTTGTGTATTGGCATGCCAGTTTCTGTGACAATAAATACTTTTTAGGGTTCCGTACCTCAAACGGTAAAAAAGAACCCTTATAAGATCACTCTCTTGTCCGTCTGTCTGTCCGTGTGTCACCACCGATTTTCTCAGGAACGGGTGGACCTAGCAAGTTGAAATTTATACCAGATACTGAGGTCTATAGTCCCTATTAAGTGTATATAAATCATTAGTCCTGAGTCAACACGATAAAAAGATATGGGCAAATTGCAAAATTGCAACTTGTAATACCAAAATTTACCTTAATTTTCAATTGTTTTTTATTTTCTCTTTACTTGTGCTGTAAGACCTTGCTTTTAACCAAAATTTACAATTCTAGGTCAACCGGAAGTACCCTATAGGTTTTGGGTCGGAAAACTATATGGTAGTACCCGTTAAAAAAAAAAAATGTTGTGTTGTGTGAACCCTTCGTGCGCGAGTCCGACTCGCACTTGGCCGGAATTATTCTTTATTTTTCTGTTTTACAAATATTCTGAAAATCGTGTATTTTTGTAAGGTTTTTGAAACGCAACTCTCTAGCCAACTGATGACCTACCTTCGCAAATGATACAACAAAAGACCTTTCATGATCGAATGCTTCACCCAAATCCATGACATATAAAACGAAGGATCACTCAAAACTGGCTCAAGATTGGAGACATCTCGACAGTTTTCTCCCCTCGCTCCTATCCGCCGTTTACCGTCGCCGAATTCCCGTAATACGTATCCAACGATATCAAGTCGCTCTTTATCTACAAAAGTTGGCCTTTTGTCTCCCGAGTTTAATTTTATCAGTACCAAGTTTCGACAACTAACCGGCGAGCGATTTGGGAGTTACTCCCGAGTTATTGGACCTTTTCGATGTTCTAGTGCTTTCGATTCGAGATAAAAAGTTCCGATTTTCGATTTTGAATAGGGGTGATTAAATTAATTTTGAGCAGGATCTTTTTTGGTTGAAGTTAATACGGTTTTGATGATAAAGTTTGAATTTGAAAGAGGCCTGATAACCGAAATTTTAATATGAAGAATTTTCATTTAATATTACTTTCAGATGTTGAACTGTCGTGTTGGCTGAAACGACAGCTCTCATGCTTGAGGTCGTAGGTTCAAATCCGGGCAAGTACTAATACTTATGGCTTTTACAATTCATAATATTATACTTTCTAAGTTTATCTTGGACATCGCTGACAACGTTGAAGGAAATTATCGTGAGGAAACCAGAACTTAACACGATGACTGTGCAACTGAAAATTATACATTGACCCCTCAAGTGTTTCAAGGTTTTAGTTTACAATTTCATAGCCCACACGTGTAAGACAATTGGAATGCTTTAGCTCATAAGTGGAATATTTGACAGGACTAAAACTTTGTACGGGGGAGTGACCCACATTTGTTGCACTCACGCCTCTTCTAAACCACGAAATGCCTCACATGTGGGTCACGCACAGGAAACGTGTTAAGTCTTAAAGTAATATAAGTTTGAAATCGCCAACGTGCAATGAGCATGCGTGGTGAATAATGGCCATATTTTTATGAGAAGAGACTATTTATCTGCAATGGGCAAGTAACGGCAGGTATCACACTAATAATATAATATATAATACTAGCTGTTGCCCGCGACTTCGTCCGCGTGGTTAAGAAGCTATAAAGTTTAATGATGTTTAACGCAAACTATTTTTATATTTCAGTTAACAGAAAATGCCAATCACACTAAGCATCATTTTTTAAAGCACGAATTAGGAAAAAAATATATGAGTATTGTAACACTTTTTTTTGTGGTAGATAAAAGTTTTGTCAAAAGAAAATTAGTTACCTCTTTCTGCCGTATTTGTATTGCTCATTCGCCTTAAAACTGCCGCTGGGTGGTGGAACCACTTTGGAACCGCACCCTGGGACGTCGAGTTCCCTATAAACATCTAATTTCACTAAAATAACTTAAAATCACTTGATATTCGTCCTCCGAAATTTATATTTACTTAATCTATTTGTTTGTTTTGACAGACTGCCAGCTGTCATTTGTGAGTGCCGCATTTGCGTTTGGAAACGCGCAAATCGTTAGTTAGACGCAGTGCATGTTTAAAATAATTTTTATTAGTCAGTGATTGTGTTTTTATAGAATAGTTATAAATTGAACTTGAATAATTTGACGGATGTGATTTGAACCTGGGATGGTGTATTTTACGGAAGGGTGATTTTTCCTTGTCATTTCTTCAAGGATTGAAATTGTTTCGTGGGGTAGTTAAAATCAAAGTGATTTGATTTTTGTGCGATTTGTATCCGAACGGCACTGGGTGATTTGACGTTTTGATTTGTGCGTGCGGTGATCTTTTTTCTTTTTCTGCGAGGCGGCGTGGCGACCGGATCTTCGGTCACCCGCCTGCTAACGTGCTGGTTGGGCCGAAGCCCTAACCAATAATCTGTTGTGCTGAAGTTGGTGTGTGTGAGTAGCCTGATCCGCATTGGGACGCGTGAGTGCGTCCCGGCGACCGAAAAAGCTGCTCCTGGCTGTGCTTTGATCAGGTCGCTTTGGTCCACGTGGAACCGTGAGGTCCGTGCGACCGCGACCTGACTGATAGTGTTGCTGAGTTATCTTAACGTGGGCTTCTTCCTGTGGCAGCGGGGATTCGGTCAGGTACTGGCCCCGTTGTCCACGTGTTCCCACGTCGGGCTCATAATCCCTCACGGTAAGTCGCTTTGCTCAGGGGATTGACCCATCGTATTTCGTTGTGAGTTCTGTGTGCTGACTTGCTGGTTTCTTTCAGAACAACGTGGCGTGGGGTCGAAATTGGGCCGACCTATCTACCCTACGGGTTTTCTTCCTCCGAAAGGAGGTGCCTGGTTGGGGCTGACTGTCTGGTTGGGGCTGATTGCCTGGCGGAGGCTATCTGCTCGAGGCAGGCTGTCGCAGTGTGGAGTTGGCTGGCTACGCGACGGTTCAGGAGACGGGCTTTCTGGCCCTTCCGTTATATTATTATTTTTATTTTTTTGTTCTTCCACCCTCAACTCTAAATTAGTTGGGAAATATTTTAGTACGAGGAAAAGTTGACCAGCCAACTGCAACCAGCGACCCTTTTTAAATTTATTAATTTTGGTAACGTGTTCAAGGGTTAAATATAATAAACATCGTTCTCAGTATATGGTGCTTTATTGTTCCCAAGAAAATATCCCGTTACATCGGCGCCCGAACAGGACATTGTTGGTGCAGGTCCTCGGCCCTGGTCTTGTGCTCAGGGACGAATTGGCTGGTCAATTTTTGATATGTGTTTGTGTTAGTCTATAAGTTGAATTGTGTAACTTCATAACTTAAACTGATAGTTATCGATCGAAATGGAGGAACGCCCCATTCGATTTCATACCCTGAACAAAGATGAGCTGCTGTATGAGGTTGCCATCCGTGATGGTGTACCTGAAGCCACGGTTGATCGGTTACGTACCCAAATTAGGGCCCTGTCTCAAAAGATACCCACGGATGAGGTTAATAGATTTGAAGGTAATGTGAATTTGGAATTACAGACTGTTAAAACTAAACTGGCAGAGCTGCAGGAACTGTTAGATAAAAAGCCACTTTTGCTAAAGCGGTTATACCGCATCCAAGGTTTAGGGAACCACTTGTTTCATAGGTTAACCCGTGTTGAGCCGGTGGAGAAGGGGGACATGGAGCTGAAGACGGAGCTGGATGCAAGCCTCCTGGTTATTCTCCAGCAAATGGACAAAATGTTTCATACTTTTTCCAGTACCTTTGAGTTTAAACCACAAGTAGACGGATCCGAGCCGACCTACCCCGTGGAAGCCGCTAGGGGTGCTGACGCGGAGAAACGTTGTGTTACGTGTGATCGTACGGCTAATATCCATTCCCTGGACATTAAATTCAATGGTAAGGTTGGCGTCCATGAGTTTCTAGAAAGAGTTGAGGAGCTTTGTTTGTCGCGTGGTATCTCTTCAGATCGATTATTTAGGTCTGCTGTCGAGCTGTTTGTTGATGATGCATTGTACTGGTACCGAGGTATCAGGGATGAGGTTGAGAATTGGGAACAGTTAAGGAATTTGCTGTTGGAGGAATATTTGCCTTCGGATTATGACCACCGCTTGCTGCAGGAGATCCGATCCCGGACGCAGGGTCCGGATGAGTCCATAGTCCATTACCTCAGCATCCTACAAAACTACTTTTCCCGTTTGAGGTGTCCCCTGAGTGAGAGAGAAAAGCTGAGCATCGCGAAGTTTAATATCCGACCAGCATATACCCTCCAACTGGCCTTAGTTGATATTGATTCGTGGTCGGAACTGAAAAGGCGCTGCCGGCAGTTGGAAGCGGCGAAGGTTAGGTCGGAATTTTTTACCGAACCCCCACGCAATTTTCAACACGCTGTTGCCCCCGATCTTGCGTACAAGGCTAGTAAGGGTAATCGCCCTGTTTGTGAGACTGTTGAGACTGCGGTGGAGAAGTTTTGTGTACGGTGTCGGGTGAAGGATCATAACCTCCTTGAGTGTAAGGCGCCTCGCGTCATGATCTGTTATCGCTGTGGGGCGAAGGGTGTAAAAACCAAGAATTGTCCGAAGTGTTCTCCTAAAAACAAGGTGACTCCGGATGCAAAAATACAAGTAGCGACGGTCCATTCCTCTGGTGATGATACCCGTCCTTATTTAAACGTAGATGTTTGTGGTTTGTCTGTTTCCGGCCTTTTAGATTCGGGTTCGGAAATTTCGATTGTTGGTGGTTCTGTTGTGGATCATTTTTCGGGTATGGCCCAGATCCATAAGTCGAATGATGTAGATGTTGTGAGAACCGCGAATGGTTCAACTTCCCCTGTTCTTGGGTATATGTATTTGCCGGTGACGGTGAACCATGTCATGCGGGTGATAAAGTTTTTTGTGATTCCGGAGGTGTCCAATCCTCTGCTATTTGGATTAAATTTTTGGAGGGCCTTTAATCTTGCGCCTGACGTATTGTGTCTGACGGGTCGAGCCGATTTATCTTATCGGAAACCCAGTGAAGTTATAGTGTCCCAAGTGAGTCGGTTGCACACTTTTGATGCGTTGACTGAGGGGCAGAAAAAGTTAGCTAGTGACGGTTGCAAAAGGTTTGAGGATGTTTCTGTTGAATCCAACCATGAGATTGATACTACTTCCCGTGAAGCCTACGTTGACAAGTTGGGCACCCTGAAAGAAGTGTTCTTGAAAGTTGACCAAGAGTTGAGAAAATCTCATTGGCGTAATGCCAAGTATTACAATCAACGTAGAAGGGACGCTGTTTTCGAGAAGGATGATTTTGTGTGGCGGCGCACTCATGTTCGGAGTGATGCCTCGAAACATTTTTCCTACAAGCTGGCTCCACGGTTTGAGAAATGTAAGGTTGTGCGGAAGTTGTCTAATCTGGTTTACTTGTTGGAAGATGAGAATGGTAGAAGGAGTGATTGCCATGTGAAAGACATAAAGAGTGCCGATTGATCCTCCATTTGGGCGTTCCTTTTTATTTTTTTTGCTTTGGCGTCATCATGTCCAGTACTGTGGGCCTCAAGGGGTGTTGATTATTTTTTTGATATGTATTGCAGAGTAGCTGGCATGGGGGCTACCCTTAGTTTCATGTGTTTGTATGTGTGTATCCAAAGACGGGCTGAAGAAACAGTCCCGCAAATTAGCAGGCGCATTCTGTGCCATGCCTTATGCCTCCACCGGGTCATAGAGCTGGGGACCAGCTCGAATTTCGCTTGTTACCTCGCGAAATTCTGGCGGGTGAGGGGATACTGTAACACTTTTTTTTGTGGTAGATAAAAGTTTTGTCAAAAGAAAATTAGTTACCTCTTTCTGCCGTATTTGTATTGCTCATTCGCCTTAAAACTGCCGCTGGGTGGTGGAACCACTTTGGAACCGCACCCTGGGACGTCGAGTTCCCTATAAACATCTAATTTCACTAAAATAACTTAAAATCACTTGATATTCGTCCTCCGAAATTTATATTTACTTAATCTATTTGTTTGTTTTGACAGACTGCCAGCTGTCATTTGTGAGTGCCGCATTTGCGTTTGGAAACGCGCAAATCGTTAGTTAGACGCAGTGCATGTTTAAAATAATTTTTATTAGTCAGTGATTGTGTTTTTATAGAATAGTTATAAATTGAACTTGAATAATTTGACGGATGTGATTTGAACCTGGGATGGTGTATTTTACGGAAGGGTGATTTTTCCTTGTCATTTCTTCAAGGATTGAAATTGTTTCGTGGGGTAGTTAAAATCAAAGTGATTTGATTTTTGTGCGATTTGTATCCGAACGGCACTGGGTGATTTGACGTTTTGATTTGTGCGTGCGGTGATCTTTTTTCTTTTTCTGCGAGGCGGCGTGGCGACCGGATCTTCGGTCACCCGCCTGCTAACGTGCTGGTTGGGCCGAAGCCCTAACCAATAATCTGTTGTGCTGAAGTTGGTGTGTGTGAGTAGCCTGATCCGCATTGGGACGCGTGAGTGCGTCCCGGCGACCGAAAAAGCTGCTCCTGGCTGTGCTTTGATCAGGTCGCTTTGGTCCACGTGGAACCGTGAGGTCCGTGCGACCGCGACCTGACTGATAGTGTTGCTGAGTTATCTTAACGTGGGCTTCTTCCTGTGGCAGCGGGGATTCGGTCAGGTACTGGCCCCGTTGTCCACGTGTTCCCACGTCGGGCTCATAATCCCTCACGGTAAGTCGCTTTGCTCAGGGGATTGACCCATCGTATTTCGTTGTGAGTTCTGTGTGCTGACTTGCTGGTTTCTTTCAGAACAACGTGGCGTGGGGTCGAAATTGGGCCGACCTATCTACCCTACGGGTTTTCTTCCTCCGAAAGGAGGTGCCTGGTTGGGGCTGACTGTCTGGTTGGGGCTGATTGCCTGGCGGAGGCTATCTGCTCGAGGCAGGCTGTCGCAGTGTGGAGTTGGCTGGCTACGCGACGGTTCAGGAGACGGGCTTTCTGGCCCTTCCGTTATATTATTATTTTTATTTTTTTGTTCTTCCACCCTCAACTCTAAATTAGTTGGGAAATATTTTAGTACGAGGAAAAGTTGACCAGCCAACTGCAACCAGCGACCCTTTTTAAATTTATTAATTTTGGTAACGTGTTCAAGGGTTAAATATAATAAACATCGTTCTCAGTATATGGTGCTTTATTGTTCCCAAGAAAATATCCCGTTACAGTATCACAAAATTATTTCTTAGCTTATGACTCCTACTCATAAACTCTAGACTTGTTAAATTTCAGGACAGTAGTACAAAAAGACATCCGGACTCTCATACAAACATGCGAGAGCCCTTAAACCACCTTAATCCGGCCCTGTCGCAAAATCCGTTCTTAGCGGACGTTTACTAACTATGAACTACCTCCATGCCAAATTTCAAGTTTGTAGCACAAAAAATGAAGGACTTTCATACAAATTTGCGCGAGCCCTTAGACCCCTAAATCCAGCCCTGTCGCAAAATCCGTTCTTAGCTAACATCTACTAACTATAAACTACTTTCATGACAAATTTCAAGTTTGTAGCACAAAAAATGAAGGACTTTCATACAAACTTGCGCGAGCCCTTAGACCCCTAAATCCGGCCCTGTCGCAAAATTCGTTCTTAGCGGGCGTTTACTAACTATGAACTACCTCCATGCCAAATTTCAAGATAGTTGTTCAAAAAATGAAGCACTTTCATATAAACTTGCGAGAGCCCTTGAACCTCCTTTATCCGGCCCTGTCGCAAAATCCGTTCTTAGCGGATGTTTACTAACTATGAACTACCTCCATGCCAAATTTCAAGATAGTAGATCATAAAAATTAAGCACTTTCATATAAACTTGAGAGAGCCCTTAGACCCCTAAATCCGGCCCTGTCGCAAAATCCGTTCTTAGCGGACATTTACTAACTATAAACTACCTCTATGCCAAATTTCAAGATTATGGTTCAAACAATGGAGCATTTTCATATAAACTTGCGCGAGCCCTTATATCCCCGAAGTCCGCCCTGTCGAAAAATCCGTTCTTAGCAGACGTCTACTAACTATAATCTACCTCCCTGCCAAATTTTAAGTTGATAACTCAAAAAATGAAGGACTTTCATATAAACTTGCGAGAGACCCCATAAATCCGGCCCTGTTGCAAAATCCGTTCTGAGCGTCGTCTACTAACTATAAACTACCTCCCTGCCCATATTTTAAGTTAGTAGCTCAAAAAATGAAGGACTTTCATACTAACTTGCGATAGCCCTTAGACCCCCTAAATCCGGCCCTGTCGTAAAATCCGTTCTTAGCGGACGTCTACTAACTATAAATTACCTCCCTGCCGAATTTCATCTTTATACGGCAAGCAGTTTTCGATATTTCGTGATAGGTGAATGAATGACCTTTCGCTTTTATATAGATATAAATGAGATTCTTCAAAAAAACTTTGACACCCCCTAAATCGAATTTTGGGGGTAGATTCGAAAAACTTATAATGACAACCTTTATTGTTTACTTAGGTTGATATTCGTGTCAAGTTTCAAGTTAATAACCTAAGAAGTAAGATTCTTAAAAAAAACCTTAACACCCCCTAAATCGTCTTTTGGGGGTAGTTTCGAAAACCTAATAATAACAACATTTATTATTTATTTAGTTTAGTATTTGTGCAATGTTTCAAGTTTAGTGACCCATGAAATAAGATTCTTCCATACAAATTTCAACAACCCCTAAATCGACTTGAGGGGGTAGTTTCAAAAAACTAATAGTGTCAATCTTTATCATGTACTTAGATTACTATTTGTGCCAAGTTTCAAAAATATTAGCCGAAGGAATTGGATTTTTCATACAAACTTTGCCCCTCTTTTTAACCCCCTTAGGGGTAGAATTTCGGAAAATCCTTTCTTATCGGATGCCTACATCATACCAAGAATACACCTTTCAAGTTTCAGGTCCCTAAGTTCAGCAGTTTGGGCTGTGCGTTGATCCGTCAGGCAGTCATTCAGGACAAAGCATTTTATATATATAGATTACTAGCTGTTGCCCGCGGCTTCGCTCCCGTGGACCACCCCACAGGACCCGTTTTCTGGATAAATAAATAGCCTATGTCACTCAGGAATAATGTAGCTTTCTATTGGTGAAAGAATTTTTCAAATCGGTCCAGTAGTTTCGGAGCCTATTCGGTACAAACAAACAAACAAAAAAATCTTTCCTCTTTATAATATTAGTATAGATAAAGGCGACAGTCTGTGAGTGTGTATGTTTGTTACTTCTTCATGCTCAAGCGGCTGGACGGATCTGGATGAAATTTGGCACAGAGGTAGATTATAGCCTGGAACAGCACATAGGATACTTTTTATCCCGGGAATATGTTCCCTTGGGATAATTTTCGACGCGGGCGAAGCCGCTGGCAGAAGCTAGTTATTTAATATTTCTTTCCGATGACTGTTGAGTTCACAACTGCAGAAAAAAAAAAAAATACCAAGCCCTCACATTGCAGAAACTGCACAAAAAACAACAAATTCAAATACTAGCATCTCACTTTCAAACTAGGAAGTAAATAAATCAGTTGCTCCCGCCAAAGTTTGCCGACCAATGAGCGGTGATCAATTAGCAGGGACCAGCAAAAACTGTGCAGTTGTGGACGCAGTTTGTGATTGAGTGTGAGATCTACTAGCTTATTCTGACGCCCTCGTGGATCTAGAAGCGGCCTTCGTTAAAATTATGTGACAGGTTTACATTAATTTATGATGGTTATAGGTGTAGAGATGAAAAAAATATAGATGGGTTGTGTGAAAGAGCATTGGTAGCCCAGTGGTAACAGACTTACGTGTTTTAGGTCGTAGGTTCAAACCCAGGCAGGCGCTTTGCTTTATTTCATCATCACTGCTGTAAAAACAGTGAAGGAAAACGTCGTGAGGAAGCTGGGGTGTTCCAGAACCAATAATTCGGAGACATTTTGTGGCATCCACCTACATCCGCGTGGTGGATTAAGGCCCATTCCATCTCACAGAGAGGAGTCTGAGCCTGTGCCCCAGCAGTGGGAACATTAAAAGGCTGACTATGTTATTGTGTGAAAGATTATTTGTCCAGATGTGATGATTAAGACGAGGGTAAATAGACAACCATCATCATCATTTCAGCTGAAAGATGTCCACTGCTGAACATAGGCCTCCCTCAAGTCTCGCCACATCGACCGGCACCGTGCGTAGACCCTTTATCAATTGGAATAAGGGCAAGGTAAAGATGATGATTGATAATATCAATAAATCTATTTTGTCGCTACGGCGATGCTTAGGGATAAGTTTATCTCCAGTTCTAGGTATCTTAAAACGTGGTTAAAATAATTGTGCACCTGGCACTGATACGTCACACTGACGTTCGTTTCTCGCTATTGGCGGGTAGGCCAGGAGTGGGGTCGCAGATGCATTGCATAGATATTTTGACCGTGTTGTATAGCTGCATGATTCTTATGCGTTACGAAAATGCCTAAGGCGTCTTTCTTTCATAACTAAACAATAACTTTCAAGTTTTGGATGCAGATTGTAGTTGAGTATGAGATCTTCTAGCTTATGCTGACGTCCTGGTGGGTCAGAAGCGGCTATGATTTAAATAAATTAAAAGATTTGCTTTAATATTAATTAAAACAGGCTTAAATTGTCGTTGCTGTAACGCGAAGCTATGTCCAGCTCTGGACATCTCCTGACTGAATGACGTTGACGTTAAAATATAGGAATGCTACCAAAATCGAGCATTGCAACGAAATGTAACTTTAGCTATACACGCAACTTTGTTTGCTCTTTTCCATTCCAAGTTTGATGTCACATAATATTGACATAGGTACAGTGTATGTGTTACTTTGCAAGCGACTCCAACAAATAAAAAACTTTTCTATTTTAAAAGTTTTAACAAGATGAAACGTAACTTTGTCGTTTTTAACCGACTCTTTCTAGAATGCTCCCTTCAGTCAGATTCCTTCCTTGACAGTGTACGCCTTTATCCTTTTTTCCATGGAGGTAGGTAGAATCTACAGTACGCCACCTGCTACGGGTTCGTGGGACTTTCGGGACCGGGACGGCGGTCCCGGAATCCACCTATAGACACAATAATTAGTTTAGAGTAGTGTTTTGGGAGCACAAATAAAATAAACAAAGTTATGTCTTGGTAAAATAACTGGTCAACCAAAAATTTTACAAGTTATAAAAATAAAACTATTTTTGTAAAAACAATAAAATATTTATTTTATTTAAAAAATAGCAGTATTCTCATATACTCCATTTGCGATAACATTAGACGTTTAAATTAGCCCATTTTACAGCCCGTTCAACCGATTTTGAATTCTATTGCGTTGGTGATACGAGAAATGGTAGCTGTAGTAAACAGTTGGTTTTGGTAACAGGTTTATGCTTTTTATGACGTCCTTATGTTAACGGGATAGAACTCAAAATCGGTTGAACGTTCTGTAAAAAGATTTGGAAACATGTCTAATGTTATTTCAAATGGAGTTCAGAGACTCATAATGTTGCACGGGTTTTGTCAGGTAAAAGTATGTAGAGTATCGGAACCACATAGACAAAAGAATACATGTATACATCTGATAAAAGGATTACTGTTTTTTTTTTTTTTTTAATTCACACTAGGAATTTCTTCCTGTATCGTGGGTGCGTTTACAAACATACACTCACATACACAACACCCAGAGCCGGAACAACTGTCTGTAGGTCATACAAATATTTGTTCCGTGCGGGAATCGAATCCGCGACACCCAGCGCAGCAGTCAATCGCTCAACCACTGCGCCAACCGTGCGCCCTATTTCAAACTAGAATTGATAACATATTAGAAGACAAGCCTGGACCAATCCATTCATAATGTTTAAGCTTATTTCATAACGATTCCATGACGACATAACTTTTAAACAGGTCCCCTTAATAACAACTTAAGATATTTCGTAATTTCAATGATAAGCGCCCATATCGCAAAAGATCACCCAAAACTAGCTTGACAGTTGCGCCTTACGCACCAAAATGGCAGAGGCAGCTGAGTTTTCTGTTCCGTGTCTGAGGGGATAATTCATGCAAATGTTGATCAAAATATTAAATCAGTTTTTTTGTTAACTGTACTTCAAATTCATTTTTCATGCGGTCCCAAAATACTACAAAAAAATAATTGTTGTTTTTATAGGAGGAATTCGCGACCGCGGTCCAGGTCCCAAAAGCCCCTGCTACGATCCTTATATATACTTACTCCTTTTGCTTCATTTGACATTTGGTCATACACGCACACGATTTCATTGGACGAACAATTGGATGGACAAACAAACATATAGGTATAGGAAACAAACATATAATCTTAAGAGGATCCTGGTGAGGAAGCTAGTTAATACGCTACCAATTTATACATAAAGAGAACATACGATATAATTTTTCAGAAATATGTATAAAACTGATAAGAAATAATACTGAAATAATACTGAAATAATACTGAAATAATACTGAAATAATACTGAAATAATACTGAAATAATAATAAAAAGTAGATTGCCTGAACTAGGAGTCAAACCAACTCAAGTGCGAAAAAAGAACAATTTTATAACACCATTTGAAAGTGCTAAACAATAGGGATACAATCTCTTTCAGAACGAAGGCAAATCAAAAAAAACCGGCCAAGTGCGAGTCGGACTGGCGCACGAAGGGTTCCGTACCATTATCGCAAAAAACTGTGAAAAGGTCACGTTTGTTGTATGGGAGCCCCACTTAAATATTTAAGTGGGGCTCCCATACAACAAACTATTTTATTCTGTTTTTAGTATTTGTTGTTAAAGCGGCAACAGAAATACATCATCTGTGAAAAATTTACCCTTTTGGTACGGAACCCTAAAAACTAACAAAATACTGAAAATAACTAGGTCCAAGTACATTATGTATTTAATATAGGAGCGCTAGATAAACTCATTATAAAAACAACGAAACCAACAAAACAAACCTTACGGAACAAATCATTGTACAGAGTGTAACGGAAAGGAAAGGTTAAACTTAATAAAAAAAGTTTATTAAAAAAATCAAAAAACCCGACTGCTTGAAAAGCAAACTAAAAAGACGTAAACAAGAAGAAAATCATGCTGTGCAGTCGGAGGATACATCTGGTTTGGTCCGCCAGCTCGCGAATATGTATCCTCCGACTGCACAGCATGATTTTCTTCTTGTTTACGTCTTTTTAGTTTGCTTTTCAAGCAGTCGGGTTTTTTGATTTTTTTAATAAACTTTTTTTATTTACAACTTTGTGGTTATTTTTTTTTTTTTAATTAGGTACATTTAAACATATAAGTGTTATATATTTTTGAAATCGCCTCTTAAAACCCTTTATTTTGATACCCCACACGATGGGTTTGGAAGAAAAAATAATTTCCCCCCCCCCACAAAATGGCGCCCAAAATCCGCCATTTTTGTTTTTCCAATTTTAATGTAGCCAGTGACACTCGCAGGGTTAAGACAAATCGATTGACGTATGAATCATCAAAATCGGCCAACGAGTTTGGTCTCTGGAACGCCACATAGGAACAAACATACATACATACATACTTACATACATACATACATACATAGACTGATAAACACATTACCCTCCTTCGGCAGTCGGGTAAAAAACCGGCCAAGTGCGAATCGGACTCGCGCACGAAGGGTTCCGTACCGTTATCGCTTTAAAAACGGCAAAACAATCATGATTGTTGTATGGCAGCCCCACTTATAGTACATTATGGTACAAGTGTGTAATGTTGGTGATTACCGCTGAGGCGCCATTGAGACCCGAGCCGTTAGGTGAGGGTCTTATAAGAGAGCTGAGGACGGTAATCATCAATACCTACGTGTATCATACGACGCTTTTCAACACACTTGTGAAGAAAATAATACTAAAATAACTGTAATCTCAACAGTGAAAACGAGTTGTGATTTTTTTTTCGCAATGGCGGGAAAAATTAATCAGTTTTCATATGCGCGCGCATCTAATAATGGCGATCGGCCATAGGCTAAAATAATGAGGTTTCTTTTTTTGGCTTTTCGCGGATAGCGTCTTAGCCACGTACAAAATGGGGAATTTCATGTTTTCTTTATTACAGAGAAAATTAAAGTTATATTTGAGTGAATGTTTTATTTATTAAACACGTACAAGTTGAAATTATCTATTTAAATACGAAGTTGCATGAAATGAGCAAGCAGTAGGTCCTTTAATTTATTTGTACTATTGAGCACGATCTTTTTTGTATCGAAACTTTTATAAGAACAAATCAACTCAACCAATAAAAAAATTGCGGTGAAATTATATCATATCATCAGCCTATTAATGTTCCCACTGCTGGGACACAGGCCTCCTCTCTGTAAGAGGGGAAATTAGAGCCACTAGGTGAAATTAGAGCCACTTAAAATTAGCAAGTGTGTTGAAAAATATTTTATTTTTAGTATTTGATGTTATAGCGGCAACAAAAATAGATTATCTGTGAAAATTTCAACTGTCTAGCTATCACGGTTCATGAGATACAGCCTGGTGACAGACGGACAGACAGACAGACAGACAGACGGATCGCGAAGTCTTAGTAATAGGGTCCCGTTTTTACCCTTTGGGTACGGAACCCTAAAAAATTGTATCTCCGATACAAAGTGATCGTCAGCTGAGCAAAATAACAACAAATACTAAAAACAGTATAAAATAAATGTTTAAGGGGGGCTCCCATACAACAAACGTGATTTTGTGGCCGTTTTTTGCTCAATATTAATAACGGCAACAGGTAGACGCTTGAAATATTCACAGAATGTTTAATTGTATATTCACTTCAAAAAATAATAATTATTAAATTAAAATAAAATAAATTAAGGGGGGCTACCATACAACAAACGTGATTTGTTGCAGTGTTTTGCGATAATGTTACGGGACCCTTCGCGTGCGAGTCCGAGTCGCACTTGGCCGGTTTTTTCAATATCAACTGTGACTAAAATAAGATCCCACCTTCCCGTTACAGCCTGTATAAACCACATCTAAAAACACCAGATTCTAAAACGGAAAGAGTAACCATGGAGTTTCTTGCCGGTTCTTCTCCACAGGAAACGACCAACCCGAACCGTGCGCCTTTTGTCGACGTTTTATAAGTGCCCATGTAGGCCTATGTAAAATAAAATAATAAATATTTTGATTTTGAAAAATACCAATTTAACATCCTGAACATACTGAATAAAATCCCAGAAAAAAAAGAAAATTACCTAACTTTTTACAAATCTAATTCAGGTAAAGTGTTGAAACTATTTCCTGGAATAAAGAAACATTTCCGTTTAGGTACAATTAGAGTATTTTCAATTAGTTCTGATATGGTTTCGTTTTAAATTGAGTGGCGCCGGCGCGGGGAACGGCGGTGCAGTCTCTATGTCAATGAATGAATTTGTAGCTAGTTAATTTTCTTGTTCGTCGTTGGAAGTTTGGATGTAAGAAAGGGTAATTTGGATAAGTATTCCAAATTATTATTATTTATTTAAACTTTGAATCTGCGGGCGTCCGATGGATGCGAGACAAACAGTACCAGTGTGGTGACGCTTGGGGGAGGCCTATGTCCAGCAGTGGACGTTGATGATTGAAACTTTATGTACAGTGATGTTGGACTAATATAATTTTGTATTGGTACAAATAAAAGAAAATACAGAATGATAAGGTACACATCGCCCCATATGGACAAAGCAGCAGAGAAATGGCGATGGACACAGTTCTTCCTCAGAGAATAAAAATTTTCCTTCAACAAGTAAAAATTCAAAATTAAAAAAAATAAAATATAAATAAATTATGACACGATATCTTGCGAAAATACTCCGTTTCAAACAGAAAACAGCCCATAACCTTTGAACAGCTAAACTGATTTTCACCAAACATAGCTTAGAACACTCTCGTCAAAGTCACCTTTCAAACAAACAAATCTAAATCAAAATCGGTTCATACGTTTAGGCGCTATGATGCCACAGACAGACACACAGATACACAGCAACACACGTCCAACTTATAACACCCCTCTTTTTCCGCCAGGGGTTAAAAACAGTTGTGTTAAGGACTTTCTCCTTTACATTTAATATACACACAGACAATATTGGAACACTCTGCCAGCATTCAAAGCAAGAGTAAATAGTCATCTTATGGACTCACCCGTTCCACTTCCATCAGACCTGATTATCCACCTCTCTCCATCAGGTGAAATCGAAGTCAAGCGTAGGCTCAGTATGAAAAAAACTATTACTGTAACTGTATATATGTGATCTCTAACGATAAACGATTATCTTTACTAATATTATAATGCTGATGAGTTTGTTTGTATGTTTGTTTGAACGCGCTAATCTCAGAAACTACTGGTTGGAATTTAAAAAAAAATTGTGTTGGATAGTCCATTTATCGAGGAAGGTTATAAGCTATATAACATCACGCTACGACTAATAGGAGCGGTAATATGCTCATAAATGAAAAATATTGCAAAAACGGACAAAATTATTCCTTTTTGAGAGCGTCCGTTGCTTGCGCTGCGTAAGCGTTTAAAGTTACGCAACATTCATGTATGTAGGGTAGGTAGGTGGCCAGTTGACGGGAGTAAAGCCGCGTGGGACAGCTAGTCTTTAAATACATAGAAAGAGAAAATCTTGCGTTATCAAATCAGAAATACAGAGCGAGAGAGTAACCGACAGTGGATGCGAGAAGGAGTGGTTGCTGTGGCCACACTTGGGGGAGGAGAAGTGTATGTTCAGTAGCAGACGTCTTTCTTCCGAAAATCCTAAAAGTGCCACATCCAATCCACGTAAAGCTACGGTCTCCTTGCATAAGGTCGAAAGTGCTCGGCGTCGGTAATTAGAGTTTCACTACACAGTTCGCTACTTTGTCGCTACGTCTCAACATTTTTACAATGTGCTCTGTTATATTTACGTTTTAATTAAAACAGTTATGTCACAATTAATGGCAGATGTTTGTTTATTTTGTAAGAGAACTGTGGCTTAAAAGATGGTCGTAATAGAAAAAATTTCCGGTTTGTAAGTGTTCGTACTATATAGTTGACAACGGTGAAGGAAAACATCGTGAGTCAACTAGCACCCTAATTGTATACGATCTATATCAATATAAATAATATCAGAATAGCGCACGGTACGATTTCTTTGCATTCATTGCTTCATATGTTCAAAAAACCGGCCAAGTGCATGTCGGTCTTCGCACATTTAGGGTTCCGTAGCAAACCGCAAAAGCAAGTAATGGAAAAAATGAGGGTATTTCAAAGAAAAAATCTGATTTATCAATATATTGGTATTAGTAGGTAAAATATTCGTAATAATAACATTATCACCAAATTTCACGTTCATAGATCAATTATTATTATTATTTACAAGCTGTTCCCCGCGGCTTCGCTCCCGTTGACCACCCCACAGAACCCGGTTTTGGGATAAAAAAATTGCCTATGTCAATCAGGAATAATGTATCATTCAACTGGTGAAATATTTTTTTAAATCGGTCCAGTAGTTTTGGAGCCTATTCGGTACAAACAAACAAAAAAAGATTTCCTCTTTATAATATTATTACTAGCTGTTCCCCGCGGCTTCGCTCCCGTGGACCACCCCACAGGACCCATTGTGTGATTAACAGTGATTCCCACGGATATGTCGAAGTCCTTTATAAAGAGCATATTTCCATTAACCTGGCACACACCCAGACTTCCGGGAATTTTCAGACGGAAAATCCCAATAACACTTTGCTTAACCCGGGCATCCAATCCAGGACCTTATACTGTGCAGTAGCGCTTACAACCACTAGATCTACGAGGGAGTACATTAGAAAGTACTAATTATAAGAATGAAAATTAATTGATCGCTAAGATTTGACATTCCTTGATCTCTATCTTATTAAACTTTTTAAGCGTCCCTTCGTTTAAACGACCTTTAGGCTGCTTTTTCACCAGAGATGTGCGAGGCAGAGAGGATATGGCGGCACTGTAAGGGTGCGTTTCCACTGAAGCGGAGCTGGGCGGAGCGGAGCGGAAACGACCAATCACAGACGAGACGAGTGCCGCGATGAGGATTTCAACTATTGTGATTGATCGTTTACGCTCCGCTCCGCCCAGCTCCGCTTCAGTGGAAACGCACCCTAAAAATATGTAACTGATTCTACCAAAGCTGTGTTAGGAGTTTGCGCGGTACGAGGATGCGTAGCGGAGCTGTAAAACGGTGTGAAGCTGAGTGTTGTGACGATGCGCAGCAAATTCTTTTCAAGAGCGCACGCACTCATCCCTCGCCCGCACACTTCTAGTCCACATCTCTAGCATACATCTCGCGCCTTTTTAATTTAGGTAAAAATACCTCCGCCAATTGAAGAAGTTCGCAAGTGAACCAGGTTTACCGTCATAGCCCGAAGAATTGCCAAACTTAAGTAGCAGTGGGCAGGGCACATTGCACGCAGAACGGATTCTGGAGTAGCGACCGCATACCGGCAGGCGTAGCGTTGGAAGACCTTTGTAGCGAATCAGTGTAGCGACAATTGGGGGAAGCCTATGACCAGCAGTGGACTTCTCTCGGCTTACATGATGATGATGATGAAAAAAACCTGATCTGGGAAATGAAGTGATCGCATTGGTGGTTTTTCCCTCGCACACCGCCTCGCTACCCCGCATTTCTGTGGTGTAAAAGCTTCTTTAAAGGCAGTCTATTAGTGCCTTAATGGACTTCAGCCTACAGGGTTACTGGCTAGCCCGCAACTTTTTTAATTCTCCGGCCAGTATTCAACATTCATGCGTTCCTATGGCACACTGAAAGGCTAACTTTTCAGCTTAAAAGTCGATTCTGTTTTTAATTGAAGCTTTCGTTGGTCGATTTGTGTTAGTCAAGTCAAATCGATTTGAATTTTGCGGGATTCTAGCTGAATTTTTGGTGTCTTTATCCTTAGATGAAAAATTAAGTTGGTACAGGATTGAAAAATATATTATTTTATTATCTTTTTCACAAAGTAAAGCGCCTGCCTGGGTTCAAACCCACGACCTATAACTTGTAATTCGCGGCCGATACCACTGGGCCATTACTGCTCTCGTAAATTATTTCATCACCAATGCTCTCAAAAACGGTGAAGGAAAACATCGTGAGGAAACCGGCATTTCCTAGAACCAAAAATTCGAAGACATGTGACATCCATCAACCCGCACTGGGCGCGCGTGGTGGATTACGGCCCATCCCCTCTCACAGAGAGGAGGCCTGTGTCCCAGCAGTGGGAACATTAAAAGGCTGATGATGTGATGTAATGTGAATATCTTTTTCAATCCTCTTCTTTCGTATAAAGATTCTTAAAGTAAAGAGTAAATAGGTTGCCTACTTCTTAGCAATTCGGTTTCATCGTCGACCACATGGTCACTTACCATCATGTCAAACGCAAAACTATCAATATTATTAAAAAACTCTAATCACTTCAAAATTCGAACACTGAGGAGGTGAAACGAATAAAAAAAAATTAGTTTGAATACAATTGTATATTTTTTTTAGGCTTATGTTTAACTTACCACCAGATATAGTAACATATAACAGACAAAAATAGTAAATGATCACCAAAATTAAACCCGCATCTTATTGTAAAATTATAACCAAAGTTTTAACATCTCGCTATCCTGTTTAGGCAAAATGACTCCAAATAAATCATTGTTAACCCAAAAGTAGTAAATGATCACCAAAAGTAGTAAATGATCACCAAAATTAAACCAATGACCAAAAAGATTATAAAATTTCTGGGAGCAACTTGGAAGTAGCGCTCGCCGGCCGCTGCCGCGGCACCGCTCGCTTTGCTCGCTCGGCTCGCGCGCGGTTGGTCACAGTTCTAACCTAACCTAACCTATTTTACAACATTAAATAGCGCAATAATTTGCTATTAAAATTTGGTGATCAATTTACTAAATTTGGTGACCAATTTACTAAATTTGGGTTTCATAGTACAATTTTAGGTAATAGAGGTTATGGTCACAAAGTAATTTTAGGTGGTCATTATATTTATCCCCTTTTTTTTAAAGACGCAACGTTTAAAAAAAAGCGAGTTCGAATACAATTGTATTGAATTTAATTTATCACTATACAATAGTGAGGTTTGCAGTGAACAATACAGTATAACATTACAGCTCTGTATAAGGGTTCTTCTAAAATAAACCGAATAATATTAACCACAGACCGTTAAAATAGCACTACATACTTGAACCAACTAAAATAACACAGTTAATTTTGATAAATTATCCCGAACGCAAATTAGATTCGCGAACATTGTTTAACTGTCCAAATTTAACCGAGACGCCATCAATTAAGCCTAGAGTTAACTGTTGTAGTTTAATTTCTCTAACGGTTAAGTTTTAGATTGATTGCCACTGTATAATTTAACGTAAGAACTAAAATAACTTTCATAATTTATTTTGTAGCGTGGTTTGTACGCTCAGGGAATAGTTTTTAGGTCGTTTTGTATGTTAGAAATATTTGCAGGTTTTATGTAGGAAATATTTGCAGGTTTTAAGCTCAGATCAAATAAAAAGTCAAGATCGACCGTTGCAAACAACAAGGTGACGCGTGCCGGTTAAAATTACGCCTTGTCGTATACATACATAATTACACGCACACACGTACAACGAAACTAAGCCTTAGCTTTTCAGTCGAGCTCTCAGATCAAATAAAAAGCTCGACTGACAAGCTAAGGCGTAGTCTCGTTGTACGTGTGTACATGTATACGGCAAGGCATAGTTTTAACAGGCGTCACCTTGTTGTTTGCAACGTTCCATCTTGACTTTTTATTTAATCTGTCGTTTTATAAAGGAAATATTTGCAGGTTTTATGTAGGAAATATTTGCAGGTTTTTTTCTGGGATATTTGCATTAATGTTATGAAAGACTGCTTCGTTGGTCTAGTGGTTGAAAGCGCTACTGCTGAGCTTGAGGTCCTGGTTCAATGCCTGGGTCGGGCATAGTGTTATTAGGATTTTCCATGTGAAATTTCGCAGTAGCGGCCCGGAGTGAATTCGTGCCCGGTTGATGGCAATAAGCTCGCAGACAATTTTTTATTTTATTGTTTTTAGGGTTCCGTACCCAAAGGGTACAAACGGGTCCCTATTACTGAGACTTCGCTGTCCGTCTGTATGTCTGTCTGTCTGTCTGTCTCCAGGCTGTATCTCATGAACCGTGATAGCTAGACAGTTGAAATTTTCACAGATGATGTATTTCTTTTACCGCTTAAATACTAAAAACAGTATAAAGTAAATATTAAAGGGGGGCTCCCATACAACAAACGTGATATTTTTGCCGTTTTTGCTCGATATTAATATCGGCAACAGGTAGACGCTTGAAATATTCACAAAATGTTTAGTTGTATGTTTACTTTAAAAAATAATAATTAATTAATTAAAATAAAATAAATTAAGGGGGGCTCCCATACAACAAACGTGATTTTTATGCAGTGTTTTGCGATAATGGTACGGAACCCTTCGTGTGCGAGTCCGACTCGCACTTGGCCGGTTTTTTTATTTTATTGTTTTTTATTATTATTGGTTGGCTCGCGCTTGACTACTATCACACCTGATGGCAAGCGATGATGTGGTTGACTATGAAGCACGCTTGCCTAGAAGAAACCTATTCACTCTTGACTTAAAGACTCCCAGGTTGTAGCTATCAGGAAATACAGACTCCGGCAGGGAATTCCACTTCTTTGCTGTACGCATAATAAAAGTTTTCCCAAAACGTTTGGTGCGTATGGGTGGGATGTCCACCATGTACCGATGCCGCATCGCCGTACGTCTTGTAGTCCGATGATGGAACGGGCTAGGAGTTCATGCAATTCCATCGCACACTACCTCTCACACTACTTCTTCGCTCTTACTTTTTGATAGAAAGTAGCCTATGTTACTTCTTATAACATCAGCTATCTACCAGTGAAAGTCCCGACAAAATCGGTCCAGCCGTTTCGGAGATTACCCGGAACAAACATCCAGACAGGCAAAAATCTGAGAAATCACGTATTTGTTATTAGTACCGTAAATACTAGCATTCAAAAAAACGTTGTTATTTTGATATAACATTCAGACACATAATTTTTTTATATTTTTGTATGTATAGATATAGCCCTATTAAAATCATCCATTCTCCAAGCTTCTTCTGTATATAAAACCAAGAAGTATTTTCCACTATTTGATCACGACTAAATGGAGTAGAAAGGAATATTAAAGAGCGACCACCATTTTTACGCGCCATTAACTTTCCAACGTTACAAGTCTTAATCCCTTTAGTGGGAACTTTGCGAAATACTGCCAAGTGCCAAGATTTAAGAAAAATGCTGCCAAGTAGAAGTTTGAATCATATTGAAAGTTTTGTTACCTACTTTAATAACTTTATCCCTGGGGGTAACATAGATATTCTTTACGTTTTCATTGTGGAGATGATACACTTTAAAGTTTATCTCTCGAGTCATTTTAGTCGAAGTCATTGTGCTTTTAAGGTGTAGAACTGTAGATATATATAGGGTGAGTTTTTTAGTTGGCGTGGATGGCCAAATCCGAAACTACGAAAGGTGTCTCGGGGCCGATTTTGATGAAAACTAAAACTGCAGCATTGGATTTTTGATTGGTTTTTATTCCGAGCCAGGAATCGAATCCGTTGATTTTGGAAAAAATACACAGTCTGTATTATTACAGCATCCGATAGTGTCGCTAATAAAGATCAAATTCTGGGCAAATAACTTACGGTAAATTTAAGCAAATACCTCATTTTAATTAAACATTTCGCTACGTAGATGATAATGGGAATAAATATAATGACCACCAAAAAAAACTTTGTGACGATAACCCCTATCACCTAAAATATATACTAATCAGCAAAAAAAATAAACCTAAACCAAATTTAGTAAATTGATCACCAAATTTCATAAGTGCTAAAACCGTAAGATATCAAATCTAGTGATTTGGTCAATGAATCAGTCCAAGAGCGAGCGAAGCGAGCTCGGGAGCTAAGGGCACCCCGACACGGACAGGTTAGGTTCGAAGGAGATGACGGGAGCTGAAGTGAGCGAGCAAAGCGAGCGAACTCAGCTCCCGTCATCACCTTCGTGTTAGTTTACTTTAGACCCTGTATTCAGAAATAGGAGCCCCGCCCAGCGGGGCTCCGTCGACTCTGTTGCGATTCTAAATTTAATTTTGGTGATCATTTACTATTTTTGTCAGTATATTACTAGATTTGGTGGTTTGTTAAACATAAGCCGATGATAATTCAATATTACCATTTAGTAACTTTAACATCAGTGCCCTGGCCTTAGTGCAAATTTTTATACTTATTCCAATTTGTATTAAAACTGCATAAGCGCCGTCTGGTGACGTAGTGAAACACAATTATTCCATACGATTTGACTTAAGCGAAATTAACTTACGCAATCCAGTGAGTATTAGAACTCGCTCTAGGCCCTCCGTTCCGTTACTCTTATATTGCAATGACCAAATAATCTAAACCTTAGATTCAAAATAAATATTTTCGGTACATATACAACGAATCAGCCTACCAATAAAACCAAGCACGCTCCAAAAATCTTATTAAGAGAAAATAACAAAAATCGAGCACATCTCACATTCGAGATAGGATCTTTGAGCTTGGGACCTAATTCCGTTGGTAGAATCTCAACGAGGAAGCCACAACGAATCATGTTAATATTTTCCTGCGGGCCTATATATCTCTGCGAGGTTTCAGACAGAGATCCCTTGGGCACAGCGGGCATTTCGTATCGCATCCCTACTCTGAGATTGCCCTTAGCTCCTGGACACACTGACTGGAAGGATGGCTAGCTAAATCGTGTAAGATTTTCTTAGAAATAAAGTCGGTAATCAGATTAAAAGTAAAAGTTAAAAGAATTCGGTTTAGAAGAGATCTGTTTGTTAGATCAGCAACTGAAAACTATGTACTTAAAATACTTAAAAAAATCATCTGTAAAATAACTTAATGGCTTGTAGAAACGTAAAAATACAGTTGATAAAAAAAACATAAACAATTATAAATAATTATAAATCATCTATGTAGTCAATAAAAGTAAAAATATTTTTAAAATTGATTTGACCTCCCAAATTGCTGGACGTCGTAAACATCAGTAAGTCCAGTTTCGTATCCGCAGATAAGAGCCGTCGAAGAAATTGAAGTAATATCGCCAGTTGTTACTTGTTTGCGGGTAAACACTGAGGGATATCCGCGCGTTCTTTCGAGACGCTCCAAGCCATCTTCATGATGGACTTAGTAATCTTGTGTAGTAGTTGGTAATGCTACAGGATTTTGGGGATTTTCGCCAGATAAACTCCTTTTTTTCTGGTACAACTACGCTTTTTAGAAAGACTATGCGTTTACCCGGAGGCGGTTGGTTTTTATTTCTTTTTCTTTTTTGGAGGGTAGTTGGGTATTTTGTAAGTTGGCGCCCAACATGGGACTATTTAAAATAATCTTTATTATTACTGTGTTGAGGTTTTTGGTTGTGGCCTTTAAAATCATAAAAGGCTTTGCTTTTTCTTATCAACTTTTGAAGCTCATCTGACCTTTCTAAAGTGAATGTTACAATTATATTTTATAACCCCTTCGTCGTAAAGGGCACAAAGAGCCGGAAGGTATTAAAAGAATACGCCATTTTACACACAAAAAACAGGGCCATAGCTATGAAATTTTCGAAACTAAAAATACAAATTCATATTTTCTACGACATCTCCAAGGCAGTCTCCTGGTTATTTCCTTTGTATCTTTTTCGAGATTTTTCTTCAAGCGAGATATAAAAGTACGAGTAAATATTATTTTTTTCCTTTGTTTTTTTTTTAACTCATCATGAAAATATTTTTAAAACAACAGTATAACCATGTTGTTCACAGACTGAATAACTATTTAAAATCTTACTGAAAAAATAATAAACTATACTTACTCATTATTATTTTACTCAAATAAGAAATAATACTGTTAATACAGACTACAAAAAAGAAAGTACATTAAAAAAATACTGCCAAAAAGGCACTACAAAGTTAAAAATAGCTTCAATTTCGGAAGTCTGTGTTCTTGTTTTTGTTTCTTCGTTTTTAGACTGACCGACTTTCGAAATTGAAGATATTTTTAACTTCGTAGTGTTTTTTTGAAACTTGGTTGTATTTTTTTTATATACAGTAAGCATTGTTATTTGACCAGTTTATCGATAAGACTAAAATAGAATACTAATAGTGAAAATATATTCAAAATTGAACGAAAGACGAAAGAGATATAACAATTTAAAAATATATATCTGTCCCTCTCTATGAAAACGCCGTTTGCTATGGCAGTTGTTTGGGCGTTGTGCCATCTGACGTCATGTGGCAAATCGGACTCATCTTTCAAATTCTCAACTTTGACGATTCATAATTTCGTCATTCAATCAAGATATTTTAAAAAAACTTTCATATTTGTTTACTTTAGTTAATAAGTATTGAAATCAGGTATTTATTGACATAGGTAGTTATTTTACAAATAATTTACAATACAAAATAATATGTACACACTCTACGACAGTACTGTCAAAATATTGAGTAATAAGTAGGTATTTCATTTAGCAATTAAATAAATATCGCTCACTGATATGATGCTCGCTTTCTGATAAGGCCATTGCCTTATCAGAAAGCTTAAAGTCACCCAAAGGGCAATGGAGAGGGCTATGCTCGGCATTTCCTTGCGTGATCACGTCAGAAATGAGGATATCCGCAGGAGAACCAAAGTTACCGACATAGCCCGAAGAATTGCCAAACTTAAGTGGCAGTGGGCAGGGCACATTGCTCGCAGAACGGATGGCCGTTGGGGCCGAAAAGTTCTGGAATGGCGACCGCGAACCGGAAGACGATATGTTGGAAGGCCTCCCACTAGGTGGACCGATGACCTGGTTAAGGTTGCGGGAAGGCGCTGGATGCGAGACGCACGGGATCGGTCAATGTGGCGACGCCTGGGGGAGGCCTATGTCCAGCAGTGGACGTCTTTCGGCTGAAATGATGATGATGAATGATGATTTAAAAAATCACATGCGTATTCCCTATTACGAAAAACTATGCTCCAATACGAAAAACTTCCTTCCAAACCTGAGATACAAGGTAAGAAAAATAGGTTTTCAGTGTTCCAATTAATTAATAATTCGTCCGCTCAGTCTCGCTGTGAAATGGGTAGTGGGTGAAAATTTAATGAGCCTCAACTCGTTTCAAGCGCGCAGTATTCCGTAGCGCTTAATGTGATATAATTCTACTATCGAAGTTGTATTTACAATGGAGAAAATGTAAATAGTTGGTGAAATTACGATGGAAAGGGCGAAGTTAAAGAAATAAACATTTATATGGCACACGAAATGCAACACACAATGTAGGTAGGTACACCGCCCCGATGTCTAAAACGCTGTTACCCCGTCTGCATAATGCAAGCGGGACAGATTAGGGACTCTGTCCGCCCAGCATGTAACTTGAAGTAAGACAGGTGGCACTGTGGTCACGTGCTGCTGTGCACAGCGAGGCCTAGGAGAGAAGCCTCGCAGTCTCCTCAGGGATGTGTCCTAACAGTATTTGCACAGAGGGGGTTCCGGGTAAGAGGTAACGGAGCCCGTTCCATGTGCCGTGTGGTGATCACCGGGGTGGTTTGAATGAAGTAAAAACCCCAAAGTCCAGGTGCCTTTTGAAGGATTCTCCTCGACAACAAAAAAAAGGTGAATCTGTAAAAAAAAATTGAATTAAAGAGAGTATTATTTGGTGCCTCACGGCTGCGCTAAATAGGTCCAGTTCAGCAAAATGTCAGGTAATTAGTACCTAGTGCCTGACGCTGGTTTTCTACTGAACCTTAAGCGGAAATGGCTGTTGAGACAAAAGAAAAGTATTGTAAGGCATCATGTTTGATTACGTCAACCTCCAATCCATATATGTATTTTCAAATCCTGATTTGGTGACCCTGTCGGTATAGGCACGCTCAGGGCAATTTTTGATTTTGTTTGTACTTTTTTTACTATTCTTCTCTGTTAGAGATAGCACGCACGAGCAACTTTTGTCGCCGCAACTTATTTGTCTCTCACCTCAAATCTATGGGTTTACATGAAAGGCTCCCGGCTGTCGCATCGCTACATGCGCGTACTTTCATATCTATACTAATTTGTCTCGGAAAAATTAGTTGCGGAGACAAAAGTTGCTCGTGTGCGCTAGCTCATACTTTGTTATTGTTGCTGTTGTGTTGTATCTGTGTCGAATAAATGTTTTCAATTCTATTTTATTATTTTCTATATTTTTGAATATTGGACTGACGTAATAACCTGGATGAGTATTGCACAAGGGAGACAGACAAGTATGAAGCGTTTGGACAACCATGACCTAAAGATACTGCCCACACTTGGTGCAAAGATCTGGTTAAGGTTGCCGGAATCTGCTGGATGAGAGACGCACGGAATCGGTTAACGTGGCGACGCTTGCGGGAGGTATATGTCTAGCTATTACGGTTCATGAGATACAGCCTGGTGACAGACAGACAGACAGACGGACCGCGGAGTCTTAGTAATAGGGTCCCGTTTTTACCGTTTGGGTACGGAACCCTAAAAACCACTTTGTCTTTAAAAATGTAGTTTCACGAAACAGTCTAAGGAAAGTCTCAGTGCACGCATATTCCACATTTTGTGACTTTCATAAGTCCTCTTTATGTTTGCTGTAAACTTTAAAAACCTTTTGCTCTAAAAAGAAAATAAAGTAAATATCAAGTTAAGAATTTAAAATTGTGAACTATTTCGAGTTTTTTGGAGAAAATGGTTATTTTTGTAGTAGTACTTGTAAGAAGTGTGTTAGAGACGGGTGTGTAATGTATGGTATAATAACAGATAGTATAATATCACTTCAAATAACGTTCACTTGATATAATTTTCATATGCTATAAAAACATATTACCTAATTTCATTTGATCTAATGTTATATTTCATATAACCTTCATTTACTCTAACAACGTTTAGTATAACGTTCATTTTATATAATTTTCAATTAGTATAATGCTCTTTAATTTTCATATTAACTAATTTTCTAACGTAACGCACCGTTCTTGAAAAAATAACAAATTATTGTAACCTTACCTCAAAACACTAAAGTTGCTTCTGCATCGTCTCCGGCGCTGCGGGAAGTGCACCCCCTTCGCCCTTGCGTAACAAAGGATAGGCACCCATGCTCACCTCCGCAGCTTCGGCTTGCTGGTCGCCGCACGACCTGTCTGGGTCGCAGATAAATTTGAAAAAAGTTACCGCGGCCCTGGCTCAAGCAACTGAAGGAACACGGGTGGGTTTTAATCAGTAAAAGTTTGACACGCCTTTCCGTTTCACCCAGAGCGGGATAAGTCATTGGGTGATTTCACACCCAAAATAAAAAAGGAAAACGGTGTCCAAATCAAAAGTCATTTATACATATTAGGCTAAAGATCACCACCTTTTAAACCCCAGAAATTGCAAAAGACTGCAGTTCCTCAAAACGCCCCGCCCGTCACTAATTCTTAGTGAAGCTCTGCAGCACATCAAGATAAAAGCTATCACGATTTGTTACTTCCATGAAAGGCTCTATGATAACATTTTCCACACAAAAGGATCTAACCTAACATTATCCAGTTAGTCATTATCCGAATAGGGCTCTCGCAGCTACAGATAGTATAATATTATACGATTCAACAGAGAGAAATTAACGCAAACTCTCCACGGGGCATGACATTCGTGTTACATGAAAAATATTCGAGTATTCTTCGGGCTTCAGATATTAAACGAGAAATATTATTATGTTTACAAAACTAATGTTGACATTCTAGTTATTATAGGGTTCTGAGAATCTTGAATATGGCTTACTTGTATATTACATACAACAGTCTGTATGTCTTAATGGAAGCATAAAAGTAGTAAATAAGTTTAAAAAACGGCTTTTAAATACGAAACGGGGTTATTAAAGCTGGCAACTGCCCAATTTACCTTTCTTATGACATAATCAATTATAGTTTTAGATTTAAATATTATATTCTATTAAACTGTTCATCTACATCTATCTATCTAATACCTTTAAACGAGCAATTCTTGTATATAAGTACATATATAACCTGAATCTCGGAAACGGCTGCAACGATTTTCGTGAAATTTATAATGCAGGGTGTTTCGGGGGCATATAAATCGATCTAGCTTTCATTTTTAGAAAACGTCGCTTTCTCTATTTTCTTGGTCACCCAGGTAATATCAATCTATCTAATATATTCTGTTCGACGTAACTACAGCTTAGCGGGTAAAGCTCACTCATAAATATATTGTAAAAATGCAATTGATAACCTCGATCAATTCACATCAACGGGGAACCCTAAACTGGAACTCACAAGAAAATGTATAATGCATCTCATCTTGGACAAAGTCACTAACGAAATCGTTGCTAAGTAAAAGAGCCTTTTAAGCAAGTACTCTGCTAAAGGTAACATGTGAAGTCTTTGCATAAGCTTGGGTCACACTGTAAGATGAGCTAACTGGGTTAAGATCAGTTTTTCTTTGATATTCTCATTTTCTCGACTCGATAAGTATTTTTTATTTCCTATGTATGTAATATTCTATATCATTTAATATATTTCAAACCGCTAGACGGATTTATATAATTAAGACATCTTTAGATACGTCTTGACCGCTCAAGTTTTTTTAGATAAAGAATGTGGCGAATTTTGGGCGCCATATTGTGGGGTCCTCAATTCTTTTTGTCTTGCAAACCCATCGAGTGGGGTATCAAAATGAAGGGTTTTAAGAGGCGGTTACAAAAATATATAACATTTCTATTTTTAAAAGTAATTCGGAAGAAAAAATGATTCCTAAATATAAAGTTGTAAATAACTAAAAAGTTAAAATAAAAATCAAAAACCCGACTTCTTAAGAAGCGAACTACTAAAAAGATGTAAACAAGAAGAAAATCATGCTGTGCAGTTGGAGGATCAGGTGGTCAGCCAGGTGGCGAGTATGTATCCTCTGACCGTACAGCATGATTTATTATATATAGATGCTTGCAGCATGATATATTATAGTTTTTAAATAACCCATCGTGGTGCAAGAATCTTAGATAGTCATCAGTAGCCACTGTCAGTTACTGACACTAGTGGAATACTCGTCATCCTGCCCTTGTCGTAATTATTTAAGGTCGACGCTGCACCTCTTCTTTTTCCATATATCTCTATATATCGCCATCTCAATATATATTCACCTCCTTTCTTTTTCATTCGATCCATCCGTTTGGTCTTCCTCTACATTTTTAACCATCCACATTAATTCCCAAAACTTTCACGACATATTCATCATTCCACCGCATCACATGCCCATGACATTTGCGGCCCTAGACAATTGACATCCGATCATCAAAAGCGTAGCTATAGCGATTGTCAAAAAGGCAAAATTGTATGAGATTGACAAGCGATATCGAAAAATCACGTGATCAATCTCTTACATTTTGAAATTTCGACTTTAGCCTTTGCTGACATCGAATGCTACTTGTCTAGACCAGGTCTAGACCTTCAGGATTTCCTTCCATATTGAAGACTGCTTCCTTTTAGAAACAAGTATTTCTTATAAGCTTACAGCTATTCTTTAGTTTTAAGAACTTCAGAAACGACAACATTATTCACGTCTTTTATTTAACCACGTCCTTTCATCAAGTCCAAACATTTCAGTCCAATGTTACTTTTTACTCGACTGCGGCAGTGTTATGTTTTCATCTGATGTTGCCTAGCAGAAACAGTCATCACTCAACAAATTCCAGGATAAAGCCTATACTTTGACCCATCTAATAATATGCCACAAAAAAATCAATTTTAATAAAACGTATTTAGCTACTTATTTCACTTATCATTATAGTTCTATAATATTTCCTAATAAGTTTTTATACGAAGCTATATCTCTATAGCTATAAAATATCGTAAGATCTGTCCAACAATACCGATCTCATGTGAACTCATTTCTTTCCTTCCCGTCCCCCGCTTCGCCGTGCCTTCCTATGGCGCAGTACAGCGGTTACGGTCCAACTATCGTGGCAAAAGCTTCAAAATCTCACTCTGTTACACTAAAAATGCAAAAATGATCAGATCTGATAGAAGCGTCTACTGTATCGTGTTCGTGCCATACCTCCGCTGGATCCGCTCCTCTACACAGCTCATTTCTCGCTCATCTCTCGGTGAGAGAGAGCCCTTTACAATGACCACTTATCGTCAGGTGGGCTTTTTACCTTTTAGCTAAAAATAAATGTTTCCTTTGAGACTGAAAGTATGCCAAGATTACTATGCGAATGCAAAGTTTTGTTCGTAAATTATGTGCATTTAGATAATGTAGGAGAACGTGAGAGCAGTAATTTTAGCAGACTTACGTACTATTCGAAATTACTTGTGTGTTTTACGAGCAAATGGTAGCAACTTGTTCAGTTGTGACTGAATAAAACAGTAGAAGAATGTGAACGTTTTCTGTATAACTGTCAATTAAGTACCGTATCAATTGTTTTTACCCGACTGCCGAAGTAGGGTAATATGTTTATCAGTCTATGTATGTATGTTTGTTCCCATGTAGCGTTCTAGAGACCAAACGCGTAGGCTGATTTTGATAATTCTTACGTCAATCGATTCGTCTTTACACTGCATGTGCCACTGGCTACATTAAAATTGGAAAATAGGAAAATGGCGGATTTTGGGCGCCATATTGTGGATGACAATTTTTTTTTTCTTCCATACCCTTCGAGTGGGATATCAAAAAAAAGGCTTTCAAGAGCTGATTTCCTTAATAACCCGACTACATAAAAAGCGATTTCAAAAATATATAACACTTATATGTTTAAATGTACCTAATTCTAAAAAAAATGTAACTAAAAAGTTATAAATAAAAAAAGTTAATTAAAAAAAGCGAGAGCGAGCTTTTATTTATAACTTTTTAGTATTTGTATTTTTTTTTTGAAAAAGGTACATTTAAACATATAAGTATTATATATTTTTGAAATCGCTTTTTATATAGTCGGGTTATTTGATTTTTTTAATTAATTTGTATCTTTTTTTTTGGGCTGGGAAAACATCCAATGACTTCTCCCGCTCTGGAGTAAAAGTCTGACACTCCGCCCTCCCACGTGAAGTGGGAGGGCGTGTCAGACTTTTACTGACTAAAAAATACCCGTGTTCCTTTAGTTGCTTGAGCCAGGGCCACGGTAACTGTTTTTCAAATATATGCGCTACCCATAGACATTGTACCTACAAAGCAAATAAAACAAAAAACCGGCCAAGTGCGAGTCGGACTCGCACACGAAGGGTTCCGTACCATTATCGCAAAACACTGCATAAAAATCACGTTTGTTGTATGGGAGCCCCCCTTAATTTATTTTATTTTAATTTATTAATTATTATTTTTTGAAGTAAATATACAACTGAACATTCTGTGAATATTTCAAGCGTCTACCTGTTGCCGTTATTAATATCGAGCAAAAAACGGCAAAAATATCACGTTTGTTGTATGGAAGCCCCCCTTTAATATTTACTTTATACTGTTTTTAGTATTTGTTGTTATAGCGGCAACAGAAATACATCATCTGTGAAAATTTCAACTGTCTAGCTATCACGGTTCATGAGATACAGCCTGGAGACAGACGGACAGACAGACAGACAGACAGACAGACAGACGGATCGTGAAGTCTTAGTAATAGGGTCCCGTTTTTACCCTTTGGGTACGGAACCCTAAAAAGGCTTCATATGATCATGGGCTGCCTACAAAACGTGATGATTGTGGAATTCCGCTTTAAAAGGTAAATGTAGTGATAATTTTCGACCAGAAAAAAGCATAAAATACTATTCAATTCTATTACTGTTTGATTTGGTACATTGCTGTCGTTATGGCAGAAAACAAACTTTTCATTTCAAATATAGTTTATGAATCTCTTATAAAATACCTAACTCAAATACAGCACCGTCGCGATAAACCATAAAATATGAGCACACGGTCCAACTTCTCAAAACAAAACAAAATAAGGAACTACAGCAGAACAAATCGCAAGCCTTGGCGGCCGTAAAAACTCGATTAGGAAGGTAGGAGGAAGCCGGTCGCGTGCAGCAAACCCGAGGCGAATTGAAAAAGGATTGTTATTATACACAGTTACTGGTTCCATCCACTCTTACAGTATCTACCACATTGCTTCAATACTGAAATCTTTCCGATCAGCTAAATTTCGACACTCCAGCAAATGATAGCGGAGTAGCTTTTGCCTGCGGCTTTGTTTGCGTGATATTCGAATATTCCCAAGAGAATGTATGTACGATCGGGAAAAAGGATCCTAATTTAATGTTTTTATGTTTTTAATATATTTCTTTTCTTTTTAAAAAGGAAGTCAGTCTGTATATTTTCGTTCGCATAAGTAACTAGACAAAATGTAGGGAACAGCTATTTAGTTTTCTATTTTAAGACTTGATTTTTGCATAAAACGTATCTTTGATTGAAAAATAATTGATAGTGATAAATAATTAGGCAGTACCTATTGTGTAAATATATTTTATATCTTTTTATGTCCTAATCCATGATCTACCGGTGTTCCAAATATCATCCAAATCCGTTCTGCCGTTAAGGCGTGCTTTATTAAGAAACATTCACCCCGAGTTTCTCAGCTAAAAGTTAATATTCATTCAACCAATCACAGCAGATAACGCGTGCTTGACAATTTGTCACATTATTTCTGCGATAATTTTGAGCTGAGAAACTCGGGGTCAGACTCACACATTTTATTATTAGACATAAATAGGATAGGATACCCATACGTTCATTGATTCAATCGGTAATTAGATTTTTTTTTAACCAAACACGTCCAGAAGTTTCGCTGTTGAACATTTCCAATTAAAATTTGTTCGTTCATAAAGCTCCGTTATTCGTTTGTTTTTGGTTACTCAAAGAAAAATATGGAGTTCACGATAGTCTATGGTCTGACTGCCGGCTGAGGTGGAAAGTAGTTTATCAGATGGAAGTGTAATTTGTTTCTGTTTCATAACTGTTTGATAAATGGAGAGAGCAAATGTCGCTTCTCGGTTAAATGGAGACAAGTTTTTTTATCGTGTAATACGAACGTTATACTCTGAAAGATGATTGTAAGTACATTAGTTCTTCTTTTATTTTAGCTCTCGTATTAATGCTACCTGGCCTTTACCGAATACATTTCAAAAACCAATGCTTTCGATTAGAATTTCTTGCTACAAAAACCGATATCTACCAATTTTCCGGATCTGAAAATCGAACACAAGATTTAAAATTAGGTAGCATCCCACTCCCACCACTACAAAATCAAGCGTTCCAAAATTAAATTTCGCACAAAAACTTTCTTTTAAACTTATACTCTGTCTCCAAAAAGTTCGAACGGAAAAAAGGTCCAATATCAGAGTTTTATTTAGAAAGTTTGTAAGACAGTGGAGTCGCAATTAAGCATCGTGTTGACTTCCCCGCTACAAATCTTTGGCGATAAGAATCTGGTTTAATTGGCTCCTTGCTTTTACACAGATGAGGACATCTGAGATAGACTCGCGGAGATATTGAAGGAATAATATATTCTTTTAGGTTTGGTTTTTATAAAGTGTTTTCAGATTCTGTTCGTGTAATGATCAATTAATTATAAGCTTTGAATAGATCGTTTGATGGAAGTCTAAAACTTTATAACATCATTTAAAGACTACAACGCGCTTTCATAGACACTATTCTATCTGTACAATATTTTTTTTATAAAATTTGTTGTCACATTGTCGAATCGGACCTCCGCCTGTCTGCGGAAACCGTTACAAAGACACTTAAAGGATTATTAGTATGTACTTAAACTATATAATAAACTCTATCAGCGTGTTTATGTATATACACTAAGCTATTGTACCCTTAAGGACTGTCTCAGTCATTGTTTGACAAACGGTACCAAAGGTTCAACGTGCTCTCCGATAAACAAAGAGGTCTCAATGTCTGATGTTAGGAAGTCGGTGTCTTTGTCTTCCGTTCTGTTTCATTATGATTGGCATGAATACACTTAACATGGCTTACGGAAGGAGTGGCCTGAGGCCCTAGACGTAGACAAGTGTTATTCGATGTCAGTAAAGCCGATAGTAGAAATGTCAAAATATGAGGAATTGATCACGTGATTTTTCGATATCGCTTGTCAATCCCATACATTTTTTTGACTTTTTTACAAGCTTTTATTTAACTTGCAATGTATGTATGTATGTTAAGTGTGTTCGGGTCAATTCTTGCAACTGAATTTTAAAGCAGTTATCCTCCACCGATTCAGATGAAATTTTGCATACACTTTTAGTTTGGATGACAATGCATGGGTAGCTAAGTGACGTCATTCTAAATCCAATATGGCGGACGGCCCAAGATGGCGGACTAGTTATTTTTTGTGCACTGTCATGATTGGGTCTCAAATGAAAGGGTTTGCTGAGAAGATTACGAAAAAAGATAGCTTAAAAATTAAAAAAAAAAAAAATTATTTCCAATTGCTATAGCGACACTATCGTCCGGCGTAGTTCGGTTATATACAGGCGCTGGCCGCCATACTTGTTTACATCATGCCAAAGTGTGACTATCTGATGGTCAGTGTATACTCCCATTATTTAAAATTTACATAATTATTTTCTATAACTAGCAATTTTATGAAAAACTTTTCAATAATAAATATTGGGTGTTATTTAAATGGTTAACATAGTATTTGTATTTTTGTGAGCAGAAAAATATAATCTGTGAGCACAAATAGCTAATTGATCAGCAGCAAACATTCCAAAATCAATCAGCAATTTATGTCATTCTGAATTGGCTGTAATTATTTTTGTACAGCATATTCATTATATAAGCTGCAATGTGCTGCCCCTGTTTAATAAAATTTTGGTAAGCACTCTGGTAAGCAAAAAAAATAATTATGAGCTGCATATAAAAATCGACATTGGTTTTAATATAGAATAGGAGCCAGTTAGATTTGTATTTATGGGACAGAGTCGACGGAGCCCCGCTGCGCGGGGCTCCTATTTCTGTGTGCAGGGTCTAGGGTAACCTAACACGGAGGAAATGACGGGAGCTGAAGTGAGCGAGCAATGCGAGCGAACCTAACCTGTCCGTGTCGGGGTGCCCTAAGCTCCCGAGCTCGCTTCGCTCGCTCTTGGACTGATTCGTTGACCATCATTTATTATATTAATGTTGACATTGGTTTTAATACAGAATAGGTGCAATTTAGATTTGTATTTATGCGACAGAGTCGACGGAGCCTCGCTGCGCGGGGCTCCTATTTCTGTATGCAGGGTCTAAAGTGCGTTTTTACGGGTCTGAAGTGCGTTTTTTCAATCCAATTAGTTATTTTGCTTACCATGTTTTAAATATGCATACCAATCAAATACACTGCTTATAGACATGTTTTCTCTGCTGATCATGAAATCTTGCTGATCAAGTAGTTATTTTGCGGATTGATGTTTATTATGCAAACTCATGTTATTGTAAGCTGCCTATAAACATTATTTTGCGTTGTATGCCGACCAAATTATTTTGCGTTGTATGCAGACCAAATTATTTTGCGTTGTATGCCGACCAAATTATTTTGCGTTGTATGCCGACCAAATTATTTTGCGTTGTATGCCGACCAAATTATTTTGCGTTGTATGCCGACCAAATTATTTAAATGCTGTTTTTTTGTGGCTCACCAAATTTTATAATTGCTAAACATTTAATTACTTTTAAATATTAAGTGATTTATTTTTGTGTAGGTATATTTTAAATTTTTATTTTGTTATCTTTTTTATAGCGAAAGCTCAGATCAAATAAAAAGTCAAGATGGAACGTTGCAAACAACAAGATGACGCCGGTTAAAACTAAGCCTCACGTCAAGGTTTTTATTTGATCTGTGAGCTCGACTGACAAGCTAAGGCGTAGTTTCGTTGTACGTGTGTGTATACGGCAAGGCGTAGTTTTAACCGGCGTCACCTTGTTGTTTGCAACGTTCCATCTTGATTTTTTATTTGATCTGAGAGCGAAAGGAACTTCTTTCTAACTAGGTGTAACACGACACCTGACGTATTTTTTCTTAATATCTAGTACTTTCTAAGTCGGTGAAAATCTAACATCAACACAATCAAGCCTGCATATCCTCAACTGATTGGCGAAACTCTTGAGCGAACTGTTCATCAAATATAGATGTCCCTAATTAACTTTAGCAGAACAGGACTTGGCAAGTATAGGCAAACTTCAAGTTCTCTGTGAAAGTTTCACAGCTGTTAGTTACTCTTGAGTGCTGCGATTGTAAAATCATTTTAGAAGAGGAATTGTGTATTTTTGTAACGAAAAATGGTCTGTGAACTAGGGCTAGACAATCTTTCGAAGATCTTTCCTAGTTTTGTCATCTGAAATATAACAAATAAAAGCTTGTAAAAATAGTAGTTTATGAAACTATTGCATAATATCTGCCTAGCCTTTGCCCAACTATATTGGGATCGGCTTCCAGTCTTACCGGATACAGCTGAGTACCAGTGTTTTACATGGAGCGACTGCCTATCTGACCTCCACAACCCAGTAACTGGGTAACACGATACCCCCCAGGTTGTTTGTGTTTTGCTTATCTCGTGTCTCCTGTGCGGGTCACAAATAAATATTTATTAATTTTATGGCCAGTATACTGCTCTGAGTTCGGAAGTTGTAGATAATCGGCTATAGTCTTACCTACAGTTCCAAATTTATTGATGCCAACTCTCTGTTGTGCATTTTCCACGTTGATAATTTAAAAATAAACAGGGATTCTTACAAGGATTGGGCCGTAGTACTATGTATTCTTAATATTTTCCTATGATACTAAAAGAGCGGTCTTTTTTATTTTTTGTATCACGAATTTGCACTAATATTGTATTTTCATAAACTTCCACGACCTGAAATTGCATATTCTAAAGTTTCTGTTTCCGACAAGCACCCATAATAACGCAAATTAGTGCAATCTGAAACAAATTAAATTAAACATTATGAATTTAAATACCCAAGAACAACAAACGCCTATAACACTTTCACTTAAATATAACTAAAATCTAAATATTTATACGTACCTTCGTGAAAAGATGTTCGCATCTTAGACGTACGTATAAAACCAACTTCATTTATAAAACTATTCAATTGTGCAGCTGAAAACGTCTTGGCTTTCTTCCCTTTAAATCCTTGAGACTTTCTTTTCAAAAACGCAATTAAGTTTGAATATTTTGACATTTCGACTTTGTTATAAATGCATAATGTACTCTTTAACATTGAGTATTTAGACCATAATGACGAACACTTGAATTTGTCGGACAATTCCTGAAAATAGACCAATAGCACGTTTTCCAAAAACGAAGGAGCCTTTTTTGCATTTTCCATGCCATAAAGTCGTGATAGCATTTATCATATAATTTTCTTCACTTTATTGGTAATAGATTATGAGAAATTTCCGTCACAGCATCTCACAGCAAAATATCGGGTGGAGTCAAATTTTCTTCACATTCACTGATATCAGAATTTTTTAAGCAAGAATTAAAAAACTCATGAAATTCAGTACAGCAAAACGTATGAATGGCGCCAAAACCCAGCACATCACCGCATAAACCGCGCATGTGCTACGGCGGGTGTTGCCACAGACAAGTAAAAATCGGAATCAAAACTTTTTATAATAGGCACTTTAAAAATGGTTTCGCCCCGCATAAGCTTTCCATTACAATAAAATAATTGATGGGAACTCCTTGGTGATATTAACTTCTTGGATTTGCCCTGTATCGTAATCTATATATATAAAAGGCAAAAGTGATTGACTGATGTAACGTATCAACGCACAGGCCAAACCATTAAGGCTAGGAACTTAAAATTTCGCACACGCATTCCTCTTATGGCGTAAGCATCCACTAAGGAAGGATTTTCAAAATTCAACCCCTAAGGAGGTGAAATAGGGGATAAAACTTAGTATGAAACTTTTTATAAAAAAATCATCTGTAGGATAAAACACGGATCACGCGAACGAAGTGGCGGGCGAAGTGCTAGTAAATAAATAAATGTTTTATAGCCATATTTTGGGGAACAAGTGTTATAATAAGATTCTATTTTTAAATTTCGGTATTATGTTTATAAAGTATAGTCAATACAAACTGGTTTTAAAGTTTTTAATTCGAATATTACGATATGAATTTAGTTAAATATGTATTTAATATTACACTCTGTACGTCAATCAACACAATTTGCTAAAAGTCTGACAGTAACATCAGAATTTTTTTTAAATATTCGAACTATGTTGACCACAATCTCGCCTTGCTTTGATTGAAATCAATTAACATAATAAATCAGTGTTTGACATTATGTATGTTAAGTTTTGTGTTGTTCACAGATAATATAATACTAGCATATAGTATTATATTATCTGTGACGCAATTATTAAATTAAGAATTTGAAATTAAGTATTAGTTGAACATTACTTTAACCGAAAATCTGTCAAACTTTGACCGTAAAGTAAACAATCGGTTTGACACGTTCTTAATTCAAAACAAGTCAATAGAAACAATCTAAACATTTGTTTCGTATAGGAATCGATCCCACAACTCGTTAACGAATACCTTATACTGTTTACCCACTGCGCTTCCTAGGCGAATAAATTCGCTTTAAAGTGCACTGCTCTAGTGGTTACAAAAGTGCCTGTCAAGCGACAAGTACGAGATTAAATTCCCGGGTCAAGTATTGTTGCGAGAATCAGTTGTATTCATTTTCAGTTGGCGAATTCTCCGAAACAGTTCTGAAATTCGGAGTAACGAACATACCTAGGTAGGTACTACCTCAATTATTTTCAAGACTCATCCTTGTGCCTTTCCACGAAATTTTTAATTATTTCGATTGTAATATGAAGTTAAATTAAATGGTATTTTTTATTATGCTGGTAGGATAATAAAATCACTTTTACAAAAAACTTAGCTAGAGTGCCCATCTATATATATAAAAGACAAAAGTGATTGATTGATGTATCAACGCACAGGCCAAACCCTTAGGGCTAGAAACTTAAAATTACGCACACGTATTCCTCTTATGACGTAAGCACCCACTAAGGAAGGATTTTTCAAAATACAACCCCTAAGGGGGTGAAATGGGGGATAAAAGTTTGTATGAAACTTTTTATTAAAAAGTCATCTGTAGGATAAAACACGGATCACGCGAACGAAGTCGCGGGCGAAGTGCTAGTTTTCTAATATAAAAAGAACAGACATCTAACTTCTTCTTAATAATCCCACTTACTAATACAAACGTGAAAGTTTGTGAGGATGGAAAGATAGATGTTTGTTACTGTTTCACACTTATTACATTATTTTGATGAAACTTTACAGAAATATAGCTAATACATCATTATAAAAAAAAAATACCACGGGAATTTAACGCGATGATTTCGATTATACGACCGTGGTCCCGGGTAGACCCGGACCCGGACCCGGTTGCAACACGGCCGAAACGTCGGATTAGAGAGGTAAATAAATAATCGAAATCATCGCGTTAAATTTCCGTGGTATATTGTTTTTCAATTATGAAACGCGAAAGTTTCAAAGTTAATATCATTATAAAAGTTGGATGGATGGATGGATGGATGTGTGTTTTTACTCAATCACGCCAGAACGGCTGTACGGATCTGGATGAAATTTGGCACAGAGATAGACTTTTCATCTCGATATAATGTTCCCTCTCTCAGAGAGGAGGCCTGTATCCCAGCAGTGGGAACATTAATAGGCTGATGATGTGATGTGATGTGATAATGTTCCCTTGGGATAAGAAAACACTTTTCAAACCTTGTATTCGGCATCAGAAGACAATCATGTTCGCGTATTTCAAATAACATTTTAGTCTAAGACGTTGATGGCATGTGTTGGTGAAACTCCTTTTAGACCTACCAAAAATTTTTCATGTGTCATTCTTTCGCGGCGAATTTTAACACGGCCTTTCAGAAAATGACGTCAAATGCACAACGCCATCTATCGAATATGGAGTTCAACATTCCGAGTATCTGAATTGCGTGTTGTGATATTTTTTCTTCTTGAACACTTTAAATTCATCTAACTTTTGATAGAGTGAACCGATTGCGATGAAACCAAAACTAAGTAATACTTCAAATTACGCACAACTTTTATATATAAAAGTTATCTACGTTGGTTTCGTACATTTTACGTAATGCGTGCACAACTAAACAGACAAACAGATAAATACACTAACAGACACACGGACTGAATGCGAAAAAAACAAAATGTCTAAAGTTCTCTTTACCAAATGTACCTCAACGTGACCTAAATTTAAATCTTGACGGCAAAAATCTTGAAATTATAACGGAAACTGTATTCTTGGGGATTACAATCGATTCAAAATTGCAGTGGGGCGCGCACATTAGAACTCTTTCGGGTAGGTTAAGTTCAGCTGCATATGCAGTGAGGAAAATAAGGCAGTTAACCGATGTAGCTACAGCTAGGCTAGTATACTATGCTTACTTCCACAGTATTGTCTTATAGCATTCTGCTGTGGGGATCAGCAGCGGACGTTGACTCAATTTTCGTCTTACAAAAAAGGGCAATCCGCGCGATCTATAAAATGGGTCCTCGCGAGTCCCTCAGACAAAAATTTAAAGAGATCGATATACTAACTCTACATTCACTTTATATTTTGGAATGTATTTTGTACGTGCGCAAAAATCGAGGGCTTTTCAAAACTAGAAGCGACTTCCATAATTTAAATACACGCAGTAAGCACGAAATTGTAATACCCAAAATCAGATTAACGAAAACTAGCAAGTTTTTTCTTATAAACAGTATACGCTTCTATAACAAGTTGCCAAAGTCAGTTATAGAATTGACGGATGGAAAGTTCAAAACTTCATCAAACGTGTCCTTATTAAAAAAGCATATTATAAAATCAAGGACTACGTTGAAGATAAAAATTTTAGCTCCTTCTGCGCATGCGGCTTCCCTGGTAACTCATAAACGGTACAAATATGTGGAACATCCACACTATTCTCAATCTCATTTTTTCTTTTTTTTTCTCTCTTCTTTTAATTAGATTTTTTACAATGGTTTTCAATCATCTTTATAACCCTTTGCTAAGAATAGTTACAGCACTGATATCTACATTTGTGCCACATGTTAAATTTAGTCTTGTTATACTTTTTTTTTTTACCTTTGTAAGATGCTTTTACCGATTGTTTTGTGAATGTGTGAACATTGTAGGCCTTCTATATTTCTAGATGCTGGATAACATTTGATATCTTTTTATCTTGTTTTACTTTTTACCCGACTGCCGAAGGAGGGTAATGTGTTTATCAGTCTATGTATGTATGTATGTATGTATGTATGTAAGTATGTATGTATGTATGTATGTATGTACGCACCAAGACTGGTAAATGGAATGACAATTACGACATCGAGGGTAAAGTTCAGCCATATGCTTCTTCAAGCGAGATCCTTCGGAATCCAGAGAATCTATCCCGCACCCTATCTGACAATGACATTGTTATACTCTCAGTTGGTAAACATGACAAAAATCCATATTTGTTGTTAACTAATCTGTGTAGTACTTTGTGTAGTTTAAGCAATTGTACAATATTGATATTGAATGTTACAGAAAATAGATATCTTAATGTTAAAAAACTTAATTACGAACTAAAACAGTTCACAAAAAGTTTTAAGAATTGTAAGTTTATTGAAGTAAATCAGTTAGATATAAATTATTATAAAAGGCTCTCAGAATTAGAATTAATTACTTACAAACTTAATATAGAGATTGATTATATGCAATATGAAAAGACTACAAAACTAGCTATAGCTGCACGAAATTCAATTCATGGCAATAGTAAAAACAATAACACATTTTTTCGTTCCTAAGTCCCCCGTTAGTAAAATTTCCGTTCCCGTCACTAATTATGGTAAAACAAAACAAGATTGCCGACATAGTAATCTACGAATCCTACACCAAAATATAGCCGGCATCTGCAACAAACTAGACATGATAGAAGTAACTTTATCTGAATTAGTAGAAAAAAACAAGGAGGTGGATATTCTATGTTTTAGTGAAACTTTTGTTAAGAAAGGTACGGAAGCTAACATCATACTCGATAATTTTAGATTGGCTGCAGTATTTAGTCGAGATAAATGTAGGGGGGGTACGTGTATTCTGACTAATAAGGTATTTGACACAAAACCATTAAATATGCCTTCAGGTATAGCTGCGGAATTCTATTTTGAATGCTGTGGCGTTGAGGTAATTGGTTTGAGGCTGATAGTTGTAAATATCTACAGAATACCCGATCAAAGAAAGGCGCAAACCGGTGTATTTCTTCATAAACTCGACCATTTGCTAAATTACTTGACGGACCAATACAAGAGAAAAAGAATTATTATTTGTGGTGATTGGAATATAGATATTTTAAAGGATAATTCCGTAACAAAGGAACTTTTAAGTATACTTAGTAACTACAATTTTGAAGCACACGTAAAATCACCAACTCGGGCTAACTCGTGCATTGACCAAATTGCCAGTAATATACGGAGCGTTCAGTCAGAAATTCTTCACCTAAGCTTGTCAGATCACGAAACAGCACAAACTGTTACTATAAAGACGAATAAAGACAAAACAATATCTTGTTGGTCTGAATTAAAACGTGACTACTGCGCGGAAAACCTTAAGAAATTTTGCGAATGTATGTCTTCTCTCTCATTTTCGGCAACATTTGACTCGGATACTCTAACAGAAGCCTTCAATTTATTTTATGAAACATTCACTTTATATTACGATCTGTGCTTTCCGGTTATTAGGGTTAAAGTTAATAATAAACCAGTTACACGAAACTGGATAACAAAAGGCTTTAAAAAGTCCAGCAAAACGAAAAGACAGCTTTATTTAAAATTTAGAACATGTAAAACGAATAAAAAACATAATGAGGCAATTTACAAACTTTATAATCATATGTTTAAACGATGTGCACAGAAAGCTCAGAAATTAATGAATACAAGACGTATACAAAAGCATAAGAATAAGTGTAAAGCCACTTGGAATGCAATCTCCTCAACGATAAATAATAATAGTTTGTTTAAAAATGACATTGATGAAATTAATTCTAATAATGTGACATATAATAATCCATCTGACATTTGCAATATATTTAATGACTATTTTATTAATTTGACATCTAATCAACCATTTAATTCTAATGATATTAAGCTTAAACAAGAAAACAAAAATCTTAACACTATTTTTCTAAATCCTATAGATGCAGAAGAAGTGTATAAAATTATAATGTCCCTAAATAATAGCAAAACTAGCGGATATGACGGAGTCGCCACACAGGTTTTGAAGGCTTGTGCTAGCTCTATATGTCATCCACTAGCACATGTTATAAACCTATCTTTTTTGGAAGGTGTTTTTCCTGAACACCTCAAAATGTCTATCGTAAAACCACTATTTAAAAAGGGAAATAAATCAGACCCAAATAACTACCGGCCTATTACGATAGTACCCATCATATCAAAAATTTTTGAGAAGGCTATGCATATTAGGTTGAATAATTTTCTCAGTAGACATGACATATTGTGCAAAGAGCAGTTTGGTTTCCGTAAAGGTTGTTCAACTGCTCTTGCCATCTTCAACTTGATTAAACTTGTAACAGAGACTATTAACAATGGCAATCCAGCAGTTTCATTATTCTTAGATATGAGTAAGGCCTTTGATTTTGTTAATCATGCTAAGCTATTAAACAAATTAGATTTCTACGGCATAAGGGGCAAGGCATATGAATGGATATCTAGCTATTTAAGTAATAGGAAGCAATATACAGAGATATCCAAAGTTGTAAAGAAAGGTGACAGAATATATTCTAAAGAGAAATTTAAATCAGTAGCAATAATAAATAAGTCTGGTGTGCCTCAGGGTAGTATTCTCGGTCCTTTGCTTTTCTTACTCTACATAAATGATCTTCCTGAGGCCACAAAGCAGAAATGTATTCTTTTTGCAGATGATACAACAGTTATATTAAAGTGTCAAGATAAAATCAATCACAAATCTGTTACTGGAAAGACCCTGTCGGATATAATTAGCTGGATGGCAAATAATGACTTAAATGTAAATGTTAGTAAGACCAAATTAATAGAATTTAACTCGTATAATACTAAACAATCAACTTTAGATATTAGGTATAAAGATGAAAAAGTACAACAAGTGGATGAAATAAATTTTTTAGATATTGTTATAGACAAAAATCTCAATTGGAAAAGCCATGTGGAACATTTATGTCTGAAACTTGATAGATTTGTGTTTGCTTTAAAAAAGCTACGACAAAATGTTTCTGTAGAAGCTGCTCTTTCAGCTTACCATGGCTATGTCTCATCCATTCTAAGCTACGGACTTATCATGTGGGGTAACTCGACCGATACGGACAGAGTTTTTAAGCTCCAGAAACGTTGTATCCGGGTCATAAACAAGGCATGGTTTTTAGATAGCTGTAAACCTCTCTTTAAAAAAAGTAAAATTCTACCACTGCCCTGTATGTACATACGAGACATCTGCATCTTTACAAAAAAACACATGCATTATTTTATGCAACATAGCGAAGTTGTGCCTAGACAAAAAAGGGCTAAGTTTCGCAATCTATTATATCATCCATCGAGTCATAAAGATATATACAAGAAAAATGTGTATAATATGTGTATATTGATTTATAATAACATACCAAATGAATTAAAATTATTGCAGGGTAATGTTTTTAAAATCAAATTGACAGATTGGCTACAAAATAGTTGTTTCTATAGCCTTAAGGAATTTATAGAGCATAGACATAATTATTGTTAAGAATATAAATAATGAATAATTTATTTATTAAATGAGTAATATTGAAATGATAATTGTGATATTATACATAAATATATATTGATTAATTGTTAAATCGTCATTGTAAACAAACATTTTAATTTGATTGACATTTTTAATTTCAGTTGTTGACATTTTAATTTATTTGATTGACATTTTTAATTTTTATTATTGACATGTTAATTTATTTTATTGTCATCTTTTTTAATAATTCTTAAAAAAAAAAAACTAATTAGATAATTTTGTTTATTTATTGTCGAGTTTATAATCTGACAATTGAAATTATTGGAATTTTAGTTATTGACATTTAAATATGTTTGTTTGACATTTAATTTTATTTATTGGCATTTTTAATTTTAATTGTTGACATTTTGATTTATTTAAATTGTATAATTTGACAATTGAAAGTATAGTAATGCATCAATGTTGTTTTGGTTTGGTCTATTCAATTTTATTTTTACCTTATGTTTTTTTATCTAATTTTTACGATTGTGTTATGGGTTGATGTCTAAATACTTGATGACTTCATTATTGAAAGTAATTTGCACGCCTGCTTGCAGGCAGAATACAATAACTATTAGGCTTTAAGATCTTTCCTTGTTAAACTATGTATTTTCTGGCAAATAAATATTTTGATTTGATTTGATTTGATTTGATTTGTATGTATGTATGTTTGTTCCTATGTGGCGTTCTAGAGACCAAACGCGTTGGCCGATTTTGATGATTCTTACGTCAATCGATTCGTCTTAATCCTGCGAGTGTCACTGGCTACATTAAAATTGGAAAATACAAAAATGGCGGCTTTTGGGCGCCATTTTGTGAGGAATAAAATATTTTTTTTCTTCCAAACCCATCGTGTGGGGTATCAAAAATATACGCGGCGATTTCAAAAATATATAACACTTATATGTTTAAAAGTACCTAATTCTAAAAAAAAATAACTAAAAAGTTGTAAATAAAAAAAGTTAATTAAAAAAATCAAAAAACCCGACTGCTTAAAAAGCAAACTAAAAAGACGTAAACAAGAAAAAAATCATGCTGTGCAGTCGGAGGATATATATTCGCGATCTGGCGGACCAAAACCAGATGTATCCTCCGACTGCACAGCATGATTTTTTCTTGTTTACGTCTTTTTAGTTTGCTTTTTAAGCAGTCGGGTTTTTTGATTTTTTTAATTAACTTTTTTTTATTTTTAGTTTCTAACGTCTTATTGTCGGGCCTACGTTGTCCCCCCATATCTAAGTAATGCTGTAACATGGAAATATTTTAAAAACCAAACAATTTTTTTACAAGAGTAACCATGGAGTTTCTTGCCGGTTCTTCTCCATAGGAAACGACCAACCCCAACCGTGCGCCTTTTGTCGACGTTTTATAAGTGCCCATGTAGGCCTACGTAAAAATATTTTGAGTTTGACAAACAAGCAAACAGACAAAAATCCAAAAATGCTAGAAATGGGTTCTGTTGGTTATCCTGTAACACCCTGGCAATTTTTTTTGGAAATGTTTTCGGTGTACAAAATCGACTTTTCTACAAATTTATTATATGTATTGATGATGTCAAATCTTAAACAGATATCATGTTTTATTTCAATCAGAAACCATATAAATTCATAGCCAGTTTTTGTTCTACAAGACCTACATTGAACTAAGTGAGGTTTGTTCAAGTTATAGTTGAAAATTGGCGTAATGCCAGCCTCGGCTCCTATTTAATGTGTAATAATAGAGGATCCAACGTTAATGCTTTTATCTTCAACTTATCCGGTTTTTAATTGGACATGGTTTTCAGAAGCGGTTGAGTAATTTGAAATAGGATTGCACGTAACATTTGTCGAAAAATGCAACTTTGTAGTTTAAAAGAAGATGTAGTGGCAAACATTGAAATGAGTATGCTTATCTAGATGGTTGGATCATTTTGAGCTTTAAGGGTACACTAGTCGAAAATTCTTCCATACAAACGTAGTCTGGCTTTTATTCCACTGTTTGACGATGTACGTTCAAAATAAAAATTTATATCAATTTGTTTCATCATTATCTAGCCCTGTATGGAAGCAAAACAGTAAAACAAAATATTTACTTGAAAGTTATGAGCTTCGAAAGTTCCATATTTCAACACTAATTTTAACGCATCTTTGGGCGTAAATAAGTACCATAAGAAGAAGGAAAATTGAAAAACGGCCATACTGGGATAAATTATTAGTTCAACAATGCAAATAATTTATTTTGAACAGATACATTCAGTCGTTTTTTCATGATATCCAGACTCCCAAAGGTCTGTTTATAAAATTTCGCGCGCTCGTTTTCGTTCTAAATCATCATCCATTTCACTACAAATTTGCAAAAGTGTGTATTCGTACGCGAACTAGCTTCTTTACTGCCCATAACAGCATCTATCTGTTCCGCACGTGTTGTCGATTGATATAGCATGCATTTTAACCCCACGCACAAAATAGTTCGTGCCGTCGACTAGTGTACCCTTAATTACACAAACATAGACTCCGGGACAGGTGCAACTAATAAAAAAATAACTAACTAGTAATGAAATGATGGATGGACTGTGTGAGGAGTGATATGAAAGAAAAGTAATAGCTACAACCTCCAACGACCTTGAGGGAACAAAAGGCGCACTCAGTTTACACACGCGCGGCCCAAAATTTCGTAGTTTTGTGTACTTTCCTTATTATTCTGTGACTTAAAAAAAAACCTCAGATCAAAACTTAGATAATTAAATTGTCTTTGAGACGGTGTTTATTTCATTATAATTCGTCCAGCGGTTTTGGTGCGATTGTCGTGTTTTTGTCCGTTTTAGACATAACTTAACAAATTAATTACAATATGTTATACGAATAAAACTCAAAATTTGCTCAGATCAAATTATTAAGAAAATTGTCTAATATAACATATATTTTTTCCAAAAAATTACGACTGGCTATTTCGACGTGATTCTCATTTTAAAATCAGCTACTCAAGGGAATCGGCGCCTTAAGTCAAGAGTGAATAGGTTACTTCTAGGCAAGCGTGCTTCATCGTCGACCACATCATCGCTTACCATCAGGTGAGATAGTGGTCAGAAGCGAGCCTATCGTTAAGTAAATAAATAATAAGTGAGTCACTGGTAGCGTGACGGCTGACAGGACGAAATGGAAGGAAATGGAAACGGTATGGAAGAAAAAAACGTGTTGCACCGACCCCAAATAACATGGTGTTAGGGCCGGAAGATGATGATGTAAAAAGGAACGTGGTGCACCGACCCCAATAGGGGTGATGATGGGTTACAAAAAAAATCTTATTAGTCCGTCAAGTAGATGCTGAAAAATAGCTTTATCAAATTAAAAACCGGCCAAAAACGAGTCGGACTCGCGCACTAAGGGTTCCATACCATTATCGCAAAAAACGGCAAAAAATCACGTTTCTTGTATGGGAGTCCCACTTAAATATTTATTGTATTCTTTTTTTGTGTTTGTTGTTATAGCGGCAACAGAAATACATCATCTGTGAAAATTTCAACTGTCTAGCACATGAGATACAGCCTGGTGACAGACCGACAGACAGACAGACGGACCGCGAAGTCTTAGTAACAGGGTCCCGTTTTTACCCTTAGGGTACGGAATCCTAAAAAGGGAGTCATTGATAGCGTGGCGGGGGACAGAACGGTATGGATGAAGAAAATGTGTTGCGCTGACCCCAAGTAACATGGGACAAGGGCAGGAAGATGATGATGTAATATATAAAAAGGAACACGCTGCACCGACCCCAATAGGGGTGATAACGGCTAAAAAAAAACAAATTAGTCCGTCAAGTAGATGCTGAGAAAATAATTGACACAAATTTTTTGATTTATTAAATTAATAAAAAACCACAGGGCATTACATAAACATGTGCTATCAACAGTGAGGGAGTAGTGAAATGTACAAAGGCGTGATTGTATCGTCGTATTTTTTGTTGTTTTCGTTTTTTTATGCCTTTTTGTATTTTATTTTTTGTTTCTTTTTGGTTTTTCATTTGTTTTAGTAATCTGTCGGACTAAACAGATACTTTTAGTCATCATCCCTATTCAAATAAATTGGCTTAAGTGGCTCTAGTCAAAGTATCATTCTACCAGCGATAGCTATGGTCGAAATGCCAAAATGTAAGGCATTGATCACGTGACTTTTCGTTAGTGATTGACAATCCTATACATTTTTACAAGCTTTTATTTAACTTACAGTGTATGTATGTAAGTGTGTTCGGACCAAATCTTGCAACTGAATTTTAAAGTAGTTATCCTCCACCGATTAAGATGAAATTTTGCATACACATTCAGTTTGGATGACAATGCATGGTTAGCTAAATGACGTCATTCTAAATCCAAAATGGTGGACGGCATGAGATGGTGGACTAGTTATTTTTTGTGCACTGCCATGATAAGGGTATCTATCAAATGAAAGGGTTTGCTTAGTAGAATACGAAAAAAGGATGTTTTAAAAAAATATTTTTAATTGTATTTTTATTTCAATTGCTATGACGACGCTTTCGTAGAATGTCACTAGTTTAAAGTCTAAGGTCAGCTTATGATTTTAATATTATTATAGACAACTATTTCGCCGTTTCATTCACATCTTCGGTAGTATAGTGGTAAGTATCCCCGCCTGTCACGCGGGAGACCGGGGTTCGATTCCCCGCCGGAGAGAATCTTTTTTTTTTAGTTTCTCTATCCTTGTAGGTATGTTTGGGTGAAATAATTGTTTTCAAAATGGTGTCTAACTCACTTTTATCGATACCAATTCAGAATACAAACAATTTAACACAAAAGATTTTTTTTTCTTTTCTCCATCACTGTTTATTTTATTTTTTTTACACGTACTGAGAGGTACTGTAGGTATTCGCACCCAGTTCTTGCTAATTTGAGAAAAACTACAAAGTGAAAAATAACTTTATGTTTGGAAGTCGGTGTTTGTAGGTAGCCACCAATTTGGACTATCCTCCTTTTTGGTAAGTCGGTTAAAAAATGCAGGTATCCTTGATGGTAGGTAAGTGGTCACCGCCGGCTATTTGAAGGGTGAGTAACCCTTACTTAAGCAAGAACTTAAGCAGTGATGGAGAAAAGAAAAAAAAATCTTTTGTGTTAAATTGTTTGTATTCTGAATTGGTATCGATAAAAGTGAGTTAGACACCATTTTGAAAACAATTATTTCACCCAAACATACCTACAAGGATAGAGAAACTAAAAAAAAAAGATTCTCTCCGGCGGGGAATCGAACCCCGGTCTCCCGCGTGACAGGCGGGGATACTTACCACTATACTACCGAAGATGTGAATGAAACGGCGAAATAGTTGTCTATAATAATATTAAAATCATAAGCTGACCTTAGACTTTAAACTAGTGACATTCTACGAAAGCGTCGTCATAGCAATTAAAATAAAAATATTCATCAAAAATATTTTTTTAAAACAGTCTTTTTACGTATTCTACTAAGCAAACCCTTTCATTTGATACCCATATCATGGCAGTGCACAAAAAATAACTAGTCCACCATCTCATGCCGTCCACCATTTTAGATTTAGAATGACGTCAATTAGCTAACCATGCATTGTCATCCAAACTGAATGTGTATGCAAAATTTCATCTTAATCGGTGGAGGATAACTGCTTTAAAATTCAGTTGCAAGATTTGGTCCGAACACACTTTCATACATACACTGTAAGTTAAATAAAAGCTTGTAAAAATGTATAGGATTGTCAATCACTAACGAAAAGTCACTTGATCAATGCCTTACATTTTGGCATTTCGACCATAGCTATCGCTGGTAGAATGATACTTTGACTACAGCCACTTAAGCGAATTTATTTGTATAGATGATGACTAAAAGTATCTGTTTAGTCCGACAGATTACTAAAACAAATGAAAAAACGAAAAAGAAAAACAAAAAATAAAATAAAATACAAAAAGGTAAAAAACGAAAAATACAAAAAATACGACGATTCAATCAGATAGATAGATAAATCATTTATTTAGTGCACACAAAAGACACATTAATACAATCACGCCTTTGTACATTTCGCTACTCCCTCACTGTAATGCGCTGTGGTTTTTTATTAAATTGATAAATCAAAAACAATGTTTCAATTATTTTCTCAGCATCTACTTGACGGACTAATTGTTTTTTGTGTTGACTAATTTGTTTTTTTTACCCGTTATCACCCCTATTGGGGTCGGTGCAGCGTGTTCCTTTTATTAAATCATCATCTTCCTCCCCTTATCCCATGTTACTTGGGGTCAGCGAAGATCTGAAGATATACAACAGAACTCTTCAATAAATTACGGCAAATCTCTCGGGATTCATAACATAACATTACGCCAGTACGCTCTTAAGGGGTACGCAGATCTCTCATTTCACTGGTTATGTTCAAGTTTCATGATATTCGGGTAATCTATTCTGGCGTTATAGGTAGGTACCTTACTAAACAACTTGCCTATTATGTAGGTACAACTAAAAAGTGAAAAATAAAAACCTTTTTTACAAAAAAATACTACCGACTTCCAAATAAAAAACTACAAAGTGAAAAATAACTTTATTTTTGGAAGTCGGTGTCCATAACGCAAAAAATTGGTACCTACCTACAAACACCGACTTCCAAAAATAAAGTTATTTTTCACTTTGTAGTTTTTTTATTTGGAAGTCGGTAGTATTTTTTTGTAAAAAAGGTTTTTATTGCTACTTTAAAAAAAGGGATGGCTACAAAACTAAGACTACAAGAGACGCATTCGGATGAAGAAGACATAGTGCACTATTTCGCCAGTACCTCCACATCTTCGGTAGTATAGTGGTAAGTATCCCCGCCTGTCACGCGGGAGACCGGGGTTCGATTCCCCGCCGGAGAGAGACTTTTTGTTTTTCCTTATCTGTATATAGGATTATAGCGTTTTGAATAACTACATATCTATATGCTACCCCCTCTATTTACAATAATTTTATTATTGTAATTCAAAAAACATTATTAACCTTTCGTGTGCCCGTAATTAGTGAAACAATAGAAAAAGGCATTGCGTCTCGCTTGGAGTCACGTTTTTTACCCACGAAAGGTTAAACAAGATTTATACTAAAAATATTATTTTTAAACAATTGCATTGTAACAGTGCAAAATTTCAGCTCAATTGAACACCAGAAAGTGAGTCAAATTTAACTTGTAAGATTTGACAGACACCGTAACAAAAAAAAAAAAGGTTGTAAAATACTCTGTCGTAGAATGACACCCTAATGGAGTCTACGACAGACGCACTTCTGGCCAATCAGCGCTTAGTACAAACAGTCCATGTAAAGGTTTTTACCGCCAGCAATAAGACCGCTATCGTGCCCATAGACATAGCAATATCGTACAAGTAAAACAGTTGTTTAACAACATTTTTATGCATAACATATAGTAATATCCTTTTTATCTAATTGCTAATTAACCATTTTTTTTACCACGTCATGTTTTATGTTTTTGTTTTGTGTTTTAGTGTTTTATGTTTTAGTGTTTTAGATTTTGATTTTTAAAGTGTTTACTTACGTAATATTACACAGGCAAACAAAATTATTGTAATATTGTGTTCAATCCAATTTTTTTAAGCTTGCTCCTCACTAAGAATTTCTCCTGTATCGTGGTAGCGTTTATAAACTTTTAAACTCACATACACTAACACTCAGGTCCGGAAAAACTATCTGTAGGCCATACAAGTATGTGTTCCGTTCGGCAATCGAACCCGTGACACGCAGCGAGCAGCCGATCGCTCAACCACTGCGACAATGGTGTCGTCAAGGAACTAGTCTTAAGGCTGACTTATACTTACTGCACTAAGATTATTATACAGTGCCAAAAGAGGGAAGAATAACATGGAACGACATAATAGAAAGAATAAATACTTGTACTACATACGACTCGAACAGTATTTGAAATTCAAAGTGCAAAATCACCCGTATGATTCGTTTAAAATAGGTAGAGGAACGTTATCGAAGCCTCGAGTAAAATAGTGCAGCGTTGGAACCTGCTAGAATCTACTAGTGTGAAACAGATGCTTTGCTTCGCTGTAGAGTGGATATGTTGCTTTCGTATTTGGGATAGGGCTTATTGAAGAACAAACCTTTTCCCGTGGCTTTGTCTCCGTGGCCAATCCCGCAGGTATCTTGTTTTTTTAAAGGATTAAAAGTATTCTATGCCACTCAACGATAGTGTTTCTTCCTACCAGTGAAGAATTTTCATCATCGGATGTCTACTTCCGGAGATTACCTTTCATTATTTCAGCCATCACTTCAGCCACATTGCTCGCAGAATGGATGGCCGTTGGGGCCGAAAAGTTCTGAAGTGGCGACCGCGTACCTGAAGACGTTGCGTTGAAAGGCCGTCCTAGGTAGAACAACGACCTGGTCAAGGCTGCGGGAGTCTGGTGGATGCGAAACGCACAGGACCGATCCGTGTGGCGACGCCTGGGGGAGGCCTATGACCAACAATGGACGTATTTTGGCTGTTATCCTCCTCCGTTTCCAAACATAAACAAAAAAATTGTTTGTAGTGGCACTAGTCATCATCTGCCTAGGTAGCCTCTTCCCAACTATGTAACCAGCGTGAAGACCTGATGTATTCTCTGATTGCACAGCATGATATTCTTATTGTTTACGTCGTTTTAGTTCGCTTCTTAAGCTGTCGGGTATTTTCATTTTTGGAATTTTCTGTTTTTATTTATAACTTTTTAGATAACATCTTTTTTTTTCAAATTATGTACATTTAAACATTCATATATTTCACAGTTATATTTTTGAAATCAACTCTTAAAACCCTTTATTTTTATACCCCACACGGTTTGGACGAAAAAAGATTGGGCGCCATATTGTGGGCGCCCAATCTTTTCCAAAGCCGCCATTTTTCTATTTACAATTTTAATGTAGCCAGTGACACTCGCAAGGTTAAGACAAATCGATTGACGTCAGAATATCAAAATCAGCCAACGCGTTTGGTCTCTAGAACGCCACATAGGAACACTAACATACATACTACATATACTGATAAACACACTACCCTCCTTCGGCAGTCGGGTTAAAGCCGAGAGCCCTGATCGACTTCAGGGGCCATACCATAACGTGTCAAAGCCATCATGATTCCGCTATTTAAAAGGGATAGTACTATCTGTCTTGTATATAGCTCCGTCATATAACTCTTACAGTGGAACTATAATAGTTTTGGCATGTCTGAGTAAGGCCCCTGGAGGGAGGTAGGCTGGCTGAAGTGATGGCCGCCAGGATTCTCGCAAAATAGTCCTTATACGGTATAAATTCGGAAATTTAAACACAAAACTAGAAGAAGATAGCCGGTGCTGATGGCGTTGCGTGGCTTCCGAAGCCCGCCGTAAGCCATCCAAAGATCACCCTAAGCAAGTGTAGTTTAGCCAAAATCGATCAACCCGTGCCGTTGTTATTACTTATACTATAAGCAGTATCTTATCGATATCTATTAATACCCTTTATAGTTAAACATTTGAAAGATGCACCCCAAAAAACCCCGAAAGCAAAAAAAAATATCCACTCTAACAACAAAATATTTCTATTGCAATACAGAATAATATTCAGAAGTGCTTTCAAACCGGATACAGTTAAAATATTCATGTGATTGTGGGCACACTAGTGCTGCCCCCTCTTGGGGGACGTTGTGTCTGATTGCCCGGGAATTTTCCCGGAATTTGCCGGCAGTCCCGGCCGCGAGACTACTCGCGTCGCTGACTCGGCGATATGTATCGAGGGGTTCAAGTTATGAAAGAAAAACAAGACAAATATTCCTTCCTTTTAAACGTAGCAAATTTGAAATGAAAATAACAAACAATATTATTTTCATAAAGAATACGAAACAGTACCTACTTAGTGCTATTATTGGTAGGTGTTGAGATAGTCTAGCCATATATTGACAGTTCGCTATTTCTTTGGCACTGAAATATCGGCTTTTAGTGCAAATATATTTTGTAGACATGAGCATTATTCAAAACATAAAGATTAAGTGGTGACTTAATCCTATCTTTAGTATGGATAAGCTTGATGAATAATTTAGGAAAAGTTGCAACTCGCAAGCTTATGAATCTTCGTTAAAGGTTGACGCATTTTCATCAAAACTCATCATCATTTTCGTGCCCATAATCCATGTTACAATACGTTTTCTTCTTCCATACCGTCACCCAGACACCTCTCATTTGTCGTAAACAAGACGTTTGTAGAAGTTGTGTTCCAGTATTCGACAGATGTATGTTTTGACAGCCTATTAGCTATTGCTCTTTTCTGATGGACATTATTCTAGTATAATCCCCGGCACGTAAGTTGGCAAGAGTCGTTAGATGAGCAAAAGTCGATTTTTCGTATCTTTGGTAGTGAAGCGGGGCGCGGGGAACGTTTAGGACCGTTCCGAGCGCGCGATTGGTTGGCCTGATGACACAAGAATGATGTGACCAATCGGGTCGCATCCACATTCCGTTCGCTGGCTTTGCTCTATTTGGTCAGTTCGCGGAATATGCGCGAACTTACCCCCACTACGCCAAAACCTTGCCAACTTACGTGCCGGGCACTATAAATTCCGAAGCAGGAAGAAACAACTCTTCAAACAAAATCCTTTCCAAAACCGCCATTCACTAATAACTTGTACCACACTCAAACGAATTAGCGAACAATAGGGCACTGTTTACTTGAAAACTTGGTGTCTATAATAATGTGGAATTTATATCATGTGCCGTGCAAAATGGAAGGTGCCGATCAGCCGGTGTACGTAATGGATTTACATTGGTAACTTGCTTTATTGGTAAATACACAGTATTCGCCAAGATAAGCTGGCCTAGATAAATATACACGATTTTTATTTTTTGTACATTTGGAACAAGGTTAAGGTTAATTTAGTTCGTAAGAATTTAAATATTCAAGTGTTTTGTTGTGCACTTTGTTTAACTGTCTTGATTTTCAAATCTCTCTATGGCACTGAGATTTGCTGTTAGAGAACCTAATTATAGATTAAGCTCGCCTTTGTACATAAGCTATACTATTTTTTTTTTAAACATTGCCCCACACTAGTGATTTCTTCCTGTATTGTTGGTGCGCTTACAAATATATATACTCACATACACAAACACCCAGAGCCGGAACAACTATCTGTAGGTCATACAAATATTTGTTTCGTGCGGGAATCGAACGCGTCACACAGCGCAGCAGTCAATCGCCCAACCACTGCGCCAACCGTGCCCCACCCCGTGTTCTATTGTATTGTTGTATAAGTTATGTTTATAACATATATAACATATATTTGTGAATAATAAAGAATATGAATAAATAGATAGGCTCCTCAACCATTGTCTTGGTTTCATATTTAACTTGAGAAAATATGTCAAGCTACAGGTCTCTGCTCAAATGGATGCCCATTCGCCAGAGAAGATATTTGCGCGGTTTTCTCCCTACTCAACTCTCCCACCCCACCTCATTACCTTATGTCTCACTTTCAATATATAAGTTCTTCACACGTTAGAAATCTGCTTTCCTCCAATAATCTTCTATGGTGTCAAAGACAAAGACAAAGATATTTTATTTCAACTAGGCCACCAAGCGGCACTTTTGAACGTTACATTAAAATGATTCTACCGTGCATTCGGAAAGTAGCTTGTTATGGAGAAGAATGCACAAGAAACTCCATACTTACTCTTTTAAAAAAAATTGTTTTTTTACAATATTTAGGAACATACATTATTAAATTCATACATGTGAGGACAATGCACCCAGAATAGCACTACCCACTATACCACCTACAGACAAAGTATTAGAAGTACTCACACATGTACTGCGCAGTTATATAATAGATACTAGAAAAAAATTAACATCCGAAGCAGTCAAGCTATGACCAATCCCAACTGACGGCGTCCGTTCACGAACATGACGCATGAATTGGCACCACCCAGCTCAACCATCATGAAGGGAACCGGATGATCCAACACACGCGCCACCATCAGAGAGACATTTGAGAGAGCATGACACACTCAACGGCCAGGGCACACACAAGTCAACGAACGACGCATAGGTACAGTAAATGGTAGATTTACAGTTGGGTACATAGTACTCACACACGTGCTGTGCAGTTATACAATACTAAGGAAATTGAGTTTATACAATGCAAATATTAATAATTCATACAGTCTTCAGCAGGTCCATCAATACCTCAAAACAATAATGTTCTGCATATCACTTGTTATTGCGCCCTAGTGGTTGTGGATTGTGGAGCAGGACTAGCATTGAGCCAAGCATTTTTATCAGTGATGTAATCCCCCAACTTATAATATGCCAGCCTACATAGTGTGCGTTTTATACAGGTTTTAAACTTCGTCTCATTCAGTTCAAGAATGTGGGGAGGAATTTTATTGTAACATTTTGTACAGTACCCCATGAAAGATGAGGCTACTTTAGCCAGTCTGAAACCTGGTTGAACTAATTGGTCCCTATTTCTAGTAACGTAATTATGTCTGTCGCCGTTTTTACTAAAAAGATGTAATTTTTTTCTCACGTACATGATGTTTTCATAAATATATTGACAAGGAACCGTCATGATGTTAATGTCCTTAAACAGTTCCCTTAGAGAATCGCGCCGGCGAAGATTATATATTGCTCTGACGGCTCGTTTTTGCAGAATAAAAATTGACTCAATGTCTGCAGCCCTTCCCCATAGTAGGATACCGTAAGACATTATACTATGAAAATAACTAAAATAGACTAGTCTCGCGGTATCCACATCGGTTAACCTACGAATCTTTGCAACAGCATACGCTGCCGAACTCAGCCGCCCTGCAAGGGATACCAAATGAGGACCCCATTGCAACCCTGAGTCCAGCGTGATCCCCAGGAAAACCGTTTTATCGACGAATTCTAGCTTCTCCTTGTTTAATATAATGTCACAATCAGTACTTTTGACATTCGGCAAGGAAAATTTTACGCACTTGGTTTTATTACCATTTAAAACTAAATTATTGGCAGTGAACCAATCCTGAACCTGCCGAAGCGCGTTATTTACGTCATCAACCCGACAAGTACGTCTATTTATTTTAAAAATTAAAGATGTGTCATCAGCAAATAACACCGTGTTTAGTTTGTTTTCCAATAAACGGGGTAAATCGTTTATGTATATTAAAAATAAGAAAGGACCTAAAATTGAGCCCTGGGGTACCCCCATTTTTACGTTTAACCCCGACGAATTCACACCGTTTATCTGAACTAATTGCTGTCTATCATTCAAATAAGATTTCCTTCCAATAAGATTCATCACCTTCAATAAGATTGTCCTTCTCATACTCCTGATTTTGTTCATTCTTCCTTTCATATTCAGTCTATTCTTCTCTGGAACGCGCTTCCTCTCGAAATTAAATCGGTATGCTTTCAAGCGGTAACTGCAGCTTTACTTTCAGCGGGAAGAGGGGTCATCTCAATAACTTATTTTTGTTACTTAGTTAATATTTTTTTTGTTTTATTGATTGCATTCCACGGTTTAAATAATGCACCTGCCATGTTTTCTCTTCACCACCCTTGGTTGACTGATAAATAATGCCTAATGCATTGCAAGGTAAAATCATTTATTTCAATAATACCAATAAATTGCACTTTTGCATCTCAAACAGTCGAACACATAACCAGCCAGTAACATCAAAAGGACAAAAATAGAAGATAATAATTAGTGTTCTGAAATAAAACCTCTAATAAAGTCTTTCTTGTTCAAAATAAAGAAACATTCTTGAGCATACATACATTAAGACATTGAAACTCCCGCCTTTAAAAGAAACTCCAGAATGCACCTGCTACAGTTTTAACACGCTTCTAAACACCTCACAAAAATAAAAGAAATGTTGTTACCATAAAAGAAAGAAACTGCAAAACTGTTTGCACTTCAGTTGGTTTCTTGTCAATCCTATGTTCATCCACCCTAAAGAGACTCCAAAATGATTTTGTTAAAAGGTAATGCGGTCGCAGACAGCCGACTGAATTTCCTAAGCAAAAAGTCATAATTCGAGGTTTGGCTCTCGCTTATTTCCTCCCCCAATATTGGACTAATTCTAAAGATTTACCATACTGAATGAGAAAAATATATACTGTGCCCCTTTGTTTTCCTTTTTGGTGATACATTATCTTTAGAAGCACTAGAACCCTCAAAAGATGCTCATAATTGCGCTGTGGAGGCCTAGTGTACAAATTTGACAACTATAAATGCAAAAACCGGCCAAGTGGGAGTTGGTCTGGCGCACGAAGGGTTCCGTACCATTATCGCAAAAACGGCAAAAAATCACGTTTGTTGTATGGGAGCCCCACTTAAATATTTATTTTATTCTGTTTTTAGTATTTTTTGTTATAGCGGCAACATAAATACATCATTTGTGAAAATGTCAACTGTCTAGTTATCACGGTTCATAAGATACTGCCTGGTGACAGACGGACAGACAGAGAGACAGACAGGCAGACGTACCACGTAGTCTTAGTAATAGGGTCCCGTTTTTACCCTTTAGTTACGGGACCCTAAAAAAGGAAAAAATAGGGGCACACATCACATCTTTATTTTTCAGTTTATGGAATATCTTTTAAATTGGTCCAATATTGGCGGAGGAATTAGACGAGAAAATTCAGTCGCATTTCCTCTTAAAGACCCAGTTCCCCATGGAATCTTTCTCTCACCAAACCCATACTACTCCAGTTAAATGCAAATCCAAAACAAACATAGCATAACATAACTTCACGACTGTATTCCCGGAAGGGTTGAGTAGAAGTGCACATCATCATCAGCCTTATAATGTTCCCACTGCTGGGACACAGGCATCCTATCTGTGAGAGAGGGGAATGGGCCTTAATACACCACGCGGGCTGAGTGCGGGTTCGTGGTTCTTCGAATTTTTGGTTCTAGGTCATGCCGGTTTCCTCACGAAGTGCACATAGTGTCCCACTTAAATGAGGACGAGCCTAAAGCCATTAAGAGGGCCTGAATCCACACTCCGTGCTACTACTGGGAAATTCCAGATGTAAAAACCGAATAACACTTTCACCCGACCCGGGCATCGAACCCAGCACCTGCTCAGCAATAGCGTTTATCCAAAACAAAATGTTCCAATTTCAAACTAGAACCCAGCCAACTCTAAAGTGCTGTAAAAGTCGTTGAGTTTGAAAACGGCTCGAATTACCTCCCCCATCTGATATATCTAAGTGAGACAAGGATAAATGGCTTTAGAAAGGGACAGAAGACGATTTCTTCGTTTCAACAACATATGTAGATGTCAGATTAACGGAAGACCTGATATACGTCGGGTTAATTTAAGTTGAACGGAGGTGTATGGGCGAGGACAAAAGTGTTAGCGGTACAATATATATCACATGGAGGGACTGACAGACAGAGTACAGCTGAAACCACTGAAGAAGTGAAGACAGCTACATGACACTGGGGAGACAAGGTTAAAAGATTTATTAAGAATACCAGATTAATGTTACATCACATTTCACACTTAATATTATAAAAGCGAAAGTTTGTGAGTGTGTGTGTGTGTTTGCTACTTCTTCACGCTCAAACGGCTGGACATATCTGGATGAAATTTGGCACAGAGATAGATTATAGTCTGGAATAGCACATAGGATACTTTTTATCCCGGGCATATTTTCCCTTGGGATAGTTTTCGAAATTCACTTAACTTTTAGGTCGATTCGGCTTTACCCTTGCAAACACAAATGAACTATCATAAGGATTCTCAAACCGCTTGCGCTGGTACGGACATTTGATGAGGCGAAAGGATGACCATAAAGGTGAGTATAGACTAGAGCATTTATTTGTAAAGCTGCGTCTACGCTAGACGAGCCGAGCACAAATTCGTTAAATATGGACCGACTTACGAGCCTCGAACGCCGCGGACCAAGTCGCCGCGAACGGCTCCGCTCGTGCTCGGCTCGTCTAGCGCAGACGCAGCTGTTTTTATATTTACTCGAACCGCACTTCGATCATGACGCTCGATGTTTTATTACAACCTGATTTTAAAAACCAACGAGCGTTTTAGTGTTACATTTTATCGAGCAAAGGCACGAGCGCAGGTGACAGGACAATAATGAACGTAATGTACAAGGAAATTTTACAGGTAAATTCTTACTCGCCGTGACCATCGAACACAGCGTCGAACATTCGCAAGAACGTTACATTACATGGAAATGCTTTAGGAAAATTACCATTTGTCTGTATTGTACCATTTGTAAGAACGTTACATTACATTGTAATGCTCGCGAAAATGCTCTAGTGTATACTCATTTTTATGAATAAAAGAGTCATGAACACACGACTGCGGTCTCGTGAACAATAAAGAATCACATGATAACGAGCAACACAACAGAAGAGACAAGCTACACCGTTCGGTGTGGCGCAGAAGTACTAGGAGGAGGGCTGTCCCCAAATAAACTGGCATAATAGCCAGAAGAAGAGAAGAAGTATACTCAACACCATTTAACTCAAATATTCCCCTCCCAGCACCTCTGTCCGTGACTGTACATTTAACCTCAGTGGTTCCCCAGGGGCCCGTACAATATAAGTCTCTTGCAGCCAAACTAAACTTAACCACCTACCGTACGAGCTCGTACTAAATTTATTATAATTGCGCCATCGAACCGGGCACACCCAGGCCATCTTCTTATATTCTTGTACAACGCAGTGCGGTGTTTTACAGATTTATGAAACTTATCAAGTTACGATTATTTAAAATTATGTGTAAGTTTGGAAGTGAAGGAAAATAGCTCTTGAAGATATGGGTGCCGAAAAAGTTAAGTTAATACAACTTTACTTACTGTTAAGATTCTATGTTTCGCAGAGCACACCACACATATATTTTAACATATATACAATTGAATATTCTAAGAAAAACAGTCCTATATACAAATACAAAAGGGAGACGGCAAAAAAGCTCATTGTGCATCAAAAAATTCGTCCACATCGATGTCAATGGGAAACGTGCCCAGAACGCTGGCGGCTAATTCTCTGGCCGAAGAAAATGCCAGCCCTCTGGTCACGTGAAGAGTCGACGAGCTTTGTGCTAATTTCTCGAAAAAACTGGATGCGCACTCGGACCCCATGGACCTAATGTTACAACCCCAAATGGCTCAAACATATAACTTTCAATAAGGTTGTTATATTTGCGCCGTTTGAGGTTTTCTGCACCGGCAGCAGCCGCCACACATATTAATTATTCAAAACATAGACGATGGAAATTTTCTATTATTCTATTAAAATTGACTTGCAGCCAAGCCGACAAAATGAATAACTGTTTTCCTCCAAGTTTTATTACTGGTTATAGTTTTATTAAAGGAAATTTCATATATTCATATATCAATAAAAAACTTTTTTACAAAAATTACAACCGACTTCCAAACAAAAACACTACAAAGTGAAAAATAACTTCAATTTCGGAAGTCGGTGTTCCTGTTTTCATTTCTTCGTTTTTTGACAACGACTTCCGAAATTGAATTTATTTTTCACTTTGTAGTGTTTTTGTTTAGAAGTCGGTTGTAATTTTTGTAATAAAGTATTTTATTTTTCAGTTTTTAATTGTGGTATATAATGGACCAGTTCTATAGGCTAGGTACCAATAATGCACAAAGTGAAGCCAGAATAGATTAACTCAATAACATGAAACTTAAATAAACAAAACCGGTGGAATGAGAGTCTACCAGGGTGAACTGTTCTAACCTGCGTACCCCTTCAGAGCGTACCAGTGTGATGTTATGTTATGAAATGTTGTAAACAATAAACAGACATGCGATTGCAGCTATCCCGAGTGATCTACCTTCATTTATTGAAGAGTTCTGATGTATATCTCCGAAGTTTTTCATCAGATCTTGATAAAAATTACCACATGATAAGCACCAGCTTTCGAATAAAAAAATAATCATCAAAATCGGTTCACCCAATAAAAAGTTCTGAAGTAAAACAAATAAAAAAAAAAAAATACAGTCGAATTGAAAACCTCCTCCTTTTTGCGAAGTCGGTTAAAAAGACAAAGAAACATATTAAATTGATTATTAAAATTACAGTTTGACTGCATTTTCATCAAAATCCTACAGTATGATAAAACCTAAAGCAGAAAGCAATTTTCTTTAAAGAAATATAATCAACACCCTTAATGAATTTCCCAAAATATTTGCACTATTATAATGAGAGGGGCTGGTACGACGAACCGTTACTATCGCCTAATCTACCCAGCTCATCCGGATACCACTCAACAGGGAAACGGAGAAAACCCACGATAATTATGAACTGTACATTTTCAGAGCCTGAAGAGGATGTGAACTTTATATTCTAACAATGGGTATAACGTCAATAATGTATGGGATTTACATCATCGGCTGATATAGCCGAAAGAGGTCCACTGCTGGACATAGGCCTCCCCCAAGCGTCGCCACATTGACCGGTCCCGTGCGTCTCGCATCCAGTGTATCTCCGCAAACTTCACGAGGGCATCGATCCACCTGGTGGGAGACCTTCCAACGCAACGTCCTCAGGTTCGCAGTAGCCACTCCAGAACCTTTCTACCCCATCGGTCATCAGTTCTGCGAGCAATGTGCCCTGCCCACTACCACATAAGTTTGGCAATTCTTCGGAATAAGACGGTAACCCTGGTTTTCTTGCAGATCTCTCTCTACATTTCTGAGTCGATCATAGACAATGGGATTGACAGATGCTACCGAAATGTCACGTGGTTAATTTCAAGCATTTTCGCTATCGCTTTTTAAGGTTCCGTACCTAAAGGGTAAAAACGGGACCCTATTACTAAGACTCCGCGGTCCGTCCGTCTGTCTGTCTGTCTGTCTGTCACCAGGCTGTATCTCATGAACCGTGATAGCTAGACAGTTGAAATTTTCACAGATGATGTATTTCTGTTGCCGCTATAACAACAAATAATAAAAACAGAATAAAATAAATATTTACGTGTTTTTGCCGTGTGTGCGATAATGGTACGGAACCCTACGTACGCGAGTCCGACTCGCACTTGGCCGGTTTTTTTTTTTATAGCCCCCTTTTTATAGGACAGAAGAACTACCGTTTGTCCTGCAGCAGTGGTACACAGAAGAGGATGGAAGAAAAAAACGTGTTGCGCCAACCCCAAGTAATAGTCTATCCACAAATATCAGGGCCGTGCCCGGGACGTGCACGGGACGTGGGACAGACGTGTGTAAACGATGTCATATAAAATGTTCCCACCGATATTTTTTGAGCTCCTGACGGGACCCGGCCCTGTCACGTCCCGGGCACGCCCCTGATATGTGTGGATAGACCTTAACTTGGGACAACTTGGTACACAGAAAAGTATACTATTACGCTTGTGCAGTGTAAGCAATCACAGTGAGTGACTTTGGCTACCATTACTATTATTGCACTTATATTTTAATCTCAAACTACATTTTACTAGAGATTGGGAAATATCAAAAATAAATATGAATTATAGCAGAACGGTGTTTTTAATTCCCGACGGAAAAAGAGGGGTGTCATAAGTTTGACGTGTGTTGCTGTGTATCTGTGTGTCTGTCTGTGGCATCATAGCGCCTAAACGGATGAACCGATTTTGATTTAGTTTTTTTTATTTGACTTTGTCGAGAGTGTTCTTAGCTATGTTGTTAGAATAAAATCGGTTTAGCCGTACAAAAGTTATTCGCAGTTTACTGGATTTTTTCGCAAGATATCGTGTCATTATTAAGGGTTTCGATAGATTGTCGTTTGAAGCGTGTCTGCTACTAGGTTTATTATATGTAGTTTAAAAAGCATTAAATAAAAACGGGGGGTTTTGAAATTTTTAATTTTATCTTGTTATTATACTCCATCATCTTTCGTCCCCTCCAGCGAGTTTTATCATTGTTTTAAGTACAGTCCGAAGTAGATCTTCTTCAACCCAACTTTCCTGTGGCTTTAGGTGTCGGGTGACGAAGGTTGATCACCGGGCGCTCCGGCTGATAAGTCACGGATTCGATAGCCGACCCAGTCGGTATATTTGTTAGCTATCATCTTTGTAATATGCAATTAATTAGGTCATGCTGGTTTTATGTGGGATTACTTTTATGAAAAGATGCAGGCAAAGTGTTTTTGTTCTCGTTTTGAAGAAAATGTACAGTTTCAGAATATGGAAATTTCGGGATAGTGAATGAGCAAAGCAAGGATAGTGTGAAATATATTGGCAAGAAAGGGATGTACGGAAAAAGAGATGATAGCACACCAAATAAAGTTTGATAAGGGCAGGTGAAAATGATGAAAGAAGTAAAGCGATTGTAATTGTATTGATGTGAAGCGTGTGTATAAGCGATTGTATAAGATGAAGATGATATAATGCATATTTTTTTTTAAATGGGATAATATGCCAAGAAATGGGGTTACGATTGATATGCTAGCAAATAGGAAAAAAATACATGCTATGCCGACACCAAATATATTTTGAAAAGGGCAGTGATGAATAATTAAACAATTTCAATTTTCTTAAGTGTTTTATCACTTTTTAAATTGTTTTGTAAGTGCAATTGAGGCATGAAAAACATCTGTGAGACGACCCTGAGATAATTTGTTTCTGAAAAAGTTAAATGATTTGTTTCTATGTTTGTAAAGGATAATCTCTGAAACTTATAATTCGGTTACGAATTCTTTTACTGATAGCAAGTTATACTGTCGCTCAGTAGATTTTATTATAAGGCTTCTTAGAGAAGCAGCGGGAAATAGTACTTTACTGCAGCGGCCAGCAAAAGAGGCATTGATATGAATACGTGGTTGTGACCAAGCATAGATATATATTTATACATGTCCAAGGCTTGCATAGTACTTTTCTCAAATAATGCGCGGATATTAAAACTAAGTAGTACCTAGAACTCTTTTGGCAAATACAATTACTTTTCAAAATCAATGACGAACAACGAACAACAATAATTTTTCCCGTGTTATCATTTGTTTTTTTTTTCAATAAACTGCTTTCTATTTGCAAGCCAGTTCGAAATTTAAATAAAACCTTTCTTAGGTTACCTCCTTGGTTGCCATGTTTCGGAGTAAAAGATCGTTCCATTTTTTAATTACACGACAGATATGAGTTTACTGTGTAATTTATTTGATATGGATTTCAATACAGCTATTGCCGGCCGCTGCTCGCATGTATTTGGCCAGTACAGCAATTTCGATTTATCTCGAAATAATGCTTAAATTTCCAAGCATGTTTGAGAAAAATCTTTTACGGTAGTTACGTTATATTTTCCCACGACATATCTACTAGGTACTGGATGCAAATCACAGTTTGAAAAGGTGAAACATGCCAGCCAGCATAGGGAAAAGGAATCTTGTAGTAAAAAATTGTTCAACCTTTTCATTCTTAGAGCGTACACGAGCGAATTCATGCACGGGTCAAAATTTCTGAAGATTCAAACATGGGCATCGGAAGATATAAATACTTAAAAGAACACACAAGATTCACATCTTATGAATAAATTAGCTTTATCCCGTGGCTTTGCTCCACTGGCTTAATCCCAGAAATTGAAACAATTTTCTAAATTGGTACTTCTAGAGATTGCCATTTAAAAAACCGGCCAAGTGCGAGTCGGATCGTGCAGGATTCCGTACAAATAGCTGCAATCACCAAAATAATTAGATAACATTATTGAAGTTCATAAACAATGAAAGCATCTAACTACTTGAGCTATAAGACATTGCTTTTTGCCATGATTCTAGGTCAACGGGAAGCACCATAAAGGTTTAAAACTAAATGAAAGTAAATTTAAAACTTTAGTTAAAAGCACACTTTGTAAACAAGCATATTACAAATTAGATGATTATATTCAAGATAAGAATGCTTGGCAACATGTTGGTCCGCTCCATAGGGCAATCTTTGGTGTGGACAAAATCAAATTTGCTAATTTATATTCCTATTCATAGTTATTGTATTCTTATGTTGTTTTTTTATATTTTTTCCAGAATTTTACTCACACACGGTTCTGTTGTTGTTGAATTAGGTATTTTACCTATGTTTGCAATATGTGTAAGTATGTGAGAACCATGTTCCTATTTATCAAATTAATTCATTTACCTGTTAGTGCTTTTATTACTTTATACCTGTACGTAGTATAATGTGTAGTGCTATTTTTGGATGCATCGTCCTCACATATATGAATTTATTATGTATGTACATAAGTAAACATATGTATATAAGTGTGGAGTTTCTTGTGCGTTCTTCTCCATAACAAACTACTTCCCGAATGCACGGTAGAGTAAATTTCTATTACTTGTACATTTTTAATTTTTTTGTACATATTTCTTTTTTTTTTTGACAAATATACGGCATAAAAGGACGTACATTTGGATTGCGTTGATTTAGAGGTTTGATTAACACAACTCCTAGGAATTGCAGATTTGAGTATTTGATATTAATTCAGATCCTGAGAAAAAGGTCCTAAGACAAAGGACAGATAGAAAGGCAGACAGACAACGAAGTATCTTCCAAGGGAGTTTTTCCTTTTGAGGAACGGGACTCTAAATACTAACAATTTTACGTCTTTATAATATTACTTTCAACCTAACTCCATGTTAAAGTCGGTGTATGCAAACTAAATCACCGGCAACATCTTCCAGCCAATAAAACTCTTAAAACGAACTTTATGTCCCAAAAAATATTTGAGAATAGACAAAAAAGGGCGAATTCAATGAAGTAGCAATCACGGATGGTCTCCGATCGTAAAGTGCGACAGAACACATTTATTTCTCAACAAATCGAATAAAGAAAAACAAAGAGACATTCCCTAAGCCATAAAACTCACCTTTTATTGTGAATGTTATACGTTTCTTTACTTTATTTACAACTTTTACAATGGGGATAAGAAACTTGTCAAGTGTAAACTATTGTTCAGGACCTACCGGAAAATATGGCTTTCAAGTTTTTTAGAAATACTAACATTAACATTAGAAACGGGATATTTGCCATGTTTACTGTTTGTTGCGAGTTTCCGATATTTCGGTGCTGTTTATCCGTGATCATGGTGCTTGCAACAGCACCGAAATATCGGAAACTCGCAACAAACAGTAAACATGGTAAATATCCCGTTTCTAATATTAATGTTAGTGACCATGACAGAATAAAAAATAAATTAAAAAAAACGGCTTTGTAGAGCGTTCGTCTCTAACACTAATCTATCTATACATATGATATATCTTTCTAAAACTCGACATGTTTTGTCAGGTAAGATCGTCCTCAATGCTTGATCAACTTGTGTAGCTAAAGATTATCTATGATTGCGATTTGTAAAAATGTATTTCACATCATTTATTAAACATACACAGTTATGACAGATTACAATAACATAGTAAGATATTAAACCTAACAACTAACAATGACTTTGACATGTTATCAATAAGTCCCAAACTAGACACAACCTGTATCTTGGTGACATGACACATTTTACGAGTCCTGCTAGTGCTACGTGGTAATTTATGATAAAACAAGACGTTCGGCGATGCGTCATCGGTACATGGTGGACCAAACGTTTTGGGAATACTTTCATTATGCGTTGCGTACAGCTAAGGAGTGGGTTTCCCAGCTAGAATCTGTTTCCTGATAACTATCGGGAAACAGATTCTGGCGGGGACTACAACCTGGGAGTATTTAAGTCAAGAGTGAATAGGTTTCTTCTAGGTAAGTGTGCTACATCGTCGACCACATCATCGCTTACCATCAGGTGAAATAGTGTTCAAATGCGAGCCTATAATAATAAAAATAAAATAAAACAGAAATGAAAAAAACTGTGTACTTTAGCTTAAGATCCAAGGCTTAAACCACTGGGTCGAGAAGCCTGGATGGTTTCTTATATTAGAATTTCATTACATATGGAATTGGCATTTTGTAAGGGAGGAACATAAAGACGTCTTTTTTAATATAATATATTTATTTAATCAAAGTATGTACCATTGCTATCTATGCACTTTTGCCATCTCATAGGTAGATCGCTTTACTAAAAAAAACATTCGGACGGGAATCAATAACATCTTTGAAGGCGCTTTGGACTGCCCCATCGGAGTTGATTTTTTTCCCTTGCAAGAAGTTATCCAAATTTCGAAAAACTTGGTAATCTGTTGGAGCAAGGTCCGAGGAATACGGTGGATATCTTAGACATTCCAATTGAAGCTCCTCTAATTTGGTAGTCGTCTGTTGTGCAGTGTGTGGTCTAGCGTTGTCCTGAAGCAGCAGTGGCCTAGAGCGTTTGACCAGCCTCGGCTGTTTAGCAGCTAGCTTTTCATGGTTTGCAGTTGCTGAAAATAGACATCCACCGCAATCGTATGGCCAGATTTAAGAAAGCTGTAGTGAACGACACCGGCACTAGGGCTGTAATTGTTTTTGAGTAAATTTTCGCTTGGGGCAGGATTTGGCTGGTTCGCCAGGGTTCAGCCATTGCGATGAGCGTTTCCGATTATTGTACAGGATCCACTTTTCATCACAGGTAATGATTCGATTTAAAATCCCTTCATTATTGTGCCGGTTGAGTAATGTAACGCAGCAGTCGACGCGCGTTTGTCGGTTTGCTGCACTCAATTCATGAGGTACACACCTTTCAAGCTTTTTCACCTTCCCAATTTGCTTCAAGTGGATTAAAACAGTTTTATCACTAACACTGCAGCCTGCAGCTAACTCGGACGTGGTTTGCGATGGATCCGCTTCCACAATAGCCTTCAATTCTTCATTATCAACTTTGGTCTCCGGCCGTCCACGGGGCTTGTTCTGCAGGTCGAAATTTACAGAACGAAAACACCGCCATACACACAATTAATCCTTCGAGCCGTTTCTGCAGCACTGGTGCCACGATGGAACTCGTACTCGTAAATAACACGATATTTCAAGTTTTCCATTTTGTAAACTGACTGGCGCAAAGAAAAAACCAAAAGTGGAAAAAACAAATGAATTACGGTTTTCCAAACACAAAAGCATGAGTAAATAGCTCTATAAATTTAGAATTGGAATACCAAACCAAAGAGGAGATATTTGAGATCAAAGTGGCCAGTACGACAAAACGCCATTTCATAGGTAAGGACCTAATACAATACATATAACCAAGTAAGTAAACTGTTGAACACAAAAGAAAGATATTTGAAAATTGGTCTTCTAAAGCGGCTAATTAAGATGTACGATCGCCATTTTTGCCGATGAAGAGTCTTATCGGGCTTTTCGATCATATATTATTTAAAGAATAAGTAATTATTCATCGATCAATCAGCAATATTTGAACACCATTAAGCATGTGTTTCACCGAAAATTTCTCAAAAACTGCTATACCAATTTTAACAAATTAATATTTCTCTAGTACCTACATGCTTATTCAAAACAGCAAGATAAGAGTATTACATACATTAGCAGACTCCTCCCACGAGTCCCAACAGTGCTTTAAAACGTTTTTGTGGCTACAGAACATCCACAGACCACGGAGATGTCTCCACGGGCATCACACAGACGGTAATGTCAAATTATGAGCGATTAGCGAGTGAGTGTCGAGTGAAGGTCCTTCAAACTGACTTGGAATATCATATAGCCACGACAGCCGGAGTTTAGCGTGATTGTCCCACGAATAAAAAAAACTAGGCAGCTAGTTTTTTATATTCGTACCGTTTTTGGCTCTGACCGCGTGGCATTAATACTGCCCCCACCCAATATATTTATAAATAGGTATAGACTACGTGTTATTCTGATTTATATGTATCCTACTAATATTATAAATACTAAACTTTGGATGGATGGATGTTTGCTACTCAATCACCCCAGAACGGTTGAACGAATCTATATGAAATTCGGCACAAGTGGACTATAACTAACATTAACATTAGAAACGGGCTATCTACCATGTGTACTGTTTGTTGCGACTTTCCGATATTTCGGTGCTGTTGCAAGCACCATGATCACGGATAAACTGAAAAGTCATTGCGGGTAGGTGTTTATGAGGAGACAAACAGTAAACATGGTAAATATCCCGTTTCGGAAACTGGCAACAAACAGTAAACATGGTAAATATCCCGTTTCTAATGTTAATGTTAGTGACCATGATAGTTTAAAAACTTATAAGTGGACTATAGTCTGGAATTGCACTTAGGCTACTTTTTTATACCGGTATAATTTTCCCTCTGGATGATAAAACACGTTTCACGCGGGTGATGCCGCTGGCAGTAGGTACGCTATATTATTGTATTTTTTTATAAAATCCCGTTCAGTAATTTTTGAGTAAAAGAGTAAAAAAGTTTCACATTTATAATATTGTTTATAGTAGAATAAGGATAAGGGCGTCGCCTCTTGTCGCTGCCAGCGCGATGATCCTGTGCTCTATGGTACGGTTAATAGTCTACCGCAGTATATTCCCTCACGTCATATTCCAATGACTGGTATAATATCATGACGTTCTAACTAGAGGAGATGAGCAGAGACGTAGTTAAACTTAAGTTTAGTACCGTAATGGTTAACGAACTTGAGTGAGGTTTTTTGTTTTATGATTGAATGGCAGGTATTTAAGTGTGCAGTGTGGTTTATTATTTGAAGCAGTTTGTTTGTTGGTGCACCAGTCTCGTTCTTCATTATGTGACGATTCGACTTAAATTTTGTTCGACCAGAATATGGACAATTATATAGCTAAGTCTATGCAACCTGCAGAAAAGGAGGTGTTATCCCGTGAAGTTCCTGTTTAAAAATAATCATCAGTGTAGAAGACAAGTAAAATTTCGTCGGTGCTCCATGGACCAATTGAAATGTTACCAGTTGTTCTATGGGGAAATTTACATGTTTCCATCGTCCAAATACCAACTGAGCTATGGAGAACACTGGACGTAAACTAAATCTATGTTCCGTTATAACATTATAACCACCAGAGTGAGTTCACACCAGTTTCCTATACTATGTTGGGTTCAAACGCCGATACATTTTTATATCATGCTTTTTATACCACATAATTTATCTAGTAAATGACACGCTTCGATCGAGCACGTAATTATGACACGAAATCTTGCGAAAATACGCCGATTCAAATAGTGAAACGCCCATAACTTCTGAACGGCTGAACCGATTTTCACCAAACAAGCTAAGAGCACTCTCGATAAAGTCACCTAAAATAATAATAATAACGAACAGAGTTACAATAGTTCCAATAGTAATATCAACAACAGGTGTTATTCCGAAACAAATATACAATAGTTTTAATGTTCTTAATCTATCAAAATACACATACCTAACACTACAAAAAGCTGCAATATTTTGCCGAATAGTAAGAAAATTTTTACAGTTAGATTTAGATTACGATTTGAGTGCAGTACAAAATAATTTACCTGTTCAAATAGAAAATTAGGATTTCACCTTGGTTCACACCCGTGAGATCTTATAAAAACTCCAGGTTCTTACCTGTGAAACTTAAGTTTAAAAACCAAAATAATAATAATAATAAATCTTTATTGAACAAATACCTTACATTACATTATTTTGCTTAATATCTAGCTTGTGTTATACAATTTGTGAAAGGCGTACTAATATATTAAACCCTGCCTCCTAAACTAGGATACCCTGTGTCTTAGGAGTCAGTGTTCTACTGCCGCTTAAACTTTTATCTTACCCTTTTCAAGTAAACAGTACTAACGCCAAATCAGGAGATTATACACGAAAAATCAAATACACAAAGAAAACAACGTAAAAAAGAAAAAGAGGTTAATAAGGGGGTAAGCTATGAGTGAGTGTGAGTTCGTGTGTGTGTGCGTATGTGTATGTGAGTGCGTGTGTGTGTAATAGTTGTTGAGAATGTAAAAATAATAAAAAAAACTAAATCACAATCAGTTCATCCGTTTAGAAGCTATGATGCTACAGACATACACATAAATACAAAGCAACACATGTCAAACTTATAACACCTCTATTTTTCCGTCGCGGGTTAAAAACAGATGAAAAGCAAATTACCTATTGGGCCAACCAACTCAGACCATAGAATCTACTGCTTGACTTGGTCTTTCAACTCATTCCCAATGGACTATGGATATAACACCGCCTTCAAACTCCTAACAAGAAAAAGGCATATTAAACGAAAAGCATTTAAATAAATCTCCCATAAAAACAAAGTAATAAAAAAATATTTCTTTAAAAAGTTTCACATCTAAATTGTTACTTCACCGCTTGTCAGAACTCGGGGGCGGTAATCGTGAAAAATAAGCGAATTATTCCGTCGGAGCCAGCCTGAACGTATAAATTTTCAATCCTTCACCCGACTGACGTGTTATTTGCCCTATCTTACAGAAAGCTGGTTTCTAGTCAGCCTTATTTTTATTTTGACTGCCTCGTTGCAGCGCTACTGGTGAGTTCCTAGGTTTGATTCCCGGGTCCGGTAGTGTTATTGGTTTTTTCAATGTAGAATTTGTCAGTAGTAGCTCAGAGTTTGAATTTGTCCCGATTGATGTCAATACGCTGTCATGCTCGCAGATCGGATGGTCGATGGGGATCAAAAGTGCTGCACCCTAATTGATTAAGTGAATTCGGCCGGAAATTTTACCATGTATATATTGATTTATTTTCGATGGATCCCACTTTTGAATCCCATTTTAATATTTTTGGCGTTGGATTCCACAAAACATTATTATGTATTACCGTTGGATCCCAAATTTTAAAAATGCAAGAGAAATACGTTTTATTGTCGTTGAATCCCAAAAACTATTTCCGTTGGATCCCAAATGCTTAAAAACATTTGAATGTGGGTACTTTCACTGCAATACTTAAAAAAATATCAATAAAGATATACTATATAAATTCTCTTTAAATAACTAGGTATTGCCAAAATTTATTGGACGCTTTTATTGGTGGACTTTTCGAAAGAGTCCAATATTTTTTTATTCTTTCATGGTGTGAAACCCTTTGTCTTGCCGAATTCACTGATGCAATAAGGCTGCTGGAGTTTGCGGGAATCCGCTGGAGGCGAGACGCACGGGACCGGTCTATGTGGCGACACTTAGGGGAGGCCCATGTTGAGCAGTGGTCGTCTTTCGGCTGATATGATGTTGAATGATGATGCCAATATGCGCGCCCCTATTACATGGTACCCAAACATAACAGATGAAAAATGTAGGTGCACTCTATACTAAAAAGGCTAGTTTTTTGACAATTTCTTGCTGCAATTGTATAGCCGTCAAGTTTTTTTTTTCCTACTCCTCCGTTATTCTTTTCTGATTAATTTCGTTGCGGGATCCAAGACAGTTAAATTTATTCTCCGGGACTTCGTCGAGCTTCATTGCCTCGGCGCTTTTCTGGTGGTCGCCACTGTTGATTCTGGCTTTCAGGAGTTGCAGTGGTTTGGGAATAGTGCGGTGGGAGCCGTCAAGTTGCCAATTATATCGCTCAAAACAGTGAAACAATTGCTGCAATCTTGCAGTGTAGCCCGGCGATATTGCCAAGATATTTCTTAGTAGTCGCGTGTATTCAATGTCTAGCCGGCTAGAATTCAAATGATTTACCCCGCTTTGACTTTACTGCAATATCGACGTATATCGTCTTTGCTCTGATGTATAAGTGCATCTCTTTTCCCTCACCAGGTTCCCCCTGCTTCGTCCTGTCGCTGCCTGATTAGTGAAGTTGTTTTGTATCCATTGTTTATTTTATTCTATTCGTGATGGCCGAGTGTTAAAGTTCTTGTTAAACAAGTATCTATATTCTATTGATGAATTTAATTAATACAGGAGTCAATGTAATAATGTAATTTTTCATTGACTTGAAATGGCAATTTTATTGTATTTTTAAATTGACTTATGATATTAATTCTTTATTTTTGTATTATTCTTATTATTGTTCAGATTTTAATTTTGATTTCGATAATTGTTATGATTTTAATATGGATCGCATGCATGATGTTTCTTACGGCCGATTTCTGATTTGAGTATTTGACGCTAAGTATGTGCTTATCTCGATTTAAGCATGTGTCATTCTTGATCATCTGTCACTTTAAGTTTTCTGCGATGCTGAGCAAGGTTTGAGTATACGTTGTAAAGTCATGCCAAAGTATACCTTATGTCATACAAAAAACTTTCATTCACGTTCAATTGCGTTTCACAACTGAGAAAAACACGTTTGATTATTCTTGAATTCTCAAACTGTTGTCAACGTTACATTTGACATTTGATAGTTGACAATTGTTCGCTTAAAAGCTGATCACGGTAATAAATAAATAATATATAAAATGAGTGACGACGACACATCTTTATCTTCCTTGGAACTGCCTCAACCACGACGGATGCGTAGAAGAGTGCATAGAAATCGCCCTGACTGGTTCTCCGAACTAAATGATATTCAATTCAAGAGCCGGTTCCGCTTCACTAAAAGTTCAGTTCGTTTCATTTACAACAAAATTCAATCCAGATTACAGAATAACATCCAGCGACGGGACTGCATTCCTCCGATGTTGCAACTATTGATAGCTCTCAGGTATTATGCAACTGGGAGCTTTCAAATGATCGTGGGGGACACCATGAATGTGAGCATGGCGACAGTATGTAGAGTGGTTGATAACATATCCAGTGCAATAGCAAGTTTAAGACGGGAGTATGTAAGAATGCCTACTGCTCAAGAACGACCATCAGTGGCATCACAGTTTTATGAAATAGCTAGATTCCCTAGAGTCTTGGGTGCTGTAGATTGCACTCACATTAAGATTAATTCACCAGGAGGGAACAGAGCAGAGCTATACCGGAACAGAAAAGGATTTTTTTCTATAAATGTCCAAGCTATTTGTGATTCTAATTTAAGAATTAGAAGTGTCATTGCTCGGTGGCCAGGCTCCGTGCATGATACTACTATTTGGAATGACTCTCCACTTGCAGCTCAGTTTGAAAATGGAAATTTTGGGTCATATCTTATTCTAGGCGATAGTGGTTACCCATGCCTAAGGTATCTTATGACACCATTTTTGAATCCTGCTACTTTATCCGAAGAAGCATACAACAGTGCCCATATAACAACACGGAACACAATTGAAAGATGCTTTGGTGTTTTAAAAAGAAGATTTCCATGCCTACATTCGGGAATGCAACTGAAACTTACAAAAGTTTTGAAAGTGATTGTGGCTTGTGTAGTTTTACATAACATGGCTCTTCAACTTGATGAGTACATATTTGAAGATGATGAACTGGCATTAGAAGAAATAAATAATGCAAATGTACCTCAAGCTCAGCATAATAATATGCAACATTTTGCAGCAAGGTCGGCAATAGTAGAAGGTTATTTTACACAATAAAAAAACCGGCTAAGTACGATTGAGATTCGCACACCGAGGGTTCCGTACAGCTATTGTAAAATCTTATAACTTGCCTATCTTGCAGGAAAATGTTGCATACACTGAGCGTGAGGCAAAGTTACATAATTGATTTTTCTAATACCAGTTCATCATCTTGAACAATGTAGTCAACAAGCTGAAGAGTAATGTTATGTAAAACTACATTATGCTATCATTTTATAAAGTTTTGTAAGTTTATAAACAATGCGCTCGCACCGAACATTGCTCTAACGAAAAAAAAAACTGGATTGAGGGACCATATTAACTTTGCTGTTGGAAAGCTGTTATCCCTGTACATCGACATAGGACGCGATCTGTTTACCGACTGCAAATAAGTTAATAGTTGTTTTTTTATGTATCTACAAATTTGCGGTTTTCAGATATTTCCCTTTGTTTGTTTACCTACTTGTTTATATGTATATATAAATAAAAAAATGTTTTGCATTTAAACGAATATATTTTAATTGTAGCTAGCATACAAAATAAAAAGAATCTTATAAACAGTTCAGTTTTTGTGGTCATCCAAATCAAAAGGATTCCATTTTTTACTTTTGGGTGACTACAGTCATCATCTTCATTTCAGCTGGACATAGGCCGCCCCCAGTTGACGCCACACAGACTCATCCCGTACGGCTCGGATCCAGCGGATGCCTGCAACCTTAAGTTTCGCAATTCTTCGGGCTGTGTCGGTAACTTTGGTTCTCGCAGATATCCTCTTTTCTGATGCGATCATGCAAGGAAACTTCGAGCATAGTCCTTAGGGTGATATTAAGCTTTCTGATGAGGCCCATTGTGAGCGACCACGACTAGGTCCCACAGGTAATCACTGACAACACACTGGTCTCAGAATTTCGTCTTGAGAAACTGCGGTAAATTGGACGAGAAGATTCCGCGCAACTTCCCGAACGCCGCCCAGCCGAGTCAGATTCGATGGTTGACCTCTTTCTCAAAGTTTGACCTAACCAACTGGACCGTTTGTATCAGGTAGACATAATCTTCTACAACTTCGAGTGTAGTCTGCGATCTTGATAGGAGTAGGTGTTACATATGACCTTGGTTTTGTCCATGTTCATTTTAATACCCACTATTTCAGAAGCTCTACAGAGAACATCGAGCATTGTACTGAGGTACTCCATGGTTTCAGCCATAACCACTATGTGGTCGGCAAACCGAAAGTGTACTCGCCATTGATGTTGATGTCCAGTCCTCTCCAGTTCAGAACCTTGAAGACATCCTCCAGTGCAGCAATGTATAGTTTCGAAAAAATTACGACACTTTTCTCACATCGCGCTCGAGAAGGATAGGTCCTGTAATCACGTAATCAAATAATCAAGCAGCTATTTCACTGTCTGAATGTATTCCCAGTTTTCCAACTGTTTTTTTAAAATTTTGATTTCTAACTCCTGCTTTCTAATTTGGAATGCCTCCTGTTGCTGTGCCATTCTTAATTTTTGTATTTCGTTTTTTTTTTGATAATTTGCGACTTCGATTTTCTTTTTAAAATAAATTTTCTTTAGTGCTTCTGCCGAATGATTAATGCCCAAGATTTTTTTTTGTTTTTTTTGTGGTTTTGGTGGCCTTGTTATAGGTTGAGGATGAGGGTTGGGTTTCGGTTCTTTTCCATTGGTCAATGGTACTTCAAATTGATCACCTGAAAAAAAAAAACTGATAACAGCTGCAAAAGTTGAAGGTACTATTTTTCATAACGGACTAATGAGAGTGAATCCCATCTTGGCAGGCCGTCACAAAGTGCAGGCTTCCCATAATAAATAACTATTCCCATATTAAAGGAGGGTACCACATGGCATTGACTGTGATATGCTTGCATGAAAGGTTGTTCATTATGCTTTCTGAATCGTAGATAACGGTAAAGAAACATGGGCTCGTCACTACGACCTGAACCCAAGAAGACGTTACTTGTCACTTGAATTATTCGTTGCCATGTTCTTCTTGGGACTTAACAGAATCTTGTTGATTAAGGGCTTTTTTATGTGACATGCAGGTTTGTCTGCAATGCATAGCCGTGCTTACGTAAACCAGCATGCATCATCAGTAAAGACCTGGTGAAGCGCAGGCAAAGTATGTAATATTACCTACCAAAATAATTCGCTGCATCATCATAGGGATTTTGGTCTGGCCGTATCTGATCATCTAATACAGATAGTACTTGATGTTCAGCATCGGTAAGGCTCGGTGTAAACGACCCACCACCAGTCTTCCTTAATTGTTTCTGAAAAAATAGGTTTTGGTTTAATCCAACTTCAACAATCAACTAGAATTGATAATATCAACTCTCGATGTGTTAGGTAACCTTATCATCAGCTCGTTTCTTCTTTAAAATATTAAGTTGTTCATTTACAGCTAAAACCTGCAAAGAAAACAGTTACTTAAGTAAATAGAAAGATAGATAGCTAATTGGAGTATAATATATATACATTAAATGTTGAAATATTGTAATGTCTATAACCCACTACGATACGAATGATGATGAGAAAAATATCAAGTACTGATTAGTTTCACCGAACTCGGTATAATGTTTGTTAGACCTTTTTTATTTAAAACATGTTCACAGTAAATGTTTTAAAACCATACGTATTTTTTTAAATCATGCCAATGTGGCCTTAATTGATATTATTCTCTTCGAAAATCCTAAAATTTAACTTGCGATTTCCGGTAAAAGGCCGAAATTAGTGATTTTTATAAAACATTTCTGACTTTTCGAGTAAGACTTGGTAAATCCTAGGTTTTATTTTATTTCGGGCTTTTACAGTAACATATTATGCATTATTTGAGTTTTCAATTAAAAGCCTTGGATTTCTACCTGGCTTCATGAGCAGCTTAGTTGTTGCATATAGGTTAGACCTGATAGGAAAATATCGAGATATCAGCAATCCTGTATATCTTTCGCACATTTGTGTGAAGCAAGTGCGAGTTGCCATGAACAAACAAACTAAACTGCACTACAAATTTATAGGTTTATATTATACTCAATGTGGAAACTTTTAATTTGCTTTAATTTTGTTATACTAACGAAGCATGTTTTTAAATACGTTGTAAGTTTTCCAAATTAAATTAATACATACTTGTACATCGTCATCATCTTCATCTTCCACATTAATATAATCATCAATTTGTGGTGGCGAGTAGGAAGCTTCCACAATGCTCATATCTTCTGTATGTGATCTGAGGTACCTTTCCTTCTGAAAAGTATTTGTAAGTATTTTATTAAAACACTAGGCTTAACCAACGGTATAGTTTGTCTGTCCAGGTATGATCTAATTCAGGTTATTGTTTATCCGAGTCCCAAGAGTCATCCAAATTCACTCAGCTGATAAGGCGTGATAGATTAAGAAACATCCAGCCGGGCGCACACATTTTTATCACAGTTTGGTAGCAAAAACCGTGATAAAATGCGTGACACAAACGCGCTCGCCCGGCAGACATACGAATTTTTGCATTTGTAATATAAATTGGATAGCATTTATGTACATATATATTATAAGTCAATTTATATTAGTGGGCGATTTCCGTTGCCTTCTTGGTGACTATTCTCAACAATGCAAATGATGTATATTTAGTAAGTAGGCAGGTCAGTATAATATTTCGTATGCTCACATTTTCACTGGCAGAATCCTTTCTTGCACGATGCTTGAGATTATTATAAAAATGCCTTAACATCGATTCGTCCCTAAGGCCAGTCGTGCAGATGCTGTTGTATTCATTCGTTACTGACTTCCAGGCTTCCTGCTTCTTTAAAATAAAATATGCCCCTGTCCTTTTACAGTCTATTACTGTTTGGTGTCTGAAAAAAATACATCACGAGTATCTAGATAGTATGTTAAATAAAAAGTAGTATAGTCTCTGCTAGTGTTAACGTTAGAAATTATTATCCCACGGAAATACAAGTATGCCAAGTTTCGTTCCGTCGCCCTTTAGCCATTGAAAAGTTATTGGTTGATATCTAAAATCAGGACTAGATCAGTTGCTGGACGAACGGATTAACAAGTTTCCTGAAAATTGTGGTGATTTCACTGTGTGGCCTAGTAATCTAACTCAGGCAGAGAACACCAGTCACGCTTGTGACCACGAGAGATAAGGATATCTTAGGTATAGATGTCGTGGTGGCTCAGTGGCTAAGACCCATCCATGACCTCAAGCACGAAAGGCGAGGGCCTTTCGTGCTTGAGGTCATGGATTAAAATCCAGGGAAGTACACAATACTAACAACGGTGAAGGAAAACTGGACTTATCATCGTCATCATCATTTCAGCCGAAAGACGGCCACTGCTGGACATTGGTCCTATAGATAGTTAATATAAGTTTGAAATCGCCAACCTGCATTGAGCGCACGTGGTAATCTACGCTCGTGCCTTCTCTGTATGAGAAGAGGCCTTTGCCTTGTAGTGAGACAGTTACAGGCTGGTATTATTATCTAATTTAATGAAAAGATTTCTTATTTTATAAATTTATAAATATTCTTAATAAAAAAACAAAAAAAAAAAACATTTAAAGATATAACAAATATAAATTATTATTGTTTTATGTCTTTGACGATCTCGGGACAAGTCTTTGACAGGCTTCGGGCCCTGGTAAGCCTTTCAAAGGTTCGGTATTTGAAAGCGTACCAGGGCCCGAAGCCTGCCGCAGAGGCCTTGTTAGACAAGTAGCATGAAGTATGAATCCTGTATGCAAGTGCACCCAAGGACAATCCCCGGCTTTGTGTGGAACTATTGCAAGGACTATTGGCCCCTGCTATAAAATGGCAGGAGTTGACTTGTATACTCAATCAATGGGCCCCAATAAACAGTTGCTAGCACGTGAGTGACGTAGTGCCATGGGGGCATCATATCCGGAGGTGCTTGAGGAATGGAGAGGTATACCACGTCTATCAGCACAATCCCGGAAGTTTGGTCAAGATCCCTACCAGCATCTTACTGGATTATACTTCCTTACACCGAGCACAGAGAGGAGGCCTGTGTCCCAGCAGTGGAAACATTAATAGGTTGATGACGTGATGTGTGTGACACCGAGCATGTTTGCTCTTGCGAATCTAAACTCAAGCCAGCCAATAAATGCAAGAGAGAGGTGGGAGCTTGGTTCCCCATCAGTGTTCACACTGACCGGCCAATGAAGGCAAACCCGGAGATGACGAATAAGACTTCTCCCGGGAGATCAGGTCCGTGGGGTCGCCACTACCCACCAGGTCGCCCCAAAGCTTCCCTGCGGATGTATTATTATTAGTAATTATTTAGTAGGTACTTACTTTGCAATTATTTTAAACAGATTTTCTTTCTCCTCGGGAGTATAGTTTGGCATCCTTTTTTTCTTATCCATGGTATATTCGGCACAAATTCGGCAAAAACAATTTTAATTAATTTAAATTATTTTAAAATGGTGTCGTAATATGTCGTAACCAGAATTTGATGTCAATCAAATTGAATGTTCAGTTTGAACGTTTCATTTCATACCAAGTTATAAACACGTAAATTGATATTAAATTACTAATTATTACATTACGTGAACTTGTTAATCTTTTTTTATGCTGTAAAAAAAGATAATGTGTAAGCAACATTATCACACTTTTTATGGCATTGTTTTCACATAGAAAAATAATATATAGGGTATATGATTGTTTTATTAGTAAGTTTTATGGTTTCGTATGTATAACGGAATGTGAAGGTGAACAAGAACGTGAATGGCGCAAACCGTTGTCAAGCCAAAATTGTTTGCATAAACGGCAATAAACGGTGATCACGCGAAATAAGTACAAATTATTATATAAAATGTGTTGTGACAACGAGACATCTTTATCTTCTTTGGAAGTGCCTCAACGAAGACCGATGCGTGGAAGAAGAGTGTTTGCCCTGAATTATCGGAAACATTATTGACCTGCCGGATTAGATGCAACTATTTCACGCCTGATAGATCTCAGATGCTCCCAGAACGGATGGTCGATGTAGTTAAAACGTTCTGGAGTGGCGACCGTGGAATACGCAGCGTTGGAAGTACTCCCTCTAGACCTGGTGGTTAAGGTCGCAGGAATTTGATGGATGAAAAACGCAAAGGGCTGGTCGATTTGGTGGCTCTTGGGGAAGACCTGTATCCAGCAGTAGGTGTCTTTCGGCAGAAATTATGATGATGATAAGTGAAATCTTCAGCAATCATTTATTGTGCCAGTTTTTATGTTTGTGGTCGCCAGTGGCTTTGCCCGCGAAAACCGAGAGTTATCCAACAGGACAGCAGGTTCCATGCTTAACCTTTGGGTGCGAAACTTGGTCACTTACCAAATGACTTAGAAACAAACTTGCCAAATACTAAAGAGCCATGGAGCGCAGCATAACAGGGTTCAAAGGTCTGGATTGTATCAGAAATACCGACCTCAAGACGAAATAATGCTCCAGATGAATTCATAGACCAGCAAAAGTGGAGATGGACCGGTCATATAATGCGCGATGACCTAGTGAAATGGAGCAAAGCAGTGTTGTATCTATAGTTTTATAACTCTGATTTCAGAATAAAAAGCTTATATAATTACTATCATAATTATCTGTTTTATTATATTTGTTTTTAGGGTTTCGTACCCAAAGGATAAAAAGGGGTCCTCCGACGGACTCCGCGGTCCGTCTGTCTGTCTGTCCGTCTGTCACAGACTGTATCTCATGAACCGTGACAGCAAGACAGTTGAAATTTACACAGATGATGTATTTTGTTGCCGCTATAACAACTAAAAGCAGAATATAATAAATATTTAAGTGGGGCTCCCATACAACAAACGTGATATTTTACCGTTAGTTACGATAATGATACGGAACCCTTAGAGCGCGAGTCCGACTCGCACTTGGCCGGTTTTTTTTATTATATCCTAGGTTCTAATCTTGGTCATTGTGTAACTGTATTCCAAATTATATTTGAAGTGTCTAGTCGTCCGCTAAACGGATGAATAAAATAATATTCTTCCAAATCCATTCGACCATTGAGGTATGATTAACAAACCTCCAAACATACAGACTTGCATACCTATCTATAATATTTGTAGGATACACAAGACAAGCTTAAAAGGTTACAACGATGAAAATGTGTATAGAATTTGGCAATAACTTTAGTATGATATCATTTTGGTGTGAGTACAATAAAGATGATACAACATGGATTAGTCTCATTTCCTTATTATTTTACAAAATAAGTAGGCAGATATTATATTGATTATTAACAAATAATTACAACACAGTCCTCCATCACAATATTCGACACATATCCGATGGCACCGATCCTGACTTATACTGTTTTCTTTCGGCGCGGCGGCTCTTCGATGGCTAGCAAAGCCTTTGATCTTGAAAACCCGGTCACTCATTAAAATCGCATCACAAATTCCACAGTCGTTATTTGTTGGTAAATCACAATTGCAATCAGATTCCAATGCAGATGCACAAATTCTGTGTGTGTCGGTTCTGTTCCTTTTGAGAGATCTTTTGAAATTATGATCATAATTATAATATTCTGTAGTTCTACGAGGTATCACAAGAACCAGCAAATGCTCGCTCGGAACAGATTTACTTCTTGTAATTTAAAGCTTCAATTCTCGATTTTTATTTTTCTCTGTGATTTTGGCAATAAAAAGTTATTTCAATATAATATTGTCATAAGTGACATTATATATTATTTTTCTCTGTGCGTGACATTATTGACAAAATAAATACGGTTGCCATGACAATCTTGAAGTCACGATTATCTACGATCCGTTTCATAGTTTCATAATAGGTTGCATACATTTCAGATAGATACCTATTAAATTGCTTAAATTATGCATTATAATCTTTAATAACTTGATTTTTTAAATCTTGAATGATGTCATGTAATAGGTACTAACGTATTTTTTTTTAAATGCTGTATAAAATTTATATTACTTAATGTTATGATGTCTTGGGTTTCGTTTGTAAAACGGAACGTAAGGGTGAACGAGAATGTGAATGGAACTTTGACAGATCCATACTTAAGTAGGTACATAGCTGATCTAAGTAGATTCTCAATTGTGAAACGTAAAATACTCAAAGGCTTCCTAAATTATTTGACACTGACATGACAATACTCAACTGATTATTCCTGCTTTACTTAAATCAGAAATCGGGCCTATATAAAAAATTCAGACATGATGTAAAAATCGTTATTGAATAAATTAATTGAATTGAAGTGCTCAAACGAAAAGATTTTGAACTTTATCAACGAAATCCGAAAGATTGCTTGGGCCATAATAGGGATGATGACGGGGTACGAAACAGCAAATTCTATTTAGTCCGCCGGTTACATTATCAAAAAATATTGGACACGTATTTTTTGATTATTCAAATCAATATAAATTCACCAAGATAAATCGCATCAAAGTTCGGGAGTGGGAGCTTGTGACGTCACTTCTATGTAAAAATTGTACCAAGGCGTGACGTCATGCGATATTTTAACACACTGTATCGTCATCATTTTTTGTTAACGTGACAAAATAAAAAAATACTTGTCCAATATTTTTTGGAAATCTAACTGACGGACTTAAAACATTTTTTTAGTCATTTTCCCTATTGTCGCGAAGTTTCATGTTCAACCGAAGAGGCATACGTAAAAATCGTAATTAGCTGCTGAGATCTAGCCGCAATTATTGCTCCGCGTGTACGAACAAAATGTCTCAGCAACCCAGTTGCACTATCTTGCTGGACAACATCCGGCAATGTATTGCACAATAAAATTGCAGCAAGGGTATAAGTTGCAAATATACTGAGCTATATTGGTCAACAAAATTGCCAACAAGATGCAATTTTGTAGTCCGTTTACAGGCCTTATAAGATGCACCTATGCCCAACCCTACGTTGAATACAAGCGTGATGCTATTTTTGTTTTTAAAACTTGTGTACAAATACTTTCCACATCAGAAAATTTCTCAGTTTTTGCTTCAGATATTAAGAAAAATGGGGTTTTCGACTCGACACCCGGCGTAGAACGTGACAACGTCTGGAATGAAAGTAATAAAATCATTTGACAATGTAGTAATATGTTTATTTTTGTACAAGCATTTTGCTAAGGTCAATAATCGGGTGAAAATCGGTTGTCGACAAATTGAAATTCTATCAATCAGCTTCTTTTTCGTGTCAACGTGTACGTGTGTTGGCGTTCTGAATGAATTAAAATTTTCTTCGACCAGTACTCTGACACTTCGATAACTTTAGCGCTGGCCTCGGAAAGCACGAAAGGTCTGGCATGGTGCATAAGGAGCAGGAAAGGAGGTGGGACATCATCTGTGGAGTGATTCTGTGGAATTCTGTCAGCAATAACGATTGTTAAAAAGTTCTAATTAGATACCTAGATGACACGCACTCTCAAATTTTGAAATTTTCAATCCCTTCATATTTTGAATTTGGGACCGTCTTGATAGTTCAGTTCTGGGGTATCGTTTTACCGAGTTACTGAGTTTTGGAGGTCAGATAGGCGGTCGCTCCATTTAAAATACTTACTGATAGTCTACATCCGGTAAGACTAGAAGTCGACCCCAACAGGGCCTACATAGTTGGGAAAATGCTAAGCAGATTTAATGACAACAGTTATTTGCAATTATATTTTTTTTTCTGGGTTGGCTCTGGCATTGCGTCATAAAAATCCAAGAAGATGTATCCGTAGGTATTTATCATAAACTGAAAAAGAAAGAGATACACATAGGTAAAACATAGGGGCACCTCTATGTATTACTTTTTTAATTTATAGTTGTCTAATTTGTACACTAGGCCTCTGTTGACAGCGCATTGAGCATTTTTTTAAGGATTCTAATGCTTCTAAAGATAATGTACAGTCAAGGGTCAAAAGTGCAGCCATACTCTCACAAAACTCAAATGGTTAGTTTTTAAAAGAAAAGAAAGAAAGAAAAATATTTATTTGTGACCCGCACAGGAGACACGAGAAAGAAGAAGAAGTGAAGAAGTTAAATTATCCACAACTGATTTAATATTTTGTATAGAAATTAGAGTAGGTATAGATTATTCCTACTAACCGCAAAAAGTTGAAATTCAGCTGCCTACAAAAAAATGGCCTTTTCTATTTTTGTAAAGCGTGACTGCACTTTTGACCCTTATAGTACCTATCAGCAAAAAAGAAAACAGGGGCACAGTATATTTCTTTATTTTTCAGTTCATGGAATATCTTTAAAATTGGTCCAATACTGGAGGAGGAAATAAGCCAAAGCCATACCTCGAATTATTACTTTTTAATTAGGAAATACAGTCGGATGTCTACGACCGCATAGCCTCTAAAGATTTTCCTATTCGATAAACTCGATAATTAACTAGCCACGAACACTTGACCCCGACCTCAGCAGTAGGGTTTGCGATCTCTAAACCAACGAAGCATGACGTGTTTTGTGCACTGAATCTTAGTCATATATTAGACGGAGTATCGGAGTACCTTTTGACGAGTATCCACAGCTTGGATACAAAGACTTGTAACGTCAAGTACCACTCGCACTTGTACATAGTACTTGCACATACAGTATTGAAGTTTACAACTAAGGCGCGTTTGCAAAGGTCGAGTAAATGGAGTTCGGGCCATTGTTTAAATTCTTGAAGAATTTTTTAATGCTTTTTTAGTTTCATACGGATATAATAGTCATCGAGCCTGTCTACGGGAGTGTTGACTCCGTGTCCTCCCTGTTTGATACACTTGCATTGTGTTTATCTTTAATCTGAAACTTATTTCAATTAATCTCAAAAAATCTGAAATTTGGGAAAACAATATTTGCCTGGCTTTTAGACAATTGTTTTTATTCAGTTAATGAATTTTTAAATTATAAATTTTAACATTACATTTTATTAATACTTATTTACACTTGCTAACTTGAATTGTTTTATATATTTTTTTTTTTAACCATTTGATATTGTATAATTATTAAATTTTGACATTTCATTCATGATTATCATAACATTGTATAAAAATTATCTAAACTAATTTATAATATTGTACGCCTTGAACGTCGCGCGCACACCATGTATGCCTAATCTATTGCTGTTTCTATTTTGTCGATAAATTACTTACTACAGTTGTATTGTTGCGGCCGCTTTGGAGCTTGGACACTTTGATTTTTTAAGTTAATTCTAATATTTCTACACCGGCAACGGTAGTGTATGTGAAACTGTTTAATATTAAGGTCTTAATGTAACATATACTCAGAAATAAATATATCTTATCTTATCTTTTTTTTTTTTTTTCTTTTTTTTTTTATTAATTATTGGGCTCTATTTTATCTTATCTTATTTCAGGTCTTCTTCCAAACCCAATTAATGTCAGTCCTTTCGAACAATATCGTATGTCCGTCGAAACTTTATATGTAATCCATCGTAAACCAAAAACGATTTTCTACTAAAGTAAATCATTCTCCTAAAAGAGTATCGATAACTCCCATAACTCCCAACTAAATAGATATGTTTTGACCAGAATTCGGTCATATCGACAGCGTTAGTATTTTCCTCGTGGTCTTTCAGGATGCAGGTGTTGTTGCGCAGAGAGCAAAACAAGATGTGAAGCCATGTTAGAAACATTGCTTCATATATTGAGTAATATTTCCACACATACCTTAATCATTGAAACTGGTATTCCAGTAGTAACTCTAATATCTACTTGACTCTTTACTTGACAAAATGTGAACGAGCCTTAAAGGAATCCTGTGTGAGCTAAGCATATAAACGTCAAAGGATTGTGATCCAAACTCCGTGAAAAATATTTTAGAAGTCGGTCCGATTTTATTAAAAATGAAAGCTTTTATTGTTTCTCATACAATTGTTCGACAGCACAAAATTGATGCAGCCCTGATAAGTTATTAGGATACTTATAATGATACCTACTAGTTTTCTATTTAGGAGGATGTAGCAACAAAAAATGAAAGTGCTTAGACAATTTGGATCATGATCATATTTGAGGCAAAAAACGAATGCATTGTTAATAAATTTGTTCATAGGTGCAAACAAGACAACGCGCGGTGATAATAGCTGAAGAAAGGCGGTAATCGAGTGGCGTCCAAGGACTGGAAGAAGTAGTAAGTATTGGACGTCCAGCGGCGAAATGCCATTGCCATTGCCATCGCAGGTAGAACATGGATGAGGCTGGCACAGGAACGTGGGTATTGGCATAAGAAGAGAGAGCCTACGCGCAGCAGTGGGCGTGTGGATGATAATGATGAATAGCAAACATAAATGGACCGAACCCGAAAGATTCTGGAATGGCGACTGAGTACCGGCAGACGAGGCCTCCCACAAGGTGGACTGATGACCTAGTGAGGGTTAAGAGAGTAGAAGTTAGCTGGATGCGAGAAGCAACGGACCGATTGATTTGGCGACACTTTGGGGAGCAAGTTTACGTCTATAGGCTGATAGGATGGATCAAAAATTAAAGATAGTACCTATTCCATTAGTTTATGAATGTGGACACTGCAAATAAATCATTTTTGCAAACCCATTAATCATAACATTCTGCCAAATAAAAACACAGCAAAGTGAGCAATAACTTTAATTTCGGAAGTCGGTGTTTCTGGATCTGTTTCTTCGTTTTTGACAGTAGATATCGCTAAACATACAAAAAATATTCAGCCGCATTGAGAACCTCGTCCTGTTTGAATTCGGTAAGAAATCGTAGCTGTAGTTTCACTGAAACACGTATGAAAATAGATAGGATCATTCACATTATAATAAGCTCAAAGGGTACCGAAGGCCTTTTATGCTTATGTTGGCAGATTCTATTAAATTTCACTACAAAGCAAATACGAGTCTGGCCATACAAGGCCTATATTTATTTGTGCTTGGTTTGCAAATCTAAACGTGTGTAGGTAAGTATTTGCATTGTACCCAAGATTCGGTGATTTGATAATTGGGCACAGGTAGTATGAACTACTAATACTAATGACATACCATAAGTAATTTTGTATTATATTGCATCTTTTCATTTTTAATTTGATATATCTGCCATTAGTTCGTTCGCATATTTTATACTTAGATCGCAGTTACACAGGAAAACCTATAATTGGCCATAAAAACTGTAATACGCATATTTTGTAAAATGTTTTTATGTATCGCTGTTGGTAACCTAAATAAATAATCATCATATCAGCCGAAAGACACCACTGCTGGACATAGGCCTCCCCCAAGTGTCGCAACATTGACCGGTCTCGTGTGTCTCGCAACCATCAGATCACCGCAACCTTCACCAAGTCATCGAACCACCTAGTGGGAGGCCTTCCAACGCAACGTCTTCCGGTTTGCGGTCGCAACTACAAAACTTTTCTGTGAGCAATGTGCCCTGCCGACTGCCAACTTAAGTTTGGCAATACTTCGGGCTATTTCGGTAACCCTGGTTCTCTTACGGATCTCTACATTTTTTTTTTATTATCAATAGGCTCGCGCTTGACCACTATCTCACCTGATGGTAAGCGATGATGCGGTCGACGGTGAAGCACGCTTGCCTAGAAAAAACCCATTTACTCTTGACTTAAAGACCCCTAGATTGTAGTTATCGGGAAACACAGACTCCGGCAGGGAATTCCACTCCTTAGCTACGCATAATAAAAGTGTCCCCAAAACGTTTTGTGCGTATGGGTGGGTGTCCACCATGTACCGATGACGCATCGCCGTGCGCGTCGCGATCACACATCATCAGCCTATTAATGTTCCCACTGCTGGGACACAGGCCTCCTCTCTGTGAGAGGGTTTTTACTCCTTTAGGGGTAGAATTTCCGAAAATAAAATGAAACTCATTGTTTTATTATTAACCAAGAGCGTAAACCAACAATTTCAGATGTTTTAACTTCGAAAGGGGGAGATACGGGAGAATGACAATAACATCTAGTCAGCCCCAGTCAACCTCACCTGCACGCTCTGGAAGTTTGTACATACAAGCAACCTGATGCAGAAGGCAATGGGAAACCACTGCATTATCTTCCCAAAAAACCTGAATGAAAATGTTTAATAAAGAGAGAGCGATGGCATGCGACCCGGCTACCACCCGGCGCCTTGTCGATTCCAGGTCCCTTGGTGTGAGGTATGCTACTGGTTCCACTGTGGTGACTCATCAGGCTCAGTGCTCAGTACAGGATGCTACTGGTGACAACAACGCATCTGCCCGAACTAACCGCTCACAACTGCGGAAGAGGATAAGGATTGGTACATGGAATGTCCAGGCATGCTGCATTCAACCCGGGAAAGTGAGATCATAGGCAATGAGCAAAAGTGTTACCACCTGGATATTCTAGGGATTACAGAAACCCACATGAGAGGCTCAGGTTTCTATGCCACCGCTTCTGGACATACCATTTACTTCTCCGGACCAGAGAGCCAAAGTAAAAATGGAGTGGGCGTCAGTGTGTCTCCACTTATCAACAATTCTGTCCTCGGATACAATCCAGTAAGTGACCGGATAATGACTATGCGAATTAACACAAAACCATGTCGCATGAACGTGGCCGTAGTGTATGCGCCGACTTATCAGTCATCTGAAACAGAGATCGAGGGTTTTTATAGACAGCTAGAGGACACTATTAAAAGCTGCCCCAGAAGAGACCCTTTTGATGGGAGACCTGAACGCAAACATCGGTTCAACAAATCGGGCGGACCATCTAAGAGAAGTAGTGGGGAAGTATGGTCTTGGGGATAGGAATGATAGAGGTGAGATGTGGCTGCAATTTTGCGCGGAGAACTCTCTCACTATCATGAACACCTGTTTCCAGAACCACCCAAGACCTCTCTACACTTGGGTGATGCCAGGAGATCGCTTCAGAAATCAGATTGCAGTCGCAAAGCGATGGAGATCCTGCATAACCAACACCAAGACATACCCTGGTGCCGACTGCGGAAGCGATTACAAGCTTTTAGTGGCAGAAGCGACCATCAAGCTGAAAAAGTGTCCGAGAACTACAGTCAAGCAGCAAAATCGACCCTCCCAGGCGACACTCTCCGCTTTTAAAGAAAATTTCAGCAGTAAAGCCGCAAAGTTTGAAGTGGATCCCAGTGCTGACGTAGATACAAACTGGACTAGAGTAAAACAGATGATACTCCAATCTCGGTCAGAAGTCAAAAGTCAGGACACTGATCGTCCAAAGAAGACGTGGATTACTAACGACACATGGACGGCGATCGGGGAGAGGAAACACCTTCTGACAGCCAGAGACGACTCAGACCGAGCTCAATATCAGCTCCTATCAGCAAAGTTTCAGCGTTTATGCCGCAGAGATTACAACCAATATCTAAACTCAGTATGCCAGGATATTGAGGAACACGCGCAGTCTCTGCATACAAGAGATCTATTTCTGAAATTGAAGAGTATTACCCGGGAGTTCAGGCCTAAGACCTGGGATATTGAACATGAACAGGGGACCTTACTGACATAAAACTATATCTATAATCTATAATAGGTCACGGAGAGATGGCGGTTGTACTGCGAGAGCCTATATAAGGATACGGCGAGATCTGATGAGCCGGTAACCCAGTTTGAAAACCTTTTCTTAGAGCCAGAAATCCTAGAATCTGAAGTGGAAAGTGCGCTGAAAAAGCTGAAGCCTAGTAAATCAGCTGGAGGAGACAGCATCTTCGCCAAAGAGCTGAAAAGTCTTGGAGACAGAGGTGTTAGGCTTTTACGGGAAACCGAATTATTTTTATAAACCAAGAGCATAAATCTAAAAATTTACGTGTCCAATTTACAAACTGTAGAAATTTCATACAAACTTTCAAACCCATTTTTACCCCCTTACGGGTGGAATTTCCGAAAATCCGTTCGTAGTGCGCACTTACGTCACTTGTGGAACCTCCCTGCCAAATTTCATCTTTATACGTCAAGCGGTTTTCGAGATTTCGTAATGAATGATTGACTGACCTTTCGCTTTTATATATCAGAAGATATACACAAAATATATAATGATAAGTTATACTTATACTTAGTATATGGAATGTCTCAACTAAATTATAGAGTTTGGTTTCAATTTTCACAGTATAAAGAACATTATTTACGCGCAGAAAAATCTATAGATACCCTTCCTAGAGCTTCACGCTCTGAAGATTATGACAGACAACCGGGGTCTTCGAACTGATTTAATATTCCTATATCGCAGTTACATTCAACAGCATTCACAGTAAATAAAATACCAATTGTCAACATCAAATTCAATTCGATTTTTAGTCGTTTCACTTGGAAAGAATTTCGTTGGCGAGTGTCGTAAAATAGCTTGGTACTGTCGCCCCGTCGACCGTTCCCGCGCACTGAAGCTCTGAACCGAATAATTCACGAGAGTTTCCAACAAAACTCCAACTGCAATCCTTCCAGACCTTATCACAAACACATAAGATCCATTTTAGATTGCACAAATCATTGTTAAGTTAGCAGAAACCGGCTCCAGCAAGCAGCCGCATCGAAAATCCTTTTAAAAAGAATTGAGCGTCCCCTCGCTGCAAACCTTTGCACAGATAAAGGTTTATTTAAAAATATATTATATAGTATATTACTTTTAAAATATGTAGTGCAATATTAGCCACTATATTACAAGCTGCATTTGCCATAGGGTTGGGCAAAACCGTAACTTAACGTTGTTTTTATGCAATATTTGAATAAAGAGGTGATTTACGGTTCACAACCTTTTCGTGAATCATCATCTGCCTAGCCTTTTTCCCAATTATTGTTGGGGTCGGTTTCCAGTCTTACCGGATTCAGCTGAGTACCAGTGTTTTACATGGAGCGACTGCCTATCTCACCTCCACAACCCTGTAACTGGGTAACACGATACCTTTTAACCTTTTCGTGAATGAAATTCATTAATCGTTTTTAGGTGTTGTCGTGAGCCGCAAACTAGGTATTGCCTAGATAATAGCTAAAATAATTTTATAGATGGGTAGAGTCTGGCCAACGAAAGTGTGATCTGAAAAACGCGGCAATTTCAAAAAATCTTAGTGTGGTATCACCACGTATACTTCTAGTTAAATGTTTTGATACTTGTATTATTTGTATTTATTATAATTATTTTTTTTATTTTATTGGCTCCGTTTGGTGAAGTGTGACGGAGCCGTGACTGTCATGGATATGAGTTAAAAAACATCACACTCAAAATCAGAGTCCAAAAATTCAACCTCTAAGGATTCATCTGTATCTGCATCATCATCTACACTTATTATAAATTTATCCAATACTTCTTCTGATAAGTGATCTCTTTGTTTATTTTTATTTTCCACATTTATTACATGGTCCGTCAATTTTTCCAGTTATTCGGCCAAATGAGGAACATTGAAACATAAACATAAGAAAATGTATCATCATATCAGCCAACATGGATCAAGATTACCAAGTCATACTAACAATCGCAATCACAGACTTTTACGTACCTTTGACAGCTTAATAATGTTGCCATATTAAAACTTTGAAAATACCCCAGATCACGCTTTCGTTGGCCAGACTCTAGACCAAATACTTTTATGAAAGTACGATATATTGTCGATAACTTCTATAAGTACCGCAATGGTTAAAGTTTTTTCATGATGTCCATCCACTAAACAAGATTATTCCGCTGCAACACTACCTATACGAAAGGGATTTTGTCAATCGGATATAATAAAGTATATAATAAATTATTTTTTCTTGAAACAAACAAAATAAGTAGGTATAGAAAAGAAGGGATCAGCAATTTTGAATTTAAATGTCTAATGTGTAGCATCAAAAAATTAATTAGGTTATGTACAAGCCAATTAAATATGAATTAGTTATTATTTTTATTTTCTTCTTTAACAGTAACATCGTCCATTGTCATAGAGGAGGTTCCAATGCCAATGAGTTCGGATATTTCTTCCCATGTCGGTGCATCAATCATCAACACCAAGTCAGATTCTAAATAGGCGGCTTCCACTGAAAAGGATAAAAAAATAAGTTCATTAAAATCTTGATAATCTTATTTTATTATTATTTCCTTTATTCACATTTGGTATCTTATGCATTACATTTTTAAACATGCTTAAAATAAACCTAAAAACTTTTAATAATATAAAAAATAGAAGCCCACCGGTATCGGGCACAGGGTCTAAGCTACCGGCGCGGCGGTGGTCAGAGCTCCAGAGAGAGATACCTCCTAACAATACGAGCCGTGTCCAGAAGTACTGCTTTCTGAATCAAGCCCTTGATCGAGCCACTTAACGAGAGCCTCCTAAGGTGTTGGTCGAGGCTCATGGTTATTAAGTCATTGGCTGAAATGGATCGGTACAATGATCCCCGAAGCCGCATCCCACATGTCGGCAATCTCGCGAGCCAAGTCAAGATACTTGATCTGCTTATCTTGCCCGGCTTTCACGAGGTTCCGTTTTGCGGGACGGTAATGCCAACCTTCATTTTACGCCTCCAGATTCGATCCACCACCACAATAGCAGGCTTATTGTCTCACGTTTGACGACCATATCACCGGATGGTAAGCGATGATGTGGTCGACGGTGAATCACGCCTGCCTAGAAGTAACCTATTCACTCTTGACTAAAAAGGTACCCCCGGATTGTAGCTATCAGGAAACACAGACTCCGGCAGGGAATTCCACTGCTTAACAGTACTTACAATAAAAGTATTCATATGGATAAATTAAGTATTATGGATGGGATGTTCAGTATTGTGTACCGACGGCGCATCGCCGCACGTATTGTAGTCCGATGGTGAAACGGGCTAGGCGGAATTAAATCATGCAATTTCATCGTAAACTCCCAGAAATGTAAGCGGGCCGCATACATACGTTTTCCGCGTTCGATTTCCGAATTCGTTTTCCGTATTCGGAAACCCGAATGCACCATACGCTAATAAAATACATTGACTGCCGCACACGTCCGTTTTTTCCGAACGGAACACTTTCCGTACGTACGTATCGAATGCCAGCCAAACAAGAAAAAACTAACGTCTGCGCTAGGTTCACGGAATTCCGAATCTGTATTCCGAATTCGGAAATCGAATGCGGAAAACGTACGTATAGGGCCAGCCGTCATAAGTAGATCATCTGTCTCGGTCTCTCTAATGGCGTTAACCTATCCCCTTTTCTTTCTTTTCTAACAACTAAACAGTAAGCAAAAGTGAAACGGAAAATGATATGAGTAGTGAGGGTTTACTGCTTGATTTCGAATGTCGCACGTATTGTAGTCCGATGGTGAAACGGGCTAGGCGGAATTAAATCATGCAATTTCATCGTAAACTCCCAGAAATGTAAGCGGGCCGCATACATACGTTTTCCGCGTTCGATTTCCGAATTCGTTTTCCGTATTCGGAAACCCGAATGCACCGGGCTAGGTTGCTTGATTTCGAATGTCATATGCCCGATGGCTAATTCCCCGAAGTCATCAGATCGAACGTCCGAATCGCCGGAATTACATAGCATCGATGTACCAACATTTCGAATAGCCATTACATCTAGGGTCCGTTTCACCAAAAAGCCATTGCAACGATACTAAACTGATGTCTCTACATCCACATATTTGTGCCGTTTAATTGGGAAGCCGCATGCGCAGAAGGAGCTAAAACAAAATTTTTATCTTCAACGTAGACCTTGATTTTATTATATGCTTTTTTAATAAGGACACGTTTGATGTAGTTTTTGAACTTTCCATCGGTCAATTCTATAACTGACTTTGGCAACTTGTTATAAAAGCGTATACTGTTTATAAGAAAAGACTTGCTAGTTTTCGTTAATCTGAATTTGGGTACTACAATTTCATACTTACTGCGTGTATTTAAATTATGGAAGACGCTTCTAGTTTTGAAAAGCCCTCGATTTTTGCGGACATACAAAAGTTCACACAGGCCTCCTCTCTGTGAGAGGGCATGGGCCGTAATCCACCACGCGGGCCCAGTGCGGGTTGGTGGATGTCACATGTCTTCGAATTTATGGTTCTAGGACATGCCGGTTTCCTCACGATGTTTTCATTCACCGTTTTGAGAGCAGCGGTGATGTAATATTAACACAAAGTAAAGCGCCTGCCTGGGCTTGAACCCACGACCTACAACTTTTAAGTCGCGGCCGATACCACTGGGCCACCACTGCTCCTGTTACGCGTTTAGACGTAACAATTTGTATTTTTCTCGTGCCGCACACCTCACAGACCTTTTTACCCGACTGCCGAAGGAGGGTAATGTGTTTATCAGTCTATGTATGTATGTAATTATGTATGTATGTAAGCATGTATGTATGTATGTAAGTATGTAAGTGTGTATGTATGTAAGTATGTACGTGTGTATGTTTGTTCTTATGTGGCGTTCTAGAGACCAAACGCGTGGGCCGATTTTGATGGTTCTTATGTCCATCGATTCGTCTTAACCCCGCGAGCAGCGTTGCCAGAAGGTTACATTTCTTACATTTTTCGTAACTTTTGACCCCCTCGCGTAACATGTAAGTAATTTTTATATTTAAGGCAATTTTCGTAACTTTTGAGAACAACGAGATTTGTAATACTAGATTTTTATTGCAAACAGTTTACGAACGCATCCAAATTGAACGACATATTCAGAGATGGCTCTGATTGAAACGCGCCATGACAAAATGAAACATATTATGCATTAATTAAAGGTTGATTTTGCTTGAACGCGTGCGCGTACTTTTCCTACTTCGCGAGTTCACGCGGTTTCGTAGGATATTTTTCAAAAACCTCGGGCCAAATACTTGCAAAATTGGACATTTTGAGAATTGGGCATTTTAGGAATTAGACGTTTTGGGAATTGGACATTTTGTAAGTTGGACATTTTGAAACCGCTGGACATTTTGGGAATTGCACATTCTGAACCTGAACGACGAAAAAGTGCCAGCCCAAAAACCAAAAGCCCAGCAGCAGTCATCTAGTCATCTTTTGGCTGAAACCAGCAGAAAGACAGGTGAAACTACATTCTACTATCAGATGTTAGTTAGTTCAGTTAATATGCAGTCAGGAAAAAGAAATAAATATATGAAATAAATGAAACTAGAGTCTGTTTTATCAAAAGATTAAATACACCATATCCACCATAAGATTAAATACGCCACATCATAGATTCCTTTATGTTCCGCCATTTTGCTGACATCAATATGGCTCCGACCTCAAAAACAAGAATAAAAAAATGTAACTTTTGCAGCAAAAATGTAACATTTCAGCCAATGAAACGTAACTTTTGACTTAAGGGCCCTGGCAACACTGCCCGCGAGTGTCACTGGCTGCATAAAAATTGGAAAATAGGAAAATGACGGTTCTTGGGCCCCATATTGTGGGGGCCCAATTTTTTTTTCTTCCAAACCTATCGTGTGGGGTATCAAAATAAAGGAATTTAAGAGGTGATTTCAAAAATATATAACACATATACGTTTAAATGTACATAATTCGAAAAAAAAAACTAAACTGGTGTGCAGTCGGAGGATACGTCTGGATTTGGTCAGCCAGCTCACGAAGATGTATCTTCCGACTGCACAGCATGATTTTCTCCTTGTTTACGTCTTTTTAGTTCGCTTTTCAAGCAGTCGGGTTTTTTGATTATTTTAATTAATTGAATATGAAAAATCTAGTTAGTACACACGATAAATTGGTATTTTAGCTATCTTTGAACAGCAGCTAAAATACAATAGATGTTACAGATTTTGAGAAAAACTACCAAATATAAAAAGTATAATTTGTTACAACTATCTCTACCCTTAGGTTTGGCTGTAACAGTGTAAAGGAATTGTTGTAACATTGTATATTTCCTAGGTATCTACAGTGGTATGAAAAATCTTTTTCTTTTGCTGGGTCATAAAGATGTGAGGAAAATGCAACCGGCACCGTTTTACACCGGACCTATTCAAACACCTGTGTTTACAGAATATCCTGCGTTCTCTAAATTCTTTCAACGTAATGTACTCCAATAAAAATACGCGTACTCTTTTTTTTCTTTTCGAATTCCGGACACAACCTCGGCTAGCTTAGCAGAGCCTATTAAGAGTAAAATTAGAAATAGAGCAGACGTCTCTTTTTTTCGAAATAAACCAGCCGAGTCGTTTCCCATCTGTGTTTGGGTTGGCTCTCAGTCAAAATCAAAATCAATATCAAAATATTTTTTTTTAATTTCCCATAGGCCTACATGGGCACTTATAAAACGTCGACAAAAGGTGCACGGTTCGGGTTGGTCGTTTCCTGTGGAGAACCGGCAAGAAGTTCCATGGCTACTCTTTTAAAAAAAATGGTTTGGTTTACAATATTTCCATGTACAACGTGGGACAACGTAGGCCCGACAATAAGTCGTAAGAAGCCACCAAAAAAAAGAAGTAAAACTAGATAAAAAGTTAAAAAATGTTAACAAGCATCTAGAAATCTAGAAGACCTACAATGTTCACACATTCACATACAATTGGTAAAAGAATCTATACAAAGGTAAAAAAAAAGAATAAATATACATGTGGAACGAATGTCGTTATCAGTGCAGTAACTATTCTTAGCTAAGGGCTATAAGGATGATTGGAAACCATTGTAAAAAGTCTAGTTAAAAGAAAAAAAAAATTAGATTGAGAATAGTTAGAGACATCCACATGTTGTGCCGTTTATGAGTTACCAGGGAAGCCGCATGCGCAGAAGGAGCTAAAGCCAAAACTTTTATCTTCAACGTAGTCCTTGATTTTATAATATGCATTCTATCCAGAATTCCAGATGCAGCTGTATTTTTGTAGGGTGAACTGGGTAACACGATAGGTACTTTGTGATTGTTTTAGTATGCTATGGCTGTACCATTCACATTGTTTGGTTTTGAAGACGTTTTGCTAATGGGTCATGATGTGATTAGGACGTTCTACTCATAGGATGTTTTGCGAATAGGACATGGGTCATTATGCGAATAGGACGTTCTACTCATAGGATGTTTTGCGAATAGGACATGGGTCATTATTCGAATAGGACGTTCCACTCATAGGATGTTTTGCGAATAGGACATGGGTCATTATGCGAATAGGACGTTCTACTCATATGATGTTTTGCGAATAAGACATGGGTCATTATGCGAATAGGACGTTCTACTCATAGGATGTTTTGCGAATAGGACATGGGTCATTATGCGAATAGAACGTTCCACTCATAGGACATTCTGCTCATAGGATGTTTTGCGAATAGGACATTCTACTCATAGGACGTTTTGTCAACGAATAATAAAGTTGTTCATTATACCTACATATTATCATAGGAAATACCTACTGGACTAATTAAATCAAGACTAGTTCTTACCAGTTATACTACTAATTGGTTTCAAGTGAATACAATTTACAAAAGTCAATTGTCATTAAGATAATTTAATTAAGGTTATCTTTTAGTCATTTTCGTTAATAATATCTAATAGATATTACCTACAATTCCGCTAAGAAAATGTCTGTAGGAAACCCGGTTAGACTTGAAACTATCTGTTGTTAAAACAAAATATAAAAAAGATGCCCGTTTGTGTTACCTAAATAAAATTGCGCTTCGAATCATTTTTCTTTATATTATTATTAAAGAAAAAATAAATGTATTATTTGTGATCCTTACAATAGACACGAGAAAAACATGAAAACAAGCAAAAATAATTAACAAATATTAAAAAAAATTAAACCCCTGCGAGACCAAAAAAGCTGCTATCTCAGCAGACAAAATAAATTATAGTTTTCAATATATAATATATCTGGCTGGCAGAAGAGCTTAAACTAAACCCCTAAGTACTTTAAGATCTAAACGCGTTCAAACAAAAATCAATGTTTACCTCTCATTTGGTTGATATTATTGACAATTTTCTTCATTTTATCGAGCCCCTTTTCAATTGCAACTTTAGTATTATTGAAGAAATCCGGATCCGGTTGATCTTCCGCGGATTTACTCGGAGCTTCCATTTCTAAGAACAATTCTAGAAACAGTTCCAAATGTAGAGATCCGTTTGTATTTTCATAATATTATCTACTATTCAAACTTATGTATTATTCAGTTAATTTCGAGAGCCTTGTTATCTGTGAATAATTGCCAGGACGAACACGGAATGTTGTCAAAACAAACGGTCCAACAAAATAAAAAATAGTTAGGCATTTACAAATTAATACACGTACCTGAATGTTTATTCTTGTTTTAATAAACACTAACAAAATCTGGAAATATTTTCATAAAATATAAAACTTTATTTGATTTTAACTCGACGCCCTAAAAAGTTTGACAATCGGAAACGCAAACGGAGCGGGAAAATATACGGCACTTTTTAAAATCAGAATTAGGTCAACGATTGCACGCGATCGTCGACAAACAGCCAGATTATACGAAAGAGTTTTTAACACCGAAACTGTTCGTACGAAATTAAAAAAAGAGTGCATATTTAATTTTTAATATTTCAGTTTAAAAATAGAAAAGAGCTTTGTACTTTCTCCGCACGGGTTATTTTCTAATGTTTTCGTTTTATTTATAAACGAAAAAGCGCTCACTGAAAAATACTTTTAAAATATAAAGTAGCTCTCAGCCCTTAATATAATAATTTACTGTAACACAATTTACTAAACAGAATAATCTCTAAAATATCGCCAACAAGATAGGGCTTTGTTTAAAAGTTGGTAATTATGCGACATTACGGCTCTCAACATAATTTTCTTGACAGACATACTTCTTTGCCAGTAGATTGTGTTAATTACTGACTTTACGACTTAATAAAACTAGGGATAGATTACATTTACGAATCAAATTACCGCAGTAAAAGTTTTAAGAAGTAACTATGTCAGATCAATAAAAAAATAAACATAAAAAAGAAGTTATACATTTTTTAACTCAATTAAACGAGGCAATGACAACAACTCATACATCCCAGTATAGGACTCAGTTCTCGAATATTATGTGTGAAATCCATCACACACAATGCATGAAAACGATCAATTAGCGCAAACAGTCGAACAATGATGCCAATCATCTCGGTCGACTGAACTAAATCTGTTTTTGGATGAGTTTTGGTATGTCAGCCGCGTCACACGCCGAATGTCATTGGATTTATAAATACAATCAGCTCCAGAAATAGGTGGCTACAGGTTTTCCAGGCGTACCGACCTAAAATAAAGCAGCCTGGATTCGTTAACAATATAATTGTCTCCACTTGGTACGTGCATCGAACTAGTGAGCGTAAGAAGTTTGTTAGTGCTTTTTATAAAGTAAATTGTGGCAATGGATGATGAGGACGTACAACAGTTTTCTTTGCGCTGGCACAATCATCAGGTAGGTGAGTAATATTTTATTTTATCAACACACCCACTACAGATGACCAGGTACACTTACAGATTTTTTCCTTGGACACATTATATTTTTTTTTGCTTCAACCATACAGCCTTGCGTTTCTATTTGAACTTTTTTCTGTTTTTAAAAGTTTTGTGATACGAAGTGTAAAATTAAACGTTGTTTTAATCTTGCGTTTACTGTAGTCGCGTTGTTTGGAGTTCTACGTAGTATTTAATTTAAATGCTATATAAAATATTGAAAACCTGTTTTTAAGTTATTTTAAAACAAATAATTTTTTATATATTATGATGAGACAGAAGTTAGAAACTGTAAAAAACATCACGTGAAACTCTTTAATTTCAAATATAAATATGTTTAATTTTGTTTTGGCGCTGAAATATAATTTGCTAATGTAAATATTAGCACCCTTTGCTTAGCCTGTATGTATTACCTTTGCCAATCACATTAAATAGATGGTTACTAATAGATCACACGCACACCAACTAATCGACTATTGCTACAACTAATATCGATTTAAAATTAATAAGTTTTATTAAATGCAGCAGCTATTTGGTTGAAATCCGTCTTTGGTTCTCGTACCTTACTTTTACTTGGTATCTTATAGATATTTTGAATACGTATATTTTTTGTAATTTTTAAGGCTTTCTGATGATTATATCTATGGAACCGCAATATAATAAAATCTAATAATATTTCCATATTTAAATAGGTTAGGTGAATAGGTTTCTTCTAGGCAAGCGCGCTACATCGTCGACCATATCATCGCTTACCATCAGGTGAGGTAGTGGTCAAGCGCGAGTCTATCAAAATAAAAAATAAAAATTACATTGTCTTGAGCTTTTAAATTAACAATAAAAATTACTAAAAACACCAAATCAACTCTTCTTAAGAAAGGCTTGTATAGTGGTAGTGGTAGGGACTCCCTTTTCCGCACTTAGACTCCCATTTGGTCCGTTGTGCGTGGAAAGGCTTGTTTAACAATACAACTTTTTATTTACGATAAAAGTATCAGATGAATCAATGACGGATTTCCCAAAAAAGCTGCTGCGGGCCAAATAATTAAAATGTCAATTTTACTTAAACAGAACAGCTTGATAGGAGCCCTAGGTCGCATGTTGAGCACCGGAGCCCTGACTGACGTCACCTTGAGCGCCAATGGGACTTCCGTGAAGGCGCACAGACTTGTGTTGGCTTCATGCAGCCAGTACTTTGCTCAGCTTTTTAAGGTGAGTAATCACACACTTTTTACAAATATTACGTGCTTTTCACTAAAATAATCTAGACACGCGGTAGCGTGTCAAGCCAAGTTCGACTAAAAAAAACGACTAACACCCGTAGCCTAATTGCGTAAGTGAATACGGCAACCCCAAAGGGATTGACCGCCATCAATGGACCAATCACATAGCAGGAAATCCACATCGCGTCATTCATCTCGCATGTGATTGGTCGATTGATGGCGATCAAATCCTTCGCCTTGCCGAATTCACTTGCGCAATATGATTGCCGGTTTCTGAAAGGATATAGGTATTAAGGTAGGTACAAACAATGCTGACAGGTTGTCAAACTCGTAATTCTATTAGGTAAGCCCTTAGAATATTATTCTGAGGGTAAGCTCAATCCTTCGTCGACTCTGTCTCTGTCACCTCTGACCTAGACTAGAGTCAAGAGCAAATGCAAAAAAAAAAAAAAAACTATCACAGCCTTCAAAAACATGAGTTTTACGATTTAAGCTGTGATTTTAACTTGATTGGCCTTCCAGAACTGTTTTTGAAATGCACGGTACCCGCTGGTTTAGGTGAATTTTACCAATGTTGCTAGCTGTTGTCAATATTCCAGAATCAATGATGATACTGACATCTCTAGGACGCTGATATATGAGCTGTTTGAATTTCAATGGTGGCTTTCGCCCTTAGTCCTACGAACAGCTTGTTAAACGTCCTATTGGATTTACTGATGATTATATAATAATAATAATAAAATTGTTTATTTATCCAAATAAAACACACAGACACAGTTCAAAACAAAGTGGTAGACAAAAATAAACAATAAGCTCAAAAATATAACTTGTGCACAAATAATTTAGGTCTACAAAAAAGTAAATACAAAAATAAATTACCCTGTCTCTTAAACTAGGAGAGTACCTGTCTGTGACCTGTGATCTTAAAAGACAGAAAATTATGGCTCAATGATAAGCCATTATCTTTCCTGTCGCCTGTTTTACATGCTTACCTAATCTTCATAGTTATTTGAATGTTGCCAGTACTTAATGATACTTGATTCTTCTTTAATACTTATTCCAGGAAGTGGAAACCGAGAACAACACACTGGTCGTGGTCCTCGGCTGTGACGTGACAGAACTAAGACTCCTGCTTACCTTCATGTACACCGGGGAGGTGACAGCCTCCAAGAAGATTCTGCCATCGCTGCTCAGACTCGCACAGACTTTGAAGGTTTCCGGACTTACTGATGCCGATACGGTGAGAAAACTAAGCGCTTTTCCAACCATCTATTTTTTTTCGTAACTATAACCATCTCTGAAGAAAAACATCGTGAGTAAACCGACATGTCCGAAAACCAAAAATTCTAAGACTGTGACATATACCATCCAGTAGCGGACCCGCGTGGTGAATTAAGGCCCACTCCCTTTCACAGATAGAAGGCATGTGTCCCAGCAGTGGAAACATTGTAGGCTGAGTATGCTTATGTTTTTAGTTTCGCATTTTACATCAGACCAGCAGTGCAGAAAACTTCTAGCAAAGATTACGCAGTCGCTCGAAAGTTTATTCGTTAAATAAAAGCGTCTTTTTGTGTATTTTGTGTCCAATAGAATTAAAAATATGGCAAAGTTTGATGCAATCTAACCTTTTCTGGTCCGCTCAACCACGCACAGAAGTCGTAAACAAGAAGTATCATCTTGTGCAACCAACTTCTCCAAAACTCATCTCAATAATTCAATCTTCCATCATTCCAGAACTCAACACTAACACCGACTGAACCCGAACTGACCCCAGACGAATTCAACACCCCCGTGAACCTAGAGATCAAGAACGACCCCCAACAATCCCTGATCATCAACGACAACTCCAGTTCTAGCTCCAAACTCAACTACGATGACATACTGTCACCAACGAACGAGAAAGACGGAAGCTACGTGTCTGACTTCATGGGAAAAAGCGAGAAGGATAGATTGAGTAAGCTGGACCAGATCGTGCAAAATTTATATAGCACGCACAAGATTGGAACGCCGCCGGCTGCGACGCTTGTTAATTCAGGAGGTGAGCAAAACTCTTTTAATGTTTCTGGCCCTCATCGTCATTATCAGCCTAAACTAGTTCACTGCTGGACATAGGCCCTACCAGCCACCCTGCGAAGTTCGTCGCTCCACCTATCCTGAGGGCATCCTACCTTACGTTTACCAGTAGTGCTATTCTTTAAGCTAAGCTCAAGGCTGTATCCTTAGAGAAAAGCACTACCGTACGTGGTCTCCACTGAAAAACATGTCTACCCCAACGGTCATCGGTTCTATTGCTCATACGGCCGGCCCATTGATATTTCAGCTTTCTTATCCTTTGAGCTATGTCGACAACTTTGTTTCTCTGCCGGATCAACTCGATCCGGATTCGATCCCTCAAAGAAACTCCAAGCATAGCCCTTTCCATAGCGCATTACATTCTTTGGCCAAACGGCCTTCCCAGTCATTCCAGATACATCCTCTCCCATGCAAGTCTTGAACCAGCTCTTATTGTACGTTCCATCGGCCATCTCTGTACCTCTCTTTGGGCGGCTTCGACTGCGCCTTACATATTCAGGAATCCCCTAATAGGGAATATTCAGTACACAGATGGCCGATTTCTGATTTGAGTATTTGACGCTAAGTATGTGCTTATCTCGATTTAAGCATCTGTCATTCTTGATCATCTGTCACTTTAAGTTTTCTGCGATGCTGAGCAAGGTTTGAGTATACGTTGTCAAGTCATGCCAAATTATACCCTATGTCATACAAAAAACCTTCATTGACGTTCAATTGGGTTTCACAACTGAGAAAAACACATTTGATCATTCTCAAATTCTCAAACCGTTGTCAACGTTACATCATCGGTGTAGCCAGTTTGGGCGCCTTTTTGCCATTTAGGCTACTCGGAATGGTGCCAGGCGAGCAATTTTTACGAGCGGCGCCAAATAGGCAAATTCCAAAAAAAAAAAAAATTGAGCGATTTTATGCGATTTCGGAATGAGACTATCTAATACAACATTATCTGAGGAATTATGAAATTAACTGGAAACTAAAATGCTTTCAACAGTTCATCACTATTTTTCATTATACTTCAGTGCGCAACAACACAGGGAAATAAAGAAATAATAAATGATTCTTGTGGCTAACGCATTTAAGTTTCGAAGAATGTTTCGTGGTTTTGGTTGTAAAATGGTGGAATGTTTTTTTTATAAATGGACATACGAAATTTTCGCCGTTTTTGAGCTTGTCGAATCTGGCTACACTGATTACATTTGGCAGTTGATAGTTGACAATAGAGGTGAGACGTACTAGGCAAAATGCGTACTGAGTCTTAGAAGTACGCGTCCGCTTAAATACTTATTCCAAAAACTAGGTCCACGAGTATTTAGGCGTCTCTAGTTTATTGAAGTTTTCATAGCGAATCCGAGTCTTAGTAATATCGAGATTGAGTAGTCGCTAGTCGGAGTAATGTAATGGAGTATTTTTGGTTTATGGATTATTAACGTATATTATACTATGCGTTGGTATTCGTATCTTTTTTACATTTTAAAATTGTACACGCTTCTGTAAATTAACTAGGTATTGACTGGGATTGGTGAATATAGTGAAACACTTGTATTCTTGGCTTGACTTAATTAGCTATCTAAAATTCTAAACAAGTAACACATCAAAGTTTCTTAAATATAACTTATTAATCTACGACATCCTGCACAAAAATACATAAATAAAATCTTATTAAAAACTTCCCTTCATTCTTTACAGGCTTAGGAGGACTGTCAGCTTATTTTATAAACGTGATATTAAACATACGTTCACGTAAACAATAGGTACCGTTCCTATGACATATTGTGACGTACTGATTTAAAAAACAAACTTTGCTAAATATTTTCAACTCTGCCTACCAAAGTAACAGTGATTCTAATGGTATAGACATTAGGTTTAGAAACGCGAAACAAATAAATCGACTCGCAGAACCGAATGTCACCGGAACTTACAGAGCCTGTGGATCGCCCGCCGCAAACACTAGACGCGAGTATGGTAGTACGTGACTACGTCTCAAACGTCATACGCTTAAATACTCGAGACGCGTTTATGTGGTGCGCTCGGAATAAGTCTTTACACGTCCGGCCAAAAACCTATTCCAAAAACCTATTCCAGTATATACGTCTCACCTCTAGTTGACAAGCATGTTGACAAGCCTGTGTTTAAACGATGATCAAGCGAAATAAATACTAAATAATATATAAACTGATAAAACAAGTGACAAAGAAGACCTTGTCTTCCTTGGAGATGCCTCCACGAAGACCGATGCGTGGAAGAAGAGTGTTCGCCCTGAATTATCGAAAACACTAGATTGGATGAAAATATTTCACGCCTGATAGATCGCAGATGCTCGAAGAACGGATGGTCAATGGGGCTATTAAGTTCTGGAGTGGCGACCGCGTGGCGGAATACGCAGCGCTTTAAGGCCTCCCTCTGTAAACCGATGACCTGGTTAAGGTCACGGAAATCCGATGTATGAAAGATGCACAGGACCGGTTGATGTGGTGACGCTGGGGAAGTCAGAAGAAGTGGGCAGAAATGATGACGATGATGAGTGAGATCTTCAAGAAAAATATTCAAAAAGTGCCAGCTTTTCCTGCGCGAAAACCAACAGGAACTATGTGAAAAGTGGAGATGGACCGGTCATATGATGCGCGATAACCAAGGGACATGGAAAAAAGTGACAAACTGGTAACCAAGAGATGGGAAAAGAAGCCGTTGAAGACAGTGTCAGAGATGGGAATGGGATATGGGAAAGACTGCTGGTCCAAGATTTAGGCAAAAAGTGTAAGCAATGGCGCGCCGTGGTGTTGGCGAGTAGGTCAGGACAGACCCCAGTGGAAACTGTTAGTGTAGGCCTATGCGAAGAGGCACACTGAGATTAGGAACATTTTATAAACTATAAACATGTATTGTATAGACTTCAGTTTTATATCTATGATTTCAGAATAAAAGGCTTTGTTATTCCGTTTATTTTATTATTATATTTATTTTTTGTTATTATGTCCTAGGTTCTAATTCTGGTCATTGTATAATTGTTTTCCATAGTATATACTTCCAAATACGTTCAACCATTGAAGTGTGATTGACAAATATCCAAACATACAGACTTTCATACCTATATAAAATAGGTATTAGTAGAATCCACAAGACAAGAAGAGGTTACAACGGATTATTTGGTTTAGGACAGCGATGAAATTGTGTACAGAATTTGGCTTTTGTATGATACGATTTTGGTATCAGAACAGTAAAAGATGATAAAAACAACATGACAGGTCTCATTTATTTATTATTTTACAAAATAACTAGGCAGATATTATACTGCTTGTTAACACATATTTAAACACAGTCCTCTTTCATAATATCAGACACATATCCAATGGCACCGACCCTGGCTAATATTGTTTTTCTTCGGAGGTTCTTCGATGGCTAGCAAAGCCTTCGGTCTTGAAAACCCAGGTCAACCATTAAAAATTGCATCACAATAGTCCACATTTGTTGGTAAATCACAATTGCAATCAGATTCCAATGCAGATGCACAAGTGCCCTCTGGAGAGATCTTGTGAAATTCTGAGTAAAATACATTGAGGTAATGTACGTAAAATATTCTGTAGTTCTATTAGATATCACAAGAACCAGCAGCTGCTCGCTCTAAACACATTCACTTCTGGTAATTATAAGCTTCAATTCTTGATTTTGGAAATAACAAATTATATTGCATATTATTTTCTTACGATAAGACATCATTGACAAAATAAATACGGTTGCCATGACAATCTTGAAGTAATTGACTAGTACCTACGATTCATTTCATAGTTTCATAATAAGGTTGTATACATTTCAAATAGGTATCTATTAAATTGCTTAAATATGAAAAATCAAGTTATTAAAGATTATAATATCTTTAATAACTTGAGTTTTTTAATCTTGAATGATGTAATATAATACTAACGTACTTTTTATAGCTGTATAAAATTTATATTAGTAAATTTTATGCAATCTTGTGATCTCTTTTTCGTTTGTAAAATGGAACGTAAGAATGAAAGAGAAAGTGAATGGAACTTTGACAGGTCCATACATAAGTAGGACCTGTCAAAGTTCCATTCACTATATACTTAACTGATCTAGGTAGATTCTCAATTGTGAAACGTAAAATACTCAAAGGCTTCCTAAATTATTTGACACTGACATGACAATACTCAACTGATTATTCCTGCTTTACTTAAATCAGAAATCGGGCCAGAGACTCCGCAACGGTAATTGTGCATGCAGCTATCGTGACCTTCCCAACTGCATTTAATCCTGGCAGACATTTTTCCGCGTCTATGGTGCATAGGCATCTGAATGATACATGCAATAAATTAATTTGTCGTACGTGCATAGAAAATATAATTTTGGGTAAGTAATCGTGGTTTTTGGATTACGTGATGTTCAGTATTATTGTTATACCTACTCCTTAAGTAACATCGTTTTATGTAGGGACGTACAAGCATTATTTAAAGTTAAATCATAACTTAACTGCCTCGTCTCGAAGTCCCAAACTTTTACATTACGCTTTTATTAAATAAATTCTAAGAACGCTCTAAATAGATTGCAGTTATGAATTGTTATTCAGATATTAATTTGATATAACAACGCTAACATAAGATTTTAAGAAGCTCTTTAGTGTCTTTGGATAAGTTTAAAAGATACTTAAAAGTAATTTCTTGTTGAAAATTTTAATGTATGATGATAATCCTATCGGCTAGACTAGAGCGACGAACTTTGGGTTAAGTAATCCTTGTATAGTAGTCACACACAGCGGATCTTTGTGTCTCTGAAGTTGGCTCTGCGAACCATTGCACAAGAAACAGTTTGTCATCGAGTATACTGCATAGAGTAAGCGAGATAGGACGATGCGGCAGACGTAATAAGCGTGTGTAAGAGGTAGTAATACAAATCTTCTTCAACATAAACATATTAAAAAAGTTAATTTAAAAATCTAAAAGTGGTTTTGGTACATAGATTGATAAACTCACTATCCTAATAGCACTACTAGCATCCACTATGCATAAAATAACAACTGCGCAGGGTCTTGCAGCCAACTTCAGAGACACAAAGATACACTGTGACCACTATACTTGATTTGCTTGGATCACAAATTGTAGATACCAGTGATACCTTAATAAAATTTGGCAGCTTACTACTAAGATCGTATCTTTTCTATACGGACTATTTTTTTTTATCGCCGTCTAATTATTTTCTAGGGATTAGGTATCAATTAAGGTCACGATATATGCAAGGTTGTAGCTTTGCACTAGGTTCGCTTACGCGCTTCGCTCTGTCCTCCTAACCATGGGCATATCCACAGTGGGCAGATGGGGCAAACTACCCCACCCTTCATCCTGACCAGAAATTAAAAATTTACTATTCAAGAGAAAAAATAAAAACATTCGTGCTAGCTACGCTCGCCCATTCATTTGATACTGTCATGCTTTTCTCCATGAAGGTTCTAGAGGCCAAAGTTGATTTTGCTTAGTCTATGTCTGAAGTTTCCACTATTTTATTAAGTTTCCTTTCTTTTGCCCCACTTCTAAGCCAATGCTGTGTAGGTACGCCCATGCTCCCAACCTTTTTTATTGAATGATGACCGGGATGGCTTTAGTTAGGAATACTACGCCCCGCGACAGCCGAGCGCGTGTTTAGGTTTTCTCCTGAACAACACTAAAATTGCTATTGCATAGCAAATCTTTGCCTCTCGCCTGATCTCCATCTTTTAGTTCTAGTCTAGTAGTCTACGTTTTCTTCCTTAATTCGTCCAAAATAGTTAAATATTTTAACACGTTTCTAAACCTCAGTTCCAGACCCACCAGAAGCCTACGACAGAAAATGGCGCCTGAATAGCTCAGTTTGTACGATTTGCAACAAGCGTCTGTCAAACCAGTACAACTTGCGGGTGCATATGGAGACGCATGCGGGGAGGAGGCACGCTTGCAGGGCCTGTTCTCATGTGTCCAGGTCTCGGGATGCGCTGAGGAAACATGTGGCTTATAGGCATGCGCCCCCGCAACATAGGACGGGGAGAGGGGATCTCTGAACTATGTGGTAACATCTGGGGCCGTGCTACAACGTGTCAAGCCGATTATGTTTCCGCTGTGAAAAACGGATGGTGATCACCGTCCTGTATAGCTCATTCTCTCTCTCACACAGTGGAAACACGATAGTTTTGATACGTCAGAGTTAGACCCCTGGGGCCCTGAGCTCTTGGAGCAAGGTTATTTCCATTGTGCGTAAGGTGTAGGGGTCTTGAGGTGGATGATAGAAATAAAATCTTCACTTCTTGAATATCTGCCTTAATTGTTTTTAAACTACTTAACAATACAAACAAATGTCTTCATCGTACCTCGCACGCTAGCCATATTTTTTATTTCCTCTCCCTCACATACATACTCTGTCATTCCCTCATCGCTGCATTCATATTTCTAATTCCATAAAATTTTGATGCGTCCGAATTGACATTCTACATACATTTGTCCCTTACGCACAATGGAAATAACCTTGCTCTAAAGGCTTACGATAGCCCTCCCCCTGGACTGGAAAAGTGTTATTCTATAAACATCAGATAAAGAAGATCCACAGGTATCATGAGCCCCCTTAAAATCATCCGAACTTGCGAATATCTATTTTCACAGGGTTTATGAACTTAGGCACCTGAATTGTGCAGGGCAGGGACCGCGCCTGGGTGCAACTAGAATGCGGTCGACCTAAATAGACTAGTCAAGTGAGGTTAGAATTGAAGTGTACAGAATAGCACTACTGCAGTAACGAAGTAGTGAAGTTTCTCCTCTGCTCTGATGCAAAATCATGAACTACTGTCCCTACTGAATCTTTCGCATTATTCCTTTGGAAGCAGCATCAAGGCTTACCACAGACTTATAAATTTTGTCAGCAAGAAGGTAAGCACGTTTTATGAAGTTAAATTAATGATGGCCGCCAAATCTTTGACTTTTGTGTGGGCAAACTGCCACTACAAGACCGTTCACTATAACTTGACCCTTGCCGTCATGTAGCAGTTGCTTCTGTCGACAGCTGCACTTGCCTCAGTCGACAGTTGAGTTCTCTCGGTCGACAGCAAAGTGCTGCTCTATTTGACGCCTGTTTCTATATTGAAATAATAATATCTCGTAGTAACAGTGCTACCAATCGGGTCACGGGACGAGTTGTATTGAACGCACTGTAGGTACGTTTGATTATAATATTATTAAACCTAAGTTAGATAAAAATGACAAATTGTTGAATACCCACCGACGGTATATTACCAAAGTAACATAAAAAGACGTTTTTGTTACATTTTTGTGTTTTACACTATTTTAATTGTTAGTGTATTGTTCTTAATTTCTTCAATATTATTTTACTTGTTATGGAAAAGAAATGGGCGTGACCAAGTTTTTGTATCAGTTTCTAGTTTTGAAACACGATTTTAAGGAATTGTTATATTTTAACTTTTCTAATATTATGTTTTAGGATTTCTGGCCACGCCCATGAATGACAATAATGGTTGTGAAACCATCACAATGGTGAACATGACCGTTGCACACAAGTGCCTATACTTAGAACAATTTTACAATGCTAGTTATTTTTACTCTGTATTTATTATCCATTTAAAAGATATTTATAGGAGTGTTGTGAATTAATATGTTCAATTTATTTATATTATTCTGTGATAAAAGGAACTAGCGACGAAAATACATATAAAAAATTTGACAATTTTTGCAGCTTTGATTTTGGCGCGTAACACGAGGTACATTAAAATCCAAAATGGCTGCCTTGGCACTAAAGCTAAAGTAATGTGTTACTTACCAAAACAATGTCGTTAGTTCTCCAAGAATAGTCATGTCGCTCCAAATTTAATTATTCGTTGTTTTTGAAATCTTATTTACACAGTTGACGAAATAAATAAATTAACAGATACAACAAATACATGTAGAACTATTTTCGGAGACTGCTTTAACAAAATTGGAGCGACATTTCATGAAATCATGTTCTAGTCATGTTTATAGCCCCTACGTTTATACTATTTAGCCTAAGCTAGCTTAAAAAGACATTTTATTTAATAAAAGACAATATAAACAAATAGTTAATTCTTAATAAACATTAAAAAGTTTGAGTTTTTTTTTTATTATCCCATTTAATAACCCATAATCTTTCAGAAGTCTAAAGAATTCCTATGCAGGCTCGCTCCCTATTACATAGGGATTATAACATCTGGCGAAAATGTGTGTAGTTTCTTTTTAGGGTTCCGTACCCAAAGGGTAAAAACGGGACCCTATTACTGAGACTTCGCGTCTGTCTGTCACCAGGCTGTATCTCATGAACCGTGATAGTTAGACAGTTGAAATTTTCACAGATGATGTATTTCTATTGCCGCTATAACATAAATACTAAAAACAGAATAAAATAAATATATAAGTGGGGCTCCAATACAAGAAACGTGATTTTTTGGCGTTTTTTGCGATAATGGTACGGAACCCTTCGTGCGCTAGTCCAACTCGCACTTGGCCGGTATTTTTTCTTTATTAGGCTCGCGTTTGCCCACTATCTCACATGATGTTAAGCGATGATGTGGTCGACGGTGAAGCACGCTTGCCTAGAAGAAACCTATTCACTTTTGACTTAAAGACCCCAAGATTGTAGTCGAGTTTAAGTAAACCTCTGCTGAACCTTGGAGCAATAGAGGCGTTGTGTTTTATTAGTAAATAACCTAAAACTCCATTTTGAATAACATAAGACATGTTTCCAAATCTTTTTAGTCCGTTCAACCGATTTTGAATTCTATCCCGTAAACATAAGGATAAAAAGCATAAACCTGTTACCAAAACCAACTGTTTACTACAGCTACCATTTGTCGTATCACCAACGAAATAGAATTCAATATCGATTGAACGAGCTGTAAAATGGGCTAATTTAAACGTCTAATGTTATCGCAAATGGAGTATGGGTAATGATAAAATAAAAAGCATTTTACAAGTGTATACAAGTTTATTTTTATCATCTTACATACTTCATTTTAGTAGAAATCGCGTAAAACTAAGAAAAAGTACATCAGAAATTAGTATAAAAATACTGTTTAGAAAATGTTTTTGAACGCATTATTTGGAAAGATAACGAGAAACAGTAAAAAATCTATTCGGAAAATACATCAGTATTAAAATTACGAACATTTACATAGAAAGTCTAGTTTGAAATTGGAATTTAGCCAAAAAAATAAACGAATTTATTATAGAAATACATTTATTAATTTCTATGTTATACAAATAATTTATTAGTTTAAATTACGTTTAAATATTAGTGACCGATAATCATTAAATACACCAATAGAACTTACATTGACAGTAGGATTTTTATTAAAATTGTAGACATCTTAATATTTCTAATACTGGACAAGATTTCATTAATATTTTACACCTCTTTTAACTTTACACTCTGCAATAATTACTACAAAATATTACAAGCAACATTCGTGACAACCGCGGTCATAGAATGGGGGAGCGAGATGACACTAGGATCAGTATTTTTTTAATTTCTGTACTTGATATTCACTGTCCTACTCTCGCGTTTTATGACCGCGACATTTATTCATCTTGGCGTTGCACATATTAGTTTTCCTGTCTAATTTACTATATTCACCATAACTTCTTGAAAGGAGAAGGTTCTCAATTCGTCTGTTTTTTTTTTCGTTTTATGTTCCTTTCATCAATCCAGTGTGCCAAGTCAAGCATTAAATAAGTTATTCTTTCCAAATAATTTAAATATTTAATTCTCACTAGGACATATTATAAATGCGATTTCACACCGTTAGTATGCAACGACGGGTATAAAAAGGACCGTTCAGATCGCACCAAGTTCAATACAAAACAAAATCACAATGCTCGCATAGAAGAAGGACTGATTTTTAGAAGAAAATATTTTATTTTTAGAAGAAAATATTTTATTTTTATATTGAAAATTACTTGAGCCACGTTGAGCGATTTTTGGTCACCGACATGCTCTGTTTGATGTCTTGTGGTGGATAGTTTGGCGTCACCAACATACTAATGTCACCACGTCACCGACATGCTAATGTGACCGTGTCACCAACATGCTAATGTGACCGCGTCACCGACATGCTAATGTGACGTATTGCGCCAGACTGGCGACGTGTAGCGGTCTGTTTATTATAAGCGGCCAGTCATTCCTAAGTTTTAAATTTTTATTTCTGTCGCCAGTAGAAAAATAGGCAACCATGGGGGATTGCCTAATTTTTTCATAATTAGACAATGAAACGCGCCAGCAGCGACCAGAAATACCTTCATAATATTATAAATGTGAATTTTGTGAGGATGAATAAATGTTTATTCCTTTGTCACACAAAAACTACTAAACGGATCGAATCAGACGTCTGTCATTCTGATGTATAGATGGTTCGATTTAATTTTCCAAATCTTCATCGATGTACGTTCAATGATTTTACCGATTTCTTTTCATCAGTTTTTGTAGCGATGCCATCTATTCTACCCCACGATTTGGTAGTCAACTACTAGAGAGCGAATATCTATCAATAAATTCAAATCGAATCAAGATTTGAAGCTTGTTGTACCAGCGGTTTCTAATTTATTCATTTTTAACTATGATTGCCGGTGTAAGACTAGAAATAAATGCACAATATTCGTAATAACTTACTTGGTTTTAATAAATAACTTACAAGCACTTATATTGATCCTTTTGGCGATGTCTCGAAGCAGAGAAGTATGTAAGGATCTTAGCTCGTGACATTCTATGGTTTTTTCTTCTCAAAACTTGTTTGGGGTTGTAAAACATTTCTAATGTTATTTCAAATGGATTTTAGGATATGACACGATGTTTTCTTTCACCGTTTTAAGAGTAGTGGTGATAAAAACAAAGTAAAGCGCTTGCCTGGGTTCGATCCCACGAACGTAATAACGTAATCTAATTACACTACAAGCGTTTAATGACCACAAAGCCAGTTTTTATTAAGTACTAGAGATTAAAGTTTTTATTTTTGTCTTTGGAGTTTTCTCTAATTAATTTAATTCGATCCAAATATATTTCTGTATGTAAATAAATACATGTTTTAAAACCAGTCCATAATTCTAAATGCGAGCAACATCACTCATTGTTAGTAACAAAAATCATATTTATTGTTATCTAACGGAGTCAGTTCATAACTTAAGTGTAGTAAGCGAAATAAATACATTAGTATTCTTCTTATATATGCTAGATAATCTGAGTTATATAACTATTACATTCGTTTGGGGGAATATTCTTGTGATAGAAAAATTGAAATAAATAATCTTGGTTCATCTAAAGCAGAATCGACACGATGTTTATAGACAACACAATTTGATTTAAAAGGGAAAATTTAACTACATATTTCAACAAATAAACGGACACGAACAGAGTCATCGCCTCTCAAAATAGCAAAAAAAGTTACATTTTAAAACATTTATAAAAATGCCAACTTACAGAACAATAAGATTTTTCTGCTTACCCTACTATTATAAGTTTTGTATTGGTATAGTCGACCTTTACGCGTTTGCACCAAGATCTATTTAAAAAAAATGTATAGCAATTACCAGATGAGGTATACTGTACATACATACATGCCAAAAATCATGACTTTTATTTCCAATAGTACAGTAGTCAAAGTCACTTCTAAAGTCAAAGAATATTCCCCCAAAGTGCATAGATATTAGGAAGGTCTAAGCTTTAGGCACAGTCCAAACGCGCGTGTTGGCGTCTTGTCCGACCGACACGACGGTTTCGTCGTCCAGCCATGCTAGCCCTGTGATCTGGCTCTGCGGGTGAGCATCTGGAATTAAGAATAACAGATATTAATATAGAAAAATAATAAAATAGAAGAGAAGATTCCGCTCCTATTCGCTAAGTTTCTGGGTGTACCTATAATACTATCAATGAAAATAGCTTATTATTTATTCTAAACTTTTACGAGCTTTGTTACTTAAACAAAAGCTCGAATGTAGTCGATTTTTTCTTTCTAAATACCCTTAAAAAGAAAGGGCAAAACTTCGGAGGTCAAGGTTTCTTTTAAAGTCCAAACATTAAATACCAAAAATATCGAGAAACAAAATGTAGGATAGCATTCGGAGTGGAGTAAATCTGTTCCAACAAATTGCACAAAAGCATGATCATGTTCTATCGTGAGGACAACTCTATCAACGCAGCACACAAAATTACCACAAGTGAGAGCATAAAAACAGGCATTAAAATTACCCAAACCATCAGTCTGAGGTAAAAGTAGCAAGTCTGCCTGATGTTTGCACTCAAGTAACATACAAAAAAAATTAGACAATGAGGACGTGTTTGTGCAATGGACTTTGAAACTAATAAATCTTATAAAATTATGTCAAGGTGTGTAGGGCGCGCGACTCTATACGACGCGCGCCGGAAAGCGGTCACTATACGTCGAATATTTAGCAACGCTGGTGTACCCATGTGGCCACAACCACAAAGGCCCTCAGTATCTTTTCGGTAACAGCTTGGTTCAAATATTATCAAGATCAATAAGTTCATCATCCTACCCTTGTCCCTTACTTGGGGTCGCAATACGTTTTCTTCTTCCGTTGTGTGTGTGGTCAGGCCACCTCCAACCTGACCAACCTGACCACTCCTGAGCGTCTAGCTCCAGCGGATTCCCGCAACCTTAACTATCGCCCGTATCACTAGCGGGGTGCCAACTGAAAATCAGCGCTGGGTGTGTGACGCCCAGCAGCCCAGCAAATGCTCAGTTCTGTTGTGACGAGGTCCTTCCTTCCATACTCTTCCGATCACTTATTACTGGCCACCTTTTTATAGCAGGCCACGTCATCATTTACTTTTCACATTATCATTCGATTTTCAATTCAAATTCAGAACGCCACATTCTTCCCCCCATGCGCTCTGATTCAGTGGTCACTTCATCTTTAGAGCCCGCCGAGACTAGTTACAGTTTGTAACTATAACCATCGTCTTATAATCTTCTAAAAACGCTGTGTGTTAATACTGTGTATTTTTCTAATAATTTTGTGTGATAAATATATATTCTCCAGTCTGTTTTCACTGTTGTCTGCTTTCACTACAACCAATTAATAACGTGGTCCGGTGAGGTGCCCTCAAATTGAGCAAAATGGCAAGAGGGCAGAGGGCCTACCGGTACACTGTTACCCCTCTTTCGGTATAGGCACGCCCGGCGCAATTCTTAAACCTTGTTTGTACTTGTTTACTATTCTTCTCTGTTACTTTGTGATTATTGCTGTTGTGTTGTGTCTGTGTCGAATAAATATTTTCTATTCTATTCTAACTAGTTACTAGATCATCGCTCCACCTGGTGGGAGACCTTCCAACGCATCGTCTTTCGTTACGCGGTCGCCAGTCCAGAACTTTTCGGCCCCATTGACCATTCGTTCTGCGAGCAATGTGACATACAATATTTTTATTACTTATAAATAGGCTCGTGCTTGACCACTACCTCACCTGATATTAAACGATGAGGTCGACGGTGAAGCACGCTTGCCTAGAAGAAACCTATTCACTCTTGACTTAAATACTCCTAGGTTGTAGCTATCGTGAAACACAGACTCCTGCAGGGAATTACACTCCTTAGCTTATACGCATAACGAAAGTATTTCCATAACGTTTAGTGCGTATGGGTGTCCACCATGTACGTGGCGCATCGCCATACGTCTTGTAGTCCGATGATTAAACGGGCTAGGCGGAATTTTATCATGCAATCCACTCCTCAAATATGTAGTGTGCTTGACTTACTTTTAATGTAGGTGTGCTTGTTGGGGGCGTCGACGCTCCAGATGATGATGCTGGTGTCCAGCGAGCCGGACGCGATGCGGCGGGAGTCGGGGCTCCACGCCACGCAGTTCACACGCGCCGTGTGGAAGCCCCATTCCTTGTTGTGGGCCAGCTGTGGACAGAAATAAGTATACAATTTATAAGAAATTCATGTGTCTGGCATAATTGCTCAAATTAACCTTTTTCACCTCCACACACTATCTCTCTTCTTCAATCAGTCCCTCATTCCTGAGGATCGTGGTCACTGGAGCCCTTTAAGCGGACAATCCGTCTCCATCGAATGCGGTGTAAAGTTGCCATCGCTACCTACTGAAATGTGCTTCTTTTACTTGATCAGACCATCGTTTGTGATAGGTTGACCGATATCATAGAGAGTTGAGCAGTACTGTTTCCAGCGTTCCAGAACCTGATCCTTTCTGGTAAGAATGGTACCCGAAAATCTGTGATCGTGTAGGTTCTAGTACTACGAGACTTATTCATTTCTTTGACCTTGAGAAAAGATCTCTTGTCTCATGTTTTGCAGAGTTCTGTTCAAGCCCAGCACAGACTTTGTTGATGTAGTATTTACGGCATATTTTTAGACCTCTGTGCCGAGTTGGTCATATAAACTTCTGTTGTTCTGTACGGCACGCCGTCAGTGTGCGGACGTCCACAGTGTACATGTTACAACGTACCTTGTAGTCATCCGTGGAGTACAGGATGAGCTTCTTGTTGGCGTCGCTGGCCACCAAGTAGCGCGAGTCGGGGCTGAAGCGCACGTCCGTCACGGCGCCCAGGTGCTCCAGGGTGACGCCCGGCGTCAGTTTGCGGACGTCCACAATGTACATGTTACAACGTACCTTGTAGTCATCCGTGGAGTACAGGATGAGCTTCCTGTTGGCGTCGCTGGCCACCAGGTAGCGCGAGTCGGGGCTGAAGCGCACGTCCGTCACGGCGCCCAGGTGCTCCAGGGTGACGCCCGGCGTCAGTGTGCGGACGTCCACAATGTACATGTTACAACGTACCTTGTAGTCATCCGTGGAGTACAGGATGAGCTTCCTGTTGGCGTCGCTGGCCACCAGGTAGCGCGAGTCGGGGCTGAAGCGCACGTCCGTCACGGCGCCCAGGTGCTCCAGGGTGACACCCGGCGTCAGTGTGCGGACGTCCACAATGTACATGATACAACGTACCTTGTAGTCATCCGTGGAGTACAGGATGAGCTTCCTGTTGGCGTCGCTGGCCACCAGGTAGCGCGAGTCGGGGCTGAAGCGCACGTCCGTCACGGCGCCCAGGTGCTCCAGGGTGACGCCCGGCGTCAGTGTGCGGACGTCCACAATGTACATGTTACAACGTACCTTGTAGTCATCCGTGGAGTACAGGATGAGCTTCCTGTTGGCGTCGCTGGCCACCAGGTAGCGCGAGTCGGGGCTGAAGCGCACGTCCGTCACGGCGCCCAGGTGCTCCAGGGTGACGCCCGGCGTCAGTGTGCGGACGTCCACAATGTACATGTTACAACGTACCTTGTAGTCATCCGTGGAGTACAGGATGAGCTTCCTGTTGGCGTCGCTGGCCACCAAGTAGCGCGAGTCGGGGCTCAAGCGCACGTCCGTCACGGCGCCCAGGTGCTCCAGGGTGACGCCCGGCGTCAGTTTGCGGACGTCCACAATGTACATGTTACAACGTACCTTGTAGTCATCCGTGGAGTACAGGATGAGCTTCCTGTTGGCGTCGCTGGCCACCAGGTAGCGCGAGTCGGGGCTGAAGCGCACGTCCGTCACGGCGCCCAGGTGCTCCAGGGTGACGCCCGGCGTCAGTGTGCGGACGTCCACAATGTACATGTTACAACGTACCTTGTAGTCATCCGTGGAGTACAGGATGAGCTTCCTGTTGGCGTCGCTGGCCACCAGGTAGCGCGAGTCGGGGCTGAAGCGCACGTCCATCACGGCGCCCAGGTGCTCCAGGGTGACGCCCGGCGTCAGTGTGCGGACGTCCACAATGTACATGTTACAACGTACCTTGTAGTCATCCGTGGAGTACAGGATGAGCTTCCTGTTGGCGTCGCTGGCCACCAGGTAGCGCGAGTCGGGGCTGAAGCGCACGTCCGTCACGGCGCCCAGGTGCTCCAGGGTGACGCCCGGCGTCAGTGTGCGGACGTCCACAATGTACATGTTACAACGTACCTTGTAGTCATCCGTGGAGTACAGGATGAGCTTCCTGTTGGCGTCGCTGGCCACCAGGTAGCGCGAGTCGGGGCTGAAGCGCACGTCCGTCACGGCGCCCAGGTGCTCCAGGGTGACGCCCGGCGTCAGTGTGCGGACGTCCAAAGTGTACATGTGCACTTTGTTGTCGGCTCCTAGAAAATACAGTCAAAATGTGTGAGGCTAATCAAATGGTGAACCGATGATCTGGGGCCCTACCATGAGCTGGTGGTGGATTTAGGTGGTTTAAGGTTACGGGCATCCACTGGATACGAGACGCACAGGACCGGTCAATGTGACGACACTTGGGGGAGGTTTATGGTCAACAGTGGACGTAATGATGAATCAAACAATTCATCAGCTAAATCTACCACAATGTGGGCCGCCCGTGGAAATGTACGGCGACACTACGATAGATCCGGTGATGATGACGGGACAACTAACAGGAATGGTCTACATTTGCTCAAAACCAGGATAAATTTAAAGAAAACAGGGAGGCGCTTTCCTGGAGGTCACCACTGTTAATTCTGGGTTTCAGAAGTTTCAGTGTTTGGGAATAGTGTTCACAGATTGTCATGAATTAAATACTCCAGGTTATAGGACTTATACGAGTAGGCATCATGAAACACAGATCCCTTCAAAGAATTACTATCTTCTTTAATCTATAGCTGTGCCTGCGGGCTTAGTGTGACTTTTACTCAAGCTCGATCGCGGTCTCTGAAAAAGTCTCTGTTTACTTGTATAAAAGCTAGAATATATCGACTTACCACCAACGGCGACGTGTCTGGACTTGGTGTCGATACTGACGCACGTCGGCTCGTACGACAGCGGTAGGCTCGACTGCTTGCTCGTGCCGATGACCACCGCCAGCTATAGACAGAAACACAAGATTTATTACTTCCTTCATTTTCTAAAATTATAATTAATTGAAAATTCATCAAAAAGATTATGAAACACCATCAAGAATTGTCAATGATAAAGGGAGAGCCTTTACAGGAAATAAATTGCAAGATATCTGTAAGAAGGTAAACCATGAAGATAGATATATCTTGAAGGTATTCAGCATCAAACAGTCACTACAGAAGGCAATGGATAGGTTGAGCGTATCCATAGAGATTACCCTATTTTATTTTATTTTGGGATGGGAAATCATCCAGTGAAGAAGACCCATTCCCCGCTCCATCCCAAGTCCCACTCTGTGTGAAGCGGGAGGGGTCAGACTTTACTGACTAAAACCCACCCTCGTTGCTTGTGCCAGGGCCGCGGTAACTCTCTATCAAATTTATCCGCGACCCATAGGGATTACCCTATGATAAGAGATAATCATATCTCTGTGTTGACTAGGATATATGTACAGGAACCAACTCATTGCTGTAGTAAGTATTTAAGTCTTACTACACCAATGGGTTAAGTTTGTTTCAAGGTTGTTTCGGTGAATAAACCCCGAAAACTGCTTGTGAACGCAAGCTTCGAGCACTTTGGATAGGAACGGGAGAATGGAAATTGGACGAAAATGAATAGGTAAGGAGGGATTTGAAATTTTAGGAAGTGGACGCACGTAGGCCATACGCCAGAGGGAAGGGAACTGACCGGAATCGAGAAAGAAATTGATGATATGGGTAATAATAGGTGGGAGAAGCAGAGCAGTGGTTGCCCAGTGAGCAGTGGTGGCCCAGTGAGCAGTGGTGGCCCAGTGGTATCGGCCGCGACTTACAAGTAGTAGGTCGTGGGTTCGAGCCCAGGCAGGCGCTTTACTTTGTGTAAATTATTTCATCACCACTGCTCTCAAAACGGTGAAGGAAAACATCGTGAGGAAACCGGCATGTCCTAGAACCAAAAATTCGAAGACATGTGACATCCACCAACCCGCATTGGGCCTGCGTGGTGGATAACGGCCCATTCCCTCTCACAGAGAGGAGGCCTGCGTCCCAACAGTGGGAACATTAATAGGCTGATGATGATGTGAGGTGAAGAAAAAAGTCGAGGATCAAGAAGACCATGTAACGACTAATGTCATCAAAAAAGAGACAGTTTTTTACTAGTGATCACGTAACTAGCTGTAACTTAACTTCAGTGTGTGCGCACCCTTACGTTGATACTGTTTTGTAACCTATGGTGTTTATCGGCACCATAGTCGCTGTGAGAACTGCCATAAACTCGTTTCTGAAATCAGCGCCATCTGTTGCTGGATCAGTGTACTTTTTGAATAAGTCGATCGCTCTGATTACTTCGCTCGCAAGCACGCCCAAATTACCATGGCTAAGTGCGGTTGTTGTGGAAAATTCCTCTCATCGACAGAGGGCGCTAATTGCAGTAAATGTCGGTCTTGGTACCACCGGGCGTGCGTGGGTGTGCAGGCTGCTGGCCCTATAGCGACCCCGTGGCACTGTCTTGAATGCAAAAAAGGCAAAGTGAGGGTCAGTCGGGTTGAAACGACCACACCAGAGCCAGCTGCTAGCGAGGAAGTCCATGGCAACCCCAGCCCCATTAACAGCAAAGCCCTGGATGCCACGCAGGAGCTGAACCTCGACATCCTCAGGGCTGAACTGAAAAACTTCAAGGAAGAGTTTTTGAAGCTGGTGCGGAATGAATTCCAGCAGCTCCGGGATGACTTGTCTGAGCTAAGATCTTCGCTGCACTCGACGAATGATAAGATGAGCGAATTGGAGAACAGGATAAAAATTCTGGAAAATAAACAAGCTCAGCCTGTGGAATCGTCTGAAGTGAATGATTTAATATCTCAACTGCGGACTGACATCAATGACAGAGATCAAGAGCTGCTTGGAAATGACATCCAGATCTCCAACATACCTGAGACTAGTGGCGAAAACCCAACCCATACGGCGATGTTGATTGCTTCCAAGATGGGTATAAAAATCGAGGCGCGCGATGTTGTGAGCGCCGAGCGTGTCGGCGGTAGGCGTATCAATGCGACGCAGTCGACGGCGCCGGTGGAGACCCGCCCGCGCTTCCTCGTCGTTCGTTTCGCGCGGCGAGATCTACGTGACGAGCTACTGGAGGGTGCACGAGTGCGCCGCAACATGACAACAGCGGATCTTGATTTGCCGGGCCCCGCCGTGCGCTTCTACGTAAACGAGCGCCTTACGAAAGTGAACCGAGAGTTGTTTCGGAGCGCGCGTGGGGCAGGCAGTCGCCTCGGTTGGCAGTTCGTGTGGGCAAAGCGAGGCCGTATCCTCGCCAGGTACAAACCTGGTGATGCCGCTTTCCAAATCCGCTGTGAGGCTGACATACTGCGCACCTTCGGACCAGCAGCGGCCCCAGTTATCGGCGGAAACAGCGCACTTTAGATATATTTTATTCTTTGTTTTTGTTTATCTTTGTCTAGTTAAGTTAGTTTGCCTTCTGTCTTATACTATCATGCGGGCTTTTAAGGTAGCTAAAGTATGTGACAGTCTCCCTAAAGTAATATCTTTAACTTTTTTTCACTGCTGTGAGCTATGTTTTGTATTGACAGGTGTGTGTCTCGCGGCGCACCTCACCAACTGTGAAGTACACGTAAACCAGTTTTATAACACTAAACATATTATTATTATTTATTTACACCGATTCATCATACAACTTCTATTCCATTTTACATATCTTCCTTTTCTCAAATCAAATCTATTATTTACATATTACAGTTTAAGCACTATTTATATATATATAACTCGACTTCGACTAATACTATACGAAATGACAGTTATTAAATGTACTCTGATGATGTTGATTTTGTTTAATGACGGAATTAATTTTATACTATCAAAATGACGGCTAAAGGAGAAAAGTATCTTAAGGTTGGTTTTCTTAACGCTGGCTCATTAGGTACGGGTCATGATGACTTGATTGGTGCACTCGACAGGCTTTGCTTAGATATTATGGCCATTAACGAGACTTGGCTCCGACCGGGCGAGGAGGGGCGCGCTCCGGTTGTACCGGGCTACCGTCTGCGTCACACCCCGCGGCCAGAGTGTGTCCGCGCGGGCCGTGGTGGGGGCGTTGGGTTTTACCTGCGGCGGGGACTGAGCGCGCGTACTTGTCGCGGTTCGGTCGATCCCAGTTTTGAGTCGGTCGAGCAAATGTGGCTTACGATCACTTTGAACTGCAAAAAAATTGCCATTGGAACTGCTTACCGTCCGCCTTGGCTCGACCTTCCCCTTTTCCTCGATGCCATAACAGATTCTATAAGTTCGTTAGGAAACTGCGACAATTACATACTACTTGGTGACTTCAATGTTAATCTGTTGGACATAAATGGTATTAAAACTAAAAAAATTAATGAATTTCTAAATTGTCTCAGCCTTACACAGTTGGTCGCATCTCCTACTCATTATACAGCATCCAGTGAAACTCTCATTGATCTCATATGTACCGATCTTCAACCTAGATGCACAGTGGTGGAATCTGTCGGTACAATCAACGGACACTTTATTGTGGTGAGCGAGTTTAACATTAAGCGCGAAAAATTCAAACCGTACTCTGTAAGATATCGGCCTCTTAAAAATGTATGTATGGAGAGATTTAATATGGACCTATCGTCTTTAAACCTGGGAATTATTCCCTCGCTTGAAACCGTTAATGATATGGTGCGTGCGTTTAATACTAATATAACTTTGCTGTTTGATGTTCACGCACCGATCAAAACGTGTACTGTAACGGAAAAGTCGTATCCGTGGATTACGGATACGATCAAACTTATGATGCGTTTACGTGATGAGGCTTTGAGTAGTTATAGGGCAACGAAATCTGAATCTAAAAAAAAATATTACAAAGATTTAAAGCGCTTGGTAACTAGTTCGTTATACAATGAAAAACTGCTTATTTCAAACATAATATTAATAATAAGATTCGAACCCCTAAACTGCTTTGGAAGAACCTGAAATCCACAATATTGCCCTTTAATACTAGACAAGACCTTCCGTCGCATTTTACAGATCCTGACATCATCAATAAAAGCTTTTTGATTGTTCCCGGTAACCCCGTGGCAAGCTCATCGCTTATTAACTATTACGAAAGTCATAAATATGGTAAAGCTGTTTTCACAATTAATCCAGTGGAACAGAATGAAATTTCGCGCACTATCTCGAGTCTCAAAAGTAATGCCGAAGGCTATGACAATATCACCCTGGATATGATTAACCTGACTCTGCCGCACACATTAAATGTTGTTACGGAGATAATAAATCGCTCAATAATGACGTCATCTTTTCCAGACCAATGGAAGATTGCTTCTATTAGGCCTTTGCCAAAAAATTCAAATCCATCTACGCTGAAAGATTTACGACCTATAAGTATATTACCATGTATGTCCAAAGTGTTAGAGAAAATCGTCAGCCGCCAACTCACGCTTTTTCTTGAACAAAATAACATTATACCTGATTTACAATCTGGGTTCAGAAAACAACGCAGTACGTCTACCGCTCTGTTAGACGTTACTGACAATATCCTATCTGCCCAGGATAAGGGAATGTGCACATTGCTGGTTTTGCTGGATTTTTCCAGAGCATTCGACGCAATTAATATCCCATTATTATTGTCAAAGCTAAATTATTACGGTTTCGACTCCAAGGCTATTGAATGGTTCCGCAGCTACCTCAGTAATAGGGAACAACTAGTTGACCTGCGCTTGAGTGACGGTACTACTCTTAGATCTCCATCTATTACCATAGACAGAGGAGTCCCACAGGGCTCTATCTTAGGTCCAATTATTTTTATTTTGTACTGTGCGGACATAATTAGATGCCTCCAGAGGTGCAAATACCATATATACGCCGACGATGTACAACTGTACATTTCTTTTAAAGCAGACGAGTATGATAGCGCCATAAAGGATCTTAACGAAGATCTTCACCGAATCGCCGTTTGGTCTGAGGAGAACTGTCTGTCGCTTAACCCCACAAAAACAAAATATGTGGTGTTTGGAACCAGACAGCAGTTGTCTCGACTACCAGCGACTATTGACGTACAACTAATGGGCGAACAAATTGAGCGAGTGTATGAAGCGCGAAATCTAGGTCTCATCATGGACAAGGACCTACGTTTTGAGAAACACGTAGCAGTCTCAATAAGAAATTGTTTTTATCGCTTAAAAGTTTTGTACAGGGTGAGGCCTTACTTATCTGAATCGTTGCGGGAACAGCTGGTTGAGACTTTGGTTCTGTCTAGGTTGAACTACGCTGACACTGTGTATGGGCCGCGTCTGTTAGCTCGTACAGATAGGCTCATACAAAGGGTACAAAACGCGTGCGCTCGGTTCTGTTATAACATTCCTCGCAGAAGTTATGTAACGCCATTTCTCAATGAACATTTTGTTCTAAAAATGAAGTCCAGGCGCAAATTACATTTGGCATGCCTTCTGTTTGGTGTGGTTAAATATAAAAAACCGAACTATTTATATGATAAACTTGGTTGGATGGCGAGTGGACGGGAATGTGGGAGAAGGTTATGCGCGCAGCAACTCTCGACGCAATCGCATAATACAGCAGCGTTCAGAGGCAGCTTTCGTTATGCGGCTTCCAAAGTTTGGAATAATATTCCACCACCGATCAGAACAGCCAACACAATGGGCACATTTAGGAGACGTTTACGGAAGTATCTGGTGGAAGCGCAGCGTAAGCTGGATATGGCCGCACTGAATGCCTCAATTATATGACGCATTAGCCACACCTCACTTATTTTCACACTCACCTTATTTATTCTTATGTAGTGTACACGTATTTTCTTATTATTTGTAATATACACTTACAACCCATCTATTTTTATCTTTTATATAAGTACTTTTATCACAAACACATTTAGTTACTATAAAACTGCTTTACGTCCGTCACGTCATCAGTCACAGGTCCAGTTGAAAACCAGCGTCGGCACTAGTTGCCCGACATTTTGCTGAACTGGTCCTATTTGGCGCAGCCGTGGGACACACAGAATATTGTGATTGATATAAACACTTTTATTTTGTTTTATATTATTGTCGCTTAATCCAAGTTTTCTTTTTTTTTTATGTATATTTTGTGTGCTCTGGCTTGTGTCAAATAAATGTGTTTTCTTTCTTTTCTTTTCTTTCTTTCTTTCATGGCCCACAGCCTTGGATTTTATGGACAGGATGGTCTTTTATATTTCATCCTCGGCGGCTGGAGAAAAGCGAAATGGTTCTAAGATAGGACCATTTCGAGAGGCACTTGTTTTGATGTTTTCTTCACTACGATCTTAACTAAATAAACTTAGAATCTAAACAGTTGTTGCGTAATAGGGTTCTCAGAAATAAAAACATGATTCCTTAATTACAACCATTGTATTGTAAGCTTTCTGCTAAAGTAGGTAGTTCGGTTTAACATAGTCTGAGGTCAGACTTTAGGTCAGAATGGCTGAACTATGGGATTATTTTCCTTTGACATTTAAATAACTAAAGTTTACCGTGAAATGGAACATTAAATTCATTGGTAGAATGTAACATAAGTGAGTGAATGAGAGGTGGGAGTGAGTAAGCTGGATAGAGAGGATGGCCGTTGATTGCAAAGTTGCAAAAACTTAACGAAAGAACGAAATGAAGACGAAGAAATAAATATGTATTTTGCCATTTTGTTAAAAGAGCCAAAATAACCGAAGATTCTGAAAAAGTGTTTCTCTCATCGTCTCTTCTACATAAATAAAAAAGTTAATTAAAAATATCAAAAAACCCGACTGATTGAAAAGCGAACTAAAAAGACGTAAACAAGGAGAAAATCATGCTGTGCTGTCGGAGGATACATCTTCGTGAGCTGGCTGACCAAAACCAGACGTATCCTCCGACTGCACAGCATGATTTTCTCCTTGTTTACGTCTTTTTAGTTCGCTTTTCAATCAGTCGGGTTTTTTGATACTTTTAATTAACTTTTTAGTTATTTTTTTTTCGAATTAGGTACATTTAAACATATAAGTGTTATATATTTTTGAAATCACCTCTTAAAATCCTTTATTTTGATACTCCACACGATAGGTTTGGAAGAAAAAAAAAATTTGGGCCCCCACGATATGGCGCCCAAAAACAGTCATTTTCCTATTTTCCAATTTTCATGTAGCCAGTGACACTCGTGGGGTTAAGACGAATCGATTGACGTAAGAACCATCAAAATCGGCCCACGCGTTAAGTCTCTAGAACGCCACGTAGGAACAAACATACATACTTACATACATACATACATAGAATGATAAACACATTACCCTCCTTCGGCAGTCGGGTAAAAATACATTTTATTTCTTAAAAACTAAGATTTCTACTGACCTCCTTTACAGTAGCTACAATTGTGGTTTCATCATCAATGATGTGGTCCATAGCGCGCGGCTGAGATCCCAGCGGTATCGACACATCCGTGTATGTCGGTACTTCGCCTGAAACACAATTTTACTGTTGAGAAACATGAACTGTTTTATCCAAGTTTTCAATAAAGATGACACCCATAGTTCAATTGCATAAATTTAGATGTTATAGTCAAAAAATCGATATGTAACTTCCAGTCTCAACTCATCTTCTTATACCATGCTATTGTATTTATTCATCATCATCACATTTCAGTTGATAGATGTTTACTGCTAAACATCAGCCAAATGGTAATAGTGGTAATTTTATTATATACGCGGCGTGTCGTCGATGCCGCACATCAGTAGGGAGCCGTCCTTGCTGGCTCGCATGCCGTTCACCTGGTGGTGACCTTGAGCCAGTATGTCAGTCACGGAGCTGTCGAATGAAATAGTTTACCTTCGGCCTGAGGCGCGGCGCGTCGCAGCGTGTCGTCGATGCCGCACGTCAGTAGGGAGCCGTCCTTGCTGGCTCGCATGCCGTTCACCTGGTGGTGACCTTGAGCCAGTATGTCAGTCTGTCAGTCTCAGAGCTGTCGTATGAAATAGTTTACCTTCGGTTAGAGGCGCGGCGCGTCGCAGCGTGTCGTCGATGCCACACGTCAGTAGAGCCGTCCTTGCTGGCTCGCATGCCGTTCACCTGATGGTGACCTTGAGCCAGGATGTCAGTCTGTCAGTCACAGAGCTGTCGTATGAAATAGTTTACCTTCGGCCTGAGGCGCGGCGCGTCGCAGCGTGTCGACGATGTCGCACGTCACTCGAGAGCCATCCTTGCTGGCTCGCATGCCGTTCACCTGATGGTGACCTTGAGCCAGGATGTCAGTCTGTCAGTCACAGAGCTGTCGTATGAAATAGTTTACCTTCGGCCTGAGGCGCGGCGCGTCGCAGCGTGTCGACGATGTCGCACGTCACTCGAGAGCCATCCTTGCTGGCTCGCATGCCGTTCACCTGATGGTGACCTTGAGCCAGGATGTCAGTCTGTCAGTCACAGAGCTGTCGTATGAAATAGTTTACCTTCGGCCTGAGGCGCGGCGCGTCGCAGCGTGTCGACGATGTCGCACGTCACTCGAGAGCCATCCTTGCTGGCTCGCATGCCGTTCACCTGATGGTGACCTTGAGCCAGGATGTCAGTCTGTCAGTCACAGAGCTGTCGTATGAAATAGTTTACCTTCGGCCTGAGGCGCGGCGCGTCGCAGCGTGTCGACGATGTCGCACGTCACTCGAGAGCCATCCTTGCTGGCTCGCATGCCGTTCACCTGGTGGTGACCTTGAGCCAGTATGTCAGTCACGGAGATGTCGTATGAAATAGTTTACCTTCGGCTTGAGGCGCGGCGCGTCGCAGCGTGTCGTCGATGCCACACGTCAGTAGAGAGCCGTCCTTGCTGGCTCGCATGCCGTTCACCTGGTGGTGACCTTGAGCCAGTATGTCAGTCTCAGAGCTGTCGTATGAAATAGTTTACCTTCGGCTTGAGGCGCGGCGCGTCGCAGCGTGTCGTCGATGCCACACGTCAGTAGAGCCGTCCTTGCTGGCTCGCATGCCGTTCACCTGGTGGTGACCTTGAGCCAGTATATCAGTCTCAGAGCTGTCGTATGAAATAGTTTACCTTCGGCTTGAGGCGCGGCGCGTCGCAGCGTGTCGTCGATGCCACACGTCAGTAGAGCCGTCCTTGCTGGCTCGCATGCCGTTCACCTGGTGGTGACCTTGAGCCAGTATATCAGTCTCAGAGCTGTCGTATGAAATAGTTTACCTTCGGCTTGAGGCGCGGCGCGTCGCAGCGTGTCGTCTATGCCACACGTCAGTAGAGCCGTCCTTGCTGGCTCGCATGCCGTTCACCTGGTGGTGACCTTGAGCCAGTATGTCAGTCTGTCAGTCTCAGAGCTGTCGTATGAAATAGTTTGCCTTCGGCTTGAGGCGTGGCGCGTCGCAGCGTGTCGTCGATGCCACACGTCAGTAGAGCCGTCCTTGCTGGCTCGCATGCCGTTCACCTGATGGTGACCTTGAGCCAGGATGTCAGTCTGTCAGTCACAGAGCTGTCGTATGAAATAGTTTACCTTCGGCCTGAGGCGCGGCGCGTCGCAGCGTGTCGACGATGTCGCACGTCACTCGAGAGCGATCCTTGCTGGCTCGCATGCCGTTCACCTGGTGGTGACCTTGAGCCAGTATGTCAGTCACGGAGATGTCGTATGAAATAGTTTACCTTCGGCTTGAGGCGCGGCGCGTCGCAGCGTGTCGTCGATGCCACACGTCAGTAGAGCCGTCCTTGCTGGCTCGCATGCCGTTCACCTGGTGGTGACCTTGAGCCAGTATATCAGTCTCAGAGCTGTCGTATAAAATAGTTTACCTTCGGCTTGAGGCGCGGCGCGTCGCAGCGTGTCGTCTATGCCACACGTCAGTAGAGCCGTCCTTGCTGGCTCGCATGCCGTTCACCTGGTGGTGACCTTGAGCCAGTATGTCAGTCTGTCAGTCTCAGAGCTGTCGTATGAAATAGTTTGCCTTCGGCTTGAGGCGTGGCGCGTCGCAGCGTGTCGTCGATGCCACACGTCAGTAGAGCCGTCCTTGCTGGCTCGCATGCCGTTCACCTGATGGTGACCTTGAGCCAGGATGTCAGTCTGTCAGTCACAGAGCTGTCGTATGAAATAGTTTACCTTCGGCCTGAGGCGCGGCGCGTCGCAGCGTGTCGACGATGTCGCACGTCACTCGAGAGCCATCCTTGCTGGCTCGCATGCCGTTCACCTGGTGGTGACCTTGAGCCAGTATGTCAGTCACGGAGATGTCGTATGAAATAGTTTACCTTCGGCTTGAGGCGCGGCGCGTCGCAGCGTGTCGTCGATGCCACACGTCAGTAGAGCCGTCCTTGCTGGCTCGCATGCCGTTCACCTGATGGTGACCTTGAGCCAGGATGTCAGTCTGTCAGTCACAGAGCTGTCGTATGAAATAGTTTACCTTCGGCCTGAGGCGCGGCGCGTCGCAGCGTGTCGACGATGTCGCACGTCACTCGAGAGCCATCCTTGCTGGCTCGCATGCCGTTCACCTGATGGTGACCTTGAGCCAGGATGTCAGTCTGTCAGTCACAGAGCTGTCGTATGAAATAGTTTACCTTCGGCCTGAGGCGCGGCGCGTCGCAGCGTGTCGACGATGTCGCACGTCACTCGAGAGCCATCCTTGCTGGCTCGCATGCCGTTCACCTGGTGGTGACCTTGAGCCAGTATGTCAGTCACGGAGATGTCGTATGAAATAGTTTACCTTCGGCTTGAGGCGCGGCGCGTCGCAGCGTGTCGTCGATGCCACACGTCAGTAGAGAGCCGTCCTTGCTGGCTCGCATGCCGTTCACCTGGTGGTGACCTTGAGCCAGTATGTCAGTCTGTCAGTCACAGAGCTGTCGTATGAAATAGTTTACCTTCGGCCTGAGGCGCGGCGCGTCGCAGCGTGTCGACGATGTCGCACGTCACTCGAGAGCCATCCTTGCTGGCTCGCATGCCATTCACCTGATGGTGACCTTGAGCCAGGATGTCAGTCTGTCAGTCACAGAGCTGTCGTATGAAATAGTTTACCTTCGGCCTGAGGCGCGGCGCGTCGCAGCGTGTCGACGATGTCGCACGTCACTCGAGAGCCATCCTTGCTGGCTCGCATGCCGTTCACCTGGTGGTGACCTTGAGCCAGTATGTCAGTCACGGAGATGTCGTATGAAATAGTTTACCTTCGGCTTGAGGCGCGGCGCGTCGCAGCGTGTCGTCGATGCCACACGTCAGTAGAGCCGTCCTTGCTGGCTCGCATGCCGTTCACCTGATGGTGACCTTGAGCCAGGATGTCAGTCTGTCAGTCACAGAGCTGTCGTATGAAATAGTTTACCTTCGGCCTGAGGCGCGGCGCGTCGCAGCGTGTCGACGATGTCGCACGTCACTCGAGAGCCATCCTTGCTGGCTCGCATGCCGTTCACCTGATGGTGACCTTGAGCCAGGATGTCAGTCTGTCAGTCACAGAGCTGTCGTATGAAATAGTTTACCTTCGGCCTGAGGCGCGGCGCGTCGCAGCGTGTCGACGATGTCGCACGTCACTCGAGAGCCATCCTTGCTGGCTCGCATGCCGTTCACCTGGTGGTGACCTTGAGCCAGTATGTCAGTCACGGAGATGTCGTATGAAATAGTTTACCTTCGGCTTGAGGCGCGGCGCGTCGCAGCGTGTCGTCGATGCCACACGTCAGTAGAGCCGTCCTTGCTGGCTCGCATGCCGTTCACCTGATGGTGACCTTGAGCCAGGATGTCAGTCTGTCAGTCACAGAGCTGTCGTATGAAATAGTTTACCTTCGGCCTGAGGCGCGGCGCGTCGCAGCGTGTCGACGATGTCGCACGTCACTCGAGAGCCATCCTTGCTGGCTCGCATGCCGTTCACCTGATGGTGACCTTGAGCCAGGATGTCAGTCTGTCAGTCACAGAGCTGTCGTATGAAATAGTTTACCTTCGGCCTGAGGCGCGGCGCGTCGCAGCGTGTCGACGATGTCGCACGTCACTCGAGAGCCATCCTTGCTGGCTCGCATGCCGTTCACCTGGTGGTGACCTTGAGCCAGTATGTCAGTCACGGAGATGTCGTATGAAATAGTTTACCTTCGGCTTGAGGCGCGGCGCGTCGCAGCGTGTCGTCGATGCCACACGTCAGTAGAGAGCCGTCCTTGCTGGCTCGCATGCCGTTCACCTGGTTGCCGTGACCTTGACCCAGGATATGGCGACCTTCACCTGAAATATTAAAAATGTTTAAATTCTGTGGGTGAATAGCTAAAAAAACTGGTACCATTTTTAAATACTTTTTGCAGAATCAAGATGATTTCTAAAGCCCATTTATGAAAACTTACCGCTCTCAACATTCCAAGCCGTGACGCATCCATCATGGCTGGCCGTATACACAGTATGCCTGTCGGGATGCAACGCTAGGCAGGTGATGGGCTTGTTGTGACCCATCAGCACCTGCCGAGGCTTATCAGGGTTCTCTATGTCCAGGTAATTGATAACTCCAGATAGGGAGACGGAGATAAGGTGCATGCCTTGCCAGAGGCAGGATACCTGGAGAAATAATAACAATTAAATCGTTGGACAAGGTATAAGAAGTATGGTAGTCCCCACCAAGTGTTCAACCATTTCGATTAAAAAGATAATAATTGCTGTGTTAAACTAGACAGACGGCGTACGATTAGTAATAGGGTACTGAAGCAAGTGCATCCAAATCTTGATAAGTATTATTTTATGGTCAGGCCATTGAAAAGGAAATAATACACACCCAGATATATAATAAATGAATATACACATCCAGAATAATTAATATTCAAATGGATACAGAATCAAAATCTGTATTCTTGCCCTGAGTCCTGACTAACCTAGCCAGCCTAGCTCCGCCATGAAGCTTACTTTCTGGAGGCTTCACACGCTTCGCGGTGCGACCTCACTGTTCTGAGGATTACTGCACGTTGTGACGCCATGGCCTCGCAATCCAGGACGACGTGGGCAGAGTGCCCGGTGTTATAGACTTTCGAGCAAATATCTCTGGCGTCACTAGAAATTCGCGGCAAGAAGGTCTTAAGCGCTGAGTAATACGCAGCGCTTACGAGTTTTAATCAAACCACTGATACAGTCGATGCGCCCGAAAGGTACCCCATACATTTCCTATGTCGCTGTCTACATCATCATCATCAGTTCAGCCGAAAGACGTCCACTGTTGGACATAGGCCTCCCACCAAGCTTGGCCACACTGATCGGTCCTATGCATCTCGCATCCATCATAATCATACACGGTTATTGGTACACCTAGAGGGAGGCCTTCCACGCTGCGTCTTCCGGTTCGAGGTTACCACCCCAGAACCAACTGCGTTAGTACAGAGTACAATGGCCCGTAAAAGGGTAGTTAACTGAAAATTAGTTTTTTGTCCGTCAGGTAGATTAATAATAAATACTGGAAACGTATTTTTTCTTTTGACACGTAAACATAAAGTGACGACGATATAATGCGCTGAAATATCGTGAAACGTCACGCCGCTAGTACACTTTATACTGCCTTAGTGACATCACAAGCCCCCACTCCTGAACTTTGATGTGCTTTAACTTTGTAATTTTAAATTGATTTGGTAAAGCAAAAAATACGTGTCCAATAATTATTATTTGATAATCTCACTGACGGAAATAGAATTATAATTTTTCTACCCAGGAAAGATCCCTATTGACCCATTCTAAAAGCTAACAGTACCTGTTGGTTCTCGACAGCGGTGCCCATATTGAACAGGATCGTTCGCTCCCTGCTCTCTACGTCCCACACGGCGCAGGTTTTGTCTCCGGAACAAGACAGTAGTTGCTTGCCGTCGGGGGACCATGCGATGCCATAGACTCCGCCCTTGTGGGCCGGGGAGCCGATCTGAAAATAAATAAATTCATTTTAATCTTTTTTATAACTGTTTTCAACAAATTTTAGTACACAATCAATCATCATTAGGCTTAAAGCCAAATGCATAGCGTCATTTGACGTGCAAGTTTTTATCAGGCATAAAATAAGCGCATTTGGCGGCTCTCTCTGCTTACATAATCTTCTCATATCAGAGTTTTCAATTTGGGGTAATACGAAGACGCTAACCCGGATACACAAGGTACTCAAAAAATATTGTATATCCCATACAAATTTTGGTCAGCTGACAACAACTTTGTATGGAATATTTTCTTTTTATTGGCAACTACATGGGCAGAAACCGTTTTTAAAATATGATCGCACCTTTCTGTTACACCCTGTATTAAGGGTACACTAGTCGAAAATTCTTCCATACAAACGTAGTCTGGCTTTTACTCCACTGTTTGACGATGTACGTTCAAAATAAAAAATGATATCAAATTGTCTCATCATTATCTAGCCCTGTATGGAAGCAAAAAAGTAAAAAAAAAAATTACTTGAAAGTTATGAGCTTCGAAAGTTCCATATTTTAACACTCATTTTAACGCATCTTTGGGCGCAAATAAGTACCATAAGAAGAAGGAAAATTGTAAACGGCCTCTATACAGGGATAGATTAGTAGTTCAACAATGCAAACTAATTTTGAACAGATACATTCAGTAGTTTTTCCATGATATCCGGACTCCCAAAGGTCTGTTTATAAAATTTCACGCGCTCGTTTTCGTTCTAAATCATCATCCATTTCGCTACAAATTTGCAAAAGTGTGTATTCGTACGCGTACTAGCTTCTTACTGCTCATAACAGCATCTATCTGTTCCACACGTGTTGTCGGTTGATATAGCACGCATTTTAACCCCGCGCACAAAATATTTCGTGCCGTCGACTAGTGTACCCTTAATCAGAGCTATTTAGTGTAATTGTACCCTTGGCCAAGTATTGTTTGTTCGTAGGCAAGCCCCCGCTAAACTCCCATGTTATAGACGGGAGACTACTGTCATTCAATGAACACACGTCCAGTCCATCCATCTAGAAACCTCAATACCAAATATGTGACACATAATGTACATATTCTTTGTCCAGATCCAAAATAAATAAATAATACTGACCTCTCCCTTAAGTTCGGAGGTAGCACCATCGAACAAGAAGATCTTGCCGTCAAAACCAGCTGACGCGAAGAGGCTTCCATCGGGACTGTAGCGGACGGCCTGGGCGAATCGGGTGTGCTCCTGTAGGCAAAACAAATAGTTAATAAATAAGATCTCTCTGTTTTAATTGCTCTGTGCGCACGTAATGCGCTGAGAAGATGAGAGAAGATGAGAGTGTTGTCTTCCGACGCGGTGACGATGCGAAATGGTCTCGACGGCGTGAAGTCAACGGAGATGATAGAGGCTCTTTCTAACCTCATCATTTCAGCCGAAAGACGTCCACTGCTGGACATAGGCCTCCCCTCCCCCAAGACTCGCCATATCGACAGGTCCTGTGCGTAATGAATCTAACGGATACCCGTGGCCACCAGGCCAACTAAATGGGAAGTCTTCCCAGCTTGATATTACCTGCTTAGCACACTTGAACTTGAAGGGAATACCTCTAACACGCCAAGAGCGTTGTCTTCCGACTCGGTGACGATGCGGAATGATCTCGACGGCGTGAAAGTCAACGAAGATGATCGGGATTTGTTCCAAACCTCATCATTTTAGGCAAAAGGAGTCGACTGCTGGACATAGGCCACTCCCAACCATCGCCAGATCGACTGCTTCTGTGCGTATCGCATCTACCGGATTCCCGCGACATTAAACAGGTCATCGGTCCACCTTATAGCATGTCTTCCTTGTATAATATTATGTAATAAAGCAATACTTCACCTGCTTAGTACACTTGAACTTGAAGGGGGGTCCCTCGAATACGGCAAGAGTGTTGTCTTCCGACGCGGTGACGATGCGGAATGGTCTCGACGGTTTGAAGTCCACGGAGTTGATAGGCTTGGACTGCCCGCTGATCTCTCCCACTGAAGTTCCCGTCTCGGACATGAATACGTGGCCGAATCTGGAAAGTTGATTTTATGATAATTATTCTTCTAAGCGTTTCGATGGCAAATACAATTTTATTTGTAATGTTTAGTCCAGTATTTAGCTACGGCAACACCATTCACCGATGCAACCATAAGGTCCTTGCATGTAATTGCGGGGTAATTGAGTAACACACATCATCATCAGCAGCCTATTCATGTTCCCACTACTGGGACACAGGCCTCCTCTCTGTGAGAGGGAATAGCCCGTAATCCAAAACTCGGGCCCAGTGCGGGTTGGTGGATGTCACATGCCTTCGAATTTTAGGTTCTAGGACATGCCGGTTTCCTCACGATGTTTTCCTTCACCGTTTTGAGTGCAGTTGTGATGAAATAATTTACACAAAGTAAAGCTCCTGCCTGGGCTCGAACCCACGACCTACAACTTGTAAGTCGCGGCCGATAGAGCCCTTCCAAGGCATCGTCTTCGCCGATACGCGGTCGCCACTTCAAAATTTTGCGGCCTCATCGACCATCCGTTCTGCGAGCAATGTACCCTGCTCACTTCCACTTAAGTTCAGTAATAGGGTAGTTGACAAAAAAAACTATTTAGACCGCCAGTTAGATAACCTAAAAATATTAGACAGGTATTTTTCTTTTTTTACGTTAAAAAAATACGACGATACAGTGCATTGAAATATCGTGTGACGTCGCGGTGTACTACACTTTATACTGACAAAGTGACGTCACAAGCCCCCACTCCTGAACTTTGATGCGCTTTATCTTTGCCAATTTTAATTTATTTGATAAAGCAAAAAAATATGGGTCCAATATTATTTGATAATCTCACTAACCGACTATATAGAATTATCATTTTTCTACCCAACACATGGAAACATCCCTATTCTTCAGGCTATGTCGTATGCTATAAATATTAGCTTCATACAAATATCTGCCACTCGGTCGTTTAGGTAACGCTCTTTAGTGCTCATCAAACCGTAGCTGTAACGTACTAACGACTCGACGGAGCTAATCAGTGCATCATTTTTGTATCACAACAATACATTTTACATGTAACATGTTTTGAATTTCCGGTGTAAGTAACCTTGAACTGTGACAAAATGTTAAACCGTCATGATTCACGCTCAGGCTGGTAACAGTAATTGTTTCAACTGACTGAAAAAGAGGAAGTTCTCAAGTCTACACGTATTTTTAGTATCTTTTTTTCAGTCTATGCATACCTACCTATGCGTCTTTTCTCATCCATTTATCTTTTTTACCGACTTCAAAAAAAGGAGGTAATCAATTCAACACGTATGTATACTGTTGGAATTGCACAATATTCACATATGTTTATGAATGCTTGTTCGTATGTATGGTTACATATTTCTCCGAAACTACTTATCGGATCGTGATCATTCTTCTTCAGTTTCATCAAAATATGGAGATAGAACCGAATTCCAAAATTATAGGTATTTTTGGCAATCCTGTAGGTACCTTACTATAGAACTTGCTAATTTTTAGTGATGGTGAACTAAAACTAAAAAGAGAGAAATAAAAACATTTTCAAAAAAAAATAACTGAATTCAAAGCAAAAACACAAATAAAGTGCAAAATGACTTTAGTTTCGACAGTCGTTGTCGAAAAATGATAAAAACAAGAGGTACCAAAGTTACCGACTTCCGAAACGAAAGTTATTTTGCACTTTTTCGTGTTTTTCGACAGTCGTTGTCGAAAAATGACAAAAATAAGAGGTATGAAAGTCACCGACTGCCGAAACGAAAGTTATTTTGCACATTTTTGTGTTATTGCTTTGAAGTCGGTTTTTTTTTTTCGTTTAAGTATAGAAAACTAGCTTTACCCCCGGCATCGCTAGCGTGAACTTTTCCACGCATCCCTGGACTAAACTGTAATGGACAAAAGCCTAAGGCAATCAGCGATAGCGCTTATTTTAGCTTTCTACCAGTCAAAGAATGTCCGTCATCGAATCAGTACTTTTAGAAAATACCATTTGTAAAAGTCTGATCAATTTTTACTCTTTAAGATATTAGTTTAGCTGTATGAAATATTTCGATGATGCCACAAAACACCTGGGTAAACAAATAAACACTAACTCTGACTGTCATACATCAATACATAAGCTATTAACGATCATAATCGCATAGCAAACGTACCTCTCGCGGCCTTCACCAACGGCGACCATGCGCTGGTTATCAGCACTCCACGCGATGTCCTTGATCGGACCTCCGATTGGCTGGAACTCATTCTTGAGGATGTGTTCCTTGTTCACCGTGTCCCAGATGCGAATCTTGCCGGACGCGTCTGAAATGGGTCAGTTTTTATATTTTGAATTTGGAAGGGCGATGGCACACAATATAAGGGTGCTTTTCCACTAAAGATATGAGTAGTAGCAAGGCTCCACGAGGATCTGTGGCGGAGCTGTTAAAATATGTGACTATTTCCATCAAAGCTATGCCATCCGGCGCGATGATGCGTAGTGAGACTGTAAAACGTCGTGTTAACGGAGCTATAAGTGGTACGAGGATCGATACACTCATATCCTTCGCATGCATCTGTCGTTTTAGGGTTCCGTACCCAAAGGGTAAAAACGGGACCCTATTACTAAGACTCAGCGGTCCGTTTGTCTGCTTGTCCGTCTGTCTGTCTGTCTGATCGTCAATCACCAGGCTGTATCACATGAACCGTGATAGCTAGATAGTTTACATTTTGACAGATGATGTATTTCTATTGCCGCTATAACAGCAAATACTAATGAAATCTCCTCTAAAAACCCTTCATTTTGATACCCCACTCGATGGGTATGGAAGAAAAAAAAATTTGCAACCCCCACAATATGGCGCCCAAAATCCGCCATGATCCTTTTTTTTTAAAGGCACTTAGCTAAGAACACTTGGGCGGTTAAGACCTATCTAACGATGTCGTAATTATAAAAATCCGCCAAGTAGTTTGAACGATATGAGATAATAAAGAATATTACATACATACAAACAAACAAACAAACATACAAGATACGCGCGAAACACAAATAATAAAAACAGAATAAAATAAATATTTAAGTGGGGCTCCCATACAACAAACGTGAATTTGTTGCCGTTTTTTACGATAATGGTACGGAATCCTTCGTGCGCGAGTCCGACTCGCACTTGGCCGGTTTTTTTTTTGTATTCACAAATACTTAATTCTGCTAGCCCTTTTCCCGCAAAGATGCGCTAAGACTGGCTAAACTAAGGTTCCACCTTTAATATGGACGACCATAAAATTATGGGCGGCAGACTGGATGTGAGTGGGATGATATATATCAGGAAATCATTGAATGTTAAGCTGAGTTAATCTCATTGCAAAGACTTCATAGTCAAACACATCACACTATCAAACTAATCAAACTATATTATATTATTATTAATATATATAAAATTCTCGTGTCACAATGTTCGTTCCCGTACTCCTCCGAAACGGCTTGACCGATTCTCATGAAATTTTGTGAGCATATTGAGTAGGTCTGAGAATCGGCTAACATCTATTTTTCATACCCCTAAGTGGGTAGGGTAGGGTAAGTAGGGTAGGGTAGGTAGGGTAGGGTAGGCATGTAGGTAGGGTAGGGTAGGGTAGGTAGGGTAGGGTAGGTAGGGTAGGGTAGGGTAGGTAGGGTAGGGTAGGTAGGGTAGGGTAGGTAGGGTAGGGTAGGAAGGGTAGGGTAGGTAGGGTAGGGTAGGGTAGGGTAGGTAGGGTAGGGTAGGGTAGGGTAGGTTGGGTAGGTAGTGTAGGGTTGTTAGGGTAGGGTAGGTAGGGTAGATGAATGTTTGGTGTTTTTATGGCAAAACATAGTTTGCCGGGTCAGCTAGTAATATTATATAGGCGAAAGTCTGTGAGTGTGTATGTTTGTTACTTCTTCACGCTCAAACGGCTGGACGGATCTGGATGAAATTTGGAGCAGAGATAGATTATAGTCAGGAATAGCACATATGATACTTTTATACGGGAATATGTTCCTTCGGGATAATTTTCGACATTCATGCGGGCGAAGTCGCTGGCAAAAGCTGTATCCTATAAATCTGCTTAACCTTCCCCCAAATATGTTTAGGCTGGCTTCCAGAGTAACCGGTTACAGCTGAGAATCAACATTTTACATGAAGCAACTCCCTAGCTGACTCCACAACCCAGTAACTGGGTAACACGAGCTCCAACTTTAGCCACGAGCTCCTTCCCACATAGAGTATCCCTTTGACATGAAGCATGGACCTAATATGATCCACATCATTACGTTACTCTGCTATAAATAAGCTTTTATATGCATGTCCTATTTATATTCGCTGCATACAACCCATTTCAGAGTCAATGCCAAACGTTATCGAATGTTTTAAAATAGTAATCAGATAATATCACGAGCGAGTTATTGATTAATAGCAGTACTACTGAGAAACATCGCAAATCCGCATATCTTTACAATGACTTAGTGGAATAATCACAATATATTATGTATTTGTAAATAAATAAAGACTAAGGTCAACCAAAGCATTCAGCGTTTCGTCAGGGACGGAGAAGAAATTGTTTGATATTTTATGTGAAGTTGTGCACTGTTTGGGAGTACAGTCCAATGTTACATCATGTCGTAACTGGTCCAGGTTAGGGCATTATGGAACATGTGTAGGTCACCCAAGGGTAAGGAGCTAAAATCAGCTTGGCAGCAATGTCACATTGCGTAAAAAACCAAGGCCCTTTTCTGGCTTTGATTAAATATCAAATTGGTCTGCATTTGTCCAACTGCCTGAACAACACACAGCTTGTTTACTTTATAATAATATATGACTCACATTATTTTTCAAGATCATCCATGTTATAGGATAAACGCCATATTTATATTTAAATGACATCGATGACCATAAGAAAACCACCTCGGCAATTACATGTGTATGTAGGTGAACCACACATGTTTTTACGATCTTATCACACGCAAAATTGCGTGCTTCGATGTATTAAATAACCCCAGTATTCGGATTGGCGAGAAATCTTAATCGTAGGACGCGCCCAGATTGTCAAACGTGATTTTTCTATCGTCTATTTTTATTCCCGGTCAATGGCTATATGGTCGCCCCTATAAATCAAGCTGCCTCGCCTTTTTATCTTGTGCTCGGTTTTAGGCTAAACGGGTGTAGCTGAGTATTTCATAAGGGAAGACTGCCTATCTCATCGACTGGTAAGACGATACCTTTGGAGAAGATTGGGATCAGATTTTTCGGGTATTTGATTACCGACTGTTAGGATTCAGACAGGCAGGACCAACGTCTTTACTTGATTTCCGAGGCAGGAAGGAATGAATGTGTGGGAGGGATGGATTGACAGCCATTCACGGACCGACCACAGCTAGCTATCTATCAGATGGGACTCAAACAAACGTAACTGGCGTAGTGTACATACATTCGGCGCACATTGGGCAGTTACTTCTACAGTCTTGTAGACTGTCCAATACTATTACCACGACATTAGCTATGCTGGTTTCCTGTACCCCGATATATACGATACTTTTAATGATAGATTGATCACACTAATATTATAAAAGCGAAAGTTTGGGAGTGCGTTTGTATGTTTGTTACTTCTTCACGCTCAAACGTCTGGACGGAGCTGGATGTAATTTAGCACAGAGATAGATTATAGTCAGGAATAGCACATAGGATACTTTTAATCCCGGGCATAATATGTTCCCTCGGGATTAGTTTCGACATTCACGCGGGCGAAGCCGCTGGCAGAAACTAGTAATGTAATAAAACAACGTTGTGGTTTAGAAGATGTAGCGACAGACATTTAAAGAGTATGATTAGATGGTTTGGTCATATTGAGAGGATAAATGAAAGACGACGAACAAACTGGAAACGCCAGGAGAGGACGCCCATAAAGAACATACACGGATCTTATTGGCGAAGTTCTTCAGAAAAGCCAGGGGTGCAGTACAAATAAGCGACGTGCGTGTTTACTAGATGTATGACGGCAATGCAAAAGTTCGCGTGCGTTCTGTAGTTTCTGCAAACCCCCGTGGGAGAAGGGCATAACTTTATGTATTTATGTAAATCTAATACAACACAGAGATAGACTTAAAGGTTGAAACCACGTCTACATTTAACCGCCGTGCATATTATACATATTTGGCGTGAAACCAGGACATCTTTTAGTACATATAATTAGACCAGAATATGTTATAAAGTATCAAAATTATGTAGAAATTCGAATCTTGGTAAATACAGCGTGAACCGAGTTTCATAGTTTAATTCTGGAGTGATCCGCCAGTCGGCTGGCTGAGCGCCAATGAGTGCTATTATACTTCAAATCATAAATGTTTTAGTTACGAATGTTTTCGTAATCCTGGTGATGGCATACGACCTACAGGTTTTGGAGAAGTATTACATAAAAGTATGCGGTTTTATTGATCTTTATTTTCTTCGTGATTCCAATCTTGGTGATTTGTGGTCTGCCTCGGAGGTTTGATTTTTTTTATTGATAGATTTTCCCAGACCTTTTCTGGTGCAATGTTTCGAATGAAATGTTTCCTATTTTACACTGAAAGGTGTAAAGTTAAATTTTATATCGATCGTCCGGTCAGTTAGGTATTAACGCCGGAGTCCCTCAGGGGTCAGTGCTCTCGGCAACATTGTTCTTGCTGCACATTAATGACCTGCTAAAACCCGGAACCTTTGGGTATGCAGACGATAACACTGCTGCTGAGTGATACGTGTCTGGCGCACGTGCTAGTGGGCCTCAAGTCCGGTCTCTTCGGGAGGCCATGTTTGAGCGCTTGAACCTGTCTTTGGAGGACTCTCCGAATGGGGCAATGCCAATATAGTCAGTTTCAATGCTGCTAAGACCCAGGCGTGTCTTTTGCCGCAAAAAAAAGCCAATTCCACCCGGCTCCATCCTTCCGTGGTGTAACCGTGCCGATAACGGACCATCTCGACCTTCTTGGTGTTACGTTGACATCGACCCTCAATTTTGGTCCATTCATTGAGGCAAAGGCTCAATTGGCTGCAAAAAAGTTGGGGATCCTTGCGAAGGTGAGACGGTACTTCACGCCTGAACAGCTCAACTTGTATAAAGCGCAAGTTCGGTCATGCATGGAGTACTGCTCTCACCTCTGGGACGGATCTGCCAGACGTACCAACTTGATGCACTTGAGTCGATTGACAGACGGGCCAAGAGACTTATCGACAACGATGCGCTGGTCGACTCAAAGCTCCAGAGCCTTGAACACCGAGTTTTTTCAGGTGGAATGCAGCAGGCGAATCAACCTTTTATTCAGGATACTATTTCTATTTAGGGATAGTCTAGGTGGGATAAATAGTTTGGAACGGCCTGTTTTTAATTGCCTATGTATCGTTTTTTTTATTTTTTTTATTGTTTGTTTTACTCTAGACGCTTTTACGTGCACGTCTTTTTACATCGTTCTCACATATATTTATTATTTTCTAACAAGAGACTTTTTATTTTAAAAGAGTAAGTGTGGAGTTTCTTGTCCATTCTTCTCCACAACAAGCTACATTTCCGAATGGACGGTAGAATCAATTATTGTTACTTTTAAAATATTTTTAATGACGTTCAAAAGTGCCGCTTAATGGTTTAATTGAATAAAGAAATTTTGATTGATTTTGAACTGTAATCCGTTTAGTGCTTTTTTATTTTATTTGCCTTCATCCGTGATATAATGCAGGGTGGCAATTGAAAATCAGAGCTGGGTGTTTAATGCCCAGAAAATGCGAGTTGTCAAACATTTGAAGGTGATGACGAATGTTCAGCGCAAAATGTGTTCTACGGTTTTATATTTTGTTATGTTGTTTTATATTTGTTTGGTCAGTTTTGTATTTCTTTATTGTTTGTTTCTCTTCTGTGCATTTAATTTGCTATTATGTATGCCGTGCTATTCAGCACAAAAAATGAAATACCTATTATTTTTTACGTCATTTTAAACGGCATAAAATAATATATTCATATAATTTTACTTTGTTTCTAAAAGAGGAAGCCACACCCAAATTAACTAACAATAGTGTTCATTTATTTATTTCAACAAGGCATATGCCAACAACATATTTGTAAATTCACTACCGAGACAATAATTTACAAGATGGTTCTGTGCAAAGATGTCAGTTACAGGCGTGCACATCATTCACAGCCTGGAACAATAATACTCAATCCCCGACTCCGAAGTGCTGACTTCATTCCTGCATTTCATTCGCTATTTCGCAATGAAATTGCAAACAGGCCGGATTTTTTTGGGTCAAACCACCGCCGCACTATTCCCAAACCACTGCAACTCCTGAAAGCCAGAATCAACAGTGGCGACCACCAAAAAAGCGCCGAGGCAATGAAGCTCGACGCAGTCCCGCAGAATGAATTTAAAGGTCTTGGATCCCGCAACGAAATTAATCAGAAAAGAAAAATGGAGGAGTAGGAAAATAAATACAAATCTCTCCATATCAAGCAGGAGACAGAACAAACAAGACCAATAGGCACAAAGGGTCGTTTACAACTGGGATAAGCCCAGTTGCCTAGCACCACGGATAAAAAATAGCATTAATATTAATGGGTTCTAACATTGTGAGCTGTATTATATATTTGATTCAGCAAAAAAACCTGGAACGCACGGAAATTTGTTTTAGTTTCCACAAAAACAGTCCGACTACGTAATGGAGACGTACCTACAATCTATACATTTCCAGACTTGTCTAGGACGTTCCACGATCTATCTAAGTAGATAGTCGTCACGCCGCTGCACTCTGCCGTTATAATTCTGCTTCGCTTTGATAATCACAAACCTGAATCAATTTTAATCGCACGTCATTTCCAAAGATGATATCAAGAGTCATTGCATTCAATGTGTCGAAAACTTGTTACGATTACATTCGGATCGAATTCCAGTGTATCCTGATGCATCTAAATAGGGACCGTCATTTAATCACGTGAAGCTTGAAAGGGGGGGGGAAGGGGTTTAGCAAAACTCACGAAATATCACAAGGGGTGTAGTAAGATACCACGTGTATTATTTTTTCGCCAGATGCGCGATTCTTATCCGAAAAGCGGCGTGTAGTGTTATTGTGCGTGTAATATTATTTTTATGCCAGTCCAAAACAACCTGAAACCTTTCTGTCTAGACATTTTTGTCATGGTCCTTAATTTCAGAATAAAATTAGATTATACTTTATACCTCTATTTAAAGATGATTTTCTAATATTTTAAGATTCTTTGTAGGTACTAAAACATACATGTGATTTTGGGTGGGGGCGTTGGGTTAGTCTTAAACCTCACCACGTATCACCAAGGGGGAGAGGTGAGGGGTTATAAAATGCAAAAAAAACGTAATTAATGGACGGCCGCATACCAGTATTTTTAACCCCCGACGAAAAAAGAGGGGTGTTATAAGTTTGACGTGTGTTGCTGTATATTTGTGTGTCTCTCTGTGGCATCATAGCGTCTAAACGGGTGAACCGATTTTGATTTAGTTTTTTTTTTTCGTTTGAAAGGTAATTTTGTCGAGGGTGTTCTTAGCTATGTTTAAATAAAATCGGTTTAGCCGTTCAAAAGTTATGGGCGTTTTACTGTTTGAATCGGGGTGTTTTCGCAAGATATCGTGTCATAATTACGTGTTCAATAGATTGCCCATCGAAGCGTATCTACTATGTACTATACTGTGATTTTTAATTTCGTGGACTAAACTGACAGCTGCCATTGACCTTATTTTTTTTAAATGTTGCAAGCGCGGGGCATAGTGTTGTAGGTAAAGCTCAATCATAAGTGATTCATCGAATCGATGTGACATGACTCCTGAATTTATTTTTACTAATTGGTGTAAATAAATGTTTTATGAATATAAACGTAATATATTTAAATATAACAGTATTCATACACATAGTACATGAACTTTTATTGTGTTAAATATGAAATCAACAATAAAATAAATGCAATCGATAAAATTAAGTGTGACATAAATGAGTAGAAACTAAATATGGGCCGCTAGTTTCTAAACAAATTATTTTTTTATGCCGTGAAATAGTTTCATTTTCGATCTACTTCCATTTTTGATTAACTTTCGATCACCCAGGATAGTTAGGGTACGACACTTTTAATGTAACGATAAAGTGACAACCCCCCAAATGTCAGTTTAGTCCACGAAATAAAAAATCACATTATAGATAAATCATGTAGCATGAAATAAAAATTTATCGGGGTTTTTTAAATTTTGATATTTTACTTGTTTACATGGATCGAATTCCTATTCAACTAATAACAGGGTAACACAATACCCTTTACCAAAACTAATGTCAGATTTTCTGGCTTCTAACTAGGTACCAGGAGGCCTACTCCCCATCTTATCTTGTGGAGGGGCCGAGAAATAACTCGGACATTTCGACCCATTGGGATCTATTGTGCTCCCCTAGATAACCTACTCTTCCCTAATCTCGTTGAAAACTCTCTTCATGAGTTTTACATCGAGACTAGGAGATATGAGCCTATAGTCTTCTAGTTTTGGATATCCAACCCCTAGGTGACTCATTCTCAGAAGGAGCTCCATGCGTTCCGTATGTTGCCCACACAAACTGCACATGGGTGTCCTGGTTAGAACCATCTTCATGAGCATGTCGTTGGTTCCAAAGTGGCCAGTAAAGGCCCCAAGCAGGTAGCGGATTTGCCTACTCCCTAACACCGTCAACGAAGTAACGGGCCCGTCCGAAAGTTATCTGTATTCGTAGATCCGTTAAAGCAAGTGTCAAGTTAATTTTATAGACGGGTAAAAACTCATTGGGAGTAGGGACAGCTGTCAAATTGTGTTGGCATTTATTCTTAGTTTGGGCCCCGAACGAATCATCCGTCCGTAGGTGATACGGAGTAGGAAATGCCCGAAACTACGGAATTCGTGCTTAGGGAGAAGAACCCCAAAAAAAATTACATTATGTTATAAAAAACTTTTTAACAAAAAAGCAAACCGACTTCCAAAAAATCACTGCAAAACGAAAAATAACTTTCTTTTCCGAAGTCGGTGTCTTTGGTACCCAATGTTTTCCGTGTTTCGACACCGACTTCGGAAAAGAAAGTTATTTTTCGTTTTGCAGTGATTGTCGGTTTGCTTTTTTGTTAAAAAGATTTTTATTTACCTCTTTTTAGTTTTGATAGGTACTTCTAATTGCCACAAAATTCATTTATAGCCAAAGTACATCTCATGACGATTCCAATAAGCCCATACACGACTAGGATACATTGTTTTTTTTCGGAGTACCAGTGCCTACCTGCCGGCTTCATCATCAGATCAGTTCGATGGTACCATTGTCATCCGCACTATGTATTTATAAGTATTTGCTTCATCATAGTCGTTAAACTATTCGAGATATCTTATAACCCATGACATACTTAGCATTAAGGAATTCTATTGGCCATCTGTGGTCTTCTTCACCAGTTCCACTTCACCCAGAGCCCTGACAAATGAAGTCAGCATAGAACAGCTAAAAATTGTATATTTTGCGCTAGTGGAGTCAAAAATTAGATATAGCATACTTTTTTGGGGAAATAGCTATGAATATAATAGTAGAAGAGCTTTCGTACTACAAAAACGTGCAATTCGTACCATGGTCCGCATGTCACAAAGGGAAAGTTGTCGACAACATTTCATCAGTTTAGGCATACTTACAGTACCAAGTCTTTATGTACTGGTACTTTTAAGTAATATGGCCAAAAACATACATGACTATGAGACAGTAGAAGAACGGCAGATAAGGGAAGGCACCCGTAGACTCGACTTAAAGAATAAAAATCTTACAAATCATAACCTAAGAATTGTTAAACACAGTCCACGATACCAGTCTGTGAAATTGTTCAACAAGTTGCCTATAGACATAAAAAGTGCTGTCCTATTGAATAAGTGTCTATATGCTGTAGAAGAACTGTAATTTCATTTTATTGGATTGTTATAGTCAAGGGTTCTAATTTATTGAACAAACCACAAATTCATTAATTAATATTTTATCAATCTATGCTAATTTTTCGTTAATTAATTGTTTTATTGTTATTGTTTATTTAAGAAATGTAAATTTATTGTTTTAATATTGTTGACATTATCCATGTAATCCGAATGTAATTTATTTTAGTGTATATACTGTAATTGTGTAATTTTTTGTGTAAATTCAGATACAAGTATTTGTTTATGAATAAATGACTAATGACTAATGACCAAATGTTACTTTCTGAGTGCAGATGATTGCATTGTTGATAAAAATAACAAAATCGCTATATGTATGCCTATAATATTTGAGGAGTTCCCTCGATTTCTCCAAGATCCCATCATCAGATCCTGACCTGATGACTATGGGACCAACTGGGAAGTATACCCTTTCAAACAAAAGAAGAATTTCCAAATCGGTGTAGGTGTCTTTGAGTAATCGGGGAACATACATAAAAAAAAAAGATTCCGACGAATTGAGAACCTCCTCCTTTTTTTGAAGTCGGTTAAAAAGAGTTTTAACAACTCTATATACTTCCAAGTTGATTGAAAGCGTCGGGTCTGCAAGTGCAAAGGGCAACTCATAGACATCCGACGACTGACGAAATACGAAATTTGCCGAGTGACATTAAGAAAATAGTTGTACTGAAATGTACTCTTATCAAAGGGCAATGTATTCATAGTAACCTTTAGTTGAACTATAAGATTGATAGGAATATTTTACATCCGTTTTACTCGTATTTTAGACAACCGTTTAAAATACGAGTCAGTTACTGTCCAACTGTAAAGCAAAAGGCCTCTTCTCATACAGAGAAGGCACGAGCAACGACGACTAACGCCAACAACCTTCAGGGAACAAAACGCGCACTCGTTTCACACCCGCGCGCCCCAAAATTTAGTAGTTTTTTGTACTTTCCTTATTATATGACTTTAAAATAAAACCTCAGATCAAAATGTAGATAATTAAATTGTCTTTGAGATGGTGTTGATTTCATTAAATAAAATACGCCCAGCGGTTTTGGTGCGATTGTCGTGTTTTTGTCCGTTTTAGACATAACTTTACAAATTAATTACACTATGTTATAAGAATAAAATTCAAAATTTGCTTAGATCAAATTATTAAGAAAAGGGTCTAATATAACATATATTTTTTCAAAAAAATTACGACTAGCCATTTAGATGTTCTCTTTTTAAAATCAGCTACTCAAGGGAAGGGGCGCATTAATCACCATTTTTGCTCATGGTGGTTTGACGATGTTTTCCTTCACCAATTACTTAGGTAGGTACTCAATGATAAACTTAGAAAGTAAAAAGTCACATTGGTACCTACTTTATTCCAGATCCAAACCCACAACCTCGTGCATGAGATGCCAGATATCAACCACCGGGCAATCACAACTGACACAACCGTTTATAAAAATAAAACTATTAAAGAACGATAAAAATACAACAAAGAAATCGAGATGTATAGATGAAAAACCCAGCAACTAGATAAAAACGCCCGTAAAGAATATCAAACTCAGTCAAAGAGAAAATTGAGCTAAAAACCTTGGCAACGATCTAGAATTAATGAACTACAAAAAAAAAGATACAATCGGGAGTTCTTTCACCTTCCTAATACTTTTAAATGAGGCATTTTGTTTATTATCTAACGACTCGGTAACAAGTCGGCGAAACGTTACGGATTTTGGCAGCCAATCCGTTTGTTTGACGAACAGTTCTTGCCACAATTGTTAAATTGTTATGGGACGTACGAAGCTGGGTGATAAATAACTTTTGAGAACAAATTGCTTGCGAATTTGCGAAGCTGTGTTTTACCATAATACTAGCTTCTGGCAGCGGCTTCGCCCTCGTGAAAGTCAAAAATTATCACGACGGAACACCTATGCGCTATTTCTGACTATAATCTATCTCTGTGCCAAATTTCAACCAGATCCGTCCAGCTGTTTGACCGTGAAGAAGTAACAAACACATTCACAAACTTACGCCTTTATAATATTTGTGTGATTATTATTATTAAGTGTGATATCGCGCCTGTGTTTCTCGAAATTCAAAAGTGGAAAGCACACCCATTTCCATGTCAAAGAAGAGAAAGGTGAGGGAGTGTGGAACGGAGCCCCGTGACTTCTAAAAGGACCACCCCGGAACCCCCTCTGTACAACGACGCCTGTTAAGGCCCATCCCGTCATCGGCCAACAAGACGTACGGAAATGCGCCATCGGTAAGGTGGATATCCCACCCATACGCACAGAGCATTTTGGGAATTCTATCATTGTGCGTACAGATAAGGAGTGGAATTCCTTGCCGGAGTCTGTGTTTCCTGATACTACTACAACCTAGGTCTTGAAAGTAAACGGCGAGAGGTTCATGATGATGATAGGGAATCCGCCAATTTGGTCCGTTGTGCGTAGGGGGTTCTGGCTAACATAGCCAAGTTTCCTGGGGGCTTCACACGCTTCGCGGAGCGACCTCACTGTTTCGAGGATTTCTTAAGAGAAGCCACGGCCTCGCATTCCAGGATGACATGGGCGGCTGGAGGGAATAGCCAAGCAAGGAATAGCAAGCGTGCTTCATTGTCGACTACATCATCGCTTACCATCGAGTCAGATATTGGTCACACGAGAGCCTATCTTTAAGGGTACACTAGTCGACGGCACGAACTATTTTGTGCGCGTTGTTAAAATGCGTGCTATATCAACCGACAACACGTGCGGAACAGATAGATGCTGTTATGAGCAGTAAAAAGCTAGTACGCGTACGAATACACACTTTTGCAAATTTGTAGCGAAATGGATGATGATTTAGAACGAAAACGAGCGCGCGAAATTTTCTAAACAGACCTTTGGGAGTCTGGATATCATGAAAAAAAGGCTGAATGTATCTGTTCAAAATAAAATTATTTGCATTGTTGAACTACTAATCTATCCCTGTATGGAGGCCGTTTTTCAATTTTCCTTCTTCTTATGGTACTTATTTTCGCCCAAAGATGCGTTAAAATTAGTGTTAAAATATGGAACTTTCGAAGCTTATAACTTTCAAGTAATTTTTTTTTTTACTTTTTTGCTTCCATACAGGACTAGATAATGATGAGACAAATTGATATCATTTTTTATTTTAAACGTACATCGTCAAACAGTGGAGTAAAAGCTAGACTACGTTTGTATGGAAAAATTTTCGACTAGTGTACCCTTAATAAGAAAAAGAACCGGCCAAGTACGCGTCGGACTCGCGCGCGAAGGGTTCCGTACCATTATCGCAAAAAACGTCAAAAAGAACCGGCCAAGAACGCGTCGGAATAGCGCACGAAGGGTTCCGTACCATTATCGCAAAAAACGTCAAAAAACATCAAGTCTGTTGTACTGGAGCACCACTTAAAGTGGTTATTTATTTTATTATGTTTTTAGTATTTGTTGTTATAGGGGCAACAGAAATACACCATCTGTGAAAATTTCAACCGTCTAGCTATCATAGTTCATGAGATACAGCCTGGTGACGAACGGACAGTGAAGTCTTAGTAATAGGGTCCCGTTTTTACCCTTTCGTTACGGAACTCTAAAAAGGCGTGTCTCTCAAAAATAAAGATCCACAAGGAAAAAAGTTCACACTTTTGAATTATTTCATTGGGAGTGCCTTTATCAGTATGTGATATTATCATATAATGAATCATATACATAACATTTACAAGATAAAATAAAAGACTTTATAAATAATGAGTCATTAACATTATAACATATTATTTTTACTGCTATGCCGTTGCAAAACAAAGAAAAACTAGGATTTGGTAAGAAAATTCCATGAAAACAGTAGGTATTCTACTTCCTACTAATATTAGAAATGTGTAAGCCTTTATGTTTGTTGATCAACCATGCCTCATCAGCATTTGGATGAAATTTAGCCATTGCATAGATGCTATTCTGGATAAGAACATAGGATAATAGCTATTGATCCTGAGAGTATATTGCCTTGGGACAAATTCTGACTTTCACATAAGCAAAGCTGCTTGCTGCTGGAACTAAATTTTTGGTCAAAACCTGTGTCAACATTGCTGTGCAAATATTAGTAACAGATCTAGAATATAGTTTAGATGTGCTAAACCCATTCAGTTTCTCTGATGAAAATTAACAATATAAGTACAACAGCTAATTGTTGAGTCTGCTAAATGAGTACAGTGATTCTAATAAGATTAAAAGAAATCCTATAATAAGGTAAAAACAGAATTAGTGTTCAGACCCAAAATAAGGCTTCAATTTAATTAAGTACTTAGTGCTTAACAATTAACAAATTAAGGTAGAATTTTTACATAATATGGCATGTATTTTGTAAGTTTTCACATATTTGAACAATATGTCCTCCCAATCATGCTACCAAAATATGATCACTGACTAAGGTTGGCAGATTTAACTATTTATCAAAAAACTGGGCTCAAGTAGGCAATTACCAAAATTTTAAGCATTCAAAGGGCTTTGGAATGAGGGAGGTGTGACCCAAAATCAAAACTGCTATACTAAAGTCCTTAGTAGACAAACCTATTGCTACTGACTATGCACAAAAACTCAGTCTCTAATAGACTGCTACTGAGGAGTTCCTGATAGATAAACCCGATAACATATTGCGGTATCTGAGTTTTTGTACCCAGGGTCCCAACCTGGTAGGGTTGCCAATAGACATTGCTTGAATATGTCTCAAGATTCTTTCTTATGTCTGACTATGACCATACTACTTGTAAACTTGTACAACCATTTAGACCATATTAGACCACATTTGTGTAACTAACTAAAATTCACACTATAATTGCAACAAGCAGGAGAAAGTTAAGAATTTGTTAAATAGTTATTAAGTTGTATAAATTAACTACTGTTTAAATTCAAAGTGAAAGTGCCTATGTGTGTTATTGTAGAATTCTAAAATAGAATACATGAAAATGGAATTATAACTGGTGTGTACAGCAACTAAGTTGATCCAAGTTTTTAATAAATAACTGAACAGTATAGTGCTCGCCAAACTTCTGCACCACCCTGTAGTTGGCTTTCCCGATGCGCAAGGCATGAAACGGTGCTGTTTTTGTATGAGATTTACTACTGCGCAGCCATTGTAGCCAACTTCAGGGCAGCCAAGAAGTTTGGCAGGACCTATAAAGCATGTTTGCAACTAATATTAGAGTTGAATAAACAAACAAACCGATTATTGAGGAAAACTGCCCCAAACAAATGCTAGAAATACTATGTGTGTATCACAAAATATTATGAGTTGTGACTAATGAGTTTTTACGTCATTGATACATGACTTAATAGGATGAGGAAGAGGATTCCTGTGCCCTTAACTTAAATAAAAAATAAAGCTTTTCACAGCAACAAGTTTCACATACTAAATTCGAAATCGTTAAATGCATAAACCTTACCTCCTGAAGAAATGTAGAATCCACTCGGAGAATATTTCGCGACATTCACTTGGCAAGAATGCTCGGTGTATGTATCCGAGATCGCGGGGTTCTCAATATCTCGTATGATAACGGAATTGCCATTGGTATACAGGAAGTTTCTGCCCTTCGGATCACCGCCTAAAACTAGCGGTGTTCCTCTCTGGGTCCTCGGTAAAGCCGCCCAAGTATATTCTGCGGACACAAAACCACACTGTAAATTCACTGATCACTATTATTCTCATACACAGACTGATTTATCATCATGTTTCACCAGCTATCGACAACTACCATGCTGCTCCTTAAAAGATTCAAATTAGAACTTACTATGAGAATAAGACATTTTATAAACACTCTTTGCTAACTAATCACTAGAATGATAATGCTTAAACTATTGGTCACTCAGTACTTTTAATTATTTTTAGAGAAACACAGTCAGCCGCTATATCCCATAGCCTACCAAAAAAATGACGTACAATAATATTTTTTGCAAAGTTGGCACGATTGTCGCTCATTGATATTACCATATATGGGCAGAGGAATACCGATCATTTTGTAGTAATTTTTAATGATAAATCCATATCATTCTGTTTTACACCATGATTTTTATGATATCCATTAGATAATAAAATTATCATTGTTTTATTATAAGAACATTTTCGTAAACCGAACTTTTCCAAAGGACTTAGTCGATTTTTTGTCTATGAACATGAAGACCAAACTCGAATGAATATTTATCGCTATTCAGACCATACACTATCCCATCACTCAAGCGCTCCTGCTCTTTGCGCTCATTCCATTCATTTGTCAAATAAAATATATTCTGTCATCTGTCTGTCTGTGGTCAAAAGTGCGACGAACGAGTTAGACGTACCATCATTACCATGTAACGAAATTAAATTAAAATACAGTTTTTTTGTGATATTTATTCGGTGTTACAGTGTTTTAATTGGATGGGAAGAGCGATGCTTGCGTGTGGTACACTTTATCACTACAACAGAATTTCTTTTGTTGCATTTTTCGGCTTCTTTATTTGACACTTGTTTCCACGTGGTTCACGTCATAATTGGTCGACGTGTTAATTTTCTAAATAGAATTTAAAGTTCTTCGTTGTATCTTAAACAAGAAATGGAGTCGTTGAACATCTCGAAACTGAACTTGTACAGTGGAAGGAGCCAGGGCTCCCAGCACAACGGTGTAAAGTTTGAAAGGACGGAAGAAAAGTTTGAAGTCAATGTAAGTGCATACCATGTGTTGTAAAATCTTTTTAATGGTACAAATTTTAAAGAAAACAGTATTAAGTTTTATGTTGCTCTTTAGGAAAGCCTTCTGAAACTTGTTTTCGGATTTATGCAAGCATAAAATCATCTTATTTGCACAATAATCAATATCCTGAAATCAGATCATTTTTCATGACCAAATAAAGATTTCAATATATTTTGATAATTTAAAAAATTGTCGTGCAGTACTTTTGACCAAAGAGGTGCACAATTTATCAGTTGAACATGTAAAGATGATGCAAACTATCTGCAATAAGTAGGAGCCCAATATTATGATGACATAAAACAGCTGTTTTACAAAACATGTTACAAACAAAGTTATTTGCTGGAGTTTTTTTTTTTTTTGGTATACTAAACTACCTACATATATCGTAAAGCTCTTTTCAATTTTCTCATCAGTCTCATTCATGACCAAATTCTAAATACTATGCCCTCGTTATAACCACTCAATAAAAGACACAAGAATAATAAGGAAGACATTACAATTAATATATTGTGGCTGCCTTAACCACATACTAGTAGGTACTAACACAACTGGTTTGTTTCGTAATAATAATATAATATTACCTACATCATTTCCATTATTTGATTGATTCATAAGCACCTACTTGATATTTTCTTTAGTTTTAATTAATAGTATGTACTAGTATTTTAGGAATTTTATAGGTAGGTAGTTGCAAAATGTTACACTTGTTCTTGAGTAAACTGTTTTTAGGCCTTATATAATATTAAAAAAAATTATATCCAAAAGAAAAATCCAGACAAATTAGAAGGTTGGATAATGTCCAACATGATGCCAAAAGACTAAAAAATCCAGACAGAAGGTAATCCAAGCTGGGGCAGACTTGCAAAAAGCAGAGAACTTGAAATAGGCTTAATGTACAGTGGACTGCAATTGTTTGTGATATTATGGGACACAGATACTCTCTTGAATTTATTATTTTAGTAGGGATAGGATAGAGTTGATAATCATCATACAGTTACATCCAAAATGCAGACAGATTGCAGTTACATCGAAACAAACTATCACACCACATGATCAAATATTTCCAAGCTTTGGGAGACTTAATAAAGAGTACAGCAAGATTAGCTCTGATGCATAAATTATGAGGACATGTCATTGGACATGTACCTTGCGCAACTTATATTTAGAACACAAATATTGAGAATCCAATAGAAGAGAAGAAAAAAAAAAAAACTTATACTACTATACTTACGTCCTAGGCGATTACCCAACAGTACTTCCACTTGTCGAACCTTCAATTAACAATAACCAACTAGATAAAGGGTCACGTACAAAATCAATGCTAAATTCTGTTTGCATGAATATATACTTACTACCCTACATTTACAATACTTACTATAAAAAAACAACAAAATAGTTGTTATTTATAGAGATGTATTTAAATAAATAAATTGTTTATTAGCTTCCAAATTTACAAAAAATGTGAAACCCTGAGCCCTATATTTCTTGCATCGATCCTACATCTAGTTGGTATTTTTGATCGAAGTGTAGACCCATCCTGCCAACTTTAGATTTAAAGATAAAATATACCTAGGAATTAGAGCCAATCTATAGATTGTCTTTTTTTTATTGTCCATTTAAAGACTAATTTTTTTTCACTTAGACTATTTCTGTCCCTTCAATTTCACTTCATAGAATTTACACCATTATTCCTTTTCTTTTCAAGAAAACAAAGAATCATGAGTCATTTTACGTACCTAGATGTTTTATGATAGCCTGGCAAACTGCCAGTACACATGACTTTACAATCTCTACACTGGTACACCCAATACAACATGTATCATTAAATTATACTAGGGATAGTAATGGTCTTTTGACTTGCACATGTATCTGAAAAGTCTTAAAGACTCGTATTCACTAGCCAACATTTGACTTGCAACACATGACGCCTAACACGTTTGGCGTTAAAATAGGGTTTGACAAGCTCTTAACCCAAAAACACGCAGGGCCTTATTTGGAACTTATACCTACTACAGCATTATTTTTTCTTTGCAGGCTCTCACAGACCAAGATGAAGAGTACCATTGTGAATATAAGGAAGAAATTTGGAAGAATCTACTGGAACTAGAGTCAGAGAAGCAAACCATCCATCTGCAATCACCACAGGTGAGTCTAAATAAAATACTGCCAGGTTTTTTATCACCATCTGGAGGTATGCAACTGCCGTGTATAGTCTCTCAACCTTAATTGAAGAGGGAGGAAACTGGAATATCCTAGAACCAAAAATTCAAAGACATGTGACATCCAACGACCCGCAATGGGCCCTCGTGATGGATTACGGCCCGTCCCTTCTCACAGAGAGGAGGCCGGTGTAACATCAGTGGGAACGTTAAAGTCTGATATACCTACGCTATATGCAAAGTCTCATTATATTGGACATATTTATTCATTTATTTATCGAAACGGACAAGAAGGAAAAATCTTTACCTAATTATATTGCATTATTATTATTATTTATTGCATTATGTATAGGAATTCCTCGATGAGCACTCGATATAATCAGTATTCAAATTAGGTATACTGATAACACTTTGATTAAATATCAGGAACTCAAATATCACGAGATATATGCACTTAAATGTTATTGTAAACAAATATTATCTCATCTGATGCATCATAACTTCACGCCTGTGTTCCCCGAAGTGTAAGGCAGAGGTACTACATTAGTAACACCCACCCACATGTGGACAAGCCTAAGGCCCGGACTCCACAAAACCGGAGAGGAGACGAGCGGAGAGGAGATGTTTTTTAAACAACGAATAGAATTCTTGAAAACATCTCTTCTCGTCTCCGCTTTGGACTTCTCCGCACATCGCCACTTTGGTGGAGTCCGGGCCTAATGCCATCAACCAGGCAATATAATAATATAAAAAAATAAGTTATGCCAGTGTCAAGGACAAGGCAAAGGCATGCTTTGACTTACAAAATCTATAAACTAGCTAGAGAATCTGCTGCGCTTCTTGTCGCTGATGCGATCCCCGATTGAACAAATATTTGTATGGCCTACAAATAGTTTAAAAAAATTGTTCCGAGTTAACGCATCCACGATACAGGAGAAATTTCTAGTGTAGGACAACGTTATAAAAGAAACAATTTCAAACGGAACAGAATTTTCAATAAAATCGTGGACCCGTTTTTTAGTCTTCATAAATCTAACTAGCTTAATACCGAGTGGCAGACCTATATTAAGTTATGTACGTTTTATGAGTAGGAGGAACTCGTGGTTGGTCGCGGATAAATTTTAAAGAGAGTTACCGCGGCCCTGACACAAGCAACTGAAGGAACACGGGTGGGTTTTAGTCAGTAAAAGTCTGACACCGAGATTCCTTCGTGTCTCGGAAAGCACATTAAGCTGTTGTTTCCAGCTTTCATTTGTAGATTTTTGAAAGCCGTTACGCCTAGTCAGAAGCTAGAAAATCACCATACGTGGGTAACACGGGGTAACATCAGTATCGGCGTATAGTGTTACCCCATTGCTAGGTTGTAGAAGTTGAAACATGGTAGGTGGCGGGGCCATTGACCTTGACCCGTTGCAAGGGGACCAAGGGTGCCATACACGGGGTCGTCTGGCACCCATGTACTGGTTTGGTCCCTGGGGTGGTCACGGCGCACAGTGTGTTCTGGTGCGCCGGTGATGGGGGGTAATCCCCAGAGGAGGGTCCGGTGACGGACAGCCGCGGCGGGTTCGCGGTGAGTGCTAACGCGTACCCGTGTTCCCGCCATAAGCGGCACAGGAGGACACCGTGGAGTTTTAGTGGGTTGGAGTCCCACATAACTGCGCTATCACCCCGTGGCAGCGCAGTATGCATGAGCATTGCCACAAGCTAAAAAAAAAAAAAAAAATCTGTTGTAGAGGTTAAATAGGCATTATAATAGGCTAAAATGCTAGGCAGATGTTGATCTGTATCATGGTGTAACTTAGATTCTAATAACCAAAATGGTATGCCATGATATTCCGCACGTCAGTAGAGAGCCGTCCTTGCTAGGTGGATTGATTGATACGTATTACAACGTAAACTCAACTAAAATCGATTGTATGTGCCTTCCTGAATAATTAATCTAACCTTGCTATATGCTTTCCAGCTGATAAGTTAAAACTGTGTAAGAGACTATTAGACTATGAACCACACCTACCATATTATGTAGACCATTTGTTTCACCATACAAAATTATTGTACCTATAGTTTTGTTTACTATTGAGAGAAAAACCTGTGCAAACATCTCGAAATAGGTCAATGGCACCTAGTTGTAGCGCGTTCAAACAAAAAGTTGAAATGGTGATCAATACAAATTCTTAAAACCCTATAACAAAAGAGATTGTGCCTAAAAGCCTAAAAGTGTGGATAAAAGATAACCCCACAAATAGAATAGAACCCACGAAATTATCCAAACACGTAAAATGCATTCATTTTGCGTTTCTAGTTTCCTTAAACATCATAATAAGACGTCATCAGCAATTTTATTTTTAACCTAACGTAACAACAATATAAATTGCGAAATAACTTCAACATTTATGTAGGTATTACAATACGACCGATGAGTCGTGGTGTCTGAAGTTAGCGCCAAGTGGTAGCGCAGAACATACTTTACGAAACAAATGGCTGTTTTGTTCGCGGGAAAGCTCGCAAAGCCTGTGTTCAGGCGGGCCACGCAAGACTCATCGGTCGTACTGTAAATTATATTTGTAAGGACATTTTTATTAGCGAACTTCCTGATGGCTCGACACGATTCAATTTTTCACACCGAAAAACGATTTCTACTAAGCAAAATTGCAAGTATCAAGATCAATGTGAATGACATTGATCTGCACTTTAATTTTTCTAAGAAATTACTTGCGCGATATCACCTATCGACAACATTTAAATTTCGTCGCGCCATCATATCCCTTATAATCGAACGGTACTTAACTAAACTATTGCAACTTTATTGAATGTAATTTAATTACATGATTCATATCGATCCATTATGTTTTGAACTGTCGAATTTCGTCATGCAAACGTTCCATACTACTACTATCTGCTACATTCACTCTTATGCCATTGGTAGTAGAGTTTGAATTCGCTTGCATCGAAAGCGATTGCATGGATTTTAAAAAGTATTGCAACATCATGAAATTTGTTGGCTAAGAGTACGGGAAGACAAAAGAAACGAAGGATAAACTATGGAAAATGAGGCTTATTCATAAAAAAGTGCTTATATTTTTTTTTTGTCTAAAAAGAAAATGTACTTTTGTATTAAAAAATGCATTTTCACGAGAAACAAACGTGTGTGCAAAATTTTATCTCAAGCAAACAGCGGGAAGTAGGTCTAAATGAACTTGTAAGTTTTGGTTTGACACCGGGACAAGTGAAACTAAATTAAAAAAAAATATATATATTAGCAGATTCTAAATTCAAATGCTCTATACAGAATTAAAACATCTGCTTCTAAATAGTGGCTAAACAGCGTCAAGATTTTTATAAATGAAGGTAGATTTAGGTCTAGAACGGGCTACTGAAGTACTGGGGTGATGACATGTTGCGCCAACCTCAAATTCTCGTAAATTATGATCGATATGGGCTGGAGAATGATGATATTGATGATGCGACATAGAAACAGACTTGCATACGCCATTTTATCAAATGTTTATTGCTTGTATTTATTTTTCCATGTACATAGGTACTTTGAACAATGGATCTGTTCTTCGTACTTTTAACTTCACCTTGTATAATGCTCGGCGGGCGTTAGTAACTAAGACACATTCCTAAACTGCAGCAGTTTTATAATTACAATTTATTGTTATTTTTTGTACCGGAAAGTTCTCGATTGTTCCACATAAAGTTGTCTCACCTAAGGGACGAACGTTATTCGAAATATTTCAATGAGGCCCTAAACAAAAGAATAATAAGGTCTCAGGTCTGCTTGACATCGGCCAAACAAACCATTTTTTTAACGTGTTCTTCTTTTGAAATTGAAAATAAGTTGTTGCCGTTAAAAGCCAAAAAAAAAGAAAGGTAAATATGCGAATTCTGCAAGACAATACATGATGCTAGCTGGTACGAGTACTTTTCGACAAAGAAATAAGTAATCTTTGCAGGGGTTTCGAAAGTTAAAAAGGGACAAATAGAATTTGTATGCACCCATCTTAACAAACCCGAACTGGTTTCAGGTAACCTTATGTAACGAATAAGTAACCGACAGATGTTAACGTTTGAAAATATTTTTTATGTTTCGCATTATTTAAGAGGGATGTGCTCATGTAGACACGAAATTTTCTAACGTTTGTTTGGGGTTCCGTTTCTCTAAAGGAACTTACCCCATCGAGTGGGGTATCGTTCTTTAAAGCTCGTCGAGTAGAAAAATATTGTATATTTTATTTAAATATTATGGAATTCAAAGGAATGGGCAGCCACCAAGCTCATTTTTACAAAATTTTGTGCCGAAGAATTTGTTCTACCCAATTGACCTATGAACTTGAAATTTGGTGATGTTTATTAATAATAAATAATAAGCAAAAATACCAATATATTGTATAAACCAGATTTTTCTTTGAAATGTGGTTCAAAGAAAAATCTAGTTTGGTACGGAAACCTAAATGTGCAAAGTCCGAGTAGTCCGATACGCACTTGACCGGTTTTTTCGCCGAAAAGTCTGGCGGTAACAAATTAATCCAATTTATTGGAACGGCGTTACTTGCTCTTTATATTAGACGTCATCTCGTAATCTTGCAATCTTTCACACAGTCCATCCATCGATTCGTTGATCTCCCCTACACCTATAATCTTCCCAATTGTTACTTGAATCTTACCTCAAGAAATTTTGCATCAAAGAAACAGTTTATCAAAAGAAATACACCCTCGCCCCAAAATATAAGGCTGTTATTACATAGAGGGATTAATCTAAAGAAATAGCCTACTCCCATTCTGCCTGAAGTGTCACGAAAGTAAACCTTGGCTTGGTAACCTGAACTGGTAACACAATGTACTAAATGATGTCATTTAGTACATAAGCCTTTAATGGTGAGTTTACTTACTCTCAAATAATCTGAGTTCGTTGACTGATTAATTAGAAAAATGATTTATTATTTTTCATCTAAACTTAATTTTGTGAACAGGTAAAATTATTGTTTTTGAATGATTGTTTAAACGTTGTGGTATATAAGGAGATCTAGTAAGAAAAAACCGGCCAAGTGCGAGTTGGACGAAGTACCATTATCGCAAAAAAACGGCAAAAAAATCACGTTTGTTGTATGGGAGCCCCACTAAAATATTTATTTTATTCTGTTTTTAGTATTTGTTGTTATAGCGGCAACAGAAATACATCATCTGTGAATATTTCAACTGTCTAGCTATCACGGTTCATGAGATACAGCCTGGTGACAGTCGGACATACAGACAGACGGATCGCGGAGTCTTAGTAATAGGGTCCCGTTTTTACCCTTTGGGTACGGAACCCTAAAAATTAAAAATGTTATGCTTAGATGGTTTGGCCATGTTGAAAGATATGTATGAAAGGCATTTAACAATAGGTATTTACAAGACAGGCGTGAGTGGAAACGCCAGTAGGGGACACCAGGGGACACCCTAGAAAGACCTACACTGACCTTATTGGTGATGTTCTCAGAGTGGATTGCGGACATCGCGTGTCTTTGATGATTTTAGTTCTAGGATATGCCAGATCTCTCATGATATACTATGATCATTCAAGCAGATCCACGGATACTTAATGCCCGCAACGGCCGCACCTATCACTTAATAAAAAAAAATTACCTGCACCCTTTTTTCATAGTTGTGATTGCACTATAGGTTCTCTCCTACCTAACCCCTCAAGGAATACAGAGGTGATATTATTATTATTTTAAGCCTTTAAAGTCACACTGCAAGGTACCCTCCTTCTCAATCTTCTTTTTTATTTGTAAATGGAGGGTGCGCATTAACTATTGTGCATAGGAGTCCAGTTATAAGGTCTCTCAATCTTCTGGCCCTACCGCGTCTCTGGTATTCAACTCTCTGAATCTCCTGGCTCTACCGCGTCCCTGGTGTTCAACTCTTTCAATCGCCTGGCCCAACCGCGTCCCTGGTATTCAACTCTTTCAATCGCCTAACCCTACCGCGTCCCTGGTTTTCAACTCTCTCAATCTCATTGCCCTACCGCGTCCCTGGTGTTCAACTCTCTCAATTGCCGGGCCCTACCGCGTCCCTGGTGTTCAACTCTCTCAATCTCCTTGTCCAACCGCGTCCCTGGTGTTCAACTCGTTCAATCTCCGGGCCCTACCGCGTTCCTGGTGTTCAACTCTCCCAATGTCTGGGCCCTACCACGACCATGGTGTTCAACTCTCTCAATTTCCGGGACCTACCGCGTCCCTGGTGTTCAACTCTCTCAATCTTCGGGCTCTACCGTGTCCCTGGTGTTCAACTCTCTCAATCTCCTGGCCCTACCGCGTCCCTGGTGTTCGACTCTCCCAATCTCCGGGCCCTACCACGTCCCTGGTGTTCAACTCTCCCAATCTCCGGGCCCTACCGCGTTCCTGGTGTTCAACTCTCCCAATGTCTGGGCCCTACCACGACCATGGTGTTCAACTCTCTCAATCTTCGGGCTCTACCGTGTCCCTGGTGTTCAACTCTCTCAATCTTCGGGCTCTACCGTGTCCCTGGTGTTCAACTCTCTCAATCTTCGGGCTCTACCGTGTCTCTGGTGTTCAACTCTCTCAATCTCCTGGCCATACCGCGTCCCTGGTGTTCGACTCTCCCAATCTTCGGGCCCTACCATGTCCCTGGTGTTCAACTCTCCCAATCTCCGGGCCCTACCGCGTTCCTGGTGTTCAACTCTCCCAATGTCTGGGCCCTACCACGACCATGGTGTTCAACTCTCTCAATTTCCGGGACCTACCGCGTCCCTGGTGTTCAACTCTCTCAATCTTCGGGCTCTACCATGTCCCTGGTGTTCAACTCTCTCAATCTTCGGGCTCTACCGTGTCCCTGGTGTTCAACTCTCTCAATCTCCTGGCCCTACCGCGTCCCTGGTGTTCGACTCTCCCAATCTTCGGGCTCTACCACGTCCCTGGTGTTCAGCTCTCTCAATCGCCGGGTTCTACCGCGTCCCTGGTGTTCAACTCTCTCAATCTCCTGGCCATACCGCTTCCCTGGTGGTTTTTAGAACCCAATATGTGCCGTTGCGTTATGTTATACTACTAGCTTCTGCCAGCGGCTCCTGAAAAATGGTTTTCTTATCCCAAGGGTTTTTCATCCCTGTATAATGTTACAGGGATAAAAATACCAGCCTATGTGCTATTCCAGACTATAATCAATCTCTGTGCCAAATTTCATCCAGATCTGTTCAGACGTACGGGCGTGATTGAGTAATAAACATCCATCCATCCATCCGAACTTTCGCATTTAGAATATTAAGAAGTATAAACAGTATAATACTAGTAGGATTTTATAAGGTTTTTTTTTCTCCCTTCCAGTTGGAATTCCGTGGTGCTTTGGTGCAGCAACTGCGTGATGTCACCAAGAAGTTGGGACTTTGCATTGCAACCTTACACTCTGCCGTCGCTCAACTAGACTTGTTTATGGACGCGCATAGACTGAGGGGGGATCGGCTGGCGCATGTTGCTCTGGCTTGCTTGAGTTTAGCAGGTATGTAACGATCTCTATTATTTAATTTAAAAAAACGTTGCTCCACTCTAGGAATAAAAAATTGTAACTATGAGTCAAAGAAATATTTATTCCGTGCGGGAATCGAACTGACCCACAACGAAACCTTTCACCCTTTTAAATAGCACAGGAAACGTTTCTGGAACATTCCAGTGCTCTAGACTCGGCGAGAACTTTCCAGAATGTTCTGCTGCATAGATAAAGTACCTATAGATGTAGCCATGGCGTGGCCGCACATGAAACAACAATAGTTATTTCTGGTGTTACAACAAAAACAAGAACACTACAACCCACCATCGCACTGACAGTTACTATCTACACGGGGTCTCATTGCTAAGAAAGAAAATTTGGTTCAAATAAATCTCACTAGATGGCGCGATATGCACCTCGGTATCCACCTATCTGTTATTGAATGTGCGTAAAATTAACATTTTCTGGAATTGTACACAAAAATTGTATGTTTTTGTTTAATCAACTCTCCTAAGTACAAAATTATGGAATATTGGACTCTTAATTCACATTTCAAAGATTATTAGACGGATCATTTAAAATTGATGCCAATAGATGGCGCATTTTTTAATTTCTGAGGCATTCCACTCGATTGTTAAAGTTTGCATTTTAACACATTTTGGTGCAAAAAAAAACTGTAAAAACGTGCAAATAAATACTAGAAAACAAACCTTCACTGTATTTAAACAAAAAAACATTCACGAACCTAGTAAACCCTTTCACTTGCAAGTCGCTGCTAACACCATCTATCTAACACCGTGAAACAGAACCGAATGCGTTCGATGTACAAAAAATTGCCAGAATAAGATCAAGAATAAGATTGAGAATAAGATAGTCGAAAAACGCTAGTTACGTCGGCACGGTTTCTTTGTATGGGATGAGGTATCTGTATGCTAGTATTATATTATCTGTGCTATCTATAAATAACCCAATTCCTTGAAACAAATAATAAAAACACATAATACCACGAAATCACATAAAATCAAACATGACCGAGTTTGTTTGTCAAACCTGCCATAACATTAGAGTTTGACAAACAACAAAAGCCGGCCATGGTGACAAAGACAAAAAATAATCTTTTGTCCTTATTATTTACATGGGGCTGCCAACTAGCGATCTCGCTCTATCAATCAAGCTCATTTTATGACTAAATCTATAGGTACTTTATCTAAGTTCTGTTAAGACGGACTTTCGACATGAACTTTCGACAAGATAACTTCTGCTGTTCGATACGAGATGGCGCTACTAGCTACTACTGATTTTCTTCCTTTCTTCAATCTGATTACCTTGTCTTGTAACGTTTTTATAAAATCCTTCAAATACTAATACGATAATTCAAATTGTCCACAGCAAAAAGCGAAGAAAAGTTCAGCCGGGCACCCACTCTAAAGACTTTATCGAAAATCAGTGGGGTCCAACTATGTGGTAAGACATTCAGGCAGCTAGAATGGATGGTGGGCCAACATGTACGTTGGAGGCTGTTGGCGCCAACTCCCGTGACGTTTGCGGCACTGTTGGCCCAATTTGTGGTGACAGACAGTGACTTGACGACGCGACATCCGAAGTTTGTGAGGCGATTCAAGAGAGATGGCGCCAAATTATTGGAGGCTTATTTGGACTTGACTTTGTCTGGTAAGTTTTAATACTTATATTTAATTTACTGCTGATCCCCAATATGCTCAATTTTTTTGATTATATATGGTTAAAGTTTTTATCATTAGTTTCATCAAAATCCATTTAGCAGTTTTTGCGTGAAAGAGTAACAAGGAAAGGCCTGGTGCGCAGTACTCATAAAACCGGCGTGTGTGTATGACTAGATGTATGAATGTAAGTGAAGCAAAAGAAGTATGTAAGGATCGTAGCAGGTGGCGTTCTGTAGTTTCTGCCTACCCCCATGGGGAAAAAGGCGTGAATTTATGTATGTATGTATGTAGTAACGATACTTTCACAGAATGGTCGCTATAACGCTACTGTAGGTACCCAGTTCGGGCAAAGTTTTTGCAGCGTCAATGAAACGCGAGGGTTAGCGACACACTCATTTATTGAATTAAGATATTAATCTACCCACCACCATACATATATCATACCCGCAGTCATGATATCAATGGTACAGTTTTATTGTTTTTCTAGAATTTCTGCTATTCAGTCTGCAGGCAAGAGATAATCTCGCCCCCCTATTACATGAGACTTAAACATACCTAGCGAAATGTGACCAAGTTTATGTATGTAGGATTAATAGAATGAGACTTTTTTTTCGTAGACGTGCGTCTGAAGGTGGTTGAGAGCGTGGACGTAGGCTGCGCGTGCGTGGCGTGCGCGCGCGCTGAGCTGGGGCTGGCGGCCTGGCCCGCCTGGCTGGCGGCGCGCGCGGCCCGCCAGGCGGCGGCTGTGGCACCCATCGCGCGACTGCTGCAGAGGTACGTACATCATGTTTCGCTAACTGGGGCTGGCGGCGTATGTATTCATAATTTTTAGTCAGAAACCTGTCAACCCTCCTCACCAAATGCCCATACCAAGTCAAACGAGTCACAGTCAGTCGGCTCGTTTGGGTCTTATCACTAAATATACAGTATAATACTCACAACGGATCTTTGTGTCTCCAAATTAGCTGCAAGACCCTGCGCAGTAGCTATTTTTGTGTCAATGTTTAAGATAGCATTGTATAACTGTCTCTTTCACTCGCTTACATTTATCGCATCGTCCTATCTTGCTTACTCTATGCATACTGTTTCTTGCGCAATGGTTCGCAGAGACAACTTCAGAGACACAAAGATCCGCTGTGACTAATATAAAGCTTTAATGATGATCAAAGGCCGAAAAGACGCTCTTAAGAGCTGCAAGGTCGATATCCCCTCGGGTTGATGTCCCTCCTTGGTTATAACACCGAAGCGAATACCTGAACACCACCAGACTAACACTACCCCCAATTTACCCCACAACAAAACATAACAAAATTAAATTAAAATTACAGGATGATGCAAATTCTCAAGTCGCGTGAGTCATCGGTGGAGTCAGATCTGGATCAAGGTTACAGCAGCGCTCGAACATCCCCGAACCAGACGCCCTCCACGTCGCCTAGCGTCCACGTATCTCCGGCCTCGAGTACTTGCAGCACCTCCTCCCGCAGCCATCTGAATGTCGACACATCCTACCGCCAGCGCCCCGTCGAACGACGACCAGACTCCAGCTACACAGTCTTAGATCTAGACGATTCCAACGTGCCTCAAAACAATGTTCAAGACTACTATACATTACCAACAGCTGTCGACATGACTCTGCAAAGGGTAAACACAGCGGCTGATTACAGGTATTGTAGGTCCCGTAGACTTATTGATGCTAGCTTAGATGTACAACCCTCAACTAGCATGGCTGTGAAACGTGGTCTAGATTCCAATGTCGAACTTGAGAGGAAGAGGTATCGTTTGACCTCGCAGATGTCTCAAGTGGTTCTATGATCATGTCTAGTCTTTATTTAAATCTGTATTCATGAATTGTTGGTTTTTTGTTGTTGTGACACTAATGGTTGTTCCAGTGGTTCCAGTTGTAGCTCCTTTTAAACTAGAGCACAACTAGACTCTGGACTGCTGTTATGATATTGAAGAAAAATCCAATTATATTCGACGACCTGGGTTCCTCGTCAATGACATTGCGACCCTGACGAACGATATCCTAAATTACTAAATAACTGATAATATTTTTACGTGTTCCAAAATGTTATACAACACAAAATACTACCATGACTCGGATAGTCAAACAAATTCATGTTTACAGACGATTGACTTTAAATACTTTTGATTTTAGCTTTTAAATTTTAATAATGTACGTTACTATACTAAATAACTCTTATTTATTATTGGAATTGAAAGTATTTATGGTCAGTACATAGGTTAGTATGCATATTCCAGAATATGTTTGTTTGAAAGTGTAGCTGATTAATACCAGTATGCTTTGATATTATGTAAGTGGACATAATATTGTATGGCTGTTGTAATTTTTTGCGTATTTGAATTTAACACCTCTCTCTTCTCCTTAGTTTATATTGTCTATGACTATTATAAACCAAGAACAAAATCATCATCATCGTTTTCTTGTCTTCTGTTTTCAAACTACTCCGTTAGTCGTCATGTAAGTAGTCAAACAAGAACAGTAAAAAAAAATATTATGTCCACAAGCAATAAATTATATTAACACATAGCAATAAATGATTGAGAAGTTTTAAGTAATGTTTCTTGATAGTATTGTTAAAGAGAAAATACATGAACAACAATTGTTTTGCCTTGGTTTCTGAAAGGCGACTTAAAGAGTACCTATACTCCATTTGAGATAACATTAGACATTTAAATAATCTCATTTACATCCCATTCAACCGATTTTGACTTCTATTGTGTTGGTGATATGACAAATGGCAGCTGTATTAAACAGTTGGTTTTGGTAACAGGTTTATGCTTTTATGCCATCCTTATATTTTCGGGATAGAACTCAAAATCGGTTGAACGGAGTATAAAAAGGGGTTGTAAAAATTTCTTATGTTATTTCAAATAGAGTACCTGTAATAGACTCTCAGACTCTTGTCAGTTCTCTTGTATCAACCAAATCACAGAGCTAACAGACTCTCAAACTCTTTTCAAGTCTTAAATCAGCCAAATCACTACAGCTTACTTTTCTGTGTCATTTATAACAACAAAACAGGAACAGAGTATACTATTTTTTTAGGCCCGTTTGCGCCATCCTGGGTTATCTTACTAATTTCCGAGTTAGTAGCTTAAACGTCTAGTTATTTATTTATTTAACAAACTTACGTCACAAATATCAGTACAGCCCTGGCTCTTGTACTAAGGAAGTTCTTTCTCACAAGAGTTTAACCTCGCGTTATCAACTTTTGGTGTTAGCAGTGGTGTTTTATCCTATACAAAGAAACTGTTCCGACGTACTGTACCGATTATACTGATTATTTTTTGTGCATCAATCGCGTTCGGTTCCGTTCCACGGATATAGATGGCGATCTATCTATCTATCGCCGTGGAAGATCTCGAACGCGATCGATTTACAAAAAAATAATCAGTATAATCAGATGAAAAACATTAGTTACGTCGCCACGGTTTCGTTGTATGGGATGAGGCATCTGTATGCTAGTATTATATTATCTGTGGTGCTAGTGGGCCTTAATGTTACTTTGATTTCCATATAACTGTAATCTTTTATTTTCACAGAAAATAGTTGAACATTATAAAAAAAAAACTTCTCAATTGTGCATTTCCTAAAAAGCAATAGTTAGTGAGAAATTGTTGGTCGATCACCAAAACTCGAATTAGTTACTGAACGCAAAGTATGTGCTGGTCAGCATTTATTGGTGATTTTGACGTATCTTATGAAGTATATGGTTGTCATGGCGTGCGTGGTGGTACCTAATCAATGTGGAATTCATTAACGATAGGCTCGCGTTTGCCCACTATCTCATCTGATGGTAAGCGATGATGTGGTCGACGGTGAAGCACGCTTGCCCAGAAGTAACCTATTCACTCTTGACTTAAAGACTTCTAGTTTGTAGCTATCAGGAAACCCAGACTCGGACAGAACATTCCACTCTTTAGTTGTACGCGCAATGAAATTATTCCCAAAACGTTTAGCGCGTATGGGAAACTGGAATATTTGGGTAGAAGACACATTAATAAACAAAACAAAAGGAATGTCGTTGCCGAGATATTATGTCATGACCACGTTTCAGTGATTTTTTTTCTACAAATTTCTTGCCGAAAGTAGTTACCGATTAACGAGGTCAAACACAAGATAAACGTAAGGTTACTGGATACCATTCGCTTTTCGCTGATTATCCCAATCAGTCGTACAAAGCGTATCTCATCCATACTTTTACGCGCACACCCAAAATCTGGCACTCTGCCAGCATATGTTCCCTACCATATGACCATATGAGTGAACAGGCATTTTCTGTATTTGCTCGTTACATCTTAGACCTCATAAATAGCTTACCATTAAGCGAGATTGAGATAAACAAGCTTGATTAAAAAACAAAAAAGGCAAATTGAGAAGCTACTTCCTTTTTTAAGCTACCAGCCCACCATGTCATGGCAATCCAGTATTGTATGATGACTGCCTTAATAATACACGTCTCGTAAGAACGTGATTGCCAAAGTAAAATTGGCAAACATTGTTTTCTTAATTTATTATAGTTAGAACTTTTGTATTGAGTATATGTTGTTGAAGGTGAAATTATAAGGACGTTTGATTCGTGTAAGGCCCTCTAATATTGATATGAGAGCAAGCCGGCAGCAGCCAATGCCATTTTATGCTTTTTAAAATCACTATTCTCTATTTCTCGAATCGTAGTCAAAAAAACACCTTCACGAAGAACATTCGTCTTTATAAAACTCAATTTCACCTCAATGTACCAATCTAGTATATTTTGTAATACTGTAAGTATCCGAAATAGCAATTTTTTATAGTAAATTATGCCAATTTCTTTGTAATGCGAGTCATGTTTTAGAATAAATTAATGTGATTGATTGATTTTGCTGTTTTGGGTGTAGAGCGGTTGTGATTACGTACGTTTTAAATTATTGTTATATTGTATTTTTTTTTTGCTTGTAAACGTTACTGTCATGTCGACTTTATTTATTTTAAACATGGCTACAGTTTGTCACGCTATATCGCGTGCTCATAAAGTCATATTTATTAAAAATGCAAAATGTAAACGTCCACATTGCGCGAGCTCTAAAATTATTGTTATAATTACTACAATGCAATGAAAGCGGTTTGGAACCGAGAAGCCATATTGTTCCCGCCATATTTATGTTTCGAATTTATCTTTTATTTTTTTATCTTAGGTAGGCATAGATAACTTTTACAAGCAGAAAGAATTTTCGAACCGTGGTATGGAATAGAATCTTGTTGTAAAGGTTTTTTTATTGCTCACTTATAGTGCACTGTTTTAGTTATTTTTTAATGTTTTTTTATTGATGAGTTGTAAGATTCCGTTCCATGATCACTTTTTTTTTAATTGTTATATGACAAAATATGTGGTGATAAACCCGAATTAATAGACATAGTTGACACTCGAATTCTCGAACTTCTATTGACAATTATATTGAGTTTATTGATACGACGGTTCAACTCATATTTGGTCATATTACTCCACATTATTTTAATTCAATACCTTATTATAAGGGTTTCTAGAATCTTGGAATAGGGAAAAGGGGATACGGTTGTACAATACTTTTGAGACAATATATTGATACCAGACTGTAATTTATTTGTGATCAGATGATGTCTAGTACTAGTCATGACAACGTACAGGCATCGTTGTAAACTGTACCCGCAGTCAAATTGCGTAAATGAATTCAGCAAGCCAAAGGGATTGACCCCATAAAAGAGTATGAACAAATGACCAATCACATGCAAGATGAAAGGCGCGATGTGGTTTTCCTTCTGTGATTAGTCGATTGCTCACACTCATTCATAGATCAAACCCTTTGCCTTGCGAATTCACTTTCGCAATTAGGCTGCCGGCCATTGAAAGGCACAACGAGTTTGAGAAAGTTTGACCATGTAGATCGTTGTCTCTTTCGCTCATACATATGTGACTCTCTTTCTAAAACTCGATGTATCGTAATATACGGTCAACTTAACTGAACCTCGTTGGAATGTGACCCCAGTGTCTGATACCCGCACGGCGAGTCGAACGTCAGAATGATGTCACAGCACCAGGTCACAGTTAAAATATACAATCAGTTTGGAAACTATCTACAAACGCTCCAAACGGGCACACTCACACAAACATACGTGACCACTCGTCGAGTCGCGGTACTAAGTACTGACAGCACCGCCGCAGAAGTGCCCAAGTGGTCTCGTCGGTGCGTATGTTTGTCAACTGTGAGTGTGTCGTTTCGAGCGTTTGTAGGTAGTTTCCATACTGTTTGTATATTTATACTGGCGAACAAAGCGAATATTCAAGATTACTTATTAACAATGCCAACAACATAAGCACCTTTACAAATATACCTCGGGCGCTAACAGCGACTAGCACATTGCCACATTCATTATTCATGTTTCAAAAGATCACAACGTATGTCCCCTTCGCTCTTGAAAAGTAATTTTTATGCGGGTTTATAAACGGTCTCGTGATTACTTCAATTTTAGAAAAAATCCTGTTATGTTTTGTCGAATAGGTGAAAGTTTTTCAAATTTCTTGTATATTTTGAAGACATTATCGACTATTCAGCCTCTAAAGACCTAAATACAGATATTTATCTTATTCTGCCAACTATCTGAGGTACTGCATTTGGATTGGACCTGCTGATTTATTTGCAGGACTTACAGATAGGTAAATATTCTTAGATGCTCATCTGTGTAAAGTTAACAAGTACAGACCAAGACGCAACTCCCCTTATTGCGTTTCTGATTTAAGTGGTGTCCTCTACTATGTCTACTACGACGTGTTAATGCGATCATGATACCGTTGTGAGAGAAAGACTGAGATATACAGGACGTACTATCTGTTTCAAAACGGACTCAAGATGGCAATAATAATTCATAGAAGGTACTTGATTTTGTAATCAAACTATGCATGACGTTTTTTTGACGAATTCCATTGCTTGTTATACGGAGTCTAGAGGCTGCATAGTCGATGAGAATTTGGTTTTATGTGGCTATTTGGCTAACAACATTATTGCTGTATTAATTGTCCAATTCAAAGGCCTATGAAATGAAGTTACCAACACTATTTTTGAGTATTTTATGTGTTACATACCTATTAATGCTCGTTTATTGTATTTAAATTATCATCATTCGCTACATTAACTTGTATTTGTTATTTCTATCTATAATTTTAAAATGTTATACGTAGTTGGATTTATAGTAAACTGAGCTTCCTAAATAAATCTGCCTTAAGATTTCATAATTTGTCGATAATGAAACCAATAGTTATAAAATAAGGACTTGTTTCCGTAACTCCATTTCTTTTAGTGTAATAAAAATTTGCTACTTAAGTTCCTATGATCCCGAAGTTATCGACAAATAATGGAGTCAACCCATGTTACAAAAATATAAATCTGCTTATAATAATAGAAAATTTTCATTGCATTTCCACCGTACATTATTTCCAAGGTACGCAATGTAAATTATCTATGGTTTACAAAATAAAAAGCTTCAGAATATTATTATAAAAATAAAAGTACATGTTTACCAATGTAGGAAATGATTGATTGCATGAAGACTGAGAGATATGTATTGGCATCGAACTGAACTGAAAATGAAAATTATTTTGTACCTCTAAAAACTTAAGATAAAGACACATTATAAACCTTGAAATAAATATTTTACTTCTTTATTTACTGGTTTACTTTTGCAACCTTCAAAAATCTGGGAGCACGGTAGTGTTCCCGCCAAGTTCAGCACAAACATACAAAGGCACCTCAGTCGTACCAGCCTTTTCCTAGTCAATCCGGGCATTTTATAACCACTGTAACTTCGTTCTGAATAAGGTACCTTACAACCTACATGAAAGTACCATGATGGAGGAAATGGGGCCAACTCGACATAATTAAGCGGTCTCCTTCAAGTCCCTAGTCCGAACTCTAGGTATAAGAATTACGTCATTGGGCCCTTAGTGCTAAGTAATAAACTGTGATGACCAATCAGAAGGGCAATTCCTGTATTTTTAAGCAACGTGCGTATTTTCATTTCAGTTGCAATCTGGCAAAAACACCTATAGATTCCCTAAATTTAAGTGCGAGAATCGGCCTGCTGTTTCTTGCGAAAAATGATGATTATGTAGTTCTGTAAACGCACATTAAAATTGGTCAACTAACCTGTATGGGACTGGTGCATAAAAAAAAACAAGTACACAGGAAAAGGAAACACTCATATTTGTTTTTATTTTTTATTGGCATCTTAACAATAAATGTTTAAGTAAAATGTTCAATGATTTGCCATCTTATACCCTCAAAAACTGGATTTACGAATATGAAATAAAATATCGACAACAGGCAGCTGCTGGTATATTTATTTACACATATATAATTATTATTATTTACATTCTCACTATCGAAAATATAATTTGTGCTCGTTTTTTTACACTAAGCTAATCGGTAGACTGATGTGTCATCGGGGGAGAGTGTCGGCAAACGTGGGGGACGACGGGGAGGGCGGCGGCGGCGGCGGGGCTTGCACTCGCAGTGCAGCGCACACAAGCCTATACCAGCGCAACCAGATAGGAACAGCGGAACAGCCAAGGTCCTGGTCACCGTGGCCACTTGCTCTCCTCGAGACCAACGCGGTATCACCACCGTTGTATCAGCTCGCGACCAGAAACAGGGGTACTTTGCACCGACATACCCGTAGCTCGTTGTAAAATTCTCGCAATCGACCATAGGTGGATAGCCACATCCTTTTATATTGACAAACAGCACCGCAGGACGCCATTCTTCAGAGTGAGCTTTGTACTTCACGTGTAGCTGTGTACATTTGTACGCGTCGCTGGTACACCCCTCTCTACATGAAGCCCATGTGCAGTTGTCCAAGCCGAGCCTGTCATCACGCCTCTCAGTGACGCACTCCGCTGGCACTGGATCGAAATCAGCTGCTAGAGCACTTAACGCTGGATCAGCGTACAGCGGGACGAGGAAGAGCAGAGCGGAGCCACCACCTCCTAACAAAGTGGCGAGTATAACGGTGATATATCGCGTTAGTTTGGCACGCGTTTCTCCTCTACGGCGAGAAGGCCGTACGACCAAACGTTCCGAACTTCCACCCCTCATTTTATGAGCACTGCGTCAACCCATGCTGAATTGCGAGCCTTGCCCCATATACATTACCGAGGTACGCATGCGCCAGGCCAGGGTGAAACATGCGCTGTATGTTAGTTGTTCATAGTCAAGATTCTTTAAATTTGCATAATAATTATGTGTGATAAACTGATAATATTATGTGTATGATTGCAGTAGGTACTTCTCCGTGCGTAGGTAGTCGATGATGCGGCAAATTAATTACTTGTTAAAAGATAGATAGTATTATATTTTAATTTCGTATATTATTCATACTGCAACACATGAGAAATATGCATAGAAGTTACGAGCTTCCTGTAAAATCTTGCTATGTTTCCAAGCCTCTTTGTGTACAATGAACTGGCAAGATTTATTTAGTTATAAAATTAATAAAATAAAATAACCAAGTTCTCTTTATGTGTATAGTCTATGGCCAAGTTTTCGCAGCACGGCAGCACTATAGAAAAAAAAATAAAAACAAAATGGCTAATGTGGTAGTGAAATGTTCTCAGATGCTAAAATAATATAATAAACCATTTCTCAAGTGATAAGTTGTAATTAACAGTATCATATTTGTTTGTAGGTATGTCAGTCACGTTATTCAGATTATTCGTAAATACTTTGAGACAGAATCTACCGAGACATCCCATTAGATCAGGTAAAGAAAATTACTACATCACATGGGGATTGTCTGCTTATTATTTTGTTGAAAATGATCGTGTTTTGTTTTCCGTTATGTTTTGTTTCGTCGTTTTGTATGTTATGGGATGGTTACGAGCTTATTGTTGATTACATACATAAAAGCCGATAAAAAATTCGCCCGGCAAGTGGTAGAAATAACCTATTTGATTTCAAAAATTATGTAAAATTACCTTAATTACTCTTTTTTAGTTATTTCCTAATTCTTGTTGTTAATCCTTCAGTCTTGTTGCAACCATATTATGTTTTATACAACATTTTTTAAAGCATCGCAGGGTAGAAAACAGGAACAGCCAGCACTCTGTTTTATTTACCCGACTGCGCGACGTAAATGAGGGTAATGTGTTTATCAGTGTACATAACAGTTGAGTAGGAATGTTGTTGATTTCTTGTCTAATGTTTTCCTTCAATTCAGTTATGGTTGATATGGGTTACTGTTGTACACCCCGAGTCTTTAGATAACCCCAGAGGACTACTCAACTTCTGAGGCGCGTTTTGATGAATGTTAAAGATCGCTTTGAAAAGTTCCAGAGCCGCGAAGGATGTTATTTTCAAAAAGTAATTTTCCCATGTCTACAGTTTCTGATTTTGTAATTTAACAAGTATACAGGGCTACAGGTTTAATCAACCTAGTATATAATATGCTTTTTTATTCTCAAAACCCTCTGTTTCCTTAGGCACAATCATCAATGCTAAATTGAAAATATATTTTTTAAAATCATAGGATCAAAAAACTTAACTAAGTTCTAAGTGTTAACACATAAGTATTATGTGCCTTTTGAGGTTATGATGATGTGTATTGTGTCTACAGCAATGCCTAAAAACTTTCGCGTTTTATAATGGAAAACAATATATCACGGGAATTTAACGCGATGATTTAGATTATTTATTTACCTATTTAACCCGACGTTTCAACCATCCCGGGTAGACTGGTGTCTCGGTGTACTGGCTCCGTTGGAGCAGAAAATTCTTCCTCTACCCTCACATTTCTACACACAACACTGAACCTTTTTTAATCTTGTCATGAACAAGGTTATGATTTTATGATAAAACCAGTTCTCATTGTGTAGATTTTCTTACATTTGACAGTTTAAATTATATCCATGTTAGTAAACAAACACTGACAGCTCTCATGTCATATGTTCCGTTCTAGGTATTCGTGCAGTCTATATTTACTGTGAACCTATTATTTTAGACTTATTTTTATACATATCAATTTACCATCTAAACATGATGTAAAAAATAATATAAATTTCACAATAAAATCTAGTATTTTTTTAAAGTAGTGTGATGAAATTAAACATACCAAATATAAAAATGGGAAGGGTTTTGATGTGTTCAAAACCTATAAAAAGTAGTAAGGCAATGAGGTGTCTATTATAAAACGAAAATATTTCACCAGCTCCAATAAAATAAGCTGGAATATTTTTTGATGTATCAAACATTGGGAGTCATTTCATATTTTGGTCAGGTTGTATTTGACCGATTTTATTTATCAATTGGACCAGAAAACAAAATAAAACAATCCAAATAGGTACAAAATGACGTTTATTGCTATTTTACAGAAAGTCTACGATTACAATTCATGTTCCACTTGTAGCATTTTTTGTGTGAAACAGAGGCGTTTCACACAATACTTTCATTCTGGGTCCACTTTTTACTACACCAGTTGTTAAACCCCTTCTTATAACATTTGCCGAATTGATTATTCTGTCTCAATTTTTATCTATAAAAGTTATCTACATTGGTTTCGTACATTTTACGTGATGCGTGCACAACTAAACAGACAAAAAATCCAAAATTGCTGGAAATGTGTTCTGTTGGTTACCCTTTAATATCTTGGCTATTTCTTTTTGTAAATATTTTGTATTTACATAAACATATTTCCAAATATTTATAAATATGTATTGATTGATGTTATTATTCCTCTTGTTCATTGCAGCATTGCAAGTGCGTTCTATATCAGCCATGGAAGTAGCAAAAGTAGAAACCAAAGTCACTGAAGAAAGTCCGCAAGAAGAACAAGAAATAGTTCCCAATAAGAACTTGACAAGATTCAAGAAACGTTTCATGAAGCGGCAGTGGGAACAAACAGATAATGAAAACAAGAATGGAGAAACAGAGCAGAAGAAACTTTGTGAGCGACCTGTAGAACGGATAAAAAGGAAGAAAATGGCACTATTATTGGGTTACTGTGGGGTTGATTATTACGGCATGCAACGGTGAGTTTTATTCTTAATCGCCTGTTGCAAATCTACGAAAAAATATATACTTATTTCGTAGATTATATAAAAATAATAAGACTTGTTTTTTATGCTTTATGAAATGAATAAAGAAACACTTGCCATATTTCAATATATAATTTGGCATGTATGGCTTACATGTCCAATATTTTTTATTATTAATCTACCTGAGACTTTTAGTCATAATCCCAATTGAACAGCTTGAACAGCACTCGCACTCTCAGCTTATAAATTATCCAAAAAGAGCTATAGATGTAAAGGGCACTTGTAGACAAATCCTTTGTCTTGTTTGAAAATAGAAATTCCTTTTTTAAAATCAATACTGCTTGCTTTCAGTAACCCTGGTGTAAGAACAATAGAGGAAGACTTACTAAGAGCATTGATGGAGGCAAAATATTTGACAGAGGATGATTTCAATAATCAACAGAATGCACAATTTCAAAGGAGCTCTCGGACCGACAAGGGTGTGTCCGCTGCCAGACAGGTTGTGTCTCTTAAGCTACGTTAGTATTCTTCACATTAATAACCCAAGATCAGTGATCTGATATTGGGGTACTTATATACCTAAATTTTTTATTTGTTATAGGTTCGCGCGCTTGACCTCTATTATTATTATTTTCATTTAAACAAAAAAAATAACATGTAGGTAGGAAAAAATTTTTAACGACTTGTTCAAGGTAGGCAAATATTATAGAATAAAGTTGTGGAAATTTGATCTTTAACACGTAACGTTAGGGTAGGTAAGCGTTTGAATACTGTTTTGTCACCATGCTGGGCTTGTTAATTTCAACCACAATTGTTAAGTCCATTTGGTCTAGTGTTTGCATCATTGAACCTATGTCAACAAACGAGTTGACATTGGTTGCGAGTTCAAAACTAACCTTCCACTTCTTGTTGCTTTATGTTTACATTATGTTTTAATTATGTTTTGTGGATTCAAAATATTATTTATATTAAATTAAAATATTTAATTTAAATTAACTATTTAAATACAAATAACAAAAGAAATTATCAACCATAATGATTATTATAACGATAAATTAAAAAAATGGAAAAAGACGTTGTTTTTCGCAAATTAGTAAGGCAAGGAAAAATTATCGCGGGTAGTCACTGCCATTATTCGTAGAATGGCTTTAGTTTTATTGCCACGGTTCATTTTTATTAGGGTTCCGTATCCCAAGGGTTAAAACGGGACCCTATTACTAAGACTCCGCGGTCCGTCTGTCTGTCTGTCACCACGCTGTACCTCATGAACCGTGATAGCTAGGCAGTTGAAATTTTCACAGATCATGTATTTCTGTTGCCGCTATAACAACAAACACTAAAACCAGAATAAAATAAATATTTAAGAGGGGCTCCCATACAACAAACGTGATTGTTTTGCCGTTTTTGCGGTAATGGTACGGAACCCTTCGTGCGCGAGTCCGACTCGCATTTGGCCGGTTTTTTCCTACCTTTAACCTTAGTAACATTTGACTACCAGTTTTATAATGAATACGCATATGTTCCTTTCAACTATCCACTTATTTACAAGTTAGGCGAAATATAAAATATTACCAATTTAGAAATTTTATATTTGTAGAATGTGTCCGCCTATAGTTCTCTACAATAAAGTAAGAAATACTTATTATTCAATAGATTCTAAATTGAAAGCAAAACAATAATATTCTCGACGCAGGATTTGAACTCGCATCTTGTTCGCCTGTGTTCACATTAATTCTATTACAATACTCTGATAAACTTTTAGTCTTAGAGCATAAAAATCAAAATCGCATAACTAACAGTTATAAACGCCAACGTTTTAAAGATCTAATTTGCGTATCTGTATTATTTTTGTATTTGTTCATCGTGTAGCGCTAGTCTGATTAACCCATACAAATGAAATAATCCTAAATGTTACATGCGGAGGGTTCAAATTCGTTCGTTTTTAGGGTGGGTCAGGTAATAGCTGTTACCGACTGTAAATTAAATGTAAAATTCAATTGAGTACCAAATTAGTACTCAGCAACCAGTTTGGTGGTCTGGTTGCCCTTCTTTGAAATCGGCCTCCCCTAGTTAATTACACTTGTCTCTGTCTCGAACTCTCGAGCTAATCTACTCCATCCTTTTGGTAGGTCATCTCCCCATCTCTTTAATTGACGTCCCTTTTGTCTTTTTTCATTCCTAGGATACCATTGACAAACACTCAACTTCAAATGCTTAATTCAGAGATCGTTGAGTTTTAATTTTTGAGCATTGGCCCAAATCAAAATTATTAGGGTACATAGCACTAAATTGTAAAGTATTTTGTTTTTTTTTGTCCACAGCTCTTGAAGTAAATGTAGAAGAAATAAATAAAAGACTACCTGAATGTATTAAAGTTTTCTGTATAAGGAGAGTAACTAATAAATTCAACTCGAAATCAAAGTGCTGTGCTCGAACATATAGCTATACTCTTCCCACATATGTTTTGGAGCCTAGTCTTACCACAGATGAAGAGAGAAGGCAGTATAGGATCACAGAAGAAAAAAAAGAACAAATGAGCAAGGTTCTACAAGTTTACAAGGGGACCAAGTGTTACCATAACTTTACAGAAAAGAAGTGAGTATAATTAATTATTAGTCATATATATAATTATTGAGTAAATATTATACTCAATAAATATATGTATACTTTAATTTTAAGCAGGAGGTTTTGTATTTAAGTTACTAAGGTAAAGTTCATCATGTGCATCAGCCGATTTCGTCACCGGTGGAAATAGGCCCCTCTTCTAATGCTAATATGCATTTAGGCTACATCAGCTTGTCTGCCAAAGGTTCTACACTTTTAAACTAAAAGTTAGAAATTGCAAGTGCATTGCCACAGATAATATAATACTAGCATACAGATGCCTCATCTCATACAAAGAAACCGTGCCGACGTAACTAGCGTTTTTCATCTGATTGTACCGATTAATTTTTGTAAATCGATCGCGTTCGTTCCGTTACACGGCGATAGATAGATCACCATGTATGTCCGTGGAACGGAACCGAACGCGATCGATGTACAAAATATAATCAGTACAGTACGTCGGCACGGTTTCTTTCCGGCACGGTCTTTTGTCCAGTTCTGGACTATATTGACAAGACAAACTTATTGCAGTGCAAATAAGACAGCTAGCTACCCAGGATACTTTTTACCCGACTGCCAAAGGAGGGTAATGTGTTTATCAGTCTATGTATGATTGTTCCTATGTGGCGTTCTAGAGACCAAGCGCGCTGGCCGATTTTGATGATTCTTACGTCAATCGATTCGTCTTAACCCTGCGAGTGTTACTGGCTACATTAAAATTGGAAAATAAAAAAATGGTGGATTTTGGGCGCCATTTTGTGGGGAATTCCAAACCCATCGTGTGGGGTATCAAAATAAAGGGTTTTAAGAGGTGATTTCAAAAAAATATAACACTTCTATGTTTGAATGTACGTAATTCTAAAGAAAATATAACTTAGTATATATAGTTATAATAGTTCGCTTTTCAAGCAGTCGGGTTTTTGTTTTTTTTATTAACTTTTTTTTAGGGTTCCGTACCCAAAGGGTAAAAACGGGACCCTATTACTAAGACTCTGCGGCCCGTCTGTCTGTCTGTCTGTCCATCTGTCACCGGACTGTATCTCATGAACCGTGGTAGCTAGGCAGTTGAAATTTTCACAGATTGTCTTGGTCTCACTAAAACTGTGAATTTCCTTTATGGTGTACTAGTTGCGACTGCAGCTCCTCCAGCATGGTATTATAGTCCGGTCAAAATAGACCAACACCATTATAAATGAAATGTAAAAAGTCCCCATCGATCCCACACTTGCAAAAAATTTTATTCAAGGTCATAAATATAGATTTTTTGCGTTTTTAGCCGTGTGGTAAGTTTTATGATAAAAATAGGTTAGACAAAATTGGAGATTTTGCAATTATCTATAAAAATGGTCATTACAATTTTTCTCCTAAAGGTCACCGTTTCTGAGATATAATGGTTGAAAAAGTTGTATTCTACATAATATACACACGTTTCCACGCCACCTTGGCAGATAGTGTACTTGGCGCGTCTTTTTAACGTGGTTTCTCCGATAGGCTTATTCAACAATCTATTGTGATCCTAATTAATGCAATTTAATTTGACTGGACTACTATTGCTTCTCCCCCTATATCTTTATAAATTATAGCATATGTGTTATTCTGATTTGTAAGGTATATTATTGTAAAGTTACATCATAAACCGTAGTTTATATGTGAATGAGTAAAAAAAAATCACACTTATAATATGAGTAGGATATTCCACCTTTTGGCTAGAAACATAAGAGGTATTTTACTAACCAAAGTACTTGTTTCAGACATTTCCAAGATCCGTCATCACTAAGATTTATGATGGGCTTCACTTTAGACAGAGTGTTTGTTGACTCGGATATGGAATTTGCTGTGCTATTAGTAAAGGTATGTTATTTTACAAGCTTTTAATTTGGCTTGCAATGTATGTATGTATGCATGCATGCATGTATAGTTCTCCCCAAACTTCTTGATCGCCCTGTTTGGCGAGAACTATAAGTATGTTTTGGGTCAAATCTTGCAACTGAATTTTAAAGCAGTTATCCTCCACCGATTAAGATGTAATTTTGCATTTGTTTGGATAACAATGCATGGTTAGCTAAGTGACGTCATTCTATATTCAATCCAATATGGCGGACGGCCCAAAATGGCGGACTAGTTATTTTTTGTGCACTGCTATGATATGGGTATCAAATGAAAGGGTTTGTGGAGAAGGATACGAAAAAATCTTGATTTTTAAAAAAAGATTTTTTATTAATAATTTTATTCTTCTTCTTGTCGATGATTCCTTGGCTCTTAATACAAATTTTCGACAAGTATTCAGCCACGTCGATAGTCTTAACACTGTCCTAGTAAAGGTCTTCTTGGCTGGTCAGTGAAGCTGCGTTAGTCACGCCGGAGCCTCTTTGCTCGTGGTCTATCGCGCGACCTCTGTTGACGTGAAGACTGAGAGAGTTTGACATAGTATATAACTACTTCGTGTAGATCTTATCAAGTATCTAATATGCACATACCCATCTTTCACTGATTTGTTTGAAAATGAATACTAAGGCTCCCGCGCCAGGCGACATTTTATAAACAACTATAAAACTATTTTGGAGATTTTTTTAATGAAAAATGTTTGTCGCACTGTCGCATCCTCGTTGTCTGTTGGGACTTTTAGTCACCCCATTCCTGCTTAAATTTTTAAGTAACCGACGGACACCATTTTATATGAATTTAACATTATTATAGTTTATCTTTTTCATTCCAGGGTCAGAGCTTTATGCTGCATCAAATACGAAAGATGGTTGGATTGGCGATAGCAGTTGTACGTGGTCATACAGACAGTTCCATACTTGAGAGGGTGTTCGCCAAGGAAAAGGTCATGATACCCACCGCACCTGGCCTCGGTCTAGTCCTTGATACGGTATGTATGTCTGATCTTCAATAGGTTATGCAAATGGTAACAAATGATAACAAATGATTTGTGCAGGGGTGGGAACCAGTAATACACTCAATGACGCAATATTGGTAGAGAAACGTTGATGCAGGATTATTCATGTTTTATTGTGTAATTCAATATGGAGAATAGAAGGCATAGGCCCAGCAGTTGGCACGGTTGGCGCAGTGGCTCAGCGAGTGGCGATTTCCGCACGGAATATATATTTGTCCAACATATTTAAATTTATAGTCATAGGAGGCAAAGAATTAAATGCTAATTTTGACTGCACCATTTCATAGGAGTTCCGCCCTATTCTAGACAAGGCATAACATTCTTGCTCATTTCAGGTCCACTACGACAGATACGACGCAAAATTCAAAGACAGCCACGACAGTTTGACTTGGTCAGACGTGGAGGACGAAATTCACCAGTTTATTCATAAGCACATATACCCCGTGATAGTGAAGGGCGAAGTTGAGGGCAAATCTATGGAGACGTGGCTTGAGAAACTTCAAAGACATTCTTACGAGCCCTCGGAAGACGTTCCAGAGAAAGTTGATGAAAAGGAACTTGGTGGTGGCGATGATGATGACGACGATGACGCTGATGATGGAGATGATGACAAAAAAGAAAGCAAAGATAGCAGCAACGCAGATACTAAAACAAATCAAAGTATGAATGATACACCTGAAAAAGAAAGCAAAGATAGCAGCAACGCAGATACTAGAACAAATCTTAGTATCAATGAAACACCTGAAAAAGAAATCAGTAATGTAAATGTTGAGTCTAGTGATAAAGTTGAAGACAGTAAAGCAGAAGAATCTAAAATCAAAGTAATAAGTGAAGGTGTCCAAGTTGATGATAGTGCAAATAATAAAAGTAATCAGTAGTTTTGTTATCGGATGTAGATAATATTATTGCATTAGCATATTCAAAACGGAGATTGGTGCTGTGTGAACTAAATAATGATATTCGTCAAACTTCTTACTGTTTGTGAGTTGAGTAGTTATTTTGAATATAATAATGCAGTAAGGATATTATAGCTTATTAAAAAAGCTACATAATAAGATAAGGATATTATAGCTTATTAAAAAAGCTACATAATAAGATAAGAATAATAAGTTTCTTGTTCATAATGACTAGCTGGAACCTGACATAATTTAGTTAATAATAGAACTTAGATATTGTTTTATATTCTTTATTGAATAGAAATATGTATAAAAAATCAATTTGCCAGGATGGCATTTCAAATAGATGGCTGAGCCATATTTCAAAATAAATAAAAATATATTTTATTTACATGATTTTATAGAATCCCTTGTCTTACTTAATATTATGGAATCAATCTTTACTGTTTTTTTCTTAATCTGTTGTTCTTTATCAAGACTGTTTAATCGTTTTTGTGGGACTCGTTGAGCTTCATTTTCGAGTATGCAGTAGTTGAGAAAAAAGAAACCATCTCCCAGGCAAACTGTTTAATCTTTGTTGTGGGACTCGTTGAGCTTCATTCTCGAGTATGCAGTAGTTGATAAAAAAAGAAACCATCTCCCAGGCAAACTGTTTAATCGTTGTACTCGTTGAGCTTCATTCTCGAGTATGCAGTAGTTGATAAAAAAAGAAACCATCTCCCAGGCAAACTGTTTAATCGTTTTTGTGGGACTCGTTGAGCTTCATTTTCGAGTATGCAGTAGTTGAGAAAAAAGAAACTATCTCCCAGGCAAACTGTTTAATCGTTTTTCTGGGACTCGTTGAGCTTCATTCTCGAGTATGCAGTAGTTGAGAAAAAAGAAACCATCTCCCAGGCAAACTGTTTAATCGTTTTTGTGGGACTTGTTGAGCTTCATTTTCGAGTATGCAGTAGTTGAGAAAAAAGAAACCATCTCCCAGGCAAACTGTTTACTCGTTGTTGTGGGACTCGTTGAGCTTCATTCTCGAGTATGCAGTAGTTGAGAAAAAAGAAACCATCTCCCAGGCAAACTGTTTAATCGTTTTTGTGGGACTCGTTGAGCTTCATTCTCGAGTATGCAGTAGTTGAGACAAAAGAAGCCATCTCCCAGGCAAACTGTTTAATCGTTTTTGTGGGACTCTTTGAGCTTCATTCTCGAGTATGCAGTAGTTGAGAAAAAAGAAACCATCTCCCAGGCAACTAGACAACATTTTTTTAAACCTTACCTCACTCGGAATTTGTTACTGTATCGTGGGTACGTTTACAAACATTTAAACTCACATACACAAGACACCCAGATCCGGCACAACTATGTGTAGGCCATATAAATAATTGTTCCGTGCGAGAATCGAACCCGCGTCACGGCGCAGCAACTGATCGCTCGACCACTACGCCAACCGTGTCGACTTTGTATGGGAGTTTTTTTTTGAGAATTGTTTGACTTTTTTAGAGAAAATTGTTCATTTACTTAGGCAGAAGTAGTTTTTAAAATATGAGCCCAACTTTCCGTTATACTATATTCTACTAAAGCCCAACCACTACAAGTAATAGTCAATTCACTAAAATAAAGTTGTTTGGCTCGGACAACTTTGTATGGGAGAAACATTTGTTTTTGTGAATTTGCTCTGACTTCTTTGGAGAAAATAGTACGTTTACATGGACACTAGCTGTATTTCTTGAATTCTTTTGTTTGAATATGACCCCAGCTTTCCGTTCCCAGTATATCTAGTGTCGTAGTCATCCTTGTTCTAACCCAAAAGGGATATAGCGCTATACCTACTACCCGTGAAGCTCCAAATCTCTTTGCCATACAGCCTGGTGGAAACCGCATACGCAGTGTTTATTCGTATTTTGGTATACTAAAATTAGTCATATGTCTAGTTTCTGTTATTCATGTTGCCATGCTATTCATGCTTGCTTCTATGGCCTGGTCAGAAAATACATTATAAGATTAAATATTATAATTTGCTTGTGATCTTGTCTGTGATTCCAATTGTAGTTTAATAGGATAGTACTGATTTATGAAGCTTGTTGAGAAACATTAATCTCAGTATTGCATGGTCTAAAAAGTTTCGTTCACAAGACTAAGAGTTGGCTTGATCAAAATGGGTTTTGAAGACATAAATCTTCCTTAATCATCTGAAAAAAATAAGGGCTTAAGAAGTGTAAGCTTCTATCCTCTTGTCTAAAAACATGTCAAGCTAGGTAAATCAACAATTAATCTGCTATAATAACAAAAGAAATGCCTTTAGCTGTCAAAAAATTGGTCAAGAATTAATTCTGTAAAAACTTAAAGCTTCCGTGCTTTTGAAGTCAAAGGCAATGTTCTTGACGAAAAAGTTAAGCTAGGTTGGTCAAAGACAAAGTTTTGAAAAGGCTTAAACTAAAAGGTTTTTTCAAAACTTTGTTTTAACTAGAGCACAGTAAGAACTAGTATAAGTCTTATATCTACTGTGTTCTCGTCTGAAAAAAGGTAAAACTACTAGTAATTTCCGAAAAAAATCTTAGGCTTGGAGCTTAGGCTTCCATGCGCTCTTTGTCTAAAGATGTGTTAATGTTGGTCAAAAAATAGGGTTGGAAGGCTTTTGTACTCTTGTCTGAATAAATTTCATGCTAGGCAAGTCAACAATTAATCTATTGTAAACGCAAAAATATGCTGTTAGCTAAACAAAGATTGGTTCGATTCTTCAAAATTGAAGTTTTGTAAAGGCTTCCATGCTTTGACTGTATCAAAAAGATTGGTTTTGTCAAAAAAAATAGGTAGTCCTTTGAATGTAAAATTTTCTTGCCAGAAAAAGTTAAGCTTTGTTGTTCAAAGTTTTGAAAAGACTTTATACTGTGTTCTCGTCTGAAAAAAGGTAGAACTAGTTATAAAAATATCTTGTTACACTTGGGCCTTCCATGCGGTCTTGACAAAATGTGTTAAGGTTGGTCAAAAAGTAATGTGTTGTGAAGCCTTCTTTGGTCTATTCAGAAAAAAATATCAAGCTGGGAAAGTCTATAACTAATCTGAAGTAAAAACATAAAAATGCCTTTAGCTGAAAAAAGATCTGTTAGGTTGTTCAAGAATTTAAAGAAGAAAGAAGAAAAAAGAAAGAAAAGAAGAAAGATTTTAAGAATTTATTATTTATTTATTTAAACTTTATGTACAATAGTGGTACATAGGCGGACTTAATGCCACAAGGCATTCTCTACCAGTCAACCTTTTCTTTAGACAGTTCGTTCTCAAAAGGCTTCGATGCTTTTGAAAGTATAAAAAGAATTTGGTTTAGTCAAAAAATGAAATTTTTTAAAGGTTCAATGTTCGTGGAAAATAAAAAGTTAACTAAGTTGGTCAAAAACGAAGTTTTGAAAGGCTCATACTATAAGCTTTTTCAAAACTTTGTTGAGACGACAGCACAGTAGCTATAAATAAGCCTTATGTCTACTGTGCTCTCGTCTGAAAAAAGATAGTTAATAATTTCCAAAAATTTAATTGTTAGGCTTGGACCTTCCATGCGTTCTTATCTAAAAACAAACAATCTCGAACATAGAACCTCCTCCTTTTTGGTAAGTCGGTTAAAAATGAGTTAAGGTTGGTCAAAATATAAAGTGTTGTGAAGGCTAGGCTTCTATGCTCTTGTCTGAAAAAATATAAGATGGCAAAATCTAAAACTAATATTGTAAAAACTAAAAAATGGCTTTAGCTTAACCTCCGACGCGATTTTTGGTCCGTTGCAGGTCCATAAGAAAAGTAGTCGCGGTACGGGTCATGGGCCATAACTCAAAGGTCCGATTGGTGGGTGGTTTTTGACATACAAACTTTACTTGCAACACTTTCTGGCTGTATCATTCGGTCAATCGATTCATATTTCACCAACTTTGGTAACATTTTTTAGTGAGACACCACTAAAATTGAATGACATAAAAATTTTACAAATGCATCTGTGATTTTATTACATTTTATTATTGTTGAGTGATGTTTATTTGGAATTGCTTATCTAAAAATTGCCTACACATATTGTTTTATCGTAATGAAGTGTTTTTTGGTGAATATGTGTGTGAATTCGATATATTGTGATAAAGTTTTATGGTGCGAGTAAAAGTTATGCGATTGAAAATTATAAAAGTGATAAGTTGCTACCGTGTTTCGTCACTGCGAGATGAAGTCAGTTTTATTTGCTTATTGAATTGTATAAATAGTTAGGTAAACTCATAACGAAGCCAAGAAAGTATAATAATATACCGTGCCATAGCAATAAATTGCCGATTTCTCAATTTTACTGAGGGCCCATCCAAAAAAATAAAAAAAGTCTCAGTGGGGTCACGTGCCACGACATTGACGCTTGCGGGCCGGCCCGCACAAGAGGTTAAAAAAGATTTGCTTCATTTTTTTTTTTTTTTTTTTTTTTTACTTGGTCAAGAATTGAAGTTTTGTAAATTCTTAAAGCTTTTGCCTGATTATTTTCACAGAACAGAAAAAACGCCTTACTTACAGTAGACGTCGCAAGTAGGCGGGGCCCGCGTACCCCGAGTTTTGCATAATTCCGCATGTCTGCTGCTCCGCCAACACAACGCACAACAGTCTTGTTGCAACCGTCACGGTGAAAAGAACTTGAAAAAAAATACAAAAATGCCCTATAGTGCTGTTTTAGAATGTAAACACGATAGCAGAACCAAACATTTATCAAATGCAGGTATAACGTACCATCGGGCAATATTAATTGATTTTATTTCGAAATAAATTTGAAAAAACTATATTTTATTAAACAAGACAAGTAAAAGTTGATTTTATGTTGTTAAATTTAAGGTCTACTTTCTTTTAAATTCAAACATATTGTTCTCGAAGATTCCAACTATGCACATGTCACAGTCAGCTACTCAATTAGAGATTGCCGTTATCGATAATGTAATATCGATATTTTAAACTTACAATATTCTCTGTGTTCTATGATATATCTGAAAAAATGTAAACCAGTGTGCGGTTTTTTTGGTGATGCAGTATTAGTAATCAAATACATCCATGTTCAAACCATTTCTGCCTTAGCCAAGTTAAAAATAAATAAAGCATGGATATGGGTAATCTATTGGTAGTATTCTAATCGAAAAAATGATAATCAAAAATTAATATTTTAATTAATTATTTTTTAATTAATATTTTAATGTAACGATAAAGTGCCAACCTCCAAATGTCAGTTTAGTCTACGAAATTAAAAATCAGACTATAGTTTAATATCTATCGCGTAAACGCCACAGGGTGTATTTTTCTATCAATAGAATGATTTTCAAAAACGGATTAGTAGTCTAACATAACAATTCTTAATTATATTTTCTATAAATCCTAAGTATTAGAATAAATTTATATAAACACTATTTTGAATTCTTTGTTTTTAAATAATATATATGACGGCGGGAGCCTCGATGCGTGATATCGTGAAGCACCTCAGCGACCAATTTGGGCAGGACTCCGAAGAGCTTACAAGTACAGTGGTCTCTACTTTAGAAAACGGAGCCGCTGTTGGGTTTCTGGAAAGGAAAGGCTCGCGCTTCTTAAACTGGGCGGCGCGCGAGGTGGGCTGCAGACGGCGCAGCTGCGTGCGCCGGCGCTGTCATTAATGACATCATACGTCGAGCTCTTGTCACCGCCGGGGTGTCAGCTGTTTTAGAACCCAATGGCTTGGCACGTGACGATGGGAAGAGACCGGATGGGATGGCCATAATGCCTTGGAATTTGGGTAGGCCATTGGTGTGGGATGCAACATGTGTCGATACCCTTGCGCCATCCCTTAGCACGGCGGGCTGTGCTGGGGCAGCTGCTGCTGGTGCAGTATATCTCAAGCGGCGCAAATATAACAACCTTATTGGCAGTTTTATGTTTGACCCGTTTGAGGTTGAGACATTTGATCCATGGGGTCCGAGTGCTCATCGAGTGTTTCGAGACATAAGTAAAAATAATAAATAAATAAATAATAAATCTTTATTGAACAAATGCCTTACATTACATTATTTTGCTTAATATCTAGCTTGTGTTAGTAAACGGTTAGTAGACTGTTCGCGTGACCAGAGGGCTGGCCTTTTCTTCAGCCAGAGAATCAGCGTTGCCATTCAACGTAGCAATGCTGCCAGCGTTCTGGGCACGTTTCCCATTGACATCGATGTGAACGAATTTTTTGATGCGCTATGAGCCCTTTTCCCCTCTCCCCTTTGTATGTAAGTTTGTTTTGTTATTAGTCATAAGATTAGAAATATTCAGTTGTATATAAACACTCAAACATAAGGTTTTGAAAAGTTTATAGCTACAGTGCTCTCGTCTGAAAAAAGGTCTAATAATTACAAAAAATTAATTATTAGTCTTGGAGCTTCCATGGGCTCTTGTCTGAAAATGTGTTAAGGTTTGTCGAGAAAGCTAAAGCGGGCTACTCACACACCTGCCACAGGGGCAATCTAGAGTGTAAAAGGTGGGATGACCCTTAATTGTAGCCTTAATAATTGTGATGTGTATAGGCAATCAGGGATAATTTCCTAGATTGGCCTTGTGACAGGGCAGCAGGGGCGCGAGACCATCCTTGGTCCCTAGATCGTGTGTGTAGCACGATTGGGGCAATTACTATTATTTTTAACTCAACCTTTTCTGTAGCCACTTCTTCACCCAGTAGGTATCTCCTTTTCCTTTTTTTGCGGAAGCACCACAGAAAGAGGAAGGGCTTTACCGATCTTTTGATTTTTCTGTAATACTGGTGACATACTCAACGCTTGTGTTTAGCTCACTTATACTCGAACACTGAACGGCAGAGGCATGTGTGTAGAGATAATGCCGATATTGCTGCGACCGCCGTCTTAAAACTTATCTGTTGTAAAAACGAAACCTTCCATGTTCATGTCTGAAAAGAAAGGTGAGGATGGTCAAAAATAAAGTACTGTGTAGGCTAAGGCTCTATAATCTTGCTTGGAAAATTTCAAACAAGGCTAGCCAACGACTAATCTAGTGTAATAATATAATTCCATGCTCTCAGCCATAACAAAAATAGTATGGTTGGTCAAAAATAAAGTTTCATAAAAGTTTGATTTTCATGCTTTTTGCTGTTAATAGTTATTACCTGGGCAACCGAGCAGAGAAAACGACGTTTTCTAAAAATTTTACCTAGCTAGATCGATTTATCGCCCCCGAAACCTCCTGAATACTAAATTTCATTAACATCGTTGGAGCCATTTCCGAGATTCAGATTATATATATAAAATAATTGCTCGTTTAAAGGTATGCATTAGATTTGTTATGCAAGGCTGCAATGTTGTTTTTTGGCGCGAGTACTTTGATTGGTCGATCGATGGGGTCAAACTTGGTGCCTTGCCGAATTCACTTACGCAATTAGGCTGCTGAGCAAGTGAAGGAATCTAGAATTGAAACACGAGCGAAGCGAGGTTAGCGTCAGAATGGCTGGTTACCTATGGCAAGCGGCTCTGAAAGTATATTCAAGAATTGCTATCCAATTGCTTATATTTGCTAAATTTTTTCAATAATTACTACGTATGGATACATTCAGAGAAATATGAATATATTTTTGACCAGCCATTCTGACGTCAGGATGGATGGTCGCCTCCGTGTTTAGCATGAAGGACACAGGATTTCTAAAAGTTTGTTGTATCAATAATTGCTACTTTCATGAATTTAAGTTTGAGCTTCGTACATATATTAAGTAAAAAATTGAGCTTTTATTAAAATTTGTACGAAGAAGTACCTAATTTGAAAGGCAACAGTTTTTTTTATATTACAACGACTTGCTTGTTCAAATCGTGCAGCCTTCACAATTATTGAAGCGGAATTCATTCTAAAAGTTGGTTGCATCAATAATTGCTTACTAATTGCTACTTTCACGAATTTAAGTTTGAACTTCGTACATACATTATCTAAAAAAATAAAGCTTTTATTAAAATTGGTACAACAACAGTCCTTTTCACTCCAGCGCAGCGTCTTGTTCAAATCGTGCGGGCGTTCACTGTTATGGGTCACCCACCCCAGATCTGTTGACGCGGAATAATAATAATATCTTTATCAATATTATTAGATTTACGTTTACGCGATGAAGTTACTTCATCATCTCGTACAGTGTTTAATGTTGCATCATCTACTAATATTGGCAAAAAAAAAACTTCTGCCTTTTTAACTTTCTTATTTATTTTGCGGTGCCAACCTTCAATAGAATTTGTTGTACGGTGTCTCTGCGTACACACACCACATTCGTTACATGACAAGCTATTGTTCAGACATATTTCTGAAATTGTATTATATTTTTAACTAAATTAAATAAATACTTGGCCTTCTAGGCCAAGTATTTATCATCACCAACCTTCGTTTATCATGCCAATTGGTAAGAGAGGCAACGCACAACATAAGCCAACAATCCGATTGGTCAGGCTTAGATTTGTTCAAACCCAACGCTCCTGCTTTCCTTCTCAAACATCTAGTAAAATAAAAAAAACAGCCTTTCACTGTTGTATTAGGGAATATCTTGAATAAGGATTGAATCACAGCCTCTTCGAAATCCACAGATACTTTAACTGGTTGCCACTTCGGCAGCTGTGATTTAATTACTTCCATCAAAATTGAATAAGATTTTATATCTTTATGCGACATAAACGCATATAACAGTTGTACAACGTTAGTGCTATTGGTATCACTATCTAGATCTGCGTGAATGCAAAACATTTGAATGAATGGTCTCGGACAAGATCTAAAAGTAGCATCCATATAAAAGTGTTTAGCTGTTTCAAAATGAAATTTAGCCTCTTCGCAGCCCGAAATTCTAACACCATCGCTTGAATAATCGGCAAACAGGAAATCTAGATATTGTTTTGGCGTGGCACAAATTTTCGTTACACCTGTTGCTTTGTTGCGTCTTCGGTACATAGATGATTTTTTTAAGAATGCTTTGGCAAACTCCCTCTAACTTTGGTCCCAGAAAAGTTAAATCTGCTCCCTTATTTTTTAATTCGACAATTCCTTTCTCGAACGTTTCAGGCATTGATATTTGCCCCTGGGCAGCAACATCAAAAGATTTACTTACCACTACATTTCATGCCCAGCAGGATCTGCAGTACACGTCTCAATGTAATTTTTGAAATGGGACTATCGAACGTTCATCCTAAAAGAAGGTAATGAGTTATTATACAATAAGGAAATGCTAAAAACGAATTCGTCCACCGACAAAAGTCGTCGTCGTCGTCGTCGTCTGGGCGCCATATTGTGCGGCTACCAATTTTTTTTTCTTCCAAACCATCGAGTGGGGTATCAAAATGAAGGGTTTTAAGAGCTGATTACAAAAATACATACCACTTATATGTTTAAAAGTAATACGAAAAAAAAATATAACTAAAAAGTTAATTTAAAAATCAAAAACCCGACTTAACTTTTTTTATTACAAGACCATATTGAAACACCGGACATATAATGTTTCGTGTTTGTAAAATTCATATCCAGAACTGAGTAATACCCTTCCTCGGCCTCTTTTGATTATATTGAAATCAGCTTGCATGACTGTTTTGCAACTATTTTAATTTCAAAACAATAACAAATTCGCCATAACAGACAAAAAAATTGGGTTATTTTATCTAAAAAGATTATTTATTTTGTAAACGTCTTCTGTTTATTTTTGCCTGAAAAGTATTTTTATTTTGAATCATCATCATCATTTCAGCCGAAAGATGTCCACTACTGGACATAGGCCTCCCCCAGGCGTCGCCACATTGACCGATCCCGTGCGTCTCGCAACCAGCGCCTTCCCGCAACCAAAACCAGGACAACGGTCCACCTAGTGGGAGGCCTTCCAACGAAAAATTCTAATTCTAATTCTTCGAAGAATTGCCAAACTTAAGTGGCAGTGGGCAGGGCATATTGCTCGCAGAACGGATGGCCGATGGGGCCGAATAGTTCTGGAATGGCGACCGCGAACCGGAAGACGTTATTTTGAATAGTATAAGAAAATTAAAACAAATTACTGCTAACAGAGAGTATCTTCGCCCTCAACAGAGTCTACTCTAAAACGGAGTCCATCATTGACGCACTAATATTAATATCGACAAATTTTATGTTCTCTTTGTCTACACCTGAATCGTCACTGACGAGAAGAGATCGCATATCATCGGTGACAACTGTTTTTGTGTACTTTCTCAGCACAGGTCTTATGCTGGACAGTTACGGATCTGATGATACAAGGAGACCATTGAAAATATCTTCATTTGTCGCTTTATGACAAAATTTGCGTGAATGATATTCTCGGTTTTTTTTTAAGCCTTTGTTTCTGACTTCCGTTGCCTCTTCAGATAATTTGCCAATGGGCATAATATTGAAGTGTTTGATAACATAACATAACACCATAACATCAGCACCATGCAATAAAAGTTTGTAGACAATCGAAGGCATATATAATACCAGCCACAGAGCTGCACGTACATTTCTGCAGCAAGGCGTGCAAAGTTTGCAAACGCTTCAGTATGTATAGGTTCTCCACTGGCTACTACACGCAAGTGTTGAAAATCTTTGGATTATACGGGAATCCAATCCTGTGTAAGCTGCAGTTTTTGCAGGATCACTATGAAAAGCTAGCTCCTAGCAAGGAGGTATGCCAGAGACATTCCTTTTTTAAAGGAATGTCGCCGTTGTTGTGGCGATATTATAATCGGCGCGTCAATGGAGAACTCCAATCAATAAAAATAAAAGTCCGTGTACGCAGTGCGCGTTAATACACTTCTGATGATGATAGGACTTCAAAATACGAAGTTTGGAAGTTATTGCGAGCCGGCTGGGGCACGTGTGCTGTGTTTACAATATTTGACAGGCCAGCCGTTGTTGTGGCGATATTATAAACGGCGCGTCAATGGAGAACTCCAACCAATAAAATGTAGCCCGAATGCGCATTAGTACACTACACTTGTGATGATAATACACTTGTGATGATGATAATACACTTGTGATGTTGATGATGATAGGACTTCAAAATACGAAGTAAGCAAGTTGTTGTGAGTCAGCTGGGGCACGTGTGCTGTTTTTACAATGTTTGACAGGCCAGCCGTTGTTGTGGCGATATTATAAACGGCGCGTCAATGGAGAACTCCAACCAATAAAAATAATAGTCCGTATGCGCAGTGCGCGTTAGTACACTTGTGATGATGATGATAGCACTTCAAAATACGAAGTAAGCAAGTTGTTGTGAGCCAACTGGGGCACGTGTGCTGTGTTTACAATATTTGACAGGCCAGCCGTTGTTGTGGCGATATTATAAACGGCGCGTCAATGGAGAACTCCAACCAATAAAAATAATAGTCCGTATGCGCAGTGCGCGTTAGTGCACTTGTGATGATGATGATAGCACTTCAAAATACGAAGTAAGCAAGTTGTTGTGAGCCAACTGGGGCACGTGTGCTGTGTTTACAATATTTGACAGGCCAGCCGTTGTTGTGGCGATATTATAAACGGCGCGTCAATGGAGAACTCCAACCAATAAAAATAATAGTCCGTATGCGCAGTGCGCGTTAGTACACTTGTGATGATGATGATGATAGGACTTCAAAATATGAAGTAAGCAAATTGTTGTGAGCCAGCTGGGGCACGTGTGCTGTGTTTACAATGTTTGACAGGCCAGCCGTTATGGTTATATAATAAACGGCGCGTCAATGGAGAACTCCAACCAATAAAATATAGCCCGAATGCGCATTAGTACACTACACTTGTGATGATAATACACTTGTGATGATGATAATACACTTGTGATGTTGATGATGATAGGACTTCAAATACGAAGTAAGCAAGTTGTTGTGAGTCAGCTGGGGCACGTGTGCTGTTTTTACAATGTTTGACAGGCCAGCCGTTGTTGTGGCGATATTATAAACGGCGCGTCAATGGAGAACTCCAACCAATAAAAATAATAGTCCGTGTGCGCAGTGCGCGTTAGTACATTTGTAATGATGATGACGATAGGAGTTTCAAATACGAAGTAAGCAAGTTACTTGCGAGCCGGCTGGAACACGAGGGCTGTGTTTATTATGTTTGACAGGTCAGCCGTTGTTGTGGCGATATTATAATCGGTGCGTCAATGGAGAACTCCAACCAATAAAAATAAAAGTCCGAATGCTTATTTATTAGTACAGTACACTTGTGATGATGATGAGACTTCAAAATACGAAGTAAGCAAGATGTTGCGAGCCGGCTGCGGCACGTGTGCTGTGTTTACAATGTTTGACAGGCCAGCCGTCATTGTGGCGATATTATAAACGGCGCGTCAATGGAGAACTCCAACCAATAAAATAATAGTCCGTGTGCGCAGTGCGCGTTAGTACACTTGTGATGATGATGATAGCACTTCAAAATACGAAGTAAGCAAGTTGTTGTGAGCCAGCTGGGGCACGTGTGCTGTGTTTACAATGTTTGACAGGCCAGCCGTTGTTGTGGCGATATTATAAACGTCACGTCAATGGAGAACTCCAACCAATAAACATATAGTCCGAGTGCGCAGTGCGCGTTTAGTGCACCTGTGATGATGATGACCAAGTGTCTGCTGATGGACATTTGTAAGGCTGTCGAGGTCCTCATTTGGGAAAACTTAATAAGAATATGATAGCGATTAATGCAAAGAAAAGATGGATGGACTGTGTGAGGAGTGATATTGAAGAAAACGGAGTCACTGAAAGCGTGACACGGGACAGGACAGTTTGGAAAAAAACGTGTTGCGCTGGCCCCCAGATAACAGCAGGCAGGAAGATGATGATAGTGATTAATGCAAGTATATAAAAGAAATAAAATTGCTACAAAAAACGATATTTTAGGGTAGAGTGAGTAGACCTGTCAGTGTCGGCATTCCAGTCAGCGCCCGTTATCATGCGGTTTGTTTAGCACCTTAATTGGTACTAAATCTAACAATGAAATGGCATCGAGTGTTTTCACTCTGAGTGCCACATACGCCTGCGCTTTAGCAAACACTTTTTCACCTAAGTCGATCACTGCTGTATTGAGATTTGTCCGTTGTAATTTATGTACTGTGACAGCCCAGCACAAAATTACCGACAGCACCCTGCGTTCGATATTACTGTAACCCTTTGTTCCTTGGAAAGTGGCAACTACTGTAGGTAGGCAGCTACACAGCCATCGCTATCTTTCAGTGTGCTTCCAATGCTTTCATGATTAAATTTTACTTTTTGCAATCGGGTAGTCCTCCTTCCTGCGCAGTGATAGCCATTTTGTTTTTTAGGGTTCCTTACCCGAAGCGTCCAAACGGAGTCCTATTGCTGTCATTCACGAGTCACGTGTCTGTCCTTCTGTCTTTCCGTCTGTGACACAGGTTATACAGCCAAAGGGTTGGAGCTACAGTCTTAAAATTTTTGACCCAAAACAAACTGGCAATTTTTTTTGTTTTTATGTCGGCTCCCATACAGCTAAAGCGGGGGCGCGACATAATTATTTTGACCCCATCAAGTGGGGTATCGTTGTTTAGAGCTCGTTAATTAGAAACTGTATTTTTTGTTTTAAAAAATATTGGAAAAAAAGGAATGAGAAGCCACCAAATACAGAATAAAAAGAAACGAATAATTTTTTAACTCCCCGTTGAACTATGAACTTCAAAAGTGGAGATGATGTTTATTATAGATAACTAATCTATACTTAATATACTTAATATTATTGTTTGTTTGTACCGAATAGGTTCCGAAACTACTGGACCGATTTAAAAATATCTTCCGTCAATAGAAAGCCTACATTATTCCTGAGTGACATAGGCTATTTTTTTATCCCGGAAACGGGTCCTGTGGGGTGGTCCACAGGAGCGAAGCCGCGGGGAACAGCTAATTACGTATCTTTTACTAACAAATAATTGATAAATCACATTTTTCTTTGAAGTACCCTCATTATTCTTATGTTCTATGTTAGGGGGGTTTGGTTTCCGCACTTAGTCCTTCAAATGGACCTTTGTACGTGGGCCATGGCGGCCGTTGGGTGGTCATTCCAACCAGCCCACCTCCCTCCAGAAGTCAATTAGAGCTCCTGGTTTCCTGAGAACATCCGTGTAAGATCTGGGTGACCCGAGGTTTTGTGCTCTTATCTGTGTGACACCTGTGCATTCAAAGAGAACGTGCGCAACGGTTTCCTCAGCCTCCATGCATGCCCTGCACAGAGGACTGTCCGTTATGCCTATTGTGTGGAAGTGTTTATTGAGTGAGCAGTGTCCCGTGATGGTCCCCGTCACCAGGCGGAGGCCATTCCTGTCCAGGCGTAAAAGACGCCTGGTAAGCCTACTGTCCAAGAATGGCAGAGCTTCTTTGGATTGCCTACAGCCCGGTGCCGAGGCCCACCAGTTCTCCTGCCTGTGTCTGGGTGAATTCCTGTAGCCACCTGCGTATTTGGTTGAAGGGGATGGGTACAACAGGTTCGGGTCCATAGACCGTCGAGCTGGATCCGCGCCTCGCAAGCTCGTCAGCCGCGTCGTTGCCCAGCGATCCACTGTGTCCCTTTATCCATTGTAGTGTCACCGTGTTACGGCTAGATACAGTTATCTGTTCCAGTGCGTTGTGACATTCTAGTATTAGTTTAGATGTAATGTAATTTTTTCGTAAGGATTGGAGGACTGATGCGCTGTCGGAGAGTATCCGTATGTGGGTGTCCGTGACCCTCCTGGCTTCTAGGGCATGGACAGCTTGTATGATGCCCACACACTCCGCCTGATAGACGGTGTTGAACCCTCCTAGCGGTCTGGATATGTTTATGTTGAAATCGTATGAGAAGACTCCGACTCCGGTACCTAAGTCAGTTTTCGATCCGTCGGTGTATATTCTCATCTCTTTCGGGCCAGAGTAGTCACATCTTTCCTCTGTGAGTATTATGTTGTAGTGCCTGTGAAAGTGGTGTGATTTTGGGGCTTTGTCACATGGGGATGCTAGCATCGGTTTACGCTTAATCGCATCCTCCTTTATGCGTGTGTGCTTAATTCTGGAGTCTTTATTTAGGGAACCTGATAGGTAGAGTCTAAAGGTGGCTAGGGCTGCCTCCTCCCTCACAATTAAGTGCAGAGGTGGGAGTCCCAGCATTGCCTGTAGGGCGGCAGTGGGTGTGGTTCTCATACTACTGGTGATTGCAACACAGGCGAACCTCCGTAGTTTTTCGAGATCTCTTTGGGCTGTGCTGAGGTCTGTCCTGGGCCACCAGACCAGCGAGCCATATGTGATGATTGTTCGGATGACTGTAGTGTATAGCCAGTAGGTGACCATGGGGCTAATACCCCAATTCCTGCCTAGCAGGCGTTTGCACTGCCACAGGGCTATGCTGGCTTTTGTGATGATATGGTTCATGTGATTTGCCCAATTCAACTGTTTGTCCAAATAAATGCCCAGGTACTTGGTTCCAGTTGAAAGGCTTAGTGTTGTTCCGAAGAAACGCGGTAATTGCAGTGTCATCGGTTTTCTCTTTTTAGTGAAGAGAATAAGTTCAGTTTTTGCGGGGTTCACTGAGAGTTGGTGCTCGCTACACCATTCCTCTACTATTTTCAGGGCTTGACGCATGAGATTGCATAGAGTGTTTTCGTGGGATCCGTTTATTATTATTGTTATGTCATCCGCGTAGCCAACGGTGAAATAACCTTTATCGTTGAGTGTTTTGATGAGGCTGTCAGCTACCAGGTTCCACCGAAATGGCGAAAGAACGCCCCCCTGTGGACAGCCCTTCGCGACGATAGCCCTTGTAGTGTCGTTAACCGTGACTTGGACCGCTCTCAGTTTGAGCATATTGGTGATCCAGCCCCCTAGGGTCGGGTCTATGCCATGTCTGTCGAGGGCCGTGTTTATGCTGTTGAACATGGTCTTATCGAAAGCGCCCTCAATGTCAATGAAGACAGCCAATGAAGAGCATTTGTGGTCCACTGCGCATTCAATTTTTGAAACCACGTTGTGCAACGCGGATTCGGTTGATTTGTCTGTGGAGTACGCTGCTGTTTGTGCAATGGTTTTTCTCGCAGAGGCCCATCACGGATGTGCCTATCGCAGAGTCTTTCGAGTTTTTCAGCAAAAAGGATGTGAGGCTTATAGGTCTATATGCCTTGGATTTTGTGTAATCAGTTTTTCCAGGTTTGGGTATGAAGATGACTTTCACCTCGCGCCATCCGAGAGGTATGTATCTTAGTGCTATGCAGGCCCGATAGATCTCCAACAGCCATGGCGTTAGATAATCTACCCCCCACTGTAGTAGGGCTGGGAAGATGCCGTCCAGCCCCGCTGACTTGTATGGCTGAAAGGTGTTGATAGCCCATTTTATCCGGTCTACTGTTACTATATTGTGGGCTCTTGACCAGTCTTGTTCCGTCGGGGTCCATTCGGGTTCAGCCTCCCACATCCTGTCCTCCAGGACTTGACAGTCTGGGAAGTGAGTTTCGAGGAGGACCTTGCTGGTTTCATAGTCGGTTTAGTTTCGAGGAGGACCTTGCTGGTTTCATAGTCGGTTTGTGTGTATGAGTTGTCGGGTTTTTTCAGCGCGCCGAGGGATCGGTCCTGATCAGTTGATAGGATCTTCCGTACCCTTGCGGCCTCATTATTTGTTTCAATGGATTCACAGAATTTCCGCCACGCCATCCTCCTGGCGGTTCTAGTCTGTTTTTTGTATGCATATTGGGTCTCTTTGTATATCTCCCAGTCTTCCGGGAGTCTCGTGTTTTTTGCTCTGTTAAATTGCTTATGCAGCGTATCTCTGAGTTTACCAAGTTCAGCGTTCCACCAGGGGTTCCTCTCGTTCCTGCTTTGTGGCGCTCTTGATTTACAGCATGCGTGGTAAGCTTCTGTTATGTGTTTGGATAATTCCGTTACAGTGTGTTCTAATTGTGCTTGGTCCCTTACGGTTGCCAGTGCTAGATGCTCAGCTAAAAGTGAGGCTTTTGAACCTTGTGTAACACTTTTTTTTGTGGTAGATAAAATTTTTGTCAAAAGAAAATTAATTACCTCCTTCCCGCCGTGTCCCCGTCCCGTTTTATATAGCTCCCTCGCTTTAAAACTGCCGCTGGGTGGTGGAACCACTTTGGAACCGCACCCTGGGACGGTAAGTTCCCTATAAACACTCTCATTTCACCAAAAGAACTTAGAATCACTTGATATCCGTGCACCGAAGCTGTATTTTTTGTTTGTTTTGACGGACTGCAGCTGTCATTTGGACGTACGGCGTTTTCGTTCGGAAACGCGCCCGTCTCCGCTAAGATTGGCTTAATTATTTCTTTGGACTAGCACACGGGTAGGATTCGAGTTTGGTTTTGGGATTGCGAGGACGTTGTCCCGCTTCCGTTGGCGTGCCTCAAGGAATTGCTTATGTGAATGATGGTAGCCTTTGAGTTCAGAAGATTCAAAAACGATCGGATTTCCTGAACGAAACGCGGCAGCGGGGTGCGTTCAAAACTCTCATCCGGTCAGGTCAGGGATTGATAGTGTTTTATTGTAATCTGATTTTAAGTCGGGTTTTGGAAAGTTGTAGGGTGAGGCGTAGGTCTGGGATAGTGTATTTCTTTGAAGGAAAATTGTTCCGCGTAAATTCTTCGAAAACGGAAATTTTAGGAAACAGTTTATGGGATTCGGTGTTTTGGGTTTTCGGTTCGAGAATGATGGTATGAGAGCGCACCCGGTGGGAGTTTTTCTCGGCGACAAGGGCGAACTGCGTGGCAGGCGTTCTTTTTTTGGGCTGACCGGCTTGAGCAGAGCCTGGAGATTGCGAGTGGGCTGGAATTAATCACGTGGGCGTCGGCCTCTGTGCGGCAGAGCGTTTCCTGTCTGTGCCTGTCGTGATTGAACGGAATACGTGAAGCCAAAAATCGCCGGTGACCGCGTGCGTGGTTGTGGATACGCGGCCTGGAAGCTGCATGTAACCGTCGTGGTGTGATACCCGGCGTGATTGTGTTCCCAAGCTGGGCTCATAATCCCTCACGGTAAGTCGCCTTTCTCAGGGGATTGACCCCATCGTATTTCGTTGTGAGTTCTGTGTGCTGACTTGCTGGTTTCTTTCAGAACGACGTGGCGTGGGGTCGAAATTGGGCCGACCTACCTACCCTACGGGTTTTCCTTCCTCCGAAAGGTACGTGTTTGACTTCCTAAAGGCTCTGTCAGTTGGTATTCGGTTTCTTAGGGCGGTCGATACATTTATATTATTTAGGCTGGCCTATCCTTTGTGGGTGTTTGTGGACAAGCTCCATACAATTATACATGTTTACATACACCTTAGGCATGATTTCCATATACTCAGAAGGGCCATCCATCATGTTAGCTTATGTAAAGCCCGGTATTTAAGATAATATTTCCCGTATTCCAAAGATTTGTCTGATCTGTATAACCATAAAATCTGTGTGTTTAATCATGAAGAGTGCGGGACAGCTCATCCGTTGTGTTCACCTATGTAAAGCCGGTGTGTAACATAATACCTTCCATGGGTAGCGAGTTGTCTGCTCTGTATAACCCTAAATTCTGTGTGTTTAATCATGAAGAGTGCCGGACGGCTCACCCATTGTGTTCGCCTATGTAAAGCCTGGTGTATAGGATGTTACTTTCAGTGTTTTAGCGACCTGTCTGTTCTATATACTCAAAACCCTTTGTGTTTGATTTGAGTTTTTGTGCTAAGAACTTTTTATTCTGTAACTTCAGGAGGTGTCTGGTTGGGGCTGATTGCCTGGCTGTGGCTATCTGCTCGAGGCAGGCCGTCGCAGAGTGGAGTTGGCTGGCTACGCGACGGTCCAGGAGACAGGCTTTCTGATCCTTCCGTTTTATTATTATTTTTTATTTTTTTGTTCTTCCACCCTCAACTATAAATTAGTGGGGAAATATTTTGGTACGAAGAAAAGTTGACCAGCCAACTGCAACCAGCGACCCTTTTAAATTTATTTACTTTTTGTGACGTGTTCAAGGGTTACATTTAATAAACATCGTTCTCAGTATATGGTGCTTTATTGTTCCCAAGAAAAAATCCCGTTACACTTGGAACGTTGGTACGCCTCGGGTTTCGCCTTGGTGCGGGTTTTTTGGTGTTTGTGGTAAGTGTAAAGCGTATCCTTCTATGGTCTGAGCTAGAAGGCTCGTCCGATACGTGCCAGTTTGTGATAAGGTTTGTCGCGTTTTCTGTGGCGAGTGTTAAATCTATGATTGTTTGTCCCCGGGCCGTGACCCAAGTGGGTTCTGTGCCGCGGTTAAGAATGTTAAGATTAGTAGAGAATAAAAAGGTGGATAGTACCTCTCCTCTGGAGTTCGGTGTGACACTGCCCCAGAGCGGGTGGTGTGCGTTCGAGTCAGTACAGATGATCAGGTCCAAACCGGCGCGCTCACCACCACCCACCGCACCACGCACCACCGCACCGCACCGCGCGCTGCACCAGGTCAGCCAGCTCCTTTGGAGGGCAATCTGTGTCCTCACCTGGCATGTATGCCGAGGCCAGTACAACATCCGGAGCGCTAACTTCGGTATGGAGCCTGACAGTTGTCAGGTCTCTGGAACAGAATTGAGTTAGTGTCGTAAAAGGAATTTCTTTGGATATATAGATGCAGGTTCTTGGCTTTTCTGAGCCATGTGTGTCGAGAATTATCTTACCTCCGATGTTACCGAGGCCACATATTCTATTGTTCCTGATCCACGGCTCTTGGATCAGTGCGATGGTTCGGTGTTTAGCCTCCAGTGCCCTGCGTAAGCTAGCCGTGGCAGTCTGGCTATGCTGGAGGTTAGTTTGGATGATGTTGAGGGGGGCTGGTGGAGGGGGAGCGGGGTTAATCGGAGACAGATCCATCGGATAGTCCCTCCGTCTCCACCTCCCGGTAAAGCTCGTCGTCGTGCGTATCCCCCGGTGAGGAGGCAAGAAGTTGCGCATTCCAGCCGGGTGATGCGGGCAGTATGGGTTCGGCGACCTCGGCCATTGTCGTTTGGGCCATGTACTCCTCGAGTTGGACAATGTCCGTGTCGCCCGTCTGTGTCGTCGTCGGTTCTGTCGCGTTAGTGTCTGTGCCGTCGGTCTGGATGTCAGAGAGGCGGGTCTTGGGCCAGAAGCGCACGTATATCGACCCTAGCAGGTACGATATACGTCGCTCCCGCCCCAGGACCTTTTCTGCTTCCTCCGGTGGCAGCCCCAGGGTCAGATACGTCCCGTAGCGGTCGCCACCGACGGCAGTCGCCCTGTATAGTGACCACTGGGCAATGTTGTACCAGGTATTCTGACGAATCAGAATACCGTGGAGGCTGCCCACATCACCTCTATAGCGAGGGACGAAGAGCGAGGCTCGGACCCGGGTGGGCACGTCAGTCTGTCGCAGTACCGTCAGCGTCTGGTCGTTGTCGGGGAGTTTTATGAGTGGGACGTTTTGGGTCAGCCAGGTCAGGGCGTTTTCGTCCTCACACCATATCTGCACCGTGCCTTCCGCTACCCGTGGGTATCCACGGAAGGCCGGGAGTGGTGTGGACGGATCCGAGTCCATGAGTCTGTCTTCTAGGGCAGTCTTAATGAATTCGGCCTCATCCCCAGTTAGCTCTCTACTGGGGTGAGGAAGGCAGATTGCTACCGCCAGCCGCGCAGGAATGTCCTTTGTGGCCCGCGCGTAGGTTCTCTGCCCTCCCTGCGCGGAGTGAATTCTCACGCGCTTGGCGTCCCCCTGGAGCATACTGGGTGATGCCGTGTCGTCAGGGCGCGTCCTCTTCCCCGGCCCCGTCCCACCTGATACAGGCTTCGGGTTTGAGGTGCCTGGCAGGGCGTCTGATGTCAGCAACGCCCGGCGTGAGGCATGAGAGCGCTTTCCCCTAGTGCGTTTCGGTCGTGTCTGGTTGTGGGTTTTGTCGGTGTCTTGTGGTCGGGCGGCGGCCCCGGCAGATGCTCTCGCTTGCGGAGGCTCTTCGCGCTGGGTTGCCCCTTCGCGTACCTTCCCCCGCTCGCTTAGGTCCGCGTCCGTCCGCTTTTCGCACTGGGTTTCCCCCGCACGTACTTGCGTCTGGTCGAGTGGCCCCGCGTCCGGTCGCTCGTCGCGCTGGGTTTCCCCTTCGCGTGCAAGCGGCCGATCGCGTGGTTGCCCCTGCGCGTACTCGTGGCTGGTCGCGTACCCTCCCTTCAGCGTCCGATCGCGCTTCGCGCTGGCTATTGCCTTCGCGCGTGCTGCGCTTTCGGTCGCCTACTTCCTTCTCCCCGGCTGGGATTTTACAGCGCTTTTCCAGGCGTACTTCATCGACATCAGCCGGGCGAGTGATAGAGCTGCCAGGCCTGTCGACCTTCCCCGTGTCTGTGTTGTCGTGTCGGTCTGAGTAGGTGGAGCTGTTCCGCACGATGCTCTGTTGCCAGAGGTTCGCGGGGGGCATGCCCCGTGTAGTGGGTGCTGGCGCGTGGGTCGCAGCCGGAGTCGGGTCTAAAGGCGCGTTAGTCGCAGCCAGGGTCGGGTTTGTGGGCGCGTTTATCGCAGCCAGTGGTTTGGGCGCTAGATCAGCAGCCAGCCGCGCAGAAAAGCGCGGCATCAGTACATCATTACTGCAGTTAGATGCTCCCCCCATATTACGATGGGAGCTGACCGCCGAAGCGGTGTGGGATTCCCCGGCTTGGCCGGGACCCACCTGGGTAATTGTCTTGTCTTCCTGCATTGTTCATGATGTGGGGGGTGGGCTTTTTTGGAATCGAGGTTACCCTTCCTCTAGGATCGACGGGATTTAAGGAGAAGGAAGGAAGGAATTTGATGGATAGGGGAGTGGTCTTGGGGGGTCACCCTAGGCTTGGGAGTTAACCTCGGGATTTAGGGATCGACGGGATGTGTGCGGATAGGGAAAGGATGGAATATTTGGGTGATAGGCTCATGGAAGAGTGGTGTCTGGGTTACCCTAGGCCTGGGGTTTGGCTTTCGGGAACTTCTCTTGTCCGGGATCTTTATCAGATGCCCCGACCGCCGGAAAACCAACAGCGAGCGAAGCCGCCATCGGCTAGTACCGCAGCCGGGGTTGGGCTATCCGCAACCTGCCCACCCGCTCGGTTGCATGAGAAGAAGTGCCTGGCAGTCCGGGTCGCCCCACCACGGATGTACGTATACATTCGCGTTGGGTCGACCCAGCCTCCCCCGAAAAAAAAACCTTATTTTAACTCCTTGTGAAGCACCGAGCGAGAAAGCGCGGTTAAGCCCTCTGACTACGGTGATTAGCAGTGGTCAGATAGTCTGTTTACTAATCGGGCGCTTATTTACTTAAACTACACTTCATGAAAAAATAATATTTACCTTGATGAATTCCAGATTTACAGTTCCGAGATTGCTAAAAATGTTAGCTTTAAGAGTACAAGTAAATACACAGATTCATAGAACCCGTCGTAACAATGATATTTTCATTGATTAATCCTTAAGTTACGGGTATCCACAGAATATGAGACTAACGGCATCGGCCAATGTGACAACATTTGGGGTAGGCTCGGCCAATGTGATGACAGTTGGGGTAGGCTTATGTTCAGCAGTATACATCTTTCGGCTGAAATGACGATGACGACCATGATGATGATGATGAATACTAAGATAATTTTGCATACTTTTGAGAGCTGTTTTGGAACGAGTACCTATCCGTGTTAAACTTTATTTAAAATGTATAATGTGTTACTTACTTAGAAACCTAAATAAATTAAAGCTTAATAGTTTTCTGGCTTCTGCTTGTATTGAATACAACAAATTAGTATATATGTATATGTCGCGGCATAAACGTGTTTTTTTATTGTACAAAATCCAGCCTTATACCGAATTTGGGAAATTAACAAAAAAAAATGCGATATTTAACGAAAGTGCCCAATTCCGATATTAATATCGGAATTCCGATATTGATATCTAATATCGGAAATCAATATCGGAATTGAAAAAGTTCCGATATTACATGCCCTGCTTAGTAGTGTTTATGACGACACCATCATAGTCATGCAGTCTCTCAAAAAGTATTTTGGGATGGAACGCATGCTGAGCTGCGTCACATGAATGCACTAAGATGTCATCGACATAAGCGAAACATAAATCTAAACTACGCACTACCTCGTCGATGTAACGTAGAAAAGTTTGTATAGCGTTGCGCAGACCGAAACTCATAAAAGGAAATTCGTATAGCCCAAACGGGGTTATGATTGCTGTCTTGCAAACGTCACTAGGATTTACAGGAATCTGTTGGTAAGCTTTGACGAGATCGATGGTACTAAAAACCGTCAATCCCGTCAAATTCTGAGAAAAATCGCCAGTGAGCCTGACTGGATAGCGATCCGGGCGTTCAGTGCACGGTAATCACCGCAAGGACGCCACGTCAAATCCTTCTACTCAACCAGATGTAAAGCAGAAGACCATGGACTACTACAAGGACGAGCAGTACCCGCATGTACCATATCTCCAAATTCCTTCTGAGCTGCTCGAAGCTTCAAAGGAGCGAGACGACTGGGTCGCGCAGTTACGGGGGGACCGTCAGTTGTACTGATAAAATGCACGGTTGTATGCTTGGGTTCTTGAGACAGTCCAGTAGGTCGCGTAATGCTTGGAACCTTTTTAAGGATCGCGGAGTACTGCGAATCCGGGAGAGAAATAACCCTGACGCTTGGTTGATTTTCCGTAGAAAGATCCGCGAGAAAAAACATTTTAATTACAGGTTCATTAACCTCGTCGGTCACCGCTTCATATTAAAGGGCTCGTTTGATCGTTAAGAGGCCACAGCCCGGCCCCAAACTCCTTGCTACCTTTGCCTGCACCTGAGCTACTGCCTACCTGCCCGATAGCCTGACTATTAGTTCAACTGCCTTGACCATCTATCTGTGTGCCTGCCTATCCGTCCTGCTGCCTACTCTACAGCCTACCTATCCGTTTGCCTGCTCATCTGCCTACCTAGGGCACACCACGTCTTCCTGCCCGACCTGCTGCCTGATTAGCTGCCCACGTCGTGCGAAACCGGACCTTAATTTTATTATCTATATCTATCTATAGCTATACGTAACGTAACAATGTCTAGATCTGACTTTGAAATGAATACAATGCGCTGCATGCGCACGGTGCCGCGAGGCGCAGCCGGTTCACGTCACGCCGAAGCCGCGGGCCTGCCGCGAGGCACAGCCGTTGCAGGTCGTGTTGATGCCGCGGGTCTACCGCGAAGCGCAGTCGATACAGGTTGGGTTGATGCCGCGGGCCTGCCGCGAGGCGCGGAGTTGCAGCGATGCGAAACCGATAAAACGGTGTGGTTCAAATCACGTCGGGGTCGCCAAATTGTGGGTACAGGTAAAGATAAAGATATATTTATTTGCTCAAACACGTGTATACATGCAGGTATAAATAATACGTGCATGCAGGATAACATAAAAAGTACAAAAAGTTCGGACATATTTGTCACATTCTATGGCGTGCAAATATTTTCAAAGTTATTATAATGAACAATTACAAAAATGAATTAAAACACAATAATTACAAAAATGTCAACAATAAATAACTGAAAATAAATAATAATTATGTGTTACGCGGTGCTAATCTATAAGGATCGCCGAGACAGCATTGACCCAAATCAACACTGCACACGGCTCGACCACGCAGTGCAGCGTCAGCAGAAACGTGCCGCGCGATGACGACAACAGCGGCTTCGCAATAACGGAAACGCGGACCCAAATTCATAATTGATTCACACTTCGAACATTGTCAACCTCTTAGAAATAATTAACTTGTAACTTTTAGTATAATTAAATTTTATTAAATAACTTTTGTTTTTTTTTGGATCCTCCGGTTGTAGCCCACGTAATTGGCGCAGTCGGTAGGATACCAGTAAAGTAGAGTCAGTGTCGTATCGAACGATTAGTCTACGGGTATCCGAACCTACGGGAACTGCAGTCCAGAGGAGAATCCGACTCTCGATTCGTCAAGAAGAAGCAATGCTGTAAGTCCTTGAATCTTTCAAGTCCTTGCCTATCTTACCCTTAAGTTTCCTTGAATATCACAAGCCCTAAGTTTAATCCTTACTATATTCTTATATCCTGTCCAATCTATGTTCATGATATTATTTTTTACTTATAATTTCTGTATGTGTGTAAGTTTTTAGCGTTCAAGATTTTCCATCCAACGGAATATCGATCTGATAGGTTAGATAATAGTGACCGAAGCAGGAGTAGGCTCGCGGCTATAGACGAGAACAGGAATTTAGGCGCGATGTCGAGCGACGACGTAGACACGATTTATAAATCCCTGAGATTAGTGCCGGAGTTCGACGGGAACCCGCACGTACTAACCCGTTTCATTAGTATATGTGACCAGTTGGTAGTTACTTATTTTAAAACCGCAAAAGGTTATGAACTAACGAATTTAGCCCTCATTAACGGAATTTTAAATAAGGTTACGGGACCCGCTGCTAGGCATATTAATTCCAATGGTATCCCGGATACCTGGCAGGGTATTCGATCCGCCCTGATCAATAACTTTGCTGACCATCGAGATGAGACCGCTTTATACAGCGACTTATCTTTGCAAACCCAGGGTTCCAGTAGCCCTCAAGAATTCTATGAAAGGTGCCAAAACTTATTTAGCACCATAATGACTTATATCTCGCTTCACGAGACAGTTAACACCACTATTGAGGCTAAACGAATGCTATATAAAAAGTTAACCCTCCAAGCTTATCTGAGGGGTCTTAAAGACCCCCTAGGCTCTAGAATACGTTGCATGCGTCCCGAGTCCATGGAAAAGGCATTGGAATACGTGCAAGACGAACTAAACACGCTTTACCTGCAACACCGCAATGAGGGAGGACCCAGTAGAAAGGACTGGGCTCAACCACAACCGAATCATCATTTACCTTTGAACAATTTCACCCCCAAAGTAAACCCTGTTAACGTTCCTGTCATGCCTGGACCATCAAAACAATTTGCGTTCAATACGCCTGGCCCGCAGCGACAGCAGTCAATGCAGCCTTATGCTCAAGGATGGAGGCCCAACATGCCTATGCAACAGCAACCCCGTGGCTTAACCCGTACACAACAAATGATGCGCGCCCCCTTGCCATTTTATCACCCGCAAAGTAACGTCTTTAGAATGCCTCCTAGACCTCAACCGCAACCACAATCAAGTTATAATAACGCACCTAAGCCAATGAGCGGCGTTAGTCCTTTTGTGCCCAAAACCTTGCCACCCTCAGGTCGCGATTGGAGACAGTATGGTAATCCACCTCCGAACAACTATTTCAGGACACGCGAGGTTAATTTTAACAACTTAGACTACGACTATGATTATAGTAATTGTTACTATGCCGATTACGAACAAGATTATTATACTAACGAACAGTACCCCGAATCTGGATATTATGAGGATTCGTATCCCTACCACGACACTCCTTCGGTAGAAGAGGTAGACCAAGATACCCAACCTGCTGAAAATTTTCAGAAGGTATCCAAATTAGAAAAACCAAAATAGAGCTCAACTTTCATATACAGAGGCAACTCGGATTTATTCAGATTCAGGATCCACCACTTAAGTTACTAATTGATACAGGAGCCAATCAATCGTTTATAAGTCCAGAAGCCGTAAGCAAATATTTTAACCATATACCACTAAACTATGAGCCATTCGAAGTAACGAATGTTCACGGGACGTCTAAGAATGACTATTCCATTACTTTGCCATGCTTTTCAGAATTAAACGAACATTCAGATGTTACATTATTCGTTTACAAATTTCATAATTACTTTGACGGACTCCTAGGCTTTGATTTGCTTGAAAATTGGGGAAGTAAAATCGATCTTAACCGTAAATTACTAATAACACAGAATGCACAACTCCCTATACAGATGTATGACTCACGCAATGTTAATTTGTATGAGGACATAATATCAGCTAATTCATCCAAGTTAGTTAGAGTACCTATTAATACGTTGGATGGTGAAGTAATGATCGAGGATCAAGTCATCTGTAGTTGCTTAATTTCAAACTGTATAACTAATGTTAAAAATAACCGTGGCTGGGTGGAGATTACTAACCCTACGTGTAACGACATCATCTTTTCAATGGACCGCCCCGTAGAGGCTGAGCTATTTAACATTGAAGTTGAAGGTACTGCAATTCCATCAGATCGTGTTAATGCCGTACTTTCTCGTCTCAGAACGGAACATTTAAACCCAGAGGAACTTGCTAACTTAAAAAACCTCTGCGCGAACTATGCCGACGTCTTTTATCTCGAAGGCGAATCATTGACATTCACAAATAAAGTGAAACATCGCATCCGAACAACTGATGAAATTCCAGTACACACAAAAACTTATAGATATCCCTATGTCCACAGACAAGAAGTCAGAGATCAAATAAGCAAAATGCTTGATCAAAATATAATACGACCATCAGATTCGGCCTGGAGTTCCCCTATTTGGATCGTACCCAAAAAGGCGGATGCTTCTGGCAAGGTTAAATGGCGACTTGTCGTGGATTTCCGAAAAGTCAACGAGAAAACGATTGATGACAAGTATCCCATACCCAACATTACAGACGTACTCGACAAATTAGGTAAATGTCAATATTTTAGTACCCTGGATTTAGCCAGCGGGTTCTATCAGGTCGAAATGAACCCTGAAGATATACATAAAACGGCGTTTAATGTGGAAAATGGCCATTATGAATTCCTTAGAATGCCGATGGGGCTTAAAAATTCTCCATCGACATTTCAAAGAGTTGTGGTTTAGACCTAAACCACATCTGCCTGGTATATCTGGATGACATTGTAGTGTTCAGTACATCCCTGCAGGAGCATATTAATAACCTGGAAAAAGTATTTAAAAGATTGCGAGAATCTAACTTTAAAATTCAAATGGATAAGTCCGAATTTTTAAAGTTAGAAACTAGCTTTCTAGGCCACATCATTTGCAACGAAGGTGTCAAGCCAAATCCAGACAAAATTAAAGCCATAGAAAACTACCCTCTTCCTAAAACAGCAACAGAAATCAAACGTTTTCTCGGCCTGATCGGTTATTATAGGAAATTTATCCCGGATTTTGCTAAATTAACTAAACCACTAACTCAATGTCTGAAAAAGGGTAGCAAAATAACTTTGGATCAAAAATACAATAATTGCTTTGAGCACTGTAAAAAACTCCTTACTAACGACCCTATTCTGCAATATCCAGATTTCAATAAAGAGTTCATTCTAACAACCGACGCATCTAACGTTGCGATCGGCGCCGTCCTATCCCAGGGAGTAATAGGTTCAGATAAACCCATAGCGTACGCTTCACGTACTTTAAATTCTAGCGAGTTAAACTACAGTACCATTGAAAAGGAATTGTTAGCAATTGTTTGGGCCACCAAATATTTTAGGCCGTATTTATTCGGTAGAAGATTTAAAATAATTACTGACCATAAACCCCTTCAATGGATCATGAACTTGAAGGAACCCAATTCGAGACTCACAAGATGGCGGCTAAAACTGAGTGAATTTGATTTTTCAATAGAATATAAACAAGGTAAATGCAATACTAACGCGGATGCTTTATCACGGCTTGAAATTAATAATGAAGAACTAATGTCTATTGTAGCTAACCTTTCAGAAAATAACCCTGCCCTTGATGACTCTAGAACCATTACGGCTACGGAACCCGCGGATGACTCGGGTACCGCTACAGTCCACACAGATAATGAGAACCCCATCCTAGAGGTTCCCATCTCTGACGATCCATTAAACAAGTTTACGAAACAGATTATTTTTAATATAGTAGGAGATATAAAGGGTCGAACAATTGTAACAAAACCCTTTGACACCCACACACGAATCAACATTCAAGTGTCAGAATCAAATTTAGAGGAGGACGTAGTTAATGCAATAAAAGAGTACGTTCATCCTAAAATTAAAACAGGGCTACTAATAAATCCAACTTTAGGCATGTACTCAATAATTCCCATTATTCAAAAGAACTTTAAAAATTCATCAATGACCTTAACGTTAACCAAAAAGGAATTGGATAACGTTAGAGAGTACTTGAGGCAACAGGAAATTATCAATAATTCCCATTATTCAAAAGAACTTTAAAAATTCATCAATGACCTTAACGTTAACCAAAAAGGAATTGGATAACGTTAGAGAGTACTTGAGGCAACAGGAAATTATTAACAAGCATCATGATGGGAAAACTAACCACAGGGGTATTAACGAAACTTACTTAGCTCTATCTCATAAGTACTACTGGCCGAAAATGCGCGAACATATAACGAAATTTATTAACGAATGTACTACTTGTGGTCAGGCAAAGTACGACCGCAATCCGACCAAACAACAATTTAAAGTAGTTCCACCAGCAAGTAAACCATTTGAAATAGTACACCTCGATTTATTAACTATTCAAAGCGAAAAGTTTCTAACTTTAGTAGATTCATTTTCAAAGTATGCTCAGGCGTATTACTTAAGAGATGGAACAGCCATAAGTGTAGTACAAGCCTTGCTTAGCTTTTGCACTCACCATGGAATACCATCTACCATCGTTACTGATAACGGGACAGAGTTTACTAACCAACTAATAGCAGAATTCACAAGGTTACACAAAATTCAACACCATAGGGTTGCACCACATACTCCGAATGAAAATGGTATAGTTGAGAGATTCCACGCTACCATATTGGAACACCTTCGTATCCTTAAATTAAGTCAAAAAGGTGAATCCGTGACTAACCTCATGCCCTACGCCCTCCTAGCTTACAATAGCAGTATCCATAGTTTCACAAAATGTAAACCTATCGAAGTTATTACCGGACATTTTGATCCCCGCGATTCCTTTGACATAGATTTATCCGCTCATTTGCTACAGCAGTATATGACTAGTCATAAAGAGAAAATGACTACTGCATATAATGCAATACATGAGCTATGTATCGAAACCCGCAAGGAGTCTACTGATAGTCGTAACCGTCAACGCGAACCAGAGGTCGATTACTCACCTGAACAACAGATTTTTGTAAAGAATCCATTTGCTTCCAGGCAAAAATTAGCTCCTCGATACACTCATGACGTTGTTATGGCGGACCTCCCTATCCACATCTATACAAGGAAGAAACGCGGTCCTGTTGCGAAGTCTAGGCTAAAAAGGGTTCCTAAAACCGCCCGATTGTTACAGGAAGCTCCTGATTCTACACCTGTTCCTGCGAACAGCTCTATCTCAAGAAATAAGACTTGAGAGCCTGGACGATGGACCTGGGATTGTACCCTTTAAATTAGGCCCAGCTAAGATCTTATCACACCACCATTCCTTCATACAATACGTTAATTTAGACACTCTACAAGATAAAATAAATTCTATTGATAGCCAATTACTAACCAGCAGCCCTAATCTTAATAACCAAACCAAATCATTATTCCAGCCTCATATAGATTACCTGAGATCCAAACTCAATAGTGTATCCGAACAATTAAAATCTTTCGAGATAATTCGTGTAAAAAGAGGGCTCATAGATGGTCTCGGTAGTGTTGTGAAAAGCATTACAGGAAATTTAGATTATACCGACGCATTACATTATAATCAAGCTATAAAATCTCTCGAAAACGATGAACACAAATTAGTCACTGAATTCAATCAGCATGTTAGTCTAACAAAAGAGATGTCCACTCAATATTCTAAAATCATTGACGATATTGTAGATAACCAGAAAAAAATGGCAGCCCTACTAAATAGAATTAACGAAAGCAACGCAGATAGAGATCATGATTTGATAAAATACGCACATTTAGCTCAAATACTTATTATCCTTAGCGATAACGTAGATGCAGTTTCACAGGAACTAAACCGGCTGCAGAATGTTCTAGCATTTATAAAAACCTCTACAATGCACCATTCCATTCTCAGCATAGACGAAATACGCGCTATAATAAATAAATTAACAAGTTTATATAGTAGTGAGAAAGTAGTAGATATAGATATAAGAGAATATTATAATATAATTAAGTTAGGTTCATATTATGTAAGCAATAATATAGTTATAGTATATAAGTTTCCAATATTTCAACCGCATACATACGATCTATATAAGTTATCAATAATACCTAACAAATATCATGAAGTCCTCATTCCATCCTCTCCTTTCCTAGCCATCTTCCAGAAAGATTCTAAGAACATAGAGGCTGAATGCCCGAAGACCAGCAAGTGGTTCATATGTGAGGAGAAACGAAGTCTACAGAGTCATTCCTCTCAAGATTGCATACACGAACTCATCACCACGCAAAGGAAAAGTTCAACATGCAAACCTGTCGCTATCACCTTGGACCAGCCAGCGTACGAGGAACTTGATGATAGATACTACACCATCAGCTTCCCGGTTCCCACGAAGGTTCATCTCTCCTGTGGACAAGACCTGTACAAAGAAGTTCAAGGAAGTTACTTACTCACCATACCGCAGGACTGTTACATAGAGACACCACAGATCACTATCGCCAATAAGAAAAATCGTCTGAAGGGTCACGTTTTGAAGATTATGGACCTACCTCTAGAAGACATAGATAATCAGCTTCCAGTCCCGACACTAAAATTGAACTCAATAAACTTGGACCACCTACATGCAGCCAATATGAAGATAATGCAACAACAGCCACATATTCCAGCTAAGAATGACTACGGAATCTACCACACCACGATTCCAATGTACATAGCACTAACCGGTGCATGTGCACTCATGGGTTACTTTATCTACCGACGGTACTGGTCAAAATCTAAGAAGACTCCAGACGAGGAACCACAATGTCACCCAAGGTGTCCAGAAAGAATTTACGCTCTTCCCGAACCTAAAGAGAGGATAAGCTGCAACCAACCCCCACCTCAATTTACTACGAAAATCATCGGTGGTGGCTGCTCTTCGGGGGGAGGTGTTACGCGGTGCTAATCTATAAGGATCGCCGAGACAGCATTGACCCAAATCAACACTGCACACGGCTCGACCACGCAGTGCAGCGTCAGCAGAAACGTGCCGCGCGATGACGACAACAGCGGCTTCGCAATAACGGAAACGCGGACCCAAATTCATAATTGATTCACACTTCGAACATTGTCAACCTCTTAGAAATAATTAACTTGTAACTTTTAGTATAATTAAATTTTATTAAATAACTTTTGTTTTTTTTTGGATCCTCCGGTTGTAGCCCACGTAATTTATGTCAAAATATACATGGAAATGTCAATTAATAATATTAACTCACAAAAATAATATGTAAAATATCAAACAAATGTCAAATAAAAATGTATGTAATCCCATGCCAATAATATCATGAAAAATTACATATTTGAAAAAGGTAAACTATAAAAAAAGCAATTAAAATAAATAATAATAATGTCAAATATCATATGAAATTTATATCAGATCTGTGTATCTCCTGTGGTATCTCCTGTTACTCGGAGATGTTCCCAAGTATTCGTTGTGGTGCATTACTATTCGAAAGGAAACATCAAAATAAGTTTAGCATACAGTTATATATGTCGTGGTGGCCCAGTGGCTAAGATCTCGCCTCTCGTGCTTGAGGTCGTGGATTCGAATCCGGGCAAATATCAATGTGACTTTTTCAATTCATATGTACTTTCTAAGTTTGTCTTGGACATCGCTGACAACGGTGAAAGAAAACATCGTGAGAAAATTTGGACTTATAGTGAGTTTATTATAAGATTGTGCTTTATTGGTGTAAAAATACGGACAAAATTATTTTGGGGTCTTAAATGACATATAAGCTCAAAACAGTTATATGTATAATAAAAATGAATTTTTATTTAATGGGGTTTGGAAAATGGCAAAGAGTAAAACTTATTTAAACTTCTTCTTCAGGAACATGTTTGCATCAACAGAATTATTTGTTTAGTTTTTTTTTTTTTTTTGTTGATAGGCTTGCGCTTGACCACTATCTCACCTGATGATACATCAGGTGAGATACACACCTCATCATCATTCACTTCTTTTACTTCTTCATTTTTTTCATCCTTTACTTAAGTAATTTCAACTTCTTGATTTGATGCCTCAACTTCACTCGGCAATAAAATTTCCATGGGTACTGCGCTAAATGGCCTTGATCTTTTCGGTAGTTTCGGCCTTATGCTACTCATGAAGGGATCTGACGGTAGGAGCAACCTGTTTAGAACTTGGTTGCATTGATCTCGAGAAAATATTCGTCAAAAGTTTTGGCGAAATTGCCAGAAGTGTTTATTTCTCGCCTCACCTACTTTATCCGACAAGGTTCCGATAGGTTATTATGATTAGTTACATAGAATAGGTTTAGAATGTTAGACAACAAAGGGACCTTGAATTAGTACCTTGTGTACCGTGGGCGTCATGAGATTCCAGGAGTATAATTATTTTACGTATAGTAATGTAATGCTGTATCGTGGCAAAATTTTGAATTTTATTTAATACTAGCTGTTCCCCGCGGCTTTGCTCCCGTGGGCCATCCCACAGGATCCTTATTCGGGATTAAAACATAGCCTATGTCACTCAGGAATAATGTAGCTTTCTACTGGTAAAAGAATTTTTCAAAGCGGTCCAGTAGTTTCGGAGCCTATTCGGTACAAACAAACAAACAAACAAAAAAATCTTTCCTCTTTATAATATTAGTATAGATAAATTTTACGCCTGCTGGAAATAACTTCAAATATTGCAGCAAATCTTTCTATCAACCTTAGAATTTCTGAAGACTTTGCGCCTTTTGCTGCGGTCACTCAAGTCATCGAACGTCTTGGATAGATGTTCCGGTTTTTCAGGACATTGAATAGGTATTTCCTCCGTACCTTGCAACCAATCACGACTTTTCTTTATGATAACGTGTTCAGTCCTGTTGGCAGTAAGCCACCTGGTCTTCATTTCTGATTTAATATAGGCAATTTTGTGGCGAAACTCTTGTATTTGTTCAACGGGAAATGATGGTATGTTAATTATCGCATTCGCCAGAAAATCCCACTTTTTTGTAAATTGCCTTTTGTGCTAGTTTTCACCATATTTAATAAACATTCTCGTGTCTTAATTCTAACACCAGAACCCAACTACAACCGAAAAAAAAATATATTAGAATATTTAATTTTATTGGCACAATTAATTTTGTTTTCTACAAAAAGACGGCCAGAAGATTTTTTTTTAATGCAATAGGCAAATTTAGGCATCCAATCTTTACTTTTTCTTAAAGTAGGATAGTTACATCAACTTATGAAAACAAAACATTTACCGGGAAACGCCCTGCAATACAACAAAAACTCTTAATGTATATATTTATGACACAAAATACCATGAGTTTGTTTTGCGGTTCGTAAGAATTGCAATATCTACTAATACTCTCGTATTACTTTTAAATAATTGAGTAATACAGATAGTACATACCTGGTTCAATAGTATCCATTATAAAAATGTTTCTTTAAACCACTCTTAACTTCACCACTTACTTCTAAATGCAGGACTTCAAAATCGTTCACATATTTTTTATTTACGTATTCGCTGCAAGGCACTAAGTTAACGACTTTCTACAAATTAATGCAAGCCTAATAAAACAAAGTGATGGTAGATTGTTGTTCTATATGCATTGTGGTACCAATATGTATCAACTTTTTCCGGGAATTTTATTACTTTGTTTACATTGACTTTTGACCACGTTTTTGGGTCAAATACCCCTACGTGCGCCGCCACAAGTTTAATAAAAACGTTTTTCCAGTTCCTTCAGGGGATTCGAGACGAAGAGTGCACCATTGCCAGACTCTACTTGACGCTTTGTTCTGGAAGCAACCGAGAAACTAATTGCCGAATCAGTTTCTTGGTTGCTTCCACTTGTTGTTGCAACGCTGTGAAGTCGTAGTTTAATTTTCGAGCAATTTCATCTTTTAAGTCACTTTCGCCTGATCGTCGAGGACTATCCATTCCATAATTTTGTAGCTTCTTCCCCGCCATTGTCATAACAATCTTTGTCAGCGCTTCGTTGCATATGTGATCATTAAAAGAAATATCTGCATGTACTTGCTGCAGTCGCCGCAATATGTCTTCGGCCATGTACTCTTTTTTACTTATCCCACAGCGTTTGAGGATTGGAAAGGCCGCAAGATGACATGAGGGTTGCGTAAAATGCTCTGATTTTGTCTGGTGATCAGCACTGCACGGCTTCCTCCATAGTTTCGTCCAAGTGGTTATCATTCACTACTAGACCTACAGCTTCACATGCTTTTCTACAAGTGCCGCATTCCTGATCGTTAATATTTTTAAGTTTCTTAAAGGTAGTTGGACCTCGAACATGATGCAATAACATGCGCAGACAAAAGCATTCATAGTTCGTTACATGGACGGTATAGACACGACCAAGACCTTCCGATGATTTTACCCCAGGCTAAAAATTAAATTTAAATGCTTTTGCATATGTCTGACAAAGCTGGAAAAAGGCGGTTAGTGTGGTTTAGGAGGTAATAAAATGCTTTCTTGGAAATAAAGTTCATTGAAATTTCTAAGTGTACGGCAAGATAAGTAAAATTCGGATGTCTTTAATATGATAAAACAAGAAGCTGCCACGCTGCCTCGTTCAAAATGTGCAGATCTTTCAATGACTCACAGTATGGAATGAATGGCTGAGCTATCAAATACAATTGGTTGCTGGTAGCTGCAACTAGTTGATTCTTGAGCGCAATCTAGAAACGACAATGAGTCTTGACCATTCTCCACTCAGAAATACGAGCTATATCATGATTATTTAACTGTCTCAGACAATACATCTACTGGAGCTTCAGAATATACTAAATAATAAAAAAAAAGGTGAATATAGTTGCTCTATGGGGAAAAATGTGCTAGAAACTGCACGGACACTCTTTGTTATACGGTTACATCATTCTTGTTGGAAAAATACATGTCGGATCATGTCATGATTTGTTTACTTAAAATGATACACAAGTACTTTGTTTGGTACTGGGTAGAGTCTGGGTGGTATGTGTCGATATTGTTCATTTTAGAGCGACAGTGATCGTTCGAACATGGCCGTGGCAACATGCTGGCCTGGGAATTACCTGTGTTCCTTTTAAGTCCAGAGTAGTACAAGTTACAGGAGATATTTCTCTAGTTTACCCGTATCCCAAATTCTGCGCCCACGACTATAATCTAACAGCGCTGTGTCACTAAGTAGGTCAAATCCTGATTCTATATACCTGGATCTGACATCAGAAGTGAGATACGAGCGGGCTGAGAAATCTCCTGATGAGTGAAAACAGTGAGAATTGTTATTAGTGTGGGCTCTTTAATAACAGAGTTGCTACATTGTTGTGGATACCTATTTGCGTGTTTATTACTTGATCAGAGCTACTGAGAAGTTCAATCGATTTGATTGGGTTCGATTCCCATTTTGTATGATACCATGGGGATAGCTAATCGCTATCTTGTCCTATGTCGTCAGACTGACAAAGATGTGAAGTGGTGTGTTTGGGTGAGAACGAGGAACGGTGACATCCCCCCGGTGAGTGAGTTACCTTTGATTGTATTTCTTTGATGAAACGTATTTCTCGGTTTCGTGAAGTGCTGTTATGCAGTTTGAAGTCTATGCTATGTGACTTTGTTATTTTGAAGTTTTATTGCGATATTATCTACACGGTTTAATCGAATTTAATTTATTGGCTTTGAAAGAAAGATGCAGAAACCACAGGTAATGACATTCATGTTTCATTTGTCATTACATTGAATGTTTATCATTAATGATAACACTATTCAATTTATTTCGTAACTATTGAGATTGATTAAATTGAATTACATCTGAATCTGTTAAATTGGTTTGCTAAAACATCTTAGAGACATTGAACACCGGAGACAGTATTGCTCGGTTGTTATCACGCTTGGTCAGAAATTGAGAATTCATCTTCACTGTAAGATTCAGGCGATTTATAACAATAGTCACTTACAAGGTTTGGTGATATGTTTTGTACTGTCTGTGTGTTTTGTACTGTCTGTGTTTTGCTTGAGTAACTCTGCTTTCCCCTGCGGACAGCGCGGGCGTGATGTTTTTTTTATTATTTGACGAGCTTTTACGTATTGAAAGCAAAAAGTTGTGTACCTAGAGTGTAATGATGACGTCGTTGTCAGCCAAGCAATTAAAGTTGTCCAAAACATCGATGTGGAAGTGATAGGGATGGGAAAAATTAAATAACATCAATGTGAGCGCTGATCTAGCCTTTACAAGCCACTCAGCAGATTAACGAGCAAGCGACTGTTTGGTGCTTGAAGAAGCAGTAGGATATGGCGATTTGCCGTACATCCAGGATGGGTATTCATGTTGGTGAGCTGACCTTCTGCGTACAACTAAATTTACGTCAAGTAAAAGTACGTCAACTTAATTTGTGGTTAATGGTTGGTTGTGTGTAATTGTTTAGCTAACATCGACTACATTGTTAATTGCCTCTTACCAACTAGCGCGACTGTTGAGTTCGGGGTACTGGGTTCGATTCCTGGGTTGGACAGGATTTAATTGGGTTTTTCCGTTGGAAATTACTCAGTGGCAGCCCAGTCAGAAAGCATTATTATGAAATTGTTTACTGAACCAATAATGGAAAAGTATAAAGTTCACATAGCAGATTTCATTTTGAGATAATGAATAATGTAAAGTCATGAGTATTAGGTTTCAGCTACGTTATCATGAGTGGTTATAAAAATAACAAATGTTCATTGTTTATGAATGTGAAACCACTGAGAACTCAATGCCTAATCTAAACAAAGTTTTACAGAGCTTGATTATTATGGCGGCTTAAGTCTTTGCATTGTAGAATCGATTGCTCTTAACTTTCATAACACCAGATAAGCAACATGAGTTCCAAATAATACGTCCGGACCTTTGTAACTTGACTACCTTAGCTCAAAGAGCTATTGTTGCGGACTCGTAGGAACTAGACTACGTAAGTGTTTACGTTAGTTGAACCGTGAGACTGTCGGGTCGGCATTGATAGAGCAATGGTTTAGAAAGACTTAGTGTAGTCGACGTATTTACATGGTTTGTAAATCAAACGAATTGCTCTTTTACTGAAAGTATTTATTGAGTTTTAAGACTATGAGATAGAATACGGTAGTGATGATAAAACACATGTCGAATGGATAGTCACTAGCTGCTTACCATATCCTGAAACTGTAACAAAGATTAAGACAGTTTAGGCCTAGTTGCTTTTCCTTTGGCAAATTGATTTAAAATATGCCTGTTCATAGTAAATTAACTTCGTACATGACTTGGTTTGGACCAAATATCAAGGTTATCCTAGGACCAAATATCAAAAATAAACAGTAACAATTGAGTTTTGTAATCTATTGTGATACTCAGTTTGATGCTGATGATCGTGATGATGCGGAGCTGAAACAGCCTTGTTATTACTTGGTGTTACTTATTATAGTAAATCTATGTTGCGGAGTCTTGGTACTATTGAGTTGGCGTTTTAGAGTGGAGATTGCTGTTGAGCTTTTAAGGTAGTATTTTACATGAATGAAAATGCCTTGTGACGACAGATAGTTAACTCAAAAATAAATCTATCCGTTGGATATGGAACAACTTAACGAGTCAACTTTAGAGTAGATTTGAGTTCTTGGGTACGTAGGTAGTGGGTTTGGTATAAATCCTTTTATTTTGAAGTATTGCCAAAAGGCCGAACGAATGTTACGTAGGCCTTACGCCTAAAGACAGTGGTACGATAATGACATTGTAAGGAATTTTTGATGATGAAAGTAGAGCAGATTGTTGCAAATATGCTCTTCCGAGTTTCAATGTAAACACTTTGTATCGAAGAAAAGAGTGAAATGGCGAAACAAGAGGTTCTTACAGTAGTTTATGTTGTGATGATATCAATATTGATGAATCACTTGTTTATCTTTGATGAAGTTACTTTTTGGAGTTGAAGGTGAATGGTCACCATCAGCTTAAGAAGGCATGTTATGTGTAAAAAAAATATTAACTAAAGTAAAGATGAAAAAAAAAATAAAAAAAAAAAAATAGAGTTGCATTGACATACACTCAATTTGACCTCAATATTGCAACTTAATTTATTACAAATTAGAATATTGCCTTCATGGATTTAGCATTTCTTTTTTTGAAAATAATTAAAGCTGCAAATTCATTTTATTCATTCCGTACTACTACTAGAGTAGTGGTGGTATTAGCCGCGACTTGCAAGTTGTGACTCTTGGGTTCGAATCCGGGCAGGCGATTTACATTGTGTAAATTATTTTATAACCACTTCTCTCAAAAACGGTGAAGGAAAACATCGTGAGGAAACCGGCATGTCCTAGAACCAAAAATTCGAAGATATGTGATATCCACCAACCCGCACTGGGCCTGCGTGGTGGATTACGGCCCATCGCCTGTCACAAGGAACATTAATAAGGCTGATGATGATGAAGATGTACTACAATAATAAAAAATAAAATAAAAAATGCGATAGACAGATAACGACATGACTTTACTGTCTTCAGATATGATGCCACCAATTTGATTGAAATAAAAATAGCTCATAGTGTAAACACTATTGGAGTCCCATTCAGTATTGTGATTGATTAAGGTCGAGGTTTATCGAAGGAATTTTAAGAGTAATAAACAAAAGTTAACCTTTAACTCATTGCGTTTTATACGTGCAACTGGAATGTAGTATATTGAGCATACTGAAGCCTATAAAGATACGACCGTGCCTTAAGGTCAATAAAAAAAAATAAAAAAAAAAAATTGTGACGACTGTGTTTGTGTGAGTAAATAAGTACACCACTTGAACTGACGATAGACAAGAAGCGAGGCTCTTGTTCTTCATGACAAGTAGGTAGAAATGGAAGTTGTAATTTAGAAGCGCGGTAGGCAAATTGTTGAGTAAGATAAAGATGGTTTGATAGAGCACAGATAGACGAAAGATTTTTGTGCTGTAGTTTTGATTAAGAATAAAGAATGAAATAAAAAGAAACGTTAGTTTAAAGGTACCATTTAAGTTGATGAGGTCTTTTAACTATGCGTCGAGAGACTTAGTAGTCGAAATGTATTTACAAATGCGCTCTATCGTGAGCATTGTAGTGGAATTATAGGGAAGCCGAAAAGTCGGGTATCCATTAATGTAACTGAATGTAATATAGTGACTGGACTATGTATGGTAACAGAGATGACTTGACTGTGAACGATCACAGAGATGACTAGACTGTATGGTCAGTGAGATGACTGGTGTAGCCACGGGGATGGTTACGAGAACTGTTCACTGGGTTGAATATGGTTGTGTGAGCAGTCAGTGAGATGACTGGTGTAGCCACGGGGATGGTTACGAGACCTGTTCACTGGGTTGAATATGGTTGTGTGAGTGGTCAGTGAGATGACTGCTGTAGCCACGGGGATGGTTACGAGACCTGGTCACTGGGTTGACTATGGTTGTGTGAGTGGTCAGTGAGATGACTGCTGTAGCCACGGGGATGGTTACGAGACCTGGTCACTGGGTTGACTATGGTTGTGTGAGTGGTCAGTGAGATGACTGCTGTAGCCACTGGGATGGTTACGAGACCTGGTCATGATGACTATGGTTGTATGAGAGGTCACAGAGATGACTGCTGTAGCCACTGGGATGGTTACGAGACCTAGTCACTGAGTTGACTATGGTTGTGTGAGCGGTCAGTGAGATGACTGCTGTAGCCACTGGGATGGTTAAAAGACCTGGTCAGGATGACTATGGTTGTGTGAGAGGTCACTGAGATGACTGCTGTAGCCACTGGGATGGTTAAGAGACCTGGTCATGATGACTATGGTTGTGTGAGAGGTCATTGAGATGACTGCTGTAGCCACTGGGATGGTCACGAGATTTGGTCACTGGGTTGACTATGATTGGGTCACTGAGATGACTGCTATAGCCACAGGGATGGTTACGAGACTTGGTCATTAGGTTGACTATGATTGGGTCACTGAGATGACTGCCGAAGCCACAGGGCTGGCTGTGAGAGTCTAAGGATTTCTCTTAGTTAATTGAAGTCAGAATGACCGAACGGTTTTATTCTATGTTGGAAATATCTGGTATTGCAGATTTACACACGCGGACGTGTGCCACGTAGGATGGCCGTGTCGGATCATGTCATGATTTGTTTACTTAAAATGATACACAAGTACTTTGTTTGGTACTGGGTAGAGTCTGGGTGGTATGTGTCGATATTGTTCATTTTAGAGCGACAGTGATCGTTCGAACATGGCCGTGGCAACATGCTGGCCTGGGAATTACCTGTGTTCCTTTTAAGTCCAGAGTAGTACAAGTTACAGGAGATATTTCTCTAGTTTACCCGTATCCCAAATTCTGCGCCCACGACTATAATCTAACAGCGCTGTGTCACTAAGTAGGTCAAATCCTGATTCTATATACCTGGATCTGACATACATATATGTGAGAACGATGTAAAAAGACGTGCACGTAAAAGAATCTAAAGTAAAACAAAAAACTCAAAACAACAATAAGTACGTAGTTAATTAAAACAGGCCGAGGCAGCTAAGTAATGACCAATCCCAACTAATGGCGCCCGTTCACGAACATGACGCATGGATTGGCATCACTCAGCTCAACCATCATGAATGCAACCGAATGATCCAACAGATGTGCCACCATCAAAGAAACATTTTAGAGAGAATGACTGACTCAACTGACAGGGCACACACAAGTCAACGAACGATATATAGGTACAGTGAATGGTAGATTTACAGTCGGAACATAGTACTCATACATATATGCTGTGCAGTTATATAATACTAAAAATAATTGAGTTTATACAATACAAATATATTAATACAGTCTTCAGCAGGTCCAACAATACTTCAAAACTGCTCTGCCTATCACTTGTTTTTGCGCCCTAGTGGCTGCGGAGCAGGACCAGCATTGAGCCAAGCATTTTTATCAGCGATGTAATCCCCAAACTTACAATATGCCTGCCAGCATAGTGTGCGTTTTATACAAGTTTTGATTTTCGTCTCATTCACTTCTAGAATGCGAGGAGTTATTTTATTGTAATATTTTATACAGTACCCCATAAAAGATGACGCTACTTTAGCTAGCCTGAAACCTGGTAGAATTAATTGGTCCCTATTTATAGTAACATAATTATATCTGTCGCCGTTTTTTAAAAATGTAAATTCTTTCTAACGTACATGATGTTTTCGTGAATATATCGACAAGGTACCGCCATGATGTTAATGCCTTTAAACAAGTTCCCTTAGAGAATCGCGCCGGCGAAGATTGTATATAGCTCTGATGGCTCGTTTTTGCAAAATAAAAATTGACTCAATGTCTGCAGCCCTTCCCCATAGTAAGATACCGTAAGACATCATACTATGAAAGTAACTAAAAGATCAGTCTCGCGGTATCTATATCAGTAAATTGACGAATATTTCTAACAGCATAAGGTGCCGAACTTAGCCGCCCTGCAAGTGATATTAAATGAGGACCCCATTGTAACCTTGAGTCTAGCTTGGTCTTTAGGAGAACCGTTTTATCGCCGAATTTTAGCTTATCCCTGTTTAATATAATGTCAAAATCAGTAATATTGACATTCGGCAAGGCAAATTTTACGCACTTAGTCTTTTTAGCATTTAAAACTAAATTATTACCTGTGAACCAATTTTGAACCTGTCGTAAGAGGTTATTTACGTCGTTAACGTTACTCGTACTGTAATCATCAAATAACACCATGTGTAGATTGTTTTTAAATAGATGCGGTAAATAGTTAATGTAGTGTGTAACCGTGAAAATGGTGGTAACCCTGGGGTACCCCCATTTTCACGGTTAACCCCGACGAATTGACACCGTTTATTTGAACTAATTGCTGTCTATCATTCAAATAAGATTTTACTGAAGTTAACGCTGATTTGTCTAGCCCGTAATGATCAAGTTTCAAAAGTAATGTTTCATGATCCGAAAATATCACATAAATAATAACGTAATGTAGGTAGGTAGTCATAAGTATTCTAATGAAGTGGAATCAACATAGTTACGGGTACCTAGTACCTATCTAGAAATTTAGATTTATTTTAACATCAACGCTTAAACAGTGTAAGACGAAGACATATAATGTTTGTGAAAAAGCTTTTAAGACTAAGTTTACCATTTTGCAGTTCTATCAAATATTTTTTGTAGTTTTTATCAAATGTGATGTCTCATAATCTTCTTTTATTTCCCTCCGTTTTTATTAAAGATTCCTGAAGGCGTTTATCACAATATTTGGCTTCTTTCCGGATAACGAAACGTAAAGGAAACAGAAACGTATATCGTAGTCTATCTACTAAACTCCATAAACGACTTTTTTTTAATGCCTTGAACTGTCCTACTGCGATGCGGTTCTAAAGCTGAATAATCTCTGTGAATGAAAGAGATTTAGGAGAATTAAAATACCTTACAAGGATATCTATACCCACAGAACAGACAAACACAGTAGAAGTTGCATATCGCTTCATTAGTATCGGAACCAGCGTACCAGCGTTAGGGCTTGCAATATCCGTTCGATTTTTCTATCCGGATAATACGGATATTATTATTTTACTATCCGGAGTATCCGGATAATGCGGATAATACGGATATTTTCTAGATTTTGTTATAAAAAAACTTAACAAGCTTTTGTAATACGTTTTAATCAGTCTTTCAAGCAAAATGACAAAGAAATAATAAACTATACAAATATTTCAAGTAGCAACACATAAAAAATATAGTTCACTTTCTAAAATTATACAATAAAACACCGATCCCGCACAAATAATTTGAATATATTCTTCTCATACTAAAAATATTTCTAATTTAAAATGAGATCTTACATTTATTACAAATCACTATATCCCAATCAAATCAACCTATTTAAAAGATAATAAATAAATCAGTTTCCCTGGCAAATCAGATCAATTATTAAACAACAATAGTATAAATCAAATATAATAAAACGATAATGAACAAAATATCTTAAAATAATCGAATAGCATTTTATAATATAATATATATTTTATATTAAATTATTTTTATCCAAATTCTGGTTTAACCAAATTTTATCAAAAAAACTTAAACTATCTAATGAATCTTCTTTCATGGAAGTAAATGGTTCTACTTCAACGCTGGTCGGTGGTATTGATAAAAGTAGATTGTAAACCCTTTCTAAATTCCTGCTTCTCTGACCATTCTCATCAAATAGTGCCATCTATACTTGAGTGGTGGTGTCTAAATCATTTGTTGAAGAAGTCGGTCGCTGCGCAGAAGATGGCTGACTCATAAACCGGATGATTTCTTCTCATATTTGTGTATTAATTGATACGCTTACTGTTGAAGAAGAGCAACCTTCTGTATCTTGTGTATTGTCCGCTGAAGTTATGACTGTTTGATCTGGTTGTGTGTCAAAAAATGTAGAAATAATTTTAACAATCGTAAGTCTCAGATTAATTTGAAGGATTTTCAAATTTTTCGTATATACTTCGCTCTTCATAAAATTGTGAGGGTTGTGTAAATATTTCATTGTACTGATTATTTCTGGAACTCATCGTTGTGATATTCTTCTTTTGAGTGTTACTAGAAGTTCATTACTAATTATGCTATCTTTTTGCGATATGTTTTGAAATCTTTTGCTGTGTCAGCAGTCAGTAAGTTTGCATCTTCTTCACAGATTGCTTCTACCGTAGCTTTAATTATATTAAAGGATTTGTTTCTGCCAGCGGCTTCGCCCGCGTTAATGTCGAAAATTATCCAATCCCAAGGGAACATATTCCCAGGATAAAAATGCGTATCATATGAGTATTTTTTGTGCTATTATTTCATATCTATCTCTGTGCCAAATTTCATCCAGATCCGCCCATACGTTTAAATTTGAAGAAGTAACAAACATAAACATACACACAATCACTCACAAAATTTCGCCTTTATAAAATTAGTGTGATTTAAAAGAGAAATACAACTATCCGTAAAATCCGAAAAATCCGGATGGTGATTCAAGTAAAATCCGGATTTGAAAATCGGCGGATATCCGGATAATACGGTTATCCGGATATCCGGATTGCAAGCCCTAACCAGCGTACATGTGTGAGTTGGGTATGTTAATTGTATTTCGTAACACTAAGAAATCTGTGGTGTGATTGGTAGTTTGAAAGTAGGAAATATGTCAGTCGTAGCTTATTTGAAAATAAACCTCAGTTTAATGACCATAGAGCTGTTTATTTTCTATTCTTTTTAAGTATTTATGACATCTTCCGTTTAAAGCGGTCACAGAATAGTTTAATAAGCAAGTTACGCTACCCGTCGCTAGATGTCACTTATAATAAACCTGATTTCCAAGATACAGGTTTTTACCTAGTTTGGCAATCAGGAGTTCATTTCGGTTAGAAGCCTCTTATATTTTATGTTTTTAGTATTTAAACTGTAGTAGGCTAAGTTCTGATTTTGTCTAATAAACGTTATTATTATTATTATATAATAAATGCATTCAATTTAAAGCTGTATTTCGTTTTTCCGGCTCGAAGGACCAAAATGTACGCCCACCCTAACATACGTCACGTAAGGCCGCAGTAATGTTAAGGGTGTGACAGTACATGAAAGTATATCATAAGTTAAAGGACCTACTAAGACCTTACAGCCTAACCAGTGTTGCCAGGTCTTGTTTTACCCAGAATCTGATCTCAATTTACCCTAGTTTTTAAGTTAAATGAAAAAATTAATTCATTTGCTTTCCTTCACTGTTCTATCTATATTTGAAACATTTTATGCAAGATCATACACAAGACATGACAATACAATCTATGATATAATTATAGACAAGTTTTACTATAAGAATATTTGAAACCATGAATAAATCTGGTGTTTTCCAAAGATCCTATTTGTACCAAGTACGAGTACTTGTCTAAGATAGGCGTATCGAGAAAGGAGTTTTAAGAGATTGCGGGTTCAAGAGAAATATTTAAATTAAAGTCTATTGCATTACAATGTTTTACTAAAATAAGTTGACAATTTCTATTAAAGCATCATCTGTCTCTTCCTCTTCGCTTATTTTTTCTTTTTTATCGTACATGTTAGTATTAAATCTGTCTAACATCTTTTTTGTTGGAATGAAGTCGACGCAAGTTTTGTTATAAATCTTTAAATAATTTCTTATGGTCATTATATTTTGGATCATACTGAGAGACAGCCGATTTCTCAGCTTAGATTTTATAATGCCATAAACCGAAAAGGCTCTTTCTACATCAGCATTTGATATAGGAGCTGATAAAAGAGACAGAGCTAATTTTGAAATATTTCCAAATCTTTTCTGTCCACCAGCATCCAGGTTTCCATAGACTTCTGCCCAAAAAGCAATAGTAGATGTCATATTTTGCCATTTGATATTTTGCAAATTGTTCCACTCCGCTTCGATCACTTTTTTATTGCCGTACACCTCAGTTTTGTGAACTTTGTGTAGTATTTTAACGAGCGTGGGTTTCACTTGAGAAGTACCTATCTCCGGGCATAAAATAGACATATCCTTGAGAAATCCTATCTGTTTCGGCAGCCTCTTCTGTAATTCAGAACATAATACTAATTTTGACAGGGCATCTTCAGTTGCATATCCTAAATGCATTGCTGATACATGCATCAAGTGCTCCTTAAAATTGAAACAACTGTATTCGTCTTCTGTAATGGTTTCAAGCTTCCTTGGCACCACTATTACTTGCTATACATTTTTTAACAGCAACATCAAATCCTCCAAAAGTTTTGCTGGGTCAACATTGTCACTCTGGAAAAGACAGTTTACTCGAGACACTTGACGCAGATGTACATATAAAAACACGAAATATGCTTTGTAAGCTTCGCATTTCAAAATGTCGTGCAATTTTTCCGCCATAAAACATTTATCTTCAGTTCGAGCCAGGGAGAAAAGAAGTTTTAATTCTTCCCATTGATCCAATAATGTATATATAGCGTTAGAACGAGCTAACCATCGTGTCCCGCAAAACCCTGGTATCTTTTTTGGAGTTCTGCTTTCATTCATAACTTCATATAAATCCCTGTATGTTTTAAGCCGCTTTGAACTATACGAGAACCAGAACGATTATGGCTCTCTCGTATCAAGAATTCCAGTTGCCGTGGCAAAGATTCAAAAGCTTTTTCAGCACATAGATGCAGCGAATGGCACGTACAGTTAATTACTATTATGTCCGGCAATTCCTTTTTTAATAGCGCTGCAACAGAGTGATGTTCGCCTATCATTACATTTGTGCTATCTAATCCAATCCCCACAAGCATTTGAAGCTGTAATGAATCTTCTCGTAATGCATTTTTTAAAGTATCACACAATGTTGTTGCGTCACATTTAGCAATTTTGATGTATTTGTAAAAAGTCGTTATGATGTCCTGCTTCCTTTTGAAAAAATACCGTATCATCATGCACAAAATCATGTCTGGTGTATCTGTGATTTCGTCAATGATTAGAGAATATGGAGAATCACCGATATCTTCTATCATTTCTTGTTTCATTTCTGGTCCTAGGAATTTTTTTATTAGCATACTGCACTTCGTTCTATGTAATTTGAGAGTTCCCAGGACTTCAGACTTAGGGTCAATCTCCGTCAAAATTTCTCCCAAATGATCCACACTTTGAGTAGCACCATGCTTGGCTATATAAGGTGTAAGTTTTAGCTCAGCGGTTTTGGTAGATTTTGAAGCAATTTTATTAAAAGGCAATTGCTGGCTACTTTATGCAGCTTTATCTAATTTAACAAGATTCAGATGCTTTTTGCTTTTGGTATGGTAATTCAGCTCTTTTTTATGGGGAACTAAACTGACTTTACAGTACTTGCATCTCGCTAAAATTTTCCCCGGTTGGATCTGCACATATCCAATCTAAAACAAAATTAAGCAAAGCGTCACCACCACCGCCACCCTTAATTTAATTATACAACCAGGCCATTCATTCCAATTTTTACCAACTCCCGCTCCCTCAAAATAAATAAAGTGTAGAAAAATTGGCAACAGGTAACACTAACTGCCAGTTTCCCAGCTCTCAATTATCGGGCTGTTAACGTAATCGAGGATTAATCGCCTGTTAATTCTACTTTCAGTTTCTCAACATCCAAGAGTGACAAGTGGTTGACAATTTGTCACATTTGAGTAAAATCTCGAATTAACCGCATGTTACAGCAGTTTTGGGTTTCTGAGCACCTTTTTCAAAGTTAATCTCTTGTCAACGAGCCTAATTTATAATTGTTGGAAATTGGTCGATTATTCGCAAAATTAATATTATGCTTTTAAAGACACATTTGTATTAAATTTATGTTACGATGAAAAGATAATAGGGGTCGGCGAAAACTATGGTATGGGTTGAATTATAAAACAAATGTTAATTTATATCAATTAATTAATTAACAAGATTTAAAAAAAAAAATAGGGTATTACAAACTTTTAAATTAATTACATTATAAAAACTTGACACAATTATCAAAAATTGTTGTTTTGTATTGAAATAAATAAATTAAAAAAAAAACAAACTGTTACTGACCTGGGAATCGAACCTTCCTCACGCTAGTGCGCGTGAGGAAGGTTCGATCCCCAGGTCAGTGTTGACTGTACCCTGTACTTAGTACTTACTATGGTCAGCTTCTGGATAGGTTTGTGTTTAACTTGAAGCGGCTGGGGTGGTGACCGCGCCAGGGTAAGCAACACTTACCAAGGTCAGTCTTGGGATGGGTGACCACTTTTTTTTGGATCGCTTGTTTATGGATAGGTGACTCCGCCAGGGTAAGCAACACTTACCAAGGTCAGTCTTTGGATGGGTGAGCACTTTTTTTTGGATCGCTTTTTTATTGATAGGTGACTCTGTCAGGGTAAGCAACACTAACCAAGGTCAGTCTTTGGATGGGTGACCACTTTTTTTGGATCGCTTGTTTATGGATAGGTGACTCCGCCAGGGTAAGCAACACTAACCAAGGTCAGTCTTTGGATGGGTGACCATCACCACAAAAATTTTCATCACCCATCCTTTGACTTTATCACCCTACTAGGTTAAACAACATCTAACAAGGTCACCCATGCAAAAACAAGCGAACCCAAAAAAAGTGGTCACCCATCCAAATAGTGACCTTGGTAAGTGTTGCTTACCCTGGCAGGGTCACCCATCCAAAAACAAGCGAAGCAAAAAAAAGTGGTCACCCATCCCAAGACTGACCTTGGTAAGTGTTGCTTACCCTGGCGGTGTCAGCCATCCAAAACAAACGAAACAAAAAAAAGCGGTCACCCATCCAAAGAATAACCTTGGTAAGTGTTGCTTAACCTGTGTGGGGTCACCTATCCAAAAACAAGCAAACCAAAAATAAAAGTGGTTACCCATCCAAAAATCGACCTTGGTAAGGTTTGCTTAACCCAGCCTCTCAAGATAAAATACTATTTAAAGTTACTGATTACGTTATAGTAGCGAATGAATACCAGCTAGGGTAGCCAACCGAAATAAATTAATGTCGATTATTTAATGTAACAAGCGATTACGTAATTTCTCGATGATGAAGTGTTGAGAAACTCACTGACAACTGACGGCTGGTTAATTTGTGACAAATTGTCAGCTGATTTGAGATGTGACGTCGACTTCAGAAACTGGCCCTAAAGCAAGCAAGACAAGACAAAAAATACTTAAGATTTTCGTTTAATAGGTATAGACTGGATTATGAGTACCTACTAAAATAACAATAATTTATTTTTCCAAAACTTACAGAATTATAATATATGCAATTTGTAAGGCGTTATAATATTTATTATAATTGAGAGATGGCAGGATATAACTGATATTTAATGGGAATAAATATAATGACCACCAAAAAAAACTTTGTGACGATAACCCCTATCACCTAAAATATATACTAATCAGCAAAAAAAATAAACCTAAACCAAATTTAGTAAATTGATCACCAAATTTCATAAGTGCTAAAACCGTAAGATATCAAATCTAGTGATTTGGTCAATGAATCAGTCCAAGAGCGAGCGAAGCGAGCTCGGGAGCTAAGGGCACCCCGACACGGACAGGTTAGGTTCGAAGGAGATGACGGGAGCTGAAGTGAGCGAGCAAAGCGAGCGAACTCAGCTCCCGTCATCACCTTCGTGTTAGTTTACTTTAGACCCTGTATTCAGAAATAGGAGCCCCGCCCAGCGGGGCTCCGTCGACTCTGTTGCGATTCTAAATTTAATTTTGGTGATCATTTACTATTTTTGTCAGTATATTACTAGATTTGGTGGTTTGTTAAACATAAGCCATATTTAATAACAACATGCTGTCCCGGCGAACTTCGTACCACCTTGAATGTGCTTACGTCCAACCAAGGACGTGGCTTGAGGTAATTTTTCCTACAAAAACAGGCTAAAGGATATAATGAGGTATTAAGGTACTTACAGGATACTTGGAACACTGCCTGGAGTCGGGTGATCACCACACTTGTCCACTTAATCCTATTTCACGATAGTTTTTCTTCGCGCACGCGAATTTGAGCCGGCCGGCATTGCAATCGAGTTTTTAACTGAATGGTTCTGTTGCCCGCCGTAAGATGGCGGGGTGGATAGATTGTCTTTGCTGCACTCAGAGATGAATGAGTGCGTTTTGGCGGCGAATTTGAATTTTGTTGATAAAGGAAAGGATGGGTCTAGGAAATTCATCCCAAAGCCTGTTCACACCTCAAGCAAATGTATGAACCCGACTTTGTTTTGAATTTCAGAATAATCGACAACGCCATCTACTGACATTACCGGAACCATTATATAACGCTATGTTCATTTTGGTCCGTGTTTTGTTTCTATCATGTATGGCGCTGGGTTAGCAAAACGTATGGCAAAAAGAAATTTTCTTCATCATTTTGTTTTTCGTTAATATATCCGATATTTTAATAGTTATTCTGTTATTCAGGGCGGAGATAAATCCAACAAATCAAAGATCATGTAAATCGTTCCAGCCTTTCGCGAGTTATACATAGTGTAACAGACACGACTTTGTTTTATATATAAAGATAAACATAGCTTTAAGATTAGGGTCGTATTCCCAGTCTTTACAATATCTCTGTGTATATGCACACCTGAACGTGTAACAGATTCTCCTGAGAACGTCGACGCCATTTTCTCGGTAATCACAGTATCGTACGTAAGCGCCGAGCGAGCGGGATTCAAAGTACTTTGCGAACAATGCTAGCGGGAAGCGAGGCAGGGCAGGAAGGAACAAGACAGGCGGAGAGGCGGGAGGGGGTCAGTATACGTGGTGTTATAGTGCACTAGATAGACAACAGAGCTAGTACAAAGCGGTAGGTCAGTAGGATAGAAAAATACTCAAGAATAGATAATACTTACGTGTAGTTGGTAATTCAGCAATAACACACAGTTTGGACTTTGAACTATTATTTATTTACCATTTCACAGTAAGTTACCATCAACTCCATACAATATATCCACTTAGGTCAACAGTACAATCTTCCAAGTATTATTATCTTACTCTTTGATTCCAAGCCCGCCCAGACTAGACTGACGAACTGACTCAACGCGCCTCGTGTCCGAACAATACCCCTCCAATCGACAACTGTCATTAGATGTGACGACATTTGACATTCGAATATTTTCTAGGATAATCAATTTAACAACTTTTAAGTACTATTTGATATTAAAAATAAACAATTTAATTCTTAACGAATAAAAGATGTATTTATCAAAGAAAACCTAACACTCGACCATCCTGACAACGTGTATGACCTCATACACGTATCCGGTGATAACCTAACACTCGGCCTGTTGAGTCAATCTTCAAAGTCTAAAGTCAAACCATTTAATGGCACTTTTGAATGTAAAAAGTTCAAAGTCACAAAAAAAAAAAATTCTACTGTCCATTCGCAAAAGTAGTTTGCTATGGAGAAGAATGGACAAGAAATTCCACACTTACTCTTTTCTTTAAAATAAAAACTTCTTTTAAAATATTATTTCTTTTTTCAATATTAATTCATTAATTTTATGTGAGTACCTTATGAAGTATGATTCACCTAGAATAAAACTGCTGTTCTATGTACGGATATAAAGTATTTCAAGCAATAACAGTTATATTGATTCATTTGATAAATACGAACATGGTACTCACATATTTACAAAATCTGCATTTTATTCGCCTGTATAGAATCCAGTGACTTATTCGCATATATATATCAGTTCGCGACTTGCTCGCATATAGACTTATAAAAATTAGGAAACAAATCTAATCAATTGTAACGTTTAAATTTGGCTACTTCATTACATTATACGTGAGTACTTTTAAAGCATGATTCATCAAGAACAACACGGCTGTATCACGCATAGGTACAAAGCATTAACAGTTAAATTTATCCATTTGATAAATAGGAACATGGTACTCATATACTTACAAAATCTTTGATTTATTCGCATGTAGGCAAACTCGCGACTAATTCGCATATAGACTTACAAAAATAGCAAACAAATCAAAACAATTCTAACAATTAAACTTGACATGTTCGTCTAATTATATGTGAGTATTTTCTGAAGCATGTTTCTCGTAGAATAACACTGCTGTACAATGCAAAGGTACAAAGTGTTACAAGCAATAACAGTTAAATTTGTTTATTTGATAAATAATAACATGGTACTCACATACTTACAACATCTGAGATTTATTCGCCTGTAGGCAAAACCCGCGACTCATCATATAGACGAGCCCGCGACTTATTCACAAATTGATTAGTAGTACAATTTATTCTTCTGTAGGCAAGTCCGCTACTTATTCGCACATAGACTTGCAAAAATTAACAAACAAACCATATCAATTCTGTCATTGATATTTGACCAATTCATCTGTACGTGAGTGGGTACAAACTGTCACAAGCAATAACATCTAAATTTAATCATTTGATAAATATGAACATGGTACTCACATACTCACAAAATCTGCGATTTATTCGCCTATAGACAAACCCACGACTTATTCGCATATAGACAAACCCGTGACTTATTCGCATATTGCGATTTATTCACCTGTAGGCAAGTCCCGCGACTTATTCTAAAATTTACATGTACTGAGATTCATTCGCCTGTAGGCAAACCCGCGACTTATTAGACAAACCCGCCACTTATTAGACAAACCCGCGACTTATTCGCATATAGCGATTTATTCGCCTGTGGGTAAGTCCCGCGATTTATTCGCCTGTAGGTAAACCCGCGACTTATTCTCAAATTTACATGTACTGCGATTTATTCGCCTGTAGGCAAGGCAAACCCGCGACTTATTCGCATATAGACAAACCCGCGACTTATTCGCATATAGACAAACCCGCGACTTATTCGCATATTGCGATTTATTCGCCTGTAGGCAAGTCCTGCGATTTATTCGCCTGTAGGTAAGCTCGCGACTTGTTCGCAAATTTAATAATACTTCAATTTATACACCTGTAGGCAAACCCGCGACTTATTCGCATATAGATATTTATTCGCCTGTAGGTAAGCCCACAACTTGTTCTCAAATTTAATAGTACTGCGATTTTATTCGCCTGAGCCCCGCGTCTTAATCAAAGACTTAAAAAAAAATTAGAAATCATACCAAATAATTTCCAACATTTAAATTTTACAACTTCGACCGCACTCTACCACTCTTCGAGTAAGACTTCATTCAGTATAGGGTTAATATCGCAATTCATACTAGTTCCATATATGACTTCTACGGCGTTCTGCCAGCGGAGTATTAGTATTAAACCCTCCAAGGACACTAATACCGAAAAATTGATTTAAACATTGCCACGTTAGGTTAGGTTAAAACGGGAGGGGCGTGAAGGCCCCGCTGTAAAGGCGGGCGGTCGTCGGCGGAGGACTGGAAGTAAAGGCTGTGCCGGTTTCCCAGTCCTCCTCCACTCAGACGATGCGGGAGTGCCGCTGGGTTATTTTAGTGGGTATACCGGGTCAGTCAGCCCGGGGAGTCCCACATAGCCCCCCATCCCCCGATGGGCGGGTATGCGTAATGCATTTTTTCCCAGCGAAACAAAAAAAAAGAAAAAAAAAAGAAAAAAAAAAAAAAGGTTAGGTTAAAACGGGCTGGTTTCCGCAACTCCACGACTAAGCGCGTATTTTGCGTACGGGTGGGACTTAACCTTCCACTAGCTACCTCACTCGATCCATCCCAACACCTCGAGGAAGGCCAGCAGCACCTTCGTGTTGCTGACTACCTCCTGTACGGTACCTGGTTCACCGAGGTATTTGGCCCTGTAACCGGCGATTACTGGGCAGCTTAGAAGCAGGTGCGCTGCTGTCTCGTCTTCCTCCATGCATGCTCTGCACAGTGGACTGTCCGTGATCCCTAAGACAAAGAGGTGCTTATTAAAAGTCCCGTGGCCAGTCGTTACAGCTGTAACTGCTCGTAACTGCTGTTTCGTCAGGCGTAGGACCTTCTGCGTGAAACGTCTATCCAAAGCGGGAAGTGCTTCTTTGGACTGCCTGCACTCATTGTGGTCAATCCACAATCTGTGGTGTTGCTCCTTGGTTCGTTTCCTTACCAGACTGTGGAGGTAGCCAAATGGTATTGGCACGATTGGTTCCGGACCCACCACAGCCATACTGGAGCCTCTACGGGCTAGCTCATCCGCTGCATCGTTGCCTCGGGAATCGCTATGCCCTTTGATCCATTGAATGGTTAGTTTATTGTTTGACCCAACCTGGTTTAGGCGTTGGTGACACTCGTATATCAGTCCAGAGCAGACCGTGTGGCTGCCCAACGCCTGCAGGACGGCCATGCTGTCAGAGAGAATGCGTATTGGGAAATCTTTTACCTTCCTGTCTAGAATGGCCGATGCAGCCAGAGTGATGCCCACACACTCTGCCTGGAACACCGTGTTGTGTGCCCCAAGTGGCGCGGCTATGTGTATGTTGAGGACCTCTGAGAACACCCCCGCACCTGAGCCAGTACCTGTCTTGGAACCATCGGTGAAGATCCTCAACTCGTCTGGGCGTAACCCCTCACAGTGGTGGTCCTCATGGAGTTGGATCTTGTATTTCTTGTCAAAAACAAATTGCTTAGGTATCCGGTCCATAATTGCTGTTGTTAGAGGGAACTCTTTATTAAGGACCTCGAGCAGAGCCGTGTGTTGTGTCTTTCTCCTACCCCAGAGATTTAGTGCCTTAAGCCGCCCTGCCGCCGTCGTAGCCTCCTGCTGAATGAAAAGCTGGAGCGGTGGCAGTTCCAGCATGGCCTCGAGCGCAGCGGTCGGGGTAGTTCTCATGCAGCCTGTCGTCGCCATGCAGGCCAGTCTTTGCGTGCGTTGCAGTTTGTTCACGGCTGTACTTATCTTTGTGCGGGGCCACCAAACCACGGCTCCATAAGAGATCATGGGTCGAATCACCGCGCAGTACAGCCAGAGAATGATTTTGGGGGACAGGCCCCATTTTTTGCCTATCATTTTCTTGCATTGCCATAAGGTAATGCACGCCTTATTAAGTTTGTTGTCCAAGTGACTGCTCCAGTTCAGCTTGTTGTCGAGAGTGACCCCAAGATACTTTACTTCATTGGACAGCTGGAGTTCTGTGTCGAACAGCTTCGGTAGACGGAAAGGGCCCAGTGCTCTTTTCTGAGTAAACATGACCAGTACAGTCTTAGATGGGTTAACTGAAAGATCATACTCCCTGCACCATCGTTCCACTATGCGTAGCGCTTGCTGAGTAAGGTTACAGATGGTACCAGTCACCTTCCCGGGTACTAGAATTGCGAGGTCGTCTGCATACCCTATTGTGTAATAACGGTGTTCGTTAAGTCTGGTGATAAGGTCGTTGATTACCATATTCCACAGGAGAGGGGAGAGCACCCCTCCCTGAGGGCAGCCCCTGGCTAAAAAGGCCAGTTGCTGTTCGCCCTCCAGCCGAACCGCACGTTTGCTTAGCATATTAGTTATCCAGTCAATTAGTACCTGTTCAGCTCCGTGTCTGGAGAGGGCAGCACCTATGCTGGAGAAGTTGGTTTTGTCGAAGGCCCCTTCGATGTCTATGAAAGTGCCCAGGCATGTACCCTTTTGATGGATTGCTTCCTCTATCTTGCCCACCACCAGATGGAGAGCAGATTCCGTTGACTTACCCGAGCTGTAGGCATGTTGGTTACCGTGGCGAGGTAATGATTTAAGAACGCCATCTCGTAACTCCCTGTCGCACAGCCTCTCCATCGATTTGAGTAGAAACGAGGTCAGGCTTAGGGGTCTGAAGGATTTGGCGTTAGTATAGTCCCCTTTGCCTGGCTTGGGGATGAATATCGCCTTCACTTCCCTCCATCCTTTCGGAACGTATCTAAACGCCAGGCACGCCCTCATTATTGGCACCAGTCTCTCTACAACAGACGTACCTCCCCACTGCAGCAGCGCAGGGATCACCCCATCTGGACCGGGCGCCTTGAAAGGATGAAAGCTTAGGATGGCCCACTGTAGTTTCTCCGTCGTGATCATCCTGTATGCGTAGAGCCAATCATCATCTGTTGGTACCTGGGTAGTATCTACCCAGTCAGTTACCTGGGCAATAACGCTGCCTGGGAAGTGAGTATCTATCAGGACGCGTCTAGCCTCTTCAGGTGATGTGGTGAGTGAGTTGTCAGGTTTACGGAGTGTGGCAGGCTCAGGTGTTTGCGCCTGAGCCATTATTTTCCTTACCCTGTTTGCCTCTTGGCAAGATTCGATGTTACCACAGAATTTGCGCCATCCTGCGGTACGCCTGAATCTGATGCATTTTTTATAGATGGATTTGGCCTCGTAGTAAGCGTCCCAGTCCTCATCCTTGCTTGTATTCATGGCCCTGTTTAGGGCCTTCCTTACCTTCCCGCGTTTACGATTTAACTCCGCTCCCCACCATGGTTGTTTGCCCGGTGTATCGCGTGGGGTAGTCAGAGGGCAAGCGGTGTGGTAGCTGCTTATCAGACACTCGGTAAGTTGATTGACCTGCATGTCTAACCTCGTTTCGTTCCCTATAGTCCGCGCCTCACATAAGGGCGGCAGTTTCGACTCTAGGGTGCGTATGTATACAGCTCTGTCCGTGTTGCGCGGATTACGCCAGGGGGGCGTAGGTGCTACCCAGAGCTGAATGTCAAAGCGGATCCATCTGTGGTCTGAGCAAGAGGCCTCGTTGGAGACCTGCCATCCAGTAGTGATCTCCGCTGCGCCTTCCGTCGCCAAAGTTAGATCAATAATTGTGCGACTGCGTCTAGTTACGAACGTTGGTTCTGCACCTGTATTTAGTAGAGACAAGTTAGTAGTAAACAAGTAGTCCACTAATGCCTTACCTCTTTCATTAGGCGCTTCCATTCCCCACAGGGGGTGATGTGCGTTCGCGTCGGTCCCAATGATGACCTCTTCCCCGCTGGTCTCGCAGAAGGTTACGAGGCAGACAAGGTCATGTGGGGGTGGTGCCTCCGCCTCAGGCATGTAGACCGAGGCGAAGACAATCGGCATATCAATGCCACCGCGCTGCATATACAGCCTAGCTGCAGAGGTATCTCTGCAACAGAAATCATTTAGAAGCTGTGCTTTGAGGTTACCTGTAACAAAGATACACGCTCTAGGGTGATCCTGATTACAAGTAACAAGGAGCTTACCCCCAAGGTTGGATAGTCCTCTGATTTGGCCACCCCTAATCCACGGCTCCTGGATTAAGGCGATGGCAGTCTGTTGAACCTCCAGCCACTTGCGTAGTTGAGCCGTCGCTGTCTGGCTGTGTGTGGGCGTCGTCCGCCTATAAAGTTGTGCAGGCAAATGCACAACTTTACAGGCGGACGAAGGGGTCGCCATCATGGGTGGGTCCCTCCTCCTCCTCCTCCAGTTGTAGTCCCGCGAAAGCATCTCCCACGAAGAGGTCCTCCTCCAACGGGCCAGAGGCTGGCGACAGTGTAATGTCGTCCAGCTCCCCGCTCGCCAGAGGGACCCCAGACGTGTCCTCCTCAGTGGTGCCCTCTTCTGCAGTTGCTGCAGAGTCGGCCACAGAAGCTTCCGGGTTGCTAGGCAGGGGGATGCTCTCCCCTGTGCTGCTGTTCTTGACGAGCTGCTTCGTGATCGGGTCCCAACCACGAGGGACGCACGCAAACTTCCCGTTCGCTCCCTGGAACTTGATGTACACCGAGCCCAGGCCGAAAGACAGCCTGCGCTCGGCGCCCATCAAGACCGGTATGTGGTCCTCGGGGACACCCAGCACCACGAACCAGCACGTCTTCTGCCTGTCTGAGTGGATCACCACCCATTTTTTTATGTCCACCCATGGGTTCTGATACCACAGCGTTCTCGCTGCGATATTCAGGTCTTGGTACACTGCGCTATCGTCCGGTATGACTATACCACAGCGTACCATTTTAGTTAGCTCCGATTGGCCCTTCACGACTAGCGAGGTGCTATCCGGGAGGGGCAAACCGGGGACCGTCCTCTTCAGCCAAGCCAGGGTGAAGTCGTCGCAACACCACAGCTTGAGTGCACCGCTGCCAAATTGAGGTTTAGCGGTGAAGGACGGTATCTGCCGCTCTGGAGTCTCCATCGTGGGAGAGAGGGCTTCTTCGATGATCCGTTTTTGGATCAGCTGGGTCACCAAAGCCGACAACTCCTTGCTGATGGCACCCGTGCGCTCGCATGTCACCGCGACACACAGGTGGGCACTGGCAGCCTGGGCGAAGCTCATCCCACCAACTCTCCCAGACCGATCAAGCCGCTGCCGCTTGTGCTCTCCACGAGGTGACAAAGTCTCGTTGAGAGCTCGCTTGGCACCGACCTGACCGTCCCGAGCGGTCTGCTGCGATGAGGTCGCCGTTTGTGCTGGTCCGCCAGTCCCTGCAGCTCGGCTCGTTTCCGGCGCAGGTTGTGCTTCCTTCCCTTTCGAGAAGCTGATTGAAGCTTTCGCTTTGCCTCTCCTTTGCTCCTGCCGTCGCTGCTTCCGGTTCATGGGCTTATTGCCCTGACCTGGTTCAGTCGTACTCGCCGGTTCCTTGGCGGGGGCAGAGGTTTGCGTATTTCTACGCTTACCCTTGCCCTTGCCCTTTCCCTTGCGGGTTTGCACTCGCCAGGTCAAGGCAGCCTCGCCAACGGGTACGCTAGCAGCCTCCATTGTACAGGAGGCAGCGACTTCGGAGGATGTGGTTTGAGGAGCCACGAAGTTACCGCTGGAGGCCGCGGCCTTGGCCGCGGGTCCAGGTACACGCGAGGTGCTAGGAGCACCCCGCTTATTTTTATTACCCGTACTGGGACCTGCAGCTTTCGCTGCAGGTTGCCCAAGGGACTTTTTGACACTCCTGACTGCGGTTTTCACCGCAGCCGGAGGGGCGGCAGCAGTTTTCACTACGGCCTTGGGGGCACCCGCGCTGGATTCTGCGGAGTTAACCGCAGGTCCAGGGGCAGAGGTGGTGCCGGCTTTCGCCGTCACCCCTAATGTACTCGCCGGCTTTCGCCGTCACCCCTAATGTACTCAAGTCTTTCACAAAATCCATGACCACATTTAATACAAAATTCATCTCTCCGGCTCCCACCCTCCATCGAGCCCGCAACTGGGAACGACCCACCACTTAAGGTGAGCCGTTAGGACTACCATTGAGATATAGGTGCGCAGGGCTGGCTTACAGTGCGACATCAGGTGCTCGTTTGGGCTGGCTTGAACAGAACAACCCTCCCTTACACCGTCAGCGTGACCTTCACCACCACTTCAGCCGTCCGAAAACGACCTCAGTGGACCCCACGCACCTCGCTTATACCCTCAGAAGGAGAGATCAGCCGATTGATCGTGGGTAAGCTACTCCCACAACCTCCCGTGTCGTAGGAAATCCAGGCCAAAGTGGCGTGTTGTGTGCAACCTGCTCCACTCAACCACCAGGATCCCTTCATCCCTCCATACGGGTCCCCGCGCACGGCACAAACACGCAGGAGGTCATTGCTATCCAACATTGTGATTGTTCAATGGTGGACACCCAGGAGCATGACCTCGCCACCCCTGTGATACTTCGCCCGGTGATTTCAGTTACGTCTATTTCATAGGGAATTAGACCAATAACAGGGCGGCAACCACGAGAAGGTTAATCACCGCACTTGCCTTGAGGATCTACACGACCGTAGCGCTCTCCCTCAAAACCAACGCCACCTTGCCGTCTCTGAAGGAGCTAGACAAGGTAGGACTGCATCTACAAAGCCAAGCCCTACGGGGCCTGTCGCTGAAGATTCAAAGCGTAAGTTTGCAGACCCAGACCAGCCCCCATTGCCACGTTAAATCACTATCATCAAAACAAAACATATTGAGCTTAAACAGTCATTTTAAACATTGCACTTTCAACGTTAAATCACTATCATCAAAACAAAACATATTGAGCTAAAACAGTCATTTTAAACATTGCACTTTCAACGTTAAATCACTATCATCAAAACAAAACATATTGAGCTAAAACAGTTATTTTAAACATTGCACTTTCAACGTTAAATCACTATCATCAAAACAAAACATATTGAGCTAAAACAGTGTATGACATACTGGGATTGACTGAAGTCCATCTACTAAAATAAACTATTATCGAAGACGATGATTACACGTATTACTTAGGAAAACCAAAAATATCCCCTCAGTAAAGACAAGTAAAACATCTCAACTTTCATCGAAATATCAAAAAGAGTTCTGTTCCACAAATAGTTCTAGAAAACCTGCCTTTTACAATTATACAGTCTTATGCAACCTCCGAAACCTCGTCGCTAATTAAACTTTTATGAAAACTTGGAAATACTCATTACTTTACGAGTACCTTCATAATAGTACATTGTGATACAAGGGTGGAAAAGAGGCTATTGTAAACGATCTGTCACCAACAAGCCCGAGCCGAAGGCGAGGGTTTTCAATGACAAGAGTCCGCAACAACCCACACACCCGTGCATCACACGACGTGTTTCAATACAGTTGTGGAAAATAATAAAAACAAATCAAAGAATTACATTTGTTTTATCCATAAAATAAAATTATCGTAAGACGTCATATATCTTTTTAGAGATTTCGGGGGCAAAATTTCATCTTGCGCTATTTCGCCTCATAAAATATCGGGTGGAGTTAATTCCATTTCATTGACAATTTTCTTTTTAGTAAAAATAATTAAAAAAAAGCTTTTAATTTATTTATTTATTATTTATTTATTATATGCTTTATTGTACACCTTAAAATACAATTATAAAAATAAACTTAAAATTAATACACATACAATGGGCGGCCTTATCGCATTCCGCGATCTCTTCCAGGCAACCTGGTATGGACAGTAATTGTCTGGACATGAAGTGGGGTTGTCATTGGTGTGACAATAAAAAATTTAAAATACTATATTACAATAGATACACAGATAAATACATATGCTATGTAATATATACATAAATACATACATACTAAATATAATGGCAATAAAAATAAATGATGAATGACTCTGACAATCGCAATCACAATGTCTGTTTAAAATCAACACGCTAAGACGAAGACAGCGACAGGTAATGTTCCTTTACGAGTCTTTTGAACACAGGCAATGATTGAGCACGTTTGATTGGATCTGGCAATGCATTCCACAGACGAGTTGCCTGGACAGTAAAGGATTTATCCAAAAAAGTCGTGCAATGTGATGGAATTTGAAGTCGTAAGTTGTCTGATGACCTAAGAAATTTTGTGTGGGAATCGCGGAGAAACTGGAAACGTTTCTTAAGGTAAAAAGGGGTGGAAGGAGTAAAGAGCACATTATATAAAAGGGAAAGAATATGAGCATTCCGGCGAAGGCGAATTGGCAACCACTTGAGCTTCACACGAAATTCGGAAACATGGTCATATTTGCGCAACCCGAATATGAACCTTATACAAACATTTTGAAGACGCTCAAGTTTATCAAGTTGTTCTTGGGTAAGGTCAAGATAGCTGGCATCAGCATAATCAAGTATGGGTAAAAGAAGAGATTGTGCAAGCGCAATCCTGGTGGCAGTCGGAAGAAAATTACGCAGTCTCCTCAAAGACGCAGCAGATGCAAATAGCTTGCGGCTAACCTCCTGCAGTTGGGCAGTCCAGGTGAAATTTCTATCAATGAATATCCCCAAGTTTTTAACTTTCTCGCAAAACGGAATAACTGAGTTATCGAAATAAACCTGGGGAAGAGTAGTCCAGTCGATTTTAGAACCCATCCTAGAACTGCCCACCACTATAACCTGCGTCTTTGTGGGATTAACCGCAAGTCCATCTTTTGCTCCATTCGCATATGCGGGCTAGATCACGATTAATTGTTACGATAGCCTCAGACAGTTGTCCGAGAGGAGCACGCGAATAAATTTGTAGATCGTCCGCATAAAGATGGTAGGAAGAAGTTAGTTCACTGGATATTGAGTTTATAAAAACTGCGAAAAGTAAAGGGGATAAAACGCCACCCTGCGGTACCCCAGCAGAAGTACTACACCAGGAAGACAAGGTCTCTCCGATGCATATACGTTGCCGGCGACCAAACAGGTAACTACGAAACCAGTCAATCACCGATGGAGATAAGTTAAGAGAGCATAGAATGCCAAGCAAAACATCGAAATCGACAGTATTAAAAGCATTACTGAAATCTAGCAATGCCAAGACCGTCAGATTACTACTTTCCATGGCTGACCTTATATCATCCGTAATATTGAGAAGAGCTGTGGTGGTGCTGTGACCAGGACGGAAGCCGGACTGGAAGGGATTGAGGAGATTATTTTTAGATAGGAAAGTACTAATTTGGTCATGGATTAAACGTTCCAGGACTTTGGACAGGAATGGTAGGACGGATATTGGACGGTATTCTGAAAAGGAAGTTGGATTGGACTTTTTTGGTAAGGGGATAATTTGAGCATCTTTCCATGAGCATGGAAAGACACCACTGGTCGTAGAAAAGTTGAGGATGTGGCAGATGGCAGGAAGGATTACGTCCAGCACTGGGAGTATCATTTTACGGCTGATACAGTCACTTCCTACTGCATTGGAAGTAATCGATAGTATGCTCTTCTTAACATCACATGCAGAGAATTGACTAAAAACAAATGGAGAATAACTGGGGCTCGGAAGAGATGAAAGATAATCCAATGTATTAAATTTTAATGTCCTATCGAAATGGGACGAAGCTGTAAAGTGTTTATTCATTGAATCGAGGTCTAAATTTTTAGGTATTGACTCTTGTCGAGTTTTACCGATCCCCAATGATCTAAGAAAATTCCAAACTTTGGATGCGTCCCCATTTAGGACAGAGTTATGAATGTATTGGCGATTAGCATTCCTACACACCTTATTGCAGTGATTGCGAATGGAGGCATATTTTTCCCTATTAAGATCAGTAGGCTGTCGCTTAAATTTAGACTTCGCCACCACTTTTTTGTTCATCAACTTCTTAATGTCTTAACTTGTTAATTAAATATATTAAACAACCATTTAAAAGACTCTTGAGAATTCAAAGCTAAGATGTACGGACTCATTCATTTTGCCTCGTATAAAATTTATCCAATTTTATTCTATGTATGAAAACTCCTTACTACTAAACTTTTTTAAACTGACTTATACATTTAAAACTCAACTGCAAAAATAATGATCGAGCTCGTAAAAAAAACCACGACCGCGTATCAGAAAAATGTCTATGCAAAAGATTTAATCTTCGAATCATAATTATAGCCTCTGAAAGTACGCCATGCTTAACAACTGTTTTGAAAAATAAATTACCTATATGGGTGATTTCAATGCACAGATCGGGGTATCGGTAACGAACATTAGCATTTACTTGCTGGAAAATATGGTTATGGAACCACCAGCACTCGTGGAGCGAGATTCATTCAATACGCATACGAAAAAAACCTCAAAATCATAAACAAGATGTTCATGTTAACACTTAATAGATCTCTCCAAAATAAACATACAAAAAAAAACACAATTACTTTCAAAGTACGAAGTATCGTCGTCAGTTTCGTTTGGATAAGACCACATAATGCAGAGAGCTACAATCCACCAGAAATCCACGATAAGAAGCAGGCGCACTTCTCTGACACGCCATTAACAATGAAAACATTGAACGAGCAAGAAGCTATAAAAGGTTCTAAAAATAATCTACCAGGACTTATAGCGTCACGTCGTCAAAGGTATGACACAAAAACCTTATGCATATTACCATAAAAATCATGCACTCTATACTGGAATGTTTAAAAGTTACTAATTGTAAATAATATAGAATTTATCAGAAAAACCGCACAGTTAATGAAAGAAACCAATGTCAAAATAAACCCAAAACTGAACAAAAACGATAAAGAGAACTTCACAAAACACCAACACAGAAAGAAGGAGGTGCTCCCCATAGAACAACCACTATACGTACAAATATATCTATAAAAAAAAATCAAAAATGTATGAGATTGTCAAGTGCTATTGTAGTATCACAAAATTGATCCCCACACTTTAGTTTAGTCATCGCTGACATTGAATGACCCTCTGTATAGCTGCATCTGTCAAGAAATATATTCATCTATAATACACTACCAAATGTGAATCCTGAATGGAGATCATAAATATAGCTACGGTTAATTATGCCAAACTATATAACCAACCAGATTCATTACAGCAAACTGGTATGATTAACCAAAGCGGGGAATAAATACTCCCCTGTACCTGAAACCCTACAACAATCAATGATGATGAAACCAGAGAAGGACCATTAGATATATCAGGCAGGTTCATAAACAATTGTAGGAGAATGGGCTGTAATCCAATTATGGAAATTTGACCAAAAGCTCATCAGCCACATGATATATGCGACCGATCAAGAAAAACACTTGCTTCTTACAAGGCCCTTGTCAATTGTTAACTAGTTCAGAGTTATTGACCTAAACGGGTAACTTATATCGAGCAGCGACGTTAAGGATTTTCTGGCATCCAATAGCTACGACTAAACCCCGCCGAAAAGAGCCTCTCAAGAAGAATCTTTACCACAAAACCAATATTGCCAATTATAAGCCGGTTCAACGTTAGTGACTCAAACAGGTGACTCATTAGACATCAAAGCCAAGACTTGTGCTCGATCTCCAACTGCCATAAGATACAAAACAGAAATAACTTTTCAAAAGAACACTCGATATTAAACTGCCTTTTGCTAATTCAAAAAAAAGTTAATTTAAAAAATCAAAATACCCGACTGCTTAAAAAGCGAACTAAAAAGACGTAAACAAGAAGAAAATCATGCTGTGCAGTCGGAGGATACATATTCGCGAGCTGGCTGACCAAAACCAGATGTATCCTCCGACTACACAGCATGATTTTCTTCTTGTTTACGTCTTTTTAGTTCGCTTTTTAAGCAGTCAGGTATTTTGATTTTTTAAATTAACTTTTTTATTTATAACTTTTTAGTTAACATTTTTTTCGAATTAGGTACATTTAAATATTTAAGTGTTATATATTTTTAAAATCACCTATTGAAACCCTTTATTTTGATACCCCACACGATTGGTTTGGAAGAAAAAATAAAATTGCCCCCCCACAATATGGCGCCCAAAAGCCGCCATTTTTCTATTTTCCTATTTTAATGTAGCCTATGACACTCGCAAGGTTAAGACGAATCGATTGACGTATGAATCATCAAAATCGGTCAACGCGTTTGGTCTCTGGAACGCCACATAGGAACAAACATACATACATACATAGACTGATAAACACATTACCCTCCTTCGGCAGTCGGGTAAAAATAAGATTCAATGACCTAAATAGGCAAGTAATTGGGCCCCAAGATTACTACCTTTTTCTTTTGGCACCTAACAGCCACAAGACGCACGCCACCGAGAAAAGTCCACTCAAGAAGCCCTGTTACAAGACAACTATTGTCAATAGTTAGTCCGTTTAGAGTTAACGACCATAGGAAAACCAGTCGAACACCAAACTCCAAGGTTTTTAATTAAGGGTCACTCACAGAAACACGACTAGCAATTACGTGAAAAAAAAACAAGTAAGTCAATTGACGACATACCAGAATTTAAAGGCTTATGTTTAACAAACCACCAAATCTAGTAATATACTGACAAAAATAGTAAATGATCACCAAAATTAAATTTAGAATCGCAACAGAGTCGACGGAGCCCCGCTGGGCGGGGCTCCTATTTCTGAATACAGGGTCTAAAGTAAACTAACACGAAGGTGATGACGGGAGCTGAGTTCGCTCGCTTTGCTCGCTCACTTCAGCTCCCGTCATCTCCTTCGAACCTAACCTGTCCGTGTCGGGGTGCCCTTAGCTCCCGAGCTCGCTTCGCTCGCTCTTGGACTGATTCATTGACCAAATCACTAGATTTGATATCTTACGGTTTTAGCACTTATGAAATTTGGTGATCAATTTACTAAATTTGGTGATCAATTTACTAAATTTGGTTTAGGTTTATTTTTTTTGCTGATTAGTATATATTTTAGGTGATAGGGGTTATCGTCACAAAGTTTTTTTTGGTGGTCATTATATTTATTCCCGAATTTAAATGATATCTATTTAATGGATCACATTTAGAACCCTGTAGCTCCTCACGTGTGAACTATCCAGAGAAGTCATAATAATAAGAAACTACGAAATATTCAAACTGAAAAGATTCATCCGACATATCCCAGCGCTACTGGGGCGAAGGACAGGCTTAATGTTTGGTCTAATGGAGCAGACTCTTAAAACATTGTTCCTAAATCGGGATATTAGAGGACAATATTTTAAAGTGGACGCTTATGGATTTATAAAACAATGATTGAAATGCACAGTACTAATAAAAGTAATTAGTTGACAAAATACCAGAATTCAAATGACTCACATTTAAAGCTCTCTCATCAAAATCAAAATCAATTTTTTTTATTTTACATAGGCCTACATGGGCACTTATAAAACGTCGACAAAAGGCGCACGGTTCGGGTTGGTCGTTTCCTATGGAGAAGAACCGGCAAGAAACTCCATGGTTACTCTTTTAAAAATATGGTTTGTTTTTACAATATTTCCATGTTACAGCATTACTTAAATATGGGAGGACAACGTAGGCCCGACAATAAAACTTTAGAAACTAAAAATAAAAAGTTAAACGAGATATAAAGTTATCAAATGTTATCAAGCATTTAGGAATCTAGAAGGCCTACAATGTTCACACATTTACAAAACAATCGGTAAAAGCATCTAAGATACAAAGGTAAAAAAAAAAACAAAAAAAAAAAATGTATAACAAGACTAAATTAAACATGTGGCACAAATGTAGTTATCAGTGCTGTAACTATTCTTAGCAAAGGGTTATTATGATGATTGAAAACCATTGTAAAAAGTCCAATTAAAAGAAGAGAAAAAAAAAGAAAAATGAGATTGAGAATAGTTAGAGACATCCACATATTTGTACCGTTTATAAGTTACCAGGGAAGCCGCATGCGCAGAAGCAGCTAAAATTTTTATCTTCACCGTAGTCCTTGATTTTATAATATGCTTTTTTAATAAGGACACGTTTGATGAAGTTTTTAAACTTTCCATCGGTCAGTTCTATAACTGACTTTGGCAACTCAGTACTCTCTAGCTCCTCAAGTACCCATATTCCATGAAATATCCCCCCGAAGAGATCCATCTAACGACACATCATATCGCTACTGGAATGCGACAAAATTGTCTATTGCCCTTTGCAAGGACTGTACTATTAAGACCCATCATGCTTCTATGGAGCAAAATATAGAAGAAAAAGTTGTGCCGAAATCAGTAATCATCCTGTTGGACAAAAGGTAATCCAATGGATATTGGGCATTATCAATAAAGAAGCCATATCAGCAAAATCTCATCAAAAATGAAGTTACGACTAAATAAATCACACATCTAGGCAAACAGATCTCCCGCAACAAAGCTAGAAATATAGAACAAGTCTATAGAAAATTAGAGTAGTAGTGTCGGTAAAAGATTAACGATCTCTTAGCTATGAACATCCAGGCTGCTGCTGTAGTAGCTTCTTGTTGTGATGTCCTGGACTGCAGCGCCTTGGGCTCCGACGCACCCGCAACCTCGCATAAGGGACAAGATACTTAGCAAAATTTTTTTTTTCTACCCTCATATTTTTTAAATACATTAAATTATTATTATTTTTTCTAAATTATTATATAAAGAAAATATTTGAACTACCTGGAATTTTCGGTTTTATTTGGCAGTGCTACAGGCACCCTTCTTAATTATTATATAAAGAAAATCTTTTGGAATCTGCAGTAGGATGCCAACAAGGTGACCCTCTCGGGCCAGTAATTTTCAGTTTGGCTATTCATCCTATCATCAAACAATTAAATTCAAAATTTAACGTCTGGTATCTAGATGATGGCACACTAGGAGGTGACGTAGATACAGTTTTGAAAGATTTTGAATTCCTGAAACAGCAATTCCACTCCATTGGCCTAGAGCTTAACCACTCCAAATGCGAAATTTTCATCTGTGACAATACTGACAGACCATCGACCCTTCAAAAATTCAATACAATAGCACCAGAGATCAAAATTGTAGAAAGAAGTTCACTGCACCTCCTAGGTTCCCCAATTTTGGAAGATAGTTTTTCTCCATTCATTGACGCCAAAATAACACATTTCAACGATATTTCGGACAGACTCCAAAATTAATGTACATTCGGCTATCACCCTCATTCGTTATTGTTGTTTTGGTCCAAATTTCATGTACTTTCTTCGCGCTTCGCCATTATGGAAGCAGCCACTTCTCCTGGAAAAAATTGACGAAATGCTCTTGGACAAAATTGACCAGATTATTCGTTGCACGCTATCATCTATCCTAAATGTGGCCCTGGATGACCGAGCGTGGCTGCAAGCCACTCTACCCATTCGCTTCGGTGGGCTCGGCATCCGCAAAATTTCTAGTTTAAGCCTACCGGCGTTCCTGTCTTCGGTCCACATCACTGACAAGTTAACCAGAAAAATCTTGTTGCCATCACTGGTTAACTGTGAAGTGCCGTACTCGACCGATGCAGTGAATGCGTGGAAAGTGGCTTGCCCGAATACAGCGTTGCCCGAGACCCCTTTTTCCCAGAGACAGTGGGATGAGCCGCTCTGCAGATTGGTACGGAATAAACTTATAGATACGTCCACCAATACTGCTGAGCGTGTCCGCCTGCTGGCTGTGGGAGAATGGGAGTCGGGCATCTGGCTACAGGCACTACCGTCACCCATCATAGGTACTATGTTGAGTGACAACACCTTCCGGATCGCTACATGTCTGCGTTTGTGGGCTCCCAGCGGAGCTCCACATCGTTGTCAATGTGGTGAAGCAGTCGACCGCCTCGGAAACCATGGCCTATCCTGCAGTAGGAGCGCTGGTCGGTTAGCACGGCACGCCAGCATTAATGATATCATACGTCGGGCTCTTGTCACCGCCGGGGTGCCAGCTATTTTAGAACCCAATGGCTTGGCGGGCGACGATGGTAAGAGACCAGACGGGATGACCATAATGCCTTGGAAGGTGGGTAGGCCTTTGGTGTGGGATGCAACATGTGTCGACACCCTTGCGCCATACCATCTTCTTAGGACGGCGGGCTGTGCTGGGGCAGCTGCTGCTGGTGCAGAAAACCTCAAACGGCGCAAATACAATAACCTTATTGGAAGTTATATATTTGAGCCGTTTGGGGTTGAAACATTAGGTACATGGAGTCCGAGTGCTCTTCGAGTATTTCGAGATGTAAGCAAACGGCTAATCGACTCTTCACGTGACCAGAAGGCTGGGCTTTTCCTTGGCCAGAGAATTAGCATTGCCATCCAACGTGGCAATGCTGCCAGCGTTTGGGCACTTTTCACGTTGACAACGATGTGGACGAATTTTTTGACGCCCTATGACCCCTGCCCTTTTATACGCGTTCGTAGTTTTATTCTATTTTTATTTAACTGTATATATAGGTACGGTACGGTACGGTAGAGGGGAGATACGGGAGAATGACAATAACATCTAGTCAGCCCCAGTCAACCTCACCTGCACGCTCTGGAAGTTTGTACATACAAGCAACCAGGGACGACAGCCTTCCAGCTGTCGTGGTGCTCCCTGCTAGATAACAAACGAGGCAATGGCGACCGAGCTGTGGCGGTATAACCACTCACCTGCTTGGGTAACCAGGCAGAAGAGGTGTCAGCAGCCTCTGGGCCCAAATAGCCCCAAAAAACGACTGATGCAGAAGGCAATGGGAAACCACTGCATTATCTTCGCAAGAAACCTGAATGAAAATGTTTAATAAAGAGAGAGCGATGGCATGTGACCCGGCTACCACCCGGCGCCATTTCGATTCCAGGTCGCATGGTGTGAAATATGCTTCTGGTTCCACTGTAGTGACTCATCAGGCTCAGTGCGTTCAGGATGCTACTGGTGACAACAACGCATCTTCCCGAACTAATCGCCCACAACTGCGGAAGAGGATAAGGATTGGGACATGGAATGTCCGGGGCATGCTTCTGTTATGTATGTGGGTATCTGTAAGTCAATAAACAGTCTGCATTGAGTTGCCTTGTCTCATTGACGTGTCCTGTATTTATCACTGGCGACGAGCGGTGTTACCGATATACCTACGCGTGTGAACATTTTTGTTAAAAATGCCAATAGGACGTATAGAACCATTTGATTTAGCAAATAACAATTGGGATGCGTATGTTCGACGGATCAATCAATTTATTACATTAAATAATATTGACGAGAAGTTAAAGTTAGCAACTTTAGTGACGGTGGTAGGCGCGGAGTGTTACGAATTGATGTGTGATTTGTGTGCTCCCGACACCCCTGAATCAAAAACTTTTGATCAAGTTGTTACGCTAGTAAAGGAGCACCTGGAACCAGACAGGTCGGAAATCGCAGAGAGGCACATATTTCGGCAAAGAGTACAAAGGAAAGGTGAAAATATTCGCGAGTACCTACAAGCACTTAAACATTTAGCTAAAACGTGCAACTTCGGCGCTTGTTTGGAAGTGTGCCTGCGAGACCAATTTGTATCGGGGCTGAACGACGAAGACATGAGGTCAAGGATCTTCGCAGAACGTGGTATTGCTTACAAGCGCGCCGTGGAATTGGCGCTGGCGCTGGAGGCGGCGGAGCGGCACGCAGCTATGGCGTGTGCTTCGGCTGGCGCGGCAGCCACGCGGTCGGGCGGTGGAGGCCTACCGGTCCCAGCGCAGCAGGATGACGACGGTTTGCATCGGATCAGCGCGAGCGCGGGTGCCTCGCGTGGCGGCAGGGCCGGCGCCGGTGGCGCGGGCGGCGGCGCAGGCTCGGGTCGTGCGCAGGCGCAGCGCACATGTTCGCGATGTGGTAAATCGGGCCATTCCGAGGGCAAATGTCGGTTTAAGCAATATAGTTGTGATGTGTGTGGTGAAAAGGGACATTTAAAAGCAGTGTGTGTAAAAACTAGGAATACAAAAGGATCTAAAGGTCAATTTTTTTTAAATGATTCAGATTCGGAAGATGACATTTGTAATTTCTATAATTTGGTAGTTAATAGTGATGGCGACGGACCGTACTACGCAAATTTGATCGTTGAAAATGTTAAATGTAGATTCGAAATAGATACTGGAAGCAAAATATCTGTTAAATCAAAATGTTACTATGACAATAATTTTACAAACATTCCGATCGAAAATAAACTGTTAACTTTGAAATCTTATACTGGTGACGTCATCGAGACCATCGGTTATATTGTAGTAAACGTCGTATGTGGTAAACATCATGCAAAACTAAAGTTATATGTCATTGATAACGGCGGCCCGCCTTTAATGGGCCGCACTTGGATCAAGTATTTAAAGTTGGCAATTGTGGAATGTTACAATTTAACAGATGACAACTCTTTGGCGGCATCATTACGAGAAATGTTTCCAGAGGTATTTGCTGAAGGTTTAGGCACATTTAAAACTAAATTTCACCTGTATTTAAAAGATGATACACCAGTTTATGTAAAAGCACGGCCGTTGCCACTGGCCTTACGCCAGCCAGTCGAGCAAGAGCTCGAGCGGCTGCAGCGGGAAGGGGTCATCTATAAGGTGGAGCGATCAGACTACGGCACTCCTATAGTGCCGGTGGTTAAAGCTAACGGCAATATTAGATTGTGCGGTGATTACAAAATCACAATTAATCCACTTTTGAAAGATTACCACTACCCGCTGCCTCGCATTGAAGACTTGTTCGCAGTATTAGGAGGGGGGGAGTAATATAGCAAATTAGACTTATCAAACGCTTTCCAACAATGTATTTTACATGAGGATTCCCAACCAATGACGGCAATCACAACTCACGTTGGCACTTTTATATATAGAAGAGTACCGTTCGGTATTAAATGCATACCCGAAAATTTCCAAAAAATTATGGAAGAAACGTTAAGTGGATTGCCGTCAACAGCGGTTTTTGCGGATGACATTTGCGTTACAGGCAAAGATAGAACTACACATTTAACTAATTTAAAAGCGGTGCTACAAAGGCTCAATCAAAATGGTTTGAGAATAAATTTTGCAAAGTGCGACTTCTTTAAAAGCAGTGTTACCTATTTGGGCTATAAAATTGATAAATTTGGGTTACATACGGATAGTAAAAAAAATTGACGCCATTGTAGCAGCGCCAGAACCTATAAATATTACACAGCTCAAGAGTTTCATGGGACTTGTAAATTTTTACTCTAAGTTTTGTGTCAATATGAGCGATATTTTAAAGCCCCTTTATTGTTTGTTAAAGAAAAATGTAGATTGGCAATGGACGGACGAGTGTAATAGGGCTTTTATAAGGATAAAAAAGGTATTAAGCCGCGCTCCTGTTTTAGCACACTATGATGCAAGTCTCCCGTTAATTCTATCAGTTGATAGCAGCGCATATGGCGTGGGCGCGGTATTGACGCAGCGCCACGCTGACGGATGCGAGCGCCCGGTGTGTTGTGCTTCAAGGACGCTCAACTCGGCCGAAGTTAATTACTCGCAGTTAGATAAGGAAGCGCTGGCTATTATATTCGGTGTAACTAAGCACCATCAGTATGTTTATGGTAGACATTTCACACTTCGCAGTGATCATCGTCCCTTAAGTTACATTTTTGGAAAAAATAAAGGAATACCAGTGACCGCTGCCAGCCGCTTACAACGTTATGCTGTTAAGTTGGCCGCTTACGACTTCAATATTGAATTCGTAACATCGTCTAGAAACTGTTTTGCTGACGCTCTTTCTCGCCTTCCTCTAGACTTGACAAAGCGTCAAGTTAGAGGTAAAGGTGAAGAATGTAGCTATTTAAACTACGCGCAGGAACATCTTCCAATCAGTTTTAAAGATATCAAAACTGAGACTCGGAAGGACGCATTATTAAGTAAAATATACGGTTTTATAATGTACGGGTGGCCCACTGGGAAATGGGCTGATAAAATAGAAAATGCTTATTACAATAGAAGAGATAACTTGCATATTGATAAAGGCTGTATAATATGGGGTTATCGTATTGTCATACCTAAATCGATACGAGAGCTAGTTTTGACTGAGATTCACGATGGGCACCCAGGAATTGTCAAAATGAAGCAAATCGCGCGTAATTACGTATGGTGGGAGAATATTGATGCAGACATCGAACGCGTAGCGCACGAATGTGTTGCTTGCAGGGAACTACGGCCCGCGCCCCCCGCCGCGCCACTACATTCGTGGCCATGGCCGGCAGAGCCGTGGTCACGACTGCACCTAGATTTTCTCGGCCCTTTTAATAATAAATATTTCTTTGTGCTGGTTGATGCTCACTCTAAGTGGATAGAAGTGGAACCAGTGAGCACGACGTCCGCCACTATAGTCATAGACTGTTTAAGACGGTTGTTTGCGCGATTCGGATTGCCTAAACGCTTAGTAAGCGACAATGGCCCACCTTTCTCATCCTATGAGTTTGCTCAATATTTGGAACGCAATGGCATTAAACATACTTTAATACCACCGTATCACCCCTCTAGCAACGGGGCCGCGGAAAATTCCGTGCGGTCTATTAAACGAATTCTCAAAAAGGCACAATTAGAACGAGAAGATTTTAATACTGCATTAAATCGATTTCTATTTATGTATAGGAACACGGAACAAAGTACTACCGGGATTGAACCGGCGGTAGCCCTTCTTGGCAGGCGACTACGCGGCCGTCTTGATCTGCTGCGGTCTGATACAGCGGAGCGTGTGCGCAGTGACCAATTGCGACGCGAAGATAGCCACAAACGTCCGTTGCGGACGCTGGCCCAGCAAGAACCAGTCATGTTACGAGATTACACGAAATCAAATCGTAAGTGGACTGAGGGTGTTGTGACCGAGCGTACGGGGCCAGTTTCCTATACGGTGAAAACGAGTGCTGGTCAGACTCATAAGAGGCATATTGATCAACTACAAACTCGTAAATCGCGACATTCGTTGAGTAGGGCAATTGACGTAACATCTTTAGATAAAAATAACAGCAAAAAACACGCTGCAGATCTATCAGTTTCTAAGGGCGATACGGACGACAAAGATGAATTCTTTGATAGTGTGGGAGAGGGAGTAGGGATCGCGGCACATTCACCACGGTCAACCCCGCCGTCCACGCCACCTGCTGCTGATAATACTTGTCGCGTGCGCAGGAAAGCGGCTATTCGTTGTCAAGAAATTCTTAAAAATATGTAAACATTGTAACCTTGTCATGTTATTGATTTGTTATTGTTTTACTCTAAACATAATAATACTAGCGTTGTGTTCGGTTTTAATTTTATGTAACTTTTTATATATTCACAACAGGCTTTTATACTTATGTGTCAGGAATAATTATTATGTATTCGAATAAGATTTTTGTGTGAAATTTGGGAGGGAAAAGTGTTATGTATGTGGGTATCTGTAAGTCAATAAACAGTCTGCATTGAGTTGCCTTGTCTCATTGACGTGTCCTGTATTTATCAGCTTCAACCCGGCAAAGTGGAGATCATAGGCAACGAGCAAAAGTGTTACCACCTGGATATTCTAGGGATAACAGAAACCCACATGAGAGGCTCAGGTTTCTTTGCCACCGCTTCTGGACATACCATTTACTTTTCCGGACCAGAGAGCGCAAGTAAAAATGGAGTGGGCGTCAGTGTGTCTCCATTTATCAACAAATCTGTCCTCGGATACAATCCAGTAAGTGACCGGATAATGACTATGCGAATTAACACAAAACCATGTCGCATGAACCTGGTCGTAGTGTATGCGCCGACTTCTCAGTCATCTGAAACAGAGATAGACACTATTAAAAGCTGTCCCAGAAGAGATATCACCCTTTTGATGGGAGACCTGAATGCAAAGATCGGTTCAACAAAGCGGGAGGACCATCTAAGAGAAGTAGTAGGGAAGTATGGTCTTGGGGATAGGAATGATAGAGGTGAGATGTGGCTGCAATTTTGCGCGGAGAACTCTCTCACTATCATGAACACCTGTTTCCAGAACCACCCAAGACGTCTCTACACTTGGGTGATGCCAGGAGATCGCTTCAGAAATCAGATCGACTATACTGCAGTCGCAAAGCGATGGAGATCCTGCATAACCAACACCAAGACATACCCTGGTGACTGCGGAAGTGATCACAAGCTTTTGGTGGCAGAAGCGACCATCAAGCTGAAGAAGTGTCCGAGAACCACAGTCAAGCAGCAAAATCGACCCTCCCAGGCGACACTCTCCGCTTTTAAAGAAAATTTCAGCAGTAAAGCCGCAAAGTTTGAAATGGATCCCAGTGCTGACGTAGATACAAACTGGACTAGAGTAAAACAGATGATACTCCAATCTCGGTCAGAAGTCAAAAGTCAGGACACTGATCGTCCAAAGAAGACGTGGATTACTGACGACTCATGGACGGCGATCAAGGAGAGGAAACACCTACTGACAGCCAGAGACGACTCAGACCGAGCTCAATATCAGCTCCTATCAGCAAAAGTTCAGCGTTTATGCCGCAGAGATTACAACCAATATCTAAACTCAGTATGCCAGGATATTGAGGAGCACGCGCAGTCTCTGCATACAAGAGATCTATTTCTGAAATTGAAGAGTATTACCCGGGAGTTCAGGCCTAAGACCTGGGCTATTGAAAATGAACAGGGGACCTTACTGACGGAAATAGACCAGGTCACGGAGAGATGGCGGTTGTACTGCGAGAGCCTATATAAGGATACGGGGAGATCTGATGAGCCGGTAACCCAGTTTGAAAACCTTTTCTTAGAGCCAGAGATCCTGGAATCCGAAGTGGAAAGTGCGCTGAAAAAGCTGAAGCCTAATAAATCGGCTGGAGGAGACAGCATCTTCGCCGAAGAGCTGAAAAGTCTTGGAGACAGAGGTGTTAGGCTTTTACGGGATTTATGTAACCAGCTATGGAGAACGGGTAAATGGCCTAAGAACTGGAAGGAGTCTCTCTTGATACCACTGCACAAGAAAGGGTCAACAAGGAATTGCGGGCACTACCGGACGGTCGCACTCATATCCCACGCTAGCAAGATAATGCTCTACATTATTAATGGGCGGCTCCAATCTTACCTACAGCGACAAATTCCAAGTGAGCAGGCTGGTTTTGTAAAGGGTCGAGGCACAAGAGAGCAAATAGTGAATATGAGGCAAATGATAGAGAAGAGCCGCGAGTTTAATGTTCCAATGCTCTTGTGCTTTATAGACTACTCCAAGGCGTTTGATTGTGTGAGGTGGGACTGCCTGTGGAGAATACTCAAGGAAATGGGAGTACCATCGCACTTGACAGCACTGATTGCAAGTCTGTACGAGGATGGAGAGTCGATGGTTAGAGTCAATAATGTGGTGTCGGGACTTTTTAAGCCAGAAAAAGGAGTACGGCAAGGATGTATTCTGTCCCCCCTTCTTTTCAACATATATGGCGAATACATCATGAGGAGAGCCTTAGAAGAGTGGGAGGGAGGCATCGCGGTAGGTGGCAACAAAATCAGCAATCTCCGGTACGCAGATGACACCACTTTGTTTGCATCCTCAGAGCGCGAACTCGCGGAACTATTTTCTAGAGTGGAGCGTGAAAGCGAGATGGTAGGATTGTCGATTAACAAGTCAAAGACCAAAGTGATGATCATCGACCGAGCTGGACAAATCGCACGCACGGGAGAACTTGTGGATCTGGAGTTTGTGAGTGAATTTGTGTACCTGGGCTCCATGATCAGTGATCAGGGAGGCTGCGACGGGGAGATTCGGAGGCGTACGCAGATGGCCAAGGCTGCTATGAGCAAGATGTCGAGGATATGGCAGAACAGAAATGTCTCCAATAACACAAAGAAGAGACTCGTGAGAACTCTGGTATTCTCGATATTTCTTTACGGCTCGGAATCCTGGGCAATTCGCACGGTGGATCGGAAAAAGATAGAGGCTTTTGAAATGTGGTGCTGGAGAAGAATGCTGCGCATACCATGGACAGCCAAGCGCACGAATAAGTCCATTCTCGACCAGTTGAACATTAAAACCAGACTCTCTACGATCTGCTACCAACGAGTCCTAAGTTACTTTGGTCACATCGCCCGGAGACAGCCAGACAACCTGGAAAAACTTGTTGTATCGGGCAAGATGGATGGAAAAAGATCACGCGGACGTTCACCTACTCGCTGGTCTGACCAGATCAGGGCCATTACGGGACTCACGGTGACCACTGCTATGAGAAGAGCTGGAGACAGGGTGGCTTGGAAGCAGCTCGTCGCTGACTCCGTCAAAGCTTTTCAAGACGGGCACGACCTTCAGAAATGAAGACAACGAATAAGAAGAAGAGATATAAAAATAAATAAATAAAAATAAAAAAGCCTTTTATTTCTTGCTTTACAATAAAGATTGACAATTTAAAAAAAAGTGCGCATGCATAATTAATTAGATTCGCTTGTTGTTAGTAAAAGTAAGTAATCAATTAATTGATTCAATGTTACTGGTACTGGGCTAATTGTATTTTTTGGTATTACATTACATATTTAGGTATTTAAATCATTAAATCATAAAATAAAATTTCAATTTCTAATAAATTAATTATACTACAATTTACAATTCAAATTATTAAAATAGAACAATAAACTTTCAATTTCCAATAAATTAATTACTTTACAATTAAATCATTCAAATAACAGGTACAATAAACTTTCGATTTCCAATAAATTAATTGCAATACATTATAATTAAATTAAATTACTTTCATACTTCTAAATTCTAATAATTGTCTTAGACAGTAATAAGAACACGTTATTAAATTTTTACATAATAAATTAACATGATAGTTTTTTAAAAAAAATATTTTTTGTTATTGTTTGTGATGTAGAGTTAATTAACTATTGTTAGTTTTTGGGTGTAAGCATACGATTTGCAAGAACCCCTCTCAACGGAAGGTAAAGGCCTCCTCCAGAGATAACCAATGTTTTCTATCCTGTGCTACACGCATCCAGTGGGTACCTGCTATTTTTATAACTTCGTCTGTCCAGCGTGCATTTGGTCTACCCCTTTTTCTTTGGCCCGATGGTCCTAACCATGATGTGGTCTTTCTGGTCCAGCGATTGTCATTTAGTCTGGCTACATGTCCTGCCCATCGCCATTTTAGCCTCTGTGCGTAGCTGAGAGCATCTATGGCTTTAGTTTTTTGTCTTATAACAGTATGAGGGATTTTTTCGATCCTTCTGATCTTCATAATGCTTCTTTCCATACTTCTTTGACTAGTTATGATCTTGTTTTTTATTTTTATAGTAAATTTCCAGGTTTGACAGCCATATGTTAGTGAGGGAAGTAGGCAGGTGTTCATGACTTTGCTTTTCAACCTTATGGGCATGTCACTTTTCAGAATTTCCTTGAGACTCCAGAATTTTTTCCAAGTGATGTTGGCTCTTTTCTCCACTTCCAGTTCGTTGTTGTGTTGGCTGAATGAAATTTGTTTTCCTAGGTAAATGTAGGTGTCAACGTAAGATAAAGGCAAATTATTGAGGTATATAGGTGTTTTAGTATGGTTCGTCATGACATTTGTTTTATTTAAGTTAATTTCTAAGCCCACTTTACGACTTTCTTCATGTAGCGAGTTTATCATTAGTTGTAGTTGGTTTGTGCTTTCTGATAACAGAACTATATCGTCAGCGAATCTGAGATGGCTCAGGTAACATCCGTTTATATTTATGCCGACTTTCTCCCATTTTAGTTTGCGGATGATGGTCTCTAGCACCGCTATAAATATTGTTGGAGAGATTGGATCCCCCTGCCTTACGCCTCTTTTTATTTGTATAGTTGGCCCAGTGGTCTCCAACTTCACTCTGCTAGTACTGTTGTCGTAGATGTTTTTTAGGACTTTTATGTAATCCATTGCCACTTCTTGAGAGAGTAGAGCTTCCCAAATCGATGGGTGGAGTAGAGTATCGAAGGCTTTCTGATAATCAATAAAAACAGTATAGAGTGGTCTGTTGAACTCTTGGAATTTTTCTATTACCATTTCTAGTGTGTGTATATGGTCAACCGTTGAAAAACCTCGTCGGAAGCCTGCCTGTTCTATTGGTTGGTATTTTTCTGTGGTTTCTTTTATTTTTTTCTCTATTATAGAGGAAAAAAGTTTGTATAGTGAAGCTAGTAGGCTTATCGGTCTATAGTTACTAATGTCATTTGGGTCTCCTTTTTTATACAGCAAAATTATTTCCGACTCTGACCATTGACTTGGAGTATTTTTGCAACTCAATATCTTGTTAAACAGTCGGGTTAGAGGTTTAGCTAGATACCTGCATCCTATTTTTATGGCTTCGTTGGTGATCCTGTCGGGTCCTGGGCTTTTATCTGCTTTTAGTGCTTTAATTTCTTTCACCACTTCGTCTTCGTCAATGGTTGCTTTCGCCTCACCCTTACTACTACTCGGAAATTTATATACTGTTTGGTTTGGCGAGCTATAAAGGTTTTTGTAAAAATCTGTTGCTATTTTGAGTATTTCCGTTCTATTTTGTGTGTTGTTAGTTTTGCTTTTCAACTCTTCAATCCATGATTTATGTGTTCTCAGTTCTTTATACGCTTTCTTGACGCTCCCCGTGGCATGAAGACATTTTTCAATAGTTTGTGTGCGGTGTGCCTTATAGTCTTGGTTAATTCGTTTGCTTATGAGCTTATACAGTGCTGTTAATTCGTTTTTCATAGCCCTTGATTTCGGTTTTGTGTTATGTATTTCACGTCTTCTGCTGATCAGTGCCTTTGTGCGTGTTGATATTATTTGCTTTTTCCCCGTGCTTGTGCTAGATGCCAGTTCATGTGCTTTTTTCAAGCTGGTATTAATTGCGTTTGTTATTTTATCGTAGCAATTCTGTACGGTGTCATCGTCATTCCAGTGGTCGAGCAAATTTGCCGAGCAGCTATTCAGCGATTTAATGTAGGTTTTCACTTTTTCCTCGTTCTTTAACTGGGATCTAGGGCATTGACCAAATTTGTTACGATTTTTTGCCCTTGAAAGTAGATTGAAAGCTGCCCTAACCGGTCTGTGATCCGAAGGGTAAGTGATGTTTAGGACCTGTATGTTATGTACGTTTTTCGGTAGGTTTGTTAGAATGTAATCTATTTCGTTTCTTGTATTTCCAGCAGGTGATTTCCAAGTCCATCTCTGCTTATTATTCTTTTTGAAAAAAGTGTTCATAATGGCTAGATTGTTTTCGTACGCAAAATCAATGAGCCTATTGCCTCTAGAGTTTCTGTTTCCGTAGCCGTATTTGCCAGTGATGGTTTCGTCTTGCTTAGGTAGACCAATTTTGGCGTTGAAGTCACCCATGACTATTATGTTATTTCCTGAAAGTCGTATGGCGTTGTCGACGGTTCTGTAGAAAAGCTCTAGTTCTTCGTCCGTTACCTTACTTGAGAGTGAACGTGTGTTGAATTTGTGCATAAATTCTTAAGGATTGCATACGTAACTTTAGCCCATAACCGCAAAGTGAAAGTGACCAATTTTGCTCAAACATTATTAAAAACTTTAATTGTTTTTTAACCGGTCGCCGGCTCGCCGCGGTGCTTGTGCACTACAGCTCTGACTCGCCGCTTTAGCCCCGCCCACACGCAGGAGCAGGACGGTCGCCATAATTGCTCTCCCGCTTGCTCGCTCGCCTGTTTGCTGCTGTGTACTACGCGTATGCACCAAATATACCTGAGCCCAACGACGTGTGTGTGATCGATATTGGACTGCGTACAATGCCTCGCGCTCAACGCTCGCCTGCGGCTTCGCCATCTGTAAACTCCAGTGTACTGCAAGTGAAGTCAGACTCGGATATACCCGCAGCGGTGATGAACAGCCCAGTAGGTAGTGTAAACACCGCGTCGCGGTTCAAACGTCCTTGTCCAGAATTCTCGCCTGGTAATGAACTTCAAGACCTAAAACGCGAAATACTGCAAATGTTGTCGACCTGGAAAAAAGAACAAGAGGAACGCCTTACAAAATTCTCGCACGACCAAAACACCTGCCTCTCTAAGTTGGTCTCCGAAATAGCTGAACTGAAATTACAGAATATAGCGATTCAAAAATCAAACAGTGAAATAGAGAAATCTATTACATTTGTTACTGAACAGTACGATGAAATGATAAAAAAAAATGATGTTCTGCAAAAAGAAACCCAAAAACAGAAAGACAACATAGTTAACTTGGAAATAAAGATTCAGGATATACAACAGCTTTCCCGGTCATCCTGCGTCGAGATACGCAACGTGCCTGCTGTGGAGAACGAGTCAGCATCAGACTTATCTACGATAATCAGCAAAGTCGCTGCAGCAGTTGACATGACCATCTATAACACCGATTTTCGCGATGCATATCGTTTACCTGGGAAACCAGGCACCGTCAGACCTATCATTGCGGACTTCATGAATGTTCAGCTTAAAAACAAACTCATCACAAGTGTGCGTGACTTCAACAAAACCCACCCCAACGAGGGTCGACTGAATACCAAATGCATTGGTTTACCCGGAGACCGACGCCCAGTATATGTTGCTGAATATCTGCCCGCTAGCTCCAGAAAACTGTTCTATGAGGCAAGAGAGTTTGCGAAGCAAAAAGGATACAAGTTTTGCTGGACGGCCAACGGCAGCATTTTCTTGCGGAAAATTGAAGGAGCGAAACAAGTTCTTGTCAGATCTGAGGAAACTCTAAGAAATCTACAATTAGATGTAAACCAATGACTATATTATAGCTTACTCCACTTATGTAATTTCTTGAATGTTATTAATACGCACCTATCAAAATGTAAGTGTTTAAAATTATTTATAATCTTTAGAAATAAGTGCCTATTGGTTACGTTTTTATACAAAGTACACATCCCTATCATAATATGCTTTATAACAATACACCTCACAAGACTCACATCTATGCACCTAAAATTACACTCGCATCTTATTACACTAAATGAACCTACTGCTCTTAAATACCTAGTATATACAATAACAGAAACTTTCTTACACACTTACACACATTACTCATTCTATACCATAACTAAAAACTCTTATCAGTACCTATTTCACCTAGTTTTCACTAATTACCTTCAGCACAACTCATTGCGTCATATACTAATAAACCAAGCAAAGTTTTCTAATGTCTAATGTTGCACAAGTTATAGATGACATCGATCACACGGCCTTTACAACTAGCCTGCAACTCCATTCTATAGAAGACTGTAGGCTGCACTTGGGTGACATAGGAGGTCAATACTCGGTTGTGGTCCAAAATATACGCAGTATCAACAAGAATTTTGATAATTTTTTTGTTCTTTTGAGCCGATTGCATATTTCACCCGACATTATTATTTTGACAGAATGTTGGCTTGACGACACGTGTACCTGTTTCCAAATTAATAACTACGATTATCATTGTTCCAAAAACTACCTTAACCAAAACGATGGAATAGTCGTATATACCAAAACGTCTCTGCAAGCCTCTGTCATGGAACCATCCTGCAAGGACTCGAACTGTCTGGTTGTCAATGTCAGGGACGAACTATCACTGATTGCCATATACAGGTCTCCATCTTTCTATAATATAAATAACTTCTGCGAATCTTTAACAACCCTGATGGAGACGTGTAAGGCCACCACATGTGCTATTGTAGGGGATCTGAATATTGACATCAAACCTGACTTCACTGATAGACGCGCTTCTGAGTACCTTGACTTAACCGGCCACTATGGGTACTTTCCGGGACACACCTTGCCTACACGAGGTGACAGTTGTTTGGATCACGTTATGCTTAAAACTCAGAAATCAGCTACTGTAATTGTTTGTAACACGGGCATAACAGATCACGAGACGGTTATCCTAGGCATTCAAAGAGAATCAACTAGGGCCAAGGTTGAAAAACGACACGCACGAATTGACCATATACAGTTAAAAAATGACATTGAAAATGAGTCCTGGGACTGGCTTCTTGAACAGACCGATGTAACTATTGCATTTCAGAAATTTGTCGAGACACTTTCTAGTAAAATTAAACAACACACCACTAACCGTGTCTGCCGTGGCTCAATGGATATTATCAAGCCATGGATAACGAGAAACCTCCTGAAGTGCATAAGACGCCGTGACTTAATGCACGTTAACGCAAAGAAACAAGAAAATCGCGACAATCTTGTCATCCAACGTGAATATAAGAAGTATCGAAACTACTGTAACAATATATTATCAAATCTAAAACAAGACCATGACCGCAAACTTCTAATGAAAGCAAAGGGTGACTGTAAAAAGCTATGGTATGAAATCAAGAAGATTTGTAACATTAAAACTAAGAAAACCAACAAATCTGAGCTTGTGACCGACAGCAACAACCCCGTTCCCACATTAAATAAGGTGAACGACTATTTCTCAACTGTTGGCAAAAACCTAGCAGCAAAAACACTCAGTCTATTAGGCTTAACTGAAACTGACTTGGCCCGTAACAACGAACAATACAGTACTGTAAACACTAGCCCAAACTCTTTTTTTCTTACTCCGACTGATGAAAAAGAAATATTTTCAATTATCTCCCATCTTAAAACAGCGTCAGCGTCAGGTTATGATGGCATTAACAACAGCTTTTTAAAACAGTGTTCACATGCTCTGGTCGGACCGATTGCTATTCTGTGCAACTTAAGCCTAAGTACAGGTAAAGTACCTGATTGCATAAAGATTGCCAATATATGTCCGATATTTAAAAGTGGAGATCCAAAAATCCCTTCAAACTATCGTCCGATTTCCCTGCTAACAGCTCTCTCAAAAATCCTTGAGAAAGTTGTAAACAAAAGACTTCTTGCATACCTAGAACAAAACAGATTATTGTCGGACAATCAATACGGTTTTCGGGTTGGTAGGTCCACGGAGGATGCAGTAACCAACTTAGCCGATTTCATAACTCTCAATCTAGATCAGGGACGGGCATGTACTGGCATCTTCCTGGACCTCGCCAAGGCATTTGATACAATATCTAGGAAAATCTTGATTAAAAAAATGTCGCTTCTTGGAGTTCGTGGCACTGCCCTGGACTGGTTTACCTCTTATCTCAATGATAGAACGCAAAAAGTAGTGCTAGGGGAATACTCTAGTGACCCAAACTCAGTGCAATTTGGTGTGCCCCAGGGAAGCGTGCTGGGACCTACCTTATTTATTATATACATAAATGGACTATGCGCTATGAAAATCCCTCAAGCAAAAATTTTTACATATGCTGACGACACCGCAATTGTATTTCATGGGAAAACTTGGGATGAAGTTAAGTTCTCGGTTGAAAGCGGGGTTAAAGCTATTTCGAACTGGCTGCAGCATAATCTTTTGACCTTAAATATAGAGAAAACAAAGGCAATCAACTTTGCCATCTCGAAACGTTCCGCCCCTAACTCGGTAACTTGTTTACAGCTGCACTCCTGTTCTAGCCCAGAAAATTGTACTTGCCCATACATCGAACAAACAGACTCGATTAAATACCTGGGAGTCTTTGTAGATAACCGTTTGTCATGGTCAACACATCTCACTGCTTTACGGGGTAGGGTTCGAAAAATGCTCCGTATCTTTAAGCAACTGGGTAAAATAGCAGATGACTCAGTTCTAAAGATGTTATACTTCTCTCTCTGTCAATCAGTCCTTAACTATTGCATAATAGCTTGGGGAGCGGCTGGTAAAACATCAATAATAAGGGTTGAAAGAGCTCAACGAGCTCTGCTTAAAGTTGCCTACGGAAGACCATTCCGGTACCCCACTAACACACTCTACACCGATGTGGGAGTTCTTCGAGTTAGACAGCTATACATCCTATCTGTCACTCTAAGATTTCACAAAACTTCTATGTGCACTTGTATTTTGTCGAGTCGTAGGGTACAATGGGAAAAGGTTCAATGCCGTAAAACAATTGGTAGAAGGTCGTACGGTTTTATGGGACCGCACATTTACGCAAAACTTAATAACCAACTCAAAATTCTACAACTTACTCAAATTAAATGCAAAATTACGGTTACCAACTGGCTTCTTACTCTGGACTATGATATGACCGAAAACCTAATAATATAAAAAATAAAAATAAATAAAAAATAGGTACTAATACATAATAAACATATCTCTAATTATATATTTATTATTCTATATCACAAACTTCCACATAATCATATACATTCTCAGGTATAACAATCAGACACACTCTCAACACCAACACACTATTTGATTTCATACAACCACACAAACACACACTATCACACATACACACACATCATCACACATACATACACACCATCACAATCACACACAACATAAGTACATGCATAACTATACATACTTGGTTATATACTGTTTTCTTTTAGTATTAGCTTTTTATTTTATATTCCTTTTCTTGCAAATATAAAGACTGTAACTTATTATATTACCCATTACATGAACAGCAATAAATGTGAACGGAACGAAGGAGCCTGGATCTCACGACACAGGGAATCCTAGTGTGAGTTCCAGGAAGCAACACATTTGAATGTAATTTCTTAACAATAAAAATTATTCTTATTCTATTCTTATTCTTATTCTTCATCCTTCGAAGCCTCTGTTGGGGCATATACTTGAACGATACTTAAGTCTAAGTTGTTGATATGAATCCTTAGCAACGCTACTCTTTCTGATAGTCCCTTGAAACTTGTTATGTATTTTTTTAAGTGTTTTTTGATTATAAAGCCTACTCCGTATAATCCTGGCGTTTCTCCGATGTAGTAGAAAATAAACTCATCATGTTCCTCTATTTTATTGCCGAGTCTTCTGACTTCTGAGAGACCAACAATATCGTATTTTACGTTTTTTAAAGATTCTGTTAGTTCCAGTAGACGCGAGTAAGTCGATAGAGTTTTAACATTGTAAGTCGCTATATGTAAGATGTTGTGATAATTGTTTTTTGTTGTGGTTGACATAGTTGCTGTTTTTTCCTCTGGAGGGTTTTGGTCGTAATCTTCCACGGGGACCAGCCGGCTTGGAAGATGTGGTTTAGTGTTGGTTTTTATTTGTAATTCTTTTTCCGTTAGAGAGGGGAGTAATTGCTATTGTTTGTTATTTTTGTCTGATTGGCCGTGTGGTAGGTTGTTTTGGCTGTTAGTGCTTTGGTTTTTGGTTGTTAGGAAACCGAGTAATCCTGGTTTGATAACTCCCTGTGATGGACTTGACGATCTATGTATTCTTGTTTGAGTTTTGTTCTTTTTATTAGCTTGTGTCCTTGTTTCTGCTTGCGTAAGATCATTGTAGTTTGGTGATATTGGTAAAGTCCTTTTCTTGCTGCTTGAAGTATCCGTGTTTTTGTGGTGTATTACCAGTTTGTCGTACTTAATGGTGGCGGAGTTTCCTTTTTCTTTTTCAATTTTTATTTGCTCTTGTAGTTCCCTTCTTTTTTCTAGAATATGCTGTGGAAAGTCTTCTTTTATATAGTAAGTGGTGTCTTTTAGTACTCCCTTTTGTCTAAAAATATCTATTTTCGTGCTCAATCGAGTGAAAGTTACAGTAATCGGCCGGGGCTTTTCCCCCTTCTTCCCTATTCTCCTGAATTCCTGGATGTCCCTGAGTTCCAGCCCAACGGAGAAATATTGGTTTATGAAATTTTGTATGTTTTTTTCTAAATTTGCGTACGATGTTTCAGTTTCCGCTAAACCAAAAATTACTATGTTCCTCTGTCTTGACTGTTTTTCTAGAATGTATAGTCTTTTTTCTTGGATTTCCAGCTTCTCTTTGAGGTGTTCGTATTTTTCATCTATTGTTTTAAATTTTTCCTCCAAAGTGTAATTTATATTTTGTGTAACTTGTTCCGTAACTTTCTCAGCTGACTGTACAATTGTAGCTTTTTGTTCATTTAACTCATTTTGGATTTTTCTGAGCATATTCATAACTTCCTCCATGATTATCCGTTATTTTTTGTGTTAATATAAGTATTGTGATTATTTTTGTCTTGTTTTGCTACTTGTGCTGCTCTCTGCCGGCTCGACTTGGTACTAGAGAACGGGGCAGCTGCTTGGTGCGTTGACAGTCTTTGTAATTTCGAGTATTCTCTCTAGATGGCGCTGTTTTATTGATCAAAACTGCCGATTCATGTATTGATTTTGTTGTGTTTTGTAATTTTTGCACTTTAATGGTGTGACTTGTCGTTTTTGCACTTCATTCACTTGTATGTAAACCACTGTTAGCAATTTAGTGCGGAAAAAGTCAGTAACAGTTCAGATTTGAGGTCTATTTTAATTCACTGTTTTGCACGTATATTAATTAACTTTTCGTTATTTTTGGTCTTTGTCCACAATATATTTCGATATTCACTAGTGTATAAGTCCACTGCACTTGTTTTCAATATTTAATATCACTTGTTTATATTTTTAACTTTGCACTAAATAAGGAGCCGATGTTTATCGTGGCACAGTAGCGCCCTCCGTAGTTATTGTTATTTAAGTATTTAATAGCATGTAAATAAAATTAACTTAATTATTAGTATAATATACTAAATATATCTATACCAACATTAAATATAGTTTTAATAAGACATTTAAAACTGTGATTTAATAAAATCGTAATCAAAAGCACATGATTTCGTAATAGGCGCGTACATCCCACTTCTGAAATGTAATAGAGCACTAGATAGACAACAGAGCTAGTACAAAGCGGTAGGTAAGTAGGATAGAAAAATACTTAAGAATAGATAATACTTACGTGTAGTTGGTAATTCAGCAATAACACACAGTTTGGACTTTGAACTATTATTTATTTACCATTTCACAATAAGTTACCATCAACTCCATACAATATATCCACTTAGGTCAACAGTACAATCTTCCAAGTATTATTATCTTACTCTTTGCTTCCAAGCCCGCCCAGACTAGACTGACGAACTGACTCAACGCGCCTCGTGTCCGAACAACAATACCCCTCCAATCGACAACTGTCATTAGATGTGACGACATTTGACATTCGAATATTTTCTAGGATAATCAATTTAACAACTTTTAAGTACTATTTGATGTTAAAAATAAACAATTTAATTCTTAACAAATAAAAGATATATTTATCAAAGAAAACCTAACAGTAGTAATTTAAATGAGTGCGTTCATGAAATCTCGAATCGACGATATTAGGTGCGTTCACAAAAACTTAAAAACGAATAGCTAATTTTATTATTTAATTTAACACTCAAACATGTCTTAGCTACAAAAATGTTTGAATGAATATTCAATCCACTTTACCCCAAACTTTATCCTGGATAAAGTTTTACCCTAAAATTACCCTGACCGAGATTGTACCTTATATGTATATTCCGCTTAAAGTTTGGAGTACACGAGTGTTTGCCTTCTTTTATTATATTATTGTCTGTATTTAATGTAATAGACGTACTACACTCACGTTTGTTGCTACATCTCCAATTCGATTTATTCCGCTTAGCGAAATTATCGCCGCAATTTGAGCTTTGTATATATATTGCCGCAATTTGGGCTTTGTATTCAATGGAGGCGCCGAAGTTGAGACTGGATGTCAACTCCATGCTCGGCTCGAGCACCTAGTCGAGCAGATCAGTTTCAGGAACAGACGTACCCCGAAAAGTAGGAGTATGATCGAAAAGACTCCTTTTAGCGGTAAAGAGACACACGCCTGTGTTTTGGTGGCGTTAAAGGAGACCAGATTGTCATCACCCCACTGGGAGACAAGACTTAAGGTCAAATCTGTCCGCTCCACCATAGCCTCTCTGATTTTTGCGCTGGAGAGGTATCTCTATGAAACAGTACTATCATCTGCGTACCCAACAATACCAGGCTGAAGTAGGTCATTGATGTGCAGCAGGAAAACAGTTACAGAGAGAACAGACTCCTGAGGAACTCCGGCATCAATAGCCATAAGGTCAGAGGAGCAGCCGTCAATGACTACTCGGATCGACCATTCACAAAGGAAGTCTGATATCCTGCTACAAAAATCAGCGGGGATGCCATAAGCAGGAAGCTTACTGAGTAGACTCGCGTGCCAGACCCTGTCAAAGGTCTTCGAGATATCAAGTGACACAGCAAGTGCTTCGCCGTGTCTCTCGATGGCTTCGCCCCAGCAGTGCGTGACATAAACAAGAAGATCCCCGTCGAAAGCCATAATAACGGTCACTGAGGAGATTATTGTCTTCAAGGTAGGTTTCAAGGTAGGTCAGCAACTTACTGTTCAGTACCCTTTCCATAACTTTGGACAAAATGGAGGTAATGGCGATCGGACGGTAATGGACAGGGTCTGTACTTTCCTATCTTGACCACTTTTTTATAATGTCCATATGCCCAATTCATTTAATTTGCGAATCTGTCCAGTTGCTCCGGAGGGGAAAAATACACCCTATAGTATTTCTTTCTATCAATAGAACTAGCTGACCCGGCTAACTTCGTTTTGCCATAAAAATAGCAAACATTCATCTGCCCTACCTACCCTACCCTACCTACCCTACCCTAACCTACCTACCCTACCCTACCTTCTCCTAACAATAACAAACACGACAAGAAAAGAATAAGCGAAATCGGTCCAGCCGTTCACGCGTGATGCCGTGACCAAGGGAAATTATATGTCGGAGTTGGTTATCAATTAAAATTGCGGGTAGTCAACAGAATTTGATTTTACTATTAATTATTGCCTAATAAATCAAATGATAATTTATTGAGTACTCGGTGTACGCACCAATTGATTTTGCCAACTTATTTCGATAATTGTAATCGATGGTAAAGTTCAAAACAATTGTTGACATGTTAATTTAATTATTCTTTGTGTTATCACCATTATTTGCTTACGACAATTATTCTTGTATTACTTGATGATTTTAGAGTCAAAGGTTAATTTGATTTAGCGCATTTTAGTGTTTTGTATCAGGTAAACACGTGAAGTACTTCCGTATGTCCTCGGACAGAGTTGTTGTGGAGGGATAGCAAGGTATAAGAGAGCTTGCAATGGTATGCAAGTCAGTCTATCTTCGGATTAGACTCGATAAAGAGCTCCCCTGCTCCCGACAAAACTGTCGGTTTATTTGGTACAGCACTGCTGTATATTCACATAGCTGTATTGGCTTGCTGATTGCGAAACGATACACTTTGTATTTGGGTGGCTTAGGCTGCTGTACGAACTGTAACCTTAAAGGTTTGTTCGTTTAACTGTATTGATACTATACCCTTTTAACCTACTTTATCTTGTTACCATTTGTATTGTTTCATTAATGAAACTAGTACTGTCATTAAAAACCTTGCTATTTAAAATTTAATTTAATTTATTTCAAAGTTCAGACAATTTACAGTCCATATCTTGTTAGTAACAAACCCTTATAAAACTAGTGTTAGTAAAGGCCCACTCCAAATCAAATGAAATAAACATTTTCATACACAAATTGAATATAAACAAATTGTCAATTGATTAAATTCAAAGTTATAATCAATAAAAAAAACAAATTAAAAATTAAAATCTCAAAAATAAAAAGATTTAAAATGTCAAGAAGAATAAATATAGAGAAGAAGAATGACTAAAAATATTGGTTGTATAGTCTTGTTTATCCCAACAAAAATGGGAACGCCCAAATCCTGACCGTATATACCCCAAGGCCCTTCATGATCCTACATGTACATAGATTACGCGATAGACGTTAAACTAAGCGATTAGTTACTACGGGTACACTACTTTCTACTGATATGGGAAGCCTGTGTTTTCGCCTGCGGCTACACTATGCTTTGATGTCATTTTGGTTTATAAGTAGATTTTAGATCTCAGATTGATTGACTTCAAAAAAGCTTCTATGTTCACCTGTTTTTGTTTTTCACTATATGGAAACTAAATATTACACTTTGTAGATTTTGTCTTCATGTGCGAAATAGCGTCTACTCATTCGTAAAACTTTGAAACTTAGATTTATGACCTAGTCAAAAATACACAGATTATTGGCCTTGAAATAACATATACTTGTTAAGAAGTTGTCTTTTTGTTTGTTTTATATTAATTTTAAGTAGATGGTGTATCCGCAGATTAATTTAACGTTATTTAATAGTTTTTATCAAGTTAGTTACATGGTGTGATGTGGGAAATTCTCAGCACATTATGTTATGAAATATGAAACCGAAAAATTAACAAATTGTATAAATTTGATACAGTCAATATTGTCCTTAGATCAACAGAAATAATAACATGTTATGGTACTGCTGGGTATTTGTTGTGTTTCGGCTAGGTATTTTTTCCGCTTTTAATAAAAAAATCTAGTTCTACAAAGTGATCTGAGCTAATTGTATTACGGTGTTTGAAGCTGTACGGTGTCTATCCATTCTTCCTACTCAATGTACCAGTCTCTTTTTAATAGGAATGGTAGGTACTGGCGGTGCGGAGGGACATTGCTGTGTAGTTTCGTGTTTCTGGTGCTGCGCGACTGGCTTCACCACCCCGATTTGTTAGTGGAGCTGGGGCTGTGCGTGCCGACGGCCCACTCCAGCACTACTGGAGCCATCCTAGGGGCGGGACAAACAGAAAAGACTTAAGACGAGGACGCGTACAGCGCGTCTCGTCCGCGCCTTGTCTTTTCTGTTTTTTTTGTGTCGCGACGCTTCTATACATTTAGTATGAAAATTTATTGAAGGAAGGAAGATATTCGCGTCTTTTCTGTTTGTCCCGCCCCTAGGATGGCTCCAGTAGTGCTGGAGTGGGCCGTCGGCACGCACAGCCCCAGCTCCACTTGTTCAGGTTAGTGCCATAGGGGGCACTAACCTGAACAAGTTTGCTCCCTTGTCACGCGCCATAAGATTTTTAAATCTATTATCAAACGAGTTAGATATATTTCACTGTAGCCTTAAAAGTTCATATGAGTAGCACTGAAGTGCATTGAAAATATGTAGCACTGAAGTGCATTGAAAATATGGAAAAGTGATTTTTATTAAATTTTTATTGGATTATAATGGTATTTTAATTGTATTTTTTGTTGTAACTATGTTAATTGGATTTTAATTGTGTTTTTTATTGTTTCTTTTTAACCGACTTCCCAAAAAGGTTTCTCAATTTGACCGTATATATATTTTTTTTATGTGTGTTCGCGGATAACTTCGTCGTTTATGAACCGATTTTGAAGATATTTTTTTTTGCTGGAAAGGAGATATCCCAAGGATGGTACCATAATAAGAAAATCAGGATTTGATGATGGGATCCTAGAGAAATCAAGGGAACTCCTCAAATATTATAGGCATACATATACCGATTTTGGTATATTCATCAATAATGCAATCATTTGCACTCAAAAAGTATCATTTGGTGAAGTGGAACTGATGAAGAAGACCGCAATGGCCACTGGAACTCCGAAATAAAACAATGTATCCTAGTCGTGTTTGGGCTTATTGGAATCGTCATATGATGTACTTTGGCTATAAATGATTTTCATGTTAATTGGAGAGTTTTTTTTTTTTTTTTTTTTTTTTTTTTTTTTTTTTTTTTTTTTTTAACAAGAAAGAAACAAGAAAGAGTACCTAATAAAACTAAAAAGAGGAAAATAAAAAACTTTTTAACAAAAATCAAACCGACTTCTTAAACAAAACACTTCAAAAAGAAAAATAACCTTCATTTCCGAAGTCGGTGTCGAATAACGGCAAACTATGGGTACAAAAGACACCGACTTCGAAAAAGAAAGTTATTTATTGTTTTGAAGTGTTTTGTTTTGGAAGTCGGTTTTAGTCCTAATATATTTGTGGTAGTAAGGTGTTATTTACATAAATTTTAATAAAAAAATCTAGCCTGTACTGGCTTATAGGTCACAAAAAAGTAAATCAACTTAATGTGTCTCAATACGTCAAATATTAGAAAGTGTCGCGGTATCCCGCCATTTTCTACATTGCTAGAAATCATTTCACAATCACGACAATATCAATTCCCATGTAATGAAACCATTTTAAAACGTATCATTAAGGCATTTAGTCATTCTTAATCGATATTCAAAAGAATATTGTTACTAACTGACAGCCATGTACTAATTGTTTCAAAGGACTTATAATACTAAAATAGCAATTTAAAATCCAGGATATATTCCAATTATCTTTACAAATTACGTAATAATTTATAGGAATATCATCACTGTGGCTTAAATATAAATTTATAGTTATTTAAAATAAAGTTTTAGTTTAGTTTTTTTAGTTTTTGTGTTGTCTATTTACAGTCTCAACTCAAATCAGTGCAAAAAGGCAGCTATAGCCTGGTTACTAACCCTAGGATACGATGAAACCGAAAAACTTCTTGTTGTTTCATCTTAGTAGTAGTAGTAGTAGTAGGGACTCCCTTTTCCGCACTTAGACTCCCATTTGGTCCGTTGTGCGTGGGGGTGCTGGCTAACATAGCCAGCCCAACTCCGCCCAGAAGCACAGAAGCTTCCTGGGAGCTTCACAGGCTTCACGGAGCGACCTCATTGTTCCGAGGATTTCTTCGCGTTGAGAAGCCACGGCCTCGCATTCCAGGATTACGTGGGCGGCTGATTCTTCGGCGTTAAAACAGCCCCTGCAAAGTGGGCTGTCCGTGGCGCCTATGTTGAATAAATGTTTGTTAAGAAGGGTGTGGCCCGTTATTGTCCCTATAATTATTTTGAGGTTATTTCTACTCAGGCTGAGGAGTTTTTTAGTGAGACGCGGGTGTAATTTTGGCAAAGCCATTTTTGACTGTCTGCAGTCTGTTGCTGTTGCGAAAAAGGCAAGGGGATAAGTGGGTACGGGCCTAGCACTAACATCTCGGAGCCCCTCTTCGCAAGTTCATCTGCGGCATCATTGCCTAGGGATCCACTATGCCCCCAGATCCACTGGAGCGTAATTCGATTGGATTTCGATATACTCTCCAGGGCGAGGTGGCACTCAAAGATTAGTTTGATGTTAGTCAGTTTGTTTTCTAAAGCTTTGAGCACAGCCAGACTATCAGATAGGAATCTGATCCCGTAGTTCTGGATACCTAAACGCTTTACGGTTTCTGCGGCTTGTGTTAAGGCGACACATTCACATTGAAATATCGAACTGTGTGTGCCTAGTGGTATGTGAAAGTTAATGTTGAGGTCAAGGGAATGTACTCCAGCACCTGAACCGTTATTAGTTTTTGAGCCATCTGTGTAGATTCGCACTTCATTGGCTCCTGACTGATCCCTTCCTTCCTCTGTTGTTTGTATGTTATAATTTTTGTTGAACATAGGTTGTTTTTGTATCCTATCACACGGAGCAGCGATGAGAGGTTGATACTCAATCGCCCGGTCCAGGATTTTAGCGTGTGGACTCGTGAGGTTTTTGCCCCATGTGCCTAGATGCATGAGCCTGATGGCAGCTAGCGCTGCCTCTTGCTGTATGTACAGGTCCAGGGGAGTTATTTGTAGGGCTATCTCCATGGCTGCTGTTGGGGTAGTTCTCATACAGCCGGTGATAGCTGAACAGGCCTGACGCTAGAACCGTTGGAGTCGGGCAATGGTGGTCGAAAGTTCGGTCCTCGTCCACCAAACCAGAGCGCCATAAGCCAACATTGGCCTGATCACCGCTGTGTATAGCCACAGAGTAATTCTTGGAGACAGCCCCCATGTTTTTCCTAGCATTTTTTTACACTGATATAGTGCGATTGTGCATTTATTGAGTTTGTAGTCAAGATGCTTGTTCCAGAGCAATTTGCTATCTAGGATTACCCCCAAGTACTTGACCTCCTCTTTAAGTGTTAATTCTGTGTTAAAAAGTTTTGGAAGCCTATGCGGTCCAAGACTTCGTTTATTAGTGAACATTATTAGTTCCGTTTTTAAGGGGTTAACCGATAGTTCGTGCTTTGTGCACCAGCTCTCCATTATTTTGAAGGCCTTTCTCATGAGATCACATAAGATGCCCTCAAATTTCCCCGAGATTAGAATTGCTATGTCATCTGCGTATCCTACCGAGTAAAGGCTGCTGGCGTTGAGCTCTGCAATGAGCTCATTCACGACTAAATTCCACAAAAGTGGTGACAGCACCCCACCTTGTGAGCAGCCCCTACTTACGATTCCTCGTGTGGTAGTGTTTACAGTAAATTGAATAGCACGGTTTTTTAGCATGTTGTTAATCCATTCTACGAGCGTCGGTGCAACACCGTGCATGGCGAGTGCCTGCCCGATGCTGGTGAAGTTAGTTTTGTCGAAAGCACCTTCGATATCGATGAAGGCGCCTACGGTTAGATTTTTGTTTTTGAGAGCATTTCCTACGCGTAAGACTACGCTGTGGAGCGCTGATTCAGTTGATTTGTCTGCACAGTAGGCGTGTTGGTTGGGATGCAGAGGTTTATGTATCGAAATCTGGTTTCTTATCTTCCTGTCCCCCAGCCTCTCCAGTGTCTTCAGAAAGAACGAGGAGAGGCTTATAGGTCTAAAAGATAGCCAGCCAGCAGACCACCGCTCCACCTGAGCAGAGCTGGGAAGATACCGTCCATCCCCGCTGCCTTGAATGGCAGAAAGGTGTTGATTGCCCACGTTATTTTATCTTTGTCGATAACTTCTAACGCCACCTACCAGTCCAAACTACTCGTAGCCCTCTCCCTGTACGGTTTCCAGCTTTGCTGGGTGGCAATCTGGCAGCCCGGGAAGTGGGTAGTTAGGAGTAGTTCGCTAGTTTCGGCGTCGTTTGTTGTATAAGTATTGGTTTTTTCAGGCATCCTATAGAAAGGTCTATCTCTTGAGCAAGACATGTTTTGACCCTTATTGCCTGGTTGTTGTTTTCAATGTTAGTACAAAAACGCCTCCAACTTGTTATTCCTCGGAGGCGAATTAGTTTTTTGTAGGTTTTACGGTTTGTTATGTACCGGTCCCAGTCTTCTGGCGACCGTGTGTTCCTAGCTCTGTTGAATAGCCTTCTTAGTTTGTGTCGGTGTCTCTCCAGTTCAGGACTCCACCAGGACTGCATGATTCCTCGCCTAGGTATGGTGACGGGACACGACTGTTCATAGCTAGATAAGAGGATGGAAGTGATGTTGTTTACGTGTTCGTCTATATTGGTTACCGTAATTTCAGCCGGAAGAGAGGGTAACCTACCCAGTTCAGTCCCTACAAGTCTAATAAACTTCGATTGGTCTGTGTTGCGAGGAACCCTTCTTGGCTGTGGTGTAGTTAAGTTGAAGTTAATTGTAAAACGGATCCATCTATGGTCTGAGCATGATATCTCGTTGGACACATGCCACTCCTGGATGGAGTTGGATACACCTAAAGTTGCTAATGTTAGGTCTATTATTGTTTGCGATCTTGCGTTTATGAAGGTGGGTTCAGAACCCTTGTTAAGTAGTACAAGGTTATTGCTAAGAATAAAATCAAGCATTTCCTCACCTCGGTTGTTGGTTTTGACATTACCCCAGAGCGTGTGATGCGCGTTGGAGTCTGAGCCGATGATTAGTTCAAGTTTCTCCCTTTCACAGTACTCCACCAGCAAGGCGAGCTCTGGTAGAGGCACGTCCGCGTCGCCTGGCAGGTATGCCGAGGCCGGGAGTTCCTGTTTAGTTCGGAAAAGCCTGGTTGCTGTCAGGTCCCTTGAACAGAATTCGTTAATTAAAAGGTTAGGTGCATGTTTTGGGACCAATATGCAGGTACGCGGATTACTTACGCAGGTGTCTAGCAGCAACTTACCTCCGATGTTAGCAAGACCGCATATTTTGCCACTTCTAATCCACGGCTCTTGGATGAGGGCAATGGTCTTCTCTTGTTGATTTTCCAGCACTCTGCGTAAAGTAGCCGACGCAGTTTGGCTGTGCTGGAGGTTAGTCTGCAGGATCCTAGTCTTCCCGCAAAGGAGAGGAGCAGAGGTCGCTGTCCTCGTCCCCACTTCTCTACCCTGGCGGAAAGCAGACCTCGTCCGAAGTTAGTCCGGGCGAGGGTGGATCCCGTGTTGATCCCTCAGTTGAGTCAACCTCAAGCGCTGCCAAAGAAGTCGCCAGCTCCACCGCCTCCCCAGCGATCCCCGTCGCGAGAGGCGCTCAAGCTCCGCCCCAGGCGCAGCCGAGGTTGTTGAGGTTGATGGCGCAGCGGCAACTTCCTTGGTTCCACCCTCCTTCAGGAACCGGATGTATATACTACCCATAAGGTAGTATACTCGCCGCTGCTGGTCCTTTATGGTTTTTACCATGGACTCCGGCACACGAAAGTAGAGACAGGTGCTCGGTGGCTCCTGAATAACCCTTGCGTGTGTCAGAGTCCAGGTGTTAATTTTCAAGTTGGGGTTCTGCCTCGCCAGCATCCCGAGAAGGTCTGAAGTGTCCTCGCTGTTCTCGGGGACATACAGCATGCACAAAACCTTCTTGGGTATGTCGGCTTGAGGCTGAACGGTGAGTTTGGTCCCCGGTAACGGGGACGGTGTGTTGTTTCATCTTAGTTTTACCTCTACACCACATCATTACGATTCCCACACTACAAAATAACGACCTCCACACCACACCATTATTTCACAACTCATAACAATCCAGTTTAATTATTTAATTTAATTATTTATTATTGTATGAATTTAAACATTTTGTAATTATATCATAATAATCTAATAATAATTTAATATAAAATTTTTAATAATGTAATAATAATTAAAAATAATCTATGAATATATGAATTTAATAATACTTTAATATAAATAATAAATATTGTAATAATAATTAAAAATAATCTATGAATATATGAATTTAATAATACTTTAATATAAATAATAAATATTGTAATAATAATTTAAAAATTAAATGTATTACATTGTTTTATTTGTTTTCCGTGTACTTTACCAAAGGTATCAATAATTGTAATCATCTCGACTAATAATCACTGTTCTGTTGGTGGTAATCTGTGTTACAGGATATCCTAGTACAGATGCTAGTCTCCCACAAAGGATTTACCAAGTAATATTGCACCATTATGTAATAGTTTATAGTTTATTTCCTGTACACACAACGATATTTACTTAGGTGGGTGTTGATAACTTAATAATAATTCAGGAAGGTACTTCGAAATTTGTCGGTAGGTGTTTTTTTTATTTTTTATTGTAATTCACAAAACTGATGTACAATCATACTAGCAAAAAATAAGTCTAACAGACAAAGTCTGATTGACATCTACTAGATGTGAATCTTACATGCACATATTCACTAGTAAAAACACTTAAAAATTAAGGAAATGTATTCACTAGTAAAAAGACTTAAAAATTAAGGAAATGTATAAAAAAGTAATACCAAACCAATACCAAATAAAAATATTATAAAACAATAAAAATTAAATTAAAATTAAAACTAATCACAAATAAAATCAAGTTAAAATTAAGTTAGGTATTTACAATACTAAACTAAAATTAAATCAGATTAAAATATAAATTAAATCAAAGTACAATTAAAATAAAATAAATCAAAACAAAATCGATAAAAATAAAACAAAATAAAATCAAATAAAATATAAATAAAAATCAAATTGCAAATCCATCAAAATTAAATCAGCCAAAAACAAAAAAAAAATTGAATCATAATTCAGTCAAAATAAAAATTAAATGAAATAAAAAAATAAATTAAATTCAATAAAAATCAAATCACAAACAGATTGAAGTCAATAAAAATTTACTCAGATTAAATTACAAATCAAATTAAAATTTTAAACATGAATTGAAATATTTAAGCAATTAAGTCTCTGAGCTTTCTTCTCACTGAGGCTACAGAACCAGAAAAGACGTCTATTTCGCTACGAATGGAGTTGGCAAGAGAAAGCATGCGGCATATTGGTGAAAAATTACCCAGATTAGTTCGACTATTAGGCAGGACGAATGTTCTTCGGTTTATTAAGCGGCTACCACTACGTGGGACACTAATATTCACTTTTTCTAGCAGTTCGGGCGAAT